>CM057829.1:22633596-23951096 GCA_030068075.1 Paguma larvata
ATGGAAGTAATAACTGCACCTAACTGCTGGGATTGTTATGATTCGATGTGTCAGTACCTATTCAAAGAATTTAAAATATCTCCTGACTAAGAGTAATCATTCAGTCAATATTTTGGGGAAAGATAGTGGTGGTGATACCAGTATACTATTCTTAATGTGGAAAAAGAATATTAAAAAAAAAAACCAGCAATTTAATTTGGCATAGCAGTATACGCACGGAGATCCAGAGTCAAAAAGGAATGAAGTCGAATTCACTGACTTACAAGTATCTTAAGATCGTCAAGACTACATTTGACAGAGTATTAATGCTTACTACTATTGATTATCTTATTACAGCTTAGTGTAAAGCAAGAGAGAAGCAAGCATCTTATTTTGCCTAAAAGGAATATATTTAATGTACCCAAAGGCTATAAAATACATCAAAAATATGTAAATGCAATTCTAAATGCTATGAACCACTTTAAAATTTTGAAGCCAAAAGAACAGCAACATCAGGAATCAATGAGCTCGCACGGTATATGAAGAATCGTAGTAAGTTGTGAATGGGAACTTTGAAACAACGTGAAACAGCACACGGGACAACAGGAGCAGAGGTAATGAACAAAACATAAACGAGAACGTGTCTCCAAGACTTGCCTTTAAGACCTTTCTCTGCATCACCGATAGGGCTGTTCTCCACCTAGCCTTGGTGCGCTGAAAACTGCTTCCGATTCAGTCCAGCGCCTCCCAGATATGTCATGCTCACATTCCTGTCCCCTCCACCGACAGCATGTGCAGCCCCGGGTCACACTGGCTATGCCGAATTCCTCTCTCAAATGTTGCTCTCGCTGAGGTCAAGGACCTTGTCTTTACTACCGGTGCATCTTCACCTACTACAAAGATTAAAAACCCGTGTGTTTGCACTTGGAATTTTCCCACTCAGAACTACACTTCACGCCACTGTTTAATCCGTTTTGACTGACTTAGTTTAGTTGTGCTGAGCTATTGTCAAGCGTTTGTTGGAAATCTACATTTTTTTTTAATGTTTCTTTTTGAGGGAGAGAAAGAGACAAAGTACAAGCGGGAGTGCGGCAGGGAGTGAAGGAGACACAGACTCTGAAGCAGGCTCCAGATTCTGAGCTGGCAGCACAGAGCCCGACGCAGGGCTCGGACCCATGGACCACAAGATCATGACCTGAGCCAAAGTCCGACGCTTCACTGACGGAACCACCCAGGCGCCGCTATTGGAAATCGACATTAATCTTTGTGCTATAATTCATGACCTCTTCCTTTGAGGCTCTTAAAATAATTGAAAAGATAGAATGTGTGCAGAAGAGAATGTACCTATTCACATAAAGGTTCTAATCACACGATGGTCTTTTAGTAAGTCATTGATTTATCCAATACATTTTTAGAAAATACTAACCAGGCACTGTGAGATCTGAGAATAAAAAAAAAAATGACAAGAAGGATGCCTCTCTTCATAGAACTTATGTTTTAGTGAGGGAGAACAAATGATGAAATGAGAAATTTGCAGACAACATGAGAAGTGCCGCAACAGGGAAAACCTAGTGTGCTAAGAGGACAGCATAGAAGGTACAACTGACCAAAGCCACAGGCTCAGGGGCAGATCCTCTTTGCTGCATGTAACGGAGACCTCAGAGAAAAGTGAAGTGAACAAGAGAGAAAAGTATTTTGTTTTCACGTGACTATCTGAAGGTAGGCAGTTGCACGGCAACAGTCTGTGCACCCATTGGAGACTCAGGCTTCCTGAACTTGCCACAGTACTCTACCTAGCACACTATGTCAAGAACCAAGATGGCGGCGTAGAGCATAGCTATCATATGCACATTCTAGCCAACGGGAAGGATGCGGGGAATAGGATGTGCTTTCTAGAAGTCACACAGGTATATCCCATTGGGCGGCGATAGGATCCCACCTACCTCCGATGGAGCTCCACTTCCTTTGGCCATTCATTCATTCATTTATAACTATATATGATATAATCATGATTATGATATTATTATCATTATGATATAAAGATATGCATATGAACAGAGGCCTGGACAGCAGGTTGCAGCTTGTGATTAGCTAAATAAAAGAGGGAAAATAGACAAATCTCCCATGCAGAAGAGTTCCAAATCATTTATGGAGACACTCCGCCTGTAAGGAGGTGGAGCTTAATTCCCCACTCCTTCAGTATGGCTGGGTAAAGTAACTTCCTTCCAAAGAACAAAGTATGGGGGGCGCCTGGGTGGCTCAGTTGGTTAAGCGGCCGACTTCAGTTCAGGTCATGATCTCATGGTCTGTGAGTTCGGGCCCCGCATCAGGCTCTGTACTGCTGGCTCATCACAGCCTGGAGCCTGCTTCAGTTTCTGTGTCTCCCTCTCTCTCTGCCTTTCCCCTGCTCAGGCTCTGTCTCTATGTCTTCAAAAATAAATAAATAAAAATTTATAAAAAAAAAAAAAAGAACAAAGTATGGAAATGGGGTAAAAAAAAAAAAAAACAGAGTAACTTTACACTGGAGCAATTCAGCATACATAACCTCAGCCAGGTGATTAAGGTCAGTCTCAACATCATTAAGTCATGTTGATAGTAAGCACCCTCGATACAATACGCTGAGAATGACGCTTCATCTCCACGTTCCTCCTCTAA
Source organism: Paguma larvata (assembly GCA_030068075.1). Taxonomy (NCBI): domain Eukaryota; kingdom Metazoa; phylum Chordata; class Mammalia; order Carnivora; family Viverridae; genus Paguma; species Paguma larvata. The sequence goes on from CM057829.1 coordinate 22,636,231, forward strand.
AACCTCACAACCATCACCCACTCTAATCATGAAAAAAACAACAGACAAATTCCAACTGAAGGACATTCTGCAAAAACCTGACTAGCACTCTTCAAAACGGTCGAGGTTATCAAAACATGGAAAAACGGAGAAAAGTTTACTAAGGACACATGATTAAATGTAATGTGGTACAGGGGTTAAGTTGCTGATGCAGAAAAAGGACATCAGATAAAAAGTAATGAAATCTGAATACAATATGGGCTTTATTTAACAACAAGGTATCAGTATAATTTCATTAATTGTGACAAAAGGGCCACGGTTGTAAGATATTAATAATAGGGGAAATGGAGTATAGAGTACTCTGTACTATCTTTGTGACTTTACGTAAATTTAAAATATTTTTGATGAAAAGTATATTTTTAAATATAACTAACAACCTTAAATAAACTACTTCTTAGAAACAATTTAAATATTTAGACCACTAAAAGTGAAATAACTTTGAGTTTTATGTATATCCATGACTCCTGTTAAAAACCTAAAAGAGTTGATGATGGTTTCCTACGTAGTTATTTATTGTTTTATTAAATTCTATTAAGAAGCTATTGCATTAATAAATACAGTTAACAGTGACAGTAGTGATATAACCTTGAAGATAATTAGAGAAATTTGGCCAAATTACCCAAAGGTTTAGGATTAACTTCATGAACAGTCGTGTGAAGCCTGCCACACGGTGTGTAATGGTTTCTATTATCACTGGCTGAGGTGTGAGTGCTCATATAATCATAATGTGATATTTTATTACAGTCCATAATGGAAACATATTTTTTTTATAATTGAACCTTCTGTGTGTGTGTAAGAGTCTTATACAGGAGGGGAACTAAATATTTCAGGAACATAAGCAAAGTTCGGTGTAAGATTTTACAAGAGACCACACATTTAAAATATTGAAAGGGAAGCATGCTAACTGGGAAAATGAATTGCCAACCAGTTTTCTCTCCTGCTGGTCTCACAGGAGATACAGCAAGCTGAGAAAATCCAGTTGTACCCTTGCTGAAGAACCTCACATGGCAAAGAAAAGCTGCTCTGAAGGATTCTGTTTCCGCAAAAGAGATCAAAATACACTTTCCTGAAAGCTTGCATGTATGCATGCAATATAACGGGCAAATGTTAAAATGAAAGCATAAACTCAGAACACTTCCGTCTCCAGATTTGTGTGTGTGTGTGTGTGTGTGTGTGTGTGTGTATGTAATAGGGATATTAGGACCTAAAAATAAGATTCTCCCATACAAAAATGTGAAATCAAGACTTTAGGACCTCTGCTCTAGCAAGATTTATATCTGCTATTAACTGTACGCCAGACAAACATCCAAACTTTCACACAAATCTGAATAATACAAGACCATTTTAAGTATGAGGATTCCTATAACTAATTTTCCCTACTGGGGATATAAATTTTAAGATTCAAAATTCTTCAAAGGAATCTATGTATTTACGTAATTTTTTTTTGTCAAGTGAAATTTGAATTCAGTGAGGACCTGACAGATTAGCAATGATGGAAAGGTGCACAGGAACCCTCTACGCAGAGTATTAAGGGCAAACCTTGGGTTGGATGTCATCGAGAGGGGGAACCATCGCTAGAAATAAACCAGGCACAGATCCTTAGGAAAATCCATCTTTAAATGACAGGAGTAAAAACAACAACAACAACAAAAACAACAACAAAACAAAACAAAACAAACAAACAAACAAAAAAAAAAAAGGTAGAAAGAGCAATAACTTTGAAAGTAGAACGAAGAATCAAAATGTAAACCCTAGGGCCACCAGTTTCCATTCCTAGAGTAGGAACATCAACCCTTTGACTCGATTTGCTCATCTGCGAACAAAGGGAATGAATTCTTACTTCATCGGCTCAAAGAGAATATTAGTGTAGTGCAAGTAAAAGGTTTAGTTCAGTTCACTGTACAAAGTGAACACTCACTAGGTGTTAGTTTCCTTCCTCATGAACACTTCTTTCCTTAAAAAGGAGAGTGAGTCATGGAAACCCATAGAAAAATTTTTTAAGTCATTGAATAATAGTAGAAGTCAGGAAAACAACATTGATCCTTTAAGAAAGGCATGGTATTTCCACGGTGCACTTAACACAAGACCGACTTTATCACAGCCAACAAATTCTGACTATATTCCAATGTTCTCAAGGCGAGCTTTGACCTCACTGAATGGGAGTCCTGCTTAATGAGGATGGTGTGCTTGTAATCAGAGCAAAGATACGATACCTCAAATTCTGACATTTTTTCAGAGCAGCATCTTTGTTACCAGTTACTTCTGGACATTCTATTGGTCCCATTTGAAAATTTTCATTCAAAACTAAAATCAAGCAGACAAAATTTAGAAAATCCAAATATATTAAAAAGAATCCCTAAAAGAACTGGAAAAGAAGTTAAGGAACACAATATGTCTCTGTAAAAGATGTAAAATTTCAGCTGCTCTTGGATTTGTTAAATGCCTGTTTTCCTTTTAAAATACTTTTGGGAACAGGCAAAACCCGAAAGGTGTTTTACTAAGCACTTTTTCTGTTCGTGTGGAAATGTCCCAGGGGAAACTTAATCTCCATGTTTCTGATACTTTCACACTTAACATCAAAGAATAGTTTTGTAAGAGTTATTTGATACATTAAGAGGCTTTTTCAGCTTTTTTCCAAGGCTTTCAAATTGTTTTTCTTGGACAAAATGTAGTCACATATAACCAAGGGGAAACTAATTCATACACCACTGAGTTCAAATTCAGTTCAAAATTCTGATGCCAAATTATTTTAAAAAAAAACTTTCCTGGCTAAAAAAACAAAAAACAAAAAACAAAAACACTTATTACTCCATTATAATATTTCAGCTAAACATCTCCACTTTACAGCAGATACATATAAAATTGTCATCATTACTACACTATTTTCACATATATCATTACAGAAAAAAGTAACTCCTTGTATAATGGAAATGAGAAGGTTGCATGTTCTGGTATATTGTCCCTACAAACTGAACATGCATGAATGACTTCGCAGAATTTTGCAGAGTTCAGAGTGGAAGACAATGGGAACCGTATCAGTCCGAGCTGGTTAAATATCTGAGAGTTGCTGAAGCTCTCTCTATCAAGAGCAAAGTGATTTAACCTCCATTAAAAAATCATTTCAACTTTGGACTTTCTAATCATTAGCCCCAAAATATCCAGACACCATCATCTGCTATCTAGACTACAGAAATAACATACCATTTGGTCTCTATAATTTTTATTCCCTCTGTTCAGTCTATTTTTCATAAAGCAACCAGTTCTCATATCTACCCAAACCTTCAGTCCGTTCTTCATAGAACAGCCAGCACTATTTCCTTAAAATCAAAACCCAATTATACCTCAGATCTGCGTAAAGACAATCAATGACTCTTACAAGCTGAATTTTGTGTCCTCCCCAAAATTCATATGCGGAAGCCTCATCTCCAAAGTAATGGCATCTGAAGGTGTGGCTTTGGGGAGGTGATTAGGTCATAAAGGTGGAGTCATCATGGATGAAATCTTTTTAAAAAACACCCAGAGAGATTTCCTCAGTCCTTCCACCATGTGAGGACACGGGTGTCTGTGAACCAAGAGACAGGTCCTCGCCAGACACTAAATCTGGAGATGCCTTGATCTTGGACTGCCCAGCCTCCACTGCTTTAATTATAAGTCACCCAGGCTGTGGCAATATGTTATAGTAGCCTGGATGGACTAAGACAAGGACCATTTAATAAGAAAAATGAAACACTGAATTCCTCAACGTCGTCTACCACTCTATTACAAATCCTGAGCCTTGCTGACCTTTTTGGGACCACCCATGGGGAAAACTACTTCTAGAATCGGTGCCTTTGCACATTTTCCCCTCTGCCTGGATGGTGCTCACCCACTCTGAAGGTCCGATAACCTCTACTCATTAATTGTGTATTCATACCAACCCATGCTGTGGAGAAGCCCTCCTCACCACCGTACATTCTGCATTACGCTCACTGAACACCTTTTCATAATACTGCTTAAAAATTGTGAATCAGCTTTGGAGCTTTTTAAATGTTTCAACAATTGACCTCTACTTAGCTCTTGAACTCTGCTTTGATTCATTGCAGGAAACTTAGTCTAATAATATCCAGATAAACCAAAGTCAGCTCTCTGTCTCTTTCAACCAATCCTCAGGCCTGTTTCCCCTCATTCATCTTCTCTTATGTCTATGATCTAACTCCAAGAGGCCTATCTCCCATTCAGGTACGGATGGGGGAAGATGTCTCCTTCACCTTCTTGGTGAAGTGGTTCATTTCACTGGCTCTTTCTTTAGCAACTGCTAGTCCCCTTGTACCTGCCACAGTTCCACACATTTCATGCGGACTGTCCTGGAGCTCCCCCTGGGTTTCTGTTGGCATCCCTCTTGGCATCTGTTTCTCGATAATACAGAAAATTTTAAAGGTGGCCAATGTTACCTGAGTACGTGTGTGTATGTGTGTGGAGGAGGGTGTCTTGACATCCGTCCAGGAACACCATGCAGCTGTTTCTACTCTATCATGTTGCCACGGACTGGAAGTAACTTTTCTTTGAAGATTCCACCCTTCTCAGCCTTTATCCTGAGATCTGAAGGTCAGTTTTGCAACGGGATATAAATATTACATATCAACCGATTTATATGTAATATTATCTTTACTCCCAAACCCTTGATTGTACCTAAAGATAAGTAGGACATGAGGATTCATGGCCAGCATCCAACTGCATCTAGGTATCAGAAATATTGCTACTAATCATTGGATATTACCTCAAAGTTTGTCCCAATAATTTTAATAGTGCTAATGTTTATTTCCTTCATTAGTTTACATCCTCATTCCTAGTATCTGACACAAATTCTAGATTATAGTAAATACTTGATAATTTTTAAGTTAATATACTAACCTGATAAATATTATAGAATTGATTGCTGATGTATATATATAATTAGATTAGTATTTAAGATAATTCAATTGACAAGACTTAAAAACCACAGTAGATATGAGGCCATTGTATATATTTTTTGCCTGACCAGTATGGTAAATTTAACATTATCCTAATTCTTTACTCCTTGTAGTTGTGTTATAAATTCAGATCCTTGTCATGGTCTTGTGGTGAGTAGAACACACATCCTTGTCCTTTGATTTGGGCTTGGAGATGCAATTTGCATTGACCAAATGGTGTGAAAGTAATTATGCAAATGGACTTTAACTGCATTTCAATTCTCGCTTCCAGTAATGGGGAATATCTTCTATTTGATCAACTCTTCCATAGACCATAGATAACTATAAACACTAGACAAAATAAAAAACAAAATAACCACCACTTTGAAAATGCTGGAGGGCAACCAAAAGCAAGAAAAAAACTTAAAGGAAATCTATACTTAAAAGAAGCCAAAGGACTTGAGCGACTCTCTCCTTTTTATGCTCTTGTGATTTTTTTGTTTTGTTTTGTTTTGTTTTCCATGAGGGCAGGACACAGAGCATGCAAGGTAGTTAAATTTCAGATAGAAAAACTGCAGCCTTATGGGTTCGAATGATCAGGAGACAGAGTTCAGGCAAACATAGTAGGTGGAGAGTAAAGGAACAAATCCAAGAAAGGAAAGGGCTCAGACGTGAACCCTAGTGCTGCATTTAAACTGCCAAAATTCTGCTGACCCCTGCATTATGCATGAACAGGAAAGACTTCAAGCAGCCAAACCAAGGATAAAAGAGTCGAAGAAAGATTTTTAGCTTAGGCTTATGCCAGATATGACACTGTTTGAAGTTTGAGTCCAACTAATAAGAGCATTAAAAACATCCAAAATTTCTACAATGTATCATTCAAAACACCCAGGTTTCAATCCAAAATTATTAGACCTTAAAAGAAGAGGAAAATATGACTCATAATCAAGAGATGTGTCAATTAAAAGAGATTTAACCTAAGACAACACATGTGGAAAAAATTTTTAAAGATTTTAAAGAAGTTATTCCAACAATATTCGAAAATGTAAAGAAAAATATGTTCTTAATGAACACACTAATAGGAAATCTCAGCAGAGAAATATAAACTATAAAAATTTTAGAACTGAAACAAACCCCAACTAAAGTAATCTCTGGATGGCTTAACAACAAATTACAGATGACAAAGAAAAGAAAATAAAGACAGAATAATTGAAATTATCCAATAGGAAGAACAAAGATAAAGCCCTGATTATACATTGTAGGATGCCTTTAAAAAGTACCATGTATATTGAAAAGTTTCACAAGCTAGTTACTGGAGTCCTAGAAGAACATAAGAAAGAATATAGGAAAAACAAATATTTAAATAATGGCCGAAATTTAGCTCATACATGAGATGGATTCATAAACTCCACTGGCCTCTGTGTCACTTCTCACTGTCTCTAACCTTAATAACATGGATTTCCTGCTGGAGAAGCTGGCCCTTCTTCACATCTTTCCCAGGAGTCAGAGAAGTTGAAAAGGATCTGGCAGGAAAGTGGAATAATTTCAGGCCCAGCTGCTACTCCCTGCCAACAAGATAAACCTTCCAAATAGCTGTAATACACGTATGGTGCAAAAGTGCCCACTGATGGTGTCTCGATGTTTCAAGAGCTAACCATACATGACGATTTGCCTCTATTCTCCGAATTTGCACAAAAATGCCTCTCGTCACCCATTGTAAGTGGAAATGTTCAGGGAAGATAAAGATGGCTCAGACTAGCTAAGTTGCACAAAACCAGTGCAGCCCACTCCTCATCACGCTGGCATCCACACATGTATCCTTAAACTTTACTTAATTTCCAAATACAGTCTTGTTTCTGCCTAGCTTTTGACATTCGTGTTGCCTACTATTAAAAAAATTGTGCTAACATTACTCCAAAAGACAATGTGAAGTTTCTTTTTGTCTTTTGATATTTGTTCTTCTTATAGTTGATTCACACTCTGATTTTATTTTATTTTTTTAATTTTTTTAACGTTTTTATTTGAGATACATAGAGACAGTGTGAGCAAGGGAAAGGCAGAGAGAGAGGGAGATACAGAATCCGAAGCAAGCTCCAGGCTCTGAGCCATCAGCACAGAGCCCGACGCGGGGCTCGAACTCACAGGCCGTGAGATCATGACCTGAGTTGAAGTCGGCTGCTTAACCAACTGAGCCACCCAGGCGCCCCCACACTCTGATTTTAACATGTCACAAAAAAACTGAGATAAAAAACAAACTGAGATATCTACTATTAACATATCATATGTTTGATGGTAAGAAAATGAGAGAGGAAACAAAAGCAAAAATATCTGGTTAATATATAATAAATCTTCCATATAAAATTAATGAAGAAATATTTATAATTATTATAGTCATTTTTGCACCTGGTCATGTAGGTAGTATTTATAAATATATCTTCCAATAATCATTCCATATTCCCTTTACACTTAGAAAGGATTACAGTTGGTTGTAGTACCTTGCCTGGTGGGGCGGCCCACCCTTTGTTCATTCATAAATGACCTAGGCCTTTAGCAGTCCTGGCAGAAGGGAGTTTTCATGGTTTTGTATTTATGTTTGTAACTGAATTGAGTTGCTATGACATCACAGGACACGTGAGTACTAAGAGGCATCCCACACAATATACAGACATATTCCTCCTTAACTCCTTTACTAAATAGTGATCTCCCAAATTGATTTCTACCTAGAACTGCTGAATATAACCTACTTGGAAATACAGTATTTGTAAATTTAATCAAGTTCAGATGAGGTCATACTGAATTAGGACAGACCCTAAATTCAATATGAATGTTGCTCTTCTAAGAAGAAGATTTGGACGCAGATCACACAGCAGAAGGCCATGTAACAATGAAGGCAGAGACTGAAGTGATGCAACTATAAATCAAGGAATGCCAAGAATTGCAAGAAGCCACCATAAAGAATTACTAGAAAGAGAGAAGGAAAGATTAATCCTCCTTTGGAGCCTTCAGAGAAAGCTTAGTCCCGCTGACAACGTGATTTCAGACGTCTAGACTCCAGTATTATGAGAAAATAAAGTTCTATTGTTTTATGCCACCTAGTTTGTGGCACTTTATTATGGCAACCCTAGAGAACCAATATAACACTCTTGTGTACTAACAACCCAATTTCTCTCTGAGAGTCAAAAACTAACCAGTGTAGTAAATCACATTTTCTCTGTTGGTTCACTGGCATGAGGAGCCCAAAGTGAACAGGGGGCCGTCTCAACTTCCCTGTTAATGGAATCATTGTTGTTTCCCCTCGTGGAAATATTCCTCCCTTTGAGACTAGCTAAGACCTCTAGAGCAGCAGAGTCTAAAACCATGGGCTGTACTTATACAAAGGTTTCTGATTTAGAGCATATACCATATCCTGCAGGACCACCCCAGCCTAGAAAGGTGTTTCCACCTAGCTAGTTCTATTACTGAAACTTCAAAGGGCCACCCCACTGTTTTGTCAAGCTAGCAGATCCAAGATGAAGAGGACCAGGGTCAAAGAAGTGAATCCCTTAAATATGGTCTCATTCTCTTATGTCATTTGCTTCCAAGTGAGTTCCTTGGTCAGATGAAATGCTGTATGGAATACAATAAGGGTGGGTAAGAAATTTCATAATTTCACAAATTATGTTTTGGCAGAAGCCAAGGAAGGAAAAATCCACGTCTGGAGTGACTACTCCAGTGAAAACAAAACACTGTCCATTCTATGATGGACACAGTGCAATGGAACTAACCTCCCACTAGGGGCATGGCTGAGCACCCTGGAAAACGATGTCTGTCAGCTGGAAGCAATCCCTCCTCCTCATCTTTGCTGATAGATATACAGAGACAATCGTTCAGCAGGTCAGCAGCTGCCTACCACATGCAGGTGACATGCTAATTTGATCCCACAATGAAACCGCATCTGGAGCAGCAGATTGAAGTTGCCACATGAATTGTCTACCACAATCCACCATTACTTTCTAAGCTCAATTTTTTTTTTCCTTAAAGTCCGAAAAGGTGAGTTGAATGGGGAGATGATAGGGATTGCTACTGGTATCTCCTGATGGTAGCAAAACCTCGACGATCCCTGTAGGAATGTGCTTTTATTTTGAGTTTAGCCCTTTCAAAAGCAGAAGCAGTTCTAGTTGCTTCCCCTTGACATTTCCAGAAATAGCCACGTCCTGTGAATCAGGGAACCAATGTGGGGCTTCTGCCATTTGCTGAGTAGGACTCTCTCAACTATGTATTCTAGAACGGGAGAAATAAGCACGGGGTTGATAAGGGGAGTCACCGGATCCACTCTGAGACAGAACTGAGTCAAAACTCCAATGATCACTTGACCTCCATAAGTCACTACTGTGACTGATGTCACACAGTGATTTCCAGCAATTACTGAAAAGTTGGATTATTTTCCCTTCACCTTGTGGATGGTTAGGAGTAAGAAACATGGTGAAATTTTCCAGCAGTGTTGTGAGGTACTTCCTCAATTGGGGCTTGGCCTCTCCTTCATTCAAAGAGCTCTGAGGTAGGAACTGGCTCAAACAATTATTAGACCTAATTAGTGAATTTGTCAAGGCTGCAGGGTATAAGAACGACATGCAAAAAATCCATTGTATTAAAGTATATTAGTAACTAAACACTTTACAGTGATTCTAATTTCCTTGAGATCTACTCACACACTTACCCCCCCACAACACAGGTTTTGTTGATATAAATTGGAAAAACCATGCAATTATTTTGTTACGTATACCTTTAGGCCTTGTTGGACTTCAGCTTACTGATAGGTCTACAAGCAAGGAGGAAGACAATGAAGGTAGGTACTTAGGAGAAGCAACAGTACCTTGTGACACAACTACCAAGCGGAGGTCATTACAAGTTATTAAGGCAAGGATTGGTTCATTGTTTAAACTCATTAAGTCAATTTTGTGTGATACATAGTCATTTGTAGGAATAGACTTTGGGTTTGGTTTCCAGAAATTTTGGCCCCATGATTATAGAGGAACAAGGTTTCTTTTAGGGCAGTCATGTGTGAAAGTCAGGTCTTTTATAGGGATCTTGAACTGATAATTATAAGCACCCAGCTCACGATTCCTCTGTAGGTATTCTAGCACACTTAGAAATCAACCAATTTAGTTTGTCATACTCCTTATTTTCACACACACACAAATATTCTATAACAGTAAATACCTAGTCAATCAAAACTTGTCTTCCTTTTTTAAAATATAATTTACTGGGGTGCCTGGGTGGCTCAGTCGGTTAAGCGGCCGACTTCGGCTCAGGTCATGATCTCACGGTCTGTGAGTTCGAGACCCACGTTGGGCTCTGTGCTGACAGCCTGGAGCCTGCTTCAGATTCTGTGTCTCCCTCTCTCTCTGACCTTCTTCTGCTCACACTCTGTCTCTATGTCTCAAAGATAAATAAACGTTAAAAGAAAAATTAAAAAATATATAATTTACTGTCAAATTGGCTAATATACAGTGTGTACAGTGTGCTCTTGGTTCAAAATGTTCTTTAATACACTTGATTATCGTATGTATGGGTGATAATAAGTTGTATAATTATACTGCCACTGAACACCAGGGCTAACAGTCCCCCTTTTCTCTATTGATAGTCATTAATGTCTAAATTTGATTTTAAAAAAAATCCCAAATAATCTGGAAAAAATTTATTGAGCACATGCTTAAGATTCTGCTTCTGTGGAACCACTGTGGTTCACGAATTCTGTATGAGTCGGGGCACAATTAGAGAAGCAAACCACTAGAAACATTTGACCCCAGCAACTGTGGGAGCTGGTCAAACAATCTCTATAATGCTTTTGTCTTCAAGCTTAAGTCTACAAGGCAGATAATCAAGAAGCAAGATGAATATACAATGGAGTACTAGGACAGCTGGACCCCACAGAGAATAAAATCTGTGATAGGTATTTATTGCTACATATCAAATTACCCAAAGCTAATGGCTTAGGGATGCCTTGGTGGCTCAGTCAGTTAAGCATCTGACCATTGATTTCGGCTCAGGTCATGATCTCATGGTTTGTGGGATCGAGCCCCACGCTGGGCTCTGCATTGACAGCATGGAGCCTGCTTAGGATTCTCTCTCTTCCTCTCTCTCTCTCTGCCTCCTCCCTGTACTCTCTCTCAAAAAAAAAAAAAAAAAAAAAACTTAAAAGAAAGGCTAATGGCTTAAACCTAAGTGGATAATGATGTATTATCTCACCCGGTTTCTGTGGGTCAGAAGTTCAGAGGCAGCTTAGCTAGCTAGGTCTCTCATGAGCTTTTGGTCAGGTATGGACGAGGGCTTCTGTCATCTGAAGGCCCGATTGGGGCTGTACCTACCTCCAAGATGGCTCACAGAAAGGGATGGTTGGCTTGCACACTGTGGGAAAGAGAACTTATTTTCTCACTACATGATTCTTTCCCTAGGTCTGCTGGATTTTTCTCATGTCTACTGGCTTTGCCTGGAATAAGTGATCCAAGACAGAAAGTGAGAAGAAAGTTTTAAAGTTTTAAAAGGCAAAATGCCTTTTAAAACTAGTCTTTGACACCATGTACCATCACTTCTGCCATATTCTATTCATTAGAAGCAAAAATCTAAATCCTACCCACATTGACAGAGCATGGAATTAGGCTCCCACTTTTGAAAAGTATCAAAAAAGGTATGGTAATATTTTAAATCATAACATAATTCTACTCATATCTATTTACTCGAATGAAAGAAAGCATATGTTCACAAAAAGAGATCTATAAGAATGATCATAGCAGTTTTATTTAAAATTGTAAAAAACTGGAAAGAGTTCACACATCCATCAACAGGGAGAATGGAGAAACACCCTGGTATATTCACACAATGTAACACTACTGAGCAATAAAAAGAAACTTTGTGTAAGTATATAATGTTCAAAAATATTATGCTAAGTAAAACAAGCCTTACCCTTTTGAGTTTTCATGTATGAATCACATACAAGAAGTTCTGGAACAGGCTAAGCTGTACTACACGAACAAAACCAGAGCAGTAGTTGCTTTTGAGGACTGGAAAAGGAGGACAAACCATGGAGTACCATGAAGGAATTTTCTGTGGTCATTACCATGCTCGGTAACTTGATGAGAGTATGTTACACTAGTGTCTACATTTATCCAAACCCACAGAAAAGTATTCTCAATATTTACCTATTTCACTGTACATAAGTCGTACTTAAAAATGTGAATAAATACTAAATTCTTGATAATGATATGCATTCTTCTATGTTTAGATATGAGATCTTCTCTTGTATATAACTTTGACATACATAAAAATAATATGAATTATGGATGAAGAAAGAGAGAGAGAGACATAGAGTTGGATATATCTGTGGTAAAGCAAATATGGGAAAATACTCATAGCAGAATCTAGGTGGTACCGAATGGGTTATCATTGTCCAACTGCTTTATCTTTCCCGTATGTTTGAAGTTTTGACAGTAAAATGTTGGGGAAATGTATCTGAATGGTTTGACTTGATCTCTTGTGATTCTTCCATCACTACGATAAGAATATGCCCTGGTTTTCCCACTGATCTAAGGAAGGTAAGGGTTCCATGGAAAAGACATGACCCCAACACACAGCTTGGAAGCCAAGCTAGCTAAGCTCAGGCTGGACCAGTCAGTCCTCATCTGCACCACAGATGGAAGAGTAGAATGAATGACTGTTTTAAGTCTCTGAATTTGGGGATAGTTTGTTACATCGCGTTACTGTGGCAAGAACTAGCCAAACTGCTGAAGTGTTTATTTTCCCATGTAACCACTCTGTAGAGAAGTGCTTATATATATAAAAAAAAATGCTTCATTATATGTTGTGCAGGGGAAATGAACAGCTATAGACCATGTCTTACAGGGTCTTAACTAGGAGAGACAGACAACAAGTGCATGGGCAAATGAGTAGCAGGTATGAAGCTAATGATAAAAACACACTGAATATATTCCTGGTGATAGAATGGTTAAGGCACTTGACATTACTGCGGAGGAAAGTCAGTATCTGAGAGGACTTGACTGAATTTAAAAGCAACCCATAATCAGTTTGGGGATGGTTTAGGTAAGAATGCAGGGTTGGACTCCCAAAGGGCCTTCATTATGGTTTTGTGATTGTGCGACTAACATTGCTGCTCAACCCAGAGTCAGATTGCCCAGGGAGTGCAATATTGAATTATATTCAACTCCACGGCTGCCATGACCGCAGTGGGTCCAAATTGGAGAAGAATCTCTGAGGATGTTTGGAGAGAAGAAGAAAGGAACGTTTTTGATTTTGATTTATGTCTAGCAACTCACTCAATTACATTTAATTAGCCCTTGGAATTAATTTTGAGCCATTTTTCAATCATTTTATGTCCTGCCTCCTTTTTCTATATCTTTTCTTTCTCCTAAAATAGAACCTTGGAAATAGACAGTGGGCTGAAAAGTCGCAAAGCATGTTTCTCTCTTACTGTCCATTGAAACCAACATTCTTTTAAAGGGTCTGCGAGCGGTCATGACCCCAGCCTGTAGGTATCGCCTCCAAGGCACGTCCATCCAAATGGGCTCAGGCTGGACAGTCTGGAGTCAAAATGGCTCCTTGTCCTCCAGGGCGGCCATTCACCACCACCCGCAGTCTCTGAGCCAACTAATTGAAAATAAATAGGAGCATTTTTACTGCTACGATAAAGGCTGACCTTTGTACCTCAGACCTTTTGTTAGTTTGGGGAAAAATAAATGAGGTTTAAAAAACATCTCTATGTTTGATGGTTCACATTCCCCACCGTGAATTCGATTGAAGGTCACCTGAGGAGAGAAGGTCACCCAGTGCATCAGTCCTTTGAGCAGAGAAAGTATTAAATCATAAACCGTGTGACCCAGACGGGGTTGGGTCCTAGGCAAAACTATTAAGTTGAATGTCAGTGCCCTTCCCCCTGACCTTACAGTCCATGCTGTTGAACTTGGCCTCTCATGCCCCTTGCTCCAGGTGTCCTTGTACACTTGCGGGACCACAGGTGGCTCCTTTTCACCAGGTGTCAGGTAAGCCCCCCATTTCTAAGACTCTTTTCTACGCCAGAGCATCCGGGAGGTGCCCCTTTGTTCCTGAACCTTGCACTCCACACTTTACTGTTTGTCTCATTATCCAAGGCTACGTATAACGTACAGTTAAAATACACGTATCTGTCTCTACTCTACATAAATGCATGTATGTGGTATAGAGGAAAGCAGAGCTCAGAAATCAGACAGAACTGAATCTGGGTCTTAACGGTCAGTAGCTGTGCGACTTCGAACAAATGCCTTTACTTTTTTGAACCACGTCTATAAAAGGAAATTGTATCTACTTCCTAGGCTTTTGCAAACACCTAGAGCGATACTAATAAAGCCCCCAAAGAAGAGGATAGTATGTACACATCTCGATAACTGTGTAGTATTATAACCGAAATATAAGCTGTAGCCTATCTGATAATTAAGAGCTACACAAGGTCACATTCTAGGCATTTTGAGAGTACGACCTCTCTCTTGGCTTTCTATACACTCGTGATTACTTTACCTGTAGTTCTAAATTATTCCTCTACTAAAATCATTCAGTTTAGGAATGACTTGTCCATCACAGAAAAGCTCCATTTTTAAATTACACACAGACATGCAGAGGGATAAAGCTTGCAGCAAACTGGAATGCATAGGAGACTTGAATACTTAGTGAGGCAGTGATTGTTTTATCCCAGAAATATAGACGACTTCGATTAAGTTTTCGATGAAAGTCCTCGAGCCACTCCCTGTAACGGTCTGCTGTCTTGCTCTTGTCTGCATTGTTCGGCTTCAAACATTCAGCTTTTCGTGTAATTCTAAGATAAAACTGTTAATATATTGGTTATTTATTCTCTAATATTTGCTTCAGGGTCTCAGCTTCTACCCCAAAGTTTTAGTTGGGTATTTTCTTAAATAATGAAAATTTCTTCCAAAAAGAGAAAGAAAAATGCTTAGAAAAATTGCACTAGCTTCTTGAAAATTCTGTCACAGATACCACACATGTGCATGTGTCATATTACATTATACTATATTACACTACATTACTTATATTATTTATATTATATTATATTATATTGCATTTTATTCTGCAGATGCATATTAAAAGGGCGTTCTGAGTCTGAGTTCTGGCTCAACTTTGTCAAAGCACCAGACTAGGAGTTCTAAATTTTCTTTAATGTTTATTTATTTTTAAGAGAGAGAGACAGAGCACAAGCAGGGGAGGGGCAGAGAGAGAGACACACACACACACAGAATCCGAAGCAGGCTCCAGACTCTGAGCTGTCAGCACAGACCCCGATTCAGGGCTTGAACTCATGAACTGAAAGATAGTGACCTGAGCTGAAGTTGGACACTTAACCAGCTGAGACACCCAGGTGCCCCCCAATTAGGACTTCTAATATGGGTTTGGTTGGTAGAGAAACAATTCTAAGCAAAGCAGCACAATACTTAAAAGACCACTTTCAAGTCACAAATAATAGGAGGCCAAACAGTATTGTTTGGAATACTGAAAATGCAGTTTGACAGGGCATGCCTTATTAGCATTCTTTAAACAATTAGAATAAACATTTAGATTATGATAAAGAAGAAATGGTCATATTTGAAGGCATTTGCAGATCTTCTCAATGTTACATTTTCCTAGCTATTATATGCATTAAAATTTGCTCAAAAGTATTTCTTCAGGGGCGCTAAGTGGCTCAGTCATGCAAGCGTCTGACTTCGGCTCAGGTCATGATCTTGCAGTTCGTGGGTTTGAGCCCCGCATCAGGCTCTGCGCTGACAGCTCAGAGCCTGGAGCCTGCTTCAGATTCTGTGTCTCCCTCTCTCTCTCTCTGTCCCTATGCTGCTTGTGCTCTCTCTCTCTCTCTCTCTCTCTCAAAACTATTTAAAAAAATTAAAGTATTTCTTCAAGTTCTAATTAAATTGTCAGTGAAATAAATGATAGGAAGCCCTTCCTCAGCCCTGTTGATTTTATACGCACGAAAATTAAAACTCCACACTCATCTTTTGCCTCATAGTTACTAGGGTCATGACAAATGGACTATCATGGAGTAAAATCTAATTAAAGATAACGAGACAAAATATTTGAACAAATCACCTTCTAGGTCTACATCATAATAGATAGGTGGAATTGAATTTGGAAACTGAAATTTGTTTTTACCAAAATGCATGAACTACCCAGTATAATCTGGAAAAAACAATCATCGGTCAACGGGATGATTTCCTTCTGCCACACGTGCGTTGTCTTTTCCCCCAGCCAATTCTACTACAGCAAAATATGAATCATGCATAAACCCTACACTGCCCAGTTCTTAACAGAAGTTAAATCTGACTGAGTTACCCATGTGACTTTAATATCATTGGAACCAAAACTGAGAAGGAAACATCATAGAAATGAATATTTTGTATTCTCTTCTCTCTCTGGGTGCACGTCCTTTGCCAAAATTCTTTACTCGAAAATTGGAAGGGTTAAACTATCATTCTATCCTCGGGAGCATTATATCTCCTTTTAGAGGCTCATATGCATGCTCGTGATATGTGTAGGAAATCACCTTTTTAAAAACAATTCAATTTACTCTGGCACTTTTTGGAGATATTTATCTAACGTCAGGTAATCTACGTGTTATGGTACTGGCATGAAATCTAATAAATTAAAGCACTTACTTTATATATCCCAAAGACATTGTTTGGTTTGGTAAGGAATATCAAGGAATATGGCCATATCCCTGTCATATCATTACGGGAAGGACTCCTGCCTAGTGAAGCAACTAGACAACTTCCAGAGAAGTCGTTCCCCATAAATGTCTTCCCTTTGCACATAATAAAAATAATAAACAAAGTAATAAACTAGGCCTCGATTCTTGGACATGTCAGGAGAATTAGATATGAATGAATTTTCTAGCTACCTGAGCATGATTTGAAATCACATAAATCCAATGTCTAATTTTGGTAAAGCATGGGGTTAAACACACGCGCACACACACGCACACACACACACAAAAGATAAGTAAGATATAGACCCTGCCCTTAGGATTCAGAGATGCACAAACAAATATTCGAAGTAGAAAGGAGACAAGATTTATCCCCGAAGTTCTGCCGAACAATAGGAGATAAAGCAGCTGCGTGGTGATTATAATATTCAGGAATTGAAAGGATGAGTCTCTGAAGGTTTGTTTTCTTTTCTATTGCTGGCAGTGGTTTTGTTTTCATAGGGATCTTTGGAAATGTATTATGAAGTATTATGGAAGCAGATGACCCGTTGGAATTATTATGAATGTCAATGGTTGTAACGTGCATGAAGAGTTATTATCTTAAGGGCCACGGGCACCTACAGGAAATGAATGCTCATGCACTCAATGGTCCTCTGATTATGTAACTTCTGAATGATCACATTGACTCTGCTTATCTCTTGTCTGTCGTCCTGTTGGAAGTCCATTTCTCCCCTTTCCTTATAACATACCATTTTTAGTGGGCAAAGGTTTAATAAATTTAATTATATATCTCATTATTGGAAAGTCTCAGTTGTAACTTAAGAAAGAGAATCAGTTGAGGTAGTTTGGGGGTTTTCAGGTTGGATCGCCCTCCCACCTCCATGTATTTCTGATTTAGAAGGTTCAAGGTAAGACCAAAGTCTTGTTTCTTTAAAACTTATTGGGTAATTCAGATTTGATCCACGTTTGAGAGTACTGCTCTATGGTGTGTGTGTGTGTGTGTGTGTGTGTGTGTGTGTTTTAAGGCATTTGCTTTAAAACAATTATACAAGACTTAATCCAAAAAAAAGTCAGATGGCCTTTTCTGAGAACTTTTTAATTGTTTTCTACCTTTCTCTACATTATTTCACCTTAACCAGAAATGCAGTGAGGGTTCTTTCTCTCTAGAAGTCTTTGTTCATAGAATAGCAACCCCATCATGTGGTATATTGCTGAAATTGCTCCTACAGGCCTGTTAGGTTTATGTGTATTTTCATACTCAAAAGCAAAGTTTTAACAATTCATTACTTTACTTACCTATCTAATATTCGTTGAGAAGTTATATGGTAGGCATAATACTAGGTGGCCAACAAAAAATTCAAAGTCAATACTGTAATCTATTCACACCTGTGTTAAAATCTACACGTCAAAAATAAAGCTGGTTGGCCCCAAGATATTGATTAATGCATCCCCATTCAAACACTCCATCAGATTATTTTAATTAAAATACATGATTGGTGGTAGTTTGAACTCCCTAAAAAGCTTGTTTAATCAGTACTAGGACAAGACTAGTTGATTGCTGTACCAGGATAACATATTACCCCAATAATGGGGACCTCTTCCTTTCCTCTCTCAGAATACATTTGGTCAGGAAATGCCTACGAAATGCAACAAAGCAACAACTTTCAAAACTGCATTTACTGCCACTAAAACCCAAACCAACACAGGGTTTGATTTCTTCTTAACTTTTTCTCCAAGCACCTCCAAGCATTTTAAAAATAGTATTTTTTAGAGGGGCACCTGGGTGGCTCAGTCAGTTAAGCGTCCAACTTCAGCTCAGGTCATGATTTCACGGCTCATGAGTTTGAGCCCCATATCAGGCTCTGTGTTGACAGCTCTCTCTCTCTCTCTCTGTCTCTCTGTCTCTCTCTCTCTCTCTCTCTCTCTCTCTCTCTGTCTCTCTCTCTCTCTAAAAAATAAACATTAAAAAATTAAATAATAACAGTAATAATATATTTTAGATAAGTGACTTTACTATTACCAAACGCCGGAAATACGAACTGGGTTTGATTTGTATAAATCAATGTATAAATCATAGAGCAAAAGGATTACTCTACAAATCATGCAGCTGTGCTTTCTATAAATGAAATATTATCAGGGTCTTTCAACACAATGGATATTGAACCTAATGCTGTTTATTAATGAGGACCAAAGCTCATAGACAAGACCACTGTGCTAAGAAAGGATTTTTGCACATTTCTGTTAAGTGCACTCCTTGGTTTTCTTGGCTCAAACAAGATCAATACATAAAAATTGATATTCTGAAACATACATTTACTTTAAAAAATGTTAAGGGGGGTCTAAATTTAAAATAAAAAAAGGACAACTTTAAAATCCTCTTTTGTTGGTAAACACACTCCTATAACACTGCTGAATTGATAGTGGCATGCATTCTTATTAGCCATTACTTTCATTGTTTAAAAGAAGAATTTCTGTTAAAAAGGGGGGTGTGTGCAAATTGCATTTTACTGTCATGAAAACTCTGAATATTGAAATAAACATCAAGTCATTCTTATCTCCAGTATGTACGAGGTTAGACTTTACGAATTTATCAGGTACAGGAATAAATGTTTGAGGACCAGAGATTTCATCTATAATGAGAGGTTACTAACATGTTTACGAGGTAGCTGGCATTGAAATTCAAGAGTTCTTCCAAAAGACTTACATACTCCGGGAATAAAAGTGAAAAGCATATGAATTTGCCTGCCCTGTCCAATACAGTAACCACTAGTCACAGATAGATACTGAGTACTTGAAGTGTGGCTACTGTAACTAAGAAATTGGATTTTAAATTCCATTTAATTTCAATTTATATCAATTGTAATAGCCACGTGTGGTCAGTTCCTGCCATATTGGACAGTACAGGTCTAGAGTCACATACTTAGTTAGGTGCCATCTTATCTTTAACATTCTTTAATCTCAGCCTTCTCTTTATCATAGTCACATTTTTGGAGAATATATTTGGTGGGTCATTTTTAAACCTCCTTTCCTGACCTGCAAATTCTTTTCTGGAACTTCTCCTTGGACCAAGTTTGTAGAATGTTTTCATTCCTGTGAATCCTGACAACTTAATACCAATCAAGTGAGCAACCCGCCCATAAAGGATGTTGGAAGAGATATAAGGGACATCTCTGAAGACAGAGAACTGACAAAGTCAGGGCAGAGCAGAGAGGAAGAGTATGGACTACAAGTGTATCCCCTGAGGTCATGGGAGACTGCGGATGGAGTAGCTGTTGATGTAGAGTACAGGCAGAGTGGAGCCATGAGATCTCATAAACCCTCATTATATGTGTAGGAAGTATTGAGTGTTCTGGTGGAAGGAAACAAAGCAAGGAAATATTACAGTACTTAATCTCAACAGTTTATGACCTTAATAATGAAGCTGTAAGTGCTACAGCTCTAGAGGCGCCAGGGTGTCCCAGTCAGTTAATCCTCTGACTCTTGATTTTGGCTCAGGTCATGATCTCAGGGTTCGTGAGTTTGAGCCCTGTGTCAATACAGAGTATGCTTGGGATTCTCTCTCCTTCTCTCTCTGCCTGTACCTGTTTTCAGGCTCTCTCTCTCTCCCCCTTTCTCTCTCTTTAAATATATAAATAAGCTTTAAAAAAGTATTACAGATCTGCTATATGCCTTGCTAATATAGGAAGAGAAACAGATACATGGAATCCATCCATGAAAATAGCATCATTAATCATTTTAATAGTATAGAAAGGCCAATAGGAATTTCTGTGAAAAGTTAGGAAGTAGAAGAAAAAAATGAGGATATTTTTCTAGAGTAACAGTAGGTTTGATTTGAACCAAACAAAATGTATTGTATAATGTTGCTATACATGATTCTACCTGCTGTCATAAAAGATTGGACTATGTTAAAAAGAAGTGGTATTTGTACCACTCTGTTAACATACACTCAACTGTATATTTTCAAAGGGTGAATTTTGTGCTATATAAGTAATATCTTAATAAAGTTGCAGTAAAATAATATATAAAAATTATATATTATATAATATAAATAATATAATATAATATATAATATATAATATAATATAATAATATATAATATATAATATAATATATAATATTATATAAAAATTACAGATTGTAGAAAAAAAAGAGGACCCTTTTCTCAAGGAAGGATGGTTTGGGGAGTGCAGGCTGAGCAACTGATTTAGGAGAGCTCTGCTCGCTCAGTAGAGAAGGAACGCAAACGTTAGCTGGAAGAGTCATCATGAACATGACTTTGGGAAGAGAGGTGGGAAGGATGGGAGAGATGAGGCTCTGCACGGGTGCCAGGGAGGGATTTAAGAGCCCTCAAGGACAGAACATCCCTAAAGGACTTTGGGACACGAGAAATACACTAGGCAGGATTTTTAGGTCATTTACCACAGTGTTTCTATGCACCTGTCTCTTTCCCAGTCTTAAATCCTTTAGTAAATGTGACATTTCTCACGAATTCTTTTTCATCAATGCAGATTCTTTAAGGGGAAATTAAGAGGGTTAATTTAAGGCAAAAACATACCACACGGGAAAGCTGAAGTTCAGGACCAGGAGATGCTGATGTATAAATCTCTGGGAATTAGCAATAAAAAAATCCAAGGAGAATTAGGACTTTCAAAACCTGTGGAACTGAAGAGGTTCAAGATGGGATTTCCAATGAACTGTGCCCGACAGCCACAGTTACACGCACACGGGCAGAGATGGGGACAGACATCCCAGAAAATTGTTAAGATTTGAGGATCAGGAAATATATCCAAGTATCTTCTCTTTACGCCCCATGTTCCCACCAGCACAGAGCAAGCACACTAAGTCCCTGTGGCCCACCTCAGCCCCGTCCCACTGTTGCCTTCAGGAGGCGTCTCTTTCGTTCAGTCAGAAAACATTCTCAAGCCCTTCCAGGGAGCACCATTTTTCTCCAAGAAAAAATGTAGTCCATGCTGAGAAAACATATTATCTCTCATGTAATTAAATGATAACAATGCTCAGTTTCGGTAGTTTATCCTTTTAATAATTCAGCTTTAAGCGTCAGAATTGTTTGTTATATGACAGGCTAACAAGAATATTCCGTGTATATGTATAAAATATACATAGCTCTATTTAGATGGCCATGCATATTTAATTATAAAATATTTAGAAATGTTTTATTTCTGTATCTTCTATGTAAAACAATAAGTAATATATTATGTTTATAAATAGTTGTATAACATTATATATACATTTGTAAATGCCTGTCATAACACTATTTATATACATGGTATACGCTATATAAATACACTGTCATAACACTATTTATATACATGGTATATAAATACTATATTAATACTATGTAAATTAATATGCGATGCAAGGGAGAGAGAGAGAGATTTCAAATGTGGTGTGTATGTGTATTCAACAAAAAGAACTTCATAAATTATTTTTTAAAATATAGAGAGGCCAGTAAGAATTTTAATGGAATGTGACAAAGTAGATGGGAAAAATCGAGAATTTCTAATCACATGATTCAAAAGAAGCAAAAGTTATTTCAGTATGCAATTCCAATTTCTGTATGGCTAGAGAATGGATTATGCCAGAGATCTCTCTGCACTCCCCAATTCAGGATGATTTGGGGGTCCGGGTGGGTTAGACTCTAGGGGAAGTAGAACTGCTTGTATACTTAAGATGAAAAACTATGTTTCCAAGGGGTCTTTGTGTGCCATGACTGAGGTCAAGTTCAACTTCCTGTGGTCCTGGTTCCATTTTCAACTTCCTGTGTGCGGTGGTCCTCACCTTTGCTATTGTATTAATGACAGAGGAATCCACTCTTGCCTTATTTGCAAAACTAAAGGCGCAACCAGGTTAAGAAGTCCTAGGGTCACACCCAACAGAAATTGACTTTATTTTCTTATTCCTCTCTTGACACTTCTAAACGAAGTTTGTTATCTCAGAAATATATCTGCAATGAGAACTCTCAGGAAAGAAGAGATCACACCTCAAAGACTGTCCTGTCCAATAGGCATCCCTAAGCCCAAGTGATCATTGAGTCCTTCCAATGCAGAGAGTCCTAACTGAGATGTGTGTGTCAAGTATACACCAGATTTCAGACTTAGTATTCTTCCACCAATGGTGCTAAATAGACTAAACTACTAAAGTGAATTTCCTACATTTCTTCATATGTTTATAATTTGGCTGCTGGAAAATTTAAAATTAAATATGGGCTCTATTTTTATCTCTGTAGAACAGCACTGGAATAGATGACTTATAAAGTAAGAGCTACAAATAGCAGAATATGAAAAAACATTGATCTTCCCAGCTAATCAAACTAATGAAAACTTACCTAACCATTAGGTTTCAAGTTAGCAAGGTATTTTAAAATGTTAATGCAAATTATTAGCCAGGACATGATGAGAGAAGCGGGCTAACATATATTACTGATGAGGTTATAAATTATTTTATTAATTGATTATATAAATTTATATTATACAAATATTATATATAATTTATTATGTGAATAAATTTATAAATGATAAACTCTTTCTTGAGAAAAACTGGAACTGCATTTAAAAGGCTTTAAAATATTGGCTCCTTTTAACTATTTAACTTTACATCTAGAAGGTGCTTATAAGGGAATTATCAGATTGATATGGCTGCAGTACTATTTATCTTAGAGCCATATTATAATACTTTGTATAATAAAAATAAGAAATATTTAGATGAAATAGAGTTCATTCACATGACAGAATATTGTCCATATTCTGGTCACAGCACATCTGTAATGTTAATTTAATAATAGATGTTCATGAATTGAAATACAAAAATATATTCATATTTGGCTAGACTCATCTGGCTAATAACCATTTTTTTTCTTGAATGTACTTTTTGTTATTTGATACAGATTTTGTAAACATCAGCATGAATTACAGGAAGTAAAATTAAAGCGAATGCAGTGAGTGCAGTATTTGCTGGCTGCTTGCACCACTTCCTCTCTATTTTCTCTTTCAAATATCCTCAACTTAGATATGTCTTAAATAGGGGCGCCTGGGTGGCTCAGTTGGCTAGGCATCCAACTTTCGATTTAGGCTCAGGCCATGATCTCACGGTTCGTGAGATCGAGCCCCACATCAGGTTTTGCGCTGACAGCGTGGAACCTGCTTGGGAGTCTCTCTCTGCCTCTCTTTCTGCTCCGTCCCTGCTTGGAGGATCTCTCTCCCTTGAGATAAATAAATAAGCATTAAAAAAAAAAGTTAAAAAAAGAAATGGCTTAAATAGGTACATAGATAATTTAAATCATTGTCTTTTTCCTCTCACATTTTTCCTAATAAACCGAGTGATTACTGAAGAACACTTAAGCCACAGATAAGCTCTCAAATGTTTCTTTGAAAAAACTAATGTTAATTTTAAAATAAATGTTTTTGGCCTCTTATCTAGGTGTTAACATGTCCTATTTTTTCTAATTCATATAAAAAGAATCACCTCACTAAATTTATGCATTTATCTCCAACTCTCATTTTAATCTGTATTCCAGTAATATTTAATTAACATATTTTAAAATTTTTCACTGCCCCCCCAAAAAAACACATGGCTTTAGATAAGTGTTTAAATACAGAAATAGCAATGCAATCCCAATCAAAATTGCACCAGCATACTTCTCAAAGCTAGAGCAAACAATCCTAAAATTTGTATGGAACCACAAAAGACCCCGAATAGCCAAAGTAATTCTGAAGAATAAAACCAAAGCGGGAGGCATCACGATCCCAGATTTTAACCTCTACTACAAAGCGGTAGTCATCAAGACAGCATGGTATTGGCACAAGAACAGACACATAGACCAATGGAATAGAATAGAGAACCCAGAGATGGACCCACAAGCATATGGCCATCTAATCTTTGACAAAGCAGGAAAGAGTATCCAATGGAAAAAAGACAGCCTCTTTAACAAATGGTGCTAGGAGAACTGGACAGCAACATGCAGAAGAATGAAACTAGACCACTTCCTTACACCACTCACAAAAATAAACTCTAAATGGATGAAGGGTCTGAATTTGAGACAGGAAACCATCAAAATCCTAGAGGAGAAAGCAGGAGAAAACCTCTTTGACCTGAGCCTCAGCAATTTTCTATGCGACTCATCTCCATAGGCGAGGGAATTGAAAGCAAAAATGAACTATTGGGACCTCATCAAGATAAAAAGCTTCTGCACGGCAAAGGAAACAACCATCAAAACTAATAGACAACCGACGGAATGGGAAAGGATAATCGCAAATGACATATCAGATAAAGGACTAGTATCTAAAATCTATAAAGAACTTACCAAACTCCACACCCGAAAAACAAATGATCCAGTGAAAAAGTGGGCGGAAGATATGAATAGACACTTCTCCAAAGAGGACATTCAGATGGCCAACAGACACATGAAACGATGCTCAAAGTCACTCATCATCAGGGAAACACAAATCAAAACCACACTGAGATACCACCTTACACCGGTTCGAATGGCTAAAATGAATAAATCAGGAAACTATAGATGCTGGCGGGGATGTGGAGAAGCAGGCACCCTCCTACACTGTTGGTGGGAATGCAAACTGGTGCAGCCACTCTGGAAAATGGTGTGGAGTTCCCTCAAAAAAATGAAAATAGAGCTACCCTATGACCCAGCAATTGCACTGCTAGGAATCTACCCAAGAGACACAGGAATGCTGATGCATAGGAGCACGTGTACCCCAATGTTCATAGCAGCACTTTCGACAATAGCCAAATCATGGAAGCCGACCAAGTGCCCATCAACTGACGAATGGATAAAGAAGTTGTGGCACATATATACAATGGACTACTACATGGCAATGAGAAAAAATGAAATCTGGCCATGTGTAGCAACATGGATGGAACTGGAGGGTATTATGTTAAGTGAAATAAGTCAGTCAGAAAAAGATACTATATGTTTCCACGAATAGGTGGACTTTGTGAGACGACGCAAAAACCAGGGGGAGGGGAAGAGCGGAAAGAAAAAAAAGACACAGAGAGGGAGGGAGATAAAACATAAGAGACTCTCAAAGACTAAGAACAATCTGAGGGTGAGGGAGGTGAGGGAGGGGGGAGAGGGGGTGACGGACATTAAAGAGGGCACGTGTTGGGATGAACACTGGGTGTTATATGTAAACCAATTTGAAAATAAACTATTATAATAAAAAATACAGAAATAGTGGCTTACTTGACTAAATATAAAAACTCAAGTCAGTAAGTGCTGACACGAGAGACACATCAGGACTTTCTGACTGGTGTCTCATGTTGACCGCGAATAAACTTACATTCCTAATTCCTGTCCTTCAGGGGATCGTTGTGTAAGAGTGGAAGAAATGTTATTATCATCTGGATTCTTCCTCACATTTGCCAACGTTAGTTAGTTTCTGCAGAGTGTATCATGGCTGTGTGAGCCAAGCCCAAACTTAGAATCAACTTACTAGGGCATCAGACTTGTGAGCTCAAAGTTGTCTCCTCAAAGCATCATTTCGAAACCACTAAGATTCCACTTTTCTACATGGAATGACCAAAACCAAGTGTATGTGTTTATTCTCAGGATCTTCAAAGAGCTTAGAATGAAAAAAAATTGGAAATTTGACAAGTGACTCTGGGTCTGCGGACTTTTTTAACTTCTGTGACAACAACGCTTGCCTATAACCTGGTGCACAATTTTACTTAGAGATGACATTGCTCTTGAGGAATAAACAGTTTGGGCTTTGGTACCATCGGCACCGCATGGCCAAACACAGCGCCAGTCGCGCAAGGCGGCACGTCAAGCAATAAGATAGCAGAGAATGGTCTTCATCACCTCGACACCCTTGACAATTGACACAGTGTTTATAAAATAATAGCCTTTCGCAAATGCTGTTATTATTCTTTAATGCAGAAGAATAATCTTATATAGTCAACAAAAGTGTGATATTCAGGAAAATATTCTTGAGTCTTCAAGCTGGTGTAGTGAGTGTTTCCCCCCAATAAATAATAGCTATGTTTCTTAATTAATTGAGCCATACTGTACTTAAAACAAAACCCACTCATGTTAAGCACATAGTTCAATGAAATTTGACAATGTAAACACTCATGATACAAATTTCCTTCAAAGCATTGATTGCACTTCACCCCAATTATTTTGTTGTGTTGTGATTTAATTCCATTCAATTCATTTCCTCTTCAGTCCACGGGTGATTTGGAAGAGTGTTTTTTACATTCCAACTATGTTGTGGTTTTCCAGATGGCCTTCCATTTTACATTTCTACTTTCAATCTCTTGTGGATGGAGTATATGCTTTGTACGATTTAAGTTCTTATAAATTTACTAATTTTTTTATTGCCCCAAACTGAGTCTAGTTATCTTAATTAGCTCCATGCCACTTGAAAAGAATGCATTTTCTTCTCTCTTTGTACTGTTCCATAAATGTCAATCAGGTCCTGTGGGTAGTGTTTTAATTTTCCATACCCTTACTGATTTTTCTGTTGACTCAGAACCTCTGAGTTATTGAGAAGGAGCGGTTCAATCTCCCTACACAATTGCGGTTTCATCTATTTTTGCTTTCAGCTCTCTCAGTGCTGATTTCACACATTTCCAAGCTCGGCTACGGGGCTTACTTATTTAGGATTATTATGTTCTTGAATAAATTGTTCCTTTGTATCATTTTTATACTTTACTCTTTATACTCGATAATATTTTTGTCCTGGGGTATAACTTGGTTACCTAACATTATAATGATTAATATTTGGAGATCATATAATTTTTCATCCTCTTGCTTTCAACCTATTGTGTTCTTATGTTTAACATGCATTTCTCATAGGCAGTATACAGATGAGTTTGGCGTGATTTCTTTTTTTATCCATTCTGACAATATCTGCTTTTTTTTTTTATTTTTTTAATTTCTCTTAGCATTTATTTATTTATTTAATTATTGAGAGACAGAGAGAGAGCAGGGGAAGGGCAGAGAGAGACTGAGACACAGAATCCGAAGCAGGCTCCAGGCTCCGAGCTGTCAGCACAGAACCCGATGCGGGGCTTGAGCTCATGAACCTTCGTCTGGAGCTTAACTGACTGAGCCACCCAGGCACCCCAATTTCTGCCTTTTTAGTGGAGGGTTTAGTTCATTTACATTCAAGGTAAGTATTGATACAGTTGTATCTTGGTGTAGCATGTTAGTATTTAAAAAATTATTTATCTGTTCTTTGTTTTTTCCCCCCCTACCTTCTCCTCTGGCATCTATTTGGCTGAATTTAGTATTTTTAATCTATTCTTTTGATACACTGATGTGCTTCTTTATTTTTATTTTTGCTGGTTGTACTGGAGTTTATAGTCGACTCCATAAGTTATGACAGTATATCTTTAAGTATTCTGCCTCTTCATGGATAACGTAAAAATAATACACTTGAACTCACCCTGTTCCAGACTTTGCGCTCTCACTGTGATATGTATATGCTACTAGCTCCACACAGCATATTATTATCTTCATTTTAGTCAACAGGTTTTACTTTTACTTTTTAAATGATCATATACGAGAACTGACTTCATTTTAATTTTTGTGTGTAGTTCTTTGGGTTTCAACACATGAACGTATTCGTGTACCACCATAGAATACAGAATAATCAGAACACAGGAACGTTCCAATCTCCTCCCCACCAAACACTCCTGTGCTACCAAGCTGTAAATATACCCCGTGATGGTTAATTTTATGTGTCACCTGGACTGGGTGCCCAGGCGTTTGGTCAAACCTTATCCCAGGCGTTTCTGTGAGGGTGTTTTCATGAGCTTAACATTTACGTCAGTAGACCACGTAAACCAGCTCGCTCCCTGTAATGTGAGTGGGACTCATCCTATCAGTTGAAGGCCTGTGAGGAACAAAAAGGCAGATGTTTGTCTTACTAAGAGAGAAATTTCTCCTGCCTGCTGGCTTTTAAACTGGAGTATCAGCTTTTTCCTGTCTTTGGACTCCAACTGACACCACATGGCTTCTAGGGTCTGGAGCACGCTTCAGTCTTCACGCTACCCCATCAGCTCTCCCGGGCTCCAGCTTGCCAACACATCCTGTGGGCCTTGGGCCTTCCTGGCCTTCATAATCATGAGCCAGCTCATATGACTGGCAATAGGATATTGCTTCTGTTTCTCTGGAGAACCCTAAGGCGTACGCCCAACCCCTGTCCCTGGGAACCCTCAGCTGTTCTCCATCACTCTAGTTTTATCTTTGTGAGAAGGTCATAGACAGCACATGAAACAATAGCACGCATCTTCCTTTGAGATGGACTTATTTTGTGTAAAACAATGTATGTGAAATTTAAGCAAGTTGTTAAATATATCAGTAGTTTGTGCCTTTATATTGTTCATAATATTTTATTTTACGGACCAGAAACAGTTTACCCATTCCCCAGTGGAAGAGTGTTTGAGTGCCTTCCAGTCTTAAGCCATTGTGAATACAAACGCTACGCACATTTGTGTGGAAGTTTTCGTGTGGGCATGAATTTCTCTAGGGCGGAGCCCCAGAAGGGGGAGCGATGGGTTTAACCTTGGAAGAAACCATCAGATGATTTTCCAGTGACGCCCCATTCACTGTGTCTACAAGCAGTGTGCAAGAGTGAGACGTGTTCTTGATCCGTGCCAGAAGCTGGCAGTACCAGTATCTTCTAGTTGAACCATTCGAACACACACGAGAGTAGTGTTTCATCGTGGCTTCAGTGTTGATTTCCCAAATGGCTAATGACTTGAACATCTTTTCATGTGTCTAGTGACCATCTTTGTATCCTCATTAGTGGAGTGTCTATTCGTATTTTCTGCCTCGTTTTCAACATTTTATCAGTCATGCTTTGGATATCACGTCTAAGCACTGTGCCTACCTTCAGGTCATAAAAGTATTCACAAAAATCGTTTCTAATAAAAAAAAAGTATAATAACAAAAGAAAGAAAAAGGGAGAGGAAAAAGTTGTTTTATGTTTACCTATGCTGACCTACTTCATTCTTCTCTGTGCGTTTGGGTTTCTACATAGGATCATCTCCCTTCAGTTAGAAGAAATTCCCCTTAATGTTTTCTTGTAATGCACACACTTACTGTTGACAGATTCTCTGAGGTTTTGTTTTCTGAAAAGTTTTTATTTAAACTTCACTCCGCAGGACTATTTTCATTGAAATAGAAAAGTATAATTTGGCCTCTTTTGTTTCCTTTTTCAGAGCTCTAAAGATACCATTCTCCTATTTTCCAGCTTGCATTTTTAAATAAAAGTTCACAATAATTTTTACCTATTGCCCTTGTAAGTGATGTTTTTTTTTTTTTCTCTGACTGCTTTGAAGAATTTCTCCTTATTTCAGCAATTTAATTATTATATACCCTTGGTTTTCTTTGTGTTTAAACTGCTTACGTTTGTTGAGCTCCTCAGGTGAGTGGCTTGATAATTTATATCAAATTAAGGGTAATTTTAAGCCGTTGTTTAAAAGCTATTTTGAGAGGCGCCTGGGTGGCTCAGTCGGTTAAGTGGCCGACTTCAGCTCAGGTCATGATCTCATGGTCTGTGAGTTCGAGCCCCACGTCAGGCTCTGTGCTGATGGCTCATCAGAGCCTGGAGCCTGCTTCAGATTCTGTGTCTCCTTCTCTCTCTGCCCTTCCCCTGCTCACGCTCTATCTCTATGTCTCTTAAAATTAAATAAATATTAAAAAAATAAAAAATAAAAACTATTTTGACTCTCTTCTCTTTCTGCAATGCCAATTATATGTATTTTCCCATTTTTCCATACATTACTGAACTCTATTTTTTTACCCTTTTATTCTGCCTGCACAGCACTTTGCTATTTTGGGTTACAGTGTCTTCAAACTCACTCTTTTTTTTTTTTTTTTTTTTTGTCTTTAGTATCTAATCTTGCCTTAAGACCATCCAGTGAATTATTCATTTTAAATATTATATTTTTATTTCTAGAAATCCCAACTGGGGATTTTAAGATTTTTAATTTCTCCATTATGTCTATGCATGACTGTTATTTCCAGGTTTGTTTCTATTGGCTGGTCTCTCTTCTCGTTAATGGATGCCTCTTCGGGTTTCTCTGCATGTCTATGAATTTCTTTGGATATTAGAATCATGACCATTGTATTGTTTGGACTTCATTTTTCTTCTTTTAAAAAAAGTTGTACTTTGTCTTGGTGATACGTTTTTAAGCCTTGTTTTCATGTTTCATAAGTCAGTTTTTGAGATTGGTTAGAATAAGGTAAGGGTAACTTTACTCTAGGAGTAGTTTGGCCCCGTGACCAAGGTGTGATCCTCCGTTGTCCCTACTGAATGCTCCGAGTGTTCAGTGAGGTCTCTGTATTCTGTCCAGTTAGAACTTAAGCATCTTCCAGCCTTACACAAGCCCTATGAATGTTTCGACTTATACCTTTCGAGGCTGCTTGGGTGACTTTGTGAAATTTCAGCCTACAGATGCACAGCTTGGTATTCTGGAACATTCTGTCTTCATAGCCCCTCTCCTCTTCAATACTCTGCCCACCTCAACTTTCTCCAATGAAACTGCCTGGTGTCCAGCATCTGACAATAGCCGGTTCACATATATTGCTCTGTTTTCTAGATTTATTACTATTTATTATTATTATTATTATTATTATTATTATTATTATTATTATTATTTCTAGGTGTTCTTCTAGATGTTTAAGAATACAAGTCAGAGTGATGCCAGTTACTCCACCCTGGCTGGAAGTGGCCACCACAGGTAACTATTGTTTTGTGCAAGAAAAATGTTAAATGCTTGGGGTGATCAAGAAAGGATGACATACTTTTTTTTAAAGTAAGATCTATTAATAACTCCACAACCACAGCAAAGGATTCAGTCTCTTTAAAAACATAAACCTGGAAAATCCTAGCTAATATATCTACTGAGATTCAAGGAAATAATATAGCAGTTTTGAGGTTTTTGTCTAAGAGTTTGCTCCTGAAATATAGTACTCCATCTGGTATCACAGAAAATGGAGCCTTCATTAAGCAGTATGCAATTCCAGGAACAAAATTCATTTCACCCCAAAGTCATATAATTTAGGATTCTTCTTGTGAAGTGATTGTTGGGCTTATGGGGTAACTGTCTAAAAGTATTTTACACAATCAAAGTTTGCAAAAAAGTCCACACAACAGCAATCCCCCCACTCTCCAGCAAAAACAGGAATCTGAGTGACTGTAGACAAATGGCATAGGTATTATTTCAAGCAACAAATGGACACTGTATCTATTTGTATTTGCAATCCTTGGGTGTCCCTCACGCTCTGCTATGTGTTCTGTCTAGGAAAATAAACCATATTGATGGCCACATTCCACTCTCACTGGAATTAAGACTGGAGAGAGAAAATAAGGAATGTACAGACTTTTAGGCTTTTAGATGAACGTTACTTGTTGTTACAAATATAAAAGTATCTACTTTTACCAAATTCTTTCATCTTTTAAAGATATGTTGCACAACCCAATTGCCTCTAAAAATAAAATGTATTTTCAAATAAACCCACAAGACTCTATTTGACAATCTAGTTACAAATCACTAACTTCTCTTTTAAGACGTTTGCTGCAGAGTGTTTGCAACGATTTTTCATTTCACCTTTTCTTAATGGTAAATTATTAATGTTCTTATAAAAATGGTTAATGCTTCCTGGGCTCATAATGTAACTTTTTGTATGGTTATCCTTTCCTCATATTTCAAAAATACATTAAAATTTAATTTTACATTTGCCACGTCATTGTTCAAACTGACAAGCTGCTAAACACAGTTTTTATTTATTTGTACCATATAACTTAATCTGGCTTTCCACGGTGAATATGAACAAAAATAAATAAATGAAATGATTTGCTTATTCTTCCTAAGAAAATAAAATTTCATATGAAACGGTATTTAAGTAAAATAAGCATTGTACTTCTCGCAAATAAACCAATTGATAAGAATAAATATTTTATCCCCAATAAAATCTACAATAAACTTAGAACAATTTTCCATTGTCTAAATACTAAAAACGGATTAGTCCTAGCTTGGAACTTGGCTGAGTGTAGCGCAGTTAGGCAACACCGTATGAGGCTGTCTGAGGAAGGTCAGCGCCTGGGACTGTCCCAGCCCATCGGAGCTCAGAGGCTCTCTGAGGGGAAGCCCGCACTGGCAAAAAGGAGTACGTGCACCAGACACTACAGAGCGGAGTGAGCATCAGAAATTTCCCGTACAGTCAAGCAGGTCTCAGGGCACCGGGCATGTACTTGTACAGGTGTCACAGCTAAGGGATACAAGAGCAGATCAAGCAAATGCCAGTACACATGCCATCAGCACTGACTTTATTTTGGAAATTGATTTACTGGCATCACTAACAGAAGCAACAGAGATGGAGTTCAAGAGATAAAACCCAGTCATGTGACCCGGAGCACAGAGGAAGCCCGAAGCCCACGTTGAAGCTGCAGCAGCTGTAAAAGGGGACTTAATGTTCTTATGTTGCATCCTACGGTGGGGGCCAACGCAGCTGTTAGATTCCTTGCCAAATACGATTGGGACTTAACCCTGCAGACTGGGTCAAGTCAAGGCTGCGTGGCCCTGCTATCGCGAGTGTAGAGTAATACCAGGATGACTGCAGCCTGTGTCTATGTCATTTGTTACTACGTGTAGCCTAGGTCTGAAATATAGCGTATCTTTCATTTAGATCATACAGTCAACTGTACACTTAAGCGACCATAAAACATGAAGGCCTGTCACCCTTTTATGATGTTCCTTCACAGGTTAGGTTTGCGTGCTGCAGAGATTTCGCCTGCGAAGTGAAGGAGTTGCCCCCAGTTAACAATGCCACCCAGCCCTGCTGCATAGACAAATCATGGGATCAAACATTATGTCATATAAAAACAGTAATAGCTGCATAAACGCACTCATTGTGAGTCACATGCAATGCCATGGAATTCGTATTTCAATATCATTTTAATCCTTAGAGTCATTTTTTAGTGACCAGAGGTGGTTCCTAATTAGGGCTAGCAAATGGGAACTATGAAAGTTAAAAACCTGTCGACGGTTAAACAAATCAATAAAAATAAAACACACACACACACACACACACACACACACACACACCAGAATTAGACCGATGATTTGAACCTAACCTTACGATTAAAATCCGAAGTTGATACTCTTAACCTCTATTCTCGTCAGTCCTTCAACAGGAATGAATGAGTCGTCCCTATCACATATTAATGGCTTCTAAATGCCTTGTACTCTACCTGATCTAAAGGATTAGAGCCAGAAAAAAATAAACTGTGCTTTGAAGGCAACCATCAAAGTAATAAATAGTACCTGATCAAAATTTAAAACACTAAGACATTATGAACCATGAGTGGTTCAACACAGAAATAGCCGGACTATTTCGGTTCTCATGTTGTTAAGTAGAACTGAGAGTCAACTACCTCAGAATTTTATATCAGTCGCTACTAAATTCAAAAGTGATGACATTGTATTGAAAAGTCCATCAACGTAACATCCATGTCATCACAAACAGAAAAGCCAGCCAGTTCATCCGAAAGTAGACAGAAATAAGTCTTTTTTCCACAATGAGGAAGGGACCCACCCTGACATTAAACTCTATCCCTACAATACATGAATGATCCTTTTTGTGGTAGCCAGAGTGGAGTTTCTCCACCATCAATCCTTTTCTTTGTTGACTTGGAAACATCGATGCTCAGAAAAACTTTTAGGGAAAAAATCTGGGAAGTCAGTGGTGGTATATTTCATTCTGAGACGTGTCCTCTCCCAGATGCAGTGCCCTGCTGGGGGTGAGACAGGACGAGCTGCAGGTGCAGAACAAGCTAAGAAATAAAACGCCACAAGTTCTTCGTTGCAAGAATGTCAGAAGCCCCAATAATGGAATGTATTAATCCAACTTCAAATTTGGGGGTGAGACAGGAAGAGCTGCAGGTGCAGAACAAGCTAAGAAATAAAACGCCACAAGTTCTTCGTTGCAAGAATGTCAGAAGCCCCAATAATGGAATGTATTAATCCAACTTCAAATTTGGGGGTGAGACAGGAAGAGCTGCAGGTGCAGAACAAGCTAAGAAATAAAACGCCACAAGTTCTTCCTTGCAAGAATGTCAGAAGCCCCAATAATGGAATTTATTAATCCAACTTCAAATTTGGAGAACATCAGCAGTGGAAGCCTTCTTGAAACTAAGGATTAGGCAACACTGCGCGACTTAATCTATTACAGATTTGAGCGACACAAGTGGAACAAGGCATAACTGCACACTCTGTTTATTGGCAAACAGTAAGTCTAGAGAGCTATTTTTTTTAATTTTTTAATGTTTATTTTTGAGAGAGACAGAGTACAAGGCGGGGAAGGACAGGGAGAGAGGGAGACACAGAATCCGAAGCAGGCTCTAGGCTCTGAGCCGTCAGCCCTACATGCTGCTCAACGTCACGATCCATGAGATCATGACCTGAGCTGAAGTCAGACGCTTAACTGACTGAGCCACTGAGGCGCCCCTAGAAAGCTAGTTTTCAATGCACATTTGAGCAAAAAAGAAAAAAAAAAGTGTAATAACAACATGTGGCTGATGAAAGAATGAAGAGGAGCAAAAACAATGGAACCATAAAAAAAAGGATAATATTGCAAGTTATTTCTTTAAAAAAAATCTATTTTCCATTCTCGGTAAAATGCAAAAAACAGATAATGATAATGATTGATAGTGTGGTATTGTGATTTATAACAAGAAGAATATATTTGGCCCTCCTTCCATTTCTGGCACAGAGTTCCTAAAACTCTTGGAATTTCCTAAGTGAGGAGAGCAGTAAGGTGTTTCTGGTTCTCTTAACGAGGCGGCTTTAGGAAGCACCTAAGGATGGGGGCTGGTTGCCAGGGTAGCAAACCAACTATAGGATTAGAGGGCTAGAGTTATCAGTCCCATCCTCCACCCACCGAAGGGACAGGGGCTGGATATTGAGTGCATATGCCATGGCCAGTGACGTGACCCGATATCTCTCTGCAACGAAGCCTCTGTAAAAGCCTAAAACTATGGGATACCAAGAGCTTCCGGGTTGGTGAACACACAAATATTGGAGAGAGTGGCATGGTCAGAGCCCTCTCCCCACATCTAGCCTTACGCATCTCTTGCCCTATTGCCCTATCCATCTGCCTGTTCTTGAGTTATATCCCTTTATGATAAAATGATAATATAGTAAGTAAAATGTTCCTCTGAGTTCCGTGAGCCACTCTAGCAAATTAACTGAGCCCAAAGAGGGGGCCGTTAAAACTTGCAGTCCATAAAAGGTCCTCAGAAGCCTAGGGGATAACGTGAACTTTCCACGGGCACCTGACGTGGTGCAAGGAGGGCTGTCTTCCAGAACTGAGCCCTTAGCCCGGGAGATCGATGCTATTTGTTTGCAGCCTTAAAACTGAGTTGAATGATGGAACATCCAACTGTGGCGTTGGAACGCTGCTTTGCTGGTGAGCACCACACCCCAAACACACACACACACACACACACACACACACACACACACACACACATATGTTTACAGAGGGGTGCAGGAGACAGGAGAACAGCAGGGGCTGATGACTCTGAGGGAGTACATAATGTCCAGCAGATCCTGTGTCACTACCTCAGAAACTTATCTGAAAGTAGGAAATTTCTTCCAATTGCAAGTTTGGGTTCATTTTTTCCCTTATAAATGAAATTATGGAAACGTGCTTAAACATTTGTGGAAATAAATTATTAAAAATACCTCCCCCAAAGGGAACAAATGTTTTCAATGTCTAAAAATAAAACAAGAAAGGGAACAAACAGAAATTTAAATGTCAGATGTGGCGCCAGTAAAAACACTCCTGACTGAGGACAAGAGAATGTTTTAAGAGATACGGGCCAGTGGTTATTCCTTATAGAAGCATGTTCAGGGGGCTTATCCTGTCCAACACAAATTTTAAAATGATAAATTTAATTACTTCTAAGACAAAGAAAAGAGATTCATATAAAACTAATAAATTATGGAGGAAGATTTGGAGAAAGCTCCTAAGGGATCCCAAAATGCAGTTGTTCAGCAAGAATTGAAATGGGTAGATAGTGTCATTCCAGGGTCAGACTGAAGATCTGCAGAGTGTATAAGAGACACTGGAACAAAGAGAAGCATATTGAAAACAGATGTCGAAGTACAGTGTTTTCAGCAAAAGAATAGCCATTCTTTGGAAGCAGTGAATAGGAAAAAGAAAAAAAAGCTTCTCACACTGGGTCATCCAGGAAGCCAAAGCGATGTTACAGTGAAATTGTCTCCACAGACATTCCTCATCTCTCCGGACATTAAATCAACTTCTTGTGTTTGTGAAAATGATCAAGGGCTGATCTAGTTCATACTCTATCTAAAGTGAAAAAAGAGCGTATCACTACCGAAAGGTTTCTACTGCACGCGTGGCAGAGTGGAGAATGACAGAATATTATCTGTCCACCAAGCACCTTAATTTTGAATGACCATTTTTGTATTTACTTCCTGATCCTATAACTCTGATAGCAGCTCTTGCTTTCAAAGAAGAGAATTCAAGATTAATAGAGCTAAGTATGGACATCAGGTTTTCTGTTTTCTGAAGAGAGTTATCTTCTGCTTAATGTTTTTTGATTGCCCCCTTAAAATGAAGGGTAGCATCCTCCATAAACATTTAAAGATCAAGTTTAGGTATCAGATTCTGAGGATCAAATCATCCAAACATCCACATGCAGGAGGAGATCGATCAAGGGCTCTCTATGGAGATAGCTTTTGTTAAGGTACATGATAAAGACTTTAAGCGTCAGGCTCTCAAGCAGCATTTGGGGTAGGAGCTGTGATGACTTCATATATCTTGAATTTGTAATGCATAAGCTTCTCTTAGGAATTCCGAATGGTAAGATCTAATTGAAAGAATGAAATGAAACATGCCTTCTTCTGGGGAACTGAGTTCTGGTTGCTATTTTTTATTACAGGTTTTCCACTATCAAAAACAGAGCCTTCTCATAAAACTTTTTGTTAAACCAAAAATGGGGTAAAGTGGAGAAGCAATTACCAGTAATTTATATGAGAAAAAATGTTGCGTGTTCTCGGACCCCCAAAATAACCTCTCTTAGGCTTTTCTGATACCTTGGGACACAATTTGCTGATGGACGCACAGAGAAACCAAGATAAAGCCCAGGCACTCACAGAAGTTCAAAGCTATGGTGGCTGGATGCTGAGATGCTGGCTGTGGCTGTGGGGGAGGAGCTCCGGGGCACACACGCTGCCTCCACGATGGCTCACTGCGAAACGGACACTGACCACAATTTTTTGCCTTTTTACCTAAGAGCAAAAATCCTCCTTAGATTCCTTTGGTTATCAAAAACAGGGACTGATGTAGGTCTTTGGTAAAAGCAAAGTGGTGTAACTTGAACTTTCAATAAGCAGGGGATACCTGTGTTTATTTTAGCACTGCGCTCGCCTTTTTGAAATAAATGGACATGCCCCTGGCGCTGCCACACAGGGAAGGGGACTGGTGATTGGAGACTGGAATCAGACGCGTCGGAGTTTCAGAATCACAGCTGTGATGGTGTTGCAGGAACTTCCACGCCCAGCCTCAGTTTGCTTATCGGTGAAGGAGCAATATAGTATGTTTTTCCACAGAGAAGTGATACTGGGGTTACAAATAGGTAAACTCCTAAAGGGCTTCGCATGGTGCTTGACTGTGGTTGCCAAATGAACAATGAATATTTTTAATGTGTTTGTCCCATACAATCTTCATTTATCTGAAGTTCAAATTTAACTAGATTCCCTGTGTTTTCATTTTCTAAACCGGCCCCCCTTCTTTCTGGCACAAGTAGATGCCTAAGAACATTGTTCTGTTCCTTTCCTGTAACAGCCCTTCAAACTCAGGCCTGGGAAGTCCTACTCCGCAGAGCATCTGAAGACAGCAAAATCAAGAGAATCATTGGCCTACCTGCCTGGGGACAAGCGTACCCAACAGGAGAATCAGTCACACTGACGAACAGAGATTCTGCCTCAAAAATTATACAGATCTGGGGACACCTACATGGCTCAGTCGGTTAGACCTCTGACTCGATGTCACCTCAGGTCTTGATCTCAGGTTATGAGTTCAAGCTTCACGCTGGGCTTGACACTAGGTATGAAGCCTATTTAAAAAATATATAATACATAATATATAACATATGGATCTGAAATTCTGATGAAAGCATAGGACCCATCTCAAACCCCTAAGTTCCCAAAAGTAAAATATAAAGAAATGTTCTGGTAGAGCAAAATGATAAAGCAAATAAGCTGCACATAAAAAGAAATAGTTCTATTTTAATTCATTACACCGATATTGTGGAACACATATGCTTATCTGCCCAAAAACAATTTCAAAATTTAAAGTAGCTGAAATGTTAGAGGAGTTTAAGACACCATCACAGGGCACCTGCGTGGCTCAGTCTGTTAAGTGTCTGACTCTTGCTTTTGGCTCAGGTCGTGATCTCATGGTTCGTGAGACTGAGCCCTGTGTCAGGCTCTGCATTGGCAGCACAGAGCCTGCTTGCATGGGATTGTCTCTCTCCCTCTCTTTCTGGCCCTTCCCCTGCTTGCATCCTCTCTCTCTCTCTCTCTCCTTTCTCTCTCTCAAAAATAAACAAACATTAAAAAAAAGACATGCACATGAAATTTCAATGGTTCTCATTCCTAGAGTAGATACTCAGTTTTGAGTTTAAAGAGGCAAGTAACTTTTCCCTTTTTTCTTTACTAAGGTGATCAATACAGCTAGAAAGTCAGGCTTCTCATTTTTTCAGCCTGGAAAATTCTGCTAAAGCCCATGAAAGAAACGCCTCCAAGATAAATAAATGCTTAATGATTTCTCTTACAATTAACCCAAAATCTCAGGTCATGAAACTCTTTCAACCAACACTTAATAACAAAGATTTGTTGCTTACATGTCACATGCCAAGCTGTTCTCAGCTTTAAGTTGTTGAGAACACCTTCTTCACAAGAATAATTATCAGCAGTAAGTCAGATACTTTCTAAAGCACACAGCACAGACTTGGCCTTCAAAAAACACTGGCCCTCTCATCACTTGCTCTGCCTTACACTCAACCCAGGTACTGGATATAGAATGATATATAAGACATAGTCCCTTCTCTATATATTCACATATGTTATGTTATTTGTGATAATGCTTTGTGGCTGACAAGCCATGAGAAATCATCATTGGACTTATCTCATGGAAGACAGAGATAACTTTTCAACCATGGGGAAAGTTTTTGTCTGATTTCCTTGAGAATTGTGTAGGAGCATAATAATTCCCTGAGTTATCAGACTAAAAATGGAAAGGAAAAATATTCTTTAGACTTGGAAAACAATGCTTCAAAACAGAATATAGTCCGATGGGAAGATACGCCTGCAAAGATAGCAAAACAGCATTTCATCCCACCTGTCAACTCCTCCTCTTGGTCCTAGCCTGAAACCCTAACCTCATTCCGGGACCTTCTCTCAGAGACCACACCCCTACTGCCCAAAATAAGACCCTAAGAAAAGTCTTCATCTTTTGAGTCAGGCAGACAAAAAGAAGATGATTTTGGCCTGTGTCATTCTTAACAATGCCTTGAATGAATGTCACGTAAGACCAACTGTATTAAAAAGCACTCTGAAGATACCACTAAAAGCTTTGTCTTGTTAAGAGCCCAGATATTAGTTAATATAATTGAGACTGGTTCTTCCCTGGAGAAAGTTCCAAAAGGCAAAATAGGGCCTATGTAAAAGGAAAAGAAAGAGTACATATGAACCAGATTTCTATCGTAGTTAAAGCGGGGAGGACTTCTGACATGAATAGACTGCTAAAATAACACTGTTTTGCCCGGAATCACCGTCTGTATATTTTCTTTGACTAATCTGTTTTAATGAAATCCTTACCCCCACAATAATAGCAAGACATAACAACTTCTTGGAAATCCTCCCTGTATTGTGTCAAGAGGTTCCAGAAAAGCTGAGTAAAAATCCATAGATGTAAGCAGAAAAAAAGCCCCGTCCCAAGGTGCCCTGGGTTATCAGTCTGTTTCTCATAAACCAGCTCCTGAAGTATGCCACATTGTTTTAGAAAATAATAATATACATCTACGGGCTATGTCTGCAAGCTACACTGATGAGCCCATGATGAAGGCCAAGTTCAGTAAAATAAGGCCAAGTCATAGCCAAGAGAGAAAAGTTGACTATTGTGGAGGGAGAACCAGATGTTTATATAGATCCAGTCCAATCACACCATGATTTAGAAATCAGCTCATATGAAACAGATGGCCAAAGTCCGGTTCTTCTGTGCTCTGGGTCTCTTGCTTATATTCCTAGATCTGACTAATTATATTTTATTTTATTTTTTGTTTTGGGGATTCTCATTGTTATAGTTTAACTGACGATCATTTTAAAAGCGAAACCAGTTGTGTTTATGAATACCGCCTTTGGAAAAGAAGACAAAGATGCGAAGTTTGTAGAAACAGACACGCTTTAGATTTCTACCAGGAACCTGAGTGACCATAGGGAAAGTCAAATGTTTGGAAATACAGGAAGCAGAGGAGGAGAGTGCTACGGCAACCCCCTCTCTGTGCCCTCACAAAGAGTAAATGTTCACCTGGGAGGCAGGAGGCGGGAAGAGAGACCCGGAAGTCGTCCTTGACTTCCTGTGTGTTTTCCAACTGCCTGAACAGTCTTACCCTCGGTCCTTTCCTGACCCACAGCCTCGGTCCTACTTTAAATCTCGACTCAAGGGTTATCTTCTGCTTGACTTACCAGGCATTCTTACCAACATCTTCCATTTATTCTCTGCTGTCTGACAAAAAAAAAATCTTTCGTTTTTATTTCTAATTCCCAGCCCAATAATTCCTAGTCTGCAAAACACTTTCTGGTATACAACACCGAGTTAATCATTGCTTCTTCCAGCCACTGCTGTAAGTATTCCAGAGGTATGAATACTTACCTCTGTGATAGCACCAACCACATGGCAGTCTAGACTCTAGACGCTATGGTTTAGAGTTGGTGTTCTTCTCTGTACTTTTGCCTTTCCTAGAACACTGACAGATGCTTGAGGGCAGGGACTGTTTCTTGTAACTAGGTATCTGCAACCCCTTTTGCAGAGCTTGCATTTAAAGAAAAGAAATGAAGAATTGGGGCTCCTGGCAAAAACAAGCTAATTTGTTTTGGAGCAAAAGTCTATCAGAAAACTAGAAAAAGAAGACAAAAAATTGGTTTTATGTTAGAATGCTATGGAATACTGTTGGAAGAGGAACAGATGGCTCCAAACGGAGTCATCCCTGCCTCTGGGACTGCACTGCAGTTTCAACCTCTCCCAGAAACGTCTTTGCACAGCCAACCGGAGATTTCCTGACCAGAACCAGTGCGGTCTCTGCATAAGACCACTGCCCTGTCCTTCTCCCAAAAAGAGACGACCCCGTCTGAATCAATCCCCTCTTTCCTTTAACTAATGAGAACTTCCTTGCCCCACACTCCCTCTGCCTATACAAATCTTCCATACGGCTCCTCAGAGCACCTGTCTATTCACTAGAAGGATGCTGCCTGACTCGTGACTCCTAAACAGCATCAATTAGAGCTTCGAATTTACCCAGCTGAATTTTTGATCTCTACCATCACGAAGACGATGGGAATTTCCAGGGCCTAGGGTCAAGACAAGTAGGAAGTCCAGAAAGGAGAGCCCAGTGTGTGGAAGCCCGTTTGCCTCTGGCAAGGATGGCTGGACACCAAACTGTCTGAGGGTCTGGGAATCTGCCAGAGCTGGCAGGTTTACAGAGCCTGGGGACAGACATCTGAATGCATGGCCTCCCAATGACAAGAAGGCCAGGTGAACCTTCCCAGTCTGGGATTAGAGAGCAGCAGGGTTAGATGCTAGGAGTGAGAGTAGCCTGAAAATAAGCAGCGCTCGTAACGTCTGAGGCCCACTAATAACTCACCTC
The DNA here is from genome assembly GCA_030068075.1 of Paguma larvata. Classification (NCBI taxonomy): domain Eukaryota; kingdom Metazoa; phylum Chordata; class Mammalia; order Carnivora; family Viverridae; genus Paguma; species Paguma larvata. The sequence goes on from CM057829.1 coordinate 22,678,875, forward strand.
GTTCTGACTGAGTACATGTGATAGATCAAGAGCAGCGCTGCCGTCTGAAGCAAAAGTAAATCATCTCCGGAGACAGAGAGCCTCTGACCGCTTCTACGTGTTTCCATATGCAGTGTTTAGCCCTTAACCAAAAATAACCAAGCATATGAGAATATAAGAGTTTGCAGGAAAATTAAGAGAATGGATGATAGGTTTAGACTCTCAGAAGATGATTCAAATAGAGTTATCAGACAAATTTAAAATAATGATGACTAATAGGCTTAAGGAATTATGAGAAGGTGCATGATGAAAGACAATTGGAAACTATTCAAAAGGTTTTTAGCATATGGAATGCCCACAGGGGCATTTACTAGGAGTGATTTTGATCTTGGTGGTAATTATCTAAGTACATGCATAGACAAATATTCAATGGGTTTTTTTCTTTTTAAAAAATTTTTTAGGGACGCCTGGGTGGCTCAGTCGGTTGAGCGTCCGACTTCGGCTCCGGTCATGATCTCGTGGTCCATGAGTTCGAGCCCCATGTCGGGCTCTGTGCTGACAGCAGAAAGCGCCATGTATGGCTCAAACTCACAAACTGTGAGATCCTGACCTGAGCCAAAGTCGGACACTTAACCAACTGAGCCACCCAGGTGCCCCAATGGGCTTTTTTCTTAATACATGTCTATTTTACAATATCCTTTGTAGATTTAGACTCTAGATAAGTACGTAAATAGTGCACCGAACACATATACAAGAATGTTCAGAGTGACATTATTCTTATATTCACATAATGGAAATATCCCCTGTGAAATGGCTGAATGCATTCCGGTTTACTCAGACAATGGAATAATACAGCAATAAAATCTCATGGCATTCTGCTTTTTACAACTTGAATAAATCTCCAAAGATAACAGTGAGTGAGAATCCAGACACAAAAAAAAAATGCATCAAGGATCATTCGATGCATATAAAGTCCCAAACAAGTTAGAAATTGGAAGTGGCCTTTGGGAGAAGACAGTGACTGGAAATGTGTGCCAAGGGGATTTGGGGGTGCTGAAAATTTTCTGTTTGCTGGGTTGGGTCAGGGTGGGTCCATGAGCGTATTTACTTTATGAGAATCCAGAGTCATGTTTTATGATCTGTGTCCATCTATACAAGTAAGTTTTACTGCATTAAAAACTCATATAAAAGTTATAAATAGAGGCACTCCACAAATGTTTTTGAAGAATTAGGGTGTGAATGAACAGATCAATGAATCTTGTTTTGAGGATTTACAGCCACCAGAGAGAAAAGGTAATGGGAGCAGGTACTAAGAAATGAATAGCCTAACAACTTCACCTGGATTTATTGGGATTTATGTCACTGTTAAAATGAGGTGGACTCTTGGGCACTTGAGATAAATGTCTTTCAGGATATTACCTAATATTTGACTTAGCAATAATTCTTTCTGTTATTCTGACCTAAATTACTCTCGCAGTTAACATTCTATTTGTCTTTTGGTCATATTTTACTTCTCTATTTCTAAAAACTGTTCTCAAGATAGACCAGACTGAATAAATACATCTTTCACTAGGAAGGGCACCGGGCAGGCTGATCACTGAAAGACAGAAAAATGGTCTGTTTTGTAGTATATCTGTACCTGTACATCCCTAATGTGTCCTTTTGAGATTAACATATACTATTCAATTAACTCTCTTAGCAAACTCTGGTACCAATTAGTGCATGAAAGTGGCAATTTCCCAGGTATGTTTCTGAACTCACTGGAAAGCCAAAGGGCACTTTCCCAAAGAATTATTGCTTATAAACAATACAATAGCAGCACCTGGTTCCATAATTCTTTGGTGACATTTGATTTGGTTTTCTACCACCTTAGTGTAAATATTTGCCCATTTCTGGTATTCTTTAGCTTTTTTGCTCACCACATCTATTATTCGACACCTCATGCAAATATAAACATTCCAGATTGTCTTAGAGAGTGCATGGTAGGTTCTGTGTCCCCCAGGCTCATAAAAAGATAGCTATGGGTTGCCCTGAGTCATAGGCTGTGGCGTCACATTCCACGGCCCCAGGCAGATGCTCTACAACCAGCTCTGGGTCCCAGACCAGAACCAGGAGTGAAAAAAAGAAAATCCACTGCCTTTTAGGAGGCAAGGGCCGGTCAGTGAGTGGACTTCCCACCACCCTCTGCTAAGATCCAAGGCCGAGAGGCCCAACGGCAACCCCATCGCACGTCCTGAGGCCCCACTGTTCCACCCGGCAGATGCGAGGTATCCAGAATTCTCTCAGGACACCATGGCTGTCTGCTTCTCTGCAAAACAGGCTTGGGTCATTTGATACATATCACTTAATTTGATGTATCATCCTGAGTGTTTTAAGAAAAAATTAAGTGGAAAATTCCAGGATGTGTAGCTGTGAGCACCTGCTGCGTCCTCTAAATATAGTTTGGAAATGAACCTTCTTGATCTCTTGATGCCTAAGGGCCTGGCAAAGTCCGGGGGACCAGGGAAGTAGCCATGGCTGTGTTCAGCTTAGGAGTGTCAGGTCGAAGGATAGCCTTGGTGTCCTCCTCGTGAGACTTCGACCACATATACTAGTCCTTGTGACCAACCAGAGGGAGTAAACCTTCCTTTCTGAAGGTACACTTCTGATTTTGGTGTCAGATGACATTCCTGGTCAAGGGCAAGGAGACTACGAAGTCATTGAAGCATCTGTTAACACCACTGGGGATTTTGAGGGACACCAAATGCCAGTCTGCAGTGTGGCCTACTCATTCTGTCTCAAAAAGGAGAAATCCTTTACCCTCCTTGCAAGGGGCATACTGTTGGGAGACAGTAACAAATATATATGTAATAGGTTCTTCACAGTATTTTGGAAGCAAACTCCAACTGAAACAAATTATGGTGGATTAATCCTGGTTAATGTGGCCCTTTGTGTGACCTGCCATCCTCAGAATTTTTCTCCTAGCAACATACCACGACTATTATTATTTACTTAATTTTTTTTATTTTAATTGACTCAGTGTGTTCCCCTTAAATGCATCAGATTCATCTTAACCGTTAATGTTTGCAGAATCACGAGCTTATATCCTAGATACACTTTTTATAATATACTTAAAATACACAGTTTTAAAAATGTTAAATCATTTATCCATCCTTCTCCTACTGAAAATCTGCTCACAGGTATAATGTGTGTAACACTTTGGAAAAAGCCCTGTGGTATATACCTGGCTTCAGCTCTGTGGATCTTTCCAACCCTCCCCATGAGAATCTAAGACAACAAGGTACAGGGGAAAGAATTCATATTCAAAATCAGATGTGGGTTTTCATCCTGCTTGGCCACCAAGTGGCTGTAACTGACACTGTTGACTTCCTTTCATCTGTTTTATCATCTGTCAAGGGTGAATAAGAAGAGTTTCTTTGCAGGAATATGAAACTTAGTTGACATTGTTTTGAGAACACTGAGTACAGTGACTGTCACATAATAGGACCTCGATAAACGCTAATTTTGATTCCTCTTGCTTCTTCGGCAGAGACCAAACCCTAGGTTTCCTGCTGTTTGCAATTCGCTTTGAGCTTTCTTCAGCTCACAGCCAAGAGGCATTAGGGGATAGTATGCGGATTAACAACACACACATCTAAGATTATATTGTTCTTGTTACTTGTTGACTTGTACACATCACATTATTTTAAATTAATTGTTCATATGTCTTGCGTCCCATTAGCCTACGACCAGCTTGAGTTCAACTCTACCATCCAATCATCTCCAGAATCTGTCACTTCTTTCCATCCACACGGCGGCTACCTAGTCCAAACCTTCATCGTTTCTAATCAAGACCTTGGTAACCATCTCCTCCTGGCCTGTCACTATGTGCCCTTGCTCTGTTCAGTCCATCCTTCCATCCTGCAGGCTAGATACCTTCTTTTGAAGACACAAATTGTATCTCTCCCATTAAAACCCTACAGTTGGGGCGCCTGGGTGCTTCAGTCAGTTGACTGTCCGACTCTTGGTTTTGGCTCAGGTCATGATCTCACAGTTTGTGGGACTGAGACCCACATCAGGCTCTGCATTGGCTTGGGATTCTCGCTCTCTCTCTCTCTCTCTGTGTGTCTCTGCCCCTGCCCCGCTCGCACGCACACAGCTCTCTTTCTCTCTCTCAGAATAAATAAACATGAAGAAAAATCCTACAGTTACTTAACATTCCTGTTAGAAAAACACCTCAAAATCTTAAACTCAATCCCAAAGCCTTGTAATCGCTTACACATCTGGCCCCAAACAGATTATTTCTAGCTTTCAGTTCTAGATTTCCATTCTAGATTTCAAATATAAGAGTCTTTTCTGCATTTCATAAATTACAGTATTCTTTGTCACTTTGAGACCCTTGAACTCTGTCTGGAATGTTTTCCCCCAGAACACCTGAATGTGGTACAGTCCCAAGGTGAAATCCAATTCCCTAGGGTGTCTCGAACAGCTTCGGCTTCCCTGTTGTTAGTTCCAAAGCATCTTGTGCTGATATGCTCTTGTACAATGAGGACGGGGGCCTCTTCTCTGCATTATCGTGTCTTCGGCAACCAAAGCAGTCCTGGCACAGGCATATACCTTTAATGAATACGTGAGCACCTATGAACGAACCCACAGGTGGACCCCAAAGTGCACCATAAATCCTTTACTTTTAATAGAAAGTTTACTTAGAAATACGCATATATTTAAAGTTTTGATTATACTGTAGATAGAATACAATCCTGAATAGCCCTTTTACAGTCCCCAAATGTTGTCATGCTTTCTCCTCCCCAAGATAAACCTACTAGTACCACTTGTATATGCATATTTCTGTACCAAATGTCCACACAGGAGGCAAAGGACCCTCAGATGCGCACAGAGCCCCCACACCCGTCCACATGAGCCTGCTGACTTCCCCACCTGGGCCCTAACTGGAGCACTCCTCCCTAATGTGGGAAGCCAGTGATATCTGAAATGGATGAATCTTCCTGTCTGCTACTCAGAGGGGGCTGAGGTGTCCATTCCAAACCCACTGATAAGGAAACTCTCTGACGGTAACAGCAGGTCTGACATTGATGAAGCCGCCCCATCTGGCGTGTGTAGGGGAGCAATAATGAATAAGGGGTGGCAAAACATGTTTTCCTGGCTCCTGGCCACCACCATATTGTGTTAGGTTTTCTCTCTTTCATTGCTCCGCCATCCCCGTCTCAGTGTGACTTGAGATAGCTGTTCGGGAAATGTTCGGCTGCGTCCAAAAGCTTTCCTTTCCTCTTTTTGACTAAGTCAGGCTATTTCACTCGATGGGGAAAAAAGGCCCTTCCTATGGATGTGCTCAGAAAGTTCTTTCACGGAGGGAAAAGTTTCGTACGCAGCTTGTGTGTATTAACATCCCCTTAGAGGCCAATGTGGTGTCTAATGGAGTTGCTAGACCCATTTTAAGAGTCAGCAACATTCCTAAATTGCCGCTGATGCTCTGCTTCATGAGCAGGAGATGCTCTTTCTCCATTTGGATACACGGAATGTGTGGTGACACACTCAGGCACCCAAGCTGACCTAATGTACTCAGTGTATTTCCAAGGCGTCTTATTTCTCCATTAAAATGGGGAGAGTGGGTGATGGGCATTAAAGAGGGCACTTGCTCGGATGAACACTGGGTGTTATATGGAAACCAATTTGAAAATAAATTATTTAAATAAAAACAAACAAACAAAACAAAACAAAAAATAAATAAATAAAAGGATTTGCAGATTCCACGAAAGAACGCACCCATTGTGTCATTCATATAATTATTCCGGGCAGCCATTAAACAGTCATAGACTAGACCAGCTACCTAGCCACAACTCCTACTCCCTGACAGTAAACAAGAGATACAGAAACATTTTACACTGATGTTACCATCTGTGTATCTCCCAGTGAAAAAACAAACAAAAAACCAAAACAAAACAAAAAACAACAACCCCCACACAAAAATAAAAAGAAACAACCTAGATGTATCTTTTTACTCACATGCAAGACTTTGCCTCGGATTAACACATACACAGACACTTCCCCTAAATGTGACTGGAATTGTACAGAGCAATTAACTTGCTTTGCATGTAACAGGCATTAAAGTAAATTTGCTAAATTTTAGAATTAAAGGGCTTTAATTAAGAACTGAGACATAAGCATCCTTGCCACCAACATAAATTAGGAAGAGATTCTGAGACAGAACCGAGTTGTCCTAACTCCTAATTATTTCTTTGTCCACACAATAGCCTGCATCATTTGTTTACTGAATGAACTAGTGAATTAATTAATTTTTTTTCTTTAGCTTCATCAGTAGCACTGGAAACAATAAAAGTCAAACTAAAATCTCTAAAAAAATGTTGAGACTTCTCTAAATTGGTAGCACTTTTCCTTATAACGATCTATATTCTATGATTATTTTTGTAATTCTGATCTAACCTATAAATGGTATTTTTAGTTTCCCCATTATAAAGGTTTGCTATTAGTGCCTTTACAGAGAGGCAGATATACTCATATGCATTTATATCATGTAAACTTTCAATGAACTACATGACTATTATCTATCTGAGAATTACTCACCCGAAGTTAATTTTTAATTCCAGATTGATCACCACCTGTCACCCAACACTCCTCACTGCTACTCTTTCCATGATGGATATGGGCAGATAAGTCTTTTTAACATAGTCGTAAGCAAAATATATTTGTGCCATACAAGTGATATGTCTTTTCTTATTATTGTAACTCTTCCTGTAAAGGAGATAAGATATGCTCCAAAAGCACGCGATAATTAACTTTCCCCTGGCTTTGGACTGCCTCTTCTTTTCAACAAGGACAATAAGAAACTATGTAACAAATCCTATCGCAATATGGTAATTCTTACGGAGATATATATGGAGATATACGTGAACGTCTGTTATTGACAACACAGATATGAGAGTGTTCTCCACTCTCTACGTACATTCAAATATGGACTTTCTATTTCAACTACTTTTGACAAATCTAAAAAGCTTAGCCGCAGTGTGCCTGCCTGGATAGATTTACAACAGAACAGAGGATTCGCGAAGTAAGGTCACACGGCACAGTGGCCAGCTACATTAGTGGCACCCCAACACCTGGATTACATTCTCGGTTTTCAACTTAGCAAGTCTACTACGTTAAGCAATGCTAAGAAATTGCCTCAAATTAAGCAATTGCAAAATGTAGGCAACATCACCTAAGTGAAAAGATTTTTGATTAAATGAGATTGACGTACTTAGGGTATCTAGAACATGGAACTCCAGAATTTAAGCTATTCTTTTTGGAATAAAGCTCATAGATAAATCAACTCCACTTCCTCACGATGGAAGTATTCCATCTGAAATCTCCCCAGTAGATAGCAATCCAGATTCTGGTAAAATACTTACAAGATTAGCAGACTTGCTAACATTTTCTCTTCTATTACTGGACCGCATTAAGTGTAGAAAGTTCACCCTTATATTGGGTTAATGTCTGCTTCCTCACAATCACCCCGCCTTTATCCTAGCCCTAAACTGAGGGAAAATCCATATAAATCCAATAAGCAGAGCTTTAAATATTATGAGGTTTACCCTCTACCCTCCCTAAAATTATCCTTCATGCTACTCTTCCCTTCTACTGATACATAGAATTAATCAAATCATTAGTGAGGTTAATCATAACCAACTTTTCAAGTTAAATTGAATGGCATCTGTAAAGGTTTTCTGTTTACACACAAAGTATTCATTTTCATTGCGTAGACGGTATTGGGAACGTGGCTTAGCAATACAGCACTAGGGCCATAATAAGTACGTTTCCACCTGTGGTTCTGAACACTGTTTTCTTCCCCTCAAACAAAAGGAGAAACTGTTAAAGGTCACTTATACTTTTTATTATTTCCTCAAACCACCTTTGCACGGACTTGCTGGAAGTCACACGACTGTAAAGACTGGCTGCCCAGATATTTAGCCTCTCTGAATTATAAAGCAATTACATTTGTGTGTTCCTGTTTTGTCTCTTTTTAATAATCATGAGCAAGGCTCTTTTCATGTCTTTTTTTTTTTTTTTTGGTTTGTTTTAATCTGGTAGGAGGTTTTATATAACCATTTATTTGACCAAAAGCACATTTTTTCTTCACAACATGTTTTCCCCTCTGTATCGATAGAAATAACATCCACTTTGGGAGGTATGGGAAAATGCTTTATAAATTATAAATCTAAAATTTTATATGAATACTTTATCTTCATTTTTGTATTATTCTAATTTTCACCTAATTTTATGTTTGCTGCTCTTACCAGCATTGAATGGTGGACCTATTAAGCAGTTAATTTTTCTTCTTTTCCTACTATCTGTACTTTCAATGTTTCTTAAGCTATAAATCTTCGAGAATTCTTATGGGAACCCCGTTAGATACTTGTCTTTATGGTCTATCTTCTCAAAGACATTCAATCGTCTGAGCTTTTATGTAGCGTATCCCTAAAGACAGTCTTTTAGATCCATGGAGTTTAATACATTTTTCTCTAAAACACCATGATCTCCGGTTTTCTTTGTTTATCCAGATTTGAAATCTACAATCTTTGTAGTGCAGAGAACCTCGGGTCCATTTTTTATTGTGCTGATTTAAGTAGCTCATGGTTACCAATGCCAACCGTGATTTTTTTCTTTTCTTGAAGAAAATAATAAACATCTCTTATAAAAATACCAGAGCTATTTCTATTATGCTTAAGTTCTTTTTATTCCATTTGCTAATAAGATACTGCTGCAGAGTTTTTTCTGATCTATTGCCTGTAACTGACCATTTACAACCAACCATGATGCACAAAATGTTGCCTTGTTGCGATTTTGCAAGTATTTTTAGGAATATATGAAATACTCAACTTTCGTTTTGAAGTGGCATACGGTAAGCTTCTACTATCTGCACTATTAGGAACACAACTGAGAGTAATATTAAATACCAGATAAATCTCAGCTTAAGAGTATCGGGAATCCTGACAAATGCATAGTAAGACACAAGCAAGTCACACATATATATATGACTGGATCAGAATTTGAAACTGTACCTTTTCCTTGTCTTGCTCTGAAATCTCTCTCTCTCAATGCCAGAATTAGATCACCCGTCTCTCAGCTCGATAAAAAGAAATCATCTAAAAAGACACGGCTTTTTCCAAAACCTAGAGATTTCAGTCTTAGAATGAAAGAGAGAAATATCTCAGCAAAAGAAATAAAAAGTCAAATATTAGGTAATCATCCCAATGTATAGCAAAAGAGAATGGTTACACTTTGCTGGTCTGAGTAGATGCAAACAATCTCTGCGATCTTCATCATCATGTACTGAGCACCTATCACTCACTAACATCACTTACTTCACACTCATAGCAACTCTTTAAGTGGATAGTATAATGCTAAGTTGACAGTGAGAAAACTAAGGTTCAGAGAGTGTAAGTAAATGGCCCAAGTATGCACAGAGGGTACTGATACTCAGTAAGTTGCTGAATGAAAGATTTAAACTAAACTGGACTGGGTCCCTGCTCGGGGATGAGCGCTACAGATCTCCACGATAAGCTATCCTCCCCTCCGTCCCTGGAAATTCAGTCTTCCACAACTAACTAAGCTGGGCTCTTCTTTTTTCTCGGACGGGGCATTTTCTCTTCTTTTCTCTGAGACTGGCAGCACAAAACAAGGTCTACTGCTCTCTGCCATTCTCTGAAACACCTTTGAGAGATCCTTTAGGGTTTTCGCTTGAATGCAAATGCTGTTTAAAGATTTACTCTTTTTAGTCTAAGGATGAGGGCAGGCATTTTGTGCTCTCCGAAGAAGTCAGATTTATCACCTATGCCAGTGTCCTGGGACCTGCTGTCTTGGCTCCCAGGAGGCGCACCAATTGGCTCCTGCAATCAGTCATGCGTTGTGTATGCTCAGCACCCTTCTTACTGTTAGGTCTGGCCATATTTCCCACAGTCTGAAATTTATTCACGTCAACCTGTACCCTAGCAGCAGATAGTTTGTCTCTTTGATATGTTATTGGCTTCTAGAAGCCTGACAGTTTTCCCTGTGTAGTTTTAATACATACTGATGAGTTTCCCGAGCTATTATGTACTCTCAAAAATCCTTACAGTACCCTAAAGGCATTCCACCTTATTCACTAGTTCCCAACGGGGGGTCTCTGAGCTACTCGAGATTCATCAAGGTATCAAAAGAATTTGGGGTGCTTTTTTCAAAATTTACAAGACTTAAGAGAAATTACACGTTTAGAAAAGATAAAGCTATAGAGGCTCCACACAGCATTGGATTTCTTTGTACTAAGATTATGTTAACTCACTCTGATCACCTAGTTAATGAACATTTATTGAAATCTCTAGTTAACAACTATGAATAGCAGTGACTTTTAAATATTAAAAAGTAATCAATTGTTACTTCCTATAAGTAGTTTTTATTAACAAAACCCTAAACCATAGAGTCTACAAGAAAAAAGTAATTCAATGGTTTCTTAAAGATGACAGAACTTCTGGTTTCACAGTAATGGGAACTATCAGCGTATGATAATAATATAATCAGTTACGTGACGTGTAGACTGTAAATCTCTAATGTGTTAGGTATCTTAACGCACTATTTCTGAAAGACTTGTGACATGAAAAATGGATAAAACTGCCCCCTTTTATGGACACGCACAATAAGTAAAAGCAAACAAACGAAATCCCCGACGTATCCACAGTTTCAAAGCCAGCACACAGTTGTTATTTACTGCCTCAAGAGACCTCCACTCTAAGAAAAGCAACCATCTACTTACGTGTAGACAGCCAAACTGGATCAATTCACTTTAAGAAATTACTTCAAGAATTTACCTAATTAATATAATCAAATACAACATTTTCTGATAATTTAATAATGTGAACCATGCAATTATTATTTTCCACTCTGTGCCATGTAAACATTTAGTAGAAGTTAAGTCAGTCCTCTGTGTCCATGTTCAGACACAGTTTCTGCATTTTTTTTATTATCCTGAAGAGATAAGCACTATGAAAAACATCGTTTTCCCTGAGTAGCCATGTGGACATACAGCCCTAGCCCATGTGATTTAGGAAGGCACGTGCGTGCGTCTGAAGGCTGCTAAAAGTAACAATCCTTGAAAGATTAGCAGAATATTACCTTTCCCAAAAAACAGAGTATAGGATCCAGTACTTATGTATTTAATCGCTTATCAGTGAGTTCACAGCAAACGAAGGATGCTGTTTCTAACTGCTTTCCCTTTAGTCTCTATTCATCCGGACTCCCTGGGGTATTGTGTATGTGCCTTTTCCCCTATATCTCGTTCTCCAGTAGCTTGCCAAGGGGTATGGAATTTTAGGGATACTGTTTTAATCTCATGTCCCAAACACATTATGATCTATTAAATAATATCCAGGGACCCTGTCAACTATCTCACTGATGTGAAAATTTTAAAGGATCTCTCTCTTTTTATATATATATATATATATATATATATAATTATTCTTCTAGCGGTTTAGCACTGAAGTCTTACTTTCAGTTTTTCCCAAGTTGGCAATCATCTCCTAAATAACCAATGAATTGGCCTGACAAATAATTCATGATCTGAAAGTAAATTCAAAAGTGCTAGTATTTACATAAAAGCACCCGCCTGTCATCGGTGGACTGCACATTGAGAGGCACAGAATTGATTTGTCATGCAAATAATTACTTCTTAATTTATGTGTTTCATAATTAGGTTTGCTTTTCCATATGGAATTTTATGAAATCTGGATCCAGTTTGAAGAAAATGGGTTAAATCTACCACCACGGTGAATAGGAGAATATTTTACAAACTTCACTGCAAAATATAGGACCCTAGATAATTTTGTTGACTTTCCAAGTCCTCCCCCGGGTCAAAGATATCTCGCCGAAAGTCTGGAAACAAACACTGGGCTGGTATTGGCTCTGCCTCAACATTCTGCAGCCAAATTTTCAGCGATTTTATCAGCATAATTTAATATCATAAAAGGAAATAATGAAAACCAATCAATCTATACACCCAAAATAATGCTTTGTGAATAAAAAATAGTTCATCAAACTGGACAAATGTAGGGAATAAATAAGAGAATTATTCTTAAACAATATCTATTCCCCCCAAAAAAGGCTGACACAGAAGGGTCGCACGAAGAGGGCCGAGTCTTGCACCTCAGTGAGTCTCATGTAACAGCTTCAAGCAGTATGGCGGCATTCTGACGCTTTGGTACAACCAGTGTATCGGTTCAGCGTGTAGTTGCCACAAAAGTGGTTTTTCCACTTGAAGAAATGATTCTGACAGCTCAGGAGACCATGAATAGCACCCTCAGAAGCCAGGAAGACAATATCGACAACTGTCACACACTACTCTAACTTACATATGGGGAAAGCTATCATGCTTCAGTAAATTTAGCCATCACTTTTCAACTGAATAATAATAACAGTGTTCTGTGCAACCCAATTCTTTGATCTTCTACATAGTTAATACGTATCTTGGCAACAGAGTATATTGGAAGTAACTAGAAGTCTGTTGAACTTGGACAAGTGTGGTCCTGTCCCACACTAGTTATGTCACTGTTATCAATGGGCTCCTGCTTTCTTATTTTTTAACTTGTTAAATTATGGAATAAGATTTATTCCATCTAAGTGATCTCTGGGGTCTTTTCACTCTAGGGTTCTGTCATCTCTATAACAAATATGTATATAATATTATATAATATATAATAAATTTATATTTATATTATATAAATATATATTATATATGTGGAAAAATAAATATAAATATATATATAATATATATAACATATATATAATATATATATGGAAAATGAATGTAAGCCCTAGCTACTAGAGAAGTAATCCTCGGAGTCTGATTCCTAAAGTAGAGATAGTTCATAAGCTAGTTAGCCAAGTTATAAAAAAATGTAAATTTTTATAGTGACTGTATCTATAAATTAATCAATGAAATCATCTAATAATCTTAATACAATTATTGGCAGTTACTCAAGCAAAAGTTCAAAAAAGATTTTCTCTTGATGAATGGATACAGAAGATGTGGTATATACACACACACACACATACGCACACACACAATGAATACTACTCAGCAATAAAAAAAGGAATGAAATCTTGCCATTTGCAACAACATGGATTGAACTAGAATATATTGTGCTAAGTGAAATAAGTTAGAGAAAAATAAGTATCATATGACTTCATTCATATGTGGACTTTAAGAAACACAACAGATGAACATAAGGGAAGGAAAAGTAAAATAAAACCAGAGAGGGAGGCAAACCATAAGAGACTCTTACATACAGAGAACAAACTGAGGGTTGCTGGAGAGGAAGGGGGTGATGGGTGAAGGTACTTGTTACGATGACCACTGAGTATCACATGTAAGAGTTGAATCACTGGGTTCTATTCCTGAAACCAAGACTACACTGAATGTTAACTAACTTGAATTTAAGTTAACAAAGTAAAAAAATATAGAGAGAGAAAAAAAGATTTTCTCTTAATAGAGCAGAAACAGATTGACTTTGAGGCCTGGTTGGTCTGTAGTATCATGGTCCCTAAACGGGAGGAATTTGGGAGATCTCTCTGCTCATGTGTAAGGTATCATACCACAACCCTCCTGGTTGGCAATAATGTATTCACTGATATTAAATCAGTAATTCAAGGTTTTGCTGGCCCATTTAGAAATCAGGACACATAAAGTAATAACCCACATTTATTTATTTTTTGCTCTACCAGTTCATGTGTGAAATTCTTAGGCTTACAAATCTTCAACTCAAGAAAATATTTCTCCCTGGCCCCTGGGATTTTTCTATCCAAATTCACATCTTCTTAAGTTTCAACCTGGTGATTTTTGTGTTACTTTCTTTCACAGTTCTGCTTAACTCCTTAAATCCTAGGTTTTTACACATCTTGGCATGCTCTACCTCACCTTCTGTCCCTAGTCTGTGCCACTTTAGGAATGGCACTGAATACGTGCCTTGACAGTCACTCCGATAAGTCAGTGTCCTAATCACTCCACCAGCTGTTCGCCAGGTCGCCTCCATTTATCAGCTCTTTACGTTTGGACTGCCAAACCTGAAATGCAGCAGCAAACGTTGAGCTGTATTCTCATGAGATGAAAAACAGAAAAACTGATAACTCCAGGAAATGAAACTTGGATCAAACCATCACTACTTGAAACGAATTCCCTAGAGTTGAGTAGGAACAATGATTTATCGTTATCACTTGCCCATAAAACATAAAACTAAAAAGAAAATCGGCTAAGGGGTATCTCGGTAGTTTAGACGGTTAAATGCCCCACTTCAGCTCAGGTCATGATCTCACAGTTCATGAGTTTGAGCCCCACCTTGGGCTCTGTGCTGACATCGTGAAGCCTGGAGCCTGCTTCGAGCTCTGTGTCTCCCCCTCTCTCTGCCCCTCCCCTGCCCCTGCTCACACTCTGTCTCTCTGTCTCTCTCCCAACAATAAATAAACATTAATAAAGTGTTAAAAAGAAAATCACCTAAAAAAAACCCGTGAGATTGATGGTTTGATTTGAACCAATCATTGAACACCTCCAAGAACATTATAAAATGGAGGCGCCCCGCTAATTATGAAAATATTTGCAGGCACATTTACAGGGTCACCGATCCGTCCCTTTGGATATCAGAGGACACGCAACTGAGTCAGTCTCAAAAGAGAGCTGTCACGGAGTTAGCTCGTTCGTCACTTTCATGGCTGCCAATCATTTTTTGGTTAGCTTTTCTCTGTTGGTAAACTCCTATATTTTGAGTTCGCCTCCTCAAATTAGAATTCAAAATTCAAGTCTTGCACCTTTTCTGGGGGGAGGTGGGGAATCCCCCCAATCAAAATCCTCCATGAAAGACTTTGACTTTGAAGTGAATGGTGGGTAGAAACAGACTTGATGTAGACATTTAATTTCACTTGTACAGAGGGCAAAGAGATACACCTTTGGAGAACAACCGTATTTGCAAGCTTGGATCTCTGACGTCTGGCAGAAACAGCTGCAAAAAAGGCAAACTCCTGCTGTTTGGGTTTCCTACCTGCGGGAGTAGCAATGGTGGCTGCTTTTCTTCAGATGTGAGGCATTTTTCCTAAACCTTTAACCACAAATCAATCCCCTCAGCTCCCCTCCCCATCGCTAATGAATTTGGGAGCTACTGAATATAGCCAGTAAGAAAGAGCCCTGCTTATATTAGCCTGAGAAACTCCTGCTGCTTGCAACTAAGAATCCTAAGCAACCAAAATCATTTGCGGTCGCTAAAAATAATAATGAAAACTGTTTAAGTGGAAGAAGAAATAAAGTGTCTGAGCCATTAAGAGCAGTTCTACACGTTCATAAAACTATCAGAAAAAGAAATTACAAGACTTCTCTGGATAGCACAGTCTCACACCACTTACTACCACAAATTCACAAGTATTCATGATGAATTTTAAGCACAGAGCAAAATAAATAGCAAAAAAAAAAAAAAAGCAAATAATTGAGAATTAAAAACACGAATCCTTTACTAAGGAATTGAAGTTTTGTGATGTGGCTATTAACTCTAACTCATATATATAAGGTTATGATTGTCCAAGAGAAGTCAATACAGCTAAAGGGATGATCTGCAAAACCGTGCCTTTGACGACACGTTTTTGCCTTTAAAACAGTTCCTTTTTATGCTCCATTTACTTCTATGAATTCATGCTTTCCAATTAAGTAAACTTATTTTTAGTATGATTTACATTTAATGTCTCACAGACAGTTTAGGCTCCAGTCAATGCAGCCATTCCATTTTAGTATACCACTTGGTTATTACCTCTCTCAAAATACGGTTGACAGCAGGAAAAAACGTACATCAGAAAAGATATGAACTTTAAAGAGAGCTACACATTTTACATTTAATATTATGTCCTAAGATTATTTTTACTTTTAAGCAATAAGACAATAAGAATAAGCTGTAGTTAGTTCACGGTCAACAAGACTTTCAAATCTAAGTTGCAACTGCCTCAGATACCTTAAAACTCCTCCGTGAGTGATAAGACAAACTTAAGAATGTAGGAAGGCTGAGCCAGATAGAACTAGCAGTGTGTACTGCCAGCATGAAAGCTGGATAAACAGCCCCAGGAAGCTGAGTACGGCTCCCCATGAGTCTGTTGCTGAAGACGAGGCTGCATGGGCAAAGAGTAAACTCCATGTGTACAGCCACACAAAGGGTTGATGAGTTGTGAGCTGGACAGCTCCCAGAGCCACGCGGGTCCAAGATATATGTGAGTCCTAACAAGCCAGAGTGGAGTCTTCTTTAACATACAGAACACTCAATGGAATCAACCAAGAAGCCATGCCTTAGTAATGAGGTTCAATTAGCCCTAACGTAAAGCTCATTCCAAACCTACACTACCAGAGATTAAAAACATTCCTGAAAATGATCAAACTGATTTGCAAGTAACTTAAGGAACTTCTAAAACAAAAGCCAATGATTTCTAATAGAATATACCGCCTTAGTTTGCTAGGGCTGTGATAACAAAGTACTAGAATGTGGGTGACTTAAATAATCAAAATACATTGTCTTACTTTTCTGGAGTCTGGAAGTCCTAGATCAAGCTGTTGGAAGGCTTGGTTCCAACCAAGGGCTGTGAGGGAGGGATCTGTTCCCTGGACTCTTTCCTAAACTTGTAGACAGCCATCTTCATGCTCACATGATATTCTGTATGTGTGTCTGGATCCGAATCTCCTCCTTTAATAAGAACAAGAGTCATACTGAATTAGGGATCTATTCTACTTCAGCATGACCTCACCTTAATTTATGTAATTATATCTGTAATGACCCTCTTTCCAAAGAAGTTCACATTCTGAAGTGCTGGAGGTTAAAACCTCTACATATGAATTTGGGAGAGGGAGGCCCAGAATTCGATCCATAAAATGCATCAAACCCTAGTAATCAAATAAGTAACATAAATAATTTCGGCATCAAAAAACAAACAAAAAAATTCCCAGATGGAAAAAAAAAGCAGGAAAATTTGATCCATCACAGAAAATATATATAAGTCAAAGAAACAGAAGCAGAAAAATGACAGAGAAAAGGTAGAGAAGAATTGTGGAAAAGCTATTATAAATGTGCTCCTGGATTTAATGGAAAACATCATTCTGAAGAGAAGAGAAATGGAAATTACAAGTACCAAATTGAACTTCTACAATTAAAAACTAAGTTAAATGAAAAATTCACTGGATGAGGTTAATAGCAGATGAGACATGACAGAAGACCAAAATATATAAATACATAGCAATAGAAACTACCAAAAATGAACCACAGAGAGAAAAATACAGTGACCTGAGGGACAAACCACACAGTCTAATATATGTATAATTGGAGCCCCAGGAGGAAGAGATAGTAAAATGAAAACAGTATTTGAATACTTAATGGCTGAAAAAAAATTGGAAATATGATAAAAACTATGAATTAGCAGATCAAAGCTCAATAGATCATAATAAAATCATGCTGAAATATATCATAACAAATTTTCTAAAAACCAGTGACAAAAAGTAAAGCTTGAAAGACAGTCCAGGGGGTGAAGGGGAGAGACATTCGTGCGGAAGACCAAAAATAATAATAACTACAGACTTCACATCTGCAAAAACACGAACCAGAAAGCAATGGGGTGGCATGTTAGAGTGCTAAAAGCAGAGGTGGAAACATCTGATAACGTGGAATTTGATATTCAACAAAAATATCTTTCAAAAATGCAGGGAAAATAAAGATGTTATAGAAAAATAAAAGTTTAAGAGCTGAGAGAATTTGCTGCCAGAAAACCTGGATGAGAGATGTTGAAAAAACTTCTTGAGGTGGATGAAGTATGATATCAGACAGTAGCTTGCATCTACAGAAGGAAATAAAGAGTTCCAGAAATGGTAAAAATAAAAATATAAAATACTTTTTCCTTATTTTAATTTCTCTAAACTCTAACCAAGGGTCTAAAAACATAATAATAACTACTAAGGGCATTGTATGTACATAAAAGTAAAATGTACGACAAAAATAAGACAAAGGATGGGGGGGCAGAACTACAATACTGTAAGGTTCTTACGTTATACAAGAAGTGGTATTATGTGACTTGTAGGCAGATTGTAAGTTAGAGATATATATTATAATGCTAGAGGCACCACTAAAAGGAGAAACACAGAGGGATGGCTAATAAGCCAACAGTGGCAATAAGGTGGAGTACTAAAATTTTAAAAATATATAGTTAAAATAAGAGAAAGACAGAAAAATGGAACAAAGAACAGATGGCAATCATGAAACAAACAGCAAAGCAGTGGACATACTAGCAACCATATTGACAATAAAATTAAAATATAAATATTTAAAACTCTAATACAAAGGCAGAGTAGGTTGAGACTGATTTTGTAAAGGTTGTCTATAATAACCCATTTTAAATACAAAGACAGAGATATGTTAAGAGTAAAATTGTGAGAAAAGTTATACTACGCAAACAATAAACACAACAAAGGTGCAGTGACAATATTAATATCAGGCAAAGAATACTTCAGAACTAGGACTTTTAGGGGCACCTGGGTGGCTCAGTTGAGTTGGTTGAGTAGCTCAGGTCATGATCTCACGGTTTGTGAGTTCGAGTCCCACGTTGGGCTCTGTGCTGACGGCTCAGAGCCTGGAGCCTGCTGCGGATTCTATGTCTCCCTCTCTGCCCTTCCTCCACTTGTGCTCTGTTTTTCCATTTCCTTAAATTCCAATGCATTGTACGTGAAAAATACCCAGTAAACTGATGGGACCATCATAGGATATGCACAGATAAGGACATTAACACATTATTTTATGGAATGCTACGGCAATCCATCATAATTTAAAATTGCGACCTAGCGATTCCAATTCTGAGATTTATCTTCAAAGACAAACTTACAAGTGGCAAAAATACTTAATTACAGTATTTAAATAGGAAAAAGATGAGAAACAAATTTCAGAGAGACTAAATGAATATGTCAATATAATATATATACTGGAATATTTAAGTGAATAAGTTTTGCTGTAGAAAATTTGTGTGTGTCTATGTGTGTGTGTGTGTGTATACCATATATATACTATATACTATACTATACACACCATAGACATACCATGTACCTATACATGAACACACACATATCATACCATAATTTTGTGTTCTTTTTATAATACAAGCAAGTATAAAGTCAAATGATTTAAATTCATGTTCTCTTATTCTGGGATATAGATTACTAAATAAACAAGGGGGAATCCATACAAATTCTGTTCACTCACAGTAATGCAAAATATACACTTTAGATTTTTTTATTTTTATTTAAAAATTTTTTGTAATGTTTATTTATTTTTGAAAGAGAAAGACAGAAACAGAGTACAAGTTGGGGAGAGTCAGAGGGAGGGGAAGACACAGAGTCTGAAGCAGTCTCCAGGCTCTGAGCTGTCAGCACAGAACTCTACGTGAGGCTCGAACTCATGAACCGTGAGATCATGATCTGAGCCAAAGCCGGACACTCAACCAACTGAGCCACTCAGGTGCCCCATACACTTTAGATTTTTATATAACTTAGGTCTCATCATCTTGATGACAAACATCTTGTTTAAAGGTCACATTCCTTCAACTTTTGTAAGCACATATAATATATTCTGTAAGCATATATTTCATGACTATTTGATGTACTGAAGATCATTAGCCATGAAATTAAATTCCATATATTTTCTCTAGGAAGTTAGGCTTGTAGAAAAGCTTCCATGTTTCTTATATTTCATTAAATGATTCAAATCCAGGAGACAGCATTTCCTTTTTTAAGAAAAATTAGAGCACGTGGAGTGCTCATTGCTATATTTAAAAATCTAGAGATGTTTATCATGTTTTTGACAAGCCACAAAGTAAAATTCTTCAGGGCCCTCTCAACAGTAAAAACTGGGAAGATTGAAAAAAAAAATTACCAAAGAGGTCTATGTCAGTCTCCAACCCAGAAGGATTATGTATCATAATACATGAAGTTCCCAAAAATCTGTGTTTATTTCAGTTGAGCTATATATCTTAAATTAGAATAAAACTGTCCCACTTTGCCGAGAATCAACTGAAAGTGAACTTAAGCCTGAATAATAACTACTCTTTTTTTTGAAAATGTTAAGAATTAATTCTATACAATTTGTGTCAATGATAAAAATAAGCTTTAGGGAACTTTCCATTAATGATATATGACACAGGAAAGGTGAGATTTTGAAGATCCTACACTCTAATCCTCAGACCTAGGCCACATCAAAGTGGGACACAGATTTCTTTAAATGACACAGGTAACTATATAAAATCCATTCTACTAAACTATTTTTTTTATTTCAACATTGATGGTCCAAGATGACAATTTATAAACGAAAATGGAAGCCAACATTATCATGCTAAAACGTTCTTTCGTAATTACATTTTGCCCACATTTTCTTTTGATAATATCGAAGAGAAGTTCAAGCATCTTACTTGTTAAAATGTAAATACTAAATATTTTTCTGAGGTTTTTAGAAACCTATGACAGCCTTGATGAGCACATAAAACAGGAAAAAAATAATTAATGATTCTTAACCACAAAAGCATCAATTTATCTAGTATAATAGCTTTTAGGCCAAAAGTGAACCACAGGAATGAGTATTGCTTTCAGTGGAAATGGTTTCAGGGACTTACTACGCTCTCTGTCTTCTCCTATAATCAGAGAAAGGGCACTTGGTTAATCAAATTTAGTTTGGTGTTCAGAAATTATCTAAGTACATAAGACATGGCACATGAGCTCTGACTTGTACAATAAGAGACAGTGACATGATTAAATGCGACTCCTCTCTGGGGACAGTGATTGGGGAATCCATGATTATAAGCTTCAGAGTCATTTGCATGTAAAATCCCAGGAACTAGTAGAGGTGGCTGATGCACTTAGGAAACTGGCTTCTGATGTTTAGGGGATTAAGTACTTAGAGTAGCAAGAATGTATTTGTTAGGTCAGGGTCTTGCCAGAGATAGAAGCTAGTGTGATCATTTTAACAAAGAGAATTTAATATTAACACTTCTCAACTAGGTGTCAGAGAACAGGAAATGTACCACTACTACTACTATTACTACTACTACTACTACTAATAATAATAATAATTAAAGACACTGAGAAATCACAGAAGTAGTCACTATAGGATGAAGCTATAACATGTAGGGGTAAGGGGATGAACTAGGACTCGTACCTCTGAGGCAGAGATGCTATCTGTTAGTTATCTGGTACCTCAGGAGATGGGGACTGGGTCCCATGGAGCTGGGACCCAGACCTCTAAGGAGCTTCCGCCATCTGGTACTGGCCTTTCTCAGGGGGTACATGGAGGCTAGTTCCGGCAGGTAAAACAACTTCAACCTGAAATCAATGACCACTGCTTGGATGAACCGCCACTGCCAACGTACAGAACCACTGATGTCATACAGGACGGGTGAAGGAAGAAAACAGGAAGTAACAAGTCCCCTTCTGCCAGTCGAGTAGTTTCACTCTTGTGGTCCCTATTGGCAGAACCTAACACGAGACCAACAAGCAAAAAAAAAAAAAGAATGGAGAGGACCAGCCCCAGAATCATAAAATAGAGAAGAGCGGACCTGGGGCTAAGAGACAAAAGTTTAGTAACGCACAGCTCACCCATTTGGCTAGTCAGGATCTGCCTGCCCTCGTCCAAATCGTTGAATGTCCAATTCAACAACAACATAAGTGTCTGCTTATGCTTTTACATTCTCACCCTCTTCCCAAAACAAGGAGGTGAAAAATCCCAACAGTTCTTGGGCATAGAATTACTCCTCGAATTTAATCACAGTCCAATTTTTGCAGAAAATAATAAGGGGGGGAGAAGAATAAATTAGGTCAATTTCCCAGTGGTTCGTGGTTTCTAGTTCCTATTTTCCTTATCAATTTCCAGTTTTTGTTCATCAGATAATGGAGTCTACTTTTCTGTTCTTGATTTTTGTTTTGTTTTGCAGACTTGCCTTACTACAGAGTCATTTTTAAATGTTCCTTGGATACTTGAAAGAAGTTATACTCTCTGTAAAGTTCCTTTTTGTGTGCATACATATGTATGTTCACACACACACACACACACACACCAGCGTATACATACATACACATTGCATATGAGTGTCTATCTATATGTTGTATCTGTATGTACACTTTGTATCAATTTATGGCTAAATTCATAAAATATAAATATATAATCAAGTAGATGTGTACGTTTTAATTTAAATATATCTATTTATACCACTTATACCCTCCGCACATTCATTCGTTCCTTGCCTGGGCTGAGAGATACAAGTTCAATTATTCTAATACAGTTGTCTATTTCTGTTGTGATTGTCCTGTAGTAACACAAATTCAAACTTCTGGCCAGATGTTAAGACTAGCGGTACCATACCAATGGGTAGGAAAATGTTCGCATCTCACATCATGAGGTGCTCTTGGGGGAGCGGGGCAGGACCCCAAGAAGGTCCAAAAATGCCTTGAAAGGCAGGAGACCGGCTTGTTTTTTAATGTGGTTAGGGGTTGGGGCTGGGGTGCGAGTTCCCACAGGCACGAGCTGGGGCTTCCCTGCCATGAGTTTTCCACTTGGCCTGAAGGAGAGGGCACCGGGCTTTCAGGTCAGCATGCCTAGATTTGGGACAGAAGGGGAAATGAGGGACTTAAGACCTCTCAGGAGACACATATCAAAAACAGAGTCAGGCATTTTATTAAAATTTTTTATTGACTGTCTTATTATTTTGGTAATAATATTTTGATCCTGTGTTATTTGTTGTACGAAGACTCAGGAGAATCAGATTTTCAGTTTGGGTTGCCTTTTTCATTCATCTAGAAGTGCCTCTCTAGTTCATGATTCATTTTGTTGCTCCCCCACGTCCATTCAAACTTGTCTTGTGTTAATCTGATTCCTGCTTCCTTTTTGTTTTTATGGATTGCTTTCTTTTTTCTCTCTCATACTTGTAATCTGGCATTTCTGAAGCATATTGATTTAGAGTTTATTGATTTAGAGTTAATTTAGTGTAAAATTTGTTTGACCGAACCTAAGTTTTTTCTAGTTAAATTTATGTATATAATACCAAAGCATTTTTTATTTTATATTTTGCTTTCTGTTTTAAAGAAAGATTTCTACGTGGTGTGGTATGTTTGGTTTTGTGTGTTTTATGGGGTATTTTTTTCCTAATAGTAATTTGGAAGCGTACGAACAGCAAAGTTTTTCTAGTTTACCTTTAGAAATTATGCAACTAGAAGCACATTCACTTTTACTTTTTTAACTTGGAAACTTTAGAATTTACTGTTTCTCCTATTTACTAAAGAAAGAATTTGGCATTTTCAAACCTTCTGGCACCTGTCCAACCTCTTACCCATCTGATTTTCATAAGGTTGTATATTAATATTGAAGTAATTATATACAAGCTTAGATCCTCTGATCGTAATTTCAGCAGCTGTGTGGTATTTACACTTTAAAAACAGATGGACTGATAGCAAATCATTTCAAGTCACATCTTTTCATTTGTGTTTTGAGTCCTGTATCAATTGTCTGAATGTGTCATCAACTATCTTTAAATGATAAAGTTATAGTTAATGATGTATCCATGGAGACTATTTATTTTATTGCTTTAAAACCTAGATACTAAATCTGTATCTTAGGTCCTATTTTCTCAGGTTCTTTTTACTCTCAGATCCCTGTTACATTTGCTTGGCAAATACTGGAGTTAAATGAAACTGTATAGATTATAAAGCCATTTTGATTTTTCACTCTTTATAAATGATATTTGCCTAGACCCTCGCAGGACTGTTCATCTTTGAGGTTCAATAACTTTACTGCTATGTTCCATTGTCTATCAGTTTATGTCAATTTTGAAAATTCAGATATTCCTAGACTTAAAAATAATGTTTATTGGTACTTTTGCATTTTTCCTATGATACATGTTTTTAGAAATGATACATTAAACCCTCCCAACTTACACACATTTTCTACTTTATAAATTCAACCTGAAATACTGGCCTGTAGTTCTCCTTTTTTTGTGCTTTCTCTGGCTTTGATATTAGGGTGACACTGGCCTCAGAATGAATTTGGACGTTTTCCTTCCTCTTCTAATTTTTGGAATAGTTTGAGAAGAATAGGTATTAACTCTTCTTCAAATGCTTGGTAGAATTTGTCTGTGAAGCCACCTAGTACTGGACTTTTGTTTAATGGGAGTTTTTTGATTACTGATTCAATTTTATTGCTGGTAATTGGCCTGTATACATTTTCAGCTTCCTCTTGCTTCAGTTTTGGTCAGTTCTATGTTTCTAGTAATTTATCCATCTCTTCCACTTTGTCCAATTTTCGGCATATAATTTTTCAGAATCTCTTAGAATTATTTGTATTTCTGTGGTAATGGCTGTTCTCTCACCTCTTTCATTTCTGAAAATGAAATGTTTTGTTTATTATGAGTCATTTCTCTTTTAATTTTTTTATTGTGTTTATTTATTTTGAGAGAGACAGACAGATGGAGTGTGAGCTGGAGTGGAACAGAAAGAGAAGGAGACACAGAATCCAAAGCAGGCTCCAGGCTTCAAGCTATCAGCACAGACCCCGATGCGGGGCTCAAGCCCACAAGCCATGAGATCATGACCTGAGTTGAAGTCAGACGCACAACCGACTGAGCCACCCAGGTACCCTGTGAGTCATTTCTCTTTTTTTAAAGAGTCTAGCTAGAGGTTTATCAATTTTGTTGATCTTTTCAATAACCAGCTCCTGGTTTCATTGATCTATTCTACTGGGTTTTAGTTTCTAGACCATTTATTGCCATTTTAATCTTTATTGTTTTCTTCCTTCTGCTCATTTGGGGCTTTGTTCATTATTCTTTTTCTAGCTCCTTTAGGTGTAAGGTTTATTTGAGATTTTTCTTGCTTCTTGATGTAGGACTGTATTGCTATAAATTTCCCTCTTAGAACAGCTTTTGCTGTATCTCAAAGGTTTTAGACCATTGCATTTTCATTTTCATTCATTTCTATGTACTTTTTTTATTTCTTCTTTTATTTCCTGGTTGACCCATTCATTGTTTAGTAGCATGTTATTTAACATTCATGTATTTGTGTTCTTTCCAGATTTTTTTTCTTGTGGTTGATTTCTACTTTCATAGTGTTGTGGTCAGAAAGGATGCATGGTATGACTTTGATAGTTTTGAATTTGTTGAGGTTCATTTGGTGGTCTAATGTGTGATCTATTCTTAAGAATGTTCCATGGGCGCCTGAAAAGACTGTGTATTCTGTTTTAAGATGGAATATGCTGAATATATCTGTTAAGTCCATCTGGTCCATTATGTCATTCAAACCCATTGCTGATTTTCTGTTTGGATGATCTGTCCACCGATGTAACTGGGGCGTTAAAGTCCTCTACTATTATTGTATTCCTATTGAGCAGTTCCTTTATATTCATTATTAACTGGTGTATGTATTAGGGTGCTTCCATGTTGGGTGCATAAATATGTACAACTGTCATATCTTCTGATTGGATTGTCCCCTTAATATAGTGTTCTTTTTTGTCTCTTTTTTTTTTAAATTTTTTTAATGTTTATTTATTTTTGAGAGACATAGAGACAGAGCGTGAGCGGGGGAGGGCAGAAAGAGCAGGGGAGATACAGAATCTGAAGCAGGCTCCAGGCTCTGAGCTGTCAGCACAGAGCCCGACGCGGGGCTCGAACTCACAGACCGCGAGATCATGACCTGAGCTGAAGGGAGGCTTAACCGATTGAGCCACCCAGGAGCCCCTTTTTTGTCTCTTTTACAGTCTTTGTTTTAAAATCTGTTTTGTCTTATGTAAGAATTGCTACCTCAGCTTTCTTTTGACATCCATTTGCATGATAAGTGTTTCTCCATTCTCTCACCTTCAATCTGCAGATGTCTTTAGGTCTAAAATGAGTCTCTTGTAGGCAGTATACAGAGTGTCTTGCCCTTTCATCCACTCTGTCATCCTGTCTCATTTGATTGGCTCATTTAGTCTATTTACATTCAAAGTAATTATTGATAGATATCTGTTTACTGTCATTTTGTTACTTGTAGTTAGTTAGACGTTCTATGATCCTTCTCCTGATCTCTTTCATGGCTTACTGGCTTTTTTAGTAATATACTTGGATTCCTTTCTCCTTATCCTTTGCATATCTACTACTGGTTTTTGATTTGTGGTTACCATTAGGTAACATGTAACATCCTCTTCATATAGCAGTCTACATTCAGCTGGTGGTCATTTAAGTTTGAACCCCATTCTTTACTCCTCTCTCCTCTTGTTTTAGGTATATGGTGTCATATTTTACATTCTTCTTTTATTTTGTGAGTTCCTTGAGCTGGCTTTTACAGACAAACTTATTTTTCCTGCTTTCATGTTTGCTACTTCTCATATCTCATTTATGGTCCTTCATTTCCATTCAAAGAGTCCCCCTTAAAATCTCTTGTAGGGATGGTTTAGTGGACATGAACTCATTTAGTTTTTATTTATCTGATAAACTCTTTATTTCTTCTTCCATTCTGAATGATAGCCTTGCTGGATAGAGTATTCTTGGCTGCAAATTTTCCCATTCAGCCTTTTGAATATATCATGCCACTCCCTCCCGGCCTGCTAAGTTCTGCAGAAAAATCTGCTGATAGACATATGGTGTTTCTCTTGTGTGTAACTGTCTTCTTTTCTCTTGCTGCTTTAAAAAGTGTTTTTCTTTATCACTACTTTTTGCCATTTTAATTACTAAGTGTGTTGGCATGAATCTATTTGTGTTGATTTTGTTAGAGAATCTATATACCTCCTGGATCTGGATATATGTTTCCTTCTCCAGATTAAAGAAGTTTTCAGCTATTATTTCTTCAAATAAATTTTCTCTCTCCTTTTCTTTCTCTTCTTCTGAAATCCCTATGATGCAAATATTATTATGTTTGATGGATTAACTGAGTTCCCTAAATCTATTCTCATTCTGCGTAATTTTTTTCTTTCGTTTGTTCAGCTTGATTAATTTCCATTACTCTATCTTCCAAATCACTAATTCATTCTTCTGCTTCCTCTAGCCTATTTGTTCCATGGAATGGAGTTTTAATTTCATTTATTGTGTTCTTTATCTGTGATTTGTTCTTTTTATCTCTTTGTTAAGGATGTCACTGACATCTTCCACTCTTTTCTCAAGTCCAGTGAGTATCTTTATGATCATTACTATAAATTCTCTACCAGGCATATTACTTATATCCCTTTCAGTTAGGTCTCTTGCTGTGGTTTGGTCTTGTTCTTTCATTTGGGACATATTCCTCTGTCTCCCCTTTCCATCTAACTCTCTGTGTCTGCATCTTTGTGCATCAGGAAAGTTAGCTATGTCTCCTACTAGTGAAGGTAATGGCCTTATGATGAAGAGGTCCGATACTGCCCTTTAGTACAGTGTCTTCTGTTCTGCAAGACCTGTTGCTTCAGGAAGTACCTCCTATGTGTCTTGTGTGTGCTCTGCTATTGTGTCCTGGTCCCATCTTCCTTCAGTCATCTGGAGAGGCTCTCTGCCTGTTATAGGCAGCATTTGGTCCTCAGCTGGGTGGAGCCCATTTTAACAAGATGTGCCTTGGTCTCCTTCTGAAATGAGACCTGCCACCACCACTGCTGCCAGAACTGATGCCCTGGCTCCAGAGATATGGTGTTGGCAGGGTTTGAGTTGGTCTTCTGGGTGAGGGTGACTGCAGTGCCAGGACTGGGACAAGTGTCACTGGAAAAGGTGGATCCACCAAAGCATGAGGCGGCAGGGCTTGGCATAAGCAAGTTAGGTAGTGTGTGTCTGCGCCATGCTGGTTCCCACAGGTGGCTGTGTGTTTATACTGGGGTATGTGTGGAGGAAGTGGTGCCTGCCAGCTCCTTTGTTCCTGGAGGCGTCTCCCTGTGATCGCTGCCTCTCCAGGCCATGCTCTGAGATGATTAAATAACTCTCCCTCCTGTGTGCTCCGGGTGCTTTTCAAACTGCTGCTTCTGTGCTGTATCTCCATGAACTATTTGTAATGCTCTTTCTCCAGGTTTTAGGTGCCACTGTTTGCAAGAATTCATGGAAATCAGCCACTCTAGAGCCAACTACTGTGAGAATTCATCTTCCCCATGTAGGCTACCAGGCGTTATAGTCTATTTCTTACCCTTCGCCATGCCTCCAGCTCACTCCTGATGAGATGACCACAGTCCCCTTCGCCCCCAAACCACATCACCACCTTGCCTACCTTCTTCAACACGGACTCTCCTCTACCTTTAGTAGAGGAGTTTGTTCTGCCAGTCTCTGGATCATTTTCTGGGTTATTTATACTGATGTAAGTTGCATCCCATGGGATGAGGAAAGCTTAGGGTCCTCTTACTCTGCATCTTTCCAGCCTCCTTTACTATAGTTCTGGTTTGCATTCTCATAGTAGCTAATGATGTTAGCATCTTTTCATGTATGTACTGGCCACTTTAATATAATTTAAGAGAAATGTCTATTTGAATTCTTTGTTCATTTTTTAATTATAAGAATTCTTTATGTATTCTCAATATATTCCTTTATCAAATATATTATTTGCAAATACCTTTTTTTTCATTCCACGGGTTGTCTTTTCACTTTCTCAATGATGTCCTTTGGAAACAAAAAGGTTTTTAATTTTGATCAAATCCAACTTATCTGCTTCTGTTTTGTTGCTTGTACTTTGATATCATATCAAGAAATCTTTGCCGACTTGAAGGTCATGAAGATTTATTTACTCCTATGATTTTTTCTAACAATTTTATACTTTAGCCTTCTAAATAAGTCCTATGACCCATTCTCAAGTAATGTCTGTCTATGGTGAGAGGTATGGATCCAACATCATTCGTTTACACGTGTCTATCTAGGGATCCCATTATTGTTTGTTGAATGACTATTTTTCCCCATTGAACTATCTTGGAACACTTATCTAAAACCAAATACTCATGAATTAAAGTGTATATTTCTAGATTCTCAACTCTATTGCATTGATCTACATGTCTATGTCAATATCACACTATCTTACTGTCACTTTGCTAT
This sequence comes from Paguma larvata, assembly GCA_030068075.1. Lineage (NCBI taxonomy): Eukaryota > Metazoa > Chordata > Mammalia > Carnivora > Viverridae > Paguma > Paguma larvata. The sequence goes on from CM057829.1 coordinate 22,707,903, forward strand.
AAGTCGTGAAATTGGAGAGTGTGAATCCTCCACTTCGTTCTTCTTTTTCAAGATTATTTTGGCTGCTCTAGCTCTTTTGTATTTTCACATTAGTTTTAGGGTAAATTTTCAAAAAAACAGCTTTGACAGGGATGCATTGAATCTGTAGATCAGTTTGGGAAGCATGGCTGTCTTAAACTGCTAACTCTCTCCATCCATGAGCATGGTATATTTCTCCATTTAAATTTTCTTTGGTTTCTTTTGGATATGTTTTGTAATTTTCAATTATGCATGCCTTGAACTTTTAAATTAAAGTTATTCCTCAGTTTTTATTCTTTTAATATTATTGTAAATGCAATCATTTTCTTATTTTCAGATTTTTTTTATGCTAGCATATAAAATGCAATTGATTATGTTAATCTTATATTCTGAACTCTTGCTGAACATGTTTATTAGTTACTTTTATGGGATCTTTAGTATTTTCTATTTACAAGGGTATGTAATCTATAAATAAGTATAGTTTTATTTATTCCGTTCCAAATTAGAAGCCTTTAATTTATTTTTCTTGTCTAATTTCCATTGCTAGAACCTCTAGTATAATATTGAATAGAAAAAAAAGTGGATTTACATCTATCATTTTCACATTTTTTTACTGTATGTCTTATGTGTTTTTCTCTCAATCCTTACTGTCATTTTTCATATTAAATTTATATTTTATATAATGCTATTTTAATTCTCTTGTTGTCCATTTTTTCTATATTTTTGAGTTATTTTCCAGTGGTCCCCTTGGGGATTTCGATTAGTATCTTAAAATAATCTAGCTTTAATAACAACTTAAATTAATAATACATAAAAACTTTGTGCCAATATAGCTCAATTTCTTCCTGCATCCTCATTCTCTTATTCTCATAAAAATTACATCTTATACATTAAAATACATCAACTTGCATTTTAAATTATTGCTTTATGCAGCTGTTTTGTAAATAAGAAAAAGAATAAGCTACAAACAAAAATACCTTTCTAATATCTTTTATATTTAACTATGTAATTACTTTTACCAATACTCTTTATTTCTTCCTGTGGATTCAAGTTATTGTCTGATGCCCTTCATTTTAGCCTAAAGGACTACCCTTAACTACTTCTTGAAGGAGAGTGCTAACATATTCGCCCTGCCTAGTGAATTTTTTTCATTTCAGCTACTGTACTTTTCAACTTTAGAATTTCTACTTGTTTACTTAAAAAAAATTAATAACACAGTAGTGTTTATTTGTGTAGTGACTTTCTGTATTAATTCTGTTAAGACTTTATTCTCTGTCATGTGGACTCACCGAAGTCTCTTTTCAGTGAATGGTCAAAGTATTGGACAGAGATCTCCTTAAAGAGTTTGAATCAATAAGTCTTATGCAGACAGTCTTCACTTACAATGGTTCAGCCTATAATTTTTAAACTTTATGATGGTGAGGAAGCAATACACATTCAATAGAAACCATACTTCAAATTTTGATATTGTGATATTTTACTAGACTAGTAATATTTAATACTATTCTCCTCCATGATGCTGGACAGTGACCATGAGCCACAGTTCCCATTCAGCCATGGGATCACAAGCGTGAACAACCGAGACACACTTATAACCTTTCTGTGTCCATAGAAAACTCTGTTTTTCACTTTCAGTAAAAAATTCAATAAATTACCTGAGATAGTCAACACTTTAGTATAAAGTAAACTTTAGGGGCGCCTGGGTGGCTCAGTTGGTTGAGCGGCCGACTTCGGCTCAGGTCATGATCTCACGGTCTGTGAGTTCGAGCCCCGTGTCGGGCTCTGTGCTGACGGCTCAGAGCCTGGAGCCTGCTTCGGATTCTGTGTCTCCTTCTCTCTCTACCCTTCCCCTGCTCATACTCTGTCTCTATGTCTCTCAAAAATAAATAAACATTAAAAAAATATTTAAAAATAAAATAAAATAAACTTTATGTTTGATGAGTTTTTTCAACTATAGGTTAATGCAAGTTTTCTGAGTATATTTAAAATAAGCTAGGCTATGGTGTTTTTTAAGGTGTACTGAATGTATTTTCAACTTACGAGATTTTCAACTTACGACGGGTTTATTGGGCATGAACGCATCATAGTGAAGGACGATCTGTATTCCCTTCTGGGTTTTCCATCCTCCCATCTTTTTGTTCCATCTACTTCATTCTGGATATTTTCTTAAACTGAGTTTTCTTTTCATGTACAATTTCTTCAGTTGTTTGTAATCTACTGTTAAGCTTATCCATTCTGTTTTTAATTTCTACTTTTTTCAGTTCTAAAGTTTTGATACTTTCTTACTCGAATAAATTTTGTCCCTTTATTTTGAGATACTACTTCCCTGCTGTTTCTCAATACTGTCTTTTATCTTTCTCCATCCTGGAGAGGGTGGAGCATCACTTTTCCTCTGACTCTCAGTCACCTCTCCCATAATTACCAAATATCCCCAGTAAAAATACAACCCTGAGTATAGTATTCAAATTCCTGGTTTCCATCTGCTGTAGATCTTAGCCTAGTAATTCATAGTTATCAAGAGGCATAGCATTTAATATAATTATACTTCTAGGCATCTATCATAAGGAAATAATCTGAATATGGACAAATTTGTACACAATGATGCTCAAGTTTGGAGAGGGGGCGCTTGGATGGCTCAGTCAGTTAAACGTCCGACAAGGCTCAGGTCATGAACTTGCGGTTCGCGAGTTTGAGCCCCATGTCAGGCCCTGTGCTGATAGCTCAGAGTCTGGAAGCTGCTTTGGATTCTGTGTCTCCTCTCTCTCTCTGTTCCTCTCCCACTCACAGTCAGTCTCTCTCTCTCTCTCAAAAATAAATAAATATTTAAAAATTTAAAAAAAAAAACATTTGGAGGAAATCCAATGTTCAACAAGCAGAAAGGAATGCATCAATTTGTTGGAATGTCATATAGTCATTAATGATATTTTCCCATAACTTTTATAACCTAATAAAGTGTTCACAATTTAACATGAAATAAAACTTCATGATAAATGTATTTTATAGAGCTACCTTCCAAAACAAAATTATTTATTCATAGCACATTACAAAACAAAATAGAAAACATTCTCAAAGATGTGAGAATATAGAAATTTGATTTTCTTCTTTATATTTTCCTATAATTTCTGCCCTAAAAATTTAGCGAAGAAATTGATCCTAATTTAACTGAAAAGGTGAATTTCAACTAAAAGAAGACAGCAATTTTGTACATTTTGTGTGTGCGTGTGTGTTTGACGAAAGAGCAATTTGTCCCGCTATACCTTTCTGCAGTATAGTTGTGACAGTCCTTTTTCCCTTAATGCTCACCTGTGCTGCTGACTTACTTGTTTTTTATGGCGGTCAGACTGTCACAACATTTTCTTTAGAGAAGTTGGTTCTGATGTATCTTATATCTTTTCATGTCTCTGAGTACAGCCAGGGGGATGAGCCCATGATGAATATTTAAGCTCTCGGAAAGGTTACAAGCACCGAGCTTTCTGGGCCATGACAACTGACAGCCTGTACGTATTCTAATGGAAGCGATGACAAGTGTGTGGAGTCCTCTCACGATACACTCAGTCTTCTGACGTCATTTACATATGTCAACGATCTCTGAATACGAGCTCTTCCTAGAATTACTAAAAATAATACCAGGATAATTGGATAATAATGGAGACCAACTCTTTAAAAAAATTGTATCTCGATAACATCTATGAATGTTGCCTTCACTCACCTTTACTATATTCTGCTGTTTTGGCAAAGTACCATTTATTATCATTCTCTTATAGAAGCAATTTCCTTTGTGCATCACATTAATAATGTGATGACTTCTTGTTGGCAAGCCAAATAATTAATCTTCTAGGAGGAGATCTAGTTTAATTTAAACATGCTAATCTTTTTGCACTTTTCAAGCAAGCAGTGAGACATCACCCAACAGAGAATTAACTTTAGCAGCTCTGTATTATATCTCACAAATGATGGAAACACTGGTTGTGTGCCAGCCAGAAAACGTAATTTCGCAGGTTGTGTCGCAAAGAGACATTATGTGAAGTCATGTGGCATAGGTATATTTGGGCAAAGGAGAACCCAAATTGGTTGAGCAAGTTACAAGCTAGAAATTACGACTTGGGAAGACATTATGACAGGAACTAGGATTCTTTCATTTTGAAACGAGATAAACTATTTAATAAGAAAGGCTAGGGAAAGAACGAGTCATACATCAGGTAAAGTATTTCTTTGTCTAATTGCATTTTACTTTCATTTGGGAAGAAACCTCAGACCAGTGAAACGGGGCATGTTACAGAAAGTAAATTTCTCATATGAAGTGCTTTGTTGATAAGCTAAGTTCAAGTTCAGGAAAGGTAAACACTGATCCCCCTGAGCTGGATCCGGCGGACGCAGACAGCATTGGGAAATTCCAGGCTACCAGCACCGCTGGAAGCGCAGTAGGCTCTGACCAGGGTTTGCGAGACTGGTTCATTCACGGCAGGACTCCAGCTAGACAGAAATGGAGCGCTGGATCCAATACTTTGGATGAAGGCTGGCAGTTGCTCAGCTGTTTCAGAACTAGGTTCAGAAGGTAGTACCACCACAGGAGAAAAATGGAGGTAACGGATCCTGTAAATTCCATCGTACAGTGGAAATCGAAGCAGGATTTCTGCCTTACTATAGTGTCACTTTACAACAGGAAGGCGTTGCAAGGGAAAGGTAGTGCTGTATCCCAGAGATTGTGTAGAAACCTACGGCTCGACTATGACACAAAAATTATCTGGTCTACTGACAGTAGAGCTAATCCTAGCAACTCTGAACGGTGGCCCACGTATTTAGTGTATTTAATATTTGTGTGAAAGAAGAGAGAAAGGTTGATTTAGAATAGATGTCGGCATTACTTCTTGAGTTAGGAAAAGGACATAGATTTAACCTGGGTGGAAGTCCTTATATCTGAGGACTGGGAAGGGGATTCGAAAATCACTTTGACGGAAATGAAGGCTTTCTCCTTATGTATGTATTCCTAACAAAATCGATTTCCTATTTTTTATCAAAACTTTGGAAATCATTCTGCACAGAGATGGCCACCTCTCCACATGAGGAGGTTCAGGTGGTGCAAGTGTTGTGAGCAGTGATGTCCACACACTCCAAATAGATTGCTTTATTCTTTAAGCATTCTAATTATTAGAAGTCTGATGTCCTTCCCATTTCTGGGACTCATGGACACAAGAATCAAGGGTTCCTCTCACCCTTACACCTAAAAACCCATTCACAGAGTATGCGATTCCTCTCCTTGTAATTTTTAACTCTACTTTGGAGAGTTTGTTTATTATCCTAAGAGTGCAATGTTGCCTCTATAAGACAGAAGCTAGAAAGCTTCTACCAGTTAGGGCTGTCGCCTGGCCATTTGGGTTCCATGTGCAACTGAACTTTATAAAGAGACGGATCTCATTACTAGTGCCTAGGATGGCTGACCCTAATAACCAAGGAAATTGGGCAAGAGAACTGTGTACAGAAGCCAAGGTCTTCTCTGGAGTACCTCTTACTACCTCCATATCAAGTAAAAGATAATGGAAAAGTACAACAACTCCCCCCACACCAACCAAAAGAGACGTCCCCTGAGGATTCAGACCCTTCAGAGGTGACGTCTGGGTCACACAACTGAGTAAATACCAGTTAGCTGAGGTCCTTCTTGAGAGCGATGGGAACATAACGTAAGTGGTGGAAGAAGCAACTATAAGCATACGGCATATGGTAAAACACAGCAATGAAGCTGCATCAGTTATTTATGGTTTATTCCTTGCTTTCTATGTGTGTATATAACACACAAACACACACACATGCATTATGCATGTCTGTCTGACACTTCAGCTAAGCACTTCCTGTACTGTCGAACACTTATGTTTCCTGTAATCACTCCCTATTATAAACACCTCTGCATTAAACATGCTTACTTACAAATCTCACCATATTCATGATTCATTCCTTAGGGTACATGGGAAAAAAGCATAATTCCTGGAAATGAAAAATTTATACTCTCAGTAGATATTGAAAATATCTCCTACAATGTTATAGGAATTCTCCCCCACCCAGAGGTACTTACCTCATCCCATCTTTGTCAATATTGAGTGCAATTTTTTTTATCAAACATATCTACTCTGCCCTTCCCCAACTCATGCTGTCCCTCTCTCTCTCTCAAAATATATAAATAAATTAAAAAAATTTTTTAAAAAAACGGGTGCCTGGGTGGCTCAGTCAGTTAAGTGTCTGACTTTGGTTCAGGTTATGATCTCACAGTTCATGAGTCCAAACCTGGCATCGGGTTCCACATTCACAGTGTGGAGCCTGCCTGAGATTCTCTCTCTCTCCCTCTCTCTCTGCCCCTCCCCAACTCATGCTTTCTGTCTCTCTCTCAATATAAATAAGTGGACTTTAAAAAATGTTTAAAAACGTCTATACTCATTTCATAAGCAAGAAGCTGTATTCCATTGCTGCATTAGTAAGTTTATAAGTGTAATTGTATAGGTTGAAACTATCAGCGAATTTTTAGTTACATCTTCTGTTGAACTTTTAGTCACGTTTCAGTGTCTGCTTAGGAATCGTAAAGGATGTTTATATACTATTGCTATAAAGCCTTTTATAGTAAGATTCTCTGTAAACAGTTTCCAAGATTTTTATTAGCCTTCTATTTCTTTGTTATTTGATTTATAAAAGTTTTTATTTTAGAGAACCAAATCTACCTGCCTCTCTTTTTGAAATCCGTGTTCTTCTCATCCGAGGGGTCATAACCTAACTCCCTCGAAAACAGGTAAAAGAATGATGCAAACTCAGAAAAATATAATAAGTAGTTTCTTCTACTCCCTTCACACTACTGACTACTTCTATTTATTTTACATGCTCCCATCTTGTCTTCTTTACTATCTTAAAAGTCCTTGATGGTTGAACCTTCAAACTTTAGTCATTTCTAAATTTCTCCAAGACATATGGAAAGAGCTCTGTAAATGTTTTGTTAAGGGGAAAAAATATGAATTAATAAACACAAGCTTTATCAGCTTTACAGAGGCATTCCAAAAGAGCTCAAGGCAGTACACATTTATTAATTCTAAAGTAGTCTTTCTTGCTTGTTTACATTTGGATAACAAAACTCTATTTCTTGTACACATCAGAAAATAAAATAATCTTAAGCTAAGAACTGACATTATACCTCGGTATTTCAAAAATAAATTTAATCAGCAAAAAGTTTCTTACACAAAGACATCTATTATAATTTGTCATCTCATGAATTTGGTCTCTAACTTATTTATTTATAGTATGGAAGATACCGTGTAAGTATTTCATAAGGAAATTCTCCTCTGTGTACCTCCAGTGTATGGCTGAAATATTACACAAAATAAACCAAGGGGATCCCCAAACTGCACATCATTAGGCAATAGTTCAAGTGGCTGCTGCTGCCGCTCTCTGCTCCTTCCAGAAAAATCTGCCGTGGATCAGGATACTGACAGCTGTTCAAAAGAAGCTGAATTCTAAATTAAATGCATTAAATTTAAAAGAATATAGGAGATCCTCCTGGAGTCAGAGTTGAGATGATCACCACTACTATAAAATTTTCTTTAAGAAAAAAGAAGTTCAAATTTTTTACAAATTTCAAAACTTTTTTTGAAAGAAGGAAAATCTAACTTTCTGGTAATCACAGTGATCGCTGTCTTTGTGTCTGCATTTTGTGCCTTCGGGCAAAGGCTGCAGAAAATGACTATTGTATGAATTCCTTCGTGCTGAGTACTATGGCTCAATGTCACTTCACAGGCTATCTACACTCACATTTCCGGGGAAATGACATCGCGGCTGAGGATCCTTAGTAGACCAGGTGTCATTTTGCTTATGAGTCAACTGTCCCAATTTTTTATATAAAGAACGGTTGATTTCAGGGAAGGGTACGAAAGTGATGCTTCCACTAACAAACAGGGGTCAGAGAGCAAAGGGCCGAAATGTCTCAGTCCTATCCGTATATTCCCTATGTTCCAGCATTTGGTCCCATTCTTGCCAAGCAATGACCTAACTTAACACGTGGTTAAAAAGAAAACATAAAATCAGGCCTTTCTTCTCTCAGTTAAGTCTGCCCTTTCCTTTATGGTCACGATAAAGATTGTTGTTTTTCCACCTTTGTCTTGAGTTGAAAGTTCAAGACCTAGTCCATCTTTTTCTTTCTTAGGTTCTTCGGTGCCATCAAAATTATCCGTTCCACACAAGTCCATAATTTATCATCATGACCTGATAGCCCAGTACCTTGTCCTCCATTCAGTGTCCACGGTCTCCCTCGGGTTGATAAATCGCTCCTCAAAAGGGAGGTTTGTACTCGGTCCCATTCATTTCCACTTGTCCAGCATTTATCAACAATTCCATGTAGCCTATTCAAAGGGATTCTGTTCCAGGAACTTTCTTCTTCCAGAAACAGAACAGAACAAACCAATCTGTGCTATCTTGGTCTTTATTAACAACTGCTATTACCAGAAGATGCATGTTCCCTATTAAAATTTCTAGCTGAATACCGATCTGGGAGCATTCTCTCAATGCAAAGTGTCTTTATTCTGGATCTCATCTTTCTGACATAAGAAACACATTGTGCGAAGAGTTTAATATCATTGATTTATTCTTTCCCTCTGCCTGCCAGTGAGGTTTATGTTTTCAGCCAAACTCTCCATATAGTACTTCACCTACGAATCTTTCCACATGTGCAGAGAAACAACAAACACAGGACAGGCAGAAATCATGACAGCGGATTCCAAATGGTCCTCACAAAGCTACTTTCATATCCCCCCAAATTGGAAGGGAGTATGGAAAATCAAAATACTAAGTATCAGTCGTAAAGTTAAAGAGCTACTTCATTTTATAAAAGAGATACAGACTAGCTCTTCAAGGAAATGACCTTTACTCAGATTTTAAAAAATAAAAATATCAGTATTTATGTATTTCAAAACTTAATTCCTCAGATAAAATGCTATGCTTTAATAAGTCCTGGGAAGGAGGTAAAAAAAAATAATAAGGGTTTTTTGTTTTGTCTTCAACACATGAATATGACAAATAATGAAGCTAGCTATTTATCCAGTTTGAAAGTCAAATTTATCCTGTGCAACTTGGATAATACTTAAGTAGTCATAAAAATGCTAAACAATCATTTATTCAATCACTATTTCTTTAGCGCCTCCTACCTGCCAGTGTGCTGTTAGCGCTGGAGCTATAGCATTTAACAGGATAGATAAGATGTCAGAATCCATAGAGATGTAGCTCCTGGGGCTTACATTCCAGTGGGGAAGACAGAAAATGAAGGAGGAAACAAACCGACAAACAAATAATTGAGATAACTTCAGAGAGTGGTGTGGTTTATTCGAATATAAACCAGAATAATATGCTAGCAGGAAGATGGAAAATGTCAGGCAGGATTGGAGTAATATTGTCAGCCCACGCTCAAAGAACGTCTTTCAGAAATAGCTGATATACAGCTTACCTACTGCCATAAACAACCATAAAAACAGGGCAATATATATAAAACAATCATTTGTAGGCACAGGGCAGGACTATGATCCTTAAGAGAAGGGACATAAGAGAAGGGAGGTGATTCCCAAATCTCATTCCCCCAGCTTTCTCCCCAAGGGCAGAGAAAGGTATTCTCAGTCAATGAAAGAAATATAGATCTCAGTTAGTGGCCGCCATGCATCTGAGATTTGAGAGACAGGGTATTAGAGAGGAAAGCACTGGAGAAAAGGAGCCATTAACATCAGTATAAACATTTCCCTAGGGTCCTAGAGCACCATCTAAGGGGCACGTGAGCAGGATAAGACGCTCACGGAGCAGCAGAGAACAGCACCTGGGAGCCCGGGGAGCCGAGCAGAGATTTTAGATGCCACGCGGTGCCTGAGGAAGACTGGAGTTCGCACTCGCTCAAGCCAGGAGAGACCTGCATCCACAGCTGGGCTTTTGGCTGAGGATCCAGAAAGGCCACCAAGATTCAGGACTATCTCTAGGAATAAGGGTGTGGATTATAAATTTATGTGAGATGAATTGTTTTTCCAACATGTTTTATTATTCTTGGCATGACTGTAAATCTGAAGGAGTTCCCTAAGTGATGATATTATGAGTATTCAACTATTTACTTTTTAGCCAAAAAAAGTTTTTGCACTGAAAGTTTTTGATCTTTTAAGAAAATTTATTATAATAAAAAGTAAACTTTATTGTCCATTTGGGGTTGAGAGGAAATAAAATTATTTCTAACTTTTTAATGACTCTTAAAAGTTTAGGGGGGCCTGGGTGGTTCAGGAGCTAAAGAACTGACTCTTGACTTTGGCTTAGGTCATGATCTCATAGGTCATGGGTTTGAGCTCCATGTTGGTCTCTGTGCTGAGCATGGAGCCTGCTTAAGATTCTCTCTCTCTTTCTCTCTGCCCCTTTCCTCGACTCTCGCTTGCTTTCCCTCTCTCTCTCTTTCTCTTTCTTTCTCTCTCTCTGTCTCTCTCTCAAATAAAAAATAAAAAAAGTTTACCAGTCCCGGGTAGAAATATCTCCCCTTCAAGGAGTAATGGGGTTTGAGGGAATATGAAAACCCACGTTGAATCATACAGCAGTGAATAGAGGGAGGTCTCCCATGTGGTTATATTCAGGATACACAAAAACAGAGGGAAAAACTAATTTTACATTTGCATTCTTCTGCTCTTCATTTGGCTCAGTATAACATTTACATTAACCTTATTCTAAACTCGGATGAATATTGAATCTTCTATTTGAAAGGTGACATCTTGAAATAAGAAAATGCAAAAAGAAGGAGGAGGAAGAGGAGGATAGAGGAGGAGGAGGAGAATGGAGGAGGAGGGGGAGGAGGCGGAGGGGGAGGAGGGGGAGGAGGAGGGGGAGGAGGAGGAGGAGGAGGAGGGGAGGAGGAAAAGAAGAAATAAGAAAATGCAACGATTTTAATTTACTTCATTCTGATTGCCCTTCTCTTTACAGTTCACTCAGATTCATTATTTGTAGGCTTCCTTTCTAGAAAATGAGATCAGCCTATCAGCTCAGCTGCCAATACAGCTTCTTCTAGAAGCCCACTGAAAACACAATAAGCACAAGAGTTTATAAATCCCCAGATAATCAAGATGAATAAATAACGTTGACTTATTTTATCTTGTTAATGTTAATTAAAATATAAATAAATAATAAATAAAAATAAATTCCAAAAACAAACAAATAAATAAATAAATAAAAATAAATTCCAAAAACAAATGGAGGCAGATAGAAAGAAGCTATCACAAGACCTCAAAAGAGTCCATTAAGATGTAAGGACCACATGGCCCCTCTGACTCGGAAAGCTGCCGTCTGTGCAAAGGAAAACGTCTCCCTGCATTCAGGTGCTTGGGATGAGCACTGGCTGTTGTACGTAAGAGATGAATCACTGGGTTCTATTCCTGAAGCCAAGATTATACTGTATGTTAACTACCTTGAATTTAAATTAATTAATTAAAAAATAAAATAAAATACACTAACAAGTATTGAATAACGTAACATTTTTGAAATAAAAGATATGCAATATAAGATTAAAAAATAAATGGGTGATAATTTTATCAAGTCATTTATGGGAATCTGAAATGACAAAAATCATGTAATCATCTACGACTTACATTAAAATAATTTCGAATGTCAAATATTCTTAATTAAAAAAAAAGAAAAAGACCTATAAACATACACCAGGAAACCTTGATCCAAATAATTAGCTACCTCTTAGACAAATGTTTGAAACGGCATGGATGTAGACAATGTACTATGGGCAAACCACATAAGTAAAAGTGTCTACAAACAGTGGGACAACTTCCATGGAATTCTTAAAGGAAAGATGGCAGCCAATAAGCCATACATCCAGTGTGTAAAGGCAAAGGGAGGTATTTTCAAGATTCAGAAAATATTGGCCCCTGAAAAGTTTTGAAGCTGAATATGTGCTTTGATCTTGGAATGACAAAGACTCCGTGGGCACTCAAGTTGGGCAGACATTAGGTTGAGTCAAAATGATTATTTTAATCTCGTGACTAAATGGAATGAGAATATCAAAAATGATCTTTAAAAACAAAAATTCCTAAGTAAAATATTTCACTTAGGAGCAATAATATGAATTTTAAAACCAGATAAAAAATAAAACAGTGTGAATGGACAGGGGGAAGGAAAGCATGTGAAATTTCTTGCTTTCAAGAGTGAGTATTCAAAAAATATGTATTTTTTATTCTTGACTGGCAATGATAAAAATGTAGACTAAAGGAAGATTTTAAGAATAGCATGTAAACAATCCAAAATATTGAAAAAGATCAAAGAAAACATAGTTTATAAAAAAATAAAAATAGAGATTGAGAAAAACTACAAAGGAACAATAAAATGAACTGACATGACAAGACCAGTTATAGAAATAGACATAAAATTAAATATAAAAGGACAAAAATAAATATATAAATGGACTAAATGATGAAAATCAAAATAAATTTTCATTTGAAAATTTTGAATATGAAACTAAATATGTATATAGTGTATTTTATATATATATATATGATTCAGAACTGGCAAATTCACTATTGTGGAGTTCCTGACTGGGTCTAGATTGAGTTGGATGCACAGATTATAACTTTTCAAGCACAGAGCTTCAATATTTTTGCATATGCTGTTTGAACGAATTAATACCATTGTAGTTCCTCCAAAGATTTCAGAACTAGAATTCAAACGAGCAGGTAAGATAAGGGTAATATCAATGCACAAAAATGCCATATCAAAATAAACATATTTGCATAGATAGTTTGAAATTTAAAAGTTCCATGAGAAATGGAACTCGCCTATTTAGGACTTCTTGGCCAATCTGTGCATTTTAAGAATGAAAGCACTGATATTTTAGTATACAAATGTTAAAAGACTTCTCAGAGAATGAAATGGTTGTCTAAGGCAGTCCAACGAGCTAATGACCTTTGTACAAACAATGTACTTTCAGAAGAAAAGAGAAATAGAAATCTTTCGGAAAAGTAAAAAGGTCCCAGACCTTGGCTTATTTAGTGATTTAGACCACTCAGTCATTCAAGTGTAAGGTGTATCAGGAAAGCAATAGTGATGCTTACTCTTACCACACCTTAGTGCTTCTGGTGATGACTATGATGCTAGCCTTCAGGGCTGTCAGCCTCATATTTTCAAGGAGACAAATACTGTCCACTTGATGGCTGTCTTTCGAAAATAGTATTATGTTCTTCTTTCAAAGGGAGAAAACGATTCTGAATGTTGTCACTCGACCAATTGTTCTTAGACTTGTTGGGGTCCGCTAGAATTTCGCGGACACGACGCTTCTTGTTACAGGAGTCACAACTCTACGTGCCGTCCGTCAACCCCAATTACTCTGACAACATCCTCCTTGTAATACACACTTGATACCTGTGCACGTGACACACACGAGCACATTGTGAAAGGAATCAAAAGGAAGTATGGTTACTAGCATCTTCCCTGTTATGGCCATTTCTACCTGGAAAATACAGTTAAGACTCAGGAAAGTCACGAGGCTTAATCGGTGTGTCTCTACCATTCCTCTCTACACAGAGAGAAGCGTATCATCTTCATATTTTACTAAAGCTTAGAAAAATTACATTTTCCAAAGGCACGCAGTTATCGAAGCACTGAGTCAGGACAGGAAATCACAGGTCTGTCTGACCCTAAAAGCTGTAACATTAAGAACAGTGCTAGGCTTTTTTCCTCCCTCCTACACCGTCATCTACTACGGAGAACATTTTAGAGTTTTTTTCCAAAACGGTGGCATCTTAAAGTGAGTTTTTAAAGTGCTTTTGGTGCTGCTCTAGTTGCACCAACTATCTTAGTTTTTAGCAAAAATTTGAAGTTAGTTTTTTTTCAGCCGTAGGATTACAGAGTAAGAATGGATTTTCAGGACTAATCTGTCCCTAGTCTTACTAACAAGAATAATGAGGCCATGAAAGTGTAAGATTTGCCTGTGGTTCCTTAAGCAGTCTGTGGGAGAGACAGAACAGGACAGAATCCAGGTCTTAGGAACCCTGCCCAGTGCTTTCTCCACAAGAGCTGATGATGAATGGTTACAAAGAGTGCTTCAGACATGCACATATATTCCAGGACATTTGCGATCTGCGCATGACAGCTTGGTGTGCCATCCAAACGCTCGTTTCAATAGAAGCAGGCAGAAACATAAAGGTGCCTTTCTTCTTTCCTTCGCTTAATGCTCTCTATCAACGCGGACAGTGTGTATTCAGCTGCCTGTAACCCTGACGTCTTGAGGCTCCCCTCGTGAGCGTCATGCCAACAACCCCTGACGTTTTTATTTGTCTCTAGAGAAAACCATTTTTCCTGCATTGAAAACAAAAACTAGAAAACAATAATTCTCCATGTTTTAGCTTTTTGTTGGGTGGTGTGGTGGCAGTTGCCTTCCCATTTATATATATATATATATAAATATATGTAAATATATTTTTTATATATATACATATATATATATAATATATAAAAGAATTAGCTGTGATTGGCTTCCTGTGAGAAGTGTACCTCATGAGTTCACTAAGAAAACTGACGTTGGGGGCACCTGGATGGCTCAGTCGGTTGAGCATCCGACTTCGGCTCAGGTCATGATCTCACCATTCCCGAGTTCGAGCCCTGCATCGGGTCTGTGCTGACAGCTCAGAGCCTGGAGCCTGTTTCAGATTCTGTGCCTCCCTCTCTGTCTGTGCCCCTCCCCTGATCATGCTCTGTCTGTCCGTCTCTCTCTCTCTCAAAAATAAATAAACATTAAAAAAATTAAAAAAAAAAAAAGAAAACTGACATTGATCATTAATAGCAGAAGGCAGGTCGAACCACATGGAAAGTCATTCTTTCAGGAACTGTTAAGAACAACTGTTAGTTAAAGGTGTAACGACAAACTAGGTATGCTTATTTTTCCTTATGAAATTGTTCTTTAATAATTCAAATTTTAATATTTTAATATAATTCAAATTTTAATATTTTTATATTTGTATCTTTTAATTAGTTTTAAAATATTTTAATATTTCTTTTTTGTTTTTTTAATAAAGGTTTATTTTTATTTTTGAGAGCGAGTATGAGGGAGAGGGGAGAGGGAAGGGGAGAGAGAGAGGGAGACAGAGGATGTGAAGCAGGCTCCGTACTGACAGCAGAGAGCCTGATGCGGGGCTCGAACTCACAAACTGCGAGATCATGACCTTAGCCAAGTGGGATGCTCAACTGACTGAGCCGCCCAGGCACCACAAAATATTTTAATATTCTTAAGGCAGAAAGTATTTTAAAAGATTCTATTCGTAAAGCCTTTGTAGTGAAACGCAGAGTCTGAATATCAGATAGAAATTTGCTATAAAGATCTGGATTCATAGAAATATCTACAGGAGTGGAAAAGGTGTTCTGTTAGCTTCTTGTCAGTGAACTTAGCCAAGTGGTCTCCAGACTCAGTTGCTTCTAGAATAACCCGTGTTATAAAACGCTCAGAGTCTCACCCTGGCTTGCTTCCCTTTGCTGTTAGTTAGCAGTAAGAGCCAGGGCAAAAATGCCACTGTTTGGGCTCTTCCTGAAATAAGATCTTCTACTCCAGAGCGTCAGGCACTAGATGAGATTTATGGAAATTCTTAACGCCTCCCTTGTGTCTTACAGAAGTTCGGGAAACATGGGTCCAGTCTTGCCTCCGCCATTTTGTCCAAGACACTTAACTTCAGGTGTGCTTTTGTTACTTTGTAAGATGTCGTCTGTAGCATGGAGAAAAATATCGCTAACATTCTTCAAAAGATTGTTGTGAGAATAAGATTTGATAATAGCTATGAAAGTACTTTGTAAAGCACAGAACACAAAGTAGTAGTTTTGATCCCGGAAACATTAATCGTAGAAATAGCAGATGGTATAATCTATAGAGAAAGTGATTCCAAATACAAAGTAAGTGCCTTTAATATATTCTCCACCCTTTACTCCGCTAAGATTCTAAAGAAATAATCAATAATCGATAATCATGACCACATGTGTACACAATTTGCCAACAGTAAACAGCAAAATCTAACAAAGACGCAAGTAGATAAATGTGAAAATAACCAACTTAAGTAATTTAAAATCTAAATTTCAAAAATGATAAATTAAGCCCGGCCATTCAATCACCCAATGATTAAAATCACATCACTGAAAACTAATCTGTCATACACGAGCAAAAGTGTCTGATATAGTAGTGAGCAAGAAAAGCCAAAGAGAAAACTGCATTTACAGTAATACTATAAATGCACATTATACTTAGAAATAGATGCACACATACACGTGTTCACGTGCATGTGTGTGTGCGTGCTGTCAAGATTCTCTACTTGACCAAACTTGAGTCAGCCCCTCGACCTTCTTTGTAGGCCTCCTGTGGCCACTTCCTGGTAAATCCAATTTTAACAAAACCTCTGCCAAGTCAGCTTAACGCGCCCCCCCCCATAACTGATCACCGCTGGCATCAGATTAAGGGCCTCATCCTCCACCGCCTCCCGTGGATAGCTCCCCCGCCCTGGGCTGTTGCCGGACTCCCCTTCACCCCTGATGCTCCTCTGGTGCTTTTCAGCCAGTGACCCGCCCTGCTCCTTGGCGGTAAGTTCCCACCTGCCGGCACTATATTCAGAATTGAGTTCTGTTCTAAATGGAGGTATTTATCCTGTATTGTAATAGCCCAGATATGGTTTTTCTTTGACAGCGTGTGTCACTGAAGTTTCCCTTGTTATCTCTGGGTACTGAACTCATGGATGATTTGCATCTTCTTCACACCTGTCTATCATTTCTACAATAAACTTGCTTCATTTTTTTATGGTAGGAATAGATCACTAATAAAATTAAATGACGAAAAAGAATCTCACAAGTAACACATGCGTTTACAACAACATTTTAAGCACTGTAAGCACAGGTGTACCTACAACAATCTGAGTGCTTCTATGTGCCAAGCGTTGCACTAATCACTGCATGTTACTTTGCAAAGTCCGTGAAATACACATCATCGCCTCCATTATCAAATTGAAATAAATTACGTCTCAGGTTAAGTATCTTGACAAAGGATACAGGTTATTGAACGGTAGAAACTCATTCAAACCTTGTTCTCTAGGATTTCAAAGCATATTTGTTTAGCCATTAACTTCTCTCAAATATGAGAATAGGCACCTGAGTGGTTTAGCCGGAGAAGCATCTGACTTCAGCTCAGGTCATGACTCACAGTTCGTGGGTTCGAGCCCCGCATCAGGATCACTGCTGTCAGTGATGAGTCTGCTTGTCCCTCTCTCTCTCTCTGGGTCTCTCCCACTTGTGCTCTCCTTCTCAAAAATAAATAAACATTAAAAAAATAGCTGGCGTGTGTGGGCGGCTCAGTCGGTCAAGCATCCGACTTCAGCTCAGGTCACAATCTCACGGTTCGTGAGTTCGAGCCCTATGTCAGGCTCTGTGAGGACAGCTCAGGGCCTGGGGCCTGCTTTGAATTCTGTGTCTCCCTCTCTCTCTCTCTACCCCTCCCCTGCTCACGCTCTCTCTCTGTCTCTCAAAAAATGAATAAACACTAAAAAATTAGCTAAGTAAAAAAAAAAATAGCTACGAGTGATTAGCATGTTTTTCTCAATAACTTTAAAAAAAAGTATAAACAGGATATAGGAAAAGAAATCACATAGTCCCTATAGTAGACTACAAGGCCCTTCAATGAACCTCGAGTGTACTACAGAAGAAAATATGTATACACACGACAGCCTGTGTACTGTGCAGAGTGTCTGGAAAGGACAGGTCAAGACCACTGCCTGGACAGCAGGAGTTCTGGAGTTAGGAAGCACTGTGCATCCTGATTCTGCTATTTAGTCAGACGACCTTGGGAAAGCCACCGGGTCTCTCTTCGAAAAGCTTCCAGATCATCTTAAGACGATGATGATGACAATGATAATAATTCATAGGGATGCAGAGATATTAGGTGAGATAATGGATATAAAATAATATCGGAAACGCGGTGACATGTGTCCTGTTTAGGCGGTTTTGTTCAGCACCGACTAGGACTTTCGTTTGTTTCCCTTCTGTTCTTGAATTTTTCCTGCTGATTTTCTACTGTTTCTGTTACTGCTATTGTTACCAGGCTGGACGTGCCCTCAGAGAATTCTGGAGACATCTGCCTCTTCCCCCGTCCCCTGCCAGAAGCCAAAAGACAGCACCAGTTAGATAAGACGGGAACTGGGACAAGAAGGAAGACCTAAGGTCGAAGCATTTAATCTCGAAATACTGGCATGGGTCATGAAAGCTGAAAAGACAAAGGGGCTCAGCTTGGCACCAACACGGCAGAGCCTAGCGGGAGCTGCGGAGTCAGGTGCAACCGTTAGAGCTGCCGGGAGGCTGCAAAGCCACCCGAGATCCCGAACCTGGGGGGGCGCCACGCGCGGGGTCCTGTGTGTTGCGGGAGGCTGGCGGGGGTGGGGGATGGTGACAGCTCCCCGAGCTGCTGCTGACGGGTCTGCTGGCCTTCCGAGGCCCGTGCAGTCTCCCTCCCACGCCCAACCTGGGGGGGAGAGACAGTTCACCACTGACAGAGGCCCGCCTGGACGGGTAAGAGGGACTGGAGCGCGAATGGAAAATGGATGGACGGAACGTAAGGGCTGGCGCCCAGCCTACCTACCCTGTCGTTTCCCAGACACTTCGTAGGGGCTTGATCACCACGCGTCTGAAATCTTACCAAGTATGGAAAAAGAGGCTGCATTATTTAGGGACTAGACGGGCAGGGAGAGCTGAAAGCGCCATATTCTTACAGAATTAGTTCTTCACTAATCTTCTCTCATTTTTACTCATGTTAAGAACTCGAACACCCAGCACAGATGGTAAATAATTCCCAGGAGCAAATGTGTTTAGATAAATAACGCTTATCTCTGTGAGTGTGATATTTGAACCGTAATTTTAATGGAATTTTAAAAATAAATTGTATGCATTTGCTTACATTCTTTAGAAGAACCTGGTAAACACAAGAAACAGTGATACTTTGCCCAGAAGAAATGGAATAAATTCTTTCTTTTTTCTTTTTTTAAAGTTTGTGTATTTATATAGAGAGATAGAGAGATAAAGAGAGAATGTGTGCAAGCAGGGAGGGGCAGGGAGAGAGGGAGAGAGACACAGCGAGAGAGAGAGGGACAATCCCAATCAGGCTCTGTGCTGTCAGTGTGGGACCCAAGGCAGGGCTCGAAATCATGAACCATGAGATCATGGCCAAGAGTCAGACGCTTAATCAACTGAGCCACCCAGGCATTTTTTTAATGCAAAATTACCATTATGAAATCATCATGATAAGTCTTCGCGGTCACACCATGCAAGTAAAAGTAACGTCCTTGAGAGATGTCACATTGTTTCAGGTCACTTGTCCTTACACTAAATGGCCTCAAATTGTCCCAATTTGTGATTCTGTGTTTATTTTTTTTAACATTTCTTTCATCCCTTCACTATTCAGATATCAGTTCTTCCTCGCCGTTGCTTTCCTCTACTACCTGTTTGTTTCTAGAAGCTATCATTCGGTGCCTGTAGACTGTCTGCTTCTGATCTGAATGACCGGGCCTCTGGGTTTGGGGAAAAACACAAATGGAGAACAGAGTCTGCGCAGGAGCTCCAAAGGCTGGCTGCGTGCTGGGGTTTGCAACAGCCATCGTTTCCATCCACATTTTTAAACTCGTTTACAGATTCTCAGTGATGTTCCTGGTGGTTCTAAATGGCTGAAATGACTAGCTAGTGACCTCGAAATAAATAAAAGGCTACTGAATTAGAACAAAATTCTGTGATGATGAAGAAAAAGAAGAAAGGATTGCAAAAATAAATAAATAAAAATCGCGTTGGGAACTGCAAAGACTTTCCCGGTAAGCCCTGCGGAAGAAGAAACAGCGACCCGTCAGACGCAGGACCCAGCTGTGGTGCGACAGATTCCAGGGATAGCGGCTGGCCCAGACGCTGGAGCCGACTTCTAAGGACACGTGGTGTAAAGTCCTTCTTCCGGGGTTCTTTCCTGTGGCCGTGTCATCCGCTGCTACCCACGCTCGAGAGCCTGGGACACCTGGTGGCAGGTCTTGGCCAGTGTGTTCGTCCCCACGCACCACACCAGCCCTAGGATTCGGCCTGTCTTCAGATTCCAAGGATACTCAAGGGTAGAATCCCTGGAGGCAGGGAAATGAGAAACGGCTGAAAAACTAGTAATCTTTGAACTGACGCTGGGAAGAAAGGCGCTTCTTGAAACTTTAGAGTAAGAAAACAGTACGACGATCTGCTCGCGGATTCCGGAAGTTTACACAGGACACTGCACACAGCCCGGCGATCAGCGCGTGCAGAGACTTGCATTCGGATATCAGCCTCTCGTTTCCCAGAAGTATCGCGGTCTGTACTGCTTTCTGGGCAAGAAAAGAATCACCCTAAAACTTTGCGAAAGGGGGGCGCCCGGGGGGCTCAGTCAGTTGAGCGTCCGGCTTCGGCTCAGGTCATGATCTCACGGTTCATGGGTTCGAGCCCCGCGTCAGGCTCTGTGCTGACAACCTAATCCTGCTCCGCAAAGAGCTCCCTTCCTTAGACACTTATTAGTTGACTTAAAACAATCAGGCAATTTTCACGGGCGAAAATAATCTTAGGGCAGAAGGAATACACCATAGCCCCCCTTCATCACAGCCTCCTCGGCCTATTGGAACATTATTGCTGGTGTTATCATGGAATCCTCCCCAGGTATTCCTGATTGATCTAGTTTTTCCTATTAAAATACAGAGCGCCGATTATAATGTACTGATTTGCAGGCACCTGGGTGGCTCAGTTGCTGAAGCCTCAGACTTCGGCTCAGGTCATGATCTGTGGTCCATGTGTTTGAGCCTCAGGTCGGACTCTGTGCGGACAGCTCAGTCTGGAGCCGGCTTCAGATTCTGTGTCTCCCTCTCTTTGCCCCTCCCTTACTCACGCCCTCCCCACCCCCTCTGTCTTTCAAAAATAAACTTTAAAAAATCAAATAAAAATATATAATATACAGATTTCCAAAACCACCCAGGTAATTATAGGCCTGCATAACAAACTCTATTCTTTATCCTCTCCCAAGGAAGTTTCATTATCCCTGTATTATCTTGCTCACAGAGAGAATTTCCTGAAGGTGACCTTTTTCTAGGTGGTAACCATAGTAACGGATTTCCAGCCGCTCACACTCTGACACCACTTGCACACAGCGAACGTTACAGGGATGCTGCGGATTGATGTTTGGGGTGGCCCTCCGGAGACGAGAAGCTGCATAAATACTTACCGATTTGAGAGCAAAGACATTAAAAGAAATTTAAAGCCATATTCCCTGCTCCCCTGCTAATCAGACAGCGATCCGTTTTTTCCAAATCTCTGTAATACCCTCACTTAGAGACTATCAAAGTAAAAATAAAAGAGGCGGATCTTGAAGAAACGTGAAGAAAAAGAAAAACGTGTCCCTTACTCTACCCTAAAATGGGACATTCGGTGGATAAGAGGGTGAAAGCCAAACACGCCTTCGGGAGGCCGGTCTATCTTCACGTCCCCAGGAGCTGTCATGGGGGTCCCGTGCTCTCAGCAATGGGGACCCGCTGGGCTGCGGAACCCCAGAAAACTGCAGCTTCAGCACCTGATTCCAAAAGAGTCCGGGAACTTTTGAGACAGTAGGAGAGAGAGACATGCCGACACGACACCCACAAGGACAGCGGGGGCAGCAGCGGGCGGGTCACGAGGCAAACGAAAATTCACGCACTCTTGATGCATGTGGGGGGGACACATCTTGAATATTTAAGTAAGTGAACCATTGTACAGGGTCTCTACTCCCCCCTTAAAGAAGGGTTTCAACTTACATGGCTTATTTCCTTCTTTTGTTGTTTTTTAGAGATTCATTCATATATTTTCTATGAATAAGTTCATCTCTGGCTTTGTTTTTTTTTTTTTTAACATGTCAAGAAAATTGATTCTTGTCATTTCTTTTGTATGCGACATTTATGGATAGTGTCAAGGAAGCTTTAAATTTGATAAAGTCATCTCTTAAAAATCCAGTTGTTATTCAATTTTGGGGGCGCTTCTATATTTCTGGCCCTGGTCTTACTTACTTTTGCTCTATTTTAATTGATATATTTGTCTGCATGTTGTCAATTTTATCCTTAAAAAACTTTCATCATTTGCCAAGCTACGACTTCCTTTTCTGTTATTGATCACTGTCGTGTCATACATTGTTCTCGCTCTGTGTTCACTGTCACTCTTTGGCTTGAACAATGTGTAGGCAGTATTTCTCAAAATGTGAATCATCTGGAGACCCATCAGAAGAGAAGAAGGAAGGAAGGAAGGAAGGAAGGAAGGAAGGAAGGAAGGAAGGAAGGAAGGAAGGAAGGAAGGAAGGAAGGAAGGAAGGAAAGAGAGGAAGGAAGAAAAGAGTGAGTGGGGGAAAGTGAGAAGGGAGGGAAGGAGGGAGGAATGAAAGGAAGGAAGAAAGAGAGAAGGAAAGAAGGAGGGAGCAAGAAAAGAAAAGAAAAGAAAATCAGGAAGGAAGGAAGGAAGGAAGGAAGGGAGGAAGAAAGAAAGAAAGAAAGAAAGAAAGAAAGAAAGAAAGAAAGAAAGAAAGAAAGAAAGAAAGAAAGAAAGAAAGAAGGGAAGAAGTAGGTTGGGGAAGAAAGGAAAAAGGAAGGAAGGGAGGAAGGGAGGAAGGGAGGTAGGAAAGACAGGAAGGAAGGAAGGAAGGAAGGAAGGAAGGAAGGAAGGAAGGAAGGAAGGAAGGTAGGAAGGAAGGAAAAAAACCTGTGTACTCTGGTTTGTGAAACGCTGGCTTCAGGACTTTACTTTTTATTCTAGGAAATTATCTTTCAATTTTTTAATGATCACAGCCCAAAAAGAAATTTTGCACTCTGAAGTATGAGAATATTAGAATTTTATATTCTGATATGTAAGATTACATATCACAATGTTACATATCAAAATGGAGGGCAAATTTGAAAATTCTCATAAAACTTACCACTTCCCAAAATATAGTCCTAAAAGTCTTCGGACCTCAGTCTCAATGTGAGAAACACTGAGCAGAACAGGCAAAAGTGGGGGCTGGGGAGCAGCGGGGACATGGCAACTTTAGGGCAAGAGTGGGAAGGCATGAGTGACCTTCAGTGGGAAAGGGGTGGAGGAGATGTGGGGCTGGGGAGACGCTCACTTGCACCCCGGTGTCTGTAATTCCGGGGCGCCTGTAGTTTATCCTAAATTATCTTTCAAGTTTTTGTCATTCTCATTAAAGGGTTTTTTTGTGTGTTTGCTCATCACTTACTGCAATAAGAACATTTCTTTAATCTGACATTTGTTCACTTAATTTCTTTTTATTGGAGCTGGCCAGTGTGCCAAGCAAGGAGTGAGGGAGACAGCAATGTATGTCCTTTACCTGGTTTCTGCTAGCCTAATTTCTAGTGGCCTTAGGCATCGTGCTTTTTTTTAGGTTGCGTTGAAACGGCTTTCTTTCCCTATTTATAATCCCAAATGTCTTCTGCCATCGACTTCGATGACTCCATTTCAAAGTATTCTGGATTTTTTTTGTCGTTGTTCTTTTGGTGCTGATTTGTATAACTCTTCTCTCGATTTCCTTAGATAGCCTATGTATTGGCTAAGTTAATGTATTTTGTCATTCTTTCTTAGACACCCTGACATAACCTTCATTCCTGCCCCGCTAGGATGTGTCCTCTCTACTCATTGAGCACCTCCCTCTCTGCTGAGCCCACTCTTCACCTGACTGAAGTACCGCCTCCTGCCCCTCCTTCCCCTGCACCCCCTTAGAGTCTTCCAGTTATGCACCGGCCATTGTTATCAAAGCCTCTCTCTATCTTCTACCTCTTCCGAATCTCACGCATAATTCCACTCTGTTCTCCCTTCTCCCCTCAATCACTTGCTTCCCTGCTAAATATTACCTACTTAATTTAGGCAAATTCACATGTTCATCACAATATTCTACCTAGGGTGAGAGCTTAGTAGAATTTCGGGTATTGTAGAGAGGAAACTTTCTGCGTAGGTATCACAGTCCCTTTATACAGTGACTTTGATCGCTTAGCCCTATGGAAATGACGCCATGTGATCCTTTATATCCGGTATATGAAAAAGCCACATTCTTCCTGAAGTCGCTCTATGATTTCAGGCAGTTCTCACTGCCCAGTTCAACAGAGGATCTGGTTTGAAACTCAGAGCCCCACGACTGCCACAAAAATAATACAAGGATTGAGGACAGGCGCTTTTCCCCCCTGCCTCCTCTTTACTGAGCCACGAAAACGAGCTGTTCATCCTTGCTTTGGTGGCAAATGGAAAACCATCAGGAACCTCGTACTGCTTAGAAGAGTCAGAAATACATCAGAAAATCAAATCTGCCATTCCGCTTCTGGGAAGATGCAATAGATAGACTTTTCTTATTTCTCCCACGAGGTACAACCACAAAGCCCGGGCATGATACATAAAACAAATAAAGGAACCCTAAAAGTCAGCGAGAAGAAGGCAGACTGGCTGGAGAACTTGGGACCCAAGAAACAAAATGATGAATAAAACGAACAAGCCTCTAGTAAGACCAAAAAAGGGGAAAAGAGAAGACACAAATTACCAATTCAAGAATGTAACAGGAGACACCACTGTGGACCACTAAGACGTCAAAGGGATAGTAAGACAATATTACAAACAACTATGCCACAGAAATTTGGCATCTTAGACAAAATGGACCAATTCCCCCAACACAAACTATCCCAACCTATACAGTATGAAAGAACTATTTCATAGTTGAATAGCCCTATAACTATTAAATACATTGAATTAATAATGAACTAATTATTGATTAAAAATAATTCTAAACTACAAATTAGAAATTTGCAGGCCTGGACGGTTTCACTGGAAAAGTCTTTGTAAAGAGGAATTAACATAAATTATACAGAACTTGTTTCAAATAATAGAAGAGGAGGGATTTATGAACTGATTATTACTCCACACCAAAATCAGATAAATACAAAAAATTACAGACTAATATCTTTCATGAATTTGAACACAGAAACCCTTAACGACAACAAAAATGGCAACTAGGATTCAACAATCTATATAGAAAAATATACACCATGGCTAAATGAGGTTATTCCAGGGATGCAAAATTCGCTTAATATTTGAACATCAGTCCACCGTATTAACAGAATAAAGAAAAAAATCATGATCAATACAGAAAAAGTATCTTCATCATACATTCATGATAACAACTCTCAAAAACACTGAATAAAGAGGAATTTCCTCAATTTAATGAAGATCAATTACAAAAACAAAAACAAAAACAACCCCTAATGGCAACATTATCCTTAATGGAGAAATACTGAATGCTCTCCCCAAACTGGGAATAAGGCAAGTTTGTTTACTCTCACCATTCGCCCTCAATAGTGCTGGAAGCCCTAACTAGCACAATAAGGCAAGAAGAGGAAATAAAAGGAATGCAAGTGGAAAGGAAAAAAATTAAACTAGCCCTATTTGCATATATTATATACATGACGTAATTGCCTACATAGAAAATCCCAAGGAATCTACAAAAACAATGTCTAGAATTAATAAATGAATTCAGCAAGGTTTCAGGATATAATACAAAAATACATTGTATTTCTACATACTAGCCATGAATACGTGGGCACAGAAATTAAAAATGCAATAAATACCATTTTTAATCATTCAAAAGATGAAATACTTTGAGTGTAAATCTAACAAAACATGTTGTAGGCTCACTTGTAAATACAAATTACAAAACAATAAAAAAATAATAATAAATTTAAAAATGAAAATTACACAGCCCCGATGAAAGAAATCAAGAACTAAATAAATGGAGAAACATACCATGTGTATGGACTGGAAGACTCAACATAGAAAAGATGTCAATTCTTCCAAATCATTATTAGGTTTAATGCAATTTGTATCAAAATAATAATAAGAATCTTATAGATACAGAGAAAATTACTAAAAATTTATATGGAAAGGTTGAAGAACTAAAATAGCCAAGGCAATCTTGAGAAGGAAGAATGTAGTGGGGAAAACCAGCCTACCCAATTTAAAGATTTACTGTATAGCTACAGTGTTTGAAAACACTGTGTGGACTGGTAGAGGGTAGACACTTAGATCAGTGGAAGAGAATAGAGAACCCAGAAATGCAACTTCGCAAATATTGTTGTGTACAACGTCTTACGACAAAGACACAAACATAACTCACAGGAGGAAAGGGTAGCCTTTTCAAGAATCAGGTGGTACTGTGGAATTAGGTACTCAGAGAGAAAGAATTCAGTCTCAACCTAAGGCTTACACCTACCTCTTGGTTTCCTTCGACGACAAAGGCATGATCCATAAAAGGGAAACTGATCAACTGAACTTGATCAAAACAAAACCTTTTTCTCTATGAAAGACCCTATTAATATGGTGAAAAGATGAGCTACGGACTGGCAGAAATATTTGCAAGCCATACTTTGGTCAAAAGACTAGTATCGAGAGTATATTTAGAAGTAGTAAAACTTGAAGAGAGACAAGAAGAGGAAAAGAAAAGAAAAGAAAAGAAAAGGAAAGGAAAGGAAAGAAAAGAAAAGGAAAGAAAAGAAAAGAAAAGAAAAGAAAAGAAAAGAAAAGAAAAGGAAAGAAAAGAAAAGAAAAGAAAGAAAAGGAAAGAAAAAAGGAGCAGTCCAATCGCCCAATACATGAAGTGGCATTTCACCAAAGAATATTACGGATGGCAAATAAGCACATGGAAAGTTGTTCAACATTTTTAGTCATTAGGGAAATGTACATTAAGGCTACAATAATACTCCTATGCACTATCAGAATAGCTAACATTAAAAAAATAGTAACATCAAATGCTAGCAATGATATGGACAAATTCATATATTGTTGGTGGGAATGTAAAATGGCAAAGCGACTGTGAAAACAGTTTGGAATTTAAAAAAAAAAAAAAAACCAAAAAGTGTAACCACCATAAAACCCAGCAACTGCATTCCTGGGCTTTTATCAGGAGAAATGAAGATTATGTTCACAGAAAAACCTGCACATGAAGGGTGCCTGGGCAGCCCAGTCAATTAAGCGTCTGACTTCGGCTCAGGTCATGATCATATAGTTCACGAGTTAGAGCCCCGCATTGGGCTCTGTGCTGACAGCTCAGAGCCTGGAGCCTGATTTGGATTCTGTGTCTCCATCTCTCTCTGCTCGCCCCCTACTCTGGTGCTCGCATGCTCTCTCTCTCTTCCCACCCCCCAAAAAAACATTAAAATAATTTTTTAAACCTGCACATTAATGTTCATAGCAGCTTTATTTGTTACAACCAAAAGCTAGAAATAATCTAGATGTCCCTCAATAGATGAACTATTAAACAATGGTACATCGATACCATGAAATAATATTCAACGGTGAAAAGGAATAAACTATTTTTACATGGAATAACCTGGGTTGATCGCCAGAGAATTATGCTGAGTGAAAACAAGCCAATCCTAAAACATTACATGCTATATGATTCTTGAATCATACATAGCATTCTTGAGATTTAAAAAAATTACACAACTGGTTGACAATGGTTATAATGGCTTTGGGAGTGGGAAGGAAGTAGGCGCAGTTATAAAAGGGCAGGAGGAAATCTTACAGAAACAGAAATGTCCTGCATATTGGAGCACGTGGGTGGCTCAGTCGGTCAAGCGACCAACTTTTGATTTTGGGTCAGGTCATGATCTCACGGTTTGTGAGACCCAGCCCCACATCAGGCTCCGTGCTGACAGAGTGGAGCCTGCTTGGGATTCTCTTTCTCCCCTCTCTCTCTCTCTCTACCCCTCTCCAGCTTCTGTGCACTGTCTCTCAAAATAAATAAACATTAAAAAAAAAAAAAGAAAGAAATGTCTGCATCTTAACTGTATCAACATCAATATCCCAGCTGAGATATTGTAACATAGTTCTGTGGGATAGGCCCTTCTAGGGGAAACTGGGGAAAGGGCATTTGGGAGCTCCTTGTATTATATCTTCTAATTACATGCGAATCTACAATTACATCCAACAATTTTAAGTAAAAATAGAATTTGTTTAAGATATTTTCTATTCAAAAGAGTAAATTTTTCATGTATGAAATACATAACATCTGGCTCGTATTGCTTCAGAAACAGGAGTTCAGTTCACAGACACGTATCCACGTGACACAGACGATCAGTAACAAAAGGACCAACCTGGAGCAAATGTGTATTTGCCGCAGAAAGTTGGGTACTCACAGACTTCAGTGGTTTGAGTGGGAAAAATGAACAAGTTGTATGATTTTAAAACCTTTGGAATACTACTCAAAAGCAAAGGGCTCCCAAACTGGTTCCCAAATTGAACAATTCTACAGTGCTTTGTCTTGTTTCTCCTGAGAACAGCAGGTCCATGAAAAAGACCTTAAAAGAATGCTTTCTCCTCTCCCCCAACTTTGTGAGATGAAATATGAAAAACATCTATAAATCTATTATTTAAATTATTATTCAGAGGATCCAATTTTATAATGCTTCATGCAAGGATAAAAGACTTCTCAAAGCAACAGAACGCTAGGTGGTTATGTAACTGTCCCCAAACACCTCTGTCATTTTGTTCTTCATCACCTGTTCTTTCCTTCTCTTTTAAAACCTCAGTGCGGAACAGTTATCTGGGCCATTTGCCTGCTCATATGGAGATTTTTCAAAAAGAAAGGCTTGGAGAGAAAAAACAATCTAAGTAAATTCAGCATCGTATCCTCAATCCCTGAACACCGTCTTCTTTGGAAAGCTTATGAGCTTATTATTTTTCATGAAGGCTGAAAGCGCATTATAAAGCCATCTATTGTCAGTCAAGCATTCCTACCACATTTGACTTCGGAGGCCTAAGAGTTACCATAGTGACTAATTAATGCCTATGTCCTGAATGCATTAGACTCAGTAGCGGAGACACTGTTTACATTACATAACTTGCCTTTGTTCCAAGAAATTAAGAGAACAGGCTAGATGCATTAAATCTTACTGCAAATAAAATTAACTCACCTCTTATGAAACTCTTTGTTGAAGTTTTTGAATCTAAGCATCATAATTAACAGTCTTTCATCATTGACTAGCGCAATCTAAAATACAGCTAAAATGTTCTCTCTCTCTTTTTTGCTTTTAAAATATGGCATATTGTTATTCTGATAATCTATATTGTTCTAGATCCAAAGTCATGTTTCCAGTAACTTTCAATGCATTTTACTATTAAAATCAGATTTAAATGTCGATGATATAAATGATTTTATTATAACAATTTTAAAGTATATTCAAATAATGATAACAACATATTTTTTCTAGAAAACAATTTCTGGTCTCTAATTATATAGAATTTGAGACATTATAAAAGAATCACTAATGCTTGTCTTTTTTCTAGTTTCCATCTAATATACTGAATTTTCACATAAATTTATACAAAATTAGAAAGTTAATTTGGGGATGCCTGGGTCACTCATTTGATTAAATATCTGACTCTTGATTTAGGCCCAGATCATATCTCAGAATTCATGGGTTCAAACCCCACGTCAGACTCCGTGCTGACAGCATGGAGCCTGCTTGGGATTTTCTGTCTCCCTCTCTCTGTCTCTTTCTCTTCCCCTTCCTCACTTGTGTGTGTACTCTCTCTCTCTCTCTCTTTGAAAAATAAATAAACTTTAAAAAATGTTTAAAAGTTAACTTGTTTTCAAATTCTGTATTTTATATCTGTAAACATTTTAAATGTTTATATTTACACTATAATAGAGTTGTTAAAAGATAAGAATAGAAAGAACTTAACTATCTTTTATCCTTACTGTACTCATACTATTTTAACATTAAAAAATCCTAAATGACAACAAATAACTTGTTTATGAAGACATAATTAATTTTACAATGATTTTTATCCATTTGCTATTCATTTAAATTTGATTAATACATAATCCAAATAATCCTGTGCTTTTGTAACATGCTGTACTACAAATCAGGGAAAAATCAAAATAATGTTTTCACAATACCTAATACACATCTTGTAAAATAAATCCCACATCTATCTCTTGAGTGATATAAATTTCACATATTAACAATGAGACACAAAAACAAGAAGTATTTCATAGAAAAAAAAAAACCTGTGGAACTCTTCACCTGAGTGTCTTACACTGGAAGACTTATAACTACCACCATTATCTTTCCCACTAACCCTGTCTTCTTCTAGTACTTCTTTATTAATTTAAAGAACCCCACCTACCCATTCGAGCCAGAATCTAGAAATGATTTCCTCTAACCACTCCCTCCTCCCTGAAACACACACACACACACACACACACACACACACACACACACACGCGCGCGCGCGCACACATGCATACACCCATCCCATGGGTAAAAATACTTTAAAAGTCCGTCTTCTGTCATTTTCTCTCCATTCCCTGTTCCCATTGTCTTGGTTCTGGTGTAGTCTCTCTCTCTCTCTCTCTCTAAATACTCTCCTAATTGCTCTCCCTATCTCCAAATTGGTCCCTCACAAACTCATTCTCTGTATTAGTCTTCAGTCTCCTTTATATCATATTACTTCTCTGCTTACGATCTTTCCATTCATTTGATGCGTTTATTAAATTAATATTTATTGAGGCCTATTAATGCTCAGCGCTTACAAATGCTAAATCTGCAATGTGTATGACACTGAGCGCCATGCTGGTCATCCTCAGGCACACTTAGAGCTCCTCCGTGTTCCCATAAAGACTCCCTCTGTGCCATCTCTTCTTGCTGCAGCCCCTTGTGCCTGGATGCACCCTCTGGCACTGCCGTAGGGCCCCAAAAACCATCCTCCAAGACCAACATGAGTTGGGTGATCAGCAGACTTTAATGACTAACACAAAGAAAAACAGCATGGAGATAACAGAAATGCAAACTGATCCAGGAGAGCAAATGCTTCGAAAAGAGGTATAAAGGAAGTGATATAAGAATTTAAGGAGAGCAAAGAATAGCTTCAGGAGCTCCTTCCCAAAGCCCTGGGTCATTCCAACGCTTGGTGATCTGGGGAAACCCTTAGTAGAAACTCTGAACTGGAAGACAGACTTAAAATTTTGTGATAAACAAATGGCCATTTATTCTCTAGTATTTGTCTCTATTTCAACCCTTTCCACTGCCCTCTGTTCAACCAAGAATCCCCACTCTCTATACATAACCCCGCTCCCCTGTCCCCAGCCACATGCAAAGGAAATTGGGGTCACTCTTTCTGTACTTTCATATTTTACATATAAAACTGGCTTTTCCAATACATACGGAATTCAGAATTAGTGAAGTTATGGTACCTCACTACCATACTCTCGGGCACGGGTGGGAATATAAATTGGAATGACCTCATTGGAAGACAATTTAGCAATCTCTCATGAAAATGCACCTGTTTGCTCATTTCTTTTCTTCTTTTTCTTGAATTCTCCCTCTCTAATGAAAAATATGACCAGCAAAAAGACAAAGATATATGTATTTCAGTCTCACTAATCATACTAAAAATTGGAAATTACCCAAATGGTCAACTAGAAAGGAATGCTTAAGTACACTGGGGAAATAAAGAGCCAATCAAAGAATGTTTACTTGCATGAGGAAAACATCATTAACACATTAAGGAAGTACATCAGAACATAAAATTTTATTAATAATTTTCTTTTTAAATATTAAAAATATGCATATTAAAAAGATAAAAATAAAATATATCAAAATGCTATAGTGGTTATTGCTGATAACAGGTTTATGGGTACATTACATTTTTCTCTTGGTATGCTTTCCAATAACTATGTACTGGATTAAATAACCAAAAAATATATAATAATATATTTTAGGGGTGCCTGAGTGGCTCAATCGGTTGAGCGTCCAACTTCAGCTCAGGTCATGATCTCACAGTTCGTGGGTTTGGGCCCCGCGTCGGGCTCTGTGCTGACAGCTCAGAGCCTGGAGTCTGCTTGGGATTCTATGTCTCCCTCTCTCTCTGCTCCTCCCCCATTCATGCTCTGTCTCTCTCTGTCTCTCAAAAATAAATGTTAAAAAAAATTTGAAAGTAATAATATTTTAAGATAAATTTATTGAATTACCAGATTGATACAATGAACTAATCCATCATCCATCTATCTATTCATCCATCATTGTAAAAGGTCACTCCAATGGCTTTGTGCAGACATAACCTTACTTATGCCTTCTTTCTGCCCCGAATCATGGATATGAATGGTTTCAGGGTCTTCAGTCTGAGTTTACCAGCCCGAGTAAGACTGTCTCCAGATAGCGTGCTTTCAAAAATTGGACACGCTTAAGAGATAATTGTGAGCTCTCATAAGTGAATGCATATTGCATGCACTTCAAAAGCTTGCCCTACCACAGAAGGGGCATTGTGGCTGCTAATGACCTTCAGAAATAAGATATTCATTATCTCCAGGTCATACTGACATTTTACTTATTATTGAAAAAAAGAAAAAAAAACACCCACATTCAAAAAGCCACTGGGAAAAAAATCACTTTAGAAAAACTTTATTAAATTCTATGTAAAACCAATTTCCTCTAACTCATATTGATTTTTTCCCCTTTTCCTTTGTTTATTATTCTTAGGGACATTTTGTGTTTAAAGCACAGAAGAGGAAGCCACGAAGTCCCTTGAATGCTGAACTTGGGTAAGAAATGTTATTGACACCTGGGGCTCTTGAGCTATAAAATTAGAAGAATATCCCATGCCTCCATCCCATTGATGGGGAAATCCTAAAGATTTCTGAGTTGTAAAAATAGATGTAGGTGAGATTTATTATTGAATTTTACTGAAAGCCATTTTCTAATCATTACGTTGGAAGGAGAAGGAACGAGAACAACGAGCGTTGTCCACCCTATAGAGCATCATCTCTGTGGAGTTTCCAGATGCTATTAGAGGGAGAATGTATGTTTTTAATGTTTATTAATTTTGAGTGAGAGAGAGAGAGAGAGAGAAGAGAGACAGAGGGGGGAGAGAGAATGAGAAGTGGAGGGGAAGACAGAGAGGGAGAGAGAAGAGAATCCCACCAGGCTCCGCGGTGTCAGCGCAGAGCCCCACACCGGGCTGGATCCCACGAACCGTGAGATCATGACCTCAGCTGAAATCAAGAGTCAGACACTTGATCAGCCGAGCCACCCAAGCACCCCTGAGGATGTATTTTTTAAGTACTAACTTCTTAGTCATCTGAACACAAAGCGGTTTGAAAAACTATCGCCACTTTGACGGAACCTGTTCTCTCTTTTTCCTCGAGGCCACCAGCAAGTGCCTATAATCCACTCCCTCGACAGACAGACCTTGCAGAAACACTGCCGAAGACACGCACGGAAGTATTTCTTCCTAAAAAGTCACAGAGCCATCACCTTCTTTCAGTGACAGTTCCATTGTCACACGGATTGATTATGCAAGAGGAGATAAAAGGAAAGAGAAAGATTCTCTCTCCCTCTCTCTCTCTCTCCCTCCCTCCCTCCATCCCTCCCTCTCTTTTTCACAGGCTAAGCAACTTCTAAACAGAATTCTTTAGTAAGCTTACCAAAAGGCAAAATAATAACTTTGCAAGTCTTGGTGTCACTCATAACGAAACTGAAATCCGTGTGGTTTTCAGGACTTAAAGACAGTTAAAAGTTTTGTTCTTCGCTGTAGACATTATATTCTTGGGCTGGCTGTCGTTTTCACAGGTAGAGCAGTAATGCATGGGGTCTGAGGGGGGAAATCCCTGCAGTTCTCTGCTGCAGCCTACGAGCCTCACAGATCTTCAAACCGATTTTCGGACTAAAGAGCTCTATCTCCCAGCGATCCAGTCTCCGGAAAGGAAGCCTCAAACCTGCTTCTGTGAAAGAACATAGACCCACGGAGGGAGAGCGTGGCTCGTTCTTCCTGCCTACGTGGCTCCTCCGAAGAGACTGGTCCAAAGCTCTGGAAAAGCTGAATCGCACACTGTCGCTGGAGACCTTGGTCTTCCAGGAAGAGGGCGCAAGGATGAAGAGAAAACAACACAGCCAAATAGAACTGAAGGTTGCAACACTTGCTCGCTGCGTGGCTGGAGGCTGTTCGTCCACCTCGTCTGTCAGCAGTTCCGCGTGTATGAAATAAAGGGCGCGCCTTTGCCTGACGCTTTCCAAACTCAATAGAGAACTGGATCAAATAGCGAATCCCATCTCATGAAGCACTTTGAGGTCTTTCAGAACAGCAATCTCCAGATACAAAGTATCGGGAAAAGTAGAATGACAGCTTGGCAGTCACCCTGATGAGTACAGAAGGAAGGAGTATGCGGCTTCCTTTCTCTGAGAATGTTCTATGAGCGGAGGCTTTAAATAGAGACAAAGAGTATGCTTTTGTAGGGAGAAAAATCAAAGGTGAAAGCAACGGATTTTCATTTTATAAACCACAGATGAGGCATCCGCGGACTGCAGGTGTTAACAGTAAAGGAAGCAAATGCTGTATGGGTTACTTTAAGCTCCCAACTCTCTTACAGGGGAATGGAGCCTTTAATGCTGTGTTTGTTGTTTGCCTTGTTTGTGCAAACGGCTTTCACAGTGTTTCTGAGCTTCAAGAGGCTCTTAATTGAAGAAAACGTGCCTCCATGGGCAAACGCTTGCCCTCCTTACCACGCACGCACACACACCAACCTAGCTCTTTCTTGCCCTGCATCCGATACATTTCACATTTCATTCTAGACATACCCACTAGGTGACAGTCAAAAATGCGTTCAAGTCCTGGTCTCATGCGGAGCACAGATGACAATTCGTAACAAGTATCAACTGTTTCCCCTTCCAGCACTGACGGACATTACTAAGCCATCAGAGGGAGTATGGTCAGCCAACTACTGTCATTGGTCCAGACCGGCACGGAGTTGAAACACATTTTCCATTCCTACTGTAGTGAAAAGGGCACTGGGCTTAGGTCAGATGTCCTGAGTTCTAATGCTGATTCGGTGTTATACTCCAGTCAGTCACATAACTTCCCAGGCTTCAGCATTTCCTGTAAAGCCAGTTTAACTAGGTGAACTCCAAAACTACAACCTGCTCCAGTTACTCGTGATCCCGGTGTAGACGGATGTTCTTTGAATCACACAGCCAGAAAACACAGCCCCGAGACCAATATTCACATTAATGTATAACATTCTGCAACTACCACAACTGTGCGTTCAGGCATCTGTTCATACGATGCTCCTCCCCCCATCAAGAAAGAAAGAAAGAAAGAAAGAGAGAGATGGGAGGGGAAGGGAAGGAAAAAGAAGAGAAGAGAAGAGAGAGAAGAGAAGAGAAGAGAAGAGAGAAGAAAAGAAAAAAGAAAAAAGAACCCTTTCAGAACCCTTGCATAGCAACAGATAGGCAAAATATTAAAATGAACTGGTCACTGACCCCATTTGAATGAGTTTATCAGATTCTAATTAAAGAGCACATCTATACTTCTCTCTTGGACTCTCTCTTATTTTCTTACTAATTAAAAAAGTAATTAGATCAATTAATTGTTTTAGTTACAAAATCACAAATCACTGCATATTTATAGCAGGCCTGGTCATTGGAGAGATTTCCTTCAGAAAATTGTTAAATCTTTATATTCAAATGACTATTTTTCTCCCCATAATTTAATACGTATTCCCACCTCCCTGAAAGTAACGATCATTGGCACAGAAAGAGCCCACTAGAGCCTACGCAATTAGACCGTGGTGTTTCTGTGGTAGAGGATTTCATTTTTAATACTGGTCCTTACCTACACAGACCATACACAGATGAACTGATACACAGATGAACTGAAAACACAAGATTTTATATTCCATAAGAAAATAATAAGATGAGGAGTATCAGAGAGAGATGGTAATTTCAAGTATTAAAAGAATAGCAGTGGGGCACCTGGGTGGCTCAGTCAGTAAAGCATCTGACTCTTGATTTTGGCTCAGGTTACGATCTCACAGTCATGAGATCGAGCCCTGCATCAGGCTCTGAGCTGAGCATGAAGCCTACTTGGGATTCTGCCTCTCCCTCTCTCTCTACCCCTCCCCCCCCACTCTCGCGCATGCTCTCTCTCTCCCAAATAATACACTTTTTAAAAAAGGAAATAGCAGTGTAAGAAAAACTAGTACAGAAGGGCACTCATGATCACCAACTCAATCTTCAAAGAGAAATGAAGTAATCGAGGAGATGGGGTCACGGGCATCGCTACGTGCTCTCCCCTTCAGTAGGGAATCAGGCCGGCAATCAGAAAATCATATTCTCTGTGTGGCCGTGGGCAAGCAGTTTCGTCACTGAAGACTCCACTGCATGCATTTCAGAATGATAACACGAGGGAGAATTTGCCATATGCTTTAAGGATCTATTAGAGAGTATGCAGGTGTGTAACATTTAACATCCTATAACTATTATTTATAAATATGTATTATTGATATTGACCTGCTTCTCAATGTGAAGAAAGTAGATGATTTCAGAGCTTAGTTCTTTACACTCTAAGACACTCAACCCTTTTATATCTGGTGAAAGAATTGATTAGTCCCTCTATTACTTATAAATGGTAAAAAAAAAAAAAATCATGTTTGTATCAGTCAGCTAGAGCCTCCATAACAAAGTACCACAAGCCTTGTGTTTAGAACAACAGAAATAGAGAGAAATGTTTTCTCTCACCGTGATGGAGACCAGAGTCGGAAATTTACATGTGGGCAGAGCTGGGTGGAGACAGAATCTGCTCCATGAGTTTCTCCAGCTTCTGTTGCTTGTTGGCAATCCTTGCTGTTTCCTGGTTAATGGCAATGGGACATATGGTGTTCTCCATGGGTGTGTGTGCATGTGTGTGTGTGTGTATCTCTTCTTTTCGTTTTAGTCTGTCTATAACAAAACCTGACACGTCAGTGAGACAGCTAGCCAGTGATTATGCACTAATAAGGTGGGGGGTGGGGGAGAGCCTGGATTTAAGTACAAATCTGTGTGATTGCAAAGACTGTGCTTTTAACTACCACTGCATACTTTTATACTTATACATACTTTATACAGTCACGATTTCAAGTGTAGCCAACAAAGAAGATGAGGAGAATGTGCTGGAATGGGAAATCATGGAAATTTAGCCACTTGCATAGCAACTCTTGCAACAGTGTGGATTCAATCAAATTTGGCTCAGAGTGTCCCTTTTCTGAAACATTAACACCAGAAATGGGCCAAGGTTCATTGCTGGCGTGGGTCAAACATACTATCTGCAGGCAAACATCATGGAAGCAATTAGCTCAGAAACAGACTTTAAGCTCCATGAGAACAAGGACTATTTAGTTTATCTCCATAGCTTCAGGCCCTGGTACCGTATCTCCAGCTCTACCACATAACAGCTAAATAGCTGGCATTTCATGAGAACTTACTAGGAGCCAGATACTGTAAAAAAAATGATTTCCTTACATTGTTTTATTTTATCTTGCACATGGATGCTGTGAGGGCTGATATCCCTATTTGTACCTTGGGAAACAGAGGCTATGAAGAGATAAGTTATATCCAAGGTTATAAAGCTTAGGAGTGGGACCACAGTGGGGGGGCGGGGTCAAGCCTA
Source organism: Paguma larvata (assembly GCA_030068075.1). Classification (NCBI taxonomy): domain Eukaryota; kingdom Metazoa; phylum Chordata; class Mammalia; order Carnivora; family Viverridae; genus Paguma; species Paguma larvata. The sequence goes on from CM057829.1 coordinate 22,745,430, forward strand.
GGCTAATCGATAACTAACCTTCACACTTCGGGTAACAGAGAGGGCAGTACACATTCACCAGATGCCCAGATGTTCCACTGTCGTACAGTTAAGTCCTTCCAGAATAGCTGGGAGTCTTGGAGATGACCGTGACCATTGATAACTGCCTAGTATCATCACTAACAGTAGGTAGAAGGCTAATGACTTTGGACCTAGATTTTTCTCCACGGAGCCATTAGCCCTGTAAGCACACCCATGAAGGACAGACATTACTGGCATAAGCACTTTGAATTCCTAATAGAACTATCTACCCAGAAAACAGAACCAGAAATGTAGATTCTGTCTCATTAAGAAGAACATTTTTGAGAGTTCTCAAGTCAACAAATTCTTTCAAGTTTGCCATGCACAAGTTATCTGCCTTTCTCAGCAAATTGGCTCTTCACGTTTGGGAAGCATGCCTTGAAAAAGGTTGATTAAAACAGAAATAAAAGAACAACTGGTAATATCAGTAATCCTGATGAACATACAACAGATGGTAGCGTCTTAACAGAGACAGTCAAAACAGCATGCCACATGTCCCCGGGATCATCTTAAATAGAGCGGAACTAGCTACCACAAGCAGGGAGGCTTTGATGGCACACAAGTATGATCAGAGCAGTATCCGTTTCTGACTCTTCACATTGAGTTCTTCTTCGTCCATACTTCTGCTAACAAAGCATAGCCCTCATGCTGCATGTGACGATGGGCAACTTCTCTCTCTGCTACAGATCCACTCACTAGACACATTCCCTCTAAGTGTGGCTGCTTTTACAGCTACGAGACACATAACCATCACAATGATAGCTACAATGTATTGAGTGTGTACTAGGTACTAGACTACTGCATACTATGTACCCAGTATTAGGTACTGTGCCAAGAGTCCTACATGTATTGTCCCATTAGGCTTCTTCTTTTTTTAATGTTTATTTATTTTAGAGAGAGAGAGAGCAAGCGGGAGAGAGACAGGGAGAGACAGAGAGAGAGACATACACAGAATCCAAAGCAGGCTACAGGCTCTGAGCTGTCAGCGCAGAGCCAAACGCGGTGCTCAAACTCACAAACCTCCAGATCATGACCTGAGCTGAAGTCAGATGCTTAACCAGCTAAGCCACGCAGGCCCCTACTCTTCTTTTTTTTTTTTATTTATTTACTTGATAGAAAGAGAGAGAGAGAGAGAGAGAGAGAGAGAGAGAGAGAGAGAGAGAGAGAGTCCCAAGCAGGCTCACATTCAGCATGGAGCCCGACAGGGGATCAGTCCCATGAACGGTAAGATCATGACCTGAGCCCAAATTAAGAGTTAGAGGCTTAATTGACTGAGCCACCCAGGTGCCCCTATCCCATTTAGTCCTCAAAACAAGTCAGTGATGTGAATACAATCACAATCCCTGTCACACAGAGGAGGAAAGTCAGACCCAAGTCTCTTATTCCTTTTCATTTTCTCTTAAGCCTTATGCGCTGCTTAAATACATTTGTGAGAGAGGGACTACTCAGCAACAGAACATTTTGGAGGCACAAAGCAGTGGCACAGAGCAAACTCTGCAATCTTGACATCATACAACTCTTATACCAGGCAGAGGTAGTGATGGCAAACAGTATGTAGCCGAGACAAAGAGACTTAAATGGAAAGACTGTTGACAGAGGTGTTGGCGGGGTTAATGGATGACACAAAGGAGGCTGATGCTCACAAAAACTAGCAGCAGAGGGAAACCGAGGTCCAAGGGAATGGAAAGAAAACAGTATTCCTGGAGCCAATGAAAACAAGAACCACAGATGAGTTGCAGCTGTGGTCAAGGTGTTAGAGCAAGAAAAGAGTAGGGAAAAAGTACCCTAATCTCACTCACTCTTCCCCCCCCCCCCGGCCAGATTCGCCAGTGCTTCTCACTGGTGGACCCAACTGAAAGCCAGTCAGCAAGGGAGCCCAGGTGAAACAGTCTTTAGAAGCCAAGCTCTTGAGGAACACAGCACAGCACAGACAGTGGAAAGTGGATCCCAGGGAGGCACCCAGACACACTTGTACATAAAGGACCTGAAGGTCACTCTCCTCCCTCTGTGCTGGGATCGAAGTCAAAGTGAAGAGTCTCAAAGTAACCTGGTGAATAATTTATACAGTTATCACTTTTCAGTTTGTGGCCTACCATACCCTACTGCCCCAGACAATTTTTGCACCCTTAAAGATGTCCTAACTGGCACAGGGTAGCATTATTTCAGAAAGACTAAAAATATTCCTTCCGCAGGAGGAATCCTCCCCCTTGGAAACGCCAACCTATGGCCACCAGGGTGTGTTCTTCCTGACCCTGCTGCCCCTTGGTTCCACACTTCCAACATGGTTAGGATAAACTCGCTCATTTTTTAAGTTTCAGAAACCCCAGAAATCTCGCTCTACGAAAATGATGTTGAGTAGAGTGATACAATCATAGCATGATGGAGGCTGTGAGGAATAAAGAGCTGTTTAGGGAGGTGTGGGTGGCTAGAGGCTGAGAGGGAGGAATTACGTGATAAGCAGACTAAAGAAAGCAGTATTATCAATTGTGTCATAGTCATGTGTGGCTCCCTGATGCAGCTAGACACCGAGATAAACCAAATAAGAGTGACAGAAGTATGTTTTAGGAACTGGTCTACCAAGAGTCAAGTTCATTAATATTAAAGTAGTGCCCGCATTTGCAGGAGATTTAAAAATAGTTCAAATCAGTATTTATTATTTTGCTTAGTGGTCGAACATTTCAAGTTAAACAGGGTAATAAATCAGTTCCTGAGGCAGGTATTCAATTATGTAGAGTGTTTCTAGAATATCCTCAATAGGAACAGATTAGGAAACAATAATGTCGCTGTATTGGATCATGTCAGGCTTTCCTTTTAATCTCTTGAGAATGGCCCAAAGTAAGTTTTCATTGGTAAACTTAAACTTCATGAAGCAATAGAAGTGGGTAAATAAACAAAGCAAATCAAACTGTTTGTAATAGTACTTATTTCATTAGTCGAAACACCTCTTAGGGAAACACTGAGAGCTGTGCATTGAAATTACACACACCAACTGGGGCATTTTCTATGATCCATTAGGCTTTCTTCAATAGAAAATTAACATAATTTTGCCATTCCATAATTCTCTCCCGAAACATTTATGCAGGTGTCAAGGATGCATTTGACACAATTCAGAGCCCCATAAACGCCTTTAACGAAAACATTTATTTTTTTTTAAGTTTATTTATTTTGAGAGAGAGAGAGAGAGAGAGAGAGAGAGAGCATGGGAGGAGGGGCAGAGAGAGAGGGAGAAAGAGAATCCCAAGTAGGTTCTGCACTGTCAGCAGAGAGTCTGGTGCAGAGCTTAACCCACTGAACCAGGAGATCATGACCTGAGCAAAAATCAGGAGTCAGACACTTAACCAACTGAGCCATCCAGGCGCCCCAACTAAAACATTTAAGATGTGGAGCATCAGTGGGAAAATCCTGTGGATTGAAATGTATGTAAATGAAAGCAGCAACTTTTGAGAAACAAAACATTAAATACAGTTGGGAATTTATATTATGGCTATTCCAAGGATGTATGTGTGTTTTTCCCCCCACCCCTGGATTTAGATTTGCCTGTTAATGCTGAGATATTTTCTGAGAGATCTGTGAAACGACATCTGAAGACATGTCGATGCTCTTTTTTTACAGCAAATCTACGGCAGTGTAATTTATTGCTTCCATATCATGTATGCGTGTTTATTTTTTATAAACTTCCTCAGGGGAGAAAATATCAATTTTTAATTTTCAAATTATCATTCACAATCCAATGCCTTTCCTTCTGAACTTGTTTGTCCTGATATAAAGCCCTACGTCGATTCCCAAGTCAAGATTGCTAAAGGAAAAGAACTTTTAGGAATTTGTTAGCGCCTCTGTAACAATTAACTTTAAAATCTAGCACACTGTTCAGCTGTAATTGCCCGAGCATGTATGATTAAAAATCAGTCAATCAATCCATTAATCAATGCAAGCTCCCTGAGTCCATTGTTACAGCCTCCTCAGATCTTCCTTGTATTGTCAAACTGTAAAACAAAGTCCAAACCTGCCTTTAAAAATTCATATTTTTCCATCTGACGCTACTTTAAAAGCAGGCAGGCAGGGAGAGTGTTTAATGTTTTACGGAGCAGTCTGGTTATCTCTTGCCACAAAGGACCCTTCCAGCAATCTTATGAGACAGAAAGGGCAGGTGGAATGATCTCATTTTGTAGTTGAGGAACTGAGGCTTAGAGAGGTCAATGACTTGTGCATTTAGTCAACCAGCCGTGGTGGAGAGCACAGGAGACACGACATGGTGTACCCACCACACGGCTTCCTGGCGGGACTGGAGCTCGGTTAAGCAGAGGAAAGGACCCCAGGCACCCCTACCTCCTTGATTCACAGAGAAACTCAGCATTCAAACTCTGACTCTCTCTATAGAGCCCTATATGGCGATCACCTAGATCTCCTGGGCCACGATAATGAAGAACCCTTTTGGGATTATACACTGCAGGTATTCAGAAAGTCATAGAGTCTCCTACCAGTTAATTTCTTTGCCTTGTTTAGACTGACAACCAGAGTATTTTTAATTGTGGCCCCTAAGTTAGAACTCTAGGGTTTATGTCTGAGTAGGCCACTGATGTGCTATCTAACCATGAGAAATAAACTTGACCTCTTTGCTTAACTGGGTGTGAAATAACAGTAAGAAGGGTGATCTCTCAGGAGTGGTATGCAAAATATTATTATAATTGCTCTATTTCATCCATGCAGGAGAAAATGCTATGTCAGTTATAGATTAGGACTGGCTTAGATGCCAATAAACCTTAAACCTGGGTAGGTGAGGATATTGATCAAGGGTGACTTCCTGGAAAAGATAAATAACAACAAATATTTACGGCACTGGAAATCGCATTGCAAGGATGACATCATTATGATACCCTTCCCTCTGGACATGTTAATGTCTAACAGTGATGGGAAAAAGGCAAAGCTGCCTCTGAACCTAGTGATCTCGCTGAAAAAGACGAAACAAGAAACACGAAAAACAAAACTGAAAAGCATTCTAGAAGGAAAAAGAGCAGCAGGCAAGATTTCAAAGGATATCCCAATTGCCCAAGTCAACGCATCCTGCTCAGCTTGGCTAACCGTGTGGGTTATTCATGGTCATCTCTTCCTATTATCCTCTCCACACCGGCCAGTTATTTACCAGATGAAACAATCTCCATTATACAGCAAGTAGAAGCATTTTGGCTGCCCTGTGTTTTTGTCTAATTCTAGGTGGGTGCAGTTAGGAAGAGACAATTTAACATGTGGGGAACGGAGTTCATTTCTGATGGGTGATGCCTTATTATATAGCTGCACAGCCCTTGCCAGGAACAGAGAGTGGATGAAGTTGCTGCAGATTACAGGGAATGATTTATGAATGATACCTACAGAAAAGACCAGGCTGGTCCTCCAATTACAGGTTTCCCCCACTCTCTGAAAGTAGAGTATTCCTATGAAAGCTTTTGTAAGAGAAATGGTGTTAAGCGATGAAGCAATTACCATGAATTTATATGGAAAATGTCTGAGCATTCCCAGACTCATCCTGCTAACAGATGCACAAAATAACTTGAGATAGAGCACAGATGCTCACAGACACTGTTCAAAGCTATGGCGGCTTGATGCTGAGAAGCTGAATCCGGTTCCTGGGGAAAGACCTCGGCAGGGCCACCCTTTCTTCTCAGGGTGCACGCTGCCTCTAGAAGGGCTTTGCTGCGACGCAGATGCTGGACACTATTTTCGCTTTTTATCACAAAAATGAAATTCTCTTCAGATTTCGTTCAGTTAGCAAAGACAGGTACTAACCTAGGTCTTTTGTAAAAGCAAAGTGGGAGGTACCTGTGAACAAATTCCAAAGCACCTTAACATCAGATGCCCTTCTGGTCACAGGAAGCTCATTAGTTGGAGTTTTCAAATAGCCTTAAAAGAAACCACATAATAAAAATAATCTATCCACCAGGAAGTGATTTCTTAATGAGACAAAAAAAAAAAAAAAAGACAAAAACAAAACAAAACAAAACAAAAAGGCCATGTTCAATACAAGTAAATACATAAAGTCCACCATAAATTTGCATAATCTCTGGAGGAATTTTGATATATATTTGTAAAATAAGAAATGACCTCTTCTGAGGAGATGCTATAATTATCTAGCTAGTTTCACAGTGACTCTCTACTTCATTACACTATCTGAGAAGTATGTATCCTTTTCCTTTGTTTTAAAAATTAATTTCAAGGTGTTGAGACAATGGAGATAGTCTTTTTGTTATACCGTGTATCTCACAAATGAAACTAAATCCAGAGCAAGCAGTGTTTGGCTAACCGGGAGCTCTAATCCGTCAATGAATGCATCAACGGATTCATTTCCATCAGAGGAAAACTTGCTCAGACCCGCCAACATGAGCTACCCACATGCTGAAAGCGCAGCAAAAATCACACACTGCGGCACCCACTTCTCATCTGCTTTAACCTTGAACGTGTTACCCCATACCCCTTTCCTTCTTTGGACCTCAAATATAATAAGTTGATATCATCATTATCATCTCAAACAACCCAAAGAACATCACTGGGTTGGGTCTCTTGGCGGCTGTTACTGAACTGCCTCTAAGCCCAGAGGAGATCATCTCCAAAATTCTTTATATCAGAGGGAGAAGGTCTCGTACAAATCGCCTATGTAGGAAGAAGCTCCGAGGGAAAACAGAAGGGCTGTGAAGGGCAATAAAGTACTGACCAGCAAGGGAGCGTCCACGAAGCCCACTGTGACAGACTTCCGGAACCATTGTGAACATACCCCCTGGGGCTACATTTTCTCTCTCTTGGGAAGGTGAGATCATCTAAAACCCTCACTCGTCATTCCACACTGAGTGCCACTGTGAGTGGAGCAACTAAAAGTACCTTTGGAAGGCTACAGAAATGAATTGAATCTCCAACTGTTCCTGGGCAATAATCACATCTTTTGTGCTACGTTCTGTTATAATTAAACAATTCCCCACTGGCGTCGCACTGAGCTAATATGCTCTTTACCCAGAGGCCGCTAAAGGCTGATATTAAACGTGCAGTAATGAGACAGCTTTGCCCTCTTACTGTCAGAATTATTTTTAATATGTCAGAGAAGATGAACCCATTATGAAAATATTTCATTTTGGACTTCCTCCAAAAAATTCCTAGGACTTCCAAATATATGGCCTCAAATCCTCTCCACGTTGCTGCGGGAAGGACAGGTGGGGTGGCTGACATCCCGTTCGCATCAAAGGAGAAGGTGAGTCTGAGTTTATTCGGGCTGATTCAAGCATTTTAATGGCATTCCCTGAATTAGGTCATATCAGCTAAATGAGATCTCTTTGGCCGCTACTGGTAAACCAGGAAGGAGCTCTCCGTCCTGGGGAAGACAGGTAGGGATGCATTCGCATCGGTGATGCGGGATGCTTGTTACCGACAACAGGTAAAATATAAAAACGCATACACGATTTACAATCTTCATTAACTGGAGCAGATTCAAAATTATCTCGTTAACAGTCACCCTGTCTCTGAATATCTGATGTCTTTCCTAGAGGCAAAAGACCGACATTACAGCTGATATAATAGGAATTTATAGACTATACATACTAAATTATCATGGCAATTTTCATATACTTGAAGGCTAGGAGGAAAAGTTAAAAACTATGAGTTTCAACTTAATTACCAGGCTGGATTCATCTATGTACACAACTGAAACAACCAGGGGTCCATTTGAAAGACCAGACTCTACAGTAATTCCTACAGACTCTGCCACAAGGCAAGGTAAATCCCATCACCCAAGGTCACAGAATGAGGAAAATGGTGGACTCCAAGCAGTGACATGCTCTTAACAGGTCATAGAATATCCTGTTTAGTAGCTCAGGGTCTAGAGTCAAATTTCCTATCCCATCAACACCTCTAACTAGCTTTATAATTTTAGACATATTACTTAGCCTCTCTGGGCTTCATTTAACACATCTGTAACCTAGGCACTGAAGAAAACTATCTGTCTCACAGGGTTTTGTGAAGGTTAATTGAGTCAGAATTTGTAAAGTGTTATGCAGTATCTAGCGCCTAGTAGGCGCTCAATAAAACTCAATAGAGTTGAGTTGTTACAATTATTCTTTAATCTGGTCAGTCATCAAAATCACTGGTGACCTTTGGAAACTTTCTTTCTCCATCACTCATATTTACTAACTCAGTACATCAGGTTTAATCCAAGATACTTATTTAATAAAAGTTCTACAAGTGAATCTCCTGATCAGCTGAGTTTTAACATTACTTTTGTACTAACAAATCCTAATTACTACTTCATGGAGTTAATTGTCTGAGAAACAATTTGTTCAAATATATTTGCTTTCGTACATATTACTTCACTGACTTGCATTTATTTATAGGCATATATGTCTGTCCACTAAATCTAATTTATATTAACTATCCTCCGTGATGGTTTATTATTAACTATTTACATTATACTAAAAGAAATCATGTTAAATAAGCAATCTATCTTATTGAAGCTTAAATGTAGATGATGAAAATAGATCCAAGTAAAATCTCCCCACTTATGAGATGGTGATTCACTAAATGTTCATTACTTCTATGATTTGCTTGTCTTCTTGCTAATGAGATTATGCCCTTCCCTCTAAATGGGAACTGCTAGCTCACTTAACCCATATATAGTCTAAATATTTTGAACATGGATATTTCATCAGAAGTGGAGGTAGTTAATAATAGTAAATTCCTTAAAGAAATTAATAAAGAAAAGCATTGAAAGCAAAGAAGCAACCTCCTTATTGGAAATGAGCCATTAAGGTACCAAATTAAGTAACAGGCAATACTTCTCCCTCAGTGTAGGGTTACCCACCGTCCCCAGCCACACGTGCACCACAAACTGCTTTCTAAAAGTAATAACATAGAAGACAAACATTATTCATTTAGACCTAAAATCTATGGGGGACTTTCAGGGGCTTAGACGCTGTAGCCTGCAGCAGACAAGATAAGAAATACTTCAATAAAGATGCACTCAAAGGACCATTTCCCCTTTCACTGGGAAAAAGGATTATATGAAATATTATCTAAAATTATCTTGGAAAATTCTTCTAATGTGTACAGACAGATGCATATAGACGGGCGACCTCCTTTTTTTCCCAGGCAAACACCATAATTAGAGATCTTATCAGAATAGCTACTCCTCTCCACACCTTTTGATGGAAAGAGAATAGATTTAGTATGAGAGACACCTTCTCTCGATCCCTAAGTCCTTCACTGACCTCCCAAGTGACCCCCTGCATGGTGATTAATCTTTCCTAACCTGAGTTTTTTCACATGCAAAACAGAGAATTATTGCAATGATTAAATCTGATAATGTAAAATCGACTGATTCCTTACCTAATGCAGAGCACGCATTCAGAAAATGTGACCAGGCTTTAGAACATTCTCCTATTTATTAATACCAACCATGCTTGTCCATCGGCTGTAACTGCATATGTATAACCTGTTCTTGTATTTTAGAAGAGTAAAATTGCATTATTTTTCCATTACTCGTTATATTTTGAAATCAGTCCTCGACCTAAAGTTTCTAATTACAATTTGTTTACCGCATGGACATGAAATGATCTGAGAGGGCTGACAATTTCTACTGAGCCCAGACCTCACTTAAAACCTTATGATTTATTTACTCTTATCACTAAGGCTATTTCTGTTTCTAAGTAAAAAGACAGAAGAAGGGACCCAAGAGGACAGGAGATGAGAGGTGAGGAAAGGAAGAGAGAGAAGTAGAGACAAACTGAGAGAAAGAGCAGAGAAAGATAAAAGATGGACTGTGACATAGAAAAACTGTTTACATGTAAACATGAAAGATATCTTTTAGACAAAAATGGCAATGTTACTCAATATGACTGCAGATAAATTCTTTTTTAGGTATTAGTCACCAGGCTCTGAAAGTAAAAGTATACTAACTTCGTTCATTCAACAAGTGTCAGGCAATGTCAGGGTAAACATTTGGGTTATGAAAGCACACACAGTAATAAATAGACATGTAGATATAAGCTATCTACTGGCAAAAGACCAAAAACCATCGAGAAATAAAATGACCATAGAATATAAGCTGGCAAATGTTTCGCTGTGGCTGTTTAGTATACAGAAATGTAAAATCCTGTTCGTATGGTAGACAGAAAGGATTGAGTTAGAAAGTCAGTTAATACAGAACCCAGACCCAAATGTGATGCCAAATAACCGTGAACTTACGCAAGGCATTTAAATTTTCTGGCATTTAATTTATCATTGTTAAATGTAGTGGCAATACCGTGCTTCCCACCTATAGTGCAATGCATTTATAGGGAAACAAATGAAAAAGCATCTAAGTCATTTTCAAAATCAAACAAAGAAGTGTAATATCAATATCCATTATAAATTGCCATCAAATATCACCTGTGTGATCACTATCAATAACAGATGCTTCTTTACAGTAGAATAAATGAAAATCAAACAAATGACGAGGTATTCATGTTCCTGGATACAAAGATTTTAATATTGTAAGAATACCATTTTTTAAATCTTAATGTATCACAGGATTATCTTCTAATGGAAAGTTTTATCATGACACGTTCCATAGTTCATATGGAAGGATAAATAGTTGAAAGAAACGAGCTTGTATTTTTAAAGAAAATAATAATTAAAATGTATTATGAAACCAGAGGTATGAAATTTTCTTTTCTCTTAAAGTACAAACAAGCCAGTTTAAGAGTGGTTCTCTAAATCTCACCCTTCCCACATACACTCCAAAATCTCCACAGATCAACTAGAGAAAGAAGGATCCCAGATCTTCAGCAGGACTAAAATATAGAGAACATCATTTTAAAAAACGAAAATTCAACCGAGTAAATTTGAAGATCTAATTGGTTTTCTTAAGCAATTTATGAATTGGCAGCAGCCCATCTAGCAAGTAGAGAGATTCTCTGAGTTGTACAAAATGGAAGGTTTCTATAGGAAAGAGAGTTGGGCAAAGAAGTTATTAGCGAAGAAAATAAGGTATTGTTTCCGGTCACTTTCCCTTAGAGGGAGGAGCAGGGGGTCTTAACAAACAGATAACACCATGCTCCTTTGGGGGATAGAGAGGGCCCATGTGACAGATTACCTCACTGGTGCTGACCAGAAAATTCCTGCCTGATTGGTTAAGACTGCATTTTCAGGAAAGGTTGAAACCGTGGTTAGCTTAGGTATTAAGTCACCTGGTTGGTGACTTGACCTAAGTGGCTCCATTTGGGGCCTGTGTGTTTCATTTTCACATCACAAACTCAAATCCCTGTGAGTAGAAAAATAAACAGGAGTTTTCAGAATACTTATATTCTGAGACCCCATAGGAACCTGGCAGAGAGCTAGAGAAGCCTGGACAGACTGTTAACCATGACGAGGGGAACAAAGGATGTAAGATGAACTCAGAAGGAGGAAGTCCATCCTAAGTAAGAAAACACTAGGAAAAAAACCCAAGTAGATCAGTGCACTGACTTTAAGGGGGGGACTTCAAAGTGTTTGGGACTCAAGGGGGCAGCTTTAGAGAGGACTGTTTCTGAGATCAAAAAAGATTAAAAAAAAAAAAAACAAAGGAGAAGTCCCTTTAGGAATCTGGGTAGTGAAGGGGGGGAAAGCAAGAGGGGGAAATGAATGAAGTGGCAGAAAAGAAAAGAAACCATAAAATAGGATCGACATTGTTCCCTCTCCATTGAAAACACAGAACTTGTGTAAACTGAGAAGAGAGGACAATCTCCAACTCCCAAGTCCACCCACAAACTTCCAGAGATGTGAAGACGCATCATTCACTAGAGAGCACTACCAGGAGAGCAAAAACACAAAACTCAAAAGTGTTGGGGAGAAAGAATTTCCTTTGCTCTTCAAGATCCTTCTAGCTGGACCAAGAATCAAACTAACATGACATGAGAGAGATGAACAGGAGGAAACAGAATTTAACTTCATACATACAAGGAATCCACACAGACATGGAAATTCCAAAGACAGTTAGGCAAAATGAAGTACATAAGTCATTCCAAACTAAGAAGAAGGGAGTAGTCTGAGACTTCGAAGGGAAAAAATTCAATTCTCAAGAAGAATGAAAAAGAGTAAATGTTTAGCAAACCAGTGTTTGCTGGGCCATTCAGAAACAATACAACAGACAGAGGACATTCACCAAACAGGCCTTGCCAGGCTCCTCCCTGTCCACCATGCCTAATTCACACCACAATGTAGGTATCCATGGTGACAGCTCTCTTCCTGGAGCAGGTCTTCAATCTAAATTCTTTTTAAACAGTTGAGGGGGAGGTAAAGATCTTTTCCTGAATCTGCTGGGTTTTGATGGCTTTTTCACCCAAAATAATCTTCATGCCAAAGTGGCCAATTTGGGGGCAGTCTGCCCTTGGGTCTCTTCAGGACCAAAACATTGTACCTGCCAAAATTCCCCCCAAAGAACCAGCCGTGATGATAACTGAAATGCAATACCCCAAATTAATTGTATATCCCAAACAAGTGTTCAAAGATTAAAGGACAACATGTTAAACCAGAGATAAAAAAAAAAAAACTAAGAATAAAAATTGACAACAAACGAAAAGAAATGAAATGAGAGCTAACCGAACTTAGAAAAGAAATGGCGGGGTGTAGGGGGGATCCCTGCGTGGCTCAGTTGGTTAAGCATCCAACTTTGGCTCAGGTCATGATCTCACAGTTCATGAGTTCAAGCCTTGCATCTGGCTCTGTGCTGACAGCTCAGAGCCTGGAGCCTGCTTCTGATTCTCCTTCTCTCTGTCCCTTCCTGGCTTGTGCTCTGGCTCTCTCTGTCTCTCAAAAATACATAAACATTGAAAAAACATTTTTAAAAGAAAAGAAATTGGGGGTGATAAAAGCACTTTCAATCAAAAAGAAGTAAATGGCTATATAATAAATGATATTGAGATGAATGGCTATACATTTGAAACTACATATAGTTACATCTCTACCTCACTTTTTATACTGAGTAAATTTCAGATACTACTTAAAGTGAAAAAAAATCATAAATTGAAAGTTGTAGAAATCACTTCCTAACTATAGATAGAACTAAAATAAAAGCTTGATAGATTATCTACACAAAAATGGAAATGTTTACCTAAAAAAGCCATGAACAGAATTAAAAGGTAAGTTATAAACCAGAAAAATGTGTGCAAACATGTATCAATGTTCTTGCATACACATCACATATCATATCATATCCATCCACACATGTATACATTATAGATAGCTTTCATAAAATTAAAAATAGTCAACAATAATGGGGTGCCTGGATGACTTACTTGGTTAAGCATCAACTCTTGATTTAAGCTCAGGTCATGATCTCACAGTTTGTGAATTCAAGCCCCACATTGGGCTCTGCACTCTGCCCATGTATCTCTCTCCCTCTTTCTCTGCCCCTCCCCTACTTGTGTGCTCTCTCCCTCTTTCTCTTTCTCTCTCAAAATAAAAAAACATTAAAAAAATTTTTAAACAATAAGAGCAAAGAATTCACAAAAGATAATAAAAAAATATTCATTCTCATCGATAATCAAATAAATGCAAATTAACATAAAGAGACAGTATATTTATGTATAAAATTGGCAAAATTTAATATAAACAGAAAATGCAATAGACATATGACCTAGTTTGGAGCAACACATACTCTTATCTCCTACTAGTAATGTTATAACTTGGAATAAAATTTCTATGATGCAATTTGGCAATATTTATTACAAATATTAAAATACTTCTTCACTCCTTGGAAATGGAGATAACAGCCAATATATCTTCATACTGAACAAAATAAACTGCATGGAAACGTAATGTCTAATCATGGAATATCTTCTTACCAAACATTTTAAATATTTTATTTAAACATTAGTATTTTAATGAAAAATGGATACTATATCCTATACTATAGATGCAATCATGGGCTCTGAAATAGGGTCAGTAGTAAGTCTGACACCATGTGGGTAGTAAGTCACATCAACAGAACTCAAATCCAACACTTTTTTTTAAAATATGTACTTATTTTTGAAAGAGAAAAACAGAGTGCAAGTGGAGGAAGGGCAGAAAGAGAGGGAGACACAGAATCTGAAGCAGGCTCTAGGCTCCGAGCTGTCAGCACAGAGCCTGACACAGGACTCAAACTCACAAACTGTGAGATCATGACCTGAGCCGAAGTCAGATGCTTAACTGACTGAGCCACCCAAGTGCCCCTCAAATCCAACACTTCTGATATAAACTGTAGCAGACTGTCCTCTTTTCTCAGCAAATAATTCTCGATAATGCCTATTAAACTGAACAATATAAAATGAATGGACATATATGTAATATGTAAAACTGGTTTTTTTCCAGCCTGTTTTCTATTGACTTGTTCCATTTAGGTAATTTTCACCTATATTCACAATTAAATGTTATTACACTATGCATAACGAGGCTGTCATAACGAAGATACACAGACTTGGCAGCTTAACAGAAATTTATTTATTTTCTCACAGTTCTGGAGGCTGGAAGTCTGAGAGTAAGATGTCAGCCGGTTTGGTTTCTTCTGAGGCTTCTCTCCTTGGCTTCTAGATGACACCTTCTTCCTGTCTTCACGTGGTTTCCCTCTATGACTGTGTCCAAATGCCCTCTTCTTATAAAGATAGTCATTATGTTGTATTAGGGTGCAGTCGAACACCCTCGTTTTAATTTAAAACTCTATCTTTAAAGATTCTGTCTCCAAATACAGTTATATTACAAGGTAGTGGGGTTAGTACTTCAACATGAATTTTGGGAGAGGAGGAACACAGTTTAGCCATAATATCCTGTATAAATATTTTCCTTTAATTTATTCAGTAGATTATTACTGAATACCTACAGTGAGCGTGGTGATGAGCAAAGCCATAGAGATGGGGACACAGCCCCTGAACTTGGGGACTCATATTCTAATGAGGAAGACAGGGAAGTGGCCAAAGATTGGTGACGCCAGGTGACGCCATGGTGTGAGAGAGTATATGCAGAGTGCCGAGGCATGGCTGGGACCATCCGGCTTAGTCTGAGGGCACCTCATGGAAGGTAATTTGAGGGACTTGAGTTATAGCCTTAAACATACTGATCAGAAATATATGTACCAATTAGTTCCTATTGCTAAAGGGCTTGAAGTTTTTCCCAAAAATAAATGGGGCCAATAAAAGATACTTAAGCAGGGATAATGTCCTAACATATGCATTCTAGAAAAAAAAAATCACTCCAGATAATGTAGACGAATTATTGGACTAGGGACACACAGCAAACTGAACCAGGGAGAGCCATAACGAGCAATGGCTGTGATAGAAGCCATGAAGAGGGCCAGAATTAAAGCCATAGTTTGAAAACATAGCATCCCTGGTGACTGTATTCTTGGATCACATTAATTAAAACTATCCTTTCCTTCACAAATAGGTGAGTCAATATGAGGATATATCGAAAAGATCTCTGTTTTCATATTATTTTTTAAAATGGTTAGGATTTTGTCCACGTAGGAGAAAACAGAGGGCCTTCTAAAACCAGACTAGAAAAAAACATGGCACGCGGCTCTGTTTGTCCCTCCATGCCGTCTCCTTTTGTAATGAATGAATTGTTGTGTGCAGCACAATTCCCTGCTACTTGTGGATACTGCCAATTCAAATACAGGAAACAAATAAGATGTGTTTACCAAAACCAAAGGCAATTGTACCTCATGTTTCTCAGTCAGGCCAGAAATGGAAATGACTTTTTTCAAAGCTTAATAATAACAGCCCAACCTCAAATTACATATATATTTTTTGAGTGAAAATCTTGACACTATTTGATTAACCCTTCTTAATCCTGTAGGTTCTTTTCACCAATATTCACAAAAAACATTTATTATAAGGCATAAAACACAAACTTAACACAGGTAAGGGGAAAGAAAAATTGTTGGAGACCAGAAGACATTGGCCCTGGTGACATTACCTAAGAGAAGATTCAGGCCCATAAGGCAGTGCCCTAGACAGGGGCCCTCATCGCTGGATGGGGGTGCCTTGAAGCAAATGCCAGGTTGTAATACAACAAGAACAGAATTATGGCTGGTTTGACTCTGAAGGGGGCTGGTTAGCCAGAGACAGGTAAGATTCCTCAGGGAGAACAACCTAAGACAGGCACAGTCGCAGTAAACGTCGCCACGACACCTGACACCCGGCTATAGGGTCACTGGGCCTCTGTTGATTTGTGATTCATCCTAATTTCCTCCTGAAGAAGATGGGCCATAGAAAAATAGGAGTGGCTCTGGAGCTTCCTCCCCTATTAAACCAGCATATGCTGCCACACTTTATTAATAGTAAAATAATGTTGAGAATCATGGAAATAAAATCTCTAAGAAATCAATAGAGTTTAGAATGTACTTTGATCTATTTAGACTGATGTCAGACCCTCAGGAATGTGATTATTGCTGTGAGTCTCGAAACAAAATTGTAATAGGAAATAGAAATTAGAATAATGTTTTAAGAAAATTATGATGTTTTTCATGTAATCTTTCAACTGTAACCGGCAATCTATGATTAAAACCTTTGTACTCTGTACTTCCTCTTTCAATCTATACCACTTATTAGAATGTGCCCATTTGTTATACCTTGCTTACGTGTGAATTGTTTTTAACCTTTCAACCGAAATTGTCTTTGAACATTTCTATTGTAAATCATGAAACAATCAATAGGGGCTGAGATCATTTTGTTAATCATTATGAAATATACATCTGTACTGCTTCAAAAACTTAAAAACCCAGAAAGAAAAATTAACTTTGAGCAGTCTGGAAAAGAGGCCTGTCTCCATGTCGTTGGTGTGTCTTGTCTTGTCTTGTCTTTATGTCTCAGCCCTTACATAGGGAGCCCTGGACCAGTCCTGATACGAGGCTGACTCCAAGAGACTGACTTCGCGTCATCTCTCACGCCTAGACCAACCCTCACGCAGGTGAAACCCTGGACCAGCTGGAAGCTCTGAAGTAGGAGCTGGCCTTCTCTCAGGGCAGACCCTGGCAAAAAATAATTCACTTGTCTGTTTTGCAAATAAAGGTGGAAAATAGTGATGGCATCAACACCACTTTTTGAGAAACACTGAACATATATTCCAAGATGGACTTTCAATTATCTGCTGTTAGGCATTCTGTCATAAGTATTTGAAACATCTTTTATTTTCCAATAACAATAGCTAGTATCTATATATATTGTCCTCCTTTAAGGAGGTTTAATCTATAAATCAAGAAATGATTTGTCCACTCCCAATTCTGTTCCAACCCATAACTGCATGGGAACCACAGGATAAGCTTGGAATTTCCCTTATAGCCCTCTATTCTCAGACATTTTAAAGGCTAGATGTCCCAAAACTCCCTAAGCTTCACCGACTCACATGTTTATCAAGCAACACTAAGTTGATTAAACCCACTGAAAACAGGAGCATACCGTTACTCAGTAAAGTCCCAGAAAGCTCTCAGGTCAGGAGCAGATATGTCTAGGATGTGGGGATCTGGGCTCACACAGTTTAAGGTAGATCTTTCAATGTTGTACTCTGACTGGGACTGGGCTAAATTCATGATGTAATATTTTGGATTGGTGGACACAGTGAGGGAAGGGTCTTGAAATGAGCCTTGATAGGTAAACAGCTGTTGGTTTGGTGAGCTATTTGTCCTGCTGAGCAATCTAGTATCCTGTGCATGGGCTGCTTACCCAGATGAGCAAAATATTTGCTAAGATAAATTGGTTTTTGGGAATTTCTCAAATAACACAGTAAACGTTTTTACTGGTTTCATCCTTTTCTTGCTGGGAAAGAATTTCTTAGAACGCACGGTCATGTGAAAAAGGACACCTCAGCTGTCACAAACACACAGGCACACGTCTGGAGTTTTTCGGAGGGAAAAGGAGGGTGGAAAGTTTTTCTTACTTCTTCACTGTTGGGACCTAGGGACACAGAGCAAAAGTATAATTGCTTCCTTTTGGCCTGACTCATTTGTCACACCCATGCTTCATACCCCAAACATGGTAAAGAGACATTATAAGGCTTAGAATGTCAAAGGTTATCCGAACACATGAAAATGACTCAGGATGTCCCACCTCCCTAGAATGCCATTGTCTCCCTATCTTGCCTAATAAAAGTCTACTTATCTTTCAGATCCTTTACTCCCAGCTCCTAAAATCCAGGTTTAGAATATCTTCACCTGAATAATACTAGATACTCCTTAACTATCTGTCACTGAATCTTTACACTTCATTATAATCGCCCACCTCTATCTCCAATGAGACCTTGAACTCCTCAAGGCAGGACTGTGTCATTTTCATCATTTATTCCCCAGAATCACACACAATAGTAAATGGTCAGTAAATATTTGCTGAATAAATGAATGAATGAAGTCCACAGATGATGAATGAGTGGAAGGGTGGATGGATGGACAGTTGGTTGGATGGGTTAATGTGGGATTTGCAAGAATAATTTTTTCATTTCTTATTGGAGAAGAAGTAGAGGAAAGATGTGGTTACCAGAAATTTATGGCTGATTTAACCTTTTGTTAACCTTCTATCTGTTTGACAAATATTTAGGTAGCCCAAGGACTGTACTAGGTGCTAGATTTAAAAAGGTAGGCAAGGCCAGTGAATGCCTGCATATTGGAGAAAGAGCTTTCTCACTATAGCCATTGCCATACACGCTGCTTCCAAAACTCTCCACACCATCACAACCACCACCACAGACACCATTCACTGCAACCATCATCACCATTATCGCGACCACATCACTTACCACCACAATGACAGAGAGCATCAGCATTATTAGTCAATGAGCTGAGGATGATCTCCTAAGATGTCTGTAACCCAGGAAATACTGCCGAAAGCAGTGATTCTCAAAATTCAACATGCGCATGAATGTGATGTATTTGTGTTAAGGACTGAGGTCCTTCGTCTTCCACCAAGGGTAGCATGATGTTGCTGTTGCTGACGGAGAAGCCACATTTCAAGCATCAAGGATCTAGAACGTAGTGCAGAGCCCCACAGCTTTCTGTCTCAGAGGGCACTGAGGGCTGACCAAAAGCTCCAAGAGACTGTAATCATGAGTAGGGACAGAATTGGTTAAGAAAGGACTTGAAAAATTGAAATGAAATTCAGACTCCTAAGAAAGTGACTGAGATTTCACTCATTGCAAAGTTACTGCCCAACATCTAGCATGAGATCATCAGGCCACGTGATGTGACGCATGCAGCTTCCGGAGATTACGACTCGGTCGCGGGGGGCGTTGCTCTGCCAACCAGCTTACCCTCTGGTCTCCACGATTCATAAGCAAAACGAATTCACCCTATCCCAACATCCCCAAAGTCTCAACCCATTACACAATCAATATAACTATTTATGTTGTGATAAATACTTTCTTTGTTCTAATTGAGATTTAGTTTAAGGTAGCAACTTTCCTCTCTAGCAAGCAAAATTCAGACTATCAACAGGGAAGTGAGCCAAGGTGGATGATAAGAACAATTCTTTTTTTTTTTTTTGGATTTTGAATGCAGGCTTTTCAAAGAATCATAGGCTAAAACCATCTCCGGTTTTCTCTACAATGCTGGCATATTTTATTAGAGTTGCTCTCCTCTTAAGTTCAAGAGTATGCGGCACTTGGCAGGTCCTGAGCACCTTCACTCTTAATAAAAGAATCAATATGAGTTACAAAAGAAACCTGTTGGGGGGGGGGTCACCTGAGTGGTCCAGTACGTTAAGCATCCGACTCTTGATCTCATTTCAGGTCATGATCTCACGGTCTTGGGATCAAGCCTCCTGGCAGGCTCTGCACTGACAGCACAGAGCCTGCTTGGGATTCTCTCTCTCTCTCTTTCTCTCTCTCTGCCCCTTCCCTGCCCTCTCTCTCTCTCTCTCTCTCTCTCTCTCTCTCTCTGCCCCTTCCCTGCCCTCTCTCTCTCTCTCTCTTTCTCTCTCTCTGCCCCTTCCTTGCCCTCTCTCTCTCTCTTTCTCTCTCTCTCTGCCCCTTCCCTGCCCTCTCTCTCTCTTTCTCTCTCTCAATAAATAAATAAATAAATAAACATTAGGGGAAAAAAAGAAACCTGTAGGAAACGTACCAGTTAAAAATCCTGAAAGCACCAAATCTTCCTCCTCGATAAATGCTTTAAAATTCAAAGATAAATCACAGTTCATCCAATGTTTAGTTGATTATAATTCTAGCTAATGTGTTCACTTGCGATCAAATTCTGTGACAAAACGGTATTTCTGTGTTGCTTCTATTTCCCTCCTCTTTCCTTTTAAAATCCCTCTTTGTCCTCTACTTCTACATTGCAGAATCTCTATTTATCCTTCTTTTCATAATTCTCCATGACTCTGTCCTCTTATTCATTTACTAGGTTGTTGTCATATGAATTTCTGGTAATAGATAACTATTACAAGTATATACAGATCTAAACTAATGACTTTCCTAGACTAGTTATATAGAAAACATCGGCAAAACTAGGAATGATGTTGAGTAGAGTAACTTTTCCTTAAAAAATGTTGGCAGATGGTAAGTTTTTTTCTGAACTTCTCTACAATTCCAAATATGCTTCACTATACATATGACATACAAGACCTTTCTATGATGTTCCATATCAAAGAACAAGATGTACAAAATCCCAAATGAGGAAGATTTATATTAGCACTATTAAGTGTCCAAACACATCCAAAACTTAGCATGATAAAATAGCTTACACTTCTAAAGCATTTTGCAGATTAGAAAGTGGTGACCACGACTGCAATCTGTTATCAGTTCCCTCTGGGCAGGTCAGGTGCACAATCGCTGGCTTTTCCTTTGGTGGGACTTTTTTTCCCCCTAGAGTCCCTCCTTGCTAGAGATTCATGAACAAACTTCCCTTGACTGCTTTGGTTACTTTTCTCCCCTTCAGTGGTTGCTTAAAATTGATTATCCTAGCCACTCGTTTTTGGCAGTTAACCCCAGACTCTTTGTGTTGGGCTGGGCTTCTGCTCTCCACATCGTCTTCCTGAAGGATGCCTTTTAAAATGATCCTAAATCAATGAGAAAATTCACATATCCTCACTCCCATTATCAGTAGATACTCATTTCTCTCTTTGACTTTGCTCTCTGGCCTCAAGCCGTAACTCTGGGAGGAATATATCAAGCCCTCCTCATGGTTCCTTTGAAACTCTTCTCACTTGCATTACAAAAATGGTACTTGCTCTGGATAGTGGAACATGGGTGAAAATGTTTGCATTTCTAAGTCCTAGACCTTAAACTATCCTCTGCACTCCTTCCGAGTCTTTCGTCCCTTTCATCCCTGACTTGTTATAGGCGACAAAACTACAAGATTAAGAAGCACTTGGGGGGCGCCTGGGTGGCTCAGTCGGTTAAGCGGCCGACTTCAGCTCAGGTCATGATCTCTCAGTCTGTGAGTTCGAGCCTCGCATCGGGCTCTGTGCTGGCGGCTCAGAGCCTGGAGCCTGCTTCAGATTCTGTGTCTCCCTCTCTCTCTGCCCTTCCCTTGTTCATGCTCTGTCTCTATGTCTCTCAAAAGTAAAATAAAAATGCTAAAAAAAAAAAAAAAAGAAGCAGCAGCAGCAGCACTTGGACAGTCACCCAGAATAACCAGTCCGATATGAACATATACACTGGAGTCTATACAAGGAAAAATAAATAAATTTTATGTTTGTAGACCAGGTAATCTACTAAACAAAAACAGACTTATATCCAGAAGCAGAATGATGCTGTGGTAAAAACCTAAAATACATGGTTTTGGCTTGTTAGTCAGACAGCAGGCAAACAAGACAACTGATCTTGAAGACAGATATACAAATGATTATTTATGTTATACGGTGACCAAAGAGTTGGTAACAAATATTGCTTACCAAACCTACCGAAAGAGGAAAGATAGTTGGAAATGATATATATGATAAGGGGTTAATATCCAAAATACATATAGAACTTCTACAACTGAACACCAAAAGAATAAAATATCCAATGAAAAAATGGGCAGAGGACCTGAATAGACATTTTTCCAAAGAAGACATACAGACGCCAAACTGGCCTATGGGAAGATGTTCAATATCACTAATCAGAGGGAAACACAAAGCAAAATCACAGACATCATCTTTCACCTGTCCGAATGGCTAAAATCAAAAACACAAGAAATAACAAGTGCCAGTGAAAATGTAGAGAAAAAGGAACCCTCATGCACTGTTGGTGGGAATGCAAGCTGGGGCAGCCACTGTATAAAATAGTATGGAGTTTCCTCAAAAAATTAAAGTTAGAATTACCATATGAGCCAATAATCCCACTACTGCTATTTACCCAAAGAAAACAAAAACACTAATTTGAAAAGATAGATGCACCCCTATGTTTATTGCAGCATTACTTACAATAGCCAAGATATGGAAACACACCAAGTGTCCACTGATAGATGAATGGATAAAGAAGATGCGGTTTATATATACAAAAGAACTTTACTCAGCTATGAAAAGAGAATGAAATCTTGCCATTGCAAAAACACGGATGGAGCGAGAGAATATAATGCTAAGTGAAACAAGTCAGACAGAGACAGACAAATGCCATATGATTTCACTCATATGTAGACTTTAAGAAACATAACAAAGAAAAAAAAAGAGACAAACAAAAAACAGACTCTTAAATACAGAGTGGTGGTTGCCAGAGGGAACGTGGGTGGTGGATGGATGAACTAGTTGACGGAGACTAAGAGTACATGTGTCAAGATGAGCACTGAGTAACGTATAGAATTGTTGGATCGTTATACACCTGAAACTTACATAATAATACTGTTTGTTAATTATACTTCAATTCTTTGAATTACTTTTAAATTTATATACAGTAAAAATCTATTTGTGTGCACAGTACTATGAGTTTTAGTAGATGCATAGATGCTTGTAACAACCATAACAGTTTACAGAACAATTCTAATATCCCAAGAATTCCCTCACGCCGCCCCTCTGCAGTCAGACCCTCTCCTTACCTTCATCACTTAGCAATCACTGGTCACTTCTCTGTCCCTTTAGTTTTGCCTTTTTCAGAATATCATATAAATGTAATTGTACAGTACATAA
Source organism: Paguma larvata (assembly GCA_030068075.1). NCBI lineage: Eukaryota > Metazoa > Chordata > Mammalia > Carnivora > Viverridae > Paguma > Paguma larvata. Next base: position 22,768,538 of record CM057829.1, read on the forward strand.
ACACTTGAGATTAGCTTCTTCATTGAGTCATTGCAAAATAAAAAACTTGCTTACCAAACCTTTGAAGGCAGATTATGTGCCTACAGAACATATAGATTCAGAGCAAAAGGATGAGCAAAAAATAATTATAAGTATACACTGGATGGTATTGGTTTTGTACAGCAAATATTTCACAAAAAAAGGTAAGCCCTTGTGAAAGAAATGAGCTCTTTGAAAGGAGAAAGGAAATAAAGAAATTTAAATCAATGCATGATTGAAAAATCTAATTCTAGGCCTCAAACAATAAGAGGTGGAATTTCAAAAAGCTTTGACTGAAAAGGTCTCAATGAAACCATTTTGTGGTTTGACCTAATGGTAAAACCAGATTAACAGTATGATCTTCCCACACATGATTTTAGACAGCCTCAAGGTAGCTGCCATTTAGTTGAGAGGGAGACAGGAGGGAAAGGCAAGGAAAAAATTAAGTAGATTGAAAACTATGTCTTTGAAAGAACTTTGAGTGCAGTTCTTAGAAAATGTGACTGACTACACAGAAATAGATCAAAGACCACTATGTTTTGGGGCGCCTGGGAGGCTCAGTCGGTTGAGCATCAGACTCCAGCTCAGGTCATGATTCCACGGTTCATGGGTTCAAGCCCCCACGTTGGGCTCTGTGCTGACAGCTCACTCAGAGCCTGAAGCCTGCTTCAGATTCTGTGTCTCCTTCTCTCCTTGCCCCTCTCCACTTGCACTCTGTCTCTCTCTGTCTTTCAAAAATAAATGTTAATTTTTTTTAAAGCTCACTATGTTTTTAAGGACATTACATTGCCAATGAAACCGCTTGTCTAAATTCAAAAAGCTTTTGATCTATTTTTAGCTTTTTGGTACAGTCTTCCATAGTGGCTGCACCAATCTGCATTCCCACCAACAGTGGACAACAATTCCTTTTTCGATACATCCTTGCCAATGCATCTTATCTCTTATCTTTTTTTGATAGTCATTCAAACAAGTGTGAGGCACTATCTCATTGTGGTTTTGATTTGCATTTTCCTTGATGATTTCTGAAGAGGAGCATCTTTTACTACCTTGTTGGCCTTCTGTATGTCTTCTCTAAAAAGAACTATCTGTTCGGTTCCTCTGCCCATTTCTTACTTAGACTTTTTTTTGTGTGGCTTGTTTTGTTTTGCTTTGTTTTTGTTTTGTTTGTTTGCTATACAGTTGTATGAAGTCTTTAAATATTTTCGATATCAACTCCTTAGCGATACATAAATTGTAAATATTTTCTTCCATTCGACAGTTTGCCTTCATTTTGTTGATGGTTTCCTTTGCTGTGCAGAAGATTTTTAGCTTGATATACTACCACTTCTTTATTTTTGCTTTTGTTGTCTTTGCTTTTGGAGTCATATCCAAAAACACATTGCCAAGACCAATGTCAAAAACCTTACTCCTATATTTTCTTCTAAGAGCTTCGTGTTCAGATGTTTAATCCATTATTTATGTGTATGCCATAGGATCAAATTTCATCCTTTTGCATGTGGCTATTCAGTTTTTCCAACATCACTTATTGAAGAAACTGTCCTTTCTCCATTGTATATTCTTAGCTCTTTTGTTATAAATTAATTGACCATATATGCATGGGTTTATTTCTAGGCTCTCTATTCTGCTTCTTTGATCTGTGTCTGTATTTATGTCAATACCATACTGTTTTAATTACTATATCTTTGCAATATAGCTTGAAATCAGAAAGTGGGATGCCTCCAACTTTTTTGTTCTTACTTAAGAGTGCTTTGGCTATTCAATCTTCTGTAATTTTTTACAAATTTTAGGGTTGATTTTTTTCTATTTCTATGAAAAATGCCATTGAAATTTTTATAGAGATTGCACTGAATCTATAGACTACACTGTGTACTATAGATATTTTAACAATATTAATTCATCCATTCCATGAGCATGGAATATCTTTCCATTCATTCATGTCTTCAGTTTCTTCGTCAGTGTTTTCTAGTTTTCAGTGCACAGATCTTTCACCTTGGTTAAATTTACTCTAAGTATTTTATTCTTTTTGTTGCAATTGTAAATCATATTGTTTTCTTAATTTCTCTTTCTAACCATTCATTGTATATTGATTTTGTAACCTACGACTTAACTGAATTTGTTTATTACTTTAACAGGTTTTTGGTGAAGTCTTTAGGGTTTCCTGCCCCTAATAGCATATCATCTACAAATAGAGACAATTTTACTTCTTCCTTTCTGATTAGGATACATTTTATTTCTTTTTTGTGTCTGATTGCTGTGGCCAGGACCTCCTGGACCATGTTGAATAAAGTGGTAACAGTGGACACCCTTGTCTTGTGCCTGATCTGAGAGAGGACTTTTCAGCTTTTTACCTATGAGATTTTTACATATGGTCTTTTTCATGCTGACGTATATCCCATCTATATCCAGTTTGAATAGCTGTATTAGCCAAACAATAGCTTGGGCCATCTCTAAATCAAAACTAATGAGACTATATTTTAATAAGAAAGTTCTTCAAAGTACCACATCAGATTTAAATCAGATTGTTTTTGATAGAGAGTAGAGAATGTACACTTTTGCTGCTTCTGATTTGTATTAACTATTGCTTGTCTTAAGAAATAATTTTAGAAAACATGTAAAGTATTTGAAAAAGCTTGAGAGACATCCAAGAGTACATTCAATAAAACAATACAGCAGTAAGGCTATGAATGCCTTTGAGGCTTGCATATTCATTTAATACTTATATTGCCAACTAAAGACAATATTTTAAATTTAAGAAAAAAGATAATTCTGAACAAGGCTTTAAAAATACTGATCCAATATTACCCACATTTAAAAAAAAAAAAAAGCCAAAACTTCCAGATGTTATCAAACATATGGTTTTTGATATATTGTTAAAAATTACCTCAATGATTCAATAAACATTTCACTGTCTACATAACACATTTTAATGTTTTAAGAAAAACTATCTCCTCAAAGAATGCTCACAAACCAATGAGGGGAGCAGCAATGTCACAAAAAGAATCAGAAAATCTGCATCTCTAATTTCATGTCAGTTTTTACCCAATTCAACCCTGTTTTGTGGTTGCATTAAATTGCACATTTTATGAAAGAGATTGCCAATCTGAGAAAATCTGTCATATAAACAGTAGGACAGTTCAAAGAGAGTAAGGCAATAAGATGGTGGAAGCATCCAATAACAACAGCAGAGGAGATGAACTGCAGATAAGAGACGTCCACACAGCTTCAGAGGATGGAAAGCACACACATCACTAATTTAGCATAGTAGAAAAGTTTGCACCCTACATGGCTCTAGAAAGGTTGCTGATTCAGGCTGCAGAACCCAGGAAGTTCCTGCAGAACTCAGGAATTAATGGCACCAGTCACCACTGTGTGATCGTAAAAGGTGGGACTGATGAGAAGGACTGGTTGAGAGTCTGATTAAGGAGATGTTGCTCCCTGCCATCTCCTCCCCATTTTAAGCAGCATGGCTGACTGTGCTTCATTTATCTTGGTAAATGTAGTAGGCAAAACTCTAAGAATGACCTCAATGACCCTTGCTCTTGGGGTAAAGGGGGTATGAGCAGAACTGTGTAGATGGAAGCTATGATATGAAATCAACTGCATGACAGTTATATGAAAAAAAGATTCTCCAGATTTGGCCCAAACAAATCACATGAGACTTTTAAAAGGAGAGAGCTGTCTCCGGCTGGTAGCAAAAAAAGGAAGTCAGGGAATTCAGAACAAGGTTTTTTGTTTTGTTTTGTTTTGTTCATTTATTTTGTGTGAGAGAGAGAGAGGAGGGGCAGAGAGAGAGGAAGAGAGATAATCCCAAACAGACTCCATGCTGTCAGTGCAGAGCCCAACGTGGGACTCAGTCCCATTAACCATGAGATCATGACCTGAACTCTTAATCGAGTTGGATGCTTAACCGACTGAGCCCCCCAGGCGCCCCCAGGAAAAGGATTTGATATGCCATGGCTGCCATTGAAATGGTGGGACCAGGCCCTCCGTCCTACAATTGCACTGAACTCACTTCTGCCCAGAATAAATTTGGAAGCAGACTCTTCCCCCGAGTCCCCAGGTAAAAGCCCCACCTTGCCAATATAATCATTTTGGCACTGTAAGACCCTAACGAGAGACCCCAGCCGAATTCATGCTTCTGACCACAGATCTATGAGCTAATTAGTGGATGTTGTTTTAAACCATTAAGTTCATGTTAAATTGTTCTGTGGTAATAGAAAAATATATACCTATACTTCTACGTTACTTGATATGCAAAATAATACAAACATGTTTTATATAATTATAATATATTAAGTATAGAGCATATATATCTAGATGGAAAACTATAATATATAAAGGGATAAGAACTTCATCGTCGGATGTTTAATGATGGACATGTTAACATATAAGTCTCTAAGGCATATTTGGAGACTACCAAGGATTAGCATATATGTAAGGACAGCCTCTAACACGGAAGACAGAAACAGAATCAAATAAACTGACTAAATAACTGAGTAAAAGGGGCTTACAAAAACAGACAGAAGGTAGAGCAAAGGGAAACTCCAAAACAATGAAGATTAATACTAATACACAGATAGGAGAAGATATTGCAAGCAGGAAGCAACCGAAGGGCACAATCAAAACTTAAGAAAGAGGGGTTATGAGTGTAGAGAGGTGATGAATAAACAGGCACAGATTTTTAGGAAGGTGAAAGTACTCTGTACGACATCATAGTTATGGCTATATGTCATTATGCGTTTGTCTAAACCATAAATTGCACAATAGCAAGAGCTAACTCTAATGCAAACTATGGACTTTGGGTGATAATGATGACATCATCAAGTTCATCAATTATAATAAATGCCCCATTCTAGTGGGGGATGTTGCTAATGGGGGACACTATTGTATGTGTGGGAGTTTATGGGACATCTCTGTATCTTCCCCCCAAGTTTTTCTATGAAACTAAAACAGGTCTAAAAAAATGTCTTTGTTCACCTGGGAGGCTGTCTGTTAAGCATCCAACTCTGATTTCAGCTTCGGTCAGGATATCACAGTTCGTGGGTTCAAGGCCCACATCACAGAGCCTGCTTGGGATTCTCTCTTTCCCTCTCTCTCTGCCCCTCCCCATTTGCTCGCTCTCTCTCTCTCTCTCTCTCTCAAATTAAATAGACTTTAAAAATAAAAACAAAATTAAAAATGTCTTTATTTCAAAAAAAGTATAAGAAAAAAATGACAGCTGAAACAAAAAATCTCAACAGAAGTTTGGAAAATGAAATTGAGACAAATTCTAGAACAGCAACAAAACAATAACAAAGAAAAAAACAAAAATAATATTAGTGCATCAATATACAACACTGAGCACATATCCACCAGAAAGGATAAATATAGATGTTATAAGCAAGCAAGTTTCCAGAACGAAGCACATAGATTTTAGATTAAGATGTTGCACTAGGAGCCTAGCATGATGAATTGAAAAATAATTCATACTATAATGCACCATCTCTGACCTAAACCTCAAAACTATTAACCTGACCTCACTTCCCTTCTTTCTAAGAGTATTTGCAAGGCTCCCAACTCAAGTTCCTGCCACTCACATTGTCAAAGATGTTATCCTTTATCAGAACATAACTGCTCCTTTAAACAAAAGATCGATCTTTCTTTAATAGCCGTGGCTATTACTTACACTTGTTCTACCCGCTTCAGTGGCCTTGACCCATTCTCTGTTTGTCTAACATTTTTGTTATGACTGCAATTCAAAAGTCTTTAATCCCCAGTAAACCTTTAAGAGATCTTTATTACACGAATCAACTTCTGTGCACCTAAGGTCTCAACAGGTTCTCCCTGTCTCGAGTTCCTAAATAATGAACTTCATAGAGCTATTCACCAAACATTAAGTAGATTACTGTGCTTTCAAAGAATAAATTCTGTGCCCCCTGCCACCGTGATGGACTATGAGACATGGTACTGTGGCCCAGCACGTTTCCCCAAGGAATGTTGGATATTTATATGTACCCACAGCGGCCAGAATTTAGTCCAGAGTGCATCAGATGAGGCACTTCTAATTCCCTTGTCGGAGGAAGGCACCTGCTGTGCCAAAGCCTGGTAGGCTGGGTCTACGGCTGGGTTATGCAAGAAACAGTTCCAACAGACCTCGTGGCCTCTTGTACACAGAAGACGAGGAATGATTCATGAGCCAAATTTTAGGTTGGGCATGTTCCTTTTTGCTTTTCACAATCTTCAAAACAATGTACCTTCTGCAGAGAACAGTACACGCTGCCACTTAAATCCTGTTCCTCTTACAACACAGTGGAAGCCTGGTGGATGTGGCTTTTCAGAGCCCTGCACACACAACTTACAAATGACAAAGGGTAGGATAAAAGAAAAAAAAAAACTGAATGAAAGGAGCACCTTTTCAACCAAGTGATTCTGAGATAAAGATTACTATTCTCCTGGAATTTTAATGAATTGGTTTCATCACTGACCCCTGGAAAATGTCAAATTCCACATTTATATGGAAATGGAGGACACACTCACGCTTGTTAGCCACAGTCTATCCCACTGAGACTGCTGTGTGATTGAGCGGGGTGCTCTCTTCTTTTCCCCTCTCTTCTTCCCTCTCTGTCTATTGTCTTTCTGTCTATCTACCTATCCACACATACACTTCCTCTCTCCCCTCTGCTGGTATTGTCATAGCCCATTATTTTATCTGAAGCCTGACAGTCAACATCAGAATTGAAAAATGTGACCGAGATAGGCAATAGACCGTGGTTCTGTGCTAAACTAACACAAATTTGGACCAGCCGAAGACCCACAATGAGATGAAAATTTGGACACAAGATTTACCATTTCATTGTTAAGCGTACCCAATAAAAGCAACTCCATGAGTCCTTCGAGCAATCATCAAACAGTGTACTGGGGTAGGTTAAACTATCCACTGCCTGTATTCAAATAGCCCTTGGCGCCATACACCAACACCAATATTAATACACGAGGAAACTGTCCCAGCGGCTGGCTGCTGGGTACAGGGCAGCTGGCAGTGGGTAGCCACACTAATCTCCCTCTCCCTATTGAGGTATCTCCTATCGCTTATTCCCTCTCCAAGTCTGCTTTTTTTTTTTTTTTTTCTGTTCTTAATGAAGATTTTACAAGTGTAATAAGGATATTATGAAGAGGCAGGATGCTTAGAGTGAAAGCTTCTCGAGCATGTTTCCAAGTGGCTGGGCATCCGTACTTTGTCCTGAAAACGAGTAAGAGCAGTAGTAGTGACGCCACCTGGGAAAGCAGGCTCACCATCAGCATTTTGCCTTCTAGGAACGTAGGAGCTCATGCTGCCGGGCAGTCTTCATCACGGTGGCATCACAATGGCACAGCGAGTTATAACCAGAGCTTGTTCTGTCTGAAGTGCATGTTATAACCCAGGCAGCATTCTCTATTGGTCGATGAGGGAAAGACACCAAAGAGTGAGGCAACACCTCTTGGTGTTGGGGACACTGTAGTGGCCTTTGAGAAAAAATAACTAGTGAGATAAGCCCTGATGACTCAGAGGTCTCCAAGTGAGATGTGAGCAAAGCCATAAAGCAGCCCACCCAGGTCCATTAATATTAGGACCATTAAGATATCATTATGGTTGAAGAATAAAAATATAGTATCCCCAGGCTAGCCCCAGGAGCCACCACAACTCCCAGGGACATTAGCTGTGGCTTGAGAAGTGACGATTCAAATTACTTAAAAGGAGTGCCGTCTCGGATGGTTACCAAAAACATCACTTATGAGGTATCTGAAAGGAACAGACTTAGAATTTAAAAACAATGACAAAAACCGTACAGGCACAAAAAAGACAATATCCCCCAACCTTGTTCTTGAATGATAATCTCAGAATACTAGAGTGGAAAGGCTTTTCAAATCTATCTAAATCATGTATTTTGTGTTCTGAGAAAACTGCAGCATAATGGACAGAAGTGACTTGTCCAAGGGTGTAGGGTCCCACCAAGCCTCGAATCTAAGTCCCTAATTTGTAAGCCAAGCATTTTCACAGTAGCATGCTGATTCTTCTGATTAGAAATAAAACCAGTCTTGACCTCATGCCTGCCTACAGACAACCTAGGGGGATCCCAGTAGCAGGGAAGGCCCTTTGTTCCTCACGGAATAGCTCTTCCTCCTTCATATGCCTAACCTCTCCAGGATACTGAGGTTTAAGGTGATTAAGGGTCACACGGGGACTTCTGGTGGTAGGGAAAGTCCCATCGTACAAATAATGTCACGACCACATTGTAACCCCTCGCACTACTCATTCCCAATTTTGTATAAGGCACAGAAAGTCTTCCGATTTAATAGTGTCTTAATAAGTGATTATGATAGAGTCCCCTTTGGATCTCCTAATAACAAAAACTTCAAGACGTTTTTAAAATGTATTAAGTTAACTGTATTTACCGCTGTAATTCACCGGAGAGTTCCAATACGTACTGAGGCATCAGAATGCCTGTTTTCTCGAGGACTATACAGGTGCATATACCCCCAATGCTGCCTTCTGCCCTCGTACACCAACCTCTGTGTACAATCCAGCACCCATGATACTTATATAAGTATTATGGCTTGACCGTGCCCTACTATCTCTACAAGGGGAGGGGTACCAGGAGCCCAAAAGCCTAGTCGTGGCCTCACAGTTCCATCCCCATGTTCCTTGGACATAGCTCCGTAGTTCATCCCACTAAATAACTCCTGTAGTTAAATCAAACAATTAGAAGTAGTTTTTCTGTCGTTATCATTGGCTCTTTCTTGTCTTCCTAGTAGCCCACATATCTTCTGTTTTGCAGATTGAGTTCCATGTCTTGCTTTCATGACCCTCTTCTTTCCCATAAGCCACCGCCAAACAAATGGGGTAATTACTGCTCTCCTGATGAATCTCTGCGTACCCAAAAGAAGCCAGGTGATTCTAGTTTGGGAGAAACAGAAAAATTAAATGAACAGAAAGACCCTTGGATTCTGGACTAAAAGAAGAAAGAATTAATTTTGGAGTGAAAATATCTTGAGGTATGAAAGGCAATTCAGGTCATAAGAAACTTAAAGCAGATTTCCCGGGAAGCCAAGAAAACATGGACAGTGAACGACTCAGTCTTAGAGACTTACACACAAACATCCAGACTGAGAAATCTCACAGAAATGATGCAGACCAATATATCTTTCAAATGGAAAAAGCCAACATTCATCTCTCCTCCTGTACCTCTTAGCTACCCAGGTTTCTGACCTGTTTAAACATAGTTTTTACTGTAATCCAGACTTACTGGGTCTGAGAGCAGTGACACTATGACCTATTAGAAAATGGGCTTATGGGGACGCCTGGGTGGCTCAGTTGGTTAAGCGATCGACTTCGGTTCAGGCCATGATCTTACAGTCTATGAGTTCGAGCCCCGCGTCGGGCTCTGTGCTGATGGCTCAGAGCCTGGAGCCTGCTTCAGATTCTGTGTCTACCTCTCTCTCTGCCCTTCCCATGCTCATGCTCTGTCTCTCTGTCTCTCAAAAATAAATAAACATTAAAAAAAAAAAAACACTTTAAAAAAAAAAAGAAAATGGGCTTATGAAGGTGAGGTGTAAAAAATATTGGTGATCACCACCTACAAAAATAAAGGTAAAATCTCTAGAAAATGGAAGAGAAATTACCTGACAGACGGTGCTGAGATAATCACATAAATGAAGGCACAATGTGTTATCCTTTGCCATTTTATACATCGACCAAAGCTCAAAGCCAAGGCTGAAGACACAGTAAAGTGGGCAGCCCATCCCAAAGAACTTTTAAGATGAGCTTCATAATATATCCAAAAAAGGGACTCTTTTCAATAATGTCACTGGCTTCTAAGGTAACTGCCACCGAGTTTGTTTGTTTGTTTGTTTTAATCTCTCTGGAGTGGGAAATGCATAGTTTTTGATGTTGGTATCTTTACTGCTAACATAGTGCTGTGCCCTGCCTGCCATTAACTGGCTATTTTGAGCCCTACTGCATTAATGGACATTATGCAACAAAGGAGTAGAAAGAGAACATGGAAATTTTTACTATTTCTCTTAGAAGCTTGGCATAGTAAATGGACCATTTCGCTAAAAGCATGGTCATTAGAAATACGGGTGGGGAGGTATATAATACCACAAAATAGTTCAAGGTCAGGTAAAAATACCTGATTTTTTCTAATAATTTATAAAATCATACATCGGATATGAAGAGGCACAAAAGCAAAAAGTGTGAATTTTCAGATCTTAAAATCCAAGAAGAAGAAAATATTTCCCTGGAAACTAAGCCAGACCTGAAAATAAACACTCAGCCAAAATCTAGGACACTAGAATCCTAACATTTCTGAAAAAATGCATTGGAGGAGAGTAATAGACATATTTTAAATTCTATTTTGTTTCAAGATTAAAAAATTAAAATAATTTTCCCTTTTGCATGATTTCCTCAACTCTCATCCATAGGCACACAAATATTAAATACTTGTATGAGTTAATTTTATTATGCTTTTCTATCCATATTTATTATCATACATCATTCCACATTCCTGCACTGCTTTCATGAATATTGTTGTAATGGTAGCCCAAAATTCCATCATACTGATATATCATAATTTATATACCATCATTCTAGAAATGAGGTATCTTTTGAGTTGTGAATGGTTACTCAAATCTTGGAAAGAGTAAAAACTTGGGTTTCTTTCAGAGGTTTTTCAGCGTGGACAAAGGGTTAGGGGAGGGGAGCAGGTTTACTTAGATACAGGACAAACTTCCGTAGACTGTCTATTCTAACAGGTCTTCGGGAGGTCCCATAATTGCCAGAAGTTTGTCTTCCATCTGTGATTCCACAGCTCAACTTTTCTCAAGGGTGTGAACGTGGTTCAAATCATGTGTCAGTTTCATCACATGTAATCTATTACTAATGTTAATATACAAAATTTTGAGAAGGCTTTTTTGGTTTAAATTAAACAGGACCAAATTTAAGATTAGCCTATGAGGATACCTCGAAACTACATTCTGATGTGCACCTTGAATGGGAAAGAAAGGTGTGTGTACCTTCAGAAAAGTGTTGCATATGTGAGTGTCATTTCACATATAACACAACAACAAAAAATAATTGTAGATTCTTGGCCTAGTGTTCAACTGACTGATGCCCCATGGGATTAGTAGTTTCCAAGAATGGGAGTGTCTTTTCTAAGGCCTCATTCTAGAAATTCACTAGGAAACGCCCTGGCAGCCACTATAAAAAGCCGGAGTGCACAGAGTGCCTCCAAGTGTTCTCCAGAATCTTCACTATTCTCAGTAAGTTTAGGAGAAAGAAATGGGGGAGGAGAGTTGGAGACACCATTTGAATGAGGGTTCTTTGTAACGCTGGCCAGATACATCTCTCTTTCTTATGGCTGTTTGTAGAAAAAAGCATAAGAAAACATTAAGATATGAAAGTAGTTCTCAAACTTGGCAAAACACTGGAGCCATTTAGAGTTGCTTTTCTTTTTTTTTTAATTCTAATGTCTATATCCCAATAACAGATTATAATTTAACTGGTCTGGGGTCAGACGTGAGTCTTCAGATATTTAGAAGTTCCACAGTGGGGGCACCTGGGTGGCTCAGTCGGTCAGACGTCCGACTTCAGCTCAGGTCATGATCTCACAGTTCAAGAGTTTGAGCCCCATGTCAGGCTCTGTGCTGACAGCCTGGAGCCTGGAGCCTGGAGCCTGCTTCTGATTCTGTGTCTCCCTCCCCTCTGGCTCTCCCCCACTTGTGCTCTGTCTCTCTCTCTCCCTCTCAAAAATAAAATTAAAAAACAAAAAGAATTCCACAGTGATGCCGATGTGTAGCCAAGTTTGAAAACCACGGAGATACTGGACCCAGTAAGTTAGTAGCAGCATTAACAGGACCAGGTCAACAATCTTTAATGATTAAGTGCTTTCTTGCCTTAAGTTCTGTGATCAAATTAATGATTCTAAGTCTATGGTAACTAAAGCTCCTGGAAAACTGAGAAGTAGGACAGTCACCAGAACCTTTGGGTGAGGTATCCATTAGGGAGGACTGCTGTTATAAAAGGTTCAGTCCTTAAATTGGTCACTTGAGATACCTAAAAAGTAGTTTTTAACTTGACTGCTTCTCCAAATGTTTCCTTTTGGTTTTGAAGGGGGGGAGAAAATTATTTTCCTACACCTTCCTAGGTTCTCTACAAGGGCCCTGTAAACGAGACGCCTGAAAGACAGCCTCACACGAGAAACACAAGCAAAACTGTACTCACATGCGTGTCACACATACACACAGAACAGTGATGAGGAACCCAGAGGGGTGGTTAGAACTTGGGCTTCTGTGATAGCTTCACAAGAGAATACTAACTTTCTCAGAGAAGTGACAAGTTAAGGAAAAGGATTTGGGGCTTCCAGGTGGCAAATTGTGGGAAGGCAAATATACAGGAAAACCGGTGGTGGATAAGAGCTAGTTTTGGCAAGATTTGTTATGCAGATTCCCTGGTGCTGGGTCTGGGCTAGACCTAGACCTGTCTCTGGTGATTAATACCCGCCCTTCCTGGCAGAGGGACAAGGAACACCTTCACAAATGTGTGGCCTGCTTTTCGGCACATAAAAGGAGGGCAGAGAGCTTTTCTTTTTTTTTAATGTTTATTTATTTTTGAGAGTGGTGGCACAGAGAGAGAGGGAGACACAGAATTTGAAGCAGGCTCCAGGCTCTGAGCTGTCAGCACAGAGCTCAACGTGGGGCTTGAACTCATAGGCCGTGAAATCATGACCTGAGCGAAGTTGGACACTTAACCGACTGAGCCATCCAGGCGCCCCCCAGAGAGCTTTCTTTATATCTGCTTCTTCTCAAATGCCTTTGGCTCTAAACAGCCCTAATGCCAAAGTGGCATATTTGGGGGTGACGTATTCTGCCACCTTTAAATTTCTTATCTCTCATTGCTCCCAAACAGTAGAGAATCTACTGCCACATTTTAATTTTTGCTCTGAATTCCAAGAGAATACAGAGGTAGGCTAAAAAGGAACCTAGACTTAAAGATCATAATTAGGTGTCTGTTATAAAATAACATGAGTTTATTGAGCATTATTTATAATAGCCAAGATATGGAAGCTACCCAAGTGTTCATCAATAGATGATATGATAAAGATATCTATCTACCTATATAATATTGCATATATATCGTGAATAATATTGCAGCATTATTCACAATAGCCAATATATACATATATATATATACACACTACATCTTCTTTATCAATATATATAATATCATATATATTGTGTATGAAATATATATGATATTGCAGCATATTCACAATAGCAAAGATATATGTTTATGTACATATACACACACACACATCTTCTTTATCAATTCATCTATTGATGGAGATATATATACGTGTGTGTATATATATATGTGTGTGTGTGTGAATATATATATATACACATACATACATACATACACAATAGGATATCACTCAGCTGCAAAAAAGAATGAGATCATGCCACAGATGGACCTAGAGGGCATTATGCTAAGTGAAATAAGTCAGACAGAGAAAGACAAATACCATATGATTTCATATATGTGTGGAATATAAAAAACAATGCAAATAAACAAATTAACAAAAAGACTTTTAAATACAGAGAACAATCTAGTGGCTGCCAGAGGGAGGGTGTGTGGAGGATGGGTGAAATGGATGAAGGGGATTAAGAGTACACTCATCATGATGAACACGGAGTAATGTATAGAATTGCTACACTTTACACCAGACACAAATATAACACTTTATGCTAATTACACCTCAAATAAAAATCGAGAAAATAATAATAATAATGTCCAAATCTTGAAAATAAAGCAAAAGCAAGATTGCATGTCCTTTCAATGTCCTATTGGAGCGTGGACTCATGAACCCACCCATGGATTCTTTAATTATATCAGGGGATATAGAAGTGTTTGACTTGCCATTTATTATTTATTAGAGCTGAGATTCAATGAATCTCTATGAACTTCTATGAAGTTACATATTAAGTTAAAGAATTTTGTCTGTTAGAAATACAAATTATCTCTTTCCGGTCACAAAGGTAATCTCAAGGGTATTTTTTTCCTCTATCGCGCTTTTATTGCCCTGTAGGACATTAACCAGTCTGAGTTCTAACTTAGTAAATTTATCTCAGTATAACTTTCCTGAGGGACTTACTAACTGCTTTTTTTCTTATTATCTTTTGCATGACACTTATCATAATACTGGTTTCTTCAAGAATGGATTACATAAATCTTTGTCACATGTTTAGCCTATATTTGTATGAAAGTCAGTAATTTTTTTTGAAAATTAAACTTTAAATCTTGGTAGCATTTTTCTTTAAGTTCTCTTCTCTCTCTAGAACTTCCCCCAATTCAGTGTAAATATCAGCATTATATAAGCCGTAGTTGCAAAGGAAGTTAAAATACAACAGACAACAGAAGGTTGAAAATGTGATTTAAAAAAGGCATACGACTATGTCTCTAGCTACTCTAATATGGACTTCCACACACAGATGTGCAAAAATGATCCTTTTTTTCTGAACTTAATCGCAAACCTAGACTGTCTCTCAGTAGCTAAAAACACTTAATCCCCCACTTCGAGTTAACTAAGAGTTTTTGCTTGAAAACAATCTTTGAGGAATTATTCAGTCTGTTTATGATTTAAACTCTTAAGTCAAAATTCAATCACCTTAACAAATCCTTCTCTCGTCTCAGGAATTTTTCCTTTCCCCTCCTTACTTGGACGGTGGGGGATGAAGGGAATAACCTATCATACCATGGATACAAGGAAGGTATTTCTTGTCTACGTCTGGCCTCTGAGATCTCAATGGATTTGGCTCAGTTCACTGCTGGTATAAATGATCCCACAAAAGAATCTGACAGCATCTCAAGGAATTTTCTAGAAAAGGTTTGAGGTCCACTCTTTGTCCTCATCTCAGCAGTCTTGTTGCCTCCCAGTCTGAACAGTGCTTGGGTTTACCTTACTGGGATATCCAAGAATATCTGGATTTCCTCCCCTCTAAGTGTAGGCTGTAGAAAAACAGTAATGTTAATTCAGATCTTTTCTCCACATGAACTCCCCGAATTTACACTGAAAGCCAATTCCTCCAAGAATCGCAGGTAGAAGGGGCATATGGACAGTCTGTCCTTGGATTTCTTTGGTGTTTCTCCATCCCCAAGGTTTTGATCCCAAGGACACACTTCGACATTCTTGCTTGCCTGTGCCTCTATCCAGTTCCTTTCCTGGCCCCAAATGGGCTTCCATATCTCCTTTGATGACAGAAAACTATTCTGTTACATCTTCTCTTGTCTTGAGTTAACTCTTAGGAAATCTCAGCTCTCAACCTCAGCTTCAACTCCTTGGAACACAAATACCTTTTATTTTCACTAATAGCCTGAATCCTGTAAGATATACACATCTTGGCTTCCAAATGACTTTATTTCAAATATATTTCAAGCACATATTTTGAAAAATCAAAACTTTGGGGTGGTGGGAGGAGCAGCATCTTTGTTCTTGGCTGAGTTTAGTCTTCCTCCCACCTCAACAGGTTGTGATCTTTAGAAAGGCAAGAATTACTGAGAATTTTTATTAATCTACTTGAAGATATATCCTGTATTACTTATGACATTCTCTAATATAAATGAGGTTTACCTCTCATTCTGAGCTTTTATAGAAGAAGTAAAAAATACTCCTATGCATGCATAAGAAGCATGAACACTAGTAGAAATTAGAAAGACTAACTCGCACACCCTCTCTTCTTGGAACTTTCTCCATCTTCCTGATATTTGTCCTCTGTCACCTTTTCCCATTCAGTTGCCTGTCTGTGTCCATTTTGCTCTCTTTTTCCCAACACTAGAGTTGGTCCTCAGCAACTCTAGGGAATCAGCCTAACAAAAACCCTTATTATAGGAGAACTCGAAGTTAAGAAACTTACTACACCTGGGAAAAAAAGTCTTTGTTGTACAGTTCAATAAAAACTACAAAAATTATTATTTAAAATGATTAGAGCTTACCAGATGAAAATAATGTTAACAAAGATATCAAGTACATTAAATTAGTAATAAGTTCAGTCCACTTTCGTTTGTTGCTTACGAAAATACTTTTCAGAATCTCTACTTTTCGTAGTGTTGAGTTTGAATAACAAGATGTAAAAATTTTGTGCTCATCAGAATTCTAGTGAACAAAGCAATTTATATGCAGCTGGGAAATGCTTACATAGAAGGGGGTATCCCAGAGTGACCTGAACTGGGGTGTGCCTGGAAATAAGGAAGGGAGAGGCAGAAAGAGCCCCTCGGTTTCCATCAATCTGCCATAATATTTCTCATCTTCTTAAGCATCTAAAGTCAGGGCTGTCTTCTAAGGTACAGACCATCTTCCCCAGCTGGCTTTGTCGTCCTCAAGCCTTCTGTGTGCAAGCTTCTGCCTTTATCCTCCGTGAATGCTCTGCAATCCCAATAAACTTTCTATCCCCCATCCATCCAATCCATAGCTCTCACTTTGACCATTTATCCTTAATACCCATACCTCAAATTCATACCTACTGGGGCCAAAAGTGTCTAGGTTGCTGCAAAGAACAAGAATAAACCCGGTTGCTAGAATTTCTTATATTTCTTACAAGACACCAAGTAAGGATTATTCTATTACTGTACTGAAAAGAAGTTTATATAAAAATTGTAAATACCTAAAAGAAAATGTTCATTTTATAAGAAAATATATATATATATACATGCACATATATATATATACATATACATGTGCATCTACGTGTGTATGTGTGTGTGTGTGTGTATATACATACATTCAGTGCTTTAGGGCACTGTTCTGACCTATGGCCTCACAAATCACAGCAGCTGGCCATATTTTCCTAGAAATTTGGAAGCTGGCTTTCATTAGGGTCCAGTAAAAAGGAAGGTAGATCAAAAAACAGATGTTGGACCCTATAGGATAGAGCCATTCAGTTGATGGATTCTTCACGTAAATGAAACCTTTACTAGGCATGATGGGGTAGGATTAATGGGGATCCTGAAGGTCAGCACCTCTGGCAGGCATGCACTGGTGAGGCCCTCCCGTGTTGAACTGGGACTGGACCTATGTAACTGACAGCATATGGGAGAAGTGATTCCACATGACTTTTGAGGTCCGATCATAAAAGTCCCTGTAGTTTCTGCCTTGACTCTTGGAGCGTCCCGTTGGGGAGCTGTGAGAATCACACTATCCCAAGACTGCCACGTTAGAGACGCCATTTAGATTTGGGCAGTTTGTTACATAGTAATAAAGACCTAGATCAATGGGTAATATAATTAATAAAAGAAATTTCCCAAGGATACTGCATCTCTAAATGTATTTCATTATAATATCTATGTTGGTTCCTCCAGTTAGCATCAGTGTACAGCTTTTTCTTTTTTTTTTTTTTAAGTTTATTTATTTATTTTGAGAAAGAGAAAGCACAGCAGGGCAGGGGCAGAGAGAAAAGAGGAGATAGAATCCCAAGCAGGCTCTGCACTATCAGTGCAGAACCCAATGCAGAGCTCAAACTCATGACCTGAGCTGAAATCAAGAGTCGGGTGCTTAACCCACTGAACCATCCGGGCACCCCAGTGTACAGCTTTTAAAACTACTCAGTTAACCGCTATTCTATGCCTTTCTTTTAATGAATTACTCATATAGTTTTTACAATGGTGGATTAGCTTTACAACTATAAGCAAATGGGTCTGTCAATGAAAGTAGTGTTTAGATTGATTTGTGAATCGAGCAGAGTACGCACAGCCAACTTTATACTTGAAAAGTGACGTGGTATAGTTTGTGTGGTTTGAGAAACCTTGGCAGGTTTCAGACATATGCCAGTTCAATAAAGTTGGAAAGAAGGAAGGTGAGCAAGAGAGGACACTAGGTCCCTAACCTTGTTTATTAGGAAAGTGATCTGAACTTTAACCTAAAAGCATTCAGAACCAATTAAAATAATTTAAACTCCAAGTTGTAACATTAGTTTGCAGAGTAGAAAACTAACTTTTGGAGATTTTAGGCCAAAATAGTAGATAACCACATGCTACCGAATCCCCACTCCAACTTCAAAAATTACAAATTCCAAAAAAGATGGAAAAATTAGTAAATACTGCCATTGGTTTCCTGGAAAAGAAGCAGCAGAGTTCTAGTAAAGGGTACTCAGGTTGCTTCTAACTCTTCACTACCACGAGTAATGCTACGGTAAACATCTTCATATTCCCTTTTGGATCCAGACCAAATCTTTTTGTCTCATTAAATCAAGGAGATTCTAATTGTAAGCCCCATTTTTTTTTTTTAGCTCTAGAGGAATACAACCAAAATCATTCTTCACTCACTCAATCCTCCCCTCACTTAAACTCCCTGGATCTTATAGCAGCCCCCTTGATCACTATTAGTTATCAGTCCTCAACAGTCTCTGGTACTATGGCCTCATCCATCTACAGCTCTGTTCCTTCCAGGTCTGTTATCACAGGTCAGATTCTCCGGGAAGCTGAGACATCAACAGATGCTGAAGCAGAGATAGAAATTAAAAAGATTTATTGGGAAGAAACATCTGTACAAGGAAAAGAGTAGAAGGAATCATTAGACAGTAATGCAGACCTCACAAATCTGCCGGTCTGATCAGGAGATTCAGAGCAAAGATTGCCCATATGAAGCGTTCCTTATATAACAGAATGCTTAGACCCCTGTAAGATGCCCCGCTTAAGTCGTTGGCCTAGGGCTGCCCCAACAAGAACTTGGCTCAAAAGGTGAGGCAAACCTCAGTCTCACACGTTTTCTCCTCCCAACTCCACTGCTTAACAGAGATCGGGGTCACTTATCAGTGACAAGATGCCAACTTCTCACCTTGCATACTGGACCATGGATATAAGAAGCCCAAAGTGCCTAGGCGGCAGGCATGGCTCATGTTTTAGGGAAAAGTTTGCTGCATCTCCTAGTGAGAATGTACTTCCTTTGGGACACAGGACTTCTGACCTTGCAGAGCCCAGAACTGTGGAATGGGAAGCACAAAGCTCCTGATGGGACCCTGGGAACACAGGTAACTTAGGTCCATCCTACTTCTGCCCCTTGGTTCCAAGATCCATGTAATCTTTCTATGAGGGAAACAGCACGTACAAAAGTCTCTGACTCGATGCTCATACCACACGCTGGAGGATAACTCCACTCCATGGCAGAATATCAGTGCTCGGCAGGCACATGAGCTGCATCTTCAGCCAGCTGTACCAGAGTTCTCTCAGGCTGGCCGCTGCTGGGCAGGGCTGCACCCAGTACAGCCAGTGGGTCCCTCATCTCCGTCCGTGGGAAGTTATTACCCCAGTTGGGTGCCATGAGTAAGACTCCGCACCTAAAGATCAGGCATTCTGTGAAATCCAGTAAAATGGCACTAAAGGGCTGCACTTCTGCGGGAAGCTAAGGGAAATCCACGCTCAGATTATATGTCTGTTCTGGTGAGAACAAACTGCCAGCGCTTCCCAGGACGGGAAGGGCCCAACGCGGTCAACTTGCCACCAAGTGATCAGTATTCCTTTTTGAGAAGTAGCACCATGGCTGGGACTCAGAGCTCATCTCTGCAGCGGGCAGATTCATCATTCAGAGGCAGCAGAAGCTATGTCAACCGCAGCAGGTTGAAGTCCATGCTGTGGCCCACGTACAGCCTCCAACCTTTCCACATGGCCACGTTGCGAACGTGCCTTTCTTACCAGAGCCGGGGCGATTGATGACAAAGTCTGGCCAATAGCAACTGGATGAGTCGCTTTCCTATGTCATTTCCAGGACCCCTTCCATGGTGGATGATTTCTGACGGGCATCAATGTGTGATATGAAAGTCTTCACACTTTGTGCCCACTTGAGTTTGTCCGTCTACTTCCCTCAACTCCTAGACCAACTGGTCTCTATGCTTCTAATCACTTTCCTTCCAGACCCAGACCAGCCATACTGCTCAATGGCCACTTCCAGGAATACATATATTCTGGTTTTATATTATATGCATCTAGGTCACATTTCCTTCAACACAAAGTGCATGACCAAAAAAAAAAAAAAAAAAGGAATGGCACAAAGCTCCAGACACCATCTGCGAAGCTGAGGCTGCATAAAAATGCGGAAGTGGGGTCTCAGCTGCCCAAGCACACCAGGCAGTCACCCCTCAGGCCGATGAGCCAGGTTTTCACCTACAGACTGCCACTCCTTTCCCATTCCTGAGACATTTTCCCTCCTGGCCTCCTGGCCTCTCCAAGTTGTGTCCCTCTCTCCCATCCCATCCCCACTGGTAGTATTATAGGCTGAACTATATCCATTAAAAGATAAGTTAAACTTGTTATCCCCAGCACCTACGACTGCAGCCTTATTTGGAACTAAGGGTTTTGAAGGGGGAACCAAGGTAAGACGAGGTCATTAAGGTGGGCTCCAGTCCAATGTCACCGGAGCCCTTATAAGAGGACAAATCTTGTGAAGACACGGATTCACTGGGAGAAGTCCACGTGAGGACAGACACAGAGATTAAAGTGATGTACCTGCAAAGCCAAGGGACGCCAAGAACTGACAGCTGTCACCAGAAGGTGGGAGGAGGCGAAGATCTGTTCTCTAGTACAGGTAGCGGTGGAAGCAAGGTCCCACTGACACCTTGATTTTGGACGTCTAGCCTCCAGAAGTGTGGGACAGTACATTTATGTGGTATAAGCCACCCACCCAGTCTGTTGTGCTTTGTTATGGTACCCCCAGGAAATTAACACAAGGTGGCAGAGCCATAGACCTGTACAGAAGACACCCAGACCTCTTCATTCCAGGCTGCTTCTATCATTCCACTGTTTCTGCCTGGCCCAAATCACCGCAGCAAGACGTTGCAAAGTCTGACTGCCATTTTTCAATTGGTGAGCAAGAGAAGAAGGGAAAATATGGAAAAAGCAAAGGCAGATTAGTGTTTTCATAAATTCTCCCACCCCCATGGGACTAAAAAGGACAAATGTCTAGTGAGACACTGAAGTCAGGTGCAGAACTCAGAAGAGATTTCATACCCAGAATATAAGGCAAAAGAAAGTATAAATATATGGCAATAATTTTAAAATCGTGTCAAAGAATTTTATTTACATATTCTGCTACCTCTTTGGGGCAAAATAAACCTTAATAAAAATTTCAATATAGAAGAGGCATCAGGATATGATGAATTCAACTGGGTAATGAACTATAAACAAGATTATAGTATACGTTGCACATACTAAAATGCAACAAGATTACAGTAATTGTTGTGTATGAATTTACCTGTAAAGGTTATTTAGATTACCTTTTACTAGAACAAATTCGAAAATCATTAATTTTTCTAGTTACTTCTATTGTGCAGTCATCTCCAAACTTTTTTTTTTTACTTTTTATATTAAGTACCTGATCAGTAAAATATTAGGCACACACATCCGAATTTTTACGTTTCTTTATATACCACATATACTAACAAAATTTTATTGTCCTTATTTTTCATAAGAAATAAAAAACAAATGCCAATAGCAGTTCTGATGTTTCGTCTGTCATATGCCAATAGGCTGTGTCGTGCCGGAATGCAGACACCCACCTGGAGACTGCCGATCGAGAATCAGAACTGGCAAACTCTTGGCCCATGGCCCATATCTGGCGCCAATCTGTTTTTAAGAATGAAGTATTATTGGAACTCAGCCACACTCAACCCTTCAGGTGTTGTCTCTGGCTGCTTCTGTACTACAATTGCAGAGCTGAGTCATTGTAACAGGACCGTATACTCAACTAACCCTAAAATATCTACTTTCTGGTGTACTGACACCGTATCCATAAATATTAAAGCTCTAACTCCAAAGCATGAAGTTGACCATAATCTTCCAAAATCAAGAGAAACAAATGTTAAGTATGATAATCGACACCCAATAATATAAATGTGATTTCACTAATAACCTAAGTAGTTGACCCCCACGTAAAGTAAACCTATATATTCCCATTTTAGGAATGATGTATGTATTTGATTGGATAACAGGTGAATGAGGAGGCAACATAATATGGTGGAAAGGACACGGGGTGAATGACAAATATTGGGTTTCCACTCTGGCTCCGTCACTGACACCTAGAAGATCATATGGTACTCATTTAACTCCTTAGAGAATCAGTCACCTCCCCCGTTAAAATAAAGATAATATTCCACTCCATACAATTGTTGTGACCATTATAATAAAATAGGAGATAATAAATCTGAAAGTAATTTGTGAAACTATAAAAGTTTATGAGTAAAATACAGTTATTATTAAATCATTTTGATACTTGAGTGAAGTAATTAGACCTTTTGACATCATATATAAAATGAGAAATTGCTAATCTTCCCACTCATAGTAGAGCAATGAGTATGTGCCAAACGCTGTTAGAAATTTTAAGAGATAATATGCAATTTATGTCATTCCATATCTGTTTCTTCCGTCGGATGCTAATATCTTAAGTTTTAAGACTTGCGACGAATACATTGAAAACCCTTCGTTACAAATTGCAAGTAAAAGGGGTGACGTGTCATCACGGTGCCGCAGGTTGAACTGGGTCCCCAAAAAGATACGTTCCCATCCTAATCCCTGGAGCCTGTGCAGGTGACCTCACTTGGAAAGGAGGTTTTGCAGATATCATTACATTAAGGACCCTGGGATGCGACCGACCACACGGGATTGGGGACGGCCCTAAATCCAAATAGCAGATGGCCTTCTCAGAGAACAGCAGAGGGAGGTCTGAAGCACTGAGCAGAAGGGCCTTACAGGAGCCGCGGGGAGAGGGCGGTTCTGCTGCTGCAAAACGGACCACACTCGGGGTCGTCAGCCGCTGGAGAGAATCGCCCCGAGATCCCTCGGAGGGGACGCGGCCCTGCCAGTGCTTGATTTCAGACCTCTGGCTCTGGAAGGGCGAGAGAATGAATTTCTGTTGTTTCTAGGCGCCCAATTTGTGGTGCTTTGTTCCTGCAGCCCTGAGGCTAGGACACACGGAAGGAAAGGGTTCGCTTTTGCTTCCTTGCGAACATCAGACCGGACTGTAAACAGCTTCATCACAAAGGGAAGAGGAGCACTCACACGGGCAGATGGTATCTGAGCGACGAGCGAGTTTTTCCTATCGCACGAGGCTCTGCTTCAATCAGGTGCGAGTGAGAGAGACTGCGGGAAAGAGACGTCATCAGGATGAGGGGCGACTTAGAGAAAAAACCCTGCTGAAAGGAAGAAACACTAAAATGAAGCCTTGGAGAGAATTTAAAGACAAGAAAAAAGTCATAAAAATTGATGAAGAAAAGAGGTGGATTCACTTTCATGGCACTGAGATTTGTTTTATTATCAGACAATGTTCATAGCCTAGGTTCTGAAGATGGATAAGCCCATTTTTAGAAGTTTGAAGGATTCTTTTCAGCAAATGCACAATTTTAAGTATAAAAGAGAATGCTTTGGGCATACGTGCACAATAGGAATTTTTTTTTCATTCAGTCACGTTAACATAAGATTTGGGGTGGGGAAAATGAGTGGTTTAAATCAAAATAAAAGTTTAGCACGAAGGTTTAAAAGCATATTTCAAAGAGCAAAATTGTATTCGAAGCCAGTTACAGAGAAGAAAAGTAAAATATAACCGTGTGGGGACAGTTATGTCAGAAAGCAAGAAGCAACATTCGAAGGAAATAAATAAAACACGGTCAAGGGAAACAAAGAAAATTCTCGTTCCTCTTATTTTCCTGGTCAGCAGAGCCTGGCATATTTGCCCTCAAAATATTGCAGGTCTTAAGGACCTTCTTCTCATCTGCTGGTTTTTGCAAGAGCAAAAGCAGACGATGGGCCCCAGGCAGACACCACAGGGAGATACACACTCTGCAACTGAGCAGAAAAGGTCACGCAGGGTTGGTCTTAACAAAGCTTTCTAGGGACTTAACCAGTCACTTCTTTTCTCAGTGCAGAAAGACACTGGTTAAAGAAATATAATAAAGATCCTCTCAAAAAAAAAAAAAAAGGAAATACAAAATGGATTCATTGAGTTAAATCTCTATCCCTTTTATCAATCACAACTAAAGAGACCGAGAGGGTGGGACAGGGGTGGGGGCGTGGGGGGAAGGGAAGAATAAGACCTATAACTGAGGGTCTAGTCATGCACTTTAATCTTGTTATTCATAGATGAAGGAGAGAGAAATGTCATATGGGTAGAAATATAATTTCTTGAGGGGCAACGTGAAATATTAAAAGATTTTCCCATTGCAAATAAGGCAATTAAAACTATTCAATTTGACAAAGCGCTGGGCCCAGCTGAATTGCACCATAATTCACGAGGACAAAAACAGTAGCAAGGGAACCAGAGAAGCCTTTGGCGACACTGATAGCTCAATAAGGAAAGAATAAAGCGAATGATCACACCTGAGTCACTAGTAAGCATTCTTGGATTTGGCAAAAGAAAATCATTAAAAGAAGTAGTTTTCCCAACTTCAGTTCTTATGCACAAGAAAAACGATTCACCCAAATCTGTGTATTGGTGATTTACCTGAGAGAACGGACCTGAATTTAGGAATTTAAAATTTACTTTAACGCCTATTTCAGGAAAGCACTTAACAATTTTACGACCATGTCACCTAGTAATAATAAAAGCTCATTAGTGAACAAAGTACCCCAAATCATTCTGAATACCAGAACTAATGATACCACATTTTACAAGCTGATAAAAAAATAATAGCCAGCACCTATAAATAGTATCACTTGAATTTTTTTTCTTACAGAAACATGTTTCTCTTTTTTTTGTTGTTAAAGAAATACCTCATAACCATTAATACAACTAGTACGTTGTTTATGGAGTATGATTTAAAAAAAATTAATCCTACGCCGAACTCCACACATAGATGACTCCTCCGCGGACCGTGCCCACTCTTCCTGATTGGCGCCCCAAGGACTCTGTGTCATCCCCTGTGACACTATAGGGACAAAACCCCAACCTCGTCCTGGCTATGCTGCTGTGGTCACTGAGCCCAACCAGGCAGGTAGAGTAAAAGGGCTCTTAAGTTCTCTCCCCATTCTCTCTATTCTTGGTTTTCTTCTTCTGTGTGGTTCTTTACCACCTGGCCCTCAGGAGTCTCTCTGCTTGCTAACACGGTGATGACGGGCAGCATCTCAGCGGCATGAGTGTGTGTGTGATGGCCGCGTCCTCACGGGAATGTTTAGGACACCTGAGCAAAAGCACATGAAGCCAGACCTGCTACGACCAGACGTTCTTTCCAGTTAAAAGCGAGCCTATGAGTGGAACCCTGAAAGAATGGCATTGGTGAAGTTAAAAAAACGTGGAGCCAGATCGACCAGATAATTTAATGAAGTCAGACGACCAAGAGAGACCTATGTTTAATGCTCCCTCCCTTCTAGTCAATACTGTCTTGAAGACGGTGTCATCTCAGTGAGCCACTAGGTGAGCTACCCATGGGTGGATGACTATTTCAAAAGAGAAATAGCATCAGTTAGGTAGACACCTGTGAAGCCTCCCCCTGCTCTGAGAGTCAACGGCTCTTTGGTGATGGGTATTAAAGAGGGCTCTGGGGATGGATGTAAGTGATGAACCCCAAGTTCTACTTCTGAAAACAATACTCCACTACATGTTAAATAGAATCTAAATAGAACTCTAAAGAAAAAAGAAAAAAAAAGACAACAGCAAAAAAAGTCAAGGTCATGTTCAGACACCATCTGTGAGCAACTTTTACTAAGTTACCCACACTTCAAGTACTTTTGTCAATAAGCTGAGTGGATGGTTGAAGCCCCTCAAAGAAAATTTAAAACTACTCCTCACCTTTTATGTTTTAGAAATCTCACATAAAGGACTACAGAACTGAATTTTGCCTCTAGAAAGGATTGCAAATATAATGCCTTAGCATCTATTTATTATCAAGGACTAGTCAAGGAATCTTTGGTCTGTGACAACATTCTTTGCTGCATTATTATTTTAATAAATATAAAATTCACCCCTGAATTGGCATGAACAGTAAACTGAGTTTTGTGTTTGTTTGATTTTTTTAATTTGACTCAAGCAAGAACAAAGGTATATTAGTCCTGGTAGATTAAATTATGCAGCACTAACCAACAACCCCAAATCCTAGCGGCTTCAGTATTACAAAGATTTGCTTCTCACACAGGCAAGTTCTGCTATGGTGCTAGATGGCCCTCTGGGAGGTGGGAGGCAGTCCCCCACACAGGGACTCAGAGATCCAGACAAGGTGGTGCCCCATGTTCTGTCGCTTGTCTAAGTGGAGTACCTGGCTTCTTCAGTTGCTATGGCAGAAGAAAAGAGAACTGAAGAATTGTGTGCTTCCTCTATCCTTTGGCCCAGGGGTGAAAGACATGAATTACTTCCAGCTGTCATTCCTTGGCAAATCTAGACATATGGCCCCAACTCACTTCAAGATGGCTGGGATGAGTAAATGGAAAGCTGGAATTGTAGCTCAGCCATACAAACTAAGGGAAGGGGGAGATTAAGGAAATAAACCTGAGGTTCAAGATGCAAACAGCCATCTATCCAAGGCGAGCTTAGCGGGAGGCGCGATTCATAGAGCTTGCCATATAAGATCAGTAATAACAAATACTCACATTTATTGAATGCTAGCCCAGTGCCATATAGTGTTCTGCTTTGCCTGAATTAACTCATATGCTCTTTACAACGATTACACGACAAAAGTAACACTATTATCCACATATTACCCATAAGAAATGGGAAACAGAGAGGTAGAGTAACTTGACCAAGATTACACAGCTAGCAAGACACAGAGCCAGAATCTGAACCCAAGCAATCTGGTCCCTCGGCCCATTCTCTCAATCATTCATGATGACATAGAAGAAAAATGAACTTCAATTAACTTGAATTTCATTAGGATGTATTTTAATTTCTTCTTTATTAGAAAGTGGCGTGTGGTAGAAATAAGACGAATTTAGTGTCCAAACGGTTTTAGTCCAGCCTCACCAGATATAGATGGGATAGCAAACAAAATACTTAACTTCCCTAAGCCCACTCCTCCAAATGAAAACTGGGACTCATGTTGGAATGGGCTCCTTGTCCATAAAATTGAAATAATAAACGTGGAAAATATTTTATAAACCCTAAATTCCATCAAGGGATGCTTCGGATGGAAGTGCTATACAAGATGGATGGAAGTTTACTCTACTGGCTCCACCTTTAACTTTACCATTCAGTTATTTTGCTACTTACTTTTCTTTTTTTTAAGTTTACTTATTTATTTTGAGAGAGGCGGGGAGAGGTAGAAAGAGAGGGGGAGCAAGAGAGAGAGAAAGAAAGAGAGAGAATCCCAAGCAGGCTCCAGGCCGTTAGTGCTGAGCCCGATGCAGGGCTTGAACTCAGGAACCGTTAAATTGTGACCTGAGCCGCAATCAAGAATCAGACACTTAACCAACTGAGACTCAAAGGCACCCTGCTATCTTATTTTCTAGCAAATCCTACACCTGCATCAATCCAACCATTTATTCTTTCCACTTCTGCACTAAATTCCCTAGTGCTGCTAGAGAAAAAAAACATCTGGAGCCAAACTGTTTGTTGCTTTTACACATTCAGTTTCCAACCCTGGCTGGGCATTCGTTCTTCTTGGCGATCTTAGATTTTCTTAGCCAGCCCCCTCTACTACTTCCCATGGAAGGTATCCTCATACCTTCATGTATTCACTAAACCTCTTATTCCATAACTCCTGTCCCGGAGTCCCAGATGAGCCTACCTCCTATTTCATGAAGAAAATTTAAAACTAATCGTATAGGAACTCCCTCAAATTATGACAGCGTCCCTTCATATAAATTCATCTTTTCCTTTCCTCCTCCTGAGACAGTGGAAGAAGGGTGCCGTCCCCTCAAATCCTGTCTGTACGAGGCAAATGTCGCCATTTATCCCCTGCCACTCATTCCTTCTTAGATTCTCATGGAACTACACCCATCCGTCATCCACTCGGTTATGATTCTACACCACTGGCCTTGCCATTAGTGTTTAGTTGTGATCAGGTCTCTTCCCCATTCCCCCTCCAGTCATTACCCTAACCTCATCTCCTCTCTTAAAATTAAGCTTCTTGAAATATTTGCCCTTAGTTCCTCATTCTCTTATACTATGGTTCTCAGGGTATTGCATTCTCTCTATCTCCTCCCTTCCACTTTGGCTTCTCCACTAGCTTATGCAGAACTAGCCTACGGTCCCCATTCCTCCCAATTTCATGTCCCTCAGGATTCCATCTTTTCCTTTGACCTTCCCACCCTAACAATCCTCAGTTGATGAATTCAGACACACACACAGCTTCAGACACAAACTTTTGACTAGTGGTTCTACATTAATCTTTCTCTTGGGTACCAACCCATGTAACTTGCTGTCTACTGGATAGCTCCTCTTGGACGTCCCACAAGAACTTCATATTCAACGGATACCACACATTCATGAAGCCTTCACTACATATAATAATATACATTATATGCATATAATATTGTATACATAAAATAATAATAATATACATATAATATAGTTTTTTCTGTGCTACGTTTTTGGACTGAGGATCTAAATAATAAGGGGTGTGTACCTCCAGTCTCCTTCACAAAGTTTCTGTCCAGTAGGGGAAGGGCTATGATGGAGGCATGCTCCATGTGTACCATCAGACTATGGACGTTTCCTTCCAAAATAAAAATAGACACTGCTTTGAACAGACATCTCGCTTCACCAATACTGTGGGCATGTCAAGTAGCTCATCAACACCATCACGTGTTTAGTCCACTGAAATTCGGAAGCAGTGTTTCAGTCTTCTCCTTTAGAAACAGCTTGGTGACCAGAGACAGCATCTTAGTTAACAATGATCTGAAGGTTCAGTTAGGAACATTCTGGGAAGCCCATGACAATAAAACATTGGAAGAAAAAGAAAGAGCAAAAAAAGAATATTGATGATTTCTCTTTTTTAATTACATCATTATTCTGATCTCCGAAGACCACTCTAGTCCTGTGGGAAATATACCTTGGTCAAAACCAGAAATAATTTACCATCTAAGTTGTCGTAACTTTTTATATAAGATTTATATATAAGATTGTACTTGAGCACAAGTTATAAATCTGCTCCTGAATCTTACATACATATATATGTATATATACGTATATATATGTTATGTATTATGTATATATATTGTCATAAGTTATTACATTATTCAGGAGCATATATATAACATTAAATATATCATCAATTTATAAGTAGATATTCTTCAATAGAAAATTATATGAATTTTCAGTAAGAATTATTTGTTAGAAAATTTTAAGGAGGTGCAAATACAGTCCTGTTGTTAAACTATATGTTTAGCTATAATGTTGGAATGTTAAACTATAATCTTCAAAATTACAAAAGCAATTGAGATAGTTCAAATATCCATATTTTTTTGTCTTTACCTGGATAGAATATTTACAACTGATGAAGACTGAACCTCCCTTTAGACTGATAACTCTGCCAACATTGATTTAATCTGCCCTTTGCTAACAGCATTAATATATTGGCATTTTCAATCTAGAGGAAAAAGAATGACTGAGTTGATTTACAAAGATGCCACATCAGCAAGAAAAATGAACATCCGCGGTCCCCCTCCTGTCCTAGTCTCTCCCTCTTCCTCTCTGCATTTTTCTTCAGATGCAGATAATACAAGTGGCGAGAAGTCCTCTGGCCTGAGACTATCTCTGCAAGCCTGTCCCAGGCTAGCTCACACCTAACTTGGAGGGAGACAAAGTATATCTTAGGTTCTCTACCAGTGACCCTTAACAGTCCATCCTTAAGCCTTCCTTTAAGGCACACCCTCTGTCTTAGAGATTCTTCTTCCATTCTCTAATAAAACTTTCATATTTATGGCTTTAGAGAATTCTCCTTAGCCATCACCATGGAAAAATCCAAGACATTAATATATAAAATTTAATAGTCACAGAGCCAACCCTCCAAGAAGAATAGGAATAGTAACTGTTAATTATGAAGAGCCTAGTATCCACTAGGTACACTGAGCAAGATACTCTGCTCATAGAATCTCACTTAATGGCTTAAAACAGTGTAGGTAGTACTGCAAGCAGACACTATTAACTTTTTTCTTCTTTTTCTTTTTTTAATGTTTATTTATTTTTGTGAGAGAAAGAGAGGCAAAGTGCGAGCAGAGGAGAGGCAGAGAGAGAGGGAGACATAGAATCTGAAGCAGGCTCTAGGCTCTAAGCTGTCAGCACAGAGCCCGATGTAGGGCTCGAACTCATCCATGTGAGATCATAACCTGAGCTAAAAAGTCAGATGCTTAACAGACTGAGGCACCCAGGAGCCCCTGTTAACTCTTTCCAGCTGAAGCAGATGGGCTTCAGAGAGATTAAGAAACTATGCAAGATCCAATGATAATGCCAGGATTCTGATGTAGGTAAATCTGACTCCAAAATATGAGCTCTTTCCACTCTATTTGAATAGTAGTGGAAACTATTTTCATGGTTTTTCTAAATAATCTCGTATTTCCAATAATGGAATTCCAAAGACTATTTAAACAGACTTTTCTTGCCTTTTTGTTTTGTTTTTTGTTTTGTTTCATTGTGGGGTTTTTTTATTCTTTGTTTTGTTTTGTTTTTTGTTGTTTTTGTTTTTGTTTTTGTTTTGTTTTTTTGGTTTTTTGCTCTGGGGGAAAAAGTTTAATGGCAGGTGCACTACCGAGGCCAGGTACACTACCTCTGGTCAGAGGTCAGTCCTCCCTGATTCCAACAGACCAGCGTTCAGAACAAAATGTGAAGGCACAACTTTCTTTCTCTTCTTTGAATTGTGAAAGGTAAATTATTTTCCCCAAAAAGAGCCTACAAAAGCTAAATGGTGACATTTATGAACACAAGACATTTATAGAAGTTAGGACTTGTCAAAAGCAGGAATCACAAACCCATGCATGGACGTGCTCACTTCACCTCTGCAGGGACCGTCTCACATTCATCTCTGCTCCCAGCAGTTAAAGCACCTCAGTTGTCAGACAGACCCCGTGTGGGCTATGACCTCTAGGAACCAGACAGGGCTCTATTCTCCTACAAGGGCGTTCATGTTGTTGTAATTGTTTCAAGAAAGCATAATTCCAAGCAGAAATTTATTATGCAAACACTTTAATACGAATCTATAAAATCTCAGTGAAAAAATACTATGTCCTATCCCAAGATCGTAAAGAAGAATCCACAAAGTAGAGGAGTATTACTGGGTTATTTCCAGCAATGTCTTCCTTATTTTTAATTATTAGATGGGAAATAAAAAATTACACATGAAAATGTATGTTTGAGACATTAGAGCTGTATCTGAACAGCCCCCTCTCAAGGACAATGTGACCTAGAAAGAGGGGTACAGGCAGGCTGGCCTCAGGAAGAACACTAATCAGCCCGAGGTATGACAGCTAGTGTTGTCAAGAAGTCACCACGTTCTGGCACTGTGCCAGGATCCTTACAGCGAAGTCCAGTCTCTGGCCTAAGGACACAAGCATGCCAGTGACAAAACTCAGATCCAACTACCCAACAACAGTCAACAAGCTCACTGTGATCAATCATTACCACTTCCAGGGATTTTTCTGTAGCATCACCTGAATGATGTTCACTATACAGAACACACACACACACACACACACAGATTTAAATATAATGTATAAAATATGTGGAATTTATGTTTCATAATTATAACTCATTATTGTTAATTGTATACCTTATATAAATAATTGTTGATTAACATAATTAAGTATATTGATATACAGATATATGATATAAACAAAAGAATTATGTTTTTACATTCAGCTCTCCATTACTGCCTCCAGGGAGCTCCTCTTTGTCTTAAAGAGAAAATAACTGTTAGAGACATGTTAACCACCAACTTGAGCCTTAAACCCTTGTGCCTTCAGAAGACCTGAAAGAGAACATGAGAAGGAATCTTTGTCTCACCATGTGAATTTTTGTTGTCTAATGCTGTATCCTTGCACTAGCGGAAGCCGTCACTGCAAACACCAGTGACAGGGAGGGAACATGGCATTATGAGGAGTCTGCTCGAGAGCAAGTGAGACGCACTGAGAACTCCTCCCAATCTAGACTAGAATGGTGAGATGCAGAAGAGAAGCACGCTAGGTATCTGACAAAGACA
Organism: Paguma larvata; assembly: GCA_030068075.1. NCBI lineage: Eukaryota > Metazoa > Chordata > Mammalia > Carnivora > Viverridae > Paguma > Paguma larvata. The sequence goes on from CM057829.1 coordinate 22,800,665, forward strand.
GAGCAGCACGGTGTGGAATTATTCTGACAAGCTCCAAAAACATAACAACGACAACAAAGAGGTGGAGTTCAGGCTGAGATTTTAGGTCGTAAAGGTAGAGAAAAGGGAGAGGGCATTCCACACCAGTGGAACATGAGTGAAGGTGAAGAAAAGAGAATAATCATGAGGCACTAAGAGGAAACCCATCTTACGAGATAGAAGAGCTGAGTTTGGCACACTGGAGAGACGGTCCAGACGGGATGACCACTACGACATTAGGTAAGACAGAGGACATTATGATCAAGATTTCAATGTGATACGGGAGCTTTCAGAAAGTCAACAAGATTTATGAGTACATGGCACTTTAGAGACCTTCCTTTACTTTTTTTAAAAATCTTTTTAATGTTTATTATTTTTGAGAGAGAGAGAGAGACAGAGCACAAGCAGAGAGAGACAGAGACACAGAGTCCGAAGGAGGCTCCAGACTCTGAGCTGTCAGCACAGAGCCCGACATGGGGCTCGAACTCATGAACTGCGAGATCATGACCTGAGCCGAAGCTGGACGCTTAACCGACTGAGTCACCCAGGTGCCCCGAGACCTTCTTTTACTTAAGCCTCACAATTTCCCTGTGGCGAAGGCATGAATATCAAGATCTTCTACAGATGAAATCAAACTCAGCACTGCAGACAGAAAAGCAGGCCCCAAAGATGTCCACTGCCTCCTCCCTGGAGTTTGTGATTATGTCATGTCCATGACAAAGTACTTCGTAATGACGTTTACTTTGCAAATGTAACTAAGGTTATAGACTTTAAGACAGAGAGAGGAGCCTGGATTATCCGGATGGACCCAATCCTAGCCTCTAAGTCCTTGAAATCAGACGGCTTTCCCTAGTGAGAAGCAGAAAATCTGGGCAGAAGAGGCAGTCCAAGAGATGCCAAACACGAGAAGGTCGGGACTCCCCAAGGCTGGCTTTGCGTACAGGGGCCTCTGTGCAAGGACCAGAGAAAGGCCTCAAGGAGTTAAGGAAACCCCAAGCAGACAGCCAGCAAGGAAACAGGATGTCAATCCTACGACCACAAGGAACGGGAGTCTGCCAGCAACCTGGATGCGTGTAGAAGCTGATTCTTCCCAGAACCTGGCAGTAACAGCCCAGCTGGCCAGCACTTTGACTTTGGACTTGTCGGGCCTGGAGCAGAGGAACCAGCTGAGCCAGAGAAGCCAGCTTCCCACTGTGGAATTGTGGGATAACAAGACTGCGTTGTTTTAAACACTAAAAGTGTAGTATTCATTACAACAACAGTAGGAAGCTTGCATGGTGTGTAGGACAACTCGCCCAAGGTCAGATAGCTGATAAGGGACCAAGCTGTAACTCCAACTCAGGTATGTCAACCTCCAAACCCACACCTTTAACAACTGTGCTGCTGTGTTTCTAGGTGAACAAAATCACAAAAGCTATATTTAAGACACAAAAGTCAACTTGCCACAGGGTACGGAGCTGTCTAGAAAAGGAGGAGCTGAATGGGTAGGAGCTAAGCCGACCTATTATTCCATTCCTCATAGTACGAGCCTTTTCTCCTCTCTCTTTGGGGTCTTTCCTCACTAAGCAGTGAGACACCAAAAAAAAAAAAAGGGAGCTTTTTCTACTGTTCAACTTAAGGGAATTTTGAAAACTAGAATCTTAATTTTTGAGTGTCAGAGTCTCCTTCAGTTTCAGGGAGGAATGATGATACTTGCTAATTTTCACTCCAAGAGCAGACACACCCAGAAGAGTTGAAAGCTATTCTCCTTAAAATAAAAATAAGTTTAAAATCATTTTTTATCATATGGTGCCATTTTTATCATCACTTCATTTATCAGGAAGTAAGACCAGTGACTACATCAAAAACTCACAAATGACGGTAATAGGACTTTAAAACAATTTTTAGGCCTGGGAAAGCTTTATAATTGAAAAATTATTTCTAATATGTTAATTCCAATTTATAATCACTCTATGAAATCGGTATTAATATCCCAAGTTTGCCACTAAGAAACAAAAAGACTCAAACGGTTAAGTGACTTGCCCAACATCATGCGGTTAGCACATAACGGACGTGGGACTAAAATCAGGGCACCGACGTCTAGACCCCACACCATGGCTATGACATCAAGTTGTAGCTATAGGAAAAGAAAGTAAGATTGCTTGGTGACTTCGCAGGCTTGTCTGAAAATCGGATGAAACTTCCTGAAGGACCAGGCTGCATGATGGTAAACCAGTCACCAAATACGCAACAGGAGCCTGGCCTCACTCAATCAGCACCAACAGGGTGAGATCCCATGGGCGCACCCTCTCATTTTTCAGTGTTACTCCTAAATCCAAGATCACAAAACAGCTTTAGTTTAGCAGCAATTCTCATTAAAAAATCCTTAAAACCTGTGTGTGATTTATCAGTGCAACATAACATGCACGGTGGGTAAGAACGGTGGAGGAAGGAGCGGCAGGAATCGGGCACGGCTTCCTTCTGTACCATCCCGGTTCCTCTCCAACCGCGTGCCCTGCTGAACAGAGCCACCAGCTCCAAGGGACCGGGCTCTGAAGTGGGGGCAGGCACACACGTCCGGCTAAGATCCCTGGGAGCCGCCGCTTGGCCGGCTGTGTTTCTCCCTTCCTGGGGCCCCTGGCTCGGGGCAGGAGAGGGTGTGGACACGTGAAAAACCGCTGCCCTGGCACTCCTGAGATGCGCTGAATTGCACTAGATAAAACGCAGCTAAACCGTTGGAGTCAATTCTCCAGAGAAAACACAACTCTCAGCCCTGGAAAATGGAGAGCAGTATAAAAAACACTAACCCAGCAAGAGACACTCCTGGCCAAACAAACGATGACATTTGATACTTGTGTTCTGGGGACTTTGGCTGAACAGGAATGGAATAGTTTCCTAGTCGCTGTGCTATCATGGCAACTGACACACGAGAAGGGAACCACAGCAATGAAATCTCTAGAAAACAGAATTGGGTAGGATGTATCACTAAGGGGGCAGGCTACAGGGCAGGGGCACAGCCTGGAGGAAGAAAGCCTAAGTCAGGAAGAGTTATCCCTAGCTTGCCGGGCTGTGCGGATCCAGCCAGCCCTTCTCCAACAGCTTCCTGCATCCGCTGTCCTGGGGCTTCTTGGCTCAGGCTACCATTACACTCTTAAAAATCATGGAAGAGAATTTCCATATCAATTTCCAAGTAGCATTAGAAATAATAATATTTGAGGGGTGCCGGGGTCCAGTTCCGGCGAATCCAGGGGTCCCCGAAGGATGGACGGTCAGGCAAAAGGAAATGAGAGAACCACAAGAGAGATGGAGTCTGATGACCAAGCAGGCAGCCCTGGGAATTGTGGCGTCTCTGCCCTGCCGGCCTCAGTGTCTTTATTTAAAAGTAGTGATTACATTACAGCAATGAGTGACAGCCCATCAGTAAGCATAGTTTGAACAATAATGTGTTTTATCAGTAGAGCGGTGATTTCCTCAATCTTGCAAGTTGTTTTCAAGTTAGTTAGCATACAAATTTAAGGCAGGGGGAGAGAACAGGAAGTTACCTAGGCCTGCCTATGTTAATTACCTATAAACAGGCCAGGAGTCATTCCGCCTATTCTTCCAACTACAATGGGGGAGGTTCGAACCTTCTGGCAAGGACAGAATTCCCAATGCTTGTCCTTTGCTGGTGAATGAGTGAATTTACATAATAGGAGCCTAACATTTACACAAATCACACCAGTATTCAGCCAGCTCATAACTGCTTCAACCACCTTTTCCACACAGGGAGGGGTCTCAACCTGTGAGCCCAAAACGGCTCCCAACAGAGGGGCACCTGGGTGGCTCAGTTGGTTAAGCATCCAACTTCGGCTCACGTTATGATCTCACTGTTCACAAGTTTGAACCCTGCATCGGGCTCTGTGCTGACAGCTCAAAGCCTGGAGCCTACTTCAGATTCTGTGTCTCTTCCTCTCTCTGCTCCTTCCCCACTTGTGCTCTGTCTCTCAAAAATAAATAAATGTTAAAAAAATTTTTTTGAATAAAAATTTCAAAAACTATTTGAATGTTTTTATTTAAGGCATTTAAAAATAACAATACTAAACCCATTATTAATAAAAATGTATATTTGTGAAAAAACTGTATTTTCCTAAACAAAAAAAAAAAACAGCAAGAAGAGTGGCATTAGAGATTTTTGCAAATCTCTTTAATATCTCACATAATAGAAGACAGCAGGATTCTGATATCTGCTTCTACATTCAATCTATTATGGGATCATATGTCATATAGCCTCTGGAAGATTCCATTGTATGCTCATGAGATGATTAGATTCATAAGTACAAATAATCCTCAGTATTATTATAAGAGTATTTTTCACTTCCTGAACCTCCAGTTGTCCCTGCACTGTGCTTCGAGAGCCACTCTTCTACATTTTACCTTTATTCTGATTCTGGAATCAGAATTTTGTTAACTCACAAGGCCCCTCTGATCTTGCAAATTCACTTGTGCAGTGTTAGAGTTCCAGAAAGTTAGAGCTAAAAAAAGGTTGGTGAATCCAGACCAGCTTTTTCGCTCATTAAATAAATATTCTCTGTTACGTGCCGTGCACTATTCTAGCACTAAAATACAGCAATATATAAAATTGAGAGTTACAGAACTCAAATATTAGAGGGAATCAGAAAATAAATAAACAATGAGGAAAAAGGCTAATCTCAGATGTAACAAGTGCTCTAACTAGAACAAAAAGTCAATGTAACTGAGTTAGCCTTGGGGTTGGCGTTGCTCAGAGAGATATTATAACTTGCTCAAGATTATGCATAGAACCAAGAACAGAATGTAGTGCATTAAAAAGGAAAGTTGATAATTATTAGGGATACTGAGTGGTGCAGATGGCTTTCTAATCAGTAGAAAATCAGCGCAAGTAATTTTTGTTGATGTTTTACTGCACATTATTTCACCTGAATTTCCTCACAGACACTGTTCACCAGGTAGTTGACCTACACTTCTTTTAAGTTGCCTTAAATCCTTTATAAAAACAAAAGCCAAGATAGAAGTAAATATTTTAAACCTTGACTATTACACTAGAAACACGCCATGGAAGAACGGTCTTATAACACAGACCAATATTCCCAAAATTACCCCGGAAAACAGAGTTTGCTGCGTCCATAATTGGCCCGAAAGAGAATAAATTTATCTCCCGCAACTACTTCCTTTCCTAATCCCATCCCTGCCCCCTGGCAACCCAAGGTCACACTCTGAAGACTCTTTGGGGATGCATACTCTTTAATCTTTTATGATAATATAAGACTCATACAGAAAATGGCACAGTTGGCTCAATGAATTTCCCCAAACCAAATCCTCCCATATAACTAGCACTTACACTGTGCTATTACGAGCACCCCAGAAACTCCTTTGTACTTTCCTTCAGAAAATACCACTCGCCAATGGTAAACAACGCCTTGGCTTCTAACAGCATAGATTGCCTCTTTTGTACTTCGTACAAATGGAATCATATAGCGTAACTCTTTTGTGTCTGGCTTTTTGAGCTCAATATTGTGTTACTGACATTCATTCATATCGTTGCATGATTGCAGATCATTTATTTTCATTGTTGTAAACACACATCTCATCGTGTGAATACGCAACAATTTATTCATCCAGATGGACATCTGGATAGCTTCCAGTTTGAGGATATTATGAATAGCATTGCTACGGACACACTAATTCATGTCTTTTAACAAACATATGTATATATTTAATTTTATATGTATTTATATTTATTTATACATAGGCATACCTCAGAGATATTACGGGTTCAATCCTACACCACAGCAATAAAGCAAATATTGCAATAAAGTGAGTCAAATGGATTTTTCGGTTTCCCAGTGTATATAAAATTTATGTTTCCACTACACTTTAGTCTATTAAGTGTGCAACAGCATTATGTCTAAAAAACAATGTACATACCTTAATAAAAAAAATTTTATTGCTAAAAAATGTTAACCATCATCTGAGCTTTCCACAAGTCACCATAACAAATAAAATAATAATGAAAACATTTGGAGTATTGCAAGAATTACCAAAATGTGACAGAGACACAAAGTGACCAAATGCTGTGGAAAAATGGTGCTGACTGCCTTGCTCAACAAAGCGTTGCCATACACTTTCAATTTGTAAAAAAAAAAATTAGAAAAAAGCAGTATCTGCAAAGCGCGATAAAGCAAAGCATGATAAAACGAGGTATGTCTGCATATTACATACATACGCTTGTTATAATACATTAATACACTGAAAAAACTTTTTGGCCATAGGGTACACTTATGTTCATCCTTACTAAATAGTGTCAAATAGTTTCCAAAGTGGTTATTCCAAATGACAGTTTCACCAGAAGAAAAAGAGTCTTCTAGAAAACCTTCTTTCCTATTGAAAGTGGAGGACCGTCTACTGTCCTCTCAGGGCCATAGTCTCTACTATTGAATTTTATAAACAACTCGATGATGAGTTTCATATCTTTGATACCCACCATGTTGAGCATTCTAGGGGTACAGATACCCTAATGTGGACATGAGGATTTGTCACATATCTGACCTAAAAAAAATTTTTTAATGGAGCATCAAATCAGCAAGCCAGTAGTAAAATAGGGTCTTAAGGTTTTTGTTCCCAAATTATATGGTCTGATCTGCTATTACTCTGCAACAAATAAAAGCCAGGTTCAGACACTTGGCCCTAGGACACAGCCATTACACTAGAGCTAGTCTATGCAGCCTGGAGCCTTGTACCCTGTGGTGGGTCTCAGACCTCCAGCGCTAACATCACCTGAGCACAGGCTAACAGCACCTCGGCCTGCCGCCCCAGACCTACTGAACCAGAATCTTCATTTGGCAAGATCCTCATGATAATCTGAGCAGTTCTGTAGAGGTGGAGCCTCAGATGCCAAATTTCACTGATACAAATTAGTAGAGCTTTGGGGGCAGTTCACAGCCTAGGCATGTACACGTCCAAAAAGTCACCCAGCTCATCTCCGGGCTGTCTTTTTACCCCCAACTGGGAAATGGCCTAGTTAGTGCCCAAAGAGACCAGAGTTTATTCGGAGGACACACACGAAAACAATTTTAATATAATGTTGTTGCAGTCACTGACAAGACTTACAGCCAATGTGATAGAACAAGAAGGAGAGGGAGGAGGAGGAGGAGGAGGGGGAGGGGAGGGGGAGGGGGAGGGGGAGGAGGAGGGGGAGGAGGGGGAGGAGGAGGGGGAGGAGGAGGAGGGGGGGGGAATTAATTCTGTTTGCAGTTATAGGAGAAGACCGCAGAGAGACAGAGAAGTTTTCCCTGGTCTGGAGTGATAGGGGAGAGTTTGCCAGTCAGGAAAGTGGTAATCCAAGTCAAGAAAAGAGAAACGAACAAGAAAGATAAAGAGAAAAACAAATATTCAGAAAAGTTTCCTTTGCAGCATTTCTTATCTTTATTTTCTGGGCCTTTTCCCCATTTTCATGCAGCACCAATATAAATTCTCTTTCCACCTCCACGTCCCCTCTAGAGATGCATTCCTACCCACACCTCTCCTCCTGTCTGACCACTGTTTCCTCAGGCGGCCACACGGAATGTGCACGGCACAACTCTAGGGGAAAACACTCAACATAGACAAAAATACAAATGGTGTTCCATCGGAGTTCTGCAAATATCTGAACACAGATATTTGCTTTCGATACCCAAAGAATACCTGTTATAGGAGTTACACGATGGAATACCTCTCAGGAGTATTCTTTGACTTTGACTTCTTCTTTTGACTTCCGTGAAGCTATATAATCATGTGATTTCTTTCCAAAATTTCCAAATATTACTTTTTTTTAGCCCTCTGCCTTCTTACTCTGAATGACAGCTGGCATATTCTAGATTCCCAAAGCCTCAGTCCCCGGCACTTTCTTCCCCCTCCAATTAGAACGCAACACTGTTCTTGCAGAATACCCAATGGTAATGGCTACACTGATTCCCAAATTCCTAAATCTCCTTGTTTGTTCTCGTATGCTCTCTCCCTTCTGTTCCATATCAGTAAATGTCTACAGAACTTTTATTTGCCTCCAACACTTCTACATAATTCATCAAATGTGTGCACGTACACGTACACACGCACTCCTCCACTACCAAAAAACTTCCCCTAAACAATTCCCCTGCCGTTCAAATTCTTCTATTTCAGCTACATATACAGCCAACCTGTTGATTTTTTTAAATCTTTGCTATATTTTTCACTTTTCTTTGCAACCTCGCCAACTGGCAAACATGGTCGCGTGCAATTCTAGGGGGCACCGACTGTAAGGCCTTCCCTAACTTCGAAAGCAGAGCAGAATGCAGGAAAATGAGAGATAAGAGGACAATTTCTTGTGGAGATAGGATTGAATACTTTGGTTTTTAAAATCAAATCGTTTACGAAGTCCGGCACCTTCATGCTGATTAGTCTCAGCGATTCACAGCCCACCTCACGAGCAACGTCGCCTGTGTGTCTCGGAAGTTCATGGCATGGAGGACATGACTCTTCCTCACTCACATAACTGGAAGGCTTATTACACCCTATAAAGCTCTGGAGAGAAATGATCAGTCTCACATGTTACCCACATCTCCGAGACACCATATTTAGGATGAATTCGACACCCGCTGAACGAGGAGGAAGCAGAATCTTAAAACACAGAAATAAAGGAACAAAAGCAAAATTCCAGGCTTTCTCCAGGGAGTATTTTACAGAAGGGGACTCATCACGGAGATGCTGGTTTCCAGAGGCCACTACGATCCTTGCCTTCCACCTCTCTCTCCAGAGAGCATATGACTCCAGTCTCCTCTCTGTCACCACATAGCCCCATCCTCTGAATCTGGCCCTCTGGATCTTTGTCATAAGGGAGATGAATAATCCAGAATAATGTCCCCACCTCGAGGTCCTTAACTGAATCATAGCTGCAGTCTCTCTGCCGTGGAAGGTTAACACATTCCAGGTTCCAGGGAGTAGGACGTGGGAGCCGTTATCCCATCTACTATGGGAGGTGAACACGCAAGGTCAAAGAAACTAAACTAGCAAAGTCAGGGACACAGGAAGACATAGGGCCTACCTCCAAGCTGCTCCTTTTTAACACTTTAAAAAGTAAACTAATTTCGTTTTTACAAAGATAATGCATCCAAGTTGAGAAAAACTCAAATAGCCATGATCCCACAATTTAAATAAACCGCTGTTATTCTGAAAGGCAATATGTTACTACTAAGCTGAATTCAGTATGCACCTATGTTATAACCCACAATGTGACAGGAGAAATATGTCATATGGGTATGAGGACACCCATTTCAGCACTACTTATGGGGCAGAAAGTTGGAGTCAGTCTGGATATTCAATATTGGAAAAGGGGTGGGAAAACATGATCGCGGAGACCATGAATATTATCCAGCATCAGAAGGAATAATCAGATGAACTCTGAAGATGGACCAAAAATAAGATGCTAGCATAAACTGGGTAAAAACACAAGTTAATAGCACGGTACTGTTTACAGAAATCATATATATACACATATATTCCTTACATATATTTTGCAAGAACATACATAAAAAATTTATATATCATGTATCTGTATCTCTAGCGAAGGCATTAAATTGGGAAATTATAATAAAAAGGAATAAACAAAACAATGTATAAAAGAGAAGAAAATATTCCACTGTTAATGTGTTGGTATATTTCTTTTCCATCTGCATGCTGTGTGTGCGTGTGTATGTGTGTGTCTTATACTAAGTAATGGGGGTCATTTACAGTTTTATATCTGGCACTTTTAAATACTTAACATTAAATCATTAACAGCTTCACATCTTTAATAGCATCATTCTGATTATTTCATCAGAACAGATTCCTAGAAATAGAATTACTATGTCAAAGGGTCGAAATATTTTAAATGCTTTTAATGTATAATGTCAAATTGCTTTCCAGAAAGACTGAACCATTTAAAAATAACACCAGCACTATAGGAAAACGTCTGTGTCACAGTATTATGAGCATAATCATTACTGTTCGCTTTCATTTAAAGGTTAACAGTAGAATCCCAATATTGCTGTATATGTTTTATAACTAGCAAATCTGAGCATGTTTATGCACAGTTGACTCTCGTTATTCAGGGTCGTTATTTTGTGTAAAATAACGAATTAGCACACACTAAACAACTGCTCCTAGGACAAATAAAGGTTTAGGTCCCTACAAGCCTCTGTTCACGGCTGATCAATACACAGCCTTGTCTTTGTAGATGTCTACTTAAGGACACGCTATTTAATATATGTCTTATTGATTCATTTACATTGAACTCATGGCCGACGGCACTATAACTCAGGCCTCCAGGAGGCCCACCTAACACAAACCTCTCTAGAAAGCACACCACGGCCTTCTTGCACTTAGGAACACCAGTCAGCACTTAAGCACCAGCACAAGGGCCGCTTAAAACAGAAAAATCGACAAAAAAATCACAAAAATGAAAAAAAAATCATGGCAGAAAATAGACTTTGAAAGAGACACTTGTTGACAGCGTAGGAGCTGAAGTAAGGAAGGAGGCCATCGGCTTGCTGGACATCAGCTGGGGATGCAGGCATCAGGGGACTCCACGTCATACCACTTTACCGTGAAAGTGCACGAGCACTGACTTGAGGAATGCAAATTACAGCACGTAGGCAAATCTGGACACACAGAGTCTCTGAATGATGAGGATTAGCTGTTCTTATTCATCATTTCCGTTTCCTGTCTTAAAGTCTTCATATTTTTGTCTTTTTTTTCTATTCAGGCATTAGTACATTTACTATCAATTTATATGAATTACTCATATATTTAGAATATTAGTCTTATATTTCTTTGGTTTGGGACAAATACTTTATGAGTTTGTTGTCTATCAATTTTGTTCATTTCTTATTTACATAAGTTTTGTAATTTCGATATGGTAAAATCTGTTCCTCCTCTTTCTTCATGATACCTTCATTGGTGCTATTCCTGGAAAGCTCTTCATATCCAGAGATTAGGTACACATTCACATAATTATTCTTGATTTCTGTATAGATTCAATTTTGTTTTTAACCATCTGTTTAGGGTCCATATTGGCATCTGGTATTAAAAAGTGATTCCTTTTTTTTTATTTAAATAATTTATTTTCAAATTGGTTTCCATATAACACCCAGTGTTCATCCCAACAAGTGCCCTCTTCAATGCCCGTGACCCACTCTCCCCCCTCCCACACCTCCTCACCCTCAGTTTGTTCTTAGTCTTTGAGAGTCTCTTAAGTTTTGTCTCCCTCCCTCTCTGTGTCTAAAAAGTGATTCTAATTTGGGGTACCTGGATGGCTTAGTCAGTTGAGCGTCTGACTCTTGGTTTCAGCTCAGGTCATGATCTCACAGTTCGTGAGTTTGAGCCCTGTGTTGGGCTCTGCACTAGCAGTGCAAAGCCTGCTTGGAATTCAATCTCTCCCTCTCTCTCTGTCCCTCCCCCACTTGTGCTGTCTCTGTCCCTCTTAAAATAAATAAACTTTTTTAAAAAAGTGGTTCTAATTGTTCTTCTAAATAATAAATACGCCTGGTGATATTTGTTTAGTAATCCATCTCTTTCAAATTTACTGAGATATAATTTATGTATAACGTTGTGTAAATTTAATGGAATGGAATGTTTTGATACACATACATATTGTGAAATGCTTCCCACAATAAGGCAATAAGGTTAGTTAACATGTCCTTCCTATTGCTGTCATTATGGTGAAAACGTTAAATCTCTACACTCACGGCAACTTTCAAGTATACAACACACTATTGTTAACTACAGTCACCATGCTGTATGTTAGATTCCCAGAGCTTACTCACCTTGTAACTGAAAGTTTGTACCTTTTTACCAACATCTCTCCATTTTCCCCATGTTTCGACAACAGTTCTACTCTATATGAGTTCAGTGTTTTTAGATTTCACCTACAAGTGAGAACATACAGTATTTCTCTTTCTCTGGCTGATTTATCTCACTTAGCATAATGCCTTCAAATCCCATCCATGTTGTTGCAAAAGGCAGGACTCCTTTTATACAGCTGATTTTTGGTTGTTGATATTGCATCCTAAAACTACGAAATGTATTCATTAGGTCTAAGTGTTTTTGGTGGAGTCTTTAGGATTTTCTATATGCAAGATCACATCACCAACAAACACAGACAATTTTACTTCTTCCTTTCTGATTTGGATCTTTTTTTTCTTTTTCTTGCCTGACTGGTCTGGCTAGGATATCCAGTACTGTGTTGAATAGGATTCACAACAGTGGGCACCTCCATCTTGCTCCTCATCTGAGAGGAAAAGCTTTCAGCATTTCACTGTTGAGTATGATGTTTTCTGTGGAAAATATATATATATATATATAATTTTACATGAATTATATATATTACATAGATAATATACATATTAGTCCTTTAACAGTGGGCTTAACCATTAACTGATGGTCAACCAAGGATGTGGTTACTATCCTTGGGGAGAAGTCCATCAAAGTACACCTTCCTATCATCATACACTTCTACCCCAAGACTACTGTTCCTCTGTGACTCTTTCTGCGACTGCTGACAGGATGCCAATCCACTCATGCTAACTAAGAGAAATTGCTCATCAAGGCACTGATACTTCCCTCTTAAGAGAATGGAGTTTGACACATAACAACCCTACTCACACAGACTTATTTAGTGTGTCTTTCCACAGTAGCATATTTAAATCTTCTTCATTTTTATTTTGCTTCTGACCTCCATGTCTTGGCACCTCAGTGCTGCATTGAGGTTGGCTCTATGTAGAGACCTCTACAATCTCTCATAAGCAGCCATTTTTTAGTTCTGTGTGACAATGGCTATTTCTACTGCCTCTTCCTATGAGCTAGCTTTAGCCTATGAAATCAACCTCTCTCTCTGCACATGTTATGTTCGGCTGGAAAATTAGCCCAAGTACACTTCTGATTTTCGTTATTTTGTGTCCCTAGAGCTAGTAGTTATGACTAATACTCCTTCCTTGTTCTCCTCAAGATTTTCCTTAGCTTTTGAAAATCCCACATTGAGTTGCATTTGCTTTTGCTACACCTTTATCTACAGTATTTCGATTTACAGTGCTGGTCTTATTCTCTTCAGAAGGGCTAAACAGAATGTATAACCTACTCCTCAAGCTAAATGTTTTCCTTCCTACCACATACAGGGCTGTCGCCATTTGGCTTTCTCCCTTTTCCTTGTGTTGGATCTCTTCCCAGCCATTTGTTTTCCTAATGTCATCACCTTAAATCTGTTTTGTGTGATCTCCATAGTGAAAAATATAAGTAATTTCTGAGAATGCCAAAAGAATCACCTGTTCGAACAAATCTTGTCTACTGTCACACAACCTAGCCATGCCGGGGACCAAGAGGCCATGGCCCTGGAGCGATGCCCAGGGTGAAGAAGTAAGGCCCAAGACCCAGGAGGCCCGGAGCCTAGACCCCCCGCCAGCGGGTGGAGGTGTCCTAAGGCAAGTATTAGGCCTGAGGCCATAAAAAGTTATAGCTTTTGATCTCCTCACTTTGTTTGGCCCTAAGAGGATGGCTGGTTAGCCAGTGACGGGTAAGATCCCTCAGAGGAGGGACAACCTAAGACAGGCACAGCCGCAAAACGGCCATCGGGAGATAAATTCGTGCCAGGCCTACGATAAGAACATTGGGTCTGTAAGAATCCCTGCTCAGGGTGAGGATAATATTGAAGAAAAGTCCCTGCTAGCAGCAGCTGCAGGGTGGAGTAAAAGAGGGTCTTATGGCATCCCCTCCGCTAGCCAGTTAATGCTGCTGGTGTTATTCCTCTTAATAGGTTTAGAATATAGAGAGATATAATGTTGGTCATCATGAAAATAATAAGAAAATCTTTTAGGAGACTTTAGTTTGCCTCAGGTAATACGGAAATAATTCAAGAATAAAATAAATCTCTAATTGTTCTATTAAACCTAAGAGTGCAGCCCGACCCTCAGGAATGTGGTAACTGCTACAGTTTTTGGGTGAAGACATTATTAATGGTCAGTAGATAATAAATAATCTTAGAGAGTAACTTTAGAGAAAAACATGTTTTTCTCATAATCCTTCAACTGTAGCCAGAGCCTTTAACTGATATTTGTATACTTTGTTCTTATCCTTTCAACCCATGATATTCACCAGAATGTATCCACTGACTGCAGGTGTGCTGTTTCTTACCCTCAGATACTAATTGTTTAAACAATCTATGTAACCTTGAGAAATAAGCGTTCTTTGAAGTTTTATGGGATATAAAGTTTGTTTTAATCAGTTTCTTTTATTTTTACTAAGAACCTTGAGAAATTGGAGTGTTTTCATCCTGCCAGTCTTTGCAGGATGTGTGCTTGCTGTGTTTAGAGAAAATGCAGAAAAACCCTAAAGAAACAATAAACTTTGAGCAGTCCAGAAAAAAGGCTGTCTCCGTTTCGTTTGTCTTGTCTTTGTTTTGTCTTTATGTTTTCTGTCTCAGCCCTTACATAGTGAGCCCTGGACCAGTCCTGATACGAGGCTGACTCCAAGAGATTGACTTCGCGTCATCTCTCGCGCCTAGACCAACCCTCACGCAGGTGAAACCCTGTACCAGCCAGAAGCCCTGAAGTAGGAGCTGGCCTCCTCTCAGGGCAGACCCCGGCATAGCCATGATGTTTGCTGAGGCCCCTGTGCTCACGAAGGGCATCCACAACCCTTACCACCTGAATTCTGTGTATTTGCTCAAGTCCAGTGTTACTCAGTTGAGGCCCGTATAAAACTCAACACCCACCTATGAACTCAGCTGCCCTAAGCTATAGTCGCCACCCAAGTAAAATATAGCATGGCCTTAGATGGTCACTCTCCCACCAGACTACATCCATAAAAAGTCAAATGGATGAATGCAAAACCAGCTTTGTTGCAAACAATCACGTTTGAACTTCACACATCCTGGCCCCCACAAAAATTTCAATCTCTAGGTTTTATTGTACTGCCTAAATACCAGTCTTTTTCTATTCTTCAAGGTTCCTAAAATGCACTAACTATTGAGTTATGAGGACATAAATAACAACCTGAGTTGTGAGCCAAAGGAGAAATCAGACAGAAGAATCAGGCAGCCGCAGTAGGTGAGAGCCCGGTGAGACTGCTCAGCCCTCCCTTCACACTTCCCAGGGGAAGTCTGAGCCTGCCATCAGCCTACTCCATGAGGACTCCGTCTAGGGAACAAACATGCTCTCATCCTTGCTTGACGCTGGTCTTGGGTGGAGGGAGTTAGACGATGATGTCTGAGAGATTAAATCTACCAAGTAGGGAAATGTGTACCAATAGCTGGGAATAAAGCATAGAACAAGAAGCCGAAAGTGCTCTGGAAAACAGAGGTGTGTGTGAGAGGTGTTCCTCAAGCACTTGCCGATGGTTCTTAGTTTGTGGAGTAATGACATAATGACAGAAAGCACGGAAATATGGTAAAAATTCAGATCCTGTCATCTTCCTCCTCCTCATTGTTATCACGCTATTATTACTAACTCGGTTGAGATATGGAAAGTCCGGATAGAAGAGACAGAAGTGATCTGTAATCTGAATAAACTCATATTCACATTTTCCTCTCCTCCACTAAGACTGTAAAAGTCTACAAAAGAATTACAGTTCATAGCAGAATAGTAATATTACTCACCTTGACAATGAAATATGGATATCATTGGCTGTTTTTTCTTTGAGTAAGTTTTTATGGTGTTGCCAAGAATCCTAAGGTCCTTAAAACTCATTGTAGAAGGCCTCTTTCTTTGACTGAGCTTTCCTGTCAGAAGCCAGAGTCTATGAGCAATTTCTCTAGTTAGCATTTTGATCTGAGTGTTAAGAAGTGAAAATCCACTGCTTCGGGTGCAGGAGAGAAAACAGGAATTCACAGGAATTTGAGAAAGGAGTTAGAAATCAGGGCTTATGGGGATACGAAACCAAAGGCTGTTGGGAGGCTAATCTTCCTGTAGAGAGTTTGGATTCTCCACACAAGGCTTGAGGCAGAAAGAAACGTAGTTTGGAGTGGGTGTGTTCTGCCCTACCTTGAAGCTGTATTCAGAACTAAGGAATTTTTAACTGAGACCAGACTCCACAAGAAAAGAAAGGAGGTTTCTAAAGGTCAAGATGTAGAAGATACCAAAATGACCAGAATCTGCTGCTGAAGAAAGTGACACTATCCATTTCAACCCCAGCTTAGACTGATATCTCCTTTCATACCATCACTGAGACTGTGTGTAATTAAAACCAATTAAGCATTTTCTCCAAACTCATGACATCTGTAAAACTGCCTTTATACAGTCCACCTTGGGACCTAAAGTAGACATAATATCCATATTGAACATAAGAATGACATCAAATAACTTATAACTTAAGTAAGATGAAGCATTAAAACTCATGGGACATATGTCAGCTTAATAATAATAATAATAATAATAATAATAATAATAATAATAACAATAATAAAAAACTCAATGGCCATTTACTTCAGTTGAACCATGACTTTCCAAGGACTCCAGCTCCACGTGCATGGAGTGGCCACAGTCAGTGATCTCCAAAGCTCGTGCCAGGGCCAAATTCTTTCATGTATAAATGACTCTCCCTGTTCTCTAGCTGCTCCTTCAAAAAGGTCCACATCTCCGAGAAGCACTGCACAGTGGACAGGACCCCTGAAGCATCATCCTTTCTGTTCTCAACATTAAGACCAGGACATAACAGGTACTCGATTTTGCAGGTGTCCCATGGGCACCTTTAACTCCCTTTCTGCCTTTTGGTTAGGCAGCAAGAGATAGTCAATACACCCAGCAACCACGAGCAAGCCAAGAAACAGAACGCTGGCCGCATCCCCACTTGCCCCATCTCTGACCCACCCTAGTGACAATCCCTCCATCCCCACCACAGATAAGCACCATTTTCGCTTATAAGACAATCACTTCCTTGCTTTTTTTAAAGTTTTTTTAAATATTTATATATTTTTGACAGAGAGACAGAGACAGAGCGTGAGCAGGGGAGGGGCAGAGAGAGACAAAGACACATAATCCGAACTAGGCTCCAGACTGTCGGCAAGAACCCGACGCAGGACTTGAACTCATGAACTGTGAGATCATGACCTGAACTGAAGTCTGACACTTAACCGACTGAGTCACTCAGGCACCCCTCCTTGCTTTCTTTTTCTTTTTTCTTTTAATAGTCTTACTACCACCCATTTACGAATGCATCCCTAAAAGACATGGCTCAAAACTGAGTTTTGGAACTTCATATGAATGAAATATTACTGCTCTATTCTTTCATGTCTTCTTTCTTGTGGTCCACATTTTATTAGCAAGATAAATCCAAGTTACATATATCTGAGATTCATTTTCATTGCTCTATAATATACTTCTCCGTGAATCACATGTAAGTTTTTACTCATTGTATTATTGGTGGATGGACGTTTGGGTTGTGTTCATTTTGAGACTATTTCAACAATGATGCTGTTAAGATTGGTGTACATGTATATGCATTCTCAAGCACATGTGTACACACCGTGTTATCTGGGAAACAGCCAGGTGATGAAATATACTCACCTTCCCACTATTACAAGGGGACATAGGTTTTCTGTTTCTGAAGGGGGAGTACCAATGTATATAATGACTTTACAGAAAGCAAGGAGAGAAAGAGGAGAAGGAAAATGGCCGGGGTTGGTCATCCGTATTTTCTGGTAATGAAATTCTGTGTGGTTAAAAACAAATTCTTTTTTGGTTTTTGTTTTTGAGGTGTTTTCTTTTTTTTTTTCATGGATTTTTTAACTGCCTACTATTTTTAGGCCTCCAAACGATAACTGTTCCTCCTATGCCTGGACCACTGCCCTGTACTGATGAAGTTAAGTCTATTGGAGTTAGCTGAATTTATTTATTAATTATGGCCTCTTAAGAATCAAACTCCCCAGGCCCTAGATGCAAAAGCATATAATCTCTAATCTTTTTCTACTTCTACCTACTCTAACTAAGCTTTGTGCAGGCACCACGTGTTAGGATCTTTCCAAAATCAGGGAAGATTGCTTTCTCTGCAGTTGTTAATACTTTAATTTCTTTAACTGTAATGAAATAGAAATTTTAAGGTACTGTGAAAGACCAACCGAAGAGTTTTTGATATCCTCTGAAGCCCCATCAAATATGCCCAAATAACACTTTCCTTCCTGCTCATTCCCAGTAGCTGGGAAAATGTAGTCCGTCAAACCAGAACTCTAAATTGGCTCCAGAGAGGAAGATGCTGCAAGAAATTTCAATGTGCAAGAAACACAGTCTACTGCTCCAAGAAAATCGAGGGTGTGCCCTCACTCTGTTTTATAACCTTCCCCATGGAAGACATTGAATCTATTCATAGACTCCCTCTGTGCTTAATCGCACTCAGCCTCTTGCAGGTGAATCTCAATATTGTTTAGACAAAAGGACCTTCTTTTCAGTCAGGATAAATAGGGTAAAAGCCAACCCATTTTAACAAAAAGACCCCAAAATGTAGTGACTTCAAAGAAACAGTGTTTTTCTTACTCATCAAAGATGAGGAGTCCTGGTTTGCAGGATGGCTCTGCTCCAGATGGTCATTCAGGGATAGATTTCTTCCTTCTCACCGCTTCAGTACTCCAAACCATTGTCCATTTCTGCATGCTTAAAACTGGACTGAAGGCATGCCCATGCTCTAGCTAATGAGAACTGAAAAGAGAAAAAAATCAAAAGCAACAATTTCCTTTTAACCAAGGAAAGCTGAAGTTGGAATATATATAGCTGTAAGATTTCCATGTTTTACTCGAAGGGGTAAACTACTAAACTTTAATGAAGAAATTTTATCAACTTTAGCATCTCTTCCAGAAAATGGAAGAGACGCAACATTCTCCAACCCATTTTATGAGACCTGCATTACTCTAATACCAAAGGCAAACAAATACATTACAAGAGAACACTGGAGCAATATCCGTCATAAAGATAAGCACAATAATCCTCAACAAGATACCAGCAAATCAAAATCCAGTGTTACATAAAAATAGATCTCATCACAACCAAGTGGGATTCATCAAGGAAGGCAAGGCTGGTTTAGCATTCAAAAATCACCCAATTTTATTAACCATATTAACAGACTAAGAAAAACTGTTATTAACATCTCAATAGATGCAGAAAAAACATTTGATAAAATTCAACATCCCTTTATGCTAAAACGTTTACCAACTATAAAGAGAACTAAACCTACTAAAAGGGCATTTACAGTAACAACAATGCAGCTAACATCACAGCTAATAAGAGACTGACTGCTTTCCACCTAAGATCTGAAGAAGCCACGGCTATCCTTTTTCCCCTCACTGTTATTCAACACCATATTTTAAGTCCTCGCCCAGTAAATATGATAATAAAAAGAAATTAAAGGCACACACATTGGAAAGAAAGAAAGAAATCTGTCTTTCTTCATGAACACGATTGTCTATAGAAAGGATCCAAAAGATTCTACAAACTAACTCCTTGATCAAATAAGTGAGTTTAGCAAGACTGCAGGATACCATATCACTCTATATCAGGAATAAACAACTCGAATCTGAAACTTAAAAAGAAAAGCATTGAAAATAGCGCCCCAGTAACAAGGCTTAGGTATTAAATCAACAGACAGAAGACGTGCAGGATCTACATGCTGAAAACTACCAAACTGATGAATGAAATCAAGAAGCTCCTTCTAGAAGGAGGGGGTCATTGTCATAGACTGAGAAACCCCCTATTACTAAAGTGTCAGCGCCCCACACATGGTGTGTAAATCCAATGCCATCTTAATTTGAGTCACCAACCTTTTCCGCAGATAACTGACAGCTCAGTCCAAAATGCATATTGAAGTCAAAGGAACTCAAATAATCAAAAACAATTTTGAAAAATGAACAAATTAAAAGGCTCATAACATCCCACTTCAAGACTTATTATAAAGCTATAGTAACCAAAAACAGTGTAGTTTGGTGAAAAAAGAGATAAATAAATCAAAATTGACAAAATTACCATCAGCTGAGTTTGGATCCAATTGCCAAAGCAATTAAGTGGAGAGATGATGGTGTTTTCGACGAATGCCCCGCTACAACAATTAGACATCCATTTACAAAGCAAGAATCTCAACGTGTGCTATATTTCACAAGACTTAAATTAAAAATAGATTATAGTGGAGCACTTGGGTGGCTCAGTCAGTGGAGGGTACGACTTCAGCTCAGGTCATGAACTCAGGATTTGTGCATCGAGCCCCACATGGGCTTGCTGCTGTCAGGCATGAAGCCTGTTTCAAATCCTCTGTCCCCATCCCTGCCCCTCCCCTGCTCATGTTCTCTCTCTCTCTCTCTCTCAAAAATAAATAAAACATTAAAAAAATAAAATAAAATAAAAAAAAATATACTCCTAAATATAAAGCCTTATAAATATCAATCATTTAGAAGAAATAATGGGGAAAAAAACGGTCGAAACCTTGGGTTAGTCAAACATCTTACACTTGGCACCAAAAGTAGGCTGTATAAAAGGAAACAAGATGATAAACAGATTTTATCAAAATTCGAAATTTTTGCTGTGTGAAAGACATTGTTCAGAGAAATGTTTTTAAGTCACAGACTTGGAGGAAATATTTGCAAATTAACTGTCTCACAAAGGAATTGTACCCGGGGGGTTTGAGGCTGAGGGGAGGAGGGTGTAACCAAAAGGACAACATGAGAGAAATTTTAGGGTAATGGAAGCATTCTTTATCTTGATGATGATGCTGGTTACATAACCATGTGTATTTGTCAAGACTCATAGACTATACATTAAAAGAAGTAAATTTTAGTGTATATTAGTTAAAAAATATAGAAAAGATGATGTGAGTTGACAAATTTTTAACCATTGGTACAGCCATATGGATATGTACTAAGTGAATAACAGTTCTGAATAAAACCAATACCCCTAAGAAAAAATCCGAATAGTCATATGAACCACGTGCGTAAGGTCTGTATCTATGCAAGGAAGTGCTTGATTTTTTAGCTGGCTTATCTTCTCTTCAGGGTTGTGGCACTTCCGGGGAAAATTCTGGAAATGAACCGAGTTTGTCTCCAGAGAAAGACAAAGTACTACCTTAAGAACCATCTCATGGGGGGATGACTCTCTAAGTAGAGCCAATGATGTTAATAAAAAATCAAGAGTGAATTTTTAAAGGATTCACAGAGCCCTTGTTACTGAAAACTAAGCATCTCCTGGTCTTCAGACATCCAGAGACGGTTTGCGTCGCTTTTCGTTTCTCAAGGGGAGAAAATGCGGGCCTCTGAGGAGAAACTGAACCACACCTTTCAGTCTTCAGTACCTGCCTTTCACATTTGCCCCTCACAGACCAGAATCTCAGGAGGAAATGTGGTCTCAGGAGGCTGGCCTTCTAACTTTGAGTGTGAGGGTAAACTTTCCAAGTGTAAGGGTGAAAGCTGAAGCAGCCCGGGACGTCCATCAGCACAGTGGTACGGAGAAGCTCACAGGGCAGGAAGCCCGAATTCTGGAGGAAACGGCACATCCTGTGCTCCCCCACCCACCTCACTCTGCTGCTGCGCTGGTGTCTTCCCCGCGCACGGCACCCTCCCCCACCCCTCCACTGTGGAAAACAGTTCTTGCGGGCATCAATGTTAATTTACATCAATCCACGCCCTAACCCAGGGGCACATGCACGTGAAAACCTCACCTAATTAAGAAATGGCAGATATATGCCACCTGTTAAACATCAGAGCTGGTGGGAAAAAATTTAAGAAGCTTGGGAACGCATGTGTGGGTGAGGGGGGTGCTTCGGAACAACCCCACGTGGGTGGTTTTGCTTAAAAAATGAGGACAGCTTTATTGGTTCACACTGTTAAATACTCCTTACTCAACTAGCAGAAAGTTTCAAACATCAGGGAATTTCCCAGCCATGCGATGGCTCTTTGGGAAGCAATTTGCCAGATGTCTATGAGAGTTAACTCCCTGTAGGTCCCTATGCAGTCAGGCCTCTAGTTAACAGCTTTGGAGCCATTAAAAAATCTCACTATCAGTAGTCTGGTGCAATATCCTTTATCCAGAAATGGTCCCCTTGTGACACCACCGAGGAGAACAACCAGCACCTGGCACACAGTAAGTGTGAACTCAAATCTTCTCTCCAACTGAAAAGCCTCCAAACGGGAGACATGGTTCCTGACACAAGTGTGTCGTTAATACATGTTTACTGCAATTACTGGTCAGAACTTCCTTTCATTACAAAGAAACGGGTCAGAAATCGCTCATCAAATGAGTAAATGCTGAGGATGTTGTGATTCTTTAGAACTTGAAAGAAAATGGTGAGGCTTCAGGAACACTGCAGACCTTCTCTCCCCCATCTCCTTCCGAGGAGGGAAATAAATAAATAAAAGCAAAATAGTCACTGTCTGGGAAAGAAATTACTCGTAAGACATATGACAAGGATCAGTGTTGGGAGGGACTGCATATTTTAATTATGTATACAAATGACTCGGTACTGAGAACAAGATTTGCAGATTACATTAAACAGGAAGGGGGAGGGGCACGGCGCCGTAAATAATAAGGTCCCCAAATGCCAAGCGGCAGCCAAGGATTTACATTATTATGTCTTATATGTGGGCTTAGAAGATGGAAAATGCAGATAAGTGTAAATAAATGTCAAATAATGTTCCCAGTG
This sequence comes from Paguma larvata, assembly GCA_030068075.1. Taxonomy (NCBI): domain Eukaryota; kingdom Metazoa; phylum Chordata; class Mammalia; order Carnivora; family Viverridae; genus Paguma; species Paguma larvata. The sequence goes on from CM057829.1 coordinate 22,823,324, forward strand.
GCCAAGAAATATCGGAAGGGAATCTGAGATCGGGGAAGAGTGCCGCCGCATAATGACCAGGATGGGAAGCAAACGCGGGCCTGTTCCACGCAAAGCAAGCTTCCAGGGAAGCCAGAAATGTTTCTATACAAACTGGGATAGAAGGGAAAATCTACCGCCCCGGTACCCAAGCATCCACCGAACACCGCCCGACCACAAAGGCACTGGCTTCTCCATCTTATTCATCTGTGAGCTGCAGCGAGTATTTCGTCGGTATTCAAAGGAAGAGTGGAGGTTTGGGGCTGGTTTTACCTAGTTCTGTCTCTGTCCCTGGCCAGCTGGTCAACCTTAGACATGCCGCTTCATATCTCTGGACCTGTTTTCTCATCTGTAAAATGATAAGATAGGCTCAGTGATGTTCCTCACATTTATTAGAGAACCTCTCAGCCAGCTTTCAGGACGAACGGTCACAGAGAGCTCTGTCGGGGCTGAGGTCCCTCTTGTGGCGGTCCGGCAGGTGGAAGTGCCTGGGCATCTTGGATACGTAGCACACCAGGAAAGCATCTGTTACATGTTGAATGATGGTTGGGTCCTTTGTGACATTTCACTTTCATGATTCAGTTCATTCCTTGTTGAAATTTCTTCTTTAAAAAACAAAACAAAACAAAACAGAGTCTTGGGGTGCCTGGGCGGCTCAGTGGATTAAGCATCTGATTCTTGATTTCAGCTCAGATCATGATTTCACAGTTCATGAGATTGAATCCTGTGTCAGGCTTTGTGCTGACAGCACAGAACCTGCTTGGGATTCTCTGTCTCTCTCTCTCTGCTCCTCCCCTCTCAAAAATAAATATATAAACATTAAAAAAAAAGTTCCTTTTTTTGTTAATTAAAAAATAGGGGCTCCTGGGTGGTTCAGTCAGTTAAGCGTCTTGGTTTCAGCTCAGGTCGTGATCTCGGAGTTCCTGAGTTTGAGCCCTGTGTCGGGCTCTGTGCTGACAGTATGGAGCCTGTTTGGGATTCTCTCCTGCTCTCTCTGCTCATCCCTCACTCAAGGTGTCTCTGTCTCTCTCAAAATAAATAAATAAACTTAAAAAATACTTTAAAAAATTAAAAATTAAAATAAATAAATATTGAAAAGACTCTTCAGTATTTCAAATAAATATTATTAAATTGAAATCTAGAATTCAAGGAAATATCTGATTCATTCAAGAGGAAAAAACTGATTTTCATTGCCTGGGTGTTTCTTGCCAAAATATCTCAGAGTCCAGAATCATATAAGAGCCACTTGTTTAGAATCTATATTTGGAAGGCAGAGCTGCTTTGCTATCAATTTCTAAGGCAGTTTGACATTCATTATTTCAATTTTTACAACAGTCCTTTGAGTTAAGAATTGCTAACACACTACCTATTGTATAAATGAGAAATCAAAACTCTGAGAAGAGCAATGACATATGTATACACTAACATATATATATTATATAATGTAGTAATATAAATGACATATATATTTATATACATAACATATATATATATATATTCAAATGGCCATTTTCTTTTTTTCCATTTGCTTAACTGCGCAAATAGTTCGGATAAAAACATGAAGAATGAAGGTCTCTAACACAACTTATGTAGACAATAGCCTGATTACTACAGAGTCATTGCTTAAGGTAGTCGGTAAGGTCCTGGGAATTGGATTCGCACCCCGTGTGTGGGTGCTGGCCTCCCCACTTACTAGTTGGGTAACTTCAGGCAACCTACCTCAGTTTTCTACTGTTAAGCTGGCAGGTCTATAAAGTGGCAATAATCAGAACACCTACTTCATAGCGTTGTTGTGAACACGAAGTAAGATCGCACACTTCAAGTAATTGATGTGTAGGAAGAAGTACTCCATGAATCCAAGCCACTGAGTATGAGGAGCATCTAAAAACTGGACTAAAACAGGCCTAAAATAGACATTTTAGCACACGGAGGATGAAGCTCAAGAAATAAATATTTTGGAAGACTGCTAATAACAACACAAAGATGAGAGAACAGAACAAGATACATAGCCCTACATGCAATATCACTTTGTTGATAAACAACATCTATGTTTGAAGAAAAAACTGGAAAGAGAACTCAAAGTATTTGCAGTATTCATTCCCTGGAGGAGAAATTACTGATGATGTACTGATGAATAGTGATTTCTTATTTCAGTGGCCTCACCAGAAGACATGAGCCTTCTGGCAAATCATCTTACTTATCTAACCAGTGGAAACACTGCGGAGTAGCTCGGGTTCATTGCCTCGCACTTCAACGATAAGAATGAGCAGACGATGAGAAAGAAGAGTGTGCTGAAGCAGCGAATCTGCAGAGCCTGCATCGCGAGAACACCATCCCACTCGTGGAGGTGTCCTTAGCCTGTGTCTTATTAGCACTTCTGTCGTCATTAGATATAAATAAACAAGAAATTAGGACTTGAGAACTAAAACAGAATTTTTAAGGACTTCTTCAATGTATGACTGAAAGAATACAGGCCCAATTATGTGAGTGGACAAGGTCCAGCGGCTGGCTAAAGGCCCAGCCTGGTCAGGAGTCTGTGTTTTCTGACCCACAGGCCCTGGAATTTCCCCAAACACCCTATTTCCAAGAGGAAGTACATTGATAAACTGCCTTACCCATATATTAACGAGGGAAAGGATAGAAGTTTTAGCATCTGTACCCAAAATAAATATTTAAATCCAGAACAGCTTTTCAACAAATCATCAAAGTTGCTTTGCCTTTCTATGCAAATGAAAACAATATTCAATACAAACAAAGAAAAAATCAACCTGAAATCAAATCCCTTAGGACGTAGGTTTTGCACAGGTAACAACCACGTTCTTATCCTGGAGGGCCACGAATATTCACAGTGTCAAACAGGCACCAAGAAATAGTAACAGAAACAGGATAAATGCTGCCTCATGGAACAATTACATTTTTTTTCTGCAGGGCAAAGTAATATGTCTTGCATAATCTCAGAGATTTTTTTTTTATTAGAGAGGTGAGAACACCAAATCCCCTTTTCATGAATGCTTCACATAATAAAAGTTAGGCTCACAGGCAGATAGGCAAGCCGGTGTGGGCAGAAATAATTAAGATCCATGATGTGAAGAGCTGAAAGGCAGGCAGGCTTCTAGCAGCGAGGACTAACAGAGCGATAATGAGAAACCAGGCAGAGTGCCCTGCAAGGGAGAGGAAAAGGACTGGAGACCTAACGGTGTTGGTCTCCAAAGCGAAGATCCATCTGCCCATAGCTGTGATACGCAGAGCCCACCCACACCAGACTGCGTGCTGCCCGGAGGGAAGGGTCACTCTGCATCTGAGCAGCCCCGGTTCTGAAACTGGAGCAGCAATTGAGAATTAATAGCTGCGAGGAAGGTTACTTGGGCCTCTTGAGTGTCTTCTCAAGAAGAATCCAGCTTCACAGCTTCCGAATTCTCTAACCAAGGCTGTTCAAGCTGAGAAAGAGAGACCTGAGAATTGGGAGTCCCATCAGTTAGATGAAAAGTGAACGAGTCCCCTTTCTGCCTAGATAGCAAGCCACGGAAACACAGTTGATGTTGTCACCCGGCCTTTCACCTCTTCATCTGAGAAGATGAAAATCTTAAAGAATGAAAGACGTCACTTGGAAGACGACAAGGAATAATAATGGCAAGCTCTACAGGCTGTCTAACTGGGCAGCATAAATAAAAGTTGAAAGAAACAGACCTAAGAAAGTGTTTTATCCATTAAAAAAACAAGCCATAATTGCCTTCCATGCAAGATTGTTCAAGGCAGAAACCGGGACCATTTGCAAAGCAATTAGGTGTTATCCTGGGGAAAACATAACATTAAAAAGATTACACTCAATTGTTCAAAGCCTTTTCTCGTGCCCCATGGGGTCCTGGGCTTTAAATGTGCCACTGAAGAGCTGACCTACCAGGATGTCTGGTGAGGTTCTCCAAGCCAACACGCCGACGGCAGGGACAGCTTCATCACCGTACAGTAACAGCTCAAGTTCGCTGCTTCTTACAGACCTGAAGCGCCTCCAGTATAATTGGATACTTTCCCCCCGTCTGAATTCCCACATCATTGCCAGTCGTTGACAGAGGACAAACCCAGCATTACACACAAAGTCCAAGGACACATAAATTAGTTGAGGAGAGCTGCTTCTAAAACATGAAGGGTGAGAGAAAGTAAAGCAAGGAGGGAGACGAACGGCAGAGACTTCCCCCACCTGCATCAACCTTGCAACCCTCTGCTTTCCTCAGGGCATTCCTCTTGGTCAGCTGAAGCCTCTTATCCCTTAGTTTTCTCACATTTGAGCCATTAAACAAGAATCAGGGGCTCGTGGTCACAATGCTTGCCGAGATGGCTCACCTGGGACTTTCCGACTGGAAACTCGAGTCATGAAATCCTCCCTTCTAACAGGGATGCTGTAGTCAGTCCTTTTACTCCCTGGAGTGTGTGTCGGCATTGTCCGTTCTGTTCTCTGCCCCACTTCCAACCCCTCCAGGTTTCCCTGAATTGCTGTTTCTCTCCTCTCTGCTTTACCTTGTACCGATCCGCGAGTCAACATGTGCTGCTGTTTCCCAAGAAACTAAAATATCTGTCTTCCATGCACATTTGTTCTGGACGTGCAACCAGAGTGAAATTATGTTGGCTGGTACATTTTTAAGGTTATAACCAGCTCCAACCTTTGGGGGCATGCCAATTTGAACAACGGCAGCTAGTACAAATGGAAACTAATGCAGTACTAGCAGGTAATTGTTCATTTTAGATTATGGTTGGAAAGATTAGAGTGTAAAGGGGAATCGAATAGATTTATCAGCACAGGTTTTATTAGTAGCTTTGGCTATGCCTTAATTCCTCAATAACGAAGACCTTTATAGCACAATGATGAAGAGTAAATATCAGACTACTTGGATTTGAATCCCAGCTCTCTTTACCAGCTTTGTGACCTTGACTTTCAGCACATTATTCAACTTCTTAAAGTCCCAGTCTTCCCAACTCTAGAATGGACACAGTAATAGTATACTGTAGCAACAATTATGTGAGATAATCTCTTAAGAGCTTATTAGCACAATGCATCGAGAACTAAACAAAGGGTAGCTGTCTTCGGAAAGTATTAAAGAGAAAATGAGCGGAATTAAGGTTCATTTTTCTTAAAGGACATCCTAGAAAATTAGTGAAATCTCAACAACATCAAAATTTCAAGAGCCAAGGTTCTCAAATTTTAGCAAGCATCAGAATCATCCGGAGGGCTTGTTAAAACCTCAATTGCTGGACCCCAGCCCCAGAGTATCTGATTCAGTCAGACTGGGGTGGGGCTTGAGAATCTTTTCTAACCAGTTCCAGGATAACGCTGAACTAGCGGACCACCTGATGCGAGGCGCTGCTATCGCAAACGGAGAGCTAGAGCGAGCCGATTAACTATTAGGCTCCTACCATGTGTCAGCCACTGCGTACAGCCACCATATTTAGTTCACTGAAAGCCATTGATCTTGTTCTCTAGATATAAAAGCCAAATTTCTAAGTCGCTCATAAATTTTGCCATTCAGTTCCAAAAGGTTGGCCGGTAAGGAGACATTTTGTTGGGCAAGAAAATGATTTTCACTTACATGCATACGATTTGAATCAATCCTGCTCAATCACTGTACCTAATAAACAGGTTTCTTGATCTATTAGTATGCTTTGGAGGTTGAATAATAAATTCTACCCTACCCTCCAAGATTTATATGCCAAAGGATATGTCATACCTAAATGAAAAAGGAACACAAGGGAGGGAAGTAAGTGATAGGTCAGGAAATTAAATTCCTAATAAAAGTATCACTTTTCAATATTCTCTATTTTGGCATTCATCCAAATTTAGACAATCAGTAACATTCATTAGTTGCTAGTGAAATTTTAATAAGAATATTAACTACTCTTTTTCTGATCATTATCAGCACTTAAAAAAATACAAACCACATAATAAAACAACATCACAACATGAAAGTTTAAATCTATGTTTAAAAATTTTCACGTGCGCTTGGTAGAACATGATTTGAGGAAAAGAAAATTTTATTTAAAATGGGAATGGCATAAAGTTTCTTTTAAATCCTTAAAACTCCATGTTCAAGAGGAAGAATGAGGACATTTCTACCTTTCATCTAAAATATTATTCAGAGTATAATTTTTGAAGTCAGTTAAATCAATAAATGCCATGCAAAACCCTGGTAGGAACCAGGTGACCTCATTAATGCCAGCTTCACAGTTTAATGACATCCCATCATATTGAATGTTAAGGTGTAAAGTACAAATTAATCATGGCAATAGGAGTGTACAATCCCATTTTGTCTTGTTAGAATGCATTCCTTGACTATAGTTAATTTGACCTTCATAGCAATGACCAAATGAAACTTCTAAAATAAATGTGTAACAAGGCTCTATTCGGTGAAATTTAATACCTTCTTTCAAATCACTAGCAAATACCTTATAGAGCAAAGCTTCTTACAAAATGCTTTAGTTTCACTACTGCTCAAATAATAAATCAATCCCATACTTCTTCTATTGGATTTTCCCATTCTTCTTGAATGTTTCAATAACCAGGAACATGTTCAAAGAACTATAATCTCACAAATAAAAATGCGATCTATGACTTAAGAGAAAAGCATCTCAACTACATTTTAAATACTTTCCTCTATTTGAGATATTTCTAAAAAGAAACAGAAATAAATGAGATTTTGAGAGAAAGATTTATGTTACTAGGGAGTTTGAATATTTTTCTTTAGCCAAAGCACAAACCAGAGCTCATTTTTGCCTTGAAAAACAGGCAATAAATATTCATCTATCTCATAAAACAAAGTCTGATTTTCATGACATGCCTTGGTTAGCTGGATTACCCCACTTAGCCTTTCGACACAGACATTCTCTGAAAGCTGAGACCACTGAGATAATAAGGAACAAAATGTGATGATGAAGATCTGCTGAAGGAATAAGGAATTCGAAGCACATCTGACGAGTCTGTTCACCAACAATTTTGGGAGCCAGGCTCCCTACAGAAATAGCTCCTCTCCAAGCTGTGTAATTATTGATCTGCAGATGCTGTACATGAGCCGACTTGGGGAAGAACTACTGACTCTGAGCCCTCCCTGCTTAAACATCATTTATTGAGCTGCTTCTTCTACCTGTTAGCCATTATTCTAGAGATATGAAAGGAAGAAAACAAAAAGACACTGCCCACCCATCCTCATACCCTTGCCCCCAACTCAACTCTGTTCTGCAATCTCAAGGGTTTGCAACCTCCTGGGAGAGAACAGTCACGCGCACAGTGTGCCCTTCGTCTCCTTTGTTGTCTTCTGCTGGCGCCCCGAACTCAAGCACGTCAGGCTCCTTTCAGGTTCTTGAGTGCATTATGCTACCTCCCACCCAGAGCCTGAGGACATGCTCTTCCCGGTCACTCGGAAAATGCTCCCTGCCTTGATCATGGTACATATTACTCAATCTTCAAGTGTCATAATTCACATTGCTTTCTCAGGGAAGCCATCCCTAACTCCCCATTCTAGCTCCTCAGAGCTCGGAGGTTTTCCAGAGCATGGAGCACAGTTGGTAACCATGCTAGAAACATCTGATCCATATCTACACTGCCCACTTGTCAACACCCATGTTCTTGGTTGCTTAACGTGTGCCATGTGCAGTGTTGGGAATATAAGTTGTGTTGGGAATTTGTGTTGGGAAACAAGACAGAGTCCCTATCCTCATGGAATATTCATCAGATAAAAATCATAATAAATACTATGAAAGAAGCGCATGAGGTTTCATACTTTGTGTTTATACCTAGGGGTTTATACCTATTTGATATAACAGAGTCAGGGATATTGATGCATCAGAGGTGAGACGGTGCTAAGAGAAAATGTATTCCAGGCACAGGGAGAGGCCAGGGCAAAAGGCCTGGAAGAGCTTCCTCCGTGAAAACCATCGGATAAGGCAAACAGAGCTGGGTGGGACTTAGTGGGCAACGGGGAGAGGGCTATGGGATAAGGATGCAGTGGTCAAACAGGCAATAAACCCCACAGTCAAAGAAAGATTTATTGTCTGACTCTGAACCAGTTGGAAGAGTGAATTTTAGCACACTCAGGGACGTGGAGGCACAAAAAGAAAGGAAGTGGTTCTGCTGGATGAGAAGACTCGTGAGGTGTGAACGGCATGTGAGGGATGATGCACGAGGTCTTAAAGGGACCTGCCAAGAGAAAGAGGAGAGGTTATTACATCTACACATGGTGCCTTGTTATTCGGTGCTAAGACAACCACTCTTTAGCCAACGTTCTGGAATAGAGAGGACACGGCAATCACCCATGAGGCACTGCTTGCTGTTTCAGCCTAACCACCTAAAAAAATAAAGAACTTCTATTATGAATTAGTATTTTAAAAAGAAGTCTACCCACATTGTCTTCGCAACTGGAGATTTCACAGAAAAAAACGTACTGAGGTGCTAAGGTCCTTTTACAAACACACAAATCCTCTCCACGCCCCTGTAAAACAACCCTATTGATATAAAAGACTGAACCGAGCAGAAAACATGTTTACTGTCGGTCCGAGTCAAAGGTGTGTTCGGCGGCCCAGATCACGGAATGGCCGGCCATGTGCTCGAAATCTTGGACTGCTGCGTGCATGGCTAAGAACCAAGCAAGGGGGAAACCACAAGGTCTCTCTGTATATTGTGTGTGTGTGTGCGTGCGTGCGTGTGTGTGTAATACAACCGTTACCCAACCTTTCAGATCTATGGCACTGGAAAGAGCTTTCTCAATGGAAAGCCCGGGCAGTACGACTTTCAGCTGTCAGGATCCTACAGCACTAGATGTTTGATGCACAACTAGAGAAAAATGCTCAGCCCGCATCTTTCCACCACCCTCTTAGATTGAGTGACCGCAAACACTGAAGCCAAAGTAAATGTTTTCTGTATCATGATGTTCTAGCCTACTCTACCCCAGAAGACATAAAGATTATAAACAAAACCAAGGGAAGTAGGGGGAGTCAAGAAGTGCCCTTAGAAGAACGGGTCTGGATGTGGGATGCTAAAATTTTTCTGAGGGCCGCCGTAACAAACTACCCCAAACCGTATCATTATTCTCCCGTGTTGCAGGAGGCCGGAAGTCCAAAATCAAGGGGTCAGCCCCTTCTGGAAGCTCTGAGGGAGAAACTGCCCCATGCTTCTCTTTCTTAGCTGCTGATGGTTACCAGCGACCTGACTCTACTGGACGTGTCACAGCATCTGCACAGAGCCTTCTTCTAAGGACCCTCAAAGTCCAGCATGGTTTCATCTCGAGGTCCTTAACTAATTACGTCTGGCAAAGACCCTATTTCCAAATGTGGTCACATCCCGAGTTTCCGTGCAGACACAAACACTATTCAACCCACTCCAGATGCTGTTCTTGCTCCGTGGCTCCCATGCACAGAGTTTCTCTAGGCTCCAAACGGCAAGAGAGGGGTGCCTTTAGGTCTAGAATGGTAACTAAGCACTTTCTACTCTAAGGCTCATAGAAACAATGCAGACATCTCTGTGTGTGTCCTCCATGATGGTCTTTGAAATGCTTCTTCGAAAGAGGACCTCCTGCGCGAATATAGTTCTTCACATAGTTTATCAGTAAAACCTCAGGAAAATTAAACCATAAGAGGCATTTCCCAAAAAGCACTGTCAAGTTGAATGACATCCACAAAAGTTCAAAAGCAAGAATAAACCTTGGGGTCGGTGCCCTCTCCATTCATGAGGCTTTTTGGCCTTTCAAAACAACAACAACAACAACTATGCCAAGCACAAAAAGATTGCTGGCCTAGATTTGGAAGTGTGAATGTAAACAGCCTGGCTATTGGCTTAGAAGAGTAGACATCACAAATACTTACTGTCAGGGCGCCTGGGTGGCTCAGTTAGTTAAGCGTCTGACTTCGGCTCAGGTCATGATCTCACGGTTTGTGAGTTCGAGCCCCATGTTGGGCTCTGTGCTGACAGCTCAGAGCCTGGAGCCTGCTTCGGATTCTGTATCTCCCTCTCTGTCTCTTCCCCTCTCCAACTCATGCTCTGTCTGTCTCTCTCAAAAATAAATAAACATTAAAAAAAAAAAACAAATACTTACTGTTGCCTTTATTCAGGTGGGTGCTTTTTGTTTTTTAACAAGGTTCAGTCTTTTCTATCATTAGTGATGAGAGAAATACCTTTTGTTTAGCTTAGCCCAGGAAGAAGGGCCCCAGCCTCCCATCAGAATACAGAGCACACAGACACAGCCCCAGGTGGCACAGACCCGACCTAATATAAAACTTAGGGCTTCACTGTGACCAAATATCAGAGAAGGCTGTGCATTGGCTTCAAAAAAGAGAGGTCAAATTCTGTCGACCTTCCCTAGGCAACGTTCCCCCATGCTCTGTTACTCCCTTTGTTCCTTACAGTAGATGGCGGGCTTCATTTATACAGTGTTACAGGAGAAGGAAATGGGAAATGACGCTAAAAGTCCCGGGATCACACTTGGAAATTGGTGGGACTCTGTAAACCTACCTCCTGTCCAGCTGTGTGGCTGTCGGCACGAGGAAACTGGGGGAAGCTTCATTAAAAGAGATATTAAGGAAGCACACCTTCCATTTCTTTTGTTACATCCTTGTGTGGAACCATTTCCTTCAGTTGGATTAAAGAGTGCGCTCACTTTTGAAGAGTCAGGACTTGAAACTCCTGTTGGTTTTCCTTCACTACCATCCCTCAGACTAACCTTTCACAACACGAGTCACTATGTTAATTTCAGAAATGCACGAAATGAGAGTTCTTAATCTCCCCAGCCACACACAGTGCTTTGCACAACTAGACAATCTATAAGAATTGGTTGAAATAAAAATGACACAGAGACAGAAACCACCCTTCAGAAATTCACTGTTCATGAGGGAATTAAAAGCAAAAATGAACTACTGGGACCTCATCAAGATAAAAAGCTTCTGCGCGGCAAAGGAAACAACCTACAAAACTAATAGACAACCAACAGAATGGGAAAGGATAATTGCAAATGACATATCGGATAAAGGACTAGTATCTAAAATCTATAAAGAACTTACCAAACTCCACACCTGAAAAACAAATAATCCAGTGAAGAAATGGGCAGAAGATATGAATAGACAGTTCTCCAAAGATGACATCCAGATGGCCAACAGACACATGAAACGAGGCTCAATGTCACTCATCATCAGGGAAACACAAATCAAAACCACACTGAGATAATACCTCACACCAGTCAGAGTGGCTAAAATGAATAAATCAGGAAACTATAGATGCTGGCGGGGATGTGGAGAAGCAGGCACCCTCTTGCACTGTTGGTGGGAATGCAAACTAGGACAGGCGCTCTGGAAGATGGTGTGGAAGTTCCTCAAAAAAATGCAAATAGAGCTACCCTATGACCCAGCAATAGCACTGCTAGGAATCTACCCAAGAGACACAGGAGTGCTGATGCACAGGTGCACGTGTACCCCAATGTTCATAGCAGCACTTTCGACAATAGCCAAATCATGGAAAGAGACTAAGTGTCCATCAACTGATGAATGGATAAAGAAGATGTGGTATATATATATATATATATATATATATATATATATACAATGGAATACCATGCAGCAATGAGGAAGAGTGAAATCTGGTCATGCGTAGCAACATGGATGGAACTGGAGGGTATTATGCTGAGTGAAATAAGTCAGTCAGAGAAAGACAGATACCATATGTTTCCACGCATAGGTGGATTTTGAGAGACTTAGCAGAAAACCATAGGGGAGGGGAAGAGTGGAAAGGAAAAGACACAGAGAGGGAGGAAGACAAAACATAAGAGACCCTCAAAGACTAAGGACGAACTGAGGGATTGGGGGGGGTGGGAGGAGGGAGAGTGGGTGACGGACACAGAGGAGGGCACTTGTTGGGATGAGCACTGGGTGTTATATGGAAACCAATTTGACAATAAATTATTTTTAAAAAAAGAAATTCACTGTTCATATGTTAGAATAAAATTGACAAGGGGTGCCTGGGTGACTCAGTTGGTCATGATCTCACGGTTCATGGGTTCGAGCCCAGTGTGGGACTCTGTACTGATAGCCGGGTGCCTGGAGCCTGCTCCGGATTCTGTGACTCCCTCTCTCTCTGCCCCTCCCCTGCTCACGCTCTGTCTCTCTGTCTCGCAAAAATAAATAAAATGTTAAAAAAAATTTTAAAAAGTTGACGGAAAGAAGTACCATGCTGTATTTAGGATGGGGGAGTTCCAGCTCCTGATGCATGCGAGAATGCCTATTTCTCTTCTGGCACTGTGATGGCCACGCCGTTGTATCCTTTGAACTAAAAGAAGTAGAAATGTTCAAACTCTGGAATTATATAAATTACAGCCCAGAGAGAAAAAAAAAAAGGCAACACTGGTCTATTTCACTTCAAAGCTGCACACTTTCAAAGCCACCTCATACGTGTTGAATTTCTCCGTGTTATGACATGTCATTCTTTGGCCTCACAGGAAATTTGAACTACCACATCGAGCAATCAATAAAAATCCTCTTCCTTTTCACAACACCCAAGTAATATTTCCTAACTTTGTTTTGAGTCACTCAAAGCAAGCTTTTTACAGCTCCTTTGATATGCGCTTCTACAAAGAAACACCCTTGTGTTTCTGTTTCAAAAATCTAATGCCATTTTGAAATAGACTTCTAAAAATATGTTCTGGCAATTCTGGATGATAAGAAAAAGCATGCTGAGGTACATGTAAGCTTCAGGAGAGATGACATTTGGAAGATCACCGGGGCTTCATTCCAGTTAAGATCAGAGGACGCTGGTTTGGGGGAACGGGAAGAGGAAGGTTAAACGTGTAAATGTAATCACGCTCTCTAGTAATAACTGCGGTCCGGCTTGGCAGGACCTAGATGCTAACACGCACTGAAACTGTGAGGGCCTGTGGAAAATGATATTTTAAATAATAATAATAATAAAGGCTGGACATTATCAGCAGTGTAACTGAGGTGATAATGTGGATATTTCTTCTTTGTAATTTTTTTGAAAAAATTTTCCAGAATATTACCAAAGCTGATACAGCAAACAGACACATACCCACCATTTGGAGTTACTATGAACACTGGACTCAGAGCTTCGCTTTGTGAAAGATCCAAAGTCCTACGGATAAAACTGATCTCGTCTCTGACCCTTTCCCCATCCTCTCTCTCTCCCTCTATCTCCAGCATGTCACTAGCCCATATTGGTTGAGTATGCAATCTATATTTGTACATATTGGTAACTAATACATATTTGAAAATCATGTACAAATCATACATACAGTGTTGTATTTTTTAATTTACAGAAATGTTAAAATATTTTATGCAACTTTCTACAATCTGCTTTTACTTTTACTCAACCTCAGGTGTTCTGAAATCCATCCATGTACATTATTCATATACTTTATTCACTTGGCTGTATTATATCCTGAATAAACAGTTTCTTTATCCCTTTCCAAACTTATGAGAATTTGAGGATTTTTTTTCCTTTTATAAATAATGCTGTCATTTGCACAGTTGTGTGCCCTAGAGTTTTCTAGGACAAATATCCAGAAGAGGAGTAGTTGGGTCATGGTATACATGCATTTTCAACTATAACGGATGTTGCCACGATGCTCTACAAAGTGTTCCAATTTGCACCATCGCTAGCATTGTAGGGGACTTCCCATATCTTCTCCAGCACTTGATTTTCTGTGCCTTTGCCATATGTTGTACTGATTGGGTTTAAAATAAATTCATTGTTTCATTTTGCTTCCATACGTTATGAATGAGGTCAACCATTTTTTCGTGTTTGTTGCCTCTTTCCATTTCCTCTTCTATGGCTACCTGTTCATATATTCTGTCCATTTTCCTATTGAGTTGCTTACCTTTCCTTTCAGATTTGTAGCACGTATTCATACATTCATGACCATTGATCTGTTGTGTATGTTACAAATGTCTACTGAGGCTCATCTTTTAACTTCGTGGTGTACTTTTTGAGCGAAAGTTTTTCATGTTTATAAAATGTATTAGATTTTGTCTTTATAACCTCTCGAGCAATCTGGTTTAAAAAATCCTTTCCTACCCTTTGGTTGTAAACATATTTACTACATTTTATTCCAACATTTTTAATGTTTAGGACTTTCATGCACATTTAGGGCCTTTATAAATTTTGTGAAATGTATCAATTTATACGAGTTAAGTTTCAAATAGACATATTTTAATAATTAAATAGTATATACTAATGTATTTTACATGAAAATATTAATATATTTTTCAACATTTGGGATTTTTATGTGTGTTAAAGTATTAAATGTATATTCAGACCATAAATTTTATAGATTTTCTTCCTTCTTTATAACTTCTTGATCGTATCTGGTTAAACAGATTTTTTCCTAGCCTGTGGTCATGATATTTTTACTACATTTCATTCTAACATTTAAAAAAAAGTTTTCATTTGAATATAGTTGACCCACCGTGTTACACCGGTTTCAGATGTACAACATAGTATTTCAACTTCTCTGCGCTACCCTCTGTCACCACACGACGACATTCCAAATGCCACCAACAGTATTCATGATGCTGTGCTTTTTACTCCCATGCCTTACTTGTTCCATAACTGGGATCCTGTATCTCCCTCTCCTCTCACCCATTTTGTCCAACCCCCTCTCCCTCCCCCTCCACCAGCAACTGGGAGTTTGTTCTCTGTATTTATGAGTTTGTTTTCACTCTTTGTTTATTCATTTGTTTTGATTTTTAGTTTCCACATATGAGTGAAATCACATGGTATTTGTCTTTCTCAGCCTGCTTTATTTCACTTAGCATAATACCCTCTAGGTCCATCCATGATTAAAAAATTAAAAGTGGAAATACCACATGATCCAATAACCTCACTACTGGGTATTTACCCAAAGAAAATAAAAACACTAATTCAAAAAGATATATGCACCCTATGCTTATTACAGCATTAATCAAATATTTTTAATGTTATTTTATTTTTCCTTCTATCATGGAGAATCAAGTAGTTCAAATCCATTTATTGAAATGACTATGGTCCCTTATAGGCTTGGGTGTATCTGAAGGCTCTTCATCCGTTCTATTTTCTGGGACTAAAATATTAATGTAGATTTACTAACATCTTTTTCTACCACAATACGGCAGAAATATTTAACCGTGCTCCTGAATATAAGAGGAATGCTTTTAAAGCTTTCTCATTAAACATGATGCCATAGCTTTCTGAACATCCCTTCTAATCCTAATTTGTACAAAATATTACTGTAAACATGCTGACTTGCATTAATAGCTTTAGAAAACTACTGTATGGCTTTTTCCTTTAATCTATAAATTGGGTGGATTCAATTAATAAATTTGGGGGAGGGATGTTAACTAGCCTTCCATTCTAGTAGAAATCCTATTTTACTTCTTTCTCCTTTCTTTTAAACCTCTATACTGTGGCTGGTATTTTATTTAGGATGTCCGCATCTATCCATAATATGGTAAAATAATTTTATTTTTATCCATTGTCCTTAGTCAGTATTGTTATAAAATTTGTAATAACCTAAAAACAATAAGCTGGATATTTCTTCACTCTTCTTCTCTTTTCCAAGACAGGAAATATCTATTTCTTTAAAAATTCACCTCTAAAACTTCCTGGGCCAGAATTCTTTTATGGGGGAGATTTTTTAACTGGTAAATTAATTTTTTTTGCCACGGATTGTTTCATTTTCATTTTTCTATTTCTTTTTGGGTTTGTTTTGATATATTTTTCACATACAAATGCCCATTTGTCCAAATTTTCAAATTTGTTCATATGTTACATATTCACAGTACTTTCTTCTGATTTGTATATTCCCTTTTCTAGTCTCTTTTAAACCAGGAGACACAATTCAGGATAGCTTTTTTCTGAGGTCAGCATTTCCATCCAGACAACCATTTCATCAAATATACATGGATTTGAAGGGGTCCAAAAAACCCAGCTAATACAACCACCTAAGCCCAGAAATCAAAATCAGAGTTAGTTTAAGTAGAGTTTAAATGTTTTCAATGAAAAATGCTTTTCTATTATAGTTGTTGGTCTTTAGTTACATCATAATCTATATATTATCTATTTGCATAATATTTATATCAGTATAAGCTTTTATAGGTAAACATGTTTTGATAAGGTATTCTTATTTACAGGAAAAACAACTGCCAGTGTCCTTGTTCCGGCGAATCTAGGGGTCCCCGAAGGATGGACGGTCAGGCGAAAGGAAGTGAGAGAGCCACGGGTGAGATGGAGTCTGATGACCAAACAGGCAGCCCTGGCAATTCTGGCATCTCTGCTTTGCTGGTCTCAGTGTCTTTATTTTTAAAGGCAGCGAGTGACATTACATCAGTGACAAGGCATTCTTTACAACATACATTGTTGTCACAAGACATATGTAGTCATCTATAGGTTTATGGTAACTTTTATAAGAGTATTTTGTTATTGCCTTTTTATTATAAGGGAGCGTGGAGATGGGAATAGCACAAGGATTGGTGAAATGTTAACCTCAGGGAGGTGCTCAATATTTGCTGCTGATCAATGAAGATATGTGTAGCTACTTTAGTTTGCACCTTATCTATAAGCAGCGCATCTAACTCTTGGGCTAGGCTAACCTCCGGGGAAGGTCCTAAGTCTCTTTACAATCTTTCCCATCAGTCTGTTAATCAAATACTGAGAGAAATTTTACAGAGATGTGACTTGAGGTTTTATGGTGGGGCTGAGGGGATGATTAACACAACACAATACCTGCAGGGAAAATCTAGTTTGGTTCAAGGAGTCTTGTGGCCTAACGCCTACTAATTTCTAGCCAACTCATAACTGCTATTCTATATGATCAGTTTGCGTACCCTATCCCCAAGAGGCAACCTTGAGGTTACTTCTGGCCAGGTTACTCTCATTCAGATTTTATCCATCAAGACTTCGCACTCCAGGTCCCCTTTTCCATATGCCATAAAACTAAAGAGCATTATATCCCTTAGGCCAACGAGAGCAGTTCAAGAAATCTAGGCCTGAAAGATTATTTAGAAGGAGGTAAAACTAGGCGCCAGTTTGGCTGGCGGGAGCTTTGCTTCACCCTTTCCCACGCAGGGAGGGGTCTCAACCTGTGAGCCCAAAACGGCTCCCAACAAACAACCACTGGAAATATGTAGTATTTAATTTTCTCTCCCAATATCAACATCATTCGTGAAGAAATAACCAAAACACCACTCTATCTGGAGGAACCTTATGGTAATTCTAGAACATACGGAAGCAACAGCCTTTGGAAGAGCGATATGGAAAACCAAAGCCTAGAGTACAATGCATAGAAAAATCAGCAGTAATTTGTTTTCAAAGGGGAAGAAAACAAGTTACTTTTTCTACAAAATTAAACAGAGCACCTCAAATTGGAATTATTCAGCTGACTTTTGCTTTATAGAAACATTTCCTGAAGAGACAACTCACAGACAATGACTTCTAAAGAAATTCTGTTAGTGGTAGAGAGGATAGATTACTTAGATCAAAAAGTACTTTTTAAAACTGCACATAATTCCCTACTGCAAATAAACATAAAATATGTTTGAGTAATTTAGCAATAAAGAAATCTGTTCAATTTCATTAACCCACTTTTTGGAGAGTATTTAATCACAGACTCTTCCCACATGGCATCTATTTTGGGTCATGGAATATGCTTTGGAAAATACTACTGTGGCAACATTTAATAAGAATGGAAATTTAGAAGGGAAAACAGAAAACACACATACAAATCAGGGTGACAATTTACAGATAGGTTCATAATTCATATATAGAATATAACTGAAGTCCAAAGCACCAGCCCTTAAGACTAGGTAAGTTAACAGAACTCTCATTCAAAAAAACAGAGTTAAAACTATTACCCATGCATTTGCAAAATACTGCTTCCGCAAAACAGTGTGGCTAATGCCCTGCCCATATAAGAGAAGAATCATACAAGCTTTTGTCTCTCTCCTTACACACACACACACACACACACACACACACACACACACACACAGAAACTGGGGAAGGGTATGAGGACTGTACCATTACTCATCTTTTAGAACACAAAAAGGCAATAGTATTAAGCCATCCTTAACACTGGCCACAGTCAGGTACCCATTAATGCAAGCAAATTCCTGTATTAGGCCGATCAATGTGACTCTCCTTTTTTATTGAATTTACTTAGAGAACTAACTAAATAGACTTTTATTTATTTAAGTACTGCTAGAGCCACTAGAAAAAAAGGAAAAATCACACTCCTGCCAGGATCTAGGGAATGCTGACCTCTCTGAATGTCTCTTTCCTTTCTCTTGGTCATCTATCTTTACACTCTGGAGGACCAAAAGTAACTGAATAAACATGATCTTGTCCTTGGCCTTCACCAAGGAAAATTGTTTATATCAGAGACCATTTCCCGTTAGAGCCTGAAATCATTATTTTAAAGTAAATTGTCAAATGCTCCACCGTTGATCTCAGTTCAGTTCTGCCATTTGCTGCTCTGTGAACCAAGTCCAGGGCACGACATTAAGCCCGTGACTACATAACATGAGAAAAATGTTTTAAGGCAGAATAAAATATCATCTACAGTTCCTGGCAGTGAATCTTAACAATTGAAAGATCCTTGTCCAAGCAAACACTTCAAGACATTGTTTCAGAAATATGACAGTCCTGCCTACCACACATGCTGCTGTGAGAACTTAATGAGATAATGGAGGGAAGGAGCACGATGCTGTAACATGTAGTGGAGATTTTCAATAAACATTCTTTGAATCAGAATTTACTGAAATGTATCATAACCCATCATGAAGAAGGGTAATTTTAACCAAATTTAGCAGCATCCATTTCAGGAAATATTTTGGCCGTGAAAGGGAGCAGAATATATGACCCCGAAATGTGCTTCTCTGGCATATCTGGAGTATTTTGAGCGAAGGCAAGTTAAGACCAAGCAGACTCAAAACAAAAGAAAACAAAAAAACAAAAAAAAAACAAAAACAAAATATTTACTTCTCTTTTAACCTGCTATAGTAATTTAGATAGGGGGCCTGGCTCAGAGAGAGAGCCCTTACCAGAGATAACTTTTATCTAACTTATCTGTATGGCAGGGCAAACCTCTAATTACCAAACATGGGCTCTTCTTATCTTCCTGCGAATTACTCCCCTCCCTTTGGAAGCCCGAGGCCCCTGCCCCATTCCTCAGCTCAGGAGGGCACATAAGCCTCCACTGCCCAACTTGTCCGCGGACCTCATATCAATACAGACATAATTAACTGTTTTCCTCCTGTCAATATATCTTATATCAATCCACCAGCCGCAGAACTGAGAAAGGTAGAGGACAATTTTCTCCTCCCCAACAGCCATCTGGCTGCTTGTGTTCTCCTATAACCACCAAACAGACCCTTAAAATATCTGAATGGCAGAACAAAAAAGGTAGGCCCCGCGCGGCCTCCATACAGTCTTTTGTTCTGAACTGCTCTACCTGGATCTCTCTTCACCTGATAACACCCTGTTGCTGACACTTCAGTTGCTGATAGGCAGCTCACCTCTTCACTTTCATCCTCTTAAAAAATCTCAGTATTTCTGAAACTCTGCTCCAATGACATGCCCTTGTTTTCTCTTCTCATTTCCCCTAGTGCCGAGAATGAATCTGGCTTCTACGCCCTAAACCTCATCTTCCTTGGAAGGCGGAGTTTCCACTAGGGTTTTCAGGCACTGAAGGGGGTACGAGGATGTGGTGAGCGTCTTGCCCAAAGTTACATGCCTTTTTGGCAGCAAAGTTGAGATTGAGAATCAAAACCAACATACTTTCCTATGCTAACCAATTCTGAGACAAAGCATACTTTCCCGTCCCTGTATGAAACAATTCTGGGACCAAACATTCTTTCCAATTTCCTAAGTGTCCTAACTTCTTAAACAATTTTCTATTTCCAGGTTTCTAAACAATAACATGGCTTGGGCAAAAATAACAGCTATTTGGTCTAGGATATACTTAGTCCCAGTGATCAGACTGTACAACCAAAATAGTTAATTTGTCAAACCTAACAGGTCACACATTATTGCTGACTTCAAGACCCTTACTGTGTCCATCATAAATGTCTAAATTCTGTCCAGTCTCAACTGGTAGAAGTCCCCAAAGCCCTAATAAATATCCTTCCCTGACTTGCTCCTACGGCAATATTACTAAGACACAGTCTTACATTGTGTCCCCCTTATTACAGTAAGTCTAATAAACTGAGCACTGGTTGATCAGTAGGTTTTTCTGGTGGCTTTGCCCTAACCAACACACAGAGTGACCCCCAATTCAGTGTTTATCTTTCTACTCCCCTCATTCTTTATCATACGGTCTTTTCTATTCAATGATAAAGTTTCCCTTTATGAACCTTATGTGTTGCTGTTAACATATAATCTAAGTCTCCTTATATACCATATATGCTTTATTGCATGACACATGGCACAGATTCTAGTAGTCATAGCACTAACAGCAACAGCAGCTGTCTTTTATGTGTCTTCCAAATTCCAGGTACTTTATATGCATTATCTCATCTATTCCTAACATCCTGTCAGCAAGGCAAGTGATTTTCCCAATTTTAAATGATAGAATTGAGTTCAAAGAGGTGAAATAACTATCTTAAGACCACGCAGGTAGTAAGTACTGGAACTTGGATTCAAATCCATGCAACCAGCTCCCAGAGCCCGGCTTCTTCAATAAGCTGTACGGTTTAGAATTTTAAAATAGCTCTGATTTCAAAAACCACTCCTTTTCTACTACATAAAAATAGCATAAGGGGGTGAAAATATGAGGAAATACATAGAATTTCCGGGTAATATTTGCTGTGTAAAGATAGGTGGAGGCTTGCTAGTGAGGGAACAATGAAGGCAAGAATGCCTATCCTGGCCAGCTGAGAAGTAATACAAATTTGGCAAGGAGGTAGAGAAATAGCAACTTTCATACTTCACTCGTGGTATTATAAATTGGTAAAGACTCTATGGGGGCGCCTGGGTGGCTCAGTTGGTTAAGCGGCCAACTGCAACTCAGGTCATGATCTCACGGTCTGTGAGTTCGATCTCATGGTCTGTGAGTTCGAGCCCCGCGTCGGGCTCTGTGCTGACAGCTCAGAGCCTGGAGCCTGCTTCAGATTCTGTATCTCCCTCTCTCTCTGCCCTTCCCTTGCTCACTCTCTGTCTCTATGTCTCTCAAAAATAAAGACGCTAAGAAAATTTTTAAAAAGACTCTATGGCACGTGCTTTGGCAATGTCTGACAAAATTATGCACCTAAAATATAGCTGAAAAACACATAAAAAAGAAAATACAGAAGACTGGAGAAAGGGACTGTGAAGGAAGTCTTTTCACCATATAATGTTTACAAGTTTTGAATGTTAAACTATGTGAATGTTTTCCTTATTAGAATATAAATGTAATTTAAAATAAACAGACAAAATAATGACTGTTTCAAAAGACCTCTACTCTAACCAGCTCAGATTCAAAAGAAATTGGTGGTATTATACCCACACTCCCCACCTGCTCAATCCTCTTCCCAAACACTGCCTGGTCCATATTTGATGGCTATATTTCTTATAAATATAAAAACAATATAATTTCATTAATCTGCAAATGTCCACAAATCCCACTGGGACTTTAACCCATGTACACGTTATACCTACACAGCCTATTCAGTTTTTATTTTGGTATCAGTATTTTTTAAGAAATACTTTAATCTAGGGAAGCCTGGGTGGCTGAGTCCATTAAGCAATGACTCTTGATTTCGGCTCAGGTCATGATCTCACAGTCATGAGATCGGACCCCGCATCAGGTTCTACACTGACAGCATGAAGCCTGCTTGGGATTCTTTCTCTCCCTCTCCTTCCCCGCCTCTCCCCCAACTCACTCACACACACACACGCTCTCTCTTCTTCTCTCTCTCTCTCTCTCAAAATAAATAAATAAACATTTAAAAATATAAACATTTTAACCTACAGCCTTATCAGATGCCCTCAACATCTGCGACGAGCATGAGATGGTGAAGGAGTGTGTTCCGTCAGTAGTTGAGCACTGTCTTACTTAAGAAGTGAACTTTTAATAGATGTGAAATACCAAAAAAAAAAAAAAAAAAAAAATTCCTTGAAGGGAAATAACTTGCAAAGCCTGTGGAGACTGTGCACATGTGTGTGCGAATGAACATGCCTCAACCTGAGTGAAAGATGGAGTGGGACATCCTTCAGCTCGTGACTTGGGGTGTGAGAGGCAGCCACCCGTGAAGCAGCCCCTGTGACTGCCTCCTCCTCAATGAGGGAGATGCTGTGGAGAACTTCGACAAGTGTGAGGGAACTTTTACATTTCCTCTCAGACATGGGTATGCGCCCTCTAAATAGCCGAACCAGAGCCTAAGTTAGAAGGGGGCAGGAGAGTGCCACTGGACCACAGCTGAAGGCCCGCCAGTTTTGCCATTCGGAGGCCACGGGCCCACCATGAGCCACCGAAGGGGAAGGGCAGCTGGGACCCTGATACTGAAGTACTTCTAACACATAGACCCATGATTGTTGGTGAGAGAGCACATTTCACGGACTCGGAGCCTGCTGCCCTGGAAAAACAGACCATCCATAGCCTTACATCACTCACTTGATGGCGTTGTTACTGTCTCCATTGTCATCATTCTTCACCATTTACCGTGAGCCTCTATCTGCCAACCACATCAGTGGGCATTTTGTGTACATTGCCTCTAACTATCACAGTGACCCTAGATGGCAAATACAACCTCTTAATTTTTTTTAATGGTATACAGCTTTGTTTTATTTTGTTTTGCAATGAGAAAGTATTAATGAAATCAGCTATTACAATTTTTAACAAAATGGTGGATACATCCTCCCCATCTTAATACGCTGTCACCATTGCCTATCTATATTTTTTATTTTAAAAAATATGGAACACTTCACGAATTTGCGTGTCATCCTTGCGCAGGGGCCATGCTAATCTTCTCTGTATCGTTTCAATTTTAGCATATGTGCCGCCAAAGTGAGCACACAACCTCTTAATTTTAATGAGGAGAAACTGAGGCTCAGGAAGATTAAGTGACCTATGAAGATTACCTGGTAGAGGCAGATGGGAGCTCAGGTCATCCTGACTCCTTGAACTACAAGATCTCCTTGTAACTACTCAGATGGAGTTATTTACAAAAAAAGATTAGCAAACCAAAGTAGCATCAAACACACTTGAGGTCTGCAAATGGCGTCAGCGGGTCATACAATTTCTCAGCCTCTCACAACGAACATCACCCCAGATCACTCGGAGTTGTCTGGCAAAGAGCAAGAGTTCTCTGTCCCATCCATCACCCTCTCCCTCATGTCTGCCAAAACTCACCACTCTCCATTCTCAGGGTGGGATGAAGAGCTTTCTTCTAGCCAACTGCCTTCCACACACCCTCAGGTCCTCTGAAGCCCAACCTCCTTCGAAGCAGGTATGTCTCCCTAGCAGGAACCTTCTCGAGGACCTCTATTATAGGGAAGCAGGAAGGGCAAAGAGTCTACTACCCAGAACATTTATTTTCTCTGACATGGCCTTTTTCTTGGTCACGAGTCCATCTCAGGTAGGACTGCTCCATGTGGCATTTCATGTTTGTATATCTTGGGCATCTGTCTCTCTCTTTTCACAACACACCTTCTGAACATCAGGCTTTCTCTAAGGATGATGATATGTCTCACAACATATTCCTCTTTTTCACCACTGCGGGCTATAACGGTTTAGCAAGAACTGCTAGGAAGGACATGTGTGTTAACGAAGGAGCTGGCTCCCCCCCTTGCTCAGCCATGAACAACAATAGGGAAGCCAGCAGAAACACAGCATGGAACAACTCAGCTCCCTCGTGATACAGAAAGACATGGCTTGTGCCCTCTATGGTCATAAGGAAGAGCTACCCTCTCCCTCCCTATGCGCCCCCCCCCTCACACACACACACACACACACACACACACACACACACACCAACTCTTACCCATTCTTTAGCTTACAAGTCAAATTTTATCCTCCTCTTTTAGAGGACCTTTCTATGACTTACCTATCCCTAAGCTAGACTTTCTAATCTCTGAACAAATGACAGCATTTATCACTGATGCTTGTTGGTACTTGACATATACAATATCATTTTCATAAAAATGA
This sequence comes from Paguma larvata, assembly GCA_030068075.1. Lineage (NCBI taxonomy): Eukaryota > Metazoa > Chordata > Mammalia > Carnivora > Viverridae > Paguma > Paguma larvata. Next base: position 22,847,473 of record CM057829.1, read on the forward strand.
TTATTAGCTTCTTAAACTACACTATAAGTTCCTTGGAAACAGCAACCAAATTTTGTCCATGACACCCAGAATGATGCTTTGCCCTTAGCAGACACTCATGAAGAAAAAGTTTAAACATAAAACAGTATTTTAAACTAAAATTTTAAATATAAGAATTATCATGAATATTGTACCTCTTCAAGGTGATACTTGAGTGTTATACATTATTTAAAGATATATCTATTAACTCAATACATGCATAATAACATTCTTGTTTCGTTACCCTCATACTATTTTAAATTTGTTAAACAAAAATAATTGTCTATAATTACCATGAGCCAGGAATTTTGATAGATACCGATGACTCAAAGTAGAACAAAGCACCACACAATAAGAAACCTATAAATTATATGAAGAATGAAGCCATACATGAAGATGTACTACAAGAGATAGTGGGAAAACTGAGTTGTGGACCACTTGCTGTAGCAGCACAAAGAAGACCCCAGACGTCCTCACCAGGAAGTTCTAGAACAATTAAGACTTTTACAGAGAGAGAAGACGACAGGCACTGCAGAAAAGACAACGGTCTATCCAAAGGTGCCAATATTGGTGGCAGGCAATACATGTGGTATGCTTGAGAAAGGCAGGAGGCTGGAGCTAATCTTCATCCTCTGAGCATCAACGTGATTTTGTTTTAGAACTTGTCAAAGACCTTTCAAAGCCAAGTCTCATGGACAAAATAGCATATAAAATTTTGGTAAAACCATTTGGGTCTATGGAACATGAATTTCGTCTGGGGGAGTGTCTAAGATAGAATTAACAGATCTGAACAATACAAATGACTTAAGGGTATAAAGCTCTCTTTGATGCATACATTTTGGTAAGTCTGTTTGAAAATCAATCTTAACTTCTTTCAATCCAAAGCTCCTAATTATTATTTAACAAAATAATGAGTGATTTATGAAGGGTAGAAGTTAATAAAATCCTGACTTCAAATTATGTTTGACATTATTGGCCCAATTACTGTGAAGAGATAATTCTGTGTCGTTGGATTAGACAATGGGAAACTATTAGAAATAAGAGCACGTTTTTTTCTTTTGGTCTCAAACTATTTATTCCTTGCAGTTTACAGGCAAAAAAATAAAATGTTTTCAACTTTTTCTAGGATCATTTATAAGGTTTTATCTCAAGCCATATTTTTAGTGATTTGATTAGATTTTGTCATAAGAATGAGCACATTATTGTCAAAATCTTGCCAAAAAGCCAAATTACTCGTAGTCTTTTGATTATCAAACAATTGAGGGTTTCTGGTAGAAGGTGTGGAAAATACTGGAAAGCCTAAAGAAAAAGAATAAAAATTACCCATGACTCTTACTACAGTCATCATTTTAATAAATGCCCCTCCTGGCCATTTTTCTATTCATTTGTTTTTTTTTTTTTTTCACAACTGTAATCATTAAAAAGATGCTCTGTATCATAATCATTTTTGCTTAATCATATATTATTAATATTGACCACTAGAAATTTAAATTCAGAAAGAAGAAAGTGATCAATTTGACGAAGAGTATCTTTTTTTTTCAGTACGGACGAATAATCAACACAGCTTCATTAACCACAATATCCTGCTTGGCAAACACTCGCTGTGGGGACAGCTTACTTGGCAAGACGTGCCACAGACTTACGATAACTAACTCCAAATGGATCCTCTGTTTTATTCTATAAAAAACGAACGATTTTTACTTTCAATGGTATGAAGCTTTAATTTCTCCCATACTGCCTTTCACTGGAATACCTGACAGTACAGTGGTCACAAAGACCACTAGCTCACATTTGGCCTTTGGTTAGCCTGCTTTGTTGCTGATAGGTAATTTTCCCTGTAGATTCTGTTTTATACCACTGGAATGAAAAAAAATGCAAGCATATTAAAGCATTTAATGGGAAAAAATGATTTCCATGGAATTAGGCAAGATTTGAAGAATTTTCAAGAAAGAAAAAAAACTCAGGAATGAAGTCCAAACTCACTGAACAGAGAAATGAATTAAGGCACTCAATGAAGCACAGTGATCTCAAATCACAGTTAATGTCAGAAGACATGGAAGATACTGGAAGGCCCAAATAAAAAGAACAGAAACATGGCTCTTGCGGCTATGATTCTGGCCAATGCCCCTCCTAATCTGAGATGTCTGGGTTCTAGCCAACTATCGCACAGGGTAGAATCCATTTTCCGTGACTGGTTTAGGGCAGTGATTTTCCCACTGCCGATTCCAGCCCCTAGGTAGATGGCAAAATCAGCTTAGTGCATCACAACTAGCATTTTAAAACTTGAAATAGGATAAAATAGAAAATATATGAGTGAATTACACAATGTAAGAGTAAATATATATATATATATATTTTATATATATATTTATTTATTTATATAATATATATATATATATATATATATATATATATATATTTTAGTGTGTATTAGAAAGCAAACAGGGGAGGGGCAAACAGAGAGAAAGAGAGAGGGAGACACAGAATCCGAAGCAGGCTCCAGGCTCTGAGCTGTCAGCACGGAGTCCGATGTGGGACTCGACCTCATGAACCGTGAGATCATGACCTGAGCTGAAGTTGGATGCTTAAACAACTGAGCCACCCAGGTGGTGCAATTTCTAAAACATTGACTGCCCCTAGGTGGGTAGGTGCAGAGTAGGTCTGATTTTAAATGTTCAAAAGACCCAGCTCAGAGCACAGCTTTCCAAGTGCCGTCCTACTGATGGGCTTGCAACGGATTACATTTAATTGGGAGATATTTCAGCAGCTCTCAGGGTAGCCAGCCAGGGCCGAATTTGCGAAAACGCCCAGACCAGCTCCCTGAAGGAGTGAAACATTATCTGGGGTTCTCAGAAGACACCCTGAGTGCAAAAAGGACTGTTGGTCATGTGGTACTCCCTGTGGGGCCACCCAGAACATGCTGTTCACCCCACAAGTTCCTGGCTCTGGCCAAGATGTCCACCTGGATATGTGGTTCTGCGACCAGCTGAGATCCCACCGCTGCCATCGCGAACAGGGAGCCCTGAAGGACTTAATTTTCTAGGCTCCCGAGAATCAGGAAACATGGCTCAAAATGAGGTAGTTGTGCAACTGGGGCAGGATCTCCATGCAGGTCCAGGGAAGACCCCCGATTCTCTGCATTTATGTATATTAAGCCTATCTATCCTTCTGTAATAGATATGACCTTCAGTGACATGCACGCCAGCTGCAAAGTGACTGCTTCGACAATCACAGGGGTCGTCCGCAAATTGAGTTTGATCTGTACTTTGGGAAACTTGTTATAAAAATTCTATGATAAAATTCAAAATTCATTCACATGATCACAAGAAATTTCCTCCTTACCTACACTAATGAAATTGGAAGAATGTGGGCTCTACGAATAAAACGTCACATGTTCTACATTTTTGAATGGTTGTAAAAATGGCTTTAAATTTTATATCACCTACTTGTGCAAAATAATTCTCATTAGAATGCAAAAGGAATTCTTAAGAGCTCAGAGAGATCACCATTAAGAGGTTTAATCAAAAGTTTCATCGGCCGTTCCAGACTGATATGACGCCAGCTCTAATTTATCATTAAAATTTTTGAGCAGAAATTATCTAGAAATTTTATATAAATTCACTAACTAGCATTTTTGCTTTTGTTTTTACAACATAATAAATAACATACAATATAAAGGAAAGGCAATGAACTTTATAAACCAAACCGCATCAAAAATCAAAATAAAATACTTAAAATATGTAAAATATGTAAAATTATATACATAATTATATATATATGGTGATTCTTTTTTTTTTTTTTTTTAGGAAACGATATCACCTAACAACAGAAGAACTGGAGTAACTCGCTGCTGCCCAGCCTCTGCTATTCTTTTCATCAGGCTGAAGATCGGGGCTGTTTGACTTGAACAAGGCTCAGCATATCGCTGATAATACATACAGGGTCTGCACAGGGAGAGGATTAAACTGAGGGAGGGCTAGTCTTTCACAAAGAATAGCAAATGAGCACAGCCATCACCCATCAATGCAATGGTATAAACAATTTTTGTAGCTTATTCAGAACGACCTTTTACAACAAAGTTCTGGGTTAATTTTACATGCCAACTTGACTGGGCGAATAGATGTCCAGAGAGCAGGTAAGACATTATTTCTGGGTGTGTCTGTGGGTGATTCCGGAAGAGATTAACACTTGAATCCATAAACTAGGTCAAGAAGAGCACCTTCACTAATGTGGGTGAAACACCACCTCATCTGTTAATGGCCTGGAAAGAATTAAAAAGATGGAAGGGGCGCCTGAGTGGCTCATTCGGTTGGGTGTCTGACTTCAGCTCAGGTCACGATTTGCAGCCTGTGAGTTCCAGCCCCGCATCGGGCTGTGCTAACAGCTCAGGGCCTGGAGCCTGCTTCAGATTCTGTGTCTCCCTCTCTCTCTGCCCTCCCACACTTTCTCTCTCTCTCTCTCTCTCTCTCTCTCTCTCTCTCTTTCTAAAAAATAAACATTAAAAAATTTTTCAATAAAAAAATAAGATTAGAAAAAAACATGGAAAGAGGTCTAATTCACTTTTCTCTGCTTAAGCTGGGACATTCATCTTCTCCTGCTCTCTGATATCAGGGCTCCTGATTCTTCAGCCCTTGGACTCAGACCAGGACCTGTACCACTGGTTCCCTTGGCTCTCAGGCCTTCAGGTATTGGCTAGAAACCTATCACCAGTTTTTCGGTTTTTTTCTTGATTCTCTTTAATAAATGTTTATTTATTTTTGAGAAAGAAAGAGCACAAGCTGGGGAGGGGCAGAGAGAGAGGGAGACACAGAGTCCGAAGCAGGCTCCAGGCCCTGAGCTGTCAGCCCAGAGCCTGATGCGGGGCTCGAACTCATGAACCGTGAGATCATGACCTGAGCAGAAGTCGGACGCTTAACTGACTGAGCCAACCAGTACCCCCCTCCCCATCACCGCGTTTTCCGAGCCTCCAGCTTGCAGATGGCGGACTGTGGGACTTCTCATCTCTGTAATTCATGAGCCAATCCCTCCTAATAAACCTATTTCTATATGTATATATATGTCATATTGGTTCTGTGAGCTCTCCTGAAGTTCTGTAGCTGATGTGGCTAACCTGGTGGACCCAATGGGGCACCAGACAAGGTGGCGTGGACTATAATCAGAGTGTCTACAATATTGGAGATATCCTTCACTGGAGACTTCATGGTAAAGATGAAAAGTACTCATTAAGAAAAGCAGTCTTTTATTTTTATTTTACTCTAGAAATACCTCGAGCAGGGTTATAGATCACCACGTCGGAACACTCCTTATGGCTGGATTCTCTGAATATCCATACACCGCTGACTTAAAGGAACAGTCTCTGACACGATCCACTTTCATTCCCTTTTTTTCCAGGGCCACCTCGTCCTCCTCTGCGTCCCACGTCAGTCTCAGGTTACATTTTCTCCACAAGGTTTGGGACCTCCTTATTTGACAAGCTGTCTGATTTGTTCGTGCAAGAGCTCAGAGCTCACTGTGGGAAAACAGACTGATCCTAGGCCTGGGATTTTAAAACAAGGCTTCCCCATGTGTGAGACTGCATGTGAGTAAGAAAGAGCAGAGGGCTTCCCAGCCAGAGGAATGACAGGTGTTCTTCTACACAGAAGTATAACCCAAGGCCCCTCTAAGAATTGCTTTGTGGTCTGCCTGAGAAACAAGACTGTACGGTCACAAGCGAGCAAGACCTAAAAGGTTATTTGAAAAGGCTATGAACACATACATTCGAAAGAGCCCAGAGTGTATATCTAATAAATGGCATGGGCCACAGAACCACTGCAGTGTTATGTCGGGGAGTAAGACACTGGAGATGTACGAAGAAGCCACACCGTTTGTGCAGAAAAGTAAAACACTGACATTCCCGCTGCTGATCGAGATCTTCGCATTTATAATACATGACATGAGTTTCTGCTGAGACAACCTTCCTCTTCTGTACCAAGACTGCATTGGTTCATGTGTGCAGAGACCTATTTCTTCCCACAAATTCCATCCCTCTGCAAAGTAGACACCTGCCATGTTACTTATGGCCTGGGTACACTCATTGTACCTCGTGTCCTCTGTCATCGTCGTGTTCTGTGTTCAGACCATAATCTCCAGGAGAAGGAGCTGTTTCACCTAGTTCCCCAGGCAGCCCAACAGCTAACAGGTGCATGATAAACACATATGAATAAACCAATTAATGGGGAGATAGATTTCATCATTCTTGTACAAAAAGTAACTCCCTAACTGGCATCCAAGCTGGAAATTAATCCCCCCCAACTACCAATAATTGGCAAAAACATGAAAACTTTAACAAATTCCTGTGAAGAATTTCTGCCATAGCGTTAGCAATGTTTCTGATTGAACCACCAGGCACCATCACAATAACCACTACTTCCACGGGTAGCAAATAATAGAAAGTGAGAAGACAAGTTCTGTCCTTTATTTCACCTTGACTGCAAACTCTGAACTCCCAATCTCTCTTCTCGCTTTCACTCACCATAGTTCTGGATAAATGACTATACACCAGGTAAGAAAAACAGCCAGTATTATTTGGAAACGTTGGGCCTCGGTGCTTCCTGACTAAGAACTACATCATAAGGTTACTTAAAGACTTTCCTTTTTTTTTAAATCTGTGTTTTAATGGCTTCTACTTTTTTTTATTTCTTCCTCCATCCCATTAGTACCTAATACAATATAGATAAAGAAAGGACACTCAGAATACATGGTGGGGTCATACTACACGTCCGCAAAAAGTACGGGAACCAAATATCAGCCCAATTGCCAGGGAATTCGAGGAGGCTGTCCTCGCACTGTGACAAGTGGAGAAAGGCAGCCCCCATCCTCCCAGGGGACCCTCACACTGGATATGCTTCAAAGCAAACTCCCCAAACTCTGTCTTATGCGGTAGTGCCTTTTAACAGAGATAAAAGTCACCCCCTCCCCCTCTGCTCTTTATACCTTTTTACGGTATTTTGGAAACAGCCCGGGAAGTGACTCGCAGCCGAAAAGCCATTTGCAGCATCACTGAGCCACTAATGGCAGCCCGCTCCCAGCAGGCTTATTTGTAAAAATGCGACTTCACGTTGAACCCGGTGAGCGGCATGCTTCTAATAACATCGGCAGTCCAGAGCCGATTTTGAATACACCCCGGGTTCCAAGTGGATCATGGAACTAAATCATCTCTTATTCCAGCCTGCTCATTTTGAACCGACTCATTTTACAGCGTGGTTAGCATAGCCTTTCCAGTTCAGGATGATTGCTCAAAGCACTTAGGGCAATGTTGTCTTACACAGCATCTAGAGTGAGGCAGTTGACACAAATTGCATCGTACGCTGCTTGAGATTTAATGTTGTTACTGCCAGGAGAATATTTTTGCAAAGGTTACTGATGTATAACAAAATAAAACATGCACCAACACCAAACCCTCAATCAGCTTTCCTCTTTGCTCGGAGATTCCAATTATATCATTTTTCTTAAATGGAGGCTATTAACCAAGAAGACAGTCAACAAAATCTATATTTCTTAATTAATATCATAAGCCTTTGGTGTAACAACCACATGAAAGAGAATACAGTCCACGGTACAAATCCTTTGTTTCCAAAGTAAATACAACCGATGTTTCTAAGATCTCATACCAAAAGTGCTACGGGTTTACTTTATCCTTCTCACCCTATGCTGAGCCTTGCAACCGCTCATTGATTCTCTGTGTATTCTGTATTCACAGAAAAGAAGGAAAGTCACTAGAAATATATGGAGGATATACCAGGTACACGGTACAATGATCTCTGAGTAACAGAACATTCTGCTTTCATTTCCTGGAAGTATCTTGTGCCGGAGGTCATAAACTTTAAAACTGCCCAATTAGATTTTATACCAAGCAATACAATTTAGCCTTCTAGTATCCATGAACTCTGGCTCCCCATGAGTTAAATGGGCCCACAAATCACTACATACAAGATAACTTGCACGGTGTGTATAGATGCCTATTAATTACGTCTCCGATGCTAATATAATTAAGAACTGGCCCTCATATGTTGGGTCTTTATTTTAATTGTTCTACATCCTGTAATAATTTCAAAGAAAGCTTCTTCTGAGCTTACCTGGCTTCGTGATCAGAATTTTCCATTTCTCTGACTTTCATTTTAATTGGCCTGCTCTTAACAGGTCAAATTTTAGATTTAGCTATAGTTAGGTGTGGCTTTGGTTAGAGGCAATTTTTTCTCTTCTAGGATGTTCTACCTATTCACTGTTTGTCTCAGTGGGTACATGGGAAGGACAGAAATAAAAACAGATACAACTAAGAGTAAATATAAACTATCAGCATTAGTATGTTGGTCACCCACATCGATAGCCATTTAATTGCACTGCTGTTTAATTCCAAAACTGTTCAGTGGACCAGGAAGGCAATGCCCCAAACATCTTAGGTCTTTCTTCATGATCTGGGACCGTCGAGACTATCATGTCTTCCATGTACCAAGGCCATGCTTCAAGTGAAGGGTGACTGTCAAAGAACCCACAAAAAGAAACATGGCACCGGGCGCCTGGGTAGCTCGGTCAGTTATGTGCCCGACTCTTGGCGTAAGCTCAGGTCACGATCTCACAGTTCACAAGTTCAAGCCTCATGTCGGGCTCTGCACTGACAGCCAAGAGCCTGCTCAGGATTCTCTCTCTCCCTTTCTCTCCACCCCTCCTCTGCTCTCTCTTTCCCTCTCTCTCTCAAAATAAATAAACATTAAAACCAATTTTAAAAAAGAAAAATATGCCACTAGAAAGGGAAATTTTCTCATCTCCAAACCATTTACTTGCTTTGAAAGAAAAGCCTCCAAAACTTCAAGATGAGGGGGCTTAAACGGGTCGTCGGGCATGTTCTGCTGAGATATAACCTCTCCAAAGTTGGAAAACTTTAACCTAAACCACGGAAGCTTCTAAAGCAACCTATGCATACAACTACTCCTCTGGGAAGGTAAGTGTTTCTAATTCAAATTTCAGTCTTAAAAAGAATATAGAGAAATGTAAAAGAAAATAAACCTGACAATTGGGGAATAAATCCACAAAAATTTTTAAAAGATTATTATTTTGGCATTAAATAAATAAATAAATAAAATTAAATAAATAAGGGTAATTCTGGGACCAGTCTGATACTTTCTTTAAATCTTGTTTTCAAATCTTTCAAGATAACATTTTGAAACATTTTTTAAAAAAGCAAAACAAAACAAAACTTAGGGGTCGAGTAGACAGGATTATGTAATGTGATTACACAAAACCGAAATCCTAACAGGAACATTCTCGGTGATTCAGAGGCGCTTAAAGGAAAGGTATAAACACATACCACAAAGTTGGTAAACTTGAAAAACTATACCATGCGAAAGAAGTCAGTCACAAAAGACAACATTTTAGGTAACTCCATTTGTAGAAAAGTCCAGAACAGACAAAGGCATAGGGATAGAAAGTGCACCAGTGTTGCAGGGGCTGGGGGGTGGGGGTGGGGTGGGGGGTGACGATGAGGAGTAACTGTTATCGGGAAAGGGCTTCTTCTCAGTGTGATGACAACATTCTGAAATTAGTTATAGTGGAGGGTGCACAACTCTGCAAAAACACTAAGTCGCTGAAGGCACACTTAAAACAGGGAAACTGCATGGTAGGAAGAATATATCAGTGAAGCCGTGATATAAAAAACAACACACAAAATTCAGCAAGCTAATGTCTACATGAATAAGAACGAAAATCACTTCCTGTCAGGACTCTTGATAACAATGGCCAGTGAATTTTCTTTCCAAACATTCCTAGATTAGTCGCACGGATCAGAATTAATAACATTTAGAATGTGTTTTGTTTTGTTTTTAAAAGAGATGAACGCCTTATGCGCTGTCTCAGGAAAGGGGAAGTTGAAGACTGAGAACAGTCACCTAAATCATGAGGGCGAATTCCTCCCTATTCTGCTGAAAAGGGCTACAGATCCACTGCCACAAAGGGCGAAGGGCTACCCAGCACCCACGGTAGACAGATTAGCCACTTGATCCGTCCGCCATTCCGATGGACCAAACCACTAAACTACTGCTCGCCTCTCTGGCCGGCCCTATGACCCTCAATACCAGCTTGTTTGTAGGTCCTCAGACACTTGGGGTGTACAACATAGCCTAACAACTGTTGTGTGGACATCCCTCTGCCCACCTCACTGTGTTGTTGTGGTTTTTTTAAATTAATTTATTGAGAGAGAGAGAGAGAGAGAGAAAGAGTGAGCAGGGGAGGGGCAGAGACAGGGAGAGTGTGAGAATCCCAAGCAGGCTCCACACAGCGCAGAGCCCGATTGGGACTCAAACTCACAACCTGCAAGATCATGACCTGAGCTGAAATCAAGAGTCAGATGCTCAACTAACTGAGCCACCCAGGCACCTCTCACAGAGATTTACGATTCAACGCCCAACTGAAATAAATCTCAAGGATTCTAAGTGACCAATTTTTCACTTATGGCAGAAAACTGTCTCTAAAACTACAAAACAAAATTAAATAAAACACTCACAAACAGAGCCGCAAGCTAATCTTACCAGCTGTCCCCCAACCCAACATAGGCCACAAGTGACAAGAAACAACTCACAGAAGCCAGTTTCATTCCTCCTGACAAATTTTGCAGGCATCATCCATTTCATTTACGAGCTAGGGAAGCCAGGCCACAGAGGGCCTGAGTGATGAACTTAGAGTTTCATGAAACTAGAAATTAAGGTTCTTATCTCAACCTTATTTAACAAGAAGATAATTTTTAAAGGCATTCAGATCATGCCTACATGTTTATCATACTTTAATTTGGGGGGTGAATTTATATACACCCAATAGTGGGTTTAAAAATAGATGAAGAGACAGAGGAGATGAATAGATAGATAGATAGATAGATAGATAGATAGATAGATAGATAGATTAGATTAGATTAGATTAGATTAGATTAGATAGAGAAGGAAAGAAAAAAGAAAAGAAAGAAAAGAAGGAAGGAAGGAAGGAAGGAAGGGAGGAAGGAAGGAAGGAAGGGAGGAAGGGAGGGAGGGAGGGAGGGAGGGAGGAAGGGAAGGAAGGAAGGAGAGGAGGAAGGAAGGGAAGGAAGGAAGGAAGGAGGGAAGGAAGGAAGCAAGGAAGGAAGGAGGGAAGGAGGGAAGGAGGGAAGGAAGGAAGGAGGGAGGGAAGGAAGGAGGGAATGAAGGAAGGAAGGAAGCAAGGAAGGAAGGAGGGAAGGAGGGAAGGAAGGAAGGAGGGAGGGAAGGAAGGAGGGAAGGAGGGAAGGAAGGAAGGAGGGAATGAAGGAAGGAAGGAAGCAAGGAAGGAAGGAGGGAAGGAGGGAAGGAAGGAAGGAGGGAGGGAAGGAAGGAGGGAAGGAGGGAAGGAGGGAAGGAAGGAAGGAAGGAAGGAGGGAGGGAAGGAAGGAGGGAAGGAGGGAAGGAGGGAAGGAAGGAAGGAGGGAGGGAAGGAAGGAGGGAAGGAAGGAAGGGAGGGAGGGAGGAAGGGGAAAGACAGACAGACTTGGGAAAAAAGCACATCCAGGGTGAAATGCAAGATCAGTGGAAAGTCAACCACCCAAAGCCAGGGCTGCTCATGCCTCTGACCCTTGGGGAGAAGAGATATGTGTCAAAGACCAGACATGTCAAACATACCAGGCCCATCAAGTCTCTCTCAGCAGTCAGGGAATATTCACCGGTGACTTGACGAAGCCACTTGTCCGGTGATCCTGGCAGCAAATGTCAGGAAACGCTGCCCTTCACTTTATCTGTCACTGACACTTGACCAGAGTGCTTTTCTTTCTTCACCGGAGAAAAGAGAAAGTCAACTTAGTGGAGGAGGTATGACTGTCAGGGCGATGATGGGAAATAAACACACATTTTGAAAATGATGGACTGTCCCCACTGAGTCCCTACTGTTCGAAACATTCGGGACAGTCTATTATTACCCTAGCAGGATTCACAGAGCTCACTCCTTCTGCTAGCAGGAAACAAGAGGAACGCCTAAGGTATCCCACGCAGGGAAGGTATATCTGCGCTGCCCACGCAGGGGCCTCGCCGATGCCTGGAAGAGCATCCCTTCATGCCTTTGGCCTGAAAGATGCAACGAGCAAGCTTTTTGTAGAGGAAGGAGGATGGGAGTTTTGATCATCACTGGGTTGGGTTCCTTGTCGCAGCTGTCCCCATGGAACGGGGTAGGGACAGAATAGAGATTCCACTCCAGTGCAGTGCAGTGCAGTCTTTGGGAATTTGGGAAGATGGGGAAAAATATGTAGACGATCCAGGATTTTCCATGGAGAAAGACAGGGGCAATGCCCACAGATCCCGAATTGTATTTCCCCCGGTAAACACCAGCGTTAGACAAGTAGTAGAGCATTTGCCGCTGGAGCCCGGAGAGTGCGTGGCCTGTTGGGTGAGAGAGCAGGAGGTGTCGCGTAGTCTTGCGGGCTGTGAGCGCCTCCAGGAGATAACGAGCCTACCCCAGCTGGTAGGCACACGCTGAGCAGAATGTGCCTTTGGAAAAGAGGGAGCTCATCAGTCCGGCCCCACCAGAGAGGCTGTGTTCTCGGACTATACTTTGTCCTCTCGGCTGGAGGAAGAGGGACAGGCAGAGGGAGAGTAAGGGAACATGTATGACGCTGGTGTTCAGGATTAGCAATAGAGGGCGTTCACTCAGAGACCAGCGGCGATGGCCTTGGGTCCCTGCAGTACACTCAAGCCATGAGCATCCCTTCTGTAAGAGACCCCTTCAGGACACATACTACTGAAAGCCAGCCCCAAACCATGCTGCTTGCCACGTCTCTAGGCATTCTGAAAAGGCCATAAAAGACCTAACTAAAAACAGCTACGATTATTCTTACATTTTAGAACACACCTCTGCCGTGTTCAGAGTGTCCCATCATAGGCTTTAAAGTGTGCACTCATATAGGAGAAACTCTGGACCGAACTTTCCATTTGAGATGAAAGTCTGCCTGTATTCAACTTTACCTCAAATTGAAACAGACTTTGGAAAGGTGAAAAGTATCGGTAACTCCTGTTAGATTTATACTGGTTAATTTTTGATTCTGAAGTGAAATTTGGAAACGCAGATGTTGTTGTTGTTAGGAATGGGTCACTCAGGTGAGCTAGGTGCAAGCTTTTAGTGATACACCTTCTTCTTCATTCACGTCTGCATTCTCCAGTTTTCCTTTAAAAGGCATATGTTACTTTTATATTCAGAAGAAAAATTGTCAAAAAAAAAAGAAAAGAAAGAACAATATCACCATAAATCTTTAAGTTGGCAAAGCAACGAAAATAAAACAGAAAGCCAAAATGCCGAAATGTTAACAGTAACAGTAATTGGTTTCAACAGGAAAGTGGGTGACACCTTTTTCTTTTTTATTCTTTCAACTGTGTTGTATTTTTCAAATTTTCTACAAAGAAAAATATTTTTAGTTAATAAATAATTTGAGCAGGGCACCTGGGTGGCTCAGTCGGTTGAGCATCCAACTTCGGCTCAGGTCGTGATCTCACACGGTCCGTGAGTTTGAGCCCCGCGTCGGGCTCTATGCTGACAGCTCAGAACCTGGAGCCGGCTTCGGATTCTGTGTCTCCCTCTGTCTCTCTGCCCCTCCCCCACTCATGCTCTGTCTCTCTGTCTCAAAAATAAATAAACATTAAAAATAATTTTTTTAATAAATAAATAATTTGAGGAACAAAGAAAAATAGGAAAGAAAATGTTGCCTTATTTAATTTTTAATGACCTGGAAGTTAAAGTAAAAGACAGGAATTATTTAGTTGGGAGAAAGCTGAGTGGCCAGGGCGCAGGGAGCTCACTGGAGATCCAGGCAAGGACTCTCCCAGCAGAGTGGAGCGGAAGGCCTCCAAAAGCCTGTTCTCCAAAATATCGGTTCTTTTCTAAAAGAGCATCCATGCTAGCCCGCTACTGTCTCTCACGTCCTTGCTGTCAATCTCTTCGGCTCACAGAAATGCGTCCTCTGGAAACCAGCCCCCTCCTAAAATATCAATGTCCTTGGGAAGCGGACTAGCAGCCAGCGGCAAATAAGAGAAGCTGAAGTAGCCATGAAGAGAACGCAGACCAGGGGGGCCTGGGCGGCTCCGTCAGTTAAGCCTCTGACTCTTAGAGTTAGGCTCAGGCCATGATCTCCCAGTTCGTAAGTTTGAGCCCCGCGTCGGGCTCTGTGCTGACAATGCAGAGCCTGTTTGGGAATCTGGCTCCCTCTCTCTCTGCCCCTCCCCTGCTCGCTCTCTCTCTCTCTCAAAAATAAATAAAACTTAAAAAAAAAAAAAAAAAAAAGGGAGAACGCAGACCTGAACCCAGGCTCTAGCGACAAGGTTTTTTCTAAGTAGTACTGAAATCTTGGACACAGTCTTTAACTTCTTTTGCAATTGATTCTCTTTTCTATAAAATAAAGGGCTGGGACTTACAATCCCTCGAGTCTTCTCAGCTCTAAATCCCGTCAGTATAATTTCTCAGCTTACGTGGCTGCCGCCTTGAAACACAAAGACCAGTGCTGAGGGCACGGAGAGGAAGACGGGTGTGTGTTCGGGGCAGGCGTGGAGGGAAAAGGAAACATCCAGGAACCTGGGATATTTCTGAAGAGCCCGGTCGGCACAAGAGAACTAGCCACAACCACACGCCCCCAAAGGAGATCCTGCCCCCAGAGAAAAACTCTAGTTGTCTAACAATTTTTTTTTTCTGAGTGGGTCTTCATTCTGAGTTAAGAGCCTCAGTGTAATTTTTAATGTCAAGACACTGCAAAATTATATGAAGTTTTTATTTAACTATATTCTATCATTTATTTATTTTGAGAAAGAGAGAGAGAGAAAATGAGGGTGAGCAGGGGAAGGGCCGAGAAAGGAGAGAGTCCCAAGCAGGTTCTGTGCTCCCAGTGCAGACCCTGATGCAGGGCTCGAACTCACAAACTGTGAGATCACGACCAGAGCCAAAATCAAGAGTCACTCACTTACCTGACTGAGCCGCCCAGGCTCATCTATAGGAGGTTTTTTTTAAGGGACTTATTTTCTAGAGGAACCACAGACAGTGCTCGCTCTCTCGGGATTCCTATGAAACGGAGATATTAAAAACTGGGTGGCCATCCTCCCAGATGCTCGCAGGAGTGAGCTCCCAGCTTCCCTGCAGCTCACTGACAGAACACACCAACGTGGGCTTCTTTCTCCCCATGAATTCATCAGAAATGAGAGCGAGCAGAAAACACACACATAAATAGTAGGCTTTTCTGTGGGGGAAAAAGGAAGGGTTTATTTATTCTCCTCCGTAGGAAACAAAGAGATTTATTAATGAAGAAGGAGAAAGGCACTGCCAGTTTAAAGAGAAATGAATCAAGGACAGGAAGGAAAAAACAAAAAACAAAACAAAACAAAAAATACAAAACAAGTGTTTCCCTAGCAAATGACCTTATTATTTTAGAAGAAAACTATGTTCATGTATTGAATGCATTTTATGCTGCTACACAATTATCTTTGTGGAGAACCAATTCGGATCACATTAAATGCATCAGCATGCCATAAGATAAATCCTGCAGCTTTTAGTGAGGGACCACTCTCTCTCTCTTAAATTTCCACCCTGCCTCTCACGGCATGAATGGCTACAAGTCGAGCCCAACAATGAAAGCTGATCTTTTCCTAAAATTTAAAAATTTGCTTTTTCCAAGCCCTCCTTTTCATTATCAAGTTTCTGACCCTGATTCGTCACAGCCCCACTGGCTAGACTTCTCCCCAGCTAGATGAACGGAATTGTAAAAATTGCTCAGTGGAAACTGAAAGCCTAAAATAAATTGAGATGATTCCTTCTGGAGCCCCTTGCTATTCTGGGGCTTTTGGACAGAATCGCTGGCGTTCAGAAGTAATAAATGAGCCTGATTTTCACCGTGATTTGTTAACTCAGAGAGGTCCACAGCCAAGTCTTGGGCTGGACTCACGGGGGGGTCAGTAGCGCAGAGGTGATGGAGAGGGAAAAGTTTGCCACGTCACTTTTAGAGTTTTCTGAGCCAATCTATCATGCGCTTTTTGACATAGGTAGCCTGGCAATATTCTTAAAGGATTCTCAAAGCAGATTGCTAAGAATAATAGAATCAGTAACTCATATGGGTGGAAATTTTTAATTTTTTTTAATTAGAAAAAAAGCAAGCAACCACTCCCCTGGAGCACCTAACCAGGTTGACTTTAAGCTACGAAGTCAGAGTCAGTCTTTATTTTTCTTTTTAACATTTTTATTTATTATTGAGAGACAGAGCATGAGCATGGGAGGGGCAGAGAGAGGGGGAGACGCAGAACCTGAAGGAGGCTCCAGGCTCTGAGCTGTCAGCACAGAGCCCAATATGGGGCTCGAACTCACAGACCGCAAGATCATGGCCTGAGCCGAGGTCGGACGCTGAACCGACTGAGCCACCAGGAGCCCCCAGAGTCAGTCTTTAAAAGGTAAACAGCTGACGACCGACCACTTACAGGATATACTTTGAGTCGTTTTTCTGGCACCGTTGGTGAATGTAGACTCTTTCGTCCGCACTGTCTCCAGCGTCTTCACCTGCCCAAACTAAATA
This sequence comes from Paguma larvata, assembly GCA_030068075.1. Classification (NCBI taxonomy): domain Eukaryota; kingdom Metazoa; phylum Chordata; class Mammalia; order Carnivora; family Viverridae; genus Paguma; species Paguma larvata. The sequence goes on from CM057829.1 coordinate 22,864,049, forward strand.
TTTGTGAGACAGTCAGACAACGGTCGGTGTAAGGTGGCAGCCACCACCACCTGACTGGTAGAAGCACTGATCCAAGAACCGGGTCAGACCACAGATGTGATGATAAGCCCTCAGCGACTCAGCAAGGTGCCACCAAACCTGTAAGCCTGAACCTCAAAGTTCACTATGTAAATGCCAGACTATGCCAATGGAACAGCCCTCAGAAGAGAACACTGCTGGAAAAAAACATTTAGTTTTTCCTTTTTCCAGTGATCTCTGGTTTTGTGAAGTGCACCCAAAATATACCACGAGCCTAAACCTCGGCTGAATTTCTCAGTGTTGACCACAGCACGTGCAGCTGACACCACAGACTGTCTGCATGTGCCAGGCACTCTTCTTAACAGCTTGTGGGCCCTATTAACTCATTTAACGCAAGCCAACTACATCTGTCTTATTTCATCCAGACTCTAGTACTAGGTCGACTGTCAACAGAAGTAGATAAAAGGATCCCAACTCTGGGCTTTGGCCTTTAAAGGGCCTTAGGCTGTTCCTCTTCCAGCCATGACCCTCCCCATATAGGCTACTGGGTCCGAAGAACCAAGAAAATTAGCCCACGTGGAGCCCGCACTCCCCCTCTAGACCACACCCCGGACCCAACACTATAGACTCTGCCCAGGCAGCATGGAGACTGCTTCCCAAACCAGAACTTCCTCTCCCCGGGAGCCGAAAGGCGTCGAATGGATGGGTTGAAATGGACGTAAAGCGATTAATATTTAATTGATCCTTTAGTACACCAATCCCAGTACATGCGTTTTTTGGAATCTCTTCTGATTATCAGAATTTATTTCTACTTCCTGGTTCTACATCTGTTTCCTGGGAAAGTGAAGCTGTTAGTTAATTCCAGTTAAGGTGTTTGACAAATTACATGACAGAAAATAGCACTCAGTGGACGTAGATTTGTGACAGTGGCTCTTTCTTTGAGGGGGGAGAAAAACGATCTAAATTCTCAAACACGTGGCTCCTTTCAGAAAATTGTTCCTCTTCCACTAACATTTAATTCTGCTTTTCGAAAAAAATATATATGTCCAGCATTTTCAGTTACCAGGTAGAATAATTAACCAAATATCCAAATACCTTTCCATGCTTTGGCCTCCTGCAGTAGATGTAATATTCTTTGTCTTAGTTATTTAAGCCAGGGTCCTTCCCGGTGGTTTTAGGACTTAGTGACGATGACTGCATCACGTGTAGAGACTATGCCAGCCCAGCACGGTACACGCTGTGCTATGACACCCCTGAATATAAGAAGAATCAATGAAATGTCTGATGGATGCAAAGCCAGCTCCTAGGCTATGACTGTGAAGCAGGAAGCTTTTCCAAAAAGCCATATAAAACCATCCCTAGAGACTGTGTCTCGTACAGCCAGACTGGGCGTCTGCTTTTCACTCTGCAGACTTCAAATAGACCCAACACTTCCCTTCTTCCTCATCTGGGGAAAGCTTGGAGGCCAGCTCCCACTGTTTGTACTCATCGCTAGGAGAGGTAGCAGCAATCGAGGGGGAGAAAATGCCAAAGACCCTCATGTAACTGACTGTACTCAAACATAAAAATTGAATATTTTTTTTCCTTCTGAAATTTGCTTCAAACCTTGTAGGCCACCGTCTACTTCATACGAGCGCCAGCCGAGGTCCAGAATCGAGGACGACCCCATCTCAAGTTGCTGGGCTGACCATCCAAGCATGTTTTTGAGCAGGGCTTGTCAACAGAGAATGGCTGTACAGCCCAGAGGGCATGGGGCACTGTCTGGGGACACTTGCTTGTCACGGCTCAGGAAGGGAGGAGAGGATGACACTGCTCCCTAGTAGAGGTGCAATGCACACAAGAGCGCGTGACAACAATGACCCATCCATCCCCACGCGCCGACAGTCCCAAAGCTGAGAACCCTGTCTTAGAGGAACAAAGGTGCGACGAAAATTGCTGCTCACATTGAAATTTAAATGGTTTCCCCTCTCGGGCGCCACTACCCGCACACAGCAAGAAACACTTAGATTGTTTATGGAGTCAGGCTGGGACCACAGAAATTAAACTTGTGGGTGGTACAGAACCATGTATAATTCTGTGTCGCTGTAGAACACCCTTCCCTATGAAGAGCAAAATGCTTTTCAGAAACAGTTATTCCCCTGGGAGACAAAGCTGAGCATCAGAGGGATCCTCATTTCACAGATGAGAAAACAGGAATCTAAAACAGGTTGTCATTTGCTCAAGGTTATTCAATGAATTGGGTTTAGAGCTAGGGAAACCAGGAAAGGCCAGACACTGGAGAGGAGAATCCTGAAAGAATGCAAAAGGCCAGAAACGTGCTCTCAGCTGGATACCACCGTAGTGACACACGTCTTTTTCACGTCCCGAACCTCTGATGTCAAGAAAGGCAGGGTTTTCTGTGATGGGCAGCTTGTGGTTCTCCCCAGAATCAGCAGCCCCAGAAACGCCCCGTGCCCCCTCCCTGCCAGCCAGAGCCCTCACCTGACAAACCCAATCCCCGGGGCCATTCTCCAGATGTTTATACTGTCAAATGATTTTATGGACTGCAGAAATGAGTTGGTCTGTTCGTTAAAATAGTCATCATAATGAAAAAGACGGACGACATCTGCCCTTATCCTCTGTCAGTCTGTCACATCTATGTACCTCCTTCCTATCAATCACCATACTGTGCATTATGTAAATACCAAAGATGAAATGTCAGCCTGTGTATCTAATTGTTCCTGCGTGCCAGATGGGAATATGACTGGTGGGCCCTGCTTTTCCCCTTTCCAACCAGCATTAATTGGCGCCTCTGTTATCTAGCCATGGAGATTCTGATTGGAATGGTTTTAAGGCCCCAGTAACCCTTTCAATGGGAGACATGATTCAGGCGGATTCTTACTCAAAGAAAAAAAAAATGCAGAGAAATCTCGGCACCTTTATCATCCTACTAATATTTGATCAAAAATGCACAGAGTCGTTTGCTATATTTGTTGATAAGAGAGGAATCTAAAAGGCCTGGGGATGAACATTTCTGTGTTTCCCCCCAAAATATGCGAGACCTGCAGAGAGAGGTGAAGTATAGTCACAGACAACTGGGGAAAACAAAACAGAGGGACCGTTTTCTCCCTCTAATTCCTGGTCTACTTTGGGGAACATGCACTTGTCCATCTTCAAGGACTGGATCCTGAATGTCTGTGTAAGAACAGGCTTTAGAAGTCCTGGAAATGTAGAATTCTACTGGGCACGAATCCTATGTAAGGTATCTCCAGTAGCAAGACTTACGTCTCTGCTTTAAGACTTTCAGTGAAGAGGCATCACTACTTTAGATGAAAGGCATTCGAAAGCATTGAAGAAGCGAGCCCGGAAATGCCCTAGAGCACTCACCGTAGTGTAGATGGTATTATCAAAACTTTCATATTCATAAACACAACCTCCCTGGTCCAACTTTCTTAAAATGAAAATGATATTGAAGCTACCTTCGAGTCCCTATAGAAGTAGGCAATCTTCTTGTCTTATTTGGAAATATACACAGTACATAAATTCACTTATTTTCATCTCAGAGGACAAGGAACTCTTGACATATTCCATGTTGGGAGAAAAGCTCTCCCCTGCCCCCAAATATGCTCTATCCTGTCCTACCCACAAAAACAAACAAACAAACAAACAAAAAGCTATGAATGCAATGGTAAGTGCTAATTACCAACATAAAGCTCAGTCCTGAAGATTCCAAAGTTCTAGCTGGTTCCATGTTCAAAATGATCCACCTAAGGTCACTAGGAAGAACCAGCTACAGAAAGTCTCACGACTAATGGAAAGAGATAAATAGGAAATGGAACCACCAATGAGATTTGCAGTAAACATTTATCTTCTTACACAAGATAAACAGGAGTCACCGTGTACAGCTGGAGGTCCCCTCCTGCTCCGCTTCCACACGACTGCAGACCTGGAAGAGTCATCTCTCTGTTCCGCATTTACTCTAAAGACTGGTGACAAGCAAGACATGTTGCCCCTAGGTTTTTCCTCCTTGTTTATCTGAAAAAGTGCAAGGATACTGCACTGGGTTGACACCAACACCTGGACCATGGAGCCCGCCCCTGGGAGACCCGAGGGTCTGTGGGGCCGGAGCTCAGTGGGTGAGAGGTCAAGCTCACTTCCGCTCCTGGAGGATCCTGGCCTCAGTCAGCCTGTGGACTACTGGAGTGAAGCCAGAAATGATATATGCGCCGACTACCCACTTGGAAGAGTCACAGGAAAAGCCATCCTAAAGGTCTCGACGAGGTCGGACGACACTCCGGAATGCGAGACAAGCCAATTTGGGAGCAGACCGGATCTGGCTTCAGTCAAGATTGCTTCCAGTCAGTGGATAACCACAGAATCCAACTAGTCACAGTCTGCATCGACACCTCACGGGAAGGACAGCAATTCCTAGGGAAAGACGCCCTTGCAGAGAGCTTGCCTAGCCTCCATTCCAGAAAGCCTGCGCGGCATCGTGGCACAAGACCATCAGCCCGTGCCAGACGGCCGCATCACCGGCATGGCCGCAGGCCGGCTCCGGGTCAGTGGGGACCCCATCGTGGGGCTGTGCCCGCCACACACTCCTTTTTCTTTTTTTAATAATTTCTTGTCAGATTGGTTTCCATACAACCCCCAGTGCTCATCCCAACAAGTGCCCTCCTCCGTGCCCATCACCCACTCTCCCCCCTCCCACGCTCCCCTCTCCCCTCGGTTTGTTCTTAGTCTTTGAGAGTCTCTTATGTTATGTCTTCCTCCCTCTCTGTGGCTTTGCTTTCTTTCCTTCCCCTCTTCCCCTCGCCCCGGTTTTCTGTTAGGTCTCCCAAAGCCCACCTGTGCGCGCACCACACATTCCTATTAAAGAACATCCACGACGCCTGGGTTTGCGGCGACAGCGTGATCGGGCTTGCCCTGCACAAATGGAGGTGACCTCCTCCCCCTCCCAGCGGGGCCCTCTTGCTGTTCTCCTCCCCCTCCTCTTCCCGACACTATTCGCACTTCTGCAGAAGCTCCAAATCCCATCCCTGAGTGCGCGCTGCAGCGGGGGAGAGGACGCACGACCCAGGGACCGCGCAGGGTGTCCGGGGCCGCGGGAGAGGGCCCGGGGGTCGCTGCGTGGTGGTGTCTGCATGCCAGACCAGGCGCCTCTGCGGAAGTTTGCGTTGTACCAGCACATGCTTTGGAAAGACCGAAGTAATGCAAAGGTTTTCTTCATCCTTTTTTTTTTTTTTTTTTAATCTACTGACAAGTCGCTCTAGTAACCCAAAAACGTGAAAGAGAAAGCAGCTCTCTCATCACCCAGATATTGATTCGTTCGGATGTTTCAATGCCTCATGATACAATAAAAACCATGAGGATTTTCTTTAAAGAAAAAAAAAAAGGAGGGAAGGGAGGAAAGAAAAAGTATCAGCAATCCGTTAAGGTTAAAGAGGTAACATTAAGGAGTGTGGCTGTACCGGCTGTACAGACAGTGACTCTGGCTTGTGCTTAATCCAGGGCCTTGTTTAAAAGAGCTTTTCGATTTTAATTAAAAGAAAATGGGCCCTGGAAGAAAACGCATCTCCTCCAGCAAGGATTGTATTCAGCTTGTTCTCTGTAATTTTGCCCATCACACTGCTGGCTGTTGCTTTTTGCACAGCTCTTAAATGTTGTCTAAATTGACCAGCTCCGTTGCCAAGGAAACGGACAGGACAATGCTAATAGAAGCTACTTAGGACACACTGTGAAAAGCTTAGAAATAAAATTGTTTGACATGAAAGGCACCGTGTCAGCAGCCAGGCGACTCCGTTAAAGGCCGCGCTGAGCAGAAGACGGTGTCTTGTCTCCCCCTACTCTTTCCTCTCGAAATCTCTCCCAGAAAATGGATTCTGTCCTCGGAGCTTGGAAGGCTTTTCCTATCAGATCACTTTGTTTTCCTGACTCGAAGTCGAGGAAAATCTTCACGTTGTGGTTTTGAAGCACCCAGAAGAGACTTCAATTTATACCCATGGAAATAAGCTTCTTTCTCCCCCCTTCCTTCCACCAGCAAAGTCCTTTCCCCTCATGAATAAATTGCAAATATTCTTCTGAATTTTCCAAGATTGTTAATTAAAACCCACTTGATTTAAGCTGCTTCTCCCGTTTTGCACTCACAAACCATAAATTATGGAGGAGGTCAAAGAATGAATGGCAATCTGACATGAAGAGGTTGATTTATTGCTTCAGAAGGAGTTTTATACCAGATGTGGCAGGAGTCATAAATTAAATGCTAAATGTTATGTACTATTATGCTTTCAGGAATATAAATGTGTCTAAAACGCTATGCAGGTGGAATGATAAAAATATGAATCTACTCTCCTGGCGATTTTAAAAGGCCCTTTAAAGCTGTCAAAGAGAAAGTAAGCTGAAAAACAAGCTAGATGAGGCCCTCGCATGCCTTTTACAGCACGCCCCTGGTTTCTAAAAGTAACCCTTTCCTATAAAAGGGTGGACATTGGCTTCTGCTGGCTTGGGTGGGGAGAAGAGAGAAAGAATTCTTTAATCTAAAAAAAAAAAGGGGGGAGAGAGAGAGAGCATGAGAAAGGAAAAAAAGAGATTCAGGGAGCTCTGTGCTGCTGAGACATTAGGACATGCAGCCAACTCATCACTGCTCATCCACTCCTCTCTGCATGATCATCATTTAATTGATCAAACCTCATTTGAAAGCCAATCTGGATGGAACTGGCCTAACTTGACCTAGCAGCGGCAGGGGCTATAATTATTGGGCTTAAAATGTAAAATATAAAACAGGACAAGATTCAGGTACATGAAAGCTCGGAGCTGCAAAGCAGCAGGAGAAAACATCACGAGGGGGCAGGGGTTGTAAACAGAAGCACCTGGTGTTGAGGGGAAGGCCATTCTGACCAGCGGCCGGGTGCTGGGACCAAAGGTGATGGCTGACCATCGGCTCGTGCCTGAGATGCTAGTACTTCGGACACAAATGCAGAAAAGGTGGCTCATCTCATTCCCGCTTCCCTTTTCCCAGAACTCTGTCCACCCCTCTCTCCGAAATCCCCCCGTCTCCGAGGTCTGAACACGCACTCTCTCAATTCAGTCAAGACTTCAGCCGAGACATCCCACTCAGGCATGCTTCCTCCAGGTTTGAAAACCGACTCCCTGTCTAGCGGGCACACCAGCCTGCGGGGTGTATCCGCGTAACTGCATCTCCGGCGTGCCAGTGTTCCCCGCCACGGCCCCCATGAGATGCCCTGGCAGCCATGAGAACCAGGAGCCAGCTGGGTCGCGCGTGAGGCACATGGCAGGAAGGACGTGTGCTGAAGGACACTCTGCAGGAAAGAAAGGGTCTCGCGAGCACTAAATGCTCTGAGGAAGGTAGCCAGATTTAGCAAATAAAAATATAGGCCACCTAATTAAATTTGAATTTCCGGGAAAAAAAAATGACAGATTTTTTTTTAAATGCAGATTCTGATTCTATAGGTAGAACGTGAGCATCTGCATGTTTTAATGTTGATTTATTTTTGAGAGAGAGAAAGAGAGAAAGTGCGAGTGGGAGAGGGGCAGAGAGAGAGGGAGTCACAGAATCCGAAGCAGGCTCCAGGCTCTGAGCCATCAGCACAGAGCCCGACGCGGGGCTCAAACTCACAAAGCTTCAGATCATGACCAGAGCCAAAGCTGGATGCTTAATCAACTGAGCCCCCCAGGCGCCCCAAAATGACTGATTTTTAGTATACGTTATATCCCAAGTACTACATGGGATATACTAAATAGTAAAAAAAGTACTCATTGTTTGCCCAATATAAATTTAGCTGAGTGTGCTGTTATGTTATCTGGCAACTCCAGTTTTGGTGCAATATTATCCGGCAACTCTAGTTCAGAGGCCACACTGATTAATTTAATTGTATTGGTAATAGTTGGCAACATCCCAACTTAGGACACACTGTGTCTAAGCCTCCGCTCCACGACCATCATGCAGTCATCGCACTACCATATGTCTTCTGTTCCGAAGACACAGTACTTCTAGTAATTCCCACCACCAAGTCAACAGGATCGTGACTCGGGAATAATGTGGGGAAACTGAATCAAAAACTTAACAAAAATGTTCCAAGAGTCCAGGAAGAAAAAGCAAAGATACTTAGACCACGAGAGTTCCAGATGGCTGACACATCCTTCTGCCCCGAACAACAGGGCAGCAAATTCCCGACGTGAAGGGCATAGTGTCAGGTGTGGCCGGAAACACAGAGGCGGCCCCTCTCGGCCTGGGTCCTGGTGTCTTTTCTCACCATCTCAAATAAAGATCGTATGACAGACCTTCTTCAGCTGAGACCTTTTTAGTGATCCAAAAAACAAAAGAAGGGAAACAGTCCTATTCCACACAAACAATGGCATTTCACCGAGACCCAATAACAGCCGTGTATGCCAAGAGAAATCTCTGGAAGCCAAGGAATGCCTGAAAACAACTTCATCAAATCTCATCACTTCAGTATCCCATTAAGAAAAAGATAAACTAGGGGTGCCTGGGTGACTCAGTCAGTTAAGTGTTCGACTTTGGTTCAGGTCACGATCTCACAGTTCATGAGTCTGAGCCCCCTATGGGGCTCTCTGCTGTCATCACGGAGCCTGCTTCAGACCCTCTGCCCCCCCTTCCCCTGCGCAGCTCACATGCTCGCTCGCTCTCAGTTGAAACTAAATAAACATTTAGGAAAAAAAATAAAGAAAAAGATAAACTTCACTTTTTTTTTAATTTTTTTTTAATGTTTATTTATTTTTGAGACAGAGAGAGACAGAGTATGAGTGGCTGAGGGGCAGAGAGAGAGGGAGACACAGAATCGAAGCAGGCTCCAGGCTCTGAGCTGTCAGCACAGAGCCCGACGCGGGGCTCGAACTCACAGACTGTGAGATCATGACCTGAGCCGAAGTCAGACGCTCAACTGACTGAGCCACCCAGGCACCCCTAAACTTCACTCTTAAAAGCTCTTCTCTGTTCCTCAATGTTTAACAAAGAATTTCCATATGATATGGCAATTCTACTCCTGGGTAATGTACTGAAAAGACAAGACAGACAAGAAAGACAGAAAGACAGAGAGAGAGGAAGGAAGGAAGGAAGGAAGGAAGGAAGGAAGGAAGGAAGGAAGGAAGGAAGGAAGGAAGGGAGGGAGGGAGGGAGGGAGGGAGGGAGGGAGGGAGGGAGGGAGGGAGGGAGGGAGGACAGGAACTCAAATATGTGTACCCTAGCATTCTCTGTAGCATTAACAACATCCAAGAGGTAGAATCAACCCAAGGTATCCATCAAAAGATGAGTGGATAGGGGCGCCTGGGTGGCTCAGTTGGTTAAGCGTCCGACTTTAGCTCAGGTCATGATCTCACCGTCTGTGAGTTTGAGCCCCGCGTCGGGCTCTTTGCTGACGGCTCAGAGCCTGGAGCCTACTTCCGCTTCTGTGTCTCCCTCTCTCTCTCTGCCCCTCCCCTGCTCATGGTCTGTCTCTATGTGTCTCAAAAATAAATAAATGTTAAAAAATAAAAAATAAAAAAAAAGATGAGTGGATAAACCTTGAAGACATTATGTTAACTGAAAAAAGCCAGACACAAAAGGACAAGCATATGACACCACTTATAGGAGGTATCTAGAATAGACAACCCATAGAAACAGAAAAGTAGAGGTTACAGCGGCTGGGAAGGACCGTATGGGAAGGTTATTGCTTAATGGGTACAGGGGTGTCTGTTTGAGATGGTGAAATGGTTCTGGAAATAAGTAGTGGTCATGGTTGTCAAAAAAAGTTTTTTCAGTAAATTATTATTGTTTAAAAACAAAAAACAAAAAAAAAGTGCCTCTGCCTCACCTTCTAAAACCCCTCCTCCCTTCTCTACCTCATCGCACACTTATGGGCTCTGGCCACGTCTGACCATCACCACAGCAACTGTGGCCTCCTGACTATCAAAACACAACAATACTGAGTTTTAACTCAGCTATAACAGCCATATCACAAGCCTCCCTTTCCCACAGCCCAGACTGACTGAAGAATCCAGAAGACATCTCTCCAGGGCTGCATGGCCTTTGTTCTGTGAACCTGAGAATACGGTCAGTGTCGAGTCTCCATGAGCTGTCCCATCTATACCTACTTGTACCCTTAGCTGTGATGGCATCCCGTGCTCTCAACTGGTTGTGTGAGGCTCCATGCCCCACAGTGACACATTGTAGGGAAGCGTCTATAACCTTTCCACATACGACATACAGCACTTGGGACTAAGTCTGCATTTTCTTGCAGTACTTCTTAAAACAAGGACAGTGCCACTCTGCTTTCTGGAAGCTCTATTTCTGCAGGACTTCTTGTGTCCAAATTCACTTCCAAAGAGAACAGAGTTGATTTCTCAAATGCCATTCCTGAAAGAAGTAGCACCAGACGCTACATCCTGGTCATACAGACCCTTCTTCTGTATGACCAGGACCATTTTATAGTAATAAAATTTAATTGTTTTTTTTAAAAAAACAATGATAAATTCATGAATATGGAGCCAACAAAATACTGAAAGGACTTTTTCTTGTTCCTCTTTCTAGATGTGTGTGTTTCTCAAGTGTTTTCAGCTTTTAGATCAAAGGAATGTTTCTCATACTTTTCCCCAGGAACTTAACCACAAAGCTATGTTTTCTTCCCCAAAAAGAACTGATAGGTAATTTCATCGAACACTTCCATACAAAACAGAGTTGGGAAGCAATATTAGTGCTATTATTCGCTATATATATTCACTCCCTTACTGTCTGACTCTTAACCATTTAAGAGTAACCAGTTAAGATGAGCTGGATAAATGTATTGATTGACTCAGGTGTGGACAAGTACAAAATGTAATGCATTATCTCACCCATGGGGTATTTGAATTTTAAATTCTCATTCCAAAGAATGATGATTAGTAGGGGCTTATGTAACAAGTAGTAGGCACTCAATTAGTAGTTCGATTACAATGGTGCATATATAAGACAGTCCACCGTAAAGACCCAGAAGCCTAGGGGAAGGAGTAATAGACAGTGGGGCCAGTAGGCACAGCTAACTACCGCCCAGTTCAGTCTCATCCATAAAACCGCCTGTTAATTTGAGTAAGAATGCCTAAGACAAGCTTTGTCATTCGTTCCTTGCTCCCGTCTCTGTTCCCACGGGGCATTCTCAGATGCACGGCTGCCATCATATTTCTTCCATCCAACCCATTGACTGACCTCTACTAGGGAACTCCTGATGGCTGCTAAAAGTGCGAACCGAACACACCCATCCCCACAACTTCATGGTTTAACTGTACGTAACGGTTGCTGCCACCATCACACCTGTGTTCATTCTGATGGTTGTCAGACTGCTTAGGACTTGGGAAAAAGGACCTCTTTGGATGCAAAACTATACAGGCTTCAAATCTTAAGCATACGAGACTGGGCTGTGTTGTTGGAACACAGAAAACCTGCTGGGAGAATTCTAACGGAAGACAGTGAATACACACATTTAACACTTCTTCCTGTCAGCTCTCAGTAAAACCAAAGTAAGGAATTAAACATAATAATAAGTTCAAGTGGAGAGAAGAAAACAGAAACAGAATTTTGGACAATGTAACGTAGAAAAAGGAGGTGTAACTCCTTTATTGGATCCAAGAAAATCTGAGTTGAGCCATCCTGCATGCTTCACAGTCCTAGGGCACTAATTACATACGGTGCCACTCACAAACAGACCACTTACATGGGTACAGTGCACAGGCTTTATCACCAGGTGTGAGGCTCCACAGTTCAATCTTAAATCGGCTGTGGAAAAAGCTGAGAATTAATCTGATTTCAACACAGACTCCTAACAGAATAGGAACAGTGTCACTGTTCTGGAAGTAGGGACAAAGATAGAGCCAAAAATACAAGGATAGCTGAAAATCAATTTAACAATTCATCCCTTTCACTACTAGAAAGCTAGAGGTTTATTCTAGGGGAAAGGCAGAACAGAGAGCCTGGGGGCTGCACGGCACCAAACAGCGAAGAATGGGGATATGCTGCTTAGAGAGACTGCATGAATGTGAACAGACCGAACGTTGAAAGTCCCTGTCTTCTTTTCCAGCTCAGATCCCAGAATTCTGGCAGCTACTTCGATATTCTCAAGGCCAGAAACTAGAAGAGCATTCTCTGGGAAATCTGACCATCTTAAACTAATTTAAATATAGTAGCATAAGGGATTCAAAAGATTACCCAGGCAGATAACCCTACTCATACGAACACAGCTACTATCAACTTTTGGTTTCTCTGCTCTTAAATGTAAGCAAATAGTAAAAATCCCCAGATCTGAAGAAAATACCGAAAGATGAAATAGAGGCAAAAACCATCAAATAAAAGATCGCTCTAAGCAAACAGAGACTATACCCTGGGAAATAATCTCTAAGGCTTTGGAATGTCCTGCCTGATGAAAGTGTCTTTGTTTACCTGGAGGCCTTGGGCCGCACCAGAGGCTCAAAGGTGATTTACAGTAATGCGCTATGAGCTGGACCTCCAGAGGGGCTGGGGGCCCAAGTCAGCCGTGTGGGAAGTGGACTTATCTGTGTGACTGAGCTCCAAGCATAACTCTGGACGCTAAGGCTGGGTGAGCTTCCTTGGTTGGCAGTGTTTTCTGTGACCGATCGCACACTGTTGCCAAGAGCAGTTAACACTGTCCACGAATCTACTGGGAGAAGACAACTGGAACTTCTGTGTCTAGAACTTTCTTGGACTCCAGCCCATGCATCTCTGCCCTTGGCTAATTTCAATCTGTGTCCATTCACTGTACTAAACCGTAACTATCAGTATAACCACTTTCAGTGGTTCTGTGAGTCCTTCTTGTAAAGGATCGACCCTGAAGCTGGCCGTGTGAACACTAAATTTGTAGTTGACGTCAGAAGTAAAGAGGTCTTGCATTAGTCCCGAATATCACACGGGAAGAAAATGTTTTCAAAACCCTGTTATTAATCCTTCAGAGAGATAAGTCGCTATTATACCCATGAAAAGGGGTAAAAGACGCTATGAAAGGAAATATTCAGAGAACACAAAATATGCTTTTCCAATGGGTATTAAAAACAATAGGTGAAAATTTTACATTAAAGCTAATGACATCAAAATTGACAATCTCAGCAGAAGAAAATCCAACAGAAAATATTAAGTTGTGGGAATTTCCCAGAAAGTAAAGCAAAAACCCAAAGACTGAAAAAATACATGAGAAGAAAACAAGAAAAGGCTCCAACCTCTAAATAAGAATACTAGAAAGAGAGATAGAGAAAAGGGTGGGAAAATAATCATTCAAGTTGTAATTAATAAAATCTCCCAGAGCTGGAAGACATACATTTGCAGACTGAAAAGGCCACCCAAGTAAATAAGCAAGTCCAGGAAAAAGAGTGAAAATAGTTCCATCACTATGCCATGTTGGAACATCAGAGAAAAGACCCCATAAACTTTCAGAGTGGAAGAAAGTCAGTTTCACTTAAAGGATTTAAAAATCATCAATTTCAATAGCTAGTGGATCGATGCCTTTAAATTTCTAGGGAAAAAGGCTTCCACTAGCCAACAGGCAACCTAGCCCTCACATACATAATGACAGCAATTGATTAAAACAAATTAACTATTAAAAAGTCATTAGTTCATAAGGATTAAAAAAAAGAAAGAGATAAAATTCATTTGACAATTGAAGAGGTTTCCAAGGCACCACTTGTTACCCTGAAAGGAATTAAATAGGAAAGATTGTCTTAGTTCTCTAGTATAAAGTGTTCAGCCCTCCTAAATAAGGAAGAGTCACTCAATCAGAATATTTCCAGGGGCACCTGGGTGGCTCAGCCGGGTAAGAGTCCAGCTCAGGTCATGATCTCCCAATCTGTGAGTTTGAGCCCCACATCAGGTTCTGTGCTGACAGCTCAGAGCCTAGAGCCTGCTTCAGATTTTCATTCTCTCTCTCTCTCTCTCTCTCTCTCTCTCTCTATCTCAATAAATAAACATTAAAAAAAAAGAAGAAGAAGAAGAAAAGAAAGAAATGTGAGGCACCGAGCACCTGGGTGGCTCAGAAGGCTAAGTGTCCAACTTCGGCTCAAGTCATGATCTCACGGTTCATGTGTTCAAGCCCCACATCAGGCTCTGTGCTGACAGCTCGGAGCCTGGAGTCTGCTACAGATTCTGTGTCTCCCTCTCTCTCTCTGTTCTTCCCCCTCTCTCTATCTCTCTCAAAAATAAACTTAAAAAAAGTTTTTTAAAGATTTCCAATAACATATGAATGGAAATGATAGAAATATCAACATCTTACAACTTCCATAATAAGATTACTGATTTAGATGATTATCATTAACAATATTAAAGCAACATGTGAAAAATTGGTGGCGAATGTTACAAAGATGAGAGCAGGCTATCACTACTTGAGCCATCGTGCTTGCTAGTTTAGAATAACTAAAAGTGAGAGACTCTTACCACCTATGGAGCATTCTTGGGAAACTATAAAACTAGAATCTACTCAAGGCTTTAAGCCTATCTTTGGTCCAGAAGAAATATGGGAACCAGAGACACAAGTTAGCCTACTATGAGCAGGCAATCAGCCAAATCCAGAACATGGGGCATTCTTGTTACTTCAATAAGCCAAGGGCACTGGATGGGGAAAGGGTAGGGATGTCGCAGAAGAGGAGACTTGGGGCCTTAAGAGAGAAAGAAGGAGATTTGGGGGCTTAAAACTTTCAGAAACATAACAACCAAACACAATGAGTAGAAATTGCTTGGATCTTGAACTAAACAAAGTATCTATAAAAGATACTCATAGGCAAATCAGAGAAAGTCGAATATGGATTTGTTGTTTGGGTAATATAAAGGAAGTATTGTTCATTTTGTTCCGTGTGATAACGGCACTGTGCTTAGATAAAAATATGCTCTATGCTTTATTGTGGAGATTCATTCTGAATCAGCTAGATGTGAGAGGAGATGATGTCGGCATTTAGTCCGAAAATGCTCCAGCAAAACAAACAATTAGGTAGGTGAGGGACAGGGGAGATAAGCAGGCAAAATGCTGATTGCGGCTGAGGCTGGTAGTTTGGGCACGAGCACGTGGAATTTCTCTGAACTCTGCTAGTTATGTGTTCAGAAATGTTCCTAACAACATGTTTTCTGAAATTCCGAAATAAAATTATTTCCAACTGAGAATTCCTAATCTGGTCCATTTTTAATTAAGTGCAACCATAAAATGAAATCATTTTCAAACACGCAAGATACCAAATAACTCACTTCTCATATAGTTTTTTAAACCATGAACGGTTTTAATATAGTCATGACCACATAGATACGGAACAGTGATCTCCCTGGAATTATGACAAAACGATGCTGGGAGGAGAGGAAACAGGAAGGAAACTAAATTCCCATCTTCCCAAGTGCAAAACCAACAGATCATTTTTAAAGATGAAAAGTCCAAAAGTAGCAAAAATACCATGTTAACTAGAGTTATGTCTGTCGATACAAAAAGTGGTTCCTATAAGAAGGTGGGAAGAGGGTTAGGTGACATGGTTTTACAAACGAGTGATGTAGAAATATTTGCTTCTTAAATATATGCAATTTTGACTTGAAAAGTTAAAACTTAAAGAACTTATTTAAAAAGAGTAGTATAAACCTATCACTTACACATATGGAGGTAAGTACTAAAATAATCAACCAAAAGACCTAGAAATGATTATCTCAGGGAAATAAGAAATATGCGAGTCCGGTTTTGGTTTAAAAAATAATAAAAATATTAATCAGCCCTTCTGGAGACACCCTGGTCTGAAGGTGTCAACTAAAACTGGGTCTCACCAGCAGAGAAAGAGTTTTATCTCATTTCAATGTTAAAGCACAAGCTAATTGTTCCTACAACCAAAGTAATGTTTTCCCCTTCGGGGAGAGCCTTGTTATTTCAATTAGACATATATGCACTAACAGGCCCATAAATATTTCTAATTAGCTTGTTTGCTTCCGTTTTATGAGGCTGCTTTCAAATTAGCACCCACACTCTATAGAAATGGAAGGAGAATACTCGAAGCTTGTAATTTCCCTCTCAAGGAGGGAAGAAGGACGACGGGTCACATATCCGAAAAGACTACTCATTAGATTCAAGCCATTTATAGTGCATGTTATTTGGAGAAACCTACTTGTCAAACTCGGATAAAAGGCTAAAAGTAAATCGCCGTTTCAACCAATTATTTTCAGGTCTTCAAGCAAGCTTGATAGAAGGGTGTAGGCAGAGCGGACGGAGAGACAAGCCTGGTGCTCCCACGGCTCTGCTTCCTCAAGCTGTGATTTCATCTGGCCTTCCCTATTGAAGAGAAACCACGGGGAGCTCTGCCAGGACCCAAAAATGGTCCCGGAAATCAAGGATTCAGAAGCACATCAGAGCCTCAAAAGGCAGATGAAGTCAGCATCAGCCTCCTTGGACCACGAAAGAGAGATGCTTCATCTAGAGATGCCCGTAACCTAAAACTTGCTCAGTAAGTTACTAGCATCATCACCAATATTATTCACTGTCACAATTCTGAAACTTGGCTGAGTGGATGTGGCTTAAAGAACAGAAAAAAACAAAATAATAGTAACATTTGATCCTACAGGAGGTGAATGGGGCAAACAATATGAGGCATGCATGAAAGCAAAGATGAATAAAAGCTTTGATATGGCATGTGATTATGTGAAAAATAATCGCTGCTGGGCGCCTGGGTGGCTCAGTCGGTTGAGTGTCCGACTTCGGCTCAGGTCATGATCTCCCGGTCTGTGAGTTCCAGCCCGCGTCGGGCTCTGTGCTGACAGCTCAGAGCCTGGAGCCTGCTTTGGATTCTGTGTCTCCCTCTCTCTCTGCCCCTCCCCTGCTTGCTCTTTGTGTGTGTCTCTCTCTCCTCAAAAATGAATAAACATTTTTTAAAATTTTTAAATAATAATAATCACTGCATTTCGCTGAGTGGTAACTACGTGCCAGGCACAGTCCTTGATATTTATACACATTATCTTAAACAAATACAACAATTCTGAAGAGGTGGTATCATTCGCCCGAATGAGGCTCTGAGGCTCTGAGGCTCAGGAGAGGTGATGGTGTCTTCAAAGTCCCTTGAATGGTGTGTAGGGGAGACTGGCTTAGCCCTCTGTCTGGGTCCAAGGCTCTCCCCATTTGAAATTCTGCCTCTCCTCCACTTGGGTAACACATGACAAATAGTCGCTCGTGAACTTTTACAAAAATCATTGTATTATATCCACATAGTCCTTTACCATAAGGACCCATTACTCCCAACCCTTAATTAACTAAATCTTGTCTTTGAAATGCTAGGCAATTAGCCCAAGACCACACAGCTAATAAAGAGCAGAGCCAGGACCACCTCCAACTGGTGGGAGTCTTCTCCATCAGTCTTCTCAACCATCACCCCATCTACAGAAGAGTCGGCCCAGCGTCTACCCTTCTGTAGAAGGTCTAAAATGAACCCCTTTTTAGGGTTGGAATAAGGTGATCATATATAATGTATCCAAACAGGAAAACTTTGGAGGGTGAAAAGGGGTACGTTAGGTGTAACGCTGAGCAAAATATATAAAGCAGCCCGTCCCAGGCAAACTGGGAACCTTTGGTCACTCCATCTACAGAAATGACCCTAACTATTACTCCATGGAATCATTCTTCCTTGACAGAGTAGGGAAAATAATTTATACCTACTTCAGTTTTATTGTTGTATTTGACATCGAGTAGGAAGGCCTTTTTCGAAGAAGTGATGCGTGCCTCATGCTGTATCTGCCTTTAAAGTTCGGTGGTTCGCCATTTTCTAGAGCGGGGGTCAGTAGACACCAGCACAGGAGCCAAATTCTGTTCATCTGCCACCTGTTGGTATAAATAAAGTTTTAATGTCCGTCTGTTTATGTATTCTCTCTTGTTGCTTTTGCACTACAGCAGCAAAGCAGAGTAGCTAGAAGAAAGACGATATGGCCCAAAAGCCTAAAATGTTTACTATCTGGCTCTTTTTAGAAAGTGTCTACCCCTAGTTTAGAAAATAACATCCAAAGTCCTCAGCCAACACGTGAGGCCCTCCGTGATCTGCGGCTGTTTCTGCCTCAGCCTCACCTCTTCACGCTCTGCTTTGAACACTGTTCTTGTTCCCAGAACCTGCCGACTTGTTGAAGGCCTCTTTGCACACCCTCCTCGTGGTGCCTGGAGTGCCCGCATTCCCACTACTCGTTCTGAAGAGCACTCTTTGGGGTTGTTGTGAGAATCTGATTCTTAGGTTTTGCAGCTGAATCTTAAACGAGTCATCCAACTTCTCCTATTTTTTTCATTTTGCCATCCGTTAAAATAAAAAGTCTACTGCTGCGTTAAACAGAAAGATTGGCATGCAAGTGTTTGTAACTGTAGAGTGCCAAAGAGAGGTGCTAATATTAAAAGACTGAGCTGTTCAGGATTTGCTCCCACCGTTTGTTCACCCGACGCGAACCCTGACCACCCAAATGAAAGAAGAGAAGTCACGAAGCTCAGGCCAGAGCCTGCATGGCTATTTGGGCTTATCTCGGAGACTGGCTCTGACAGTCCCAAATGGAGCCTGCCGTGGCGTAAAAGATGATGCCCTGAAAATCAGAGTGACTTCCTCCACGAGCCGGTGTAGCATCTTTGTTGCTTACTGAACCCCTAGATTTATGAATGGTTTTTTTTTAACCTTGTTTTATACTAATTCCAACTTTCCTTTCTATATCTGTACCACTGGATGGAACATTAGTCATCAAGTTTTACTGATAGCAGGGGGGAAAACACATGTTAAAAACACACACCGCGCACACCAAATGGATCTTTAATTTTAGGCTGTCATTCTTTT
Organism: Paguma larvata; assembly: GCA_030068075.1. Lineage (NCBI taxonomy): Eukaryota > Metazoa > Chordata > Mammalia > Carnivora > Viverridae > Paguma > Paguma larvata. Next base: position 22,882,844 of record CM057829.1, read on the forward strand.
CCCGGAGCTCTTCTCAAGAGTCTCCTGCCGTGTGAATAACAAGAGAGTCGGGCCCGCTTTCTCCTTACAGATGCACGAACAGGCCCAGGAACCAGTTATCGGAAGGGAAAGGTCCTCTCAAAGGGCTCACTGACACTTTGTCACATAGCTTTTTTAACTACGAAAGTGTGCAAAGGAAATCCTATCGCACGAATGGTTACACCAAACTGTGCACCAAACTGAGCACCAAACACCGATACTTAATTTTGTGGTTTATGACACTCAGACCTAATGACACAGACATACTCAAAACCAACATCAAATTTTTATCCCAAGTTCAACTGTCCAATTTCAAATCCAGTCTTGGTCAGTATGTATTTTAGGTTCATAGGGAAGAGCCCACCTCCTTAATCCCAGAGTTATGCCAGGAAATCTTAATGCCAGAAAATCTCCCCCTGCCTGTCCACACCAGCCAGGGACACTTGCTACAGCCTGAGGCTAAGAGCATGAAGAGTTAACTGTAGATATTTTTCCATGTATTTGTGTGAGTTTCAATATGTACCACCTTCATGGTACAACTTCCAAGTTCCGAATGTAACAGGGTAACTAATCCAGTTCCTACAAAGCCCACGGGGTCTTCCCACAGGAGGCAAAGGTGAAGCTACCCTACAGAGAAACTTCCGGACGACTTAGACTCTTACTGCAAACAAGTATAAACAAAATCGCAATGGCTGAAAGACTTAATTACAAGAAACAAAACCACACAAGCATAAGAATAGTGACAAAGGTTTTTCTGAGTATGATACAAAATCAGAAGCCATAAAAGAATAAATTTGATTTTATAAATGTGCATATTTTTACATAAAACATAAACACTATAATTAAAGTCAAAAGACAAATGAAAAATTTTTCCTAAACTTCTGAAGAATGCAACACAGAGGGCCTATTTCCTTAATATGTAACGATCTCCTAAAAATTCCAAAAAGAAGGACACAAAGGATATGAACAAACATTCATGGAAAAGAAAATACAAATGTTCTGACCATATGGAAAGATGCAAGGTATCACAAGGTATTGTGACTACAAGTCCAAATGAAAATGACCATATGCCATTTCCTGTTTCATGGTCAGAAATTTAAATATTTCATAACATTTGGTGTAAGTATTATTTGACACACCTCCGAAGAGGCATTTGACAATATGTATCAGCAATTTGAGCACAAATGTATATTAGCTTATTTTATAATTTTATTTGTTAATATTTATTGAGTGCTTACTTTGTGTACATTAACATATACATTAGTGTTATTCTCGGTTTTTAAGTGAAGAAAGTGAAATCTTTCCCTAAAACATTAAGAACCATTCGGCGCAGCTCAGGAACAGAGACAGCACCAAGTTTCATCACAAAAGCAGATAAAGAATACATTTCAAGAAATAAGACACAGAAAGACAATCACTGCACAAACCCACTACTATGTGGAACCTAAAATAGTCAAACTCAGGGCGCCTGGGTGACTCTGTTGGTTAAGCATCCGACTTCAGCTCAGGTCATGATCTCACAGTTCATGGGTTCAAGCCCCACATCAGGTTCTGTGCTGACAGCTCAGAGCCTGGAGCCTGCTTGGGATTCTGTGTCTCCTTCTCTCTCTGTCTCTCCCCTATTCGCACTCTGTCTCTCTCAAAAATAAACATTAAAAAAATAATAATAAAATAAAAGTCAAACCCACTGACATAGAAAGTAAAATGGTGGGTGCCGAGGGTGAAAGGGGGAGGTTTTGTTTAATCAGTGTAGGGTTTCAGTTTTGCAAGATGGAAAGAGTTCTGGAGCTCTCATGTACAACAATGTGACTGTAATAATACTGAACTGTATAATTAATTTTGCTAAGAGAGTAGATGTTAAGCATTCTCAACACACACACACACACACACACACACAAGAACAAGAAGGTAACTGTGTGAGATGGATATATTAATTAACTTGATTTGACGTTTATTTCAGAATCGATATGTATATAACAAATCATTAAGTTTTATCCCTTAAATACATACAATTTTTAATTGTCAACTATATCTCAATAAAGCTAGGGGCGGGGGCAGGGGGAAAGAGGGGAAGCGTCTGCCAGGGACAGAAATAGGCCTGCTAATGCCAAAATAGCCTAACGGAGAAGTGAGAGCCACTTACCAGTCGGATGCTATTTAGGTTCCAATTTCTTCATTAAATGTTTACATGCATTATCATGTCATCCTCTTAAAAACTCTATGAAGCAGATGCTGTCACTATAACTGTCTGACGAATCAGAATACAGAAGCCTAGAGGGTTAATGGTTTCAAATGTCCATGCTCAGCAGGTGAGAGTCAGGGTCAGAAGCCAGGTGAACTGGACTCTAGAGTCAGCACAGAACTGTTATACGGCACTGCCGCGGACGGTAGTAAGCACTCCGGTGTCACAGGGAATCGGTCAGGGGACATCTGCATGGTCCAGGGTTAAGGGGGAAGACAGACGTATCAGAATATATGATACACCTGCCTTCTCTGGCTTTGAAGCTGGGCCAACCAAAAATGCATTAATTGGAGTAGTCATATTAGCAGTTTATCTGGGCTCATTCCCCAAAGCAGCTGAGATATTTGAGGGGGTCATAATTTTAGGAACTGCTTCCACCCAGACCAATTTTAACCTCATGGTCACTACACGGGGTGGCATTTTCTCATTACAGGTAACAATACAGATATTCAGAGAGATACGGCAATTTCCAAAGTACAAAGTCAGCAGCAATAATGGGGCACCTGGGTTGCTCAGTCGGTTAGGCCTCCAACTCTTAATTTTTTTTTAATGTTTATTTATTTTTCAGAGACAGAGAGAGACAGAGTGCAAAGTGGGAGAAGGGCAGAGAGAGAGGGTGAAACAGAATTCAAAGCAGACTTCAAGCTCTGAGCTGTCAGCACAGAGCCCGACACGGGGCTCAAACCCATAAACTGTGAGATCATGACCTGAGTCGAAGTCTGATGCTCAACCGACTGAGCCACTCAGATGCTCCCAGCTTCCAACTCTTGATCTCAGCTTAGGTCTTGATCTCTCAGAGTTCAAACCCTGTGTTGAACTCTACACTTGGCGTGAAGTCAACTTTCAAAAAATAAAAATAAACTTAAAATTAAAAAAAAAAAGTCAGCCAGTAATTAAGCTCGGGTCCTTTGTAAAATAGATATATATTTTATCTGGGATGTCAGCAGGGACCCACCCAGAGATAAAAGACCACCTTGAGAACTCAGAGCAGCCAACACTTTGCTTTACTTAAAACACAGAACATAGGGCGCCTGGGTGGCTCAGTTGGTTAAGCGGCCGACTTTGGCTCAGGTCATGATCTCGTGGTCTGTGAGTTCAAGCCCCGCATTGGGCTCTGTGCTGATGGCTCATCAGAGCCTGGAGCCTGCTTCAGATTCTGTATCTCCCTCTCTCTGCCCTTCCCCTGCTCATGTTCTGTCTCTATATCTCTCAAAAAACTTAATAAACGTTCAAAAACAATAAAAAAAAAAAAACACAGAACAGACTAGTCATTTCTCACTTTAAAAGTTGTGGAGTTCTCCTTTTCTCTTTTTTCTTTTTTTTACACAGACACAGCTAACTGATTTATAACCAAATTAACATAAAGCCAAATTGAAACCAAAGAAATTAAATAATATGTATAAATGTCACACAATCAAATCAGGTTTTCTAATTGAACGCCCAGTGTCATTGTACTCAAAGGCACGTCCCTGTGTTACAGAGATTTCCTACTGTTCTGGACGTGCAAAGACAGATGTATGCGCATGCTCTCATGTGGCTAATTGTCCTGGTTTCACCTTGCGTTTCATTTTCCAGCTAAGTACTTTATAAATAAATATGTCCGAGAATTAGAATCACTGACATTCTATAAACCTCACCAAGTGAAAGGAAGGTCGGCCTGCTGATAACTAGTTAGGATCTTCCCCTCCTGTTTTTTTTTTCTTTTTTTCCTTTCTTTTTTTTTTTATAATGTGGCTTCTGATCGTTCACAAAAGCCACAGCTTGAATCACATTTATAAAAATATCACTGAATTACACCCTCGAGGCAGGAAAATTGGCTTAGTAAGTCATGATCTCAGCCTCTTTCTTTTCAGTGCCTGTTAATTCTATAATTTCATCATCTTTTTTTCCTTTTTGCCCTGCATCTGGGGGAGATAAGGAAAGGAAAAAGGGGAGAGAGAGAAAACACAAACCATGCCATGATTTTCTGAGTAAATTGAACAAAAGTAATGTCACAAAACTGGGTTATATCCCATTATGGAGACTATCCGGAGCAGTAACAGCCTATGAAGAAGCTGAAAAGCTCTTTCGTAGTGGTCAAAGGGGGAAGCAGGTATTGAACCTGATGGGATTTTATCTCTGAAGTGGATTCACGGCTACGAGCAGCCGAAGAGGGTCGGAACAGCCTAAGTGCCAAATCCCACGATGCTGACAACATAAAACCACCTTTCATTCCCTGAGTGGCATTTTCTGAGAGATCTGTTTGTCTGTACCTCTCTCTCTTCCTCCATCTTTCTCTCTCTCACGTAAACTCAAATGTAATGTTGCACCACCAACATCCAAAATTATTTGGATTTTATTTTAGCAATTATTCCACAGTATTTAGAATTATGTAAAAATCAAGGAGGAATATTGTTTTTACCACATCTTTATGAATGACTGTGTCCTAGATTTCAGGACACAAAATGCCCCATCTTGAGGCAGGAAACAGGACTGAACGTAACCGTCGGTACTGATCGCCGTCCCCATCTTATTATCTATCCACTAGTTTCCTCTAAATTACAGCGGCTGATGAGATTTATCAGCTCTCAGGACTGATTATATTTTAGTTGGAGTTGGAGGCATGTTGCCTCACCCAAATAAATCACCTGAAGTATGTTACAAAGTATAAACACCGAAAAGCTCTTAAGCAAAAAGCTCCATGCAAGACCCATGAGTCAGTCAATTCATCTTAATCTACCAAGAGTGGGAGTTCTTCCTTTCTCTCTTTTTTCTTTTTCTTCTCCTTCTTTTTTAGAGAGAGAGAGAGAGAGAGAGAGAGAGAGAGAGAGACAGCGAGCGCGGGAGCCTGTGCCAGTGGGGTAGAGGGGCAGAGAGAGAGTGACAGACAGACAGACAGACAGAATCTCAAGCCGTCCCCATGTTCAGCCCAGAGCCTGACGCGGGGCCCAACCCCACACCTCTGGGATCGTGACCTGAGCCGAAATCGAGAGTCAGACCTTCAATCGACTGAGCCTCCAGGGGCCCCCCTTCTTTTCAGTGTGTACTTACTATTCTTTTAGTGTCTACCCTACGCTGGGCATCGAGGATACAAATCTGATGAGGTCAACACCAAGGAACTGCAGAACCCTCCACTGACTGTTACGTGGGAAAGCTCCTCCACTCCCACTTCCGGTCATTCTGATATCCTTTAAACAGAAACTATTCAACGTTATCAACCAGCTACTGTAAACAATGAACTAACCGCCTCTTGCTAGGAAAAACGTGTTTACTTAGTTCTGAAAATAAACGTGATACATTTTTGGTTTCCCCCCTGAAAAACAGTTTGTGTTACAGGTTACAAATTCACCATCCTAACAATTTACCAGCTTATCGGCAGGTGCTTTCTTTTCTTCATTCTTCTCAGTATAAACAGGCCATCCAGGTCATATTATTCTCTGCAAGTGAGTGACGTGGATGCCAGCCCATTCCAGCCTCACGTCTCCTGACGTCCTTCCCCAGCCTCCCACACCTCACCACCTCACTCTAAACCATCTGTGTTAAAGTCACATAAGATCACTGTGCACACGGCTCAAGCCCAAGTTCTGCTTCCTGTCTCTTTCCTGTTTACTTTGGGGAAAAAACCAAAAAAAGGCCAGCTTACCCTTTAAGTTTGAGGTCAAATGTCACTTCTCTATGACAGGTTCCCTGACCGCTCCCACCCCATATCCTAGCAGAGTCTCTCGCACAAACAGGGTGAGGTACTTGATTCCAGAGAGCACCAGCCAGCCTCACCCTAAACTGTCATCCGGAGGTGTCTGCATATTTCTGGACCGGTGGGTGAGATCTGCATATGGACTTTAAACCAGAGGGGTTTCTGTAATTGTTGATGTATGTTTCGCTCGTGTGTTTCGGTGTAGGGTGTTGCTGAGGCTTATACTTATCCCTGAAAGGACATGATGGAGAAAGCATGGAATTAGCAAATACATCGGAGTTACTTCTTCAGTTTTATAAACAGAGCCTGAGAAAAATGGTTTTGGAGAGTATTAAAAGAGAAACTGCAGGTAACATCTAAGGTAACACTCCTGAGGGATGCAGGGGTTAAGAGTGCAGGTTCTAGAAGCCAAGGTAACCACAGCTACCTAGATACCAACCTTACCACGCAGCCTCCAGAAAAAGCAAACTATACAGATAGACAAATACAAATAAACCCATACATGTTTCCTCCTTTCAACATATATGGATTTTAAAAATCACTACAACTTTAAATTTTCTGTATTTAGAAAAAAATACCAATTTTCAGCAAAGCTGTCTCTAAAACTCCCACCGTGGCCCATTCGAAACGGGGGGCGGGGAGGAAGTGGAAGGGAGGAGAGGAAAAGGGGAGAAGGAAAAGTATCCAAAAAAAGTGTTCAGGAGATGGAGGGGGATTCACTCAGCTAAAATCACCCTCAGTGATAATATACCGACAAATAGTATGGGAAGGTCAAGGAAGGGATTTAAAATTGGACTTGGTGCTGAAGGAGGCAGGCTTGGAAAGAAACACTCTGGGGGAAAACAGAGTAAAAGGGGAGGAAAGAGGTGCCCACTGGGGACTGGTGGAAGGAAAAAATGGCTCCTTTATGATCCATCCAGAGGATATCTGAAAGGGGGGAAAAATAAAAGACACCCCGCATTCTACTGCCCTTCCTGGCGGCGCTCTCAAGCCAATTAAAGACGCTGCAATCTTCTACTCTGACAGAAGGTGGCAGCCTTGGACAAGAAATCTGGGAAACCACGTTGCTCTGCCAAACCAAACCAACCTATAGAAAGGAGCAGTTTCCTTCTATACAAAGCTACTGTAAACAAAAACAAAAGAAAGAAAAGAAAACAGAAATTAACATTAAAACTTCTGGCTGATAAATTTCTCCCAAATAAACAACCATGAATTTAAAGAAAACTAACTCAAGCAAAACTGAATCATTTACCCTCACACTATGACAGATGCTAAGAGACATGTAAAATTCGAAGTTCGAAATCTAAGAATCTAAATGGAGAATAAAACAAGAAGAAATGAAATAAAAGTTGGTAGGTTTCAGGGAAGAAATAGAGGAAGGTAAAATCATAGCATAGAGTAAACTCAGTTACAGGATACTTAAGTAATTTTCAAAATAGATTTGAATGAAAATTTAATGAGCAGCATTGGAAAAAAGTAGGAAAACAACGAGAAGAAAAAAATGCTTAAAAAAAAAAGAAGCAAAAGGAGTCTGAGAGAAATTGGGTGAAATGGAAATTAGGCAATGAAAAGTCAACATAGGTATAAGTGGAGACTTCAAAGAAGAGAAACAATGCAGTGAAACAGAAATGATATTTTGAACTATAATCAAGAACACTTTCCTTTCCAAAAATACAAGAAGACCTGAATCTACATATTATAAGAGAAAACTAAGTACTTGCAAAACTGATACAGAAAGACCAATTCTAAAACTTATCCTAGTAAACAATTCAAATTTAGAAATTAAAAAAATATCCAGGGCTTCCAAAAAATAATAATTTACAAAGGCAAGAGAATTTGGCATCATATTTCTTCAAAATCAATATGTAAAGCAAGGCAAAAATGAAGTGGTCTTTGTAAGAAGATCAAGAGAAGAAAGCATAAGGCAGTGAATTTTAAATTCACTTGTGCTACTTTTAAGTATCAGGACTACGGAATTAGAGTTTAAACTTGCAAGAACTCAGTGAAAGCTATATCCACGAGCCCTTCTTATAGATGAGTGTCCTCCAAGAAACGACTAAAGAAACTTAGCCCAAAGCCTTCATGTGTCTTCTGAAGAGTAAGAGTAAGTAATATATTACATACCATACTCTGATTACACTTAGAGTAATTATCAGAGGGAAGTCCATAGCCTAAAATACTTCTATAAATAAAACAGTAGATATAAATTAATTACATGTAAAAGGACCATAGAAATTTCATTGCAGATCTACTTTATAGACTTCTATGCATCATAAATTCACAAAGTTCAATGAAGTAGGAAAATAGTCTACCAAAATAGATCTCATTAATTGATCATTTTCTGCTTCTACTCTCCAAATTGGAATGGCTTATCCTTGATTCCAATTCAGAAAATAAAAGCAGAGAAAATGATCAAGGAAATATCCCACAACAAATCACCAAACATAGATTGCCTCATAGGAAACTACACCAAATTTTCTAAGACCCAATGCTACATATTTTTGTCACGGAATACAAACCGTAAAGAAGCTTCTAAATTATATTTATGAAACAGTTACACTGACACCTAAATAAACCTAGTAAAGATGGAACAAAATAGAAATTACAAATATCCCTTGTGAATATTGGTGAAAATACAAAATAAAATATTAGCAAACAGAAACCTATCTCACTTTTTTCCCCAGGTTTATTGAGATATAACTGACATATTATGTAAGTTTAAAATGTATACATTTTGCTTTCTTCTATTATGAAATGATCACCTCCAGAACATTAGCTAATCCTTGCATCATGTCACTTAAGATAATTACTGCTTCTTTCTTCTACTGAGAACATTTAAGATTTCCTCTCCTAGCAACTTTCAAGTGCTTATTACAATGTTATTAACTATAATCTCTATGCTGCACTTTGATTCCCAGAATTTATTCATCTTATAACTAGAAGTTTATACTCTCTGACCAACATCTCTTCTTCTTTTCCTCCATCCCTCAGCCTCCGGTAACCACCATTCTAGTCACTTTCTACGAAGTTGGCTTTTTATGATTCCACATATTGGTGATATAATACAGTAATTGTCTTTCTCTGTAGGATTTATTTCACTTAGCACAATGCATTCAAGCTCCATCCGTGTTCTTGCAAACAGCAGGATGAACTTCTTACAGCTAAACAATATTCGCGCGCGTGTGTGTGTGTGTGTGTGTTACAATCTGTCCACTGATGGACACTTAGTTCCAACATTCTGGGTTGTGAATAATGCTGCCATGATCATGAGGATGCACGTATCTCTTCAAGGTCCTGTTTTCACTTCCTCTGGATATCTACCCAGAAGTGGGACTGCTGGATCACATGGTATTTCTATTTTTAATCTTTTGAGGAGCCTCCACTCCGTTTTCCACAGCGGCTGCATCAATTTACATTCCCCCCAGCAGTGCACAAGGGTTCCCTTTCCTCCAAGTGCCAATACTTATTTCATCTTTTTGAAAGTAGCCATTCTCAGGTACAAGGTGATATCACACTGTGGCTTTGATTTGCGTGTTCCGGTGATTAGTGACTATAAGTACCTTTCCATGTACCTGTTGGCCATCTGTAGATCTTCTCTGGAAAAATGTCTATTCAGTTCCTCTGCCCATTCTTCAATTGGATTGGTTTGTTTGGTTGGTTGGTTGGTTGGTTTTGTTTGCAATTTAGTTGTGTAAGTTCTTTGTATATTTTGGATATTAACCACATGCCAGATTTGCAAATGTTTTCTTCCACTCCATAGGTTGCTTTTTCATTTTGTTAATAGGTTCCTTTGCTGCGCGGAAACGCTTTCGTTCGAGGCACTCGAACTTATTTCTGCTTATTTTTGCTTTTCTTGCCTTTGCCTTTCTTGTCAAATACAAATACTCACTGCCAATACTCATGTCAAGAAGCTTATCTGCTATGTTTAATTCTAGAATTTACATGGTTGCAGGTCTTATGTTCAAGTCTTTAATCCATTTTGAGTTGATTTTTGGGTATGATATAAGATAAGGGCCCATTTCATTCTTTTCCATGTGGCTATCCAGTTTTCCCAACACCATTTATTGAAGATGCTATCCTTTCCTGACAGTATATTCTTGGCTCCTTTGGCCTAAGTGAACTGGCCATATATGTATAGGCTTATTTCTGGGCTCCTATTCTATTCCATTAATCTATGTGTCCGTTTTTATGCCAATACCATTCTGTTTTGATTTTTCTTTCTGCTATTTCATCTTTACTATAGAGAAATGCAACTGAATTTGTATGTTGATTTTGCATCCTGTAACTTTCCTGGATTCGTTTATTAGTTTTAACATTTCTGGTGGAGTCTTTAAAGTTTCCACATAGAATATGTCATTGGCAACTTCAGACCATCTTACTTCCTTTCTGATTTGGATGGCTTTTATTTTGTGTTCTTGTCTAGTTGTCCTGGCTAGGACTTCAAGTACTATGTTGAATGAAAGTGGGAAGGGTGGGCATCTTGTCTTGTTCCTTATACTAGGAAAAAATCTCTCATCACCACTGAGTATGATGTTAGCTCTGGTCTTCTCTTACCTGCTCTTTATAGTGTTGAGGTATAGTCCCTTCTAGACTCACTTTGAGAATTTTTATCATAAATAGATGTTGAGTTTTTTCAGATGCTTTTCCTGCATCTATTGAGATCTATTCATCTATCAGATGAATTTACAACTCATTTTGTTAGTGTGGTGGATTACATTTATTGACTTGCATGTGAAACAACCCTTACATCCTGGAATTAACACTAGTTCTTTATGCTCTATGATCATTTTAATGTATTGTTGAATTCACTTTGCTAATATTTTGTTGAGCATTTTGCATTTATGTTCATCAAGGATATTGACCTATAATTTTCTCTTCCTATAGTTTCTCTGTATGATTTTGGTATCAAGTTAACATTGACTGCATTTAATGCATTTTGAAGTATTCCATCCTCTTCTATTTTTTGAATAAGTTTGAGAAGAATTGGTTTTAATTTTTCTTTGAATAATTGGTAGAATTCACCAGTGAAGGCTTCTGGTCCTGGACTTCTATCATTGGGAGGTTTTTTATTACTTATTCAGTCTCCTCCCATCCAAGTACTACCCAGGCCCGACCCTTACTTATTCAGTCTCCTTACAGATTTTCTATTTCTTCATAATTCAGGCTTGGTATGTTATATGTTTCTAGGAATTTATCTATTTCTTCTAGGTCGTCCAATTTGTTGGTGTATAATTGTTCAAGTAGTCTTTTATGATCCTTCATACTTCTGGATTCTCAGTTTCAATGTCTCCTCTTTCATTTATAATTTTGTCTACTATTTTTTTCTTGATAACTCTAGCTACAGACTTGTCTATTTTGTTTATATTTTCAAAACAAAAGTTTTTTCAATGATTGGTTATCTCTTTAGTCTCTATTTCACTTATTTCCACCCTGATATTTTGAATTTTTCCTTCCGTTAACTTTGGGCTTAGTTTATTCTTATTTTCCTAGTTCCTTGAGGTATAAAGTTAGCTTGTTTTGAGATTTTGATTTTTTTCCTGAACGTAGGTATTTATTGCTATCTAATTTCCTCTTCCACCTGCTTTTGCTACATCTCAGAAGTTTTGGTACATTATGTTCCTACTTTCGTTCGTTTCAAGGTATTCTTTCTCTCATTTTATTTCTTCTTTGACCCGCTGTTTGTTCAGGAGCATGATATTCAATCTCCACATATTTGCGAATTTTCCAGTTTTCCTCTCACAACTGATTTCCAGTGTCATACCATTAGGATCAGAAATGATGCTTTCTAGGATTTCAATCCTCTTAAATTTACTAAGACTTGCTTCGTGTCCTCATATGTGATCTAGCCTGGATTACGTTCCATGTGCACTTGAGAAGAATGTGCATTTTTCTGCTCTTGGGTGGGACGTTGTGTGAAGGTCTGTTAAGACCATGGGTGATGTGCGGTGTGAGCACAGTCTCCATATTAATTTTCCATCTATATGATCTATCACTGAAAGTGGGGTTTTAAAGGCCTCACTCCTGGGTGGTTCAGTCAGTTAAGCCTCCAACTCTTGATCTCGGCTCAGGGTCATGAGCTCATGGTTCATGAGTTCAAGCCCTGCCATCCAGTTCTCCTCTGACAGCACAGAGCCTTCTTGGATTCTCTCTCTCCCCTCTCTCTCTGCCTCTACCCTGCTCACACTCTCTCTTTCTCAAAATAAATAACTAGACTGAAAATAAAATAAAATAAAATAAACTCCTCTACTACTACTATGTTGTTAATTCTCCCTTTAGGTCTGTTAATATCTGCTTTACATATATTTACGTGCTCCTGTGTTGGGTACATAAATATTTCCAAATGTTATCTTCTCATGATAAATTGATCCCTTTATATAAAGCCCTCCTTTACTTTATTTGTCATTTTTAATTAAAGTCTATTTGTCTGGTTAGTACAACTCTAACTGCTTTCTTTTTTCGTCCATCTGCATAGAACATCCTTCTCCAACCCATCCCATTCAGCCTGTCTGTTTCTGTAAAGCTGAAGTGAGTCTCTTGTATGCAGCATACAGTTGGGTCTGTTTTTTTCATCCATTCAGTCATTCCATATCTTTTCATTGGAAAAGTTAGTACATTTACATTTAAAATAATTATTGATTGGTATGGACTTACTTTGCCATTTTATTATTTTCTGGCAGAAATGTAATTCATTTGTTCCTTTCTTCCTCTCTTGTTCTCTTACTTTGTGATTTGATCATTCTCTACAGTGGTATGTATAGATTCCTTTATCTTTTCTGTATCTACTATCGGTTTGTATTTTATAGTGACCATCGATCTTACATAAAACAACTTATATTTGTAACAGTCTGTTTTAAGCTGATAACAACTTCACTTTGAACATATACAAAAGCTTTGCATTCCCAGTCCCACGTTCTATGCTGATGTAATCATTTATATCTTTTTACATGGTGTCTACTTAAAAATTGTATATAGTTATTTTTAAATTTTTTACTTTATTGTTGTAGTTATAGTTTTTTAATGTTGTACATATTTATTTTAATACTTCTGTTTTAACATTCATTCTAAAGTTATAAGTGATTTACTCATCACCATTACAACATTAGACTTTTCTGAATTTATATATCACTAATATTCATTAGTGATATTTACACTTTCATATGTTTTCCTGTTACTAATTACACCTTTTGTTTCAACTTGAAAACATCCCTTTAACATTTCCTATGAGGCCAGTCTAGGGGTGATAAACTCCGTCATCTTTTACTTTTTTGAAAAACTATATTGGATTCTGAAGAACAATTTTTCTGGGTAAATTATTCTTGTTTGGTAATGTTTTTTGTTTTTTGCTTTTTGCTTTTTGTTTTTTTCTTTCAGTACTTTGAATACACCATGTCGTTCTCTGGCCTGCCAAATTTCCACTGAAAAAATCCGCCAGTAGTCTTAGGGGTGGTAAGTTACTGTTCTCTTGCTGCTTTTAAGATTTTGTCTTTAACTTTCAACAGTGTAATTACAACATGTCACGGTGTGGGTTCTTTGCATTGGTCTTTTTTGGAACTCTATAGGCCTCCTAGACCTGGATGGCTATTTCTTTCCCCAAATTAGAAAAGTTTTCAGCCACTTTTTATTTCAAATCAATTTTTGTACCCTTTCTCTCTCTCTTCTCCTTCTCAGAGTCCTTTAATGTGAGTATCGGTCCACTTAATGTTGTCCTTTAAGTCTCCTAAGCCAGTGTCCCTCTTTTGTATTCTTTTTTCTTTTTGCTCATTGGACTAGATGAATTTTGCTACCCTGCCCCTGATGGTCTAGCTGCTGCTGACCCCGTCTATTGAATTTTTAAGTTGTTATTATAGTTTTCAGCTGTGTGATTTCTATTTGGTACTTTTTTAAATTTTCTATGTCTTTGTTGAAATGCTCACTGTATTTACCCATTGTTCTTCTGACCTCAGTGCGCACCTTTATGACCATGACCTTGAACTCTCTATCAGGTAAATCGCTCATCTCCATCTCATTAAGGTGAGTTTCTGAAGCTTTATCTTGTTCTTGTTTGGAACTTATCCCTCTGTTTCTTAGTTCCCTGGGACTCTGTGTTGGTTTCTGCACATTAGATAAAATGCCGCCTCTCCCAGTCTTAGAGTAGTCCTGTATAAATAAACCCTGTCAATCAGCCTGGCGTGAGCTCTTGGGTTTTTTCTTAAGCCTTTGTGATTTTCAAATCATCCTCTCTGTTCTTGGTGCCTCCTAGTACTGGAGGGTATGTCACGACCAGTCAGTTTCCCAAACAAGAGGACTGCAGTCACCACCTAGGTGACTGGAAACCAGACCCTCAAACAGTATGCAGTAGGGACGCTTCCTTGGAGACACCGAAAGGGTGTTTCTGCCTGCTCCCTCTGCACCTGCGGTAGGTGAACCGTTGTGGAGAGGTTCTCCTGCACCCTCTAAGAACCTGCCTCAAAAGCTGAGATGGCAGATATGTACAAGACACTGTAATCTGAAACAGGCTAGAGAGAGCAGGTAGCAAAGGGTGTATCCACTGGCTTCCCTCCCCAAGGAGGATGGAGTTAGCTCCTGGATGCACGCTGAATTTCCAGGAGACCCTCAAGCAGTGACTTTTAATGCAGGCAAAAAAACCCCTTTCAGCAAAGGACTAGGAGGTAGGTGTTTCCTGTCTCCTCCCATTGAGGGGAAGAGTCACTGTGAATCTTCTAGAACCCATTCAGAACTGTTTCTTTGTTGGCTACAGTATTCTCGATCACGTGGACAGAAGCCCTGTTGGCTTTCAGAACTAAGTGTTTTGGGGATACATTCCTCAGGTGGGAGTTTTAAAAGTTGGGGCACTAGATGTGGGGTCCAAATCCTTCACTCCTCAGAGAGAAGCTGGTGCCTCAGCCTTTCCTACCCTTTTCGCTGTGGGTAATTCTCTCATTCGCCTAATGCGTACGAGTTGATCCGCCAGTTTCTGGATTTCTTTCAGAGATAACCGTTCCGTGTGTAGCTGTACATTCAGTGTGCCCACGGCAGGAGCGGGGTGCAGGCACTTCCGACGTCGCCAACTAACAACGGTGGTAGCGAAATTTTAACAGAGTCTCAACAGGTGACCTAATCTTGCCTCATCTATTAGTATCATAACCCAAGAAAGACTATAGAGATACGAAAAGGATCAGAGCCTCTACCTTTAGAATTATTTGAACATTTACAAATGAATTTCATTCACTTGCTCAATTGCAAGCCTTTACATTTGTCTTATTAATAGCTTAAAATAGCCTAGTGACGTTGGCTAACATTGTTACCAAATGATTATGAATTATGTGTTCATCAGCTGGGGAAAACTTTGTCCCTCACTAGTAATAGAGAAATCCGCCTTATAAGTGAAATATTTAAGCAATATGAACAGAATACTAACACAGAGTAACATTCCCAACCTCTGGGAGAAAAATAACTAATAGTATTTTAAATCAAAACAATCCGAATTTTCAGATAAATTTAATCTACTTGGCCTAAATTTTACCCATAGTCCTAATGATATACAATCTACATAAAACAAATTCTCATAAGTTCTCATAAATTTGTTGCAAAAAAAGAAAAAAAAAACCCTATGAGTCTTATACTATCCTATACTTCTCCACTGACAGACTCCAGATTGGGACATTACGATTGTATCATGTATTGTTAAAATAAATGTCACACACACAGACATATGCTTGGCGAGAACAAGTTATATTTCAAAAAAAGACACCAATAGACATGCGCCTACATGATATATCCGGGAGACTGAATGTACTGGAAAAGACACCAATAAGAAACAAACTTAGCATCACGTAGGAAAGAACCATATTGAGTCTTTGTAAACACAAATCCTGCTCTTGGATTCCAGGGCAGATACTCATGGAATCACGTGTTCCTGTGTAATGTGCGGAAGATCCTGCAACTGGAGATACATGTGTACTTAAGATCGAACACTGCAGCTTACTGAGAAGCCAACAGAAGCAAATAACATCTAACCCAAGAATTCAGAGATCATAAAGATGATATCAAGTACGCATTACTTCCTTCTAAGACTTCTGGATCGAGATTCATAATGAAACAACAGCCATATGCCCAGACTTACAACTTGTTTCTTTTTCTGTAACTGATTGCTATATTCTTCCCATGGGTTTTGTCTGAGGTACTAGACTATTAAAAACGCTAATCGGTTTTGTCCTTCTCTAGACAGACTTCCTTTTATTTGTTATAATCAAACAATGGCAATGGCTGACAAACTTTTCAAGTAGATCCCACTATTAGAATGAACCGCAATACATCAACATGCCTTAATTGGACCGAGGTCTCAGCAATTAGCTGCTTCTATTTTTTTGTCACAGAGCCTCAAAGAACCTCAGAGCCTGTCAGGGATACAAAGGAACCCAGGACTGATAATATAAACTATCGTCTAATTATTTCTCATCAATCTATATATACAGAAACAATTACATCATTTGTTTAATTACACTCAGGGTGAAACCAATTAAATTTTAATAGCGATTCCTAACAAGCTCTGTGTCTGCTCAGTGTGCATCCTTACGGTTCTTCTTCTTACAGGACCGCAGGGCTTTCCCTTGCTAACCCCCATCGAAGTGTGCCCCAGACTTCAACATCGTCGTCCAGCCTTTCCCAGGGCTCAAAATGAACTATTAGAAGTCTGATATAGTTACCAGGAAGCATCCAAGACACCAAATTCCATCAGTTCTCATAAGGATTTCTACCCTACACGAAAACATTAACCTCGGACTTTGCTCCAAATAACAAATAAAAAGAGTTGAAATCTTAAAGCTGAAAAAACAAACCTCAACACAAATTTATGATCTAGGATATTCTAAAGACGATAAAATCAGCTTAAATTATGTAGTCATCAAGCAAAATGGGAGTCTGAAAAATAACTCATACATATGGAAACACTTCAGGAAAAGTGGAATAATCAATTAATCAATTGAGCAGCCTCTTTGGCTGACCAAACTGAACTACGAGGCTTCTTCTCATGGTTAGGCACACACCAGCTGAAGATCTGAATGGACTGTGGATTTCAAATGTTGCTTATGATGATTGGGGTTATCCTCACCCGTGTGGCCTTCTTTCCCAGCTTCTATCTCAGTGCTTCTATATTTAGACTGCCATTATGCTAAACCAGCCCGGAAGTGAAATTTCTGGATCACAGTACATATTTTTTTTAATGTTATTATTTATTATTGAGAGACAGAGAGAGACAGAGCAGTGAGCATGGGAGGGGCAGAGAGAGGAGGAGACACAGAATCCCAAGCAGGCTCCAGGCTCTGAGCTGTCAGCACAGAGCCCGACACGGGGCTCGAACGTACGACCTGCAAGATCATAACCTGAGCAGAAGTCAGACACTCAACCGACTGAGCCGCCCAGGGCACCCCTGGATCACAGTACATATTTATATACACATGCTTAATACCAGAGACTCACGCAGGGTGACCTTAGGTATGCATTTTCCCACCTGCAGTGATGAGCCTTCCAGTTAGTCATGTTCTTGTTAATATTTAGAAGTGATAGCCTTTAATTTTAACCATTCTGGTGAATACATAATGGCATAATGCCATGGTTATAATTCACATTTTCCGGACGAAAAAACTATGGTTGAGAACAGATGTCTGCTCACCCTTTGGAGAGCCTCTCTGCCAAAGCGTCAGTTCAAGTCTCCAAACATCCCACCCGCCCCCGCTCAGGTGACCTTTTCCTATAAATTTGTATGCGCTCTTTTTATAATCTAATATAAGCCCTTTCCACTTGTTTGGATCGCAAATATCTTCCTCCAGTCGGTGACTTGCCTTTTCACTCCCTTAAGGGTATCTTTTGGTGATCAGAAGTTTTCAATTTTAATAACTTTCTCTTTAGTGATTTTGTGTTCTATTTAAGAAATCTTTGCATATCCTTAAGTGATAAAAAGTATCTCTTTTTTTTCTAAATGGTGTCTTATTTTATATTTCACATTAAGATATGACTTATGGTATTAAATTTTTCTATGAAATCAGTGAGGATCAAGTTTCATTTTTTTCCATGTGAATTTCAAATTGGCCCAGCACCACCCAATGGAGAGGACATACTTTGGAGTATCACTTTTAAAATTTTTTTTTAACATTTATTTATTTTCGAGGGACACAGAGACAGAGCATGAGCAGGGGAAGGGCAGAGAGACAGGGAGACACAGAATCTGAAGCAGGCTCCAGGCTCCAAGCCGTCAGCACAGAGCCTGATGCGCGGGCTCGAACTCACAGACAGTGAGATCATGACCTGAGCCGAAGTCGGCCACCTAACCGACTGAGCCACCCAGGTGCCCCTGGAGTATCACTTTTATAATAAATCAAGTGTCCAATGCATATGGGTCTCTTTCTACCAATATAAAATAATGATCACTGTAGCCTTGTAGTAAGATTTGCTGTGTGATAGAGGCATCGTCCAAATTGTCTGGGCTATTCACGGACGGGCTTTCCATTTCCATACATATTTTAGAACTAGCTTGTGAATTTCCACAAAGAAACACCTACTGGGGTTTAGACTGAACATATCCTTCAGTTCACTAGTTGTGTCTTCTGGCACTTCCAGCCTGTTGTTAGACCCATCAGATAAATTCTCAGTTACAAATACTGTATTTTTATTTTCCAGTTCTAGGATCTTCGATGTTGTTGTTTTTTATGGATTCCAGTTCTCTGTTGAAAATCTTCATATTTTTTATCTATTTTGTCCACCTTTTTCTTCATATTCTCAAACATATTACGCAGCTTTTTTAACCATGTCTGATACCTCTAATAACCTTATCACCCGATGTACCATTTTTGCTATCTGTGTTTTACTCCTTGCTTTCCCCCCCCCCTGGTGCTTTAGCACACCTCACAAATAAGTGTGTCCCACTTGCCTGACATGATGGAGAAACTCCTGTGCAGACTTAAGTTATACCTTCTTCCGAACAGGTGAAGATTTTTGTGCTCACGTGTTGGGTTTTTGTTTATTCGCTTGTCTGTTGCTGTTCTGAGTTGGTATTGTCTCATTCTGTTTTACAGGCAGGTAGCATGCCAGCGTATCCCCTGATCCTGCCAAGCCTTTGTTTTCAGTCCTGTGAGAGCGAACGGCTTCAGTTTCCCTTTATTACTGGAGTGCAAAACCCCTAAAGCACACGCTGCACTTTCGGAGTGTGGCCGTGACTTCCGGAGCCTCTGGGGTCCCAACGTTAAGCCCAGAAGATCTTCTAAGGTGTTCGTCTTGGGGGACATAAACGTGATGCTCTTTCGTCCAAGTATCTAATTATCGCTGAAATCTCTACTCAGCTATTTTGACTCCCAGCTGTCATTTTCTGTCGTTTCTTTGAGACTCACTGTCTACGAGTGCAGCAGAGAAGCTCGTTGCCGACTGAGGGGAAGTTGTGCACAGATTTTTGGGGTTCGTCATCCACAGCTCCCTCCTCACCGAGAGTGTCCCTCCTCTAGGATACCGTCCAGATGCTCTGTGGCCCGACACTCCGGCCTGTATGCCAGCATACTAAAACTGCCACCTTCTGATTCATTTCCAAACGGAGGGTCTGTAGACGTGACAAGTTACATCCCCCAGGTAGGCAGCCTTGATGAACCGGCTGATTCACAAGCGACACTAACAACCCACATCCTTTTTGTTCTTCCAGTCATTTTATTAACTGGAACACTGACCTGGAGTCATACAGTTCTTTTTTTTTTTTAAGTTTATTTATTTTTGAGAGAGAAAGAGAGACAGCGCATGAGCAGGGAAGGGCAGAGAGAGAGGGAGACCCAGAATCCGAAGCAGGCTCCAGGCCCCCAGCTGTCAGCACAGAGCCCGACGCGGGGCTCGAACTCACAGACGGTGAGATCATGACCTGAGCCGAAGTCGGCCGCCTAACCTACTGAGCCCCCCAGGCGCCCCGAAGGGGTCCTGCAGTTCTAAAACTACGAAAGATCACACAGACTTTTCATTCCACCGCCTTCATTTCAAACCTGAGAAAAATAAGCTACACCTAAAGATTAAAAAATAGGTCAGAAATCTACTATCTTATTAAAACAAATAATCTATTTCCCAGACTTTAAATGGACCCTTTTTATGGGTTCCACCTAACCGTTTTCTTCTCTCTCCCATTCTAATAAAACTTCTTAAATTGCTCATGAATTGTTCTAGTTACTACCACAAAACGACCATGCTACGTTCTCACTGTTCAGTCTGGTTATTGCTGAAGAATCCATCTCTGTAGGCGTGGTGGTTACTTCGGCAAATTTTGATAATGTCATTCTCTCTGCTCTCCTTATCCTTGAAACAACAGTAATGAAGATTCCTTCTCCAGCTGAATCCCGGAAAATGTCTGCCTCATTAGCTCGGGAAGCACTATCACGAGCTCATTCATTCAGTATTACAGGCGAGAGTAGGTGGCTACGGCTGTACTCCGCACATGTGGTCCCGAGACATTGAAGAAAAAAAAAAAGCGACACATTCATCTGTGTTTCTTCCACTGTGAGAGTCACGTCCCACAAACAAAATCCATACACAGTAACTGTCACATAGAAGTAGCTTCATTTCTTTCTGAAGTAAACAACTTAGCCCACAAATTCACTCACGTTCTCATGAAAACTTCGTTATTGTTAGAACTGGAGCCAGAGCCCTGTGGGAGAATGGATACAGAGGCAGCTGGCAAAGTTTCTATTTCTTCAAAGGAGACGCAGACAATATTTTCCCCCTGATACCCACAGATATCTACCTAAAAATGAAACTGTAAACAGAAGTTCCGTTAAAAACTGCTACATGTAGATCGAAACTCAGTTTCTTTTCCTCCTGGCCAAACGGCCAGTCGCTGCGTCGTACAGTCAGCGGAGTGTGGTCAAATCCAAGCGGGGCCGTAAAGACCTCCCGTCCGTGCTCTCGCACTCCCTCCCCGTCTGTCGGCTGGCTGCAGAAAAAGGCCCTAAAACGTGGTAACGCCACACGATGGAACATACGTGGGGAACATCTGTGGGGAAGAGTTCTCCAACCCCCGTCACTGCCGATCCACAGAGGGCCATGCTATTTTTTAAAACTTCCTACACAATAGTATGACAGAGGAATATAATGGATTTTTACTTTCTTGTATCAAAAAACTTGCCAAATTAATTTAAGTAATCTATAAGTGCTTAGTATTTTCTACTCGCAATCATTCCTAATTAATGATCATTTTATCTCTTAATCTCTAATCCTTAAGACTTGAGTTTCCTCTCCTTGATGTATCACACTGGCTATGATCTCCAGTAAGATGCTGAATAGAGGTGGTAATAACGGGTATCTTTCTTATGCTTAATATCCAAAGAAACCTGGCTTGTGATTTTTGCTGTCAGCCTTTTGGGCATGCATTAGATTAAGAAATTTCCCTTTATTCATATGTTGCTACAAGATTTATTGTGAACAGGCACTGGATTTTTTTTAATACACTTTTCTGCAGCTGTTTAATGGACTTCATGCTTTCTTTTTCTTTCACTAAATGTGGTGAGTTACATTGACTGAATTAATAATATTAAATGAATTTCACACTCCTGGAATAAAACAAGCTCAGCCTAATGTATTATCACTTTTATATTTTATATCATATTTGGTGTTCTCTGTGGTTTTCAGGATACTTCTTCCATATTTGGCAAGATTTGCTAGTAATTTCCCTTTCTTATAATGTCCCTATATAATTTTAGTATTAAATTTGTTTTATTAAATGAGTTGGAGAATGCTACTCTTTTTTTTTCAGAAGATTTTCTGGTTAGTGTTTGACTGAATGCACCTTTAAAGCCATTAGTATTTGTAATATTCCTTGTAGAAACATTCTGAATTACAGACTCAGTATCTTTAATAGGTAGGAGACTATTCAAATTTTGATACTTTATTGTATCAGTTTTATAAAGATGAAATTTTCTAGGCATTTGTCTATCTTTTCTAAATTTTTCACTTGATCGGCGCCATATCCTTGTATTATCATTTCTGCAAGATTTGTAGCAAGGCCCCCTTGGTTACTTTGACTTTGCGACTTTTCTTTTTTGAACTCGGTCTTACTAGGAGTTGATCAACTTGACGAGTCCCATCAGAGAACTAGTTTGGGGCTCTGTTGATCTCTAGTGCATGTTCCTTATGTTTATTCATTCATACTGTTAAAACTTATTTCCTTCCCTCTACTTTCATTGGGTTGATTTTTCTATATTTTCTAAGTTTGTGAAGGAGATGCTTAGCTCACTAATATTAAGTCGCTTGTCTTCTTCGATACATGTATTTATGCTAAATATATGTAAGAACTTCTTTAATCCCATCTCCCACATTTGATATGTAGTTTTCTTAAATTTGAATCTGATAATACAGATACTTACAACACTTCTGGCTCTGTTTCTATAGTCCATTGTTTCTGTTGGATTAAGTTTTCTTATCTCCTTCTGTAGCTATTTATTTTTTATTGAGTGCTAGTCATTTTGACCTTAAATTTACCTTTAGAAATAATTTTGCTTTGGATAATTAGGATAAAATAAAGCTCCTCTTTTTTTATTTCCTCTTAGCAGATTCCTAGGGGTATTAGCAAGCATCAGGCTCTATACGAACAGCTCAGGGCCTAGAGCCTGCTTTAGATTCTGTCTCCCTCTCCCTTTGCCCCTCCCCAACTCATTCACTGTCTCTGTCTCTCTCTCAAAAATAAATAAACATTAAAATTTTTTTTAAAAAGAATGATCTTAGTGCAAAAATTGTTTTTCTTGACTGCCACCTGCATGGCTCAGTCAGTTGAGCATCCAACTTTAGCTCAGGTCATGATCTTGCAGTTCATGAATTTGAGCCCCGCACAGGGCTGTTAGCACAGAGAACACTTCAGATCCTCTGTCTCCCTCTCTCTCTGCCCTTCCCCCACTCATGCTCGCTTGCACATGCCCTCTCGCTCTCTTAAAAATAAACATTAAAGGGGAGCCTGGGTGGCTCAGTCGGTTGGGCGGCCGACTTCAGCTCAGGTCATGATCTCACGCTCTGTGAGTTTGAGCCCCGCGTCGGGCTCTGTGCTGATGGCTCAGAGCCTGGAGCCTGCTTCCGATTCTGTGTCTCCCTCTCTCTCTGCCCTTCCCCCACTCATGCTCGCTTGCACATGCCCTCTCGCTCTCTTAAAAATAAACATTAAAAAATTATGTTTCTTATGCAAATGGCACTTCAAAACAAATCCCCTTGACATAAATTCAAACCATATTATTGATCTAAACTCTTCTTAAAAATTAAATTCCAGGGACACCTGGGTGGCTCGGTCAGTGAAGCGTCTGACTTCAGCTTAAGTTATGATCTTGTGGTCCATCAGTTTGAGTCCTGCGAGCTTGGAGCCTGGAGCCTGCTTCAGATTCTGTGTCCCCCTCTCTCTCTGCCCCTCCCCTGCTTACACTCTGTCTCTCTCTCTCTCAAAAAATAAATATAAACATTTTTAAAAAATGAAATTGTGGACCATGACTACTATCAGCTCTATGGGGGAGCTCTCCTATTGTCCACACGCAGCACATGGATTCAGGGCAAATGTCTGCCGTCATGAAATTCTGACCTGACTCAAGTAGAGCTTTTGCATGAGAAACACAAAACCTTCTCAAGTCTTCTGGAACACCTAAACCCAGTTACAACATAAGAAAGGGAATAGGGTAAAAAAATGTCTTGAGAGTATTCTGACATTCTATCACCAACTTCTAGCCCCTATGTCAAGGGATACTTTTCAAATAAATTTCTTTTAAAAAAATGGTACCCTAATGATAAACACATCAGTCACTTACAACCCTGGAGATAAAAATTTACAGACTATGCCATCTTTGTTCAACTAGATTGTGTCCTAGAAGAAAGAAGGAATAAACATTTAGTAGTAATAGCTGATATTAGCTCTGTGCTAAACATCTTACATATACTATTTCTAGTCCAGAAATAGCCTTGCAAAGTAGCTAATACCATCCTCAGATAAGGAAACTGAGGTTCAAAAGTTCAAAGCAATGTCAAAGCAGGCAGAATTCAAGTCAATTTTCCAAGTCACTTCTCCAAGACCTGAAGCCAGTGAGGTCAGAAGATGCCCCTTCCAGAATACAACTTCGTATTTCTTCTCAACTACTTTTTCATTAATTTTAAAAAATAGTTATTGATAATCTACTATTATTCTGAAATATTCTGAGCATGGGGAAAGCTGCAGAAAATGAGAAAACAAGGTTCTTATGCTCATAAAGCTTACATTATAGTGTAGAAGAAAGACAAGACTCGAGTAAACAAACACAATTATTTTGATAGAGATAGATGTTTTAGAGAAGATGAAATGAAAAGTGAGAGCTAACTGAAATAAAGGACTTAGGCAAGACCTTTCTAAAGGGGCAACTTTTAAGCTGGGTCTGAAATGATGAAATAGGACGCAAATAAGCAAAGATTTAAGGAAAAACATGTTCCCAGCAGAGAGAACAACAGGTAGGTGCAAATGCCCTGAGGCAATACATCCTCT
Organism: Paguma larvata; assembly: GCA_030068075.1. Taxonomy (NCBI): domain Eukaryota; kingdom Metazoa; phylum Chordata; class Mammalia; order Carnivora; family Viverridae; genus Paguma; species Paguma larvata. Next base: position 22,907,258 of record CM057829.1, read on the forward strand.
ACCTCAGATGTCTACTTTTTTCACATGTTCTCCCTCTTTTATTTATTTTTAATTTAAATTCAAGTTAGTTAACATACAGTACAGTCTTGGCTTCCAGAGTAGAAACCAGTGATTCATCACTTACATATGACACCCAGGGCTCATCCACAAGTGCCCTCCTTAATGCCTGTCACCTATTTAGCCCATCCCCCCACCCACCTCCCCTCCAACAACCCTCAATTTTCTGTATTTAAGAGTCTCTATCGTTTGCCTCCCTCTCTGTTTTTATCTTATTTTTTCTTCCCTTCCTGCAGGTTCACCTGTTGTGTTTCATAAACTCCACATGAGTGAAATCACATATTTGTCTTTCTCTGACTGATCTGTTTCACTTAGCATGATACCCTCTAGTTCCATCCATGTTGTCGCAAATGGCAAGATTTCATCCTTTTTCATCGCCACGTAGTATTCCATTATACACATATACACCACATCTTCTTTAGCCATTCAGCAGTCAGTGGACATTTAGGCTCCTCCCATGATTTGGCTATTGTTTATAGCTGTTGCTGTAAACACTAGGGTCCATGTGCCCCTTCAAATCAGCACTCCTATATCCCCTGGGTAAATTCCTAGCAGTGCTACTGAGGGGTCATAGGGTAGTTCTATTTTTAATTTCTTAAGAAACGTCCACACTGTTTTCCAGAGCATCTGCGCCAGTCTGCGTTCCCGCCAAGAGTGCAAGAGCTCCCCTTTCTCTTCATCCTCGCCAACATCTGTTGTTTCCTGAGTTGTTCACTTTAGCCATTCTGACCGGTGTGAAGAAAAACCTCAGGAAAAAGTGACTAAAAAGATCTGAAAATGTTGTCCTTTCAGAGGCCCTTAGGGTTTACTAAGAGAAAAAGATAAAGGAGAAAACTCCCAAAGTGAGGCATTTAGGAGGAAGCTAGCATCACTCCGCACCTACAAGAAAAAAACAAATCTGACCGAGGTGATCGCCCGCTCGGCTCTCCCTGCGCCTCCTCAAGATTCTCAGTGAAAGACACACTTTGATGCCCATTGTTCACACTGCAAATGGGAACTGAGCACTTGGCAGGCACGAGGTACCCCCCACCCCCGGCACAGGAAGCACCCCAGGCACCAGCGCGCCACACGGCAGTGCTTTGGAAGTTGCGTTTTTGAAGCAGAGACTACATTTCCCGGCAGTGACATTAGCAATTGCAAATTAGACTCCTAAGGAAGTCCACAAAAGCCCACCCAAGTCGAAGTGCCGCTGACAGTCTATAAATTAGCAGTGGAAAACAGAATTCTATCGCACAACTAAGGGATAAGTGGGAAAAAAATATTGAGTGAGAAGTAGTTTATCGTAAAAGGCATTGCATAAAGAAAGCCAGGGTTAAGGATAATTAGTTGTGAAGAGGCTTTCTGCTGGATGATGGAACAGGTTGCTTAGTTACGTCTAATTTTGCCCCATCAACACTGGCTTTCCTTATTCCTGGTATAGTTGCCATACTGTCTGGTTTTCTGGTTCACATTTGTTTGTTTGTTTTTCCTGATACATAACTAGCCATGATTAGAGACGGCTGCCTCGGCACTCTTTCTAAACTTGTGATGGTGTTAAGGATTCATGCGGGTTCCAGAGAAAGTGGGGTCAGAGAAGAGAGGGAGGTGTAAATCAGGAGCGCTCCGACTTCCGCACGAGTCAGCTCCTGGGAGGATTTCCTGAAACCCCGATTTCTGAGACTCCTGTCAGACCTCTGATCAGTAAGCAAGGGCGGGGCAGAGAACTGGCATTCGTAACCAGTTCCCAGGTCACGCTGGTGCTACTAACCCAGGGACGACACGGAAAGCCGCCATCCAAAACGCAAAAGGTTCGAGCCGAAAAGAACGCTGCGATTTGCGGCAGGCACTGCTGTCAACCCTGACCCCGTGGGTCACACCTGCTCACGACGTTTAGGGACAGATCGCTGACTCTCGGCTAATTCTGTGTGTGAACGGGTTGAGAAGGACGGAGGAATGTCCAGCAGCAGCCTTTCCCAGTGTTCTGAAGTGCCTGAAAGCAGGTGAAAGAATTAACAGTTCTTCCCAGATTTTTATGATTTCACCTTCTTCCTTTACAAAGAACAATTTCGGGGACTATCTGGGGTAATTTTGGCAGCTGATTTAACCCTTTCAGACCCAAAGCACACTACTTGAAGGCTGTGGTTTTATAGCTTACTAGCAAACATGTATTAAGTATCCACTACTTTCAAGACAAGGTGATAAATCAGAAATGGGGGAGGGGGGTTATTGCATCTAAAGGCAGAGCAGTCGTGTACATGAACAATTGAAGTCACATCTCAGAGTGATACAGGCAAAATGCAGCGAGTTTAAACGTAGGAAGGATGCTTCTACCTGGTGAGACAAGTCACCTGGGACGTAAACCTGAACCAGACATACGGATACGAATTTCGGTAACTGGGAGCAAAAGAGGGACGTGCCAGAAGGAAAATGTACGTCCAGGAAGAGAGACCAATGTGGAAAAGCGTTAGGCAGGTGAGGGTGGAACATAGTTAGGAGAGCAACCGGAAGTTCCGGCTGGCTGGAGTGCAGGCCACAGAGGAACGGACGAGGAAGATGGGAAAAGGAAGCCAGCAATATCATCAGGAAGCCCTTAAACACCAGGACACAACTTTGAAGGTGACTGGCTATCAGGGAAGCTCTGAGACATTTTAAGCATACGAGTGATCATCTGGAAGTCTATTTTAGGATTACCTCCCGGGCAGCATTCGATGCGCATGTGTGGGAAACCTATCATCGTGGCCAGGACTCCCCCAGGGTGGGAGAGAGCAGTGGTGGGCACTGCAGGTAGAATCATCACTACCCAGCAACAGACCTGAGGTCAGGAATAAGAGAGAAAGAGAGAAAGGAAGACAAAAAGGATACCGGTGCTTTAAACCTCGGTAACTGGCCAGTTGGTAGCATCTCCAACAGGAACGTGAAACGGTCTAAAAAATATTCTGATACTAAGAGAATTGTTTAGCTACAGCTAACATAACTCCTCACACCAGAAGGGAGTGAGATTTGCCTTGGACGACAAGGCACCGAAGTCGGCGGCTATCAATTCTTTTTACCTCAATCTGCATGTGTGCCTATAAATATATAACTGAAGTAAAACGTCAAGAAGCAGGCTTTAACCTTCCCAGGGAGAAGGCACTCTGGTATTTCTACTCTGTTCCATTTCACTTTTTAAATATACTTGTAGCTACCACCAACTTGATTTCCTGGCTCCCAAATGGGTTGTATCCCAGAGTCTGGAAAACACTGTCCTGAGCTGTAAGATTCAGCAATCATGTAGACGGAAGAATAAGAGTAACCTTTATCAGATAAAAGGGGCAAACACGCAGAAGCAATGCATTCTTACTCTCTAGAATTCTTGTAGATTACTTCGCCAGAAATGTACGACACCTCTAAATATTAAACTTTATTTTTTAACTTTGTTTGTTTGTTTGTTTGTTTTGAGAGACAGAGTGAGAGAGAGTACACATGGAAGGGGTAGAGAGAGGGAGAAAGAATCTCAAGCAGGCTCCACACCACCAGCATGGATCCCGATGCAGGGCTCAAACTCACAAACCATGAGATCATGATCTGAGCTGAATAGCTAGACGCTCAACCAACTAAGCCAGCCAGGCGCCCCTAAATATCAAACCTTAAAATAATGGACAACTCCTCCAATAAAGAGGAGAGTACGTCCTGTATCTATTTTAACAAGATGCTCAAGACGCTGGACAGAGTCTATCAGTGCTCCCTATGAAAATTCAGAACTGGGGGCATCTGGGTGGCTCAGTCGGTTAGGTGCCCAACTTCAGCTCGGGTCATGATCTCATGGTTCATGAGTTCAAGCCCCGCATCAGTCTCTGTGCTGACAGCTCAGAACCTGGAGCCTGCTTTGGATTCTGTGTCTCCCTCTATCTCTGTCCCTCCCCCACTCACATTCTGTCTTTCTCAAAAATAAACATCAAAAAAAATTTTTTTAAAGAAAATTCAGAACTGTGTATAAGGACCCATATTTATAACGTAGTAAACTGAAATGAAGGAAGCTAAGCGTTCGCATCTCAAAAGCAACCTTTACTTTATGAAAGCACTGGTTTAGCAATTTTAAACAGAAAGAAGTCTAATGCATTTAAATCAGTAACAAAATTAACTAATCACTTGACAGAACCACCTAAAGGGAAAGTAGGTCTCATTGTCAATATCATTGTCCATTTCCTTTCAGAGATAGAACATTTACACAGGAAAGATGTTCCAAAGAAAGATATCTCCTTTCATAAAACTGTTATTTATACCTGACTTTTTAAACTTTTTTAATTTTTTTCAGATAATGTGCAAGCCAGGGAGAGAAGGACAGATGGAGAGAAAGAGAGTGAGAGAAGGAGACAGAGAGAGAGGTAGAGAGAGAATCTTGAGCAGGCTCCTTGCTCAGCCTAGAGCCCGAAGCAGGGCTCAATCCCACAACCCTGGGACCATGACCTGAGCCAAAATCAAGAGTCAGATGCTCAACCGACTGAGCCACCCAGGCACTCTACACTCAACTTAGGACAACGTGAGGATGTTGCAGCCAGCAGTGGCAGGACACGTCTTGTTCCTTTACTGGGTGTGACTAGAGGGGCGAGAACTGCTCACAGACAAGCTGGGCTTGCTCGCCAGCTTTAACTAGCCATAATACATCACTTTAATGAAACAGATCGCACGTGTGGACCTCCCTGAAGAAAGACTGAGAGACACAGACAAGGGGATTGGCTCGTCCTAACCAACTCCTATACAACTTTATAAGGAGTAGAATAAAACCTGACCCAAGGTGGCCATCAGTATGCACAGTATTGCGCCAAGGACTTTCACCCATGTCTCCTTCAACGAGGTACATTCCAAGAAGTGAAATAACTCCGCGGAAGCCAAGTATCTGGGAAGTGCAGAGCCGAGATGTGAAGGGAAGATTCCTTACTTTCTTAACCTCCTTTACAAGAAATATAAGGACAGTTGCACAAGAAGCAGGTCGATTGATCTCCAGTGTATTCTTTGTGGGGCTTTATTCAAAAAGGTAACTGGCGGCCGAGTGGATGTCTGAATACACAGCATACGCGGCGGGACAGGCCATCAGGACCTTCAACGATAAATCTTCCCAGACGCTTGGCTGGTGAGATCGTTTCCTGCATTTCTTCCACCCCCTAATCTGCCTACCTCCCTCCACCTTTTGGTTTTCATTTCTTTCCATCAGTAGCCATGGCAACATCCAAAGATAAAACACAGGCAGGAGATTCTCACAAGTATCTGAAGACGTGGCCCCTGGCCAGCGATTTTCATCAGTATAATGCCGGGAACGCCATGCCGCACCAACACGGCGACACCCTGCTTCCCTCCCTCTCCTTTCCCGCCCACCTAGTGGCAGCCAAGGCCATTTGTGAGGCTTCTGAGCGGACCGTCTGCTGCATTTGTATTCATAAACTTGCAGATCGGTCTATCGATGTTTCAAAAACATGCTTGAGCTGGAAACCCGGTGGGTTCATCTCACTACTCCCATTAACTCTTTCCTAAAAAGTAGGCATTCTGTTCAGTGTTCGCCTTAATCGGAGGTGAGTGTTTAAATCACAGTACTCCTTCTGGCTTCCCCTATATGCTGAACACGCAGAGAAATTTTACCACAAACAGGCTCCTCTGAATTTCTCGGCTAGATTGTGAATACTGAAAGACAGGAGAAAACAGGACTGGTCTAATGTGTTTTACTTAAAAACAGGCTTGATCAGATTCATGAATGTCCGGTTCACCCAGCCAGAATGCTTAACCTGGTTGGTTAAGCAACTTTTGATCTCAGCTCAGGTCATGATGTCATGGTTCATGGGATAGAGCCCCGCATTAGGCTCTGTGCTGACAGCGTGGAGCTTGCTTGGGAGTCTCCCTCTCTCTCTGCCTGCCTATATCTCTCTCAAAATAAGTAAATAAATAAAAAATAAATAAAAGGCTCAGTTTTTTCAACTAATAAATGGCATGAGAGAGAAGGATTGTTGGGGAAGGACTGTTACAGATTGAAAGAGACATAAAAAAATAATAACCAAACACAGCATATAGCATATATATATAGCATATATCGGTGTTGATTCAAACGACCTATATGTAAAGAGCCATTTGGAGACAAATGGGGACAATTCAATGTAGGTTGGGTTTTAGATGACATTGAGAAGTTGATATTAATTTTTTAAGTCTGATGATAGCATTATGGTTAGGAAAACTAAGGTCCTTATCAGCTTAGAGATGAGTACTAAATTATTCCCAGTGAATGATACATGGCATCTGGAATGTGTTTCAAAATACTTGGACAAATTGTTTTTTTAATTCATTTATTTTGAGAGAGAGAGAGAAAGACAGCGAGAGCAACTGGGGTAGAGGCACAAAGAGAGAGAGAGAAAGAGAGAGAATCTCAAGCAGGCTCCTCGCTCAGCACGGAACCTGATGCAGGGCTCAGTCTCGCAACCGTGAATCTCACAACTGTGAGATTATGACCTGGGCTGAAATCAAGAATCAGACGCTTAATCAACTGAGACACTGAGGGGCCTCTGACAACTTTTTCTTCCCAGTGTTGGGGGAGAGATGAAAGAAATTTTGAAAAATCCTGGTGACTATGCAAAGCTGGGTGATGGGTAATTACAGACTGTCTCTATAGAGGAAGTATAGACTGGGAAATTATAGATTTGTTTCTGCCCTTATATATGTTTAAAAATATACACACTAAAATTTTTGAAAATAACAAGGCAACTGAAAATCTTTTTAAAAATGCTATTTAAAAATTATTCTCTTTCTCTAAGACGATAAGTCTACTTCTGTTTGATCATTCCTCCCTCTGTCTTCAAACAAGCCTCTTTTGTCCTGATCTCTCTGAATGGCACTGTTTCTGAAAGCTGTAATTATCTCCCTTCTCTCCTGAAACCCTGACATTTCGAGAAAGGAGTCCAGATCGCTCTGCCGTTCCACAACGACATTCTCCCCCGCCCCCGCCCCGTCTCCTCTGGCCCCTGGCAACCTGACTGTTCTCGCTGTCCCTTCTCCAGTCTCACAGTTGAGGTGCTAAGCCACTACCCAACACACAAACAGAGGTCTGTGTCTCTGAGCTCACTCTTTCTGCGACCATCTGTCTCTTCTCTTCTAGACCATTCTAAAGACTTGATTTACATTTATCAACTCACACGACCATCCCAACAGTCCTATGAGGGAGGGACTGTTATTATCCCCACTTTACAAAAGGGGGAAGTTGAGGCTGAGGGAAGTCAAATAACCTGTCCATGGTCACACGGCTAGTAACCGGTGGGGGTGGGAGCCTGGACAGCCTGACCTTGGGTCCACGGCCTTCACCACCACACAGTTCGTCTCTTACTGGAGGCGAGCACAGGGCTCTTCTGTTCACGCCTGTGTGCACGGAGCGCAATGCCACAAGAGAGAAAAACCTCGGGACCTGGAGGTTTGGTCACAGTGTTCTGCTTGCTCAGAAGAATGACCTTTCTGCTCAGTTAACGGGGCCATCGAATAATTAGCAAGGTCAATAAAATCATGACCAAGGTCGCTTTATTCTTAAGAAGGTCCTCAGCAAAATGGCCCAAACACGACAAGCGAAAAACGAAATAGACAAAACGGCTAGTCAACGGGCGAGGGCTTTGTTCCCTGATGTTTCCTAAATTCAGTACAAACGGCGGGAGCTCACAGGAAGGTGAAAGTATTTTAGGTACTGTTAACATGGCCTCTAGAGATACTATTTCTGTAAATCTTGGCATTTCAAAAAATTTTTTAATGTTCATGTATTTTTGAGAGAAAGAGAGAGACAAAGTGTGAGCAGGGGAGGGGCAGAGAGAGAGAGACGCAGAATCTAAAGCAGGCTCCAGGCTCTGAGCTGTCAGCATGGAGCTCAACACAGGGCTCAAACTCATGAACCGCGAGGTCAAGACCTGAGCCAAAGACGGCGCTTACCTGACTGAGCCCCCCAGGTGCTCCTTATTTCAAATGTAGGTGGATGGACCATCACTTTCCTCTGATGAATCTATTTTTCTTTTATTTCCAGTAGCTCCCCGGCAATGAAATCTGGGTTCCTTCAGGAGGCCCCCCGCCTACGCCACCTGCTTCGTCGCTACCACTACTTCCTGAAGTCTTCCACGTGCTCTGTTTGCGATTTCTCCATGGGCCTTGCACTCGGGCTGCTTCCTCGCCAGGAGCACCTTGGCTTCCATGCCCGCCCCTGAGCCCACGCTGAATCAGAACCTCCCAGGGCTCTCCCTCTCCTCCAGAGCCCTTGCACGTGACTTACACGCATGTCAGTCACTCCATGGTGACTCTATGTATCCACATTTGGGGGAGCTCGGCTGAGCCAGGAGGGATCCACCTCAGCGGTCAGACGTCAGAGCAGCCCACGAAAACAAGACAGAAATGAGGGAGTCAAGCCCTCAGTCACTGACTGCAACAGAAGTCGGAGTCTCACACCAGAGGGAACGCCAGCTCTTGTCGTGTCATTTCCCCCCACGGGATGGAGCACCGGTTGAGAAGTACAGACAAGGGGGTCCCTCTGCTGCCTGGACCCCAAAGTGGGACGCAGGGGGCCAGCGATGTGGGCTGCCCGTGAACGGAGTCACAGTGGGGAAATGTGTCCTCGAGGCCCTCCCCCTCGTTCCCCATACGGAGGGCTCAGCAGGGGTGGCCGTCTGCAGGAGACTGTGTCCAGGCCTCGGCAAAGAGACCGAGAATGCAGGGATGGCAGCCAGGAATGCAGATAGGGGAACGATCCCGACTGCAACTCCTTCCAGACTCGAGCGCGCCGGCTGCACGGCGAGGACACCTTCTCCCCGAGGCAGGTCATGGAAAGCCTTTGTCACTGACTCTAGTGGGGCCTGAAAAGTCGCACCTACGCTTTTAACCTGGAGCTGGACTCCTCACACGTCATTCTGTCTGCCCTACGGAATTTTAACTTTTTGAAGGCATCGGCCATGACTTCTCGCCCCTTCTCCATACCAGGTGGATCTCACCGCACGGAAGGGCGTGTGCATGGGACGAGAACTGTTTCACCTGAGCAGTTCCGTCTGGATCCGATGACAGAGCCGCCGGAACGGAAAAGTCTCGCTCCGGTGTCTTATCTACCAAACTTAAAAGGTACAAACTGAATAAATTTTAACAACGTTATTATGCCAAGATCCACTGATTCGAATCCGTCCAAACAAATCAATTATAATATTTTTTGCCACCTTGAAAAAAAGTAATAATTCTCTGGTTTAGTAGGTCCAGAAATGAACACACAGAACTGCTACTTGGACTATCAAGTTCATCCTGTGCTGATTGATTCTGGTGCTTACGACAAAGGTTTCAAAAGGACATCAATCTGATTTATATTTAGAACGTAAGGTTTACCGTGGTTGGTTTGGTTTGGTTTTGTTTTACCTTCCCTTCATTCATTATTAATGTCAGGCACCTCAAGGAATACCTGATTTTGTTTAGCATAATTGTTTCCAGTCTGATTATCCCTGATACTGCAGATTCTAGGTGCTTGGAACTTGAGTGCCTTCAAAACATTTCTCCAGGCACTCCACAGGGAAAGCCCCGGTTTCAGCATATCTAGAGGAAAATCTGGGCTTATGCCCCGTTCTACCCTCAGGATATACTCTGGATCCTGGCATGTACTAAGGACACAATTTGTCAAACTGAATTGACCTATATTTGTCATGAATGTTTGATATATAAATAATTGTCAGTCTTACTTTGCTTTATTTGGAGGAAGAGGATCTTACTTTAGGGAGCATGATCTTGTAGAGATGGAAAAATGTTCTTTTCATCCCTTCCAGGTTCTTTGTCCAATAAACTGACACAAAACTGATTAACAGTAGAAAAAGCAAACTTCATTATGCATACACAAGGACATGAGACTCGGGCAATCCAGCAACTGAGCCTTGAATGCCACCCTGGGTAAGGAGAAGGAGGCAGAATTCTAGAGCCAAAGGGAAGGCAGGCAATTCACAGGAAAAGCAAGCATCTGGTGAACAAATGCTCGCCACCCCGTGCGGTAAATCTTTCTGATACAACAATTACCTCTGGTATTAGGTCGCTTCCTTCTACAGGCCCTTATCTAAATTCTTTCGGGCAGGGAAGCGGGAGTCAAAAAGCTCTCTCTAAGTCTGTTGGGTCTTGATTGCCTTCAACCCAAAATAACCCATATGCCAAAGTGGCGTATTTGGGGGGTAGCGTATTCTGCCACCCCCTAGTCTCTGCATCATGACTTCCTGATATCTCTATTATTTCTTCGCACATGTCATTACATTAATGGGGGCTCAGCAAACCACAATAACACTGCAGATCTTGTCATCCCGCACTATCAGTCTCTTTTGACAAAATCAGATACGTTCAATCGCACATATTTGCAGAACACGAAGCTTCAGTAAAGATGAAGAAAGTATCATTCAGTTTTATTAATCACTTCCAGGCTAGGGTCCCGAGTATCCTAAAGAGATTGCTACCACTTCTTCCTTTGCTGATTAAATCACAGAGTTTCCTCACCCACGTCTGTTCTCTTTTCCATTTGTACATTCTGCCAGGTATTAATTATCTTTTGTGGAGACCGGGAAAACAGGGTGTTTGAAAAAGGCTTGAAAAATATCTGTACAAATACATGGCACAAGTAATAAAAAGTGCCGAAGGAAAGTCCTGAACCAAAGCACAAGCCTAGAAACAGAATTAATGCCAAGTGAACTATGAAAAAGAGCCAATACACAGCTTTTAAACTTTAATTATTGACTGTGTCACACAGAAGGGGAAAAAAACTGTTCCTAGCACTTTGTGTATCTGCTAAAGACTCTAAATGGAATCAGATATATAGGTATTTCTCTGGTAGTTAAAGAGGTTAGTATCCAAGTTCTGTGTAAAGACATTAATTAAATCCCAACTTCAATCTGTACTAAGACACTGCTCTCTTGAAGCTGTAAATAAATGAGACCTATTCCAAATAGAGTCAGTGCACCGCATAGCAAGGAAAAACAGGACTTTGGGCATGTAGACAAAAGCGGTGTGAATTAGCTCTTTCAGGAAAAAGAAAAAGGAAACAGCAAAAAACAAAAGTGAGGCCTTATTAAACATGACTGAGTCACTGATCACAGTATCAATGGTGCTGAACTTCTCTCTCTCTTTCTCACACACACATATATGTTTATTTATTTTGAGAGAAACAAAAAGCATGAGTGGGGGGGACACAGAGAGAGAGAGAAAGAGAGAGAAAGAGAGAGAAAGAGAGAGAGAGAGAGAGAGAGAGAGAATCTCAAGAAGGCTCCACACAGCAGAGAGCCCTATGTGGGGCTTGAACTCACAAACCATGTGATCGAGACCTGAGCCTAAGTCAGACACTTAACCTACTGAGCCACCCAGGCGTCCCTCACACATAAATATGTATTAAGCTCCTACTATTTGTGTAGCATAGAAACATATAGTGCCCAAAGGCCTTCATAATGTGGTTGATGAAAAAACATATAAATTCATAAAAAGGCATTGTCACAACTGTCTACATATGAGATCAACACACAAAAATCAATCACACTTATATAAGCTTGTCATGACCATGAAGAAACTGAAATTTTAAAACATGGTATTATTTAAAAATCTATTCAAAGGAGATGAAATGCTTTGTGAGGTATAAACCTAACAAAATAAGTACATGATCTATATGGGTAAAAGAATACAAAATGCTAATGGAAGAAATCAAACAAAGCCCACGTGAAGAGAAATACTGTTCATGAACTGGTAGACTCAACACAGTAATAGTCAATTCTCCCTAACTTGATCTATAGATGTAATGCAATTTCCATCTAAATCTCACCAAGACACTTTGTAGACATAGACAAGTCTACTCGAAAATTTACATGGAAAGACCTAGAAGAGCTGAAAAAAATCTTGAAAAAGAATGAAGTAGAAAAAATCACTTTATTTGATGTTAAGCCTTACTATATAGCTACAGTAATCAAGGGAGTGTGGTATTGGCAAAGAGAGAAATACATGCATCAATGGAGCGGAGAGTCTAGAAACAAACCCGTAACATTATACTCGGCTGATCTTCGTCAAAGGCGCGAAAGCGACTGAATAGCAAAAGGAGAGCCTTTTCAACAAATGGTACTGGAGTAGCTGGATATCCATGAGCCAAAAATGAATCTCAACCCAAACCTCAGACCTTATGCTAATATTCACTCAAAACCATCACAGGCTTAAATGTGAAACAAAAACAAAAATAAAAACAGTAAAATTTTTAGGAAAAAACAGGAGAAAATCTTCAGGGCTTAGGGTTAGGCAGAAAGAGTTCCTTAGACTTGATATCACCAACAAAATTCATTAAAGAAAAAATGAATTAACTGGACTTCATTAAAATTTTAAAACATTTGTTTTGTGAAAGACCCTTTTAATGGATGAAAAGATGAGCAACAAGAGACATGAAAAAAATACGTGCAAACCACATGTCTGACAAAGGACTAGTACTCAGAATATAGAAAGAACTCTCAAAATTCAACAACAAAGCAAACCACATGTCTGACAAAGGACTAGTACTCAGAATATAGAAAGAACTCTCAAAATTCAACAACAAAGCAAACCACATGTCTGACAAAGGACTAGTACTTAGAATATATAAAGAACCCCCAAAATTCAACAACAAAACAAACAATCCAGTTATAAAAGGGACAAAAGATAATAAATATTTTATTATAAAGAATATACAGATGGCAAATTAGCACATGAAAAAACATTCCACATCACTAACCAATAAAGAAATGCAAATTAAGACCACCATAGGATATCACTACTGCCTACTAGCACAGCTAATGAAAAATTGTGGTAACACCAAATGCTGGCAAGGATACAGAGAAAATCGATCTTCCATACACTGCTGATGAGAATAAAAATTATATTTCCGGAATACTTCTGGAATACATTTGGCAATTTCTTATAACAACTAAATATGCAATTATCATAGGACCCAGCAAATGAATTCTTGGGCATCTACCCCAGAGGAATGAAATCTTATGTTTACACAAGAACACACACACAAATGTGGATAGCAGCTTAATTTATTACAGTCAAAGTTTAAGACAAATACCCTTCAATAAGTGACTGATTAAACAAATCTTGAAAAAAAGGCAAAAAGTGAATATATGAGGTGTGTGTTAATTAATTAGACTGTAGGAATTTTCACAATGAATATGTATATCAAATCATCAAATTGTACACATTAAGTATATTATAATTTTATTTTGCAATTACATCTCAACAGAGCTAAAAGGAAAACTGTGGTATATCCTTATCTTGGAATACTGCTCAGTCATAATTAGGAACAAACTACCAATACTGACAAAGACTTTCATCATATTCCAACTTCAACAGAAGTAAAAGAAAACAGATTCTTCCACTATGATGTACTTTCACTGCTTAAAAGGTTTTAGATATGATGGGATCCCGCCAAGTCCGACTTGCTCTTTCAACAGATAGGAAACCTGAACTTTGACAGCTAAGAAATTTACCTGAGGCCACACAGCCAGACAGAGGAACCGAGAACAGAGCAGATATGGCTGACCAACTGGTTGGTAAAACGGAAGTGATTGTAACTTTAGGAGAAACTAAACGTGTGTTAGAATCCTTGATGTCCAAAGAGGGGAATTCTGAGCCACATTAGAGGCTGACTTGAAATTTTGGAAAAGTTGTCCCTCCCCCCCCCAAAAAAAAAAATCAGAAAGGCTCTCTAAAAGCAGAGAAAGTAAAAACCCGTATTGGGGGAGAAATGGTTATGCAGATATATGGAGAGCTACTTCTTAACGACTACATACAACAGACAGAGTGAGAAAGACTCCATCAACGTCAGACGCCAGATGAACGACACAAACCTATCATCCTGTAATCTGAATAAGGTCGGAAGGACTGAACCCCAGAACCACCTGCAACACTAAAATAAATCACTCAATGAGAATAATTAAAAATTACAAATACAAAGAGTTAGCAAAAAAAGTGATTTTTTTACATTATTCAATGAGAAAAAAGAGTAAGGTTTTTATCCATTTACCAAAGCAGCTGGTTTTACACCAATTTGACCAGGGAAGCAAAACCAGCTCAGGTTTCACTCTGTGTTCTCCGTTGAAGACACGCATCTTCAGTCGTGATGGCAAACATGTTACAAGGGAACAGGGTCCGATATTCACCCGGTCTCCCCCCTGAAAACTATTTAGGCTCACACAATATGCTAAGTGCTTTTCAAGGAGTACAAGGTGGCATCAACATGGCACGGAAGATAAAAATGTGACAAGGACCTAAAACCGAGCAAAACCAGGTGGCAGCTTCTTCCTTAAAACGCTCATTGACTTAGTGTGGGAGACATATTCATTTCATTGTCACCCTAACGAACGTAAAATCAGATTTCCAAAGTGCTGCGGAGGAGAAGTACACGGTGCTGTGACCACATGCGCTGGGGAGATCTGACTGAGAGGAACCAAGGAGCGTGTGAGGAAACGGTCCGGAGAGGCTTCCTTAGAGACGGACGGCTGAGCTGAGATCTGAAGCTGCGTGAGAGCTCAATTAGGAAAGAGCATCCCTGGCAGGGGGAGTTACCAGCGCAAGAGCAGGGAAGCAAAGTGCGCATGCGCATGCTCAGGCACAGAAAGAAGACCAGGGTGGTCGGGCACGAAGAGGCAGGCAGGGTGCAACGCAGCTGGGGAGGTGGGTGGGCCAGCCTAGACTGTGCTTTCTAAGCCACGGTCTAGATTTTAACCTTTACCCCAGAATAAAGAGAATTTGTTGATGGAATGATCTAGTCAGATTCATACCTCAGAAGACCACCAGGCCTATCAGGAGGAGTCCCAGGGGCCCAATTAGGAAGTGTCGCATAGGCCAAGGTGAGAAATGATGTACTTTGAACTGGCTGGGACAAGTGGAGCTACTTAGAAGTGGAAAATGTGAAGAGTATTTTTAGAAAATATAATCCATTGAACTTTCTGATGGATTGGAAATGGAGTAAGACGTTCAGGACTGTTTTCTAGTGTCCTGGTTTGCTGAGTTGACCAGATGGTGGTGCCCTTCACCAAGCTAAGACACAGCAAAAAAGACCACAGTTGGGTCTGGAAATCGGGAGTTCAATCCAACTTGAATTATATTTGCGACATCCAAGGGAAGACGTCAAATTGCTGGCTGGATACGTGACCCTGGCACCCAGAGGCCAGGTATCAATCATGGAGGAGATTCTAAGATAGCCTGCTGCTGATCCCAAAATGTTAGTCTCCTACTCATAAAGAGAGATCAGTATCGAGATACAGACAGAGACAGACATAGTATATACTCAGGTGTGAAGAGAAATTGTAGATAGAATCTTGGATCTACGGATCCTAATCTTTTAGGAATCATGCATTAAAGGATTAAGTACCCAAAGAATGGGAATGGACAAATATTTTGAAGGGAGGTTGATTGTTGATTCCATAAACATAAACTAGGGAGTTCAAAGTGAAGCACCAAAGGACTCCAGAACAGATGAGGAGTAGTATGATTTGTGAGCTCTTCAAAAAGAAAACCGTAATTACCAACTGCCAGAACAGGTCAAAGATTAGTCAAATTCATTCCCCTTATGTAGCCTAAAGAATTAGCATTAAAACGTGTTAGAACTAGGACCTGGATTTCAGCAAGTCACTTGACAAATACTCTCAAAATACCCTTAGGAACAAGGCAAGGTAGATGGTGATAATGTTAGAGGGATTGACAGATGGCTTCCAAAAGCAGATTTATGGTCCACCAGGAAAACGATAATGGCAATCTACAGTGCTTTGATGAAAGTCCTGTCCTTTTTCTAACATTGTTACAACATTCAAATTTTAACATTTGGCTACGGAAAATGATTATTGATAAAACTGGCAGATAATAAGGTCAAAATTAAAAAAGAATACCTCGAATCCTAATGTTTCCATGCAAGTCCATATTTTCTCAACTGGTGGTGATTTTGCACCTCTTCCCAAAGACATTTTGGCAACGTCTGAAGATGTTATTTTTTGTTTTCATAAGGGAAACAAAGGAAGGGAGGAAGCGGTGCTAGTAATATCTAGTAGGTAGAGGCCAGAGATGCTGATAAATGTCCTATAATACAGAGGACAGCCCCATCCCTGCCTCCACCAACCAAGAAAGAATTATCCAATCCAAATGTCGCTATGCCCCTGTTGGCAACCTGATATAAGCGAATGGATTAGAACAAAGGGTCATACACAGAAAACTTAATAAAAATCATCATAGTATTCTCTATTTACTTCCTTCCATTATCAACTGTGTAAGTCACAGGCAAGGAATTAAGAGTCACTTTTTTCCCCTACAGTAGAGTCTGGAAGGAGTCTTCTTATTCCAGATACTCATTTTAGGAATAAACGCCCATTCCCACAGACTGACTTACCTCTCAGGGCTTCTGTTTCTTTCTTTGTATGAAAAAGGAGGTTGAACATGGTGGTATTTCTTATAGGCTGGAAACTGGTCCCCCTACGAGATACCCGCATCTGAATCCCTGGAGCCGTATTTGGATAAAGGGCTGTTTGCAGGTGTGATTAAATTGAGGATAGTGGTGGAGAGGTCACCCCAGATCATCTGGGTGGGTCCTAAGTGCCATCACAAGGGTCATAATAAGATAGAAGCTATGAGAAATGGCCCCACAGAAGAGAAGGAGACACTGTGCCCAGGGAGGGAGAGATTGGAAGGATGTTGTCGCAATCCAGGGAACCTGAGCAGCCATGAGAGGCCAGAAGAGACAAGGAATGGATTCTCCCCTAAAGCCTCTGGAGGGAACACAGCCACGCCAGTGCCTTGATTCAGATGCCATGCTTCCACAACCATGCTTCCACAACCATGAGAGAAAACGTTATTTTAAACCATCGAGTGTATGGTGATTTATTACAGCAGCCATGGGAAACTAACAATTTGTTCAGGATGGATCTTGAGAAGAGGAACTTAGCCGGCATTATCCAGGTGGTCTCTAAATACAATCGCCGTTATAAGAAAGATGCAGAGGGATTCTGGAGACAGACCCACAAAGGTGAAAGCAAACGTAAAGATGAAACAGAAATGCAGTCACAAGCCAAGGAATGCCAATGGTACTGGACGCTGTAAAAGGACAGGAAGAGATTTTCCCCTGGCCTCTGGAGGGAGGGTAGCCCGGGGACTTCTGGCCTCCAGAGCTATAAGAGAATAAATTTCTATTTGTATTAATTTGTTACAGCAGCTACAGGAAACTAATGCAATATTCTACAATTCTAAAAATAAAATAGGGAGCTATAATGTAATAACAGTAAATACCTTATATAACTAAAATAACTGAGGTCTTCATGCGACCCCACACTCATTTACATGGCCGTCGCCTCAGACTTCCTTAATGGAAGACACAGTACAAGGAGGCTGCGGTCCTGTTTTCCTCTACGATGTTCACTCAGCGGCGCTATGCCCAGTGTATTTTAAACATACATTGGCATACTGAAACTTGTTTAAAGGGAAAAGACCGAGAAGAGAAATCAAGCATTTGATTGAAACACTCTTGACCTTCTCTGAACACTCCAAACTCCCACTTTACAGGAACATGCTAGCTGGCCTCAAACCACACAGAAGACCTTCCCGTGGGAAAGGGAAGAGATGTATTCTCTGGCTCTGAAGACTGGGACCCGGGCCAGCGGAGAGGCTGTGTGGATGCGGATTTGGGCTCCGTAAACCAAAAGCCTCCGGTTTTTGAGGGACGCTGGATTGTCTAGCACCTGAGGGGTGAATGACTGGATACCTACTGGGGAATGCTATCTGGGGATTTCTGAAGAAAGTAACATATCCGATAAGAAGCCCAAGGATCCATTCAAATACCACTCTGTGTAATTTTACTGCCATTACGAGAGTGGAATGAGGCAAATCCCTATCCTACGACATCTGAAGATTTATTCATTTATTGCTTGACTTCCTCTTTTCCAGACCAATAAAAAGCAGCTTCTTTTACCGTTATCGTCCAAGTCCAATGTTAAAACACTCTTGACCTTCTCTGAACACTCCAAACTCCCAACTCCTGACTTCCCCAGTTGTAGAGTGTAGTGCAAACACCAGCCCTGAATCTGGGTGTGACCAACTAGAAGCAGAAGGAGATAACAGCAGTTTATATAGTTTCCCTGTTAAGTACTTACCAACACAAACTCACAGCTGCTTTTCTTTCCTTTTTTGTTTAAATGTTCTATTTATTTTTGAGATACAGAGTGTGAATGGCGGGCGGGGGTGGGCAGAGAGAGACAGGGACAGAGGATCCGAAGCAGGTTCCATGCTAATAGCAGAGAGCTCAGTGTGGCTCAAACTCACCAACCGTCAGATCATGATCTGAGCCAAAATGGATGCTCGACCGACTGGGCCACCCAGGCCCCTCAGATTTGCTTCTCTGAAATGGCAAATCAGGGGCACCTGGGTGGCTCAGTAGCTTAAGCGTCCGACGTCAGTTGAGGTCATGATCTCACAGTTCATGGGTTTGAGTCCCACATCAGCGTCCGTGCTGACAGGCTGGAGCCTGCTTTGAATTCTGTGTCTGCCTCTCTCTCTGCCACTTCTCTGCTCATGCTCTGTCTCTCTTTCTCTCAATAAATAAATAAATATTAAATAAATTTTACTAAATAAATAAATAAATAAAATGGCGAGCCATTCAACCTTTGCATCTTCCTTGAGTATTTCTGAACTTCGTTTCCTAAACCTTGCTGATCCTTTCCATACGAATAAGGTACACTTGGCAGGAACTGAACTTAGTTCTATCTGCTTCTAACCTCAAATGCTAATCCGACCCTCCAGAGAGCTGGTGTCCCCAGCTGGCTTACACTGTACTTCCTGTTCCCTTTCTCATGTTCCCCAACCAACTAGATAAATAAGCCAGACCCCAAGGGGTAACTCTGCACCTTCCTCTTTGGCTGTACCTCTAAAAGAGAAAAGCAATATGGAAATCAAAGACCAGTTATTTCAGAAATAGAAAATCAAACTACTGCTTTGTCTAAAATTTTAACTACTTCTGAACCAGCAAAGTAGTATTCTCTCCTGCTAAGCTGAAAGGGCTTCATCAATGGCCATTTTGTGGGCATGACCTATCATGCCCATGGCTCTACCCTATAATAGATTACCTAGGAGAAATCAGATCTTTGCCAGTGGTTTCCAAGTATTCCACAGGAGCCTACAATTCTCATATTGGTTTCCTTTTTTAGAAAGAAATGCTTAAAGGTACCATTAATATGCATCATCATTTACAATCCCCCCACTGTGATGTTGGGATCTGTAAGAAAAACTATGTATTTGGTCTTGATCCACATTTCTGGCACACAGCTCTTAAAACTCTCAGAATTCGTAGGGGCACCTGGGGGGCTCAGTCAGTTAAGCTTCCAACTTAGGCTCAGGTCATGATCTCCTGGTTCATGAGATTAAGCCCCGCATCCGGCTCTGTGTTGACAGCTCAGAGCCTGGAGCCTGCTTCAGATTCTGTGTCTCCTTCTATCTCTCTGACTCTCCCTGGCTTGCACTGTCTCTCTCTCTTTCTCTCTCTCTCTCTCTCTCCCCCCCTCCCTCTCTCTCTTTCTCTCAAAAATAAATAAACCTCTTATAATTAATAGTATATATATATATATATATATATATATATATATATATATATATACATACTACTAGTAATTATACTATATATATACTATTTATATACTATATATATACTAGTATACTAGTATATACTAATTACTACTAATTAATTCTAAGAGTGTATATATATATACATGATCTTAATTCTAAAAGTATATGTGTGTATATATATATATATATATGCTCTTAACTCTCAAAGTGTATATATATATACTCTAAGAATTAAGAGTATATATATATATATATATATTCTTTTATTTCTAAGAGTATACATATATATATACATGCTCTTAATTCTAAGAGTATGCTCTTAATTCTAAGAGTGCATATATATGTATATATATATATACATATATATACACACACACACACATATATGCTTTTAATTCTGAGTGTATATATATATACGCTTCTAATTCTAAGAGTGTATATATATATATATGCTCCTAATTCTACGTCTATATATATATATATACACATATATATATATATATGCTCTTAATTCTAAGAATTAAGAATTCTTAGAAATCGCTAAGTGATGCGTACCTTCTGTTATGCCGATGAAATGACATTTGGAAAGCCCTTGGGTAACCTAAGGAGAGGAGCTGGGTGCCAGGGGAGAAAACCATGTGATTAGAAGGTGAGAACTTTCGGTCTCAACTTTGCACCTCAACTTCCAAGGATGGAAGAGGATCTGCAGGTCGAGTCGGTCACGAGTGGTTGATGATTTAATCAATCACGGTGTGCTATAAGGAAGCTTCCATAAAAAAGGACAGGGTTTGAAGCACTTCCAGGTTGGTGAACACACTGACTGAGATTTGGAGAGAGTCGGTGCCCCTGAATGCTCATGGAAGCCGCAGGCCCTTTCCCTACACCTTGCCCTAAGCATGTCTGCTATCTGGCTGTCCCTGGGTCACATCCTTTTATAATAAACTAGTAATCTGACAAGTAAAGTGTTTCTCCAAGTTCTGTGAGCCACTCTAACAAATTAGCGGAAGCCAGGGAGAAGGTTGTGGTAACCTCCAATCTATAAGCTGTGAGTCAAAAGCATAGGTATAACTTGGATTTATGATTGGTGTCTGCAGCAGGGAAGGAGTCTTGTAAGACTGAGCCCTTAACCTGTGGGATCTGAAGCTGTCTCCAGGTAGGTAGTGTCAAAATTGAGCTGAATTGCAGGATACTCAGCTAGCATCAGAGAACTGCTTGGCGTGGAGGTAAGGGGGCACTATGCATTGGAATTGGGTACAGAACTATCACACAAAAGTGGGGTCTAAAGGGCACACTACCAAAAAAATAGATTGACAGTTACTTAGACTTACTTTCATTGAATCAAAAAACCTATCTAAGTATTTGTACATGCAATTTTTACTTCAATGGTCCTGGAACAAAACTGATAACCCATTTTAACAATATGCCAAATGTATTTCTGAAACACACAAATAGCAAAGGTTCATTGGAATCCATTAATTGTAGCATGCAAATGAATTATCAAGTCAAGATATTCAACTTAAATCTAACCTTGCATCTAAACATTGGAAATGGAATGTTATACCCTAAGGTTGCTTTCTTTTACGTATACAGAGCAATCCACTCATCAGCCAACATAAATGCACTGGAATCCCACAAGGTACATGATCATGACTAATAAAAATGATTAGGATGCATTTGATTCATACACAAATACCATGTGAATGCTGACTAATTGTAAGTCATTATTTCAAATCTGATTTGAGGGGCAAAGCGTCTATATTTGGCAAGACTTACCCTCTACTCCTAATTACTGAGCAAGCATGAAATTAATTATAAACAATGACTGGCACCTTATTTATAAAAGCTTTCCTATTTTCATGCTGTAGTATATCTCATAGAAGAGTCATCAAAGTTGAGACAATGAAGGGCAAAAAATATTTTCTAGGAAGTAGAAAACCAGCTTGGTTTCCATTAGCAAGATAAAGATCCCGCCTTCAAAAGCATGATCAACTCATATATTAAAGTGAGTTCACTCAGTCAATTAGGCATCAATATAAACTCCAATCTCTCCAGAAGCTAAATGACTACATCTTTCCTTCATAAAAGTCTCCTATATTCCATCAAGTAGTACAGTAGTTTTCAAACTATCCTAAGTGTCCTGAGGAGTCTGCTCTAGGTCAGAATCGTATACATGATCTTTCCAGTGCAAATTCAGGTTCTGCCTGGTGGGCCTCACACTGAGAAAGCCGCTCTCCTGGGGCACCCGGGTGGCTCAGTAGGTTGAGCGTCCAACTTCAGCTCAGGTCATGATCTCACGGTTCATGAATTCTAGCCCTGCATCAGGCTCTGTGCTGATGGCTCAGAACCTGGAGTCTGCTTTGGATTCTGTGTCTCCCTCTCTCTCTGTCCGCCCCCCCCACAAAACATAAACATTTAAAAATTAAAAAAAAAGAAAAGAGAGAGAGAAAGCTGCTCTCCTGAGATTTAATCTGTAGCAACACTAGTGCACTGCAGTCTCCAGGGGGAGTGAGGGTCAAGGGCCGGGCCTGCCTCACACTGCCACCCGCCAGCCGTACTTGTACACATTTGCATTTCCAGCCTGGGCACCTTGGTTCAGAAGCCTCCGTGTGTGTGTTGGGGAGGGGAAGGGTGCTCTCCATTACCCTAGACTCCAGGTCCATCAAATGGCAGGAGGCTTTTACTTGAGACTCCCTTAGCAGCGAGACCATCCCCTGCTCCCCTCTGTGCTGGTCCATCCGACTCATGCTCAGTGACATTCCATGGGGCAAAAATGGGACATTGGGGAACTAACACTGTCTCTTTTTGGTCTCTTGCTTTCACTATCATAGTTAGTGAATACAGGCTGCACCACTACTTTTCACTGGACCTGTTTTCTAACTGACCACCATGACACCTGGCAGCCTCCATCAGGTCCAAGAGTCCCAAGAAGTCTGGAGGATGTCGTGAGGAAGAACAGAGAGGGAAGGTAAGAACAGTCACACCTATTGATTTCAATCAAATGGTTCTGTGTCCAGCTGTTTTATATGGTCAAGTTATGAGGAAGACTTCAGCTGAGAAAAGAATTGTTCAAGGCTTACCACCATGCCTGGTACACAGTAAGAGATCAATCTATTAGCTATGACTGCAAATTTGAAAAACATAATACTAGTACTTTTAGTTTCCAGATTCTGAATACTCATGCCATTTTGGAAAGGAAAGAGCCCAGTATAACTGGCCAGGTCATCATCCATTATGGATGCCTCCCTCCTCGACCATCACCGTAGAGGGGTCCTGACACTGCAGTGAGGTTGTAAAGAACATGATGGACACTAACGCCTATGTTTACTGGAATTTTCCATTCAAAGAGAGGGAAGAGATGGAAACACGCCTTATGTGGATTCAGCGATTAAGAGACATGAGAGTTCTTGTTAACACCATGGTTGTCATCATTCCAATGGCTACTGTTCAGTGGATACCCACATTGCAAATACACACCAAACAGAATTTTCCTGTTGTCAAAATTAATCCTTTAACAAAACCCTGAAGTACAATCTGCATCTTATAGATTAAGAAAGCAAAACTTCAAGGGACTGAATAACATTTCCAAAGCCACAGAGTAGAAGATGAATTCCAACTATAATTTAACCAGTTTTATTACAAAGACTGTGCTTTGAGCTGCTACTTGATATGCCCTCTCCACCAAGGTTCCAACTTGCACGAAGAGAACAATGTCTGTTCTATTACTCACTCTTGGATAGGGCACCTTAAGAACAGACAAACTAATTCTTTCAAACTACCAGCAAAAGAGTGTTTCCAGATGCTCGAAGCAAACTCGCTGTGATGTGTTCAGACATATGCAGCTAATCAAAGCCAACAAACAAAACCAAAATCTAGCAATCTAAAAGAGTTTTCAGTCACTGGCCCAATCCATATGTGATGTCTTTTTAATCTTTCTACCTAACAGTCTCCTCTCCAAGAGGGAACGGTGAACATGAATCCACCAGCAAACTGCACGAACTGACGAATTGACTTTTTCCTTAACTCTCGTGATCATCTTCAATTGCTCCAGCCTCACTCTCTTGCTTGTCCTGTGATTAAAACCCAGGTCTTCCAGGAGCACCCGGGGGGTGCAGACGGTTAAGCGCCCGACTCTTGATCTCTGCTGGGGCTGTGATCCCACAGTTCGTGCGTTCGAGCCCCACATCAGGTTCTGCACTGTTAGCATGGAACCTGCTTAAGATTCTGTCTCTCCTTCTCTCTGCCCTTTCCCAACTTGTGCTTGCTCTCTCTCTCCCTCTCAAAATAAATAAATAAACTCTAAAAAAAGTAGGTCTTCTGATGGGGACAATAAAACAGAAAGATGTTAAACTAGTGTTTGTGGGTCTTGAAGGCTTTATCTTAACGTTTTTATGGACCTGTATTTTAGCGAATTCACAGTTAAGATCCAAATCCCATAGAGTACCACATATGACTCCACCCTTTCATCCCCATCACCACCCTACTGCCTGACAACCATTCCTCACTCCCAGCCTATTATAAAATGCATATATTCCAGAAGAGATGTAAACTTGAGGCAGCATAATGCTTTAAAATTAGCCCACTACCTAGCTATTTCTCACTTGAGCTAATTAGCATCCATGAACAATTAAGCCAAGGAGGTGTATTTCTGTGTCCTCAGAAGTACCTTGGCTCTCATTCATCAGTACGACTTCGCTGTTACCCGCTTCCCAGAAAGCAGACCTCCCCCACTTCTCCGTGACTTTCAGGGTCCGTTAAAAGCCCTATCTAGCTGCTAAACCATTCAGCTGACACTCAAAGAACTGTCACTGTAAGTGGTATAAATGGCAAAGCTGCTATCTCCTAGGACAGGTGTCATGCCATCTCTGTGCCCAACCAAAACATAGATGCTTGGGGCACGGCAGGGCACGCTGACTCACCTGGTGACAGATGCAGACGATTCACTGTGAAAGCCAAAGACACCACCAATGCAGACGACCCCATCTTGTCATGTTTTTTCAGTGTGCCAACTCAGCTTTACGACCGGTGGCTGCCCTGCCCATTTCCTGTGTGGCTCTTTGTTTCTGCCTGAAAAGAATACAAATATCCAAATCAATCCTAGCCAGACTGGCCTCTCTCCTTCCTGTGTCACGGCACAACCATCAGAGGCACTGAGTCCAAGAAGGTGGTGCCGGAACCACTACCACACTCGGAGCACGATGACACTGTGCTTGTCCCCACCGCCTTGTGGAGATGGGATGCTGAAGGAAACTGCAACTGTCTCTGCACTCTGTCCCCCAGGATCGAAAGGAGCAGAGGTCAGTGAAGCAAGGAACGAGACTCCAGACAAGGGACATTTGTATTTTAAAAACGATTCACTAAGATGACGCAGAGTCCAGCTCTCAAATGTTGGTATCTACGCAAACTGTGCCACGATTGTTATTATTATTTATGGCACCCTTACTCTGTGTGAGACATTATACTTGGTGTCTCCTTCACATTATCTCATTTGATCTTGCAACCCTATTTAGTGGGAGAGGATCGTTCTCCATTCCTACGTGTGAGATGCAGCACGAAGCAGTAAGGAGATGGGACCTGGAACCAAACTGCTAAGAGGCTCTGTCCCCTATTCGCTCTATCACCATGGCCCTGCTCCATGGAGTGGATTTTGGGATTCGAGGTGCTGACCTGTAGGAAGCACTCAGGCAGCGTGCAGGCTAGCTAGAATTACTGTCACACCATTGGTGGTCACCTGGGGCCTGCACGGTAGGGACAAGGGAAGTGGCGTGACCTGGCTCTGACGAAGCTCTGCTAGTAGGACGGTTGTCATTGAGGAGCCGCCCTCGTCAGTGCTGTCAACACAGATCCTCATCCTTCATCTGCCTGTTTCACTATCAAGAGACCAAGAAAAGGCAAGAAGAGTCAATTTCTCTAATACCACTAAAACCAGATCCCTGTTTCTGGGAAAAGAATGCACCCACAGTTCCGAAGGTCCTTACATTCAAATTTCAAGGCAGTGGCAACTGTCTACTCAAGATGAATCTCTCAATAAGATAGATATAGTTCTTATCTTATCTACTACTTTCCCTAAAAGCAGAGCCTGAGACAAGGATTTGGTGAACATGATTTACTGAGTTGGGGGGGCGGTTCTTCAGGAAAATCCTGAAAGAGAGAAAGAGAGAGAATCTAGCTATAAAAAGGAAAACAACTGAGCAAGGGCGTGGTCTCAGACCAACGGCAACCTCAGCCTGGTCCACAGAGGATTCTAGAATATAAATCACACCACAAAGTTGTCCTCACCTTGTGGCAAGGAGGTCTGGTCGTCTGTACCCTCCTATAAGTGACCCATTGGCCCTGAGCTGCTTCATTCTAGGATGAATGGAAGGCAAGGGCAGTAATACAACAGGGGCGGAGGGGCAGGGGATGAGCCCTGGGCTCTGAGCCGAGCCCCGCAGCAGCCGGGTGACTTGGACAGGGCACCAACAACACCTACTGTAGTCCATCATGCAGAACTATGTGAATGAAGAAATCACCCCTCACACCCTTTACACAAGTAGATGACTCCATTAAGAAAGAATTTAATCCAAGAGATTAAATGGCCAATTTTCCTTCTTATATTTTAAAACCATCAAAATAAAATCTCTGAATCTCGAAGATCAACCCGAGCCAGGCAGATTCCCCGGGGCTCTTTTTTCTGGTGGGGATGTAACAGGCTGGGGCTAATCTAGAAGCTCCAGTAAACGGTGCTCTTCCCCGCCCCCTGGATAAACCTGTTCTTCTGCCTTAGCTTTGCTGAAATGGACACGGGCAAGAGGAAATCACTTCTAATGCTTATTGGCAGGCTACCATATTCCTCCCCCCCGCCCCCAGAGAAAGTCAGGGTAGGGAAGGATGGTCCCAACCTTTCTTCTCTGAGGAAATTATAAGAGTGAGACAGTCAGTTAAGGAGTGTAATTAATGTTATTAAATCACTGTTGGGGAATGACTATGTCTTGAATTTAGAGGTCACCTCCCCACAGGGATTTGCAAAGGAAAACTCCTCACGGCTGCATTGTCTTACTCACCCTGACAGCACCTCCCGTGAGGCAGGCGGACAATCCGCCGCAGTGTATGTGGTCTTCCCGGGCAAGCACACACTTTTAACTTAGCATCCTGATGCTTCTCCTAGAGGACTTGTCTTCCCGCATCCCTTTCTGGGACTTATGCGGTCCGGCTCTGTGAACGTGTGACCTACACAGTTGCACGAAGGGCAACTAAGTTGCTCCACACTTAGAAGGGCCTCAGATGTTACTCTCTTGGAACTCAATAATTTTTGAACGAGGGGATACATATTTTCATTTTACACTGGCCCTCACAAATCGTGTAACCATCCATGGGTGCATGTCTTGGGCACAATTTGGGAAGTATGTGCGGATGAGTCGCAGCAAACCGACCGTAACCTCCACTGGGATTGTGAACCCCAGGGATACGGTAGTAGTCATTACCAATGCCAATCAAGACTTTCGGGTTTTCCTTCCAGACATAGGTAGGATGGACTGAAACTTGCTGTTGAAAAAAATGTGAGCAACAATGATGACGTCGCATCTGGACAAAAGTACCCAGGCCAGTACCCCATTTGCCACACCCTCTTTCTCCTACCTCAGTAGTTAAGATGGAGTTTCCTTTGGCGAGTCCCTGAGAGAGAGAGAGTCCCCAGACAACCTGCGATAAACATGTTCTATGAGCAAGATAAACTGTGGACTGAAGACACTGAGATTGCGGGGCTATTTTTCCCCATCATTTAGCCTATCATGAAGGACACAGAAGATGATAAACAGATTCGCAAGGCATCCTTTGCAATACTTAGAGACTAAGCTAGGGAAAAAGAGCAAGGTGCAAGGCAACAATGTTTCTGATGATGAAGAAGACGACTCCCACACAAAGATATGAGGGATTGGTGGAAGCCCACAGGCTATGGTTTTAATTTATTTAGTCCAACTCCTCACCACTGAACCACAGAAAATACAGCATTTGCAGGGTTCATTTGTAATGGTCTCAACAACAAATAAATTTGTATCACAGGGGAAAAAATCTGATATAACTTGTATACTCTTCCATGCCTGCCATTTTGTTTCTCAAATACTTCTCAATCTTTCAAGTGCAAATGGCTCCTTTTTGAGGGATAAGGAAAAGAAGGAAAGACAAAATATTTGACCCTAAAAGACGTCAAAAGTTTCCTGGGGCTGACTACTGAGGCTCAGCAAGTAAAAGCATTTTAATAAAATCTCTAGAGCTTTAGAGATGTACCACCTTAAAATAAAAGCCCAATCTATTTGATATTTGTCTCTCTCCTAAGCAAGCTATCAAGGTCCCTGTGAATGAATTTACAGCAGCCTCTGGAACAGCTCTGTAGAGAAGGGTCTCATCCTGCCTGCAAGCTAGGACAGCTGTAGCATTCTCTTCTCCATGACCAAATGTTTCCAGAATGATTAAACTAGCATTGTAAATGTGTGGTCTATATCAGTTGAGTGACAAGGATTAAGTGAGATTCCGATTAAAATGCTAAGTGAATTTGTCCCAAGATCAAGCCAGATATATAGTTAACACTAAGAAAATACATGCTGAAAAAGAAGTGTAAAAACAACCACCTAGAGAAAACCTCAGAATAACAAACTGTACCAGAGAAAGCGTGTTGAATGGCAAGTACACCAGTGAGGGCTGAAATTACCTTTTTGAAAATACAACTGCTCAGCAAGATTCAAATATACGCCAACCAAACAACTTAATCGACACGCATGTGCGTAGTGAATTTGGTTCTGAAGTGGACTGTTTTGAGCTGAAGACAACCAAGGCCCATGAAACTCAGGAAGAGATTTTAACTTGGCTCTCTACTACCTCTACGAATTTAGATAGAGGCCTGATCCAGGAAGAGAGTTATCGTCAGAGACAAGTACAGACAGAACCGGGGCCAGGGGTGGAAAGCTGCAGGGAACTTGGAAGGGCCTATGTGTTCAAAGTACTGTGTCCTGTTGTCTCCCATTCGCATGGCAAACATTCGTTTACCAAGCATTTGCTTTTCCTGCCTTCCTATGAGTCGTCTTCCTTCCTTTTGAAGCCCTGCACTCCTATCCTGTTCCTTAGCTTAGGATAGTATATAAGCCAACTTGCCCTGAGCCTCGTATCTTTGGGGCTCCCATATATAGGAAATTAAATTTGTTTTTCTCCTGTTGATCAATCTTGGATGTCAATTTAATTAGTAGACCAGCCAAAAGAACTTGAAGAGTAGAGAAAAATTCTTCCTCCCCTACAGTTTAAAAATAAAGGTGCAATAATAAAATTCTATTTCATTGACACAATAAACGTTGACAAATTTCAGAACAAAATATAAACTGGAAACCAAAAATTACCATTGGAACTGGTAGATCTGCTACTATAAAATAATAAAAATTCTTTGAGTCATGCAGAGCTTTTCTCCCAAAAAATCCACAATCAAAAGCCAAAATGAATATATATTTATTATTTACCACATACAACTACTGTAATAGAATAAAAAACACCATGAGAAAAACAATTTGCAGCTACTACATGAACAATGCCTTAAAATTTTTTTCTATGTTACTAATGAACATAGAAATAAAATCACATACTCTTTTGCCTTTAATGACATTTAAAGTGATCTGAGGGGCGCCTGGGTGGCTCAGTCGGTTAGGCGGCTGACTTCAGCTCAGGTCATGATCTTACGGTCTGTGAGTTCGAGCCCCGCATCGGGCTCTGTGCTGATGGCTCAGAGCCTGGAGCCTGCTTCCGATTCTGTGTCTCCCTCTCTCTCTGTCCTTCCCCTGCTCATGCTCTGTCTCTCAAAAATAAATAAACATTAAAAAAAAAAGTGATCTGAGACACTGATGAATAAATACAGTCTTTGAACTGATACCCTCAAACCTGTCTGTGACTGTCTCATCTTCTCTAAATCAGCTCACATTCCATGGAACTTAATCCCACTGGTCTTCAGGTCTTTGCTACAACCTACACTTCTGCCTGGGAAATTTCCCCAGTTCGCTTCACAGAAACAGTCCTTCTCAGACTCATCAGACACTGATATGTGCTCCCGGGGGTGAGTACATACACCCTTCACTCCTGAAGCACCGAAGAGGAACAACAGAACGGTGACTCTCTCTGCATGCTTAGTGCCAAATGGGGACACAGACGTGCCCAGGGTTAAAACAAGCCACGGCCCCCACACGGCACAGTGCTTAAGAACAAGGGCTCTCAGTCCATCGAACCTAAGTGCAAACTGCCTATCACTCAAGTTTCCACAGCTGTGTCATGGGAATGGCAATAATACATAACACCTCACAAAACAATCCTTGTACAGAACTCAGGGTTTCTCTCGCACATAGAAAGCCAGCAATATATGGCTGCCATTATGATTACAGTGAATTCTCTTTCTGGGAAAAATTTAGAGACACCCCAAGGCTCT
Organism: Paguma larvata; assembly: GCA_030068075.1. Lineage (NCBI taxonomy): Eukaryota > Metazoa > Chordata > Mammalia > Carnivora > Viverridae > Paguma > Paguma larvata. The sequence goes on from CM057829.1 coordinate 22,937,325, forward strand.
TGGCTCCTCCTGCCCTCTTTCAAGAGTCACAGATCTCCACTTATGTGCCAAGGATGCTGATATAAAACAGGTGAACAGATGCGGCTGTCCCAAAATTGGACAGAAAGACAGAATGCAGACTGCTGAAGAAAGGTCAGAAAGAGGCAGCTGCACAGGAAGAGTAAGTTGAAAACAATACTTAAGGTCTGACCCCTGATGAGGTGTTAAGTGGCTGGTGGGAGTGATCCCTGCTGTAATCCAGTTAACATTTAGCACCTAATTATCACTTCTCAGTGGTGTCCAGACTAGATAATTGTGAACTGCAACCGCCCAGCTACACGGGAAATGCCTGATGCCACTAAGCCATATATTCAATCATTTAACAGGGCACTGGCTATCTGGGAGCAAGAAACAAGAGATGTAAAATATTACTCTAGTTAACCAGTAAAACAACATCTCTCTTCTGGACTTAGCCTGCAACTCAGCAGATTCTCACCAAACAAGATGTGGATGATTGAATCCAAGATTCCCTTCTAAATGGCCTTGTGCAGCAGCGGTCATGAACACTGCAGAAAATACAATCTAGATTTTCCTGCACAGGGGGAGCAAAGCCATGCGAGGGATTCACCAACATTGTTTTTCTGGGTGGGATGATAAATTCCTCACCCTCCAGTCTTCTGGAAAAAAAAATTTTCTTTATCAGTATCTAAAGGAGACACCTGCTGATAGGGACGTAATGATGACTGAAACACAGCTCTTACTCGTGAGAAGCTCTAATGAAATTCTAACATGGAAGACTAACAGAGAAGGTAAAGATTTTCAATATAAGTGTTACAACAACCAAAAAAAAAAAAAAAAAAAGATTGTGGAAACACATGAGGCGGAGCAATTAAATCTGCAATGCTATCCAGGCCGCATCGCAAAAGTAGGAGAAGAAAAGGAAAGATATTCTGGGAAGAAAGAAAGGGAAACAGAACAAGACTTGGCACGGAGCAAAGTGGGGTTCGCTGTGTGACGCAGAGCTGGGGGTGTGACGTTGGAGACACAGGCAGGGGGTATCGAGGCAAACACGACCTGAGGAATATGATGAAAGAAACCGAGGCATGTGGATCAATCCTGCAGGTAATGGGAGTCCATCGTGAGTTCTTTTTCAATTTTGTTTTTTGCTTTCACGTAGTTTTGAAGACAAGGAAGAGCACAGAGAGCTGTTCGTTCCGAGACATTACGGTAGGTACGGAGACGGTCGCAGGATGGAAGGGAACGGAGATGATGAAACCGAGGAAACCAATTTGACAATAAATTATTTTAAAAAAAAGTAAAAAAAAAACCAAACAAAACAAGCGGGATGCAGTTGTGACGGTCCATGGAGGGAAGGCTGGGCATGTGGGCAGAGGACAGGGAAGAGAGGACCATTTCAAAAGACATTTATGACTTGCGAACCCAAGACACCAGTGATACCTGATGTCTAGGATGAGGAAGGGAGTAAGTTAAGGATATACTCACAGTGAGTAGTGGGGGGAAGCAGGGAGGGAGGGAAACAGAAGCCCTCTCAAGTCTTGAGTGAACGCAAGTGAGATGAGGTTTTCCCTCAGCTCCTTCATGGAGAAGGCGCATACCCTCAGGATGAGTGTGTGGAAGTCATGGAATAAAATGGAATCTACTCAGCATAAAATTAAACTAAATGGCTGACTTTGGGTCTGCAATTCACTGGCTTGGCCTCACCTGAACCACCTCGGTCAACCAGCGACAGGCCAAAATTTTTCAAATGAGACACATTTCCCAGGTGCACATTTTTGTCAAGCAAAGCCAGAAAGCAATTGCTCCAAGAGCTCCGCCTTAGCCTCAGTGCCCCAGAAAGCAGAGCCCGAGACAGACACGTGTGTAAGAAATTTATCAAGTGGAATTCCAGGAGCAGGAAGGGAAAGCAGGGAAGAGGGTCAGTCAGCGGGGCCACAGGCAGCTGATTGTCCAAACCTCAAGCACTTGGCTAAGATGCCAGAGGGCTTCCTTGCCCCTCATTCACCCGTCACCATGACCCCTTTTGATATTCAATCACTGAGTGATTAAAGGTATGCAAAACATACTGTAACATGCAAAGTACTGTAAAAATATTCATTGTATGTGTACCCACATCAACACATGTTAAAGTAGGTCTTATTCTCCAGGTTCAAGAGAGCCAGTCTAGCTGTAGGTGGCCATCCCTGCCTCCTTCCTCTTATAGCTTTGCACTCTACAGGGATGAATAGTATCTCCCCAAAATTCATGTCCACCCAGAACCTCAGGATGCAACCTTATTTGGAAATAAGATCTTTACAGACACCATCGGTTGTGACGAGGTCATCCCAGGTTAGAATGGGCCCTAAACCCAATGACTGGTATCTTCCTGAAGGGGAGGAGGAGATCCGGGATACATGGAGGACAGAAGGCAATGAGAAAATGAGACGGAGAGTGTAGTGACACATCTGAAATCCAAGACACACCGAGGATTCCTTGCAACCAGCAGAAGCCAAGACGGAGTGAGCCGTGGGCTGGTTCTTCCCTCCCAGCCTCCAGAGGCACCAAGGCTGCTGCTAACTCGATTTCAGATTCCAGGTCTCCTGAACTGTGAGAGATTGTTTTAAATCCACCCAGTTTGTTACCACAGCCCGGGACACTGACATTGTTTTCCGTGACAATTCCTCGGCCAGGGTATGTGAGTACCTGGGATCTTGTGCTGGAACTGCCCAACCAGACCTCAACGTCCACATGATGCACTCAACCAGCAGGGTGCTGTAAGGATTTCCAAAACATTCCACCAATCTGTGACCAAACACCACATATGCATCCTCCAAAACACACACAGATTTTCATCCTGGAAAGCTGAGCTGAATGTTTCTGCAACTGGATGAGTCTAACCTTCAGAAAACTTGAAGGATTAGGGGCACCTGGATGGCTCAGTCAGTTGAGTGTCCGACTTCGGCTCAGGTCAAGATCTCATGGTTCGTGAGTTCGAGCCCTGCATCGGGCTCTGTGCTCACAGCTCAGAGCCTGGAGCCTGCTTCAGATTCTGTGTCTCCCTCTCTCTCTGACCCTCTCCAGCTCACGTTCTGACTCTCTCTCTAAAAAATAAGTAAATGTTAAAAATTTTTTTAAGAAAAAAATTTTAAAAAGAAAACTTGAAAGACCCACAGGCAGTATAACACACACACACTTCAAATTTTTTTGAATTTGTAGGTGTTTTAGAAAAAGAAAGGGCATTCAACTTCAGTGCTTTTAAAATGAGGAATTTAACTTCACATTATAAAACTGTTTGGTTCATATTAGGGTCACTGAAGAGAGAGAAGAAACAGGGTGGTATATGAGATGATGCAAGGAAAAAGAAAGAAAAAGAACAGCACAAGGAAACACGCAGTTTTATCATTCCTAAGACAAACATTCTTTCATAGACTGTGCTCTGAAATCAAGATGCATCACACAATTGAGCAGGTTTTATGATCATGAGGTAAATGTTATGGCGTAGTTTTGTGAAAAATCTCCCTTTGACAACTTCTAGAAAGATTTTTTTTAAAAAGCAACACATCAAAGCACACTGGAATTGATGAAATGCGAGTAATAACAAGGAAGGAGACACTTAGGGGAAGTTCCATAGACTCAGACAAGTACTTCTGTAGAAGATGAATTGCGCTTTGACACCGTAGAGGTCCCTGGGGCTTGGCGGAGAGCAAGCTATGCCCTGGTCCCCCTGCTCAATGTAGAAACTGTCTTTAGACCCTAGAATGTGCATTCCATCGTCAACCACTGCAAGATCCTTTTCTTTATAAATAAGAACCTTTGGGAGGGGTGCGAATTTTACAGTTTCACAGAACATGAAGGAATGACTAGGAATATTAAATTGGGGGGAGGGTCTTTAGTGTTATATTCTTGATTTTACAGACTTGCAAAATTGAAAGGCAAAGAAATTCAGTGATCTGTGCGAGGTTGCATTCAAGGTGCTTTGAGAGCTCAGTGTTCTAGATGGCACGTGGCTTTCCTGTCACGCCTATTGCCCATTCGTAGGTTTTCATGAATCCCTGGAAACACCAATGTGAATGCATTACCTCTGCCTGACGCCTGACACCTGTTAGGTGGTCGTTCATCTTCCAGGGGTTACGGTGGCTTCATCTGGTAATGCCTGAAAGTTACGGCCGAACGCTTCAAATCAAATCCACGCTTCCGGTCCCACTGGCTCTCAATACACGTTGCACCATCATTGTGGGGGGAAATGCAGATTACTAGAACCCTCACCTCAGACGCATTGCATACCATGCCTGCTCAATCCAGAATAAACTCAAACAAGAATTCAGTAGAACTTTTCAGATTTATGACAGAAGAAGCAACATTCATAGACCTTCCACTGCTCTTCTGAAGCAGTAAGAACCCGCTCTGTAATTACCCTGGCTACTGGCAGGCAATCCAGGGCTCGGCCCCAGAAACAGAAGTCTGCCTTCTCCTTCAGGGTTTCACACCTGAGGCCCAACGCTTTCCTCCACTCTTGTTTCCAGCCGTCTTTCCTGGACCTCTCTCTGTAAGCTGCAGGATCAGTACCAAGTGAACGCGTACTTTCCCATTTCGTTCCCGCTTGGAATCTCTTCAGTTCCCCTCACTATTAGATATACTGAGAATCTTTCTGGAAAATACTCAAAAATTATTCCTTGTTTCAGACGGAAGCGCTGGTGACTCGTATGAACATGCACGCAATAAGGAAGGGACATGTATGAACTGTGCCATTACCAGCCGTGACTCCTGCGGCTTTCCTCTGTTTACCGAGTCAAGCCACAAGTCAGCAAACACCGTGCTCATACAACATCCACACGGTGGGTACTCTCAGAGAAACCAAGCACGGCTAACCTCAGGGAGCAGGGTTAGAAAACACTAGAAGCAAAAGAAAAACATTTTCCTTACTTAGCAATGTGGGTTGAGACCCGACCTCTGAAATAGTAAGTCCCAATCCTTCTCTCGCTCTTTCACGCTCTCATTCTGTCTTACACACTCTCTCTCTCTCTCTCTCTCTCTCTCTCTCTCTCTCTTCCCTATCATTTTAGCTCCACAGAGAAGAGAAAATATTCCACTTCGTGACACCCATCATTGCTACTGCTATGTGGTTAACGAGTTAATATATGCAAAGCACTTAGAACTATGCCAGACATACAGTGAGTACCATGTAATTATTACACAATAATTAGTAGCACCACATCTATCCATTTATATATTTCCACACACAAAAAAATTATTGAGAATCTCTTAAATGCCTAGCACTGAAGCAGGTGCTACAGAAATAAAGAGAAACTAAACTCCTGATTGCAAAGGTGTTAGTTAGTGTGATAAAAGTACATGGAAAGAGGGACGGTGTTCAAATCCTTCCGTTAATCTTACAAGGTAAGTGTTCTTACCCTCACGACACTCATGAAGAATTCGAGACTCAGAGAGGTGACTTGTGAATCCACAGCCGATAATTCAGGAAGTTAGGACTTGTGACCAGGTCGGCCCAAAGCCAAATCGGTTCTGGGTTCAGAGTGCACGATGCAGGCTCGCCACAGCCACAGGAGACGCCTGGGGCAATGGTTTGGAAAAGGAAACATAAGAGCAAGACTAATTCTACCTGGGAAAACCAGCGCCAGCTTCAGAGAGCAGGCGACACGTGAGCAGAGAGGAATTCATACAGAAGGAAGGCAGGGGCGCCGAGAGTACTTTAGCTTAAGGAGCAATGCTCACTATTGAGGTTCAGGCAATGGAGTCCAGTGACGTCCACAGCTACTAAGTCCAGTACCTCCCATTTCCTTGTTTGGGACAGCCGACCTGCTGCCCTCGGGGAGCACTTATTGAGCGTGTACTCTGGGGCGGGCACTGTATGAGCACCGTACGAGGCACCGTCGTAGATACAGACAAGATTCCAAAACAGGCTCCACCCCCGGGGACCTTCCTCGAGTAAGGGGCTGAGCAGGTTAGCTCCTCCTCGACCCTCTTCTTCAGCGCTCAAAATCCACGTGTGGCTCTCCCCCTGCCCTGGCGTGGACAGCGGACGTAAGACGTTTCTGATCATGGCATGCTGCCCGTTACGCCGAGACTTACTATCAGGGCGCCTGGGTGGCTCAGTCGGTTGAGCATCTGACTCTTGATTTCGGCTCAGGTCGTGATCCCAGGGTCGTGGGATCAAGTCCTATGCTGGGCTCTGCTGAGCAAGGAGCCTGCTAAGATTCTCTGTCTCCTTCTGTCCCTTCCCCACTTACACACACTCTCTCTCTAAAATAAGAAAAAATTAATAAAAAACAAACACTTTACTATCTGAAATACCAGAATACAGATAACAAAAATTACCTTTTTTTAATGTTTATTTTGAGAAAGAGAGCAAGCAGAGAGGGACATAGAGATGGGGAGAGAGAGAATCTCAAGTAGGCTCCATGCCATCAGTGCAGAGACTGATATACCGCTTGATTTCATGAAACCATGAGATCATGATCTGAGCCAAAATCAAGAATCAGGCACTTACCCAACTGAGCCACCCAGGTAACCCCAATTAGTAAACATTTTAAATGTCATATCTTTAAGATTACTTATGACTGATGTGGTAGCCATAAGGGATTCACTTACGAGGGGAAAGTTCCGGCCTCAAAGAAGCAAAAAATAAGAATCCGTCAAGCATCAAGCATAGCAGTAAAGCCTCATCCGTCTGGGGGTCTATCTTCCCTACCACTCCCCCTCCCCATTTTTCTGTTATTCATGGTCATTTGTAGAACTAATTAACTGCTAGATGAGGTGTGAATTTGGGGGTTTGTGCTTGTATTTGGCAAGCCTGCTTCTCCTACCCTGAAAACTTAATTACCCTTGAATACCTCGCAGCAGCCTCGGACTTTCTCAGATGAAAGAACAGTGGACACCTGTGCTCACCGTTTCAAAATGCAAGCATAATAAAGTGGAGTGATGAAAACATAAGGCTCCGACCTGGAGCCAAGGACAGAAAGCCTGCTGGGTTCTTTCCGACACTGTTTCCATCAGCATCAGGGACCACAGAGCACAAATCCCAGGACCTCCCGGCAGAATGGACTGAATACTGCCGCGTGGGAGGAAGGAAGAGTCACCAGGGCGAAGGAGCTTTAGAAAGAGAAAGGCCCTGAGTAATCTGGAGGCTCGGCCTGGAAAGTTCTCCAGCAGAGGGAGAGCTTTTCGAAGAGGAGGAGGAAAACAGGCAGGCCAAGCCCCAGGACCCTGCTGTCACGGAGGAGCGCCCTACCTTGGCTGGAGACACAATAACGGGTTGCTGCACCTGCGTGGGGTCAGGGCTGGTTCTGGACACGGTGGCCCTGTTCTTGGCAGGAGCTTGCTTCCAAGTCACCTTGCAGTTTCTCCTTAATTGTTCCACCTAGAATGAGCCTGGTTTTAAATGTCTCAAGGGCAGGAACCAAGATAGTTGTTTCATTTATAACTTTCTACAGGGCCAAGGAGCAAAACAGCATTTGTATAAAGCTTCAGAGTTTACGAATGGTTTCTTGTGCATCAGCTCACCTGTTCTTCACCATGACCTTGAGGTGGGGACTGTTATTATCCTTATGTTACATGGTCAGGGTTCAGTATACCCATGAATGTTGCTTTACCTGTGATGGCTAGTCCACTTTTTTGTTAAAAGGCTGGTATGTTTTTCTTGATACACTGGGTACCTACAACCTAGATATAGGAGAGAAAACTATACACAGCTCTGTGAATGGTAAACTATATTACAAGTTAAAGGCTTGGAGAATTTGGAATATAGGTTTTAGTTTAGAAAACTCTGCAGGAGGAGCACCTGGGGGACTCAGTCGGTTAAGGGTCTGACTTTGGCTCAAGTCATGATCTCATGGTTTGTGAGTCCAAGCCCCGCGTTGGGCTCTGTGCTGACAGCTCAGAGCCTGGAGCCTGCTTCAGATTCTGTGTCTCCCTCTCTCTCTGACCCTCCCCAGCTCACGTTCTGACTCTCTCTCTCTCTCAAAAATAAACATTAAAAAAATTTTAATAAAATAAAATAAAAAATATATATCTATAAAAGTGCTAAAAGAAAATACTAGGGAATAACTCTGTGACTTTGAGCGTAGCAAAAGTTCTCCCTAAACAAGATGCTAAAAAAGCAAAAATGATGAAAAAAATGACAATTTAGCTACATCAAAACTTTATCAAAAGACACCATAAACAGAAACAAAACATAAGCAAAAATGGGGATAAAATATTTGCAACATAGAGAACAAAGGATTCTATACCAATAAGAAAAAGTCAAACAAGTCAGCAGAAAAATGGGCAACCTACATTACCAGGCAATCATCAGAAAAGGAACTATAAATGGCCAATAACCATACAATAAAAATACTCAGCCCCACTGGTAATTAGTGTGTTAGACACACAAATTATATACTTCTTTTTTCACACACAAGATTACCCAAATTTTTTCAAGTGTTGACAAGTTTGACAAGAAACTAAGGAAAAGACTGCCCTCACATGCTGTGGTTGACATTTAAGCTGGCACAGCCACTTGGCTGAGCGGGGCGCAGGCCTGGCCGGAGCTAAAAACGTAGGCACTTTATGATCCGACGCACCTCATTCCGGAGAGCTCCCCTAGAGAAACACCTGCGAAGGGAGCTATGAAGTGTTTGCTGCAACACGGCTTGTGCAAGTGACAAACCAGGGCTAATCCAGATATCCATCAATAGGTAAATGGTTTTAATAATATGATGTGCACATAATGAGACTCTGCCATCGTTAAAATTAACGAGGTTATTCAGACCTATTAACTTGGATAAATCTTGAAAACATAGTGAGAGGGAAAGCTGCACAATTAACTATACATATTTTCTAGGGAGAAATATATATACATATATGTAAGTCCAGATAAGATACAAACACATGCACACACAAACTTGCAAAAGCAGTTACCTCTCAAGAGTGGGGTAAGAGTCTAAGAATGAAATTGGGGAGGATGAAGAGCTTGAAGGGCACTTTGGCCATCTCTGTAATATTTCAGTATTTTTTTCAGGAATAATACATTTTTATCTAATTAAAATTTAAAAGTAAAACCATGACTTGATGTTTACTGAAAATGTATGTGTCAAACACTGTGCAAAGTGCGTTATGGGCATTATTTCACCTGAAACTCAAAACAAGCCTCGAGGTATTATTATTTCCATTTTAGAGATGAGAAAGCGGAGTCCAAGAGATAGGAAGTCATGGGCCAGCCTGGCCTCACTCTCTACAGCTTGCTGCCTTGGAGTATGTTTGAAGGGTGCTTAGAAATGGCACATCTCAGGGTGCCTCAACCCATTACGTGGCCAACTTCGGCTCAAGTCATGATCTCACTGGTTCGTGAGTTCAAGCCCCGCATCGGGCTCTGTGCTGATGTCTCAGAGCCTGGAGCCTGCTTTGGATTCTGTGTCTCCCTCTCTCTCTGCCCAGCCCCTGCTCATACTCTCTCTCAAAAATGAATAAACATTAAAAAAAATTTAAAAAGAAAAAAAAAAGAAATGGCATGTCTCCTTGCCATACATACGCATATAAGTCTTCCTCTAGAACAGATATCAGGAATTGGAATTTCTGGGTCATAAAGTATGCGCAGATTCAACTTCGACACATTTGATCAAACTGACCCCTCAGGGCCGCTGCACCATTTACACTAGGCTAACCCTTTTCACCTTTCCAAGGAGGATGCTCCAGTCTGGGGACCGGAAGCCTCGTCTCAACATCCCAGGTCAGTGTCCCCCCCCGACGACGCTACAGCCTGTCACAGAGCTTCTTCATTCCGGTCCCGGACTAATGTCTCACAACCACTGGAGTCAATGGGGCAGTGGTTGTTACCATTACGGGAGAGTGAAAGGCCAAACGGTACCCATCTTCCATTGAAGGGACCCTAGAGCTACTGGCAGTGGAGTTTTAATTGGGTTTTCTATTAAAGCAATTTTCTCCGCAGTGATTTATCATAAAGCAATGAAACAATTAAATCTCATTTGGAAACACGAATGAATTATTTAGCGTGGGCCCAGCAGAAAGAAAACGTGACTGCTGTCAGCCTCATCCGAGGCACAGAAAGCATCTAGAAGACACACTCTAAGATGGCAGGAAGTGGGGGGCGGGGTGAGAGCTGTGGCTCTCCACACCTCCTCCCTCCCATCCCAGTCCACCCTGCACTGGCTCACAAGAAAAAGCTTGGCGAACTCCATTTTGACCCACCTGACCCCTGGTTTTCGCTGGCGCAGGTAATGAGGGTAACGCCCCTCAGCCCGGCATCCCTTTCTGGCCTTTACCTTTATTCTCCCACAGAAACAGGATGAGGCTAAATCTCAGAGCTTCTCAGGTGTCTTCTTAAAGAGCCCATCCCCGCTGGCACTACGCGTCCCACGACCCCCGCCCAGCAGGCTGAACTGCGGAAAGGGGCCTGTCCTCATGCCAACGCCCGCCCAGACACGTCCAGATGTAAAATCCCAGCACGTGCGCTACAGATCTTAACCAAGGTGGTAGCAGAGTCAGCCAAAAACATGTTTGACTTCTGCCTGGGGGAGGAAGACAACAATATCACAACTCACAGCAGCCATTTCCGCCTGGGAAGAGAATAAAAGGATGATTCTCCACAAGGTAAGCTATCTGAAGGGGCCGGTAAGCTATCTAAACTGGCTCTCCCAAAACAACCGAACAGACAACAAAAACAACAACAAAACAACAAAAAAACAAAAAAAGTAAAAAACAGAAAAACCACAAACCAAACACCAACAACTGGTTTATAGCATCTGCTAATTTCTGTGGTGTAAAGACTCCTGTTGTGGCCAACTGCAAGCTACCGACAGACTCCAATGTCTGAACGTTTGAGGATCAGCTCTTTCCAGCCAGCCCTGGCAGGCTCGGCATCCAGAGGACTGACTGGATTCTCTGAGTAGGAAAGTAAGCCCCCACAGACAGACAAAGTAATAAAAGAATTCGCTATCCGTTCAAGGAAGCTAGCCAAAAGTGAAAGCGGTAAGTAAAGGAGTTTGGGGAGAAGAGGCCAGTGAGAAATTCCTGAACCGTCTCCCCTAAAGACTTTTCCACAACCCAAAGGGATATGTTCCCTTGCTTTAGGTGATTTGCAATGTTGCGATGTAAATTCCCTGTTAACTCCGAAGCTTCCAGTGCCCTCAGGCTCCCTCTCGGCCCTGTGGGGATGACATTCTAGGGAGCTAGAGCACCCGGGGAGGCACCCAACACGGAATCATATCCGGAGACAGCAGCACACACACGCAGGGCACAAGGCCGAGACAGTCCCAGGAAACTGGAGGATCAGGAGGAACAGAACAGAGTCCATTTCACAGCCTCTCCCCAGGAGCCCCCCCCGAGAGACTGGGGGCACGCCGCCGCTGGAGGAGAGGTTCGAGAGGATTCCAGCTGACCTGCAGAAGCCAGGGCGACTCCCGTAACATCTGTATTACAGACTCAAACTGCTTTCCTTCTCGTTCTGCCTTTATGTATCACGCTCCAGCACGCGCGCACGTACATACAAGGGCAGGCCTGAAGGGTCGAAGTTCCAGAGCTAGACATAAACCCGGCAGAGAGCGAAATTCAGCATCTGCGGGAACGGCATCAGATCTGAACCGAAGTCCCAGAGGGGAGCATATGTGAGGGAGAAAGAGAAGAACTTTCCAAATGGGCAGGGAAGATTCTGTGCCCAGGAGGTCAATACAGTCTAGGTGGACAAAAATTGAGTGAGCCAACCACAGAGGGAGAGGCCAGCCACCAGGTAAATGGCTCAGGAGCTAGAGGGCAGCTCTCCCCAGGGGGCACCTCGGGAGCGGGCTGTGGTCACAAGGACAGCAGCATGCTCACTGCCAGGCACAGGGGCCCCCTCCTCCACACGGGTGAGCAAACGCCAGCCTGCGACCATGCCTGCTGGCAAGAGGCAGAGGCCATGGCCTGTGGCTACAGCTGACAACCTGCTCTGATGACTTTCAGGGTCTCTCAGCTCTGATCTCGGGACACACATCAACGCTGCAGGCTACCAAGTCCCTTGATTAAACTACAGATGGAGAAGTTAGCATCTTTTGTCTCCTTTCCTTCCATAGGAAGCCAGTTTTCCAAGGAAGCTCCTGATGGTTGGTCCATTTTATTCGTCCCTGCACAGTGAGCCTGCTGACCCTCACCACCAGAAACCACAGGAGAGGAACATTTTAACGGACAATTTGCTGACCAGCAAAACAGAAGCAGGAAGCACCAGTGATCAGCAGATGCCCAAGGAGCCCACTCTCGGCAGCTCTGCTGGAGACCAGGAATACCACTGAGGGCTCCTGGGCCGCTTTTGTCCCCTACGCACAGAGCAAAATAAACTCGGATGCAACAGACTTACGAGAAAACGGACTGTTGTGAAGCACGGGCACATCTTTCTCGTAGGGACAGATTCAGTTCGTCTCTAGCGTCACGCGGCTCAGAAAAGGAGCGTGCCATTAGCATGCCGCCTGCGCACTCAGAGACCGCACGCGGCCAGACACACCCTGCAATTCAACCTGGTGATTTTATCCAGACTCGCTCAGCTCTCAATTACTGATTCTGAGCTCAGAAATGGCACCACGGGGGGTGAGGGGGGGCTGGAAGAGGTCATGTCTCAAAGCTACCACTTCCTCCCAGCCCCTGGTGCCCCTCTCCTGCCAGCCCCTGTAGGGAGCCTTCCTACATCCAGCCTCACCCCTTCCCAACTCCCACACAGCAACCCAGAGAGGCTGCTGCAAAACAGGTCTGATTGTATTAATGCTCTGTTTAAATCACACGCTGGCTTCCTGTTGCTCTTAAGATGCAGGACACACCCGCTAACATGACTCGGAAGGCCCCACGTGCCTTGGCCTCTCCCTCCATCCCCGCTCCATCCCTCACCGCTCTCCTGACCACAGGCCCCATCCCCATGCTCGGGCGACAGTGAACTTCATGTCCTGGAGCAACCCCTGTCTCCCATCTCTCTCCCATCATATCTGCTGTCCCCTCTGGCTGACACAGTGACCCTCGTGTCCCGTTGCCTAATTAGATCTCATTCACTCATTCCGGGTTGGATGCGGTTTATTCTGGGAAGTCTGTCCTGACCCCAAGCCCTGAGTGAGGAACTCAGCGGCTTTGGCCAGCACCTGCCACAACCCTATCACTCGCTCACTGTGACGCTCCGATTGCTTGTCTGTTGGTCAAGCCACACTGCCTGACTTCCTTCTGCAAAGCCAGGCACAGGGCTTATGTGGTTCACAGATCCGTGTGCAGCACCTGGCGTAAACCTGTCCACAGACGTTATACCACCTGTATCTGCTGAATAAATGAAAGGAAAGAAGTACTGAGTAGGTATAACATACTTTGCACGTGTTATCCCAGGTAAATTAAAGAAAGTGATGCATAAAACCTTAATGTGTTTCCTCAGTCTCTGATTATTTTTTTCAGATTAGGGGGTTGACAGGTAGACCTCGGTTCACGGCCTCAGGGATTTCCCGGGTGAAATCTGAAATTGGCTTCTCAAAAAGAGGCAGCTGGGGGCACCTGGGTGGCTCAGTCGGTTAGGAGTCTGACTTTGGCTCAGGTCGTGATCTCACGGTTCATGGGTTCAAGCCCCACGTCGGGCTCTGTGCTGACAGCTCAGAGCCTGGAGCCTGCTTCAGATTCTGTCTCCCTCTCTCTCTGCTCCTCCCCCACTCAGAAATTAAACATTGAAAAAATAAAAAAATAAAAAAAGAGGCAGCCGTCTGCAGGTTTGTGGGTGGTGATTTTACTGTGCCAAGAAGCGTACCTAGGAGGCTTGTCTTCCAGAGTCACAGATAAGCAGGCCTCCCCATCTGCCCGCGAGAACGCTAGACGTTCATACAGACACACATACAGTCCAGGAGCCACCAGCAACACCTGACTCTCAAGGCCTCTTGTTGATAACCTCCTCCAACAGGAAGCCATGAGAGCTGGGAGGTCTGTACCTTGCACCTGACATAAGGTCTTGCGAAAGCCTGCACTACAGAGTCCCAACTGAGATGCTCTCCGCTACGCCAGCACCCCCACTACGCTCACGGGGGAAAAGGTCTGGTTTCTGCTGAAGAGAAGAGCCTCATGGGAGGGATTCTCTGATACAACACTGAGAGAGGGACTGAGGTCATCGTGCAGTCTGTGATCCTCTTCAGACAAGCTTTACCCTACATGTAGTCTTCTATCTTCTTCCAGTTCTTAAAAAAAAATTCACATTGTGGACAATTTCATTCATCCATTTCACTTTTTTAAATGGGAATAGAGTAAGGTCAGAGAACCAAAAAACAAACAAACAAACAAAAAAACTCTAACAATCAAAAAAAGAACCATTTTCATGGCACCCTACAGCATCAATCAAGGGGAAAATGCAGGGAAGAGGCCAACTGAGGTAGGAAAGGAAGCTGACCAATAAGAGATCTCAAATTCACCTGTTTCTCTGCCTTCTTGAACTTGCTTCAGCTGAACAGCCCTTGACACATGAAGTGCCACCCACACCCAGCAGCTGCTGAGAAGCCCTGACTAATTACCTGATTGTCAGAGAGACAGAGAGAGAGAGAGAGAATGGGGGGGGAGGGGAGAGAACCAAAGCCAGTCTCACCTAAGATATCTGAGAGCCCCCTCCAAGGAAACCAACACAGTTGCGAGCATTTGGAAAGCATTTGGTGGTGACGGCCCTTCTCATCTGCCTTCCTTACGAAACATTCTACACATTTCTTAGTAGCAAGAAATCAACCAACAAGAAATTACCCACTTTGTTCCCTGCCTTGTGTCAGGTGTAGTCTGGAATTTAAGGGAATGTGTATTAGTCTGAGCCTCTGCCCTCATGGAATTTCAAATCCCACTGGAGAGCCAACATACGTGGAAACAGGCAAAGGGACACGAGTATGGACAGAGATCTCACCACTGAAAATGAAGACATTAAATCCCAACTTGCCAAACCACGGCGTGATACCACTCCACACCCACTAGAAGGACTAAAATCAAAAAAGCTCAAAACGTCAAGTGGAATTCTCTTACATTGCAGACGGGACTGTAAAATTGGCAGAACCACTTTGGAAAACCCGTTTGGAAGACTCCGATGGAACTAAACACATACGTGGCTCAAACAGTCCATTCTAGGACCCAAAATAAATGAAAATATATACCCACCAAAAGACTTGTATAAGAATGTTTACAGCGTCCTTACCCATAGTAGTCCAAACCAGAAGCCTCCCAAACGTCCATCAACAAGAGAATGGATAAGTAAATTGTGGTATGCCCCTGCGAAGGACTGCTACTCTGTGATTAAAAGGACCAACCTATTGATACATGAAATAGCATGAATGATTCTCAAATTATGTTGAGTGAAAGGATCCAGGTGCAAATGAGCATCTCTGGTGTGATTCCATTCATATAAAATCCAAATATAGGAAAAATGAATACACTGTGATAAATCAGAAAGTTGTACAGGGTATACAAAGGGTACACAGAACTTTCTGAGGGAGATGGAAGTTTACATATCTTATCTTGGGCGGGTGGTAACTACGCAGTATATGTAACTGTCAAAATTCATAAAAAATCCATGAGTTTTCTTTTATGTTATTCAGTTCTCAACTGAAAAAAAAAAGAAAAACCCTAATTTGCCAATTTAGCAAAAGGAGTTCAAGGCTCCCAGATCTCCCCGGTCTATCTAACTTTACCAGCAAAAGGTCTGTCCTCCTGAAAGGAGGCCAGGCACCTCGAAGAAGAGGACTTCTAAACAGCTCCAGGCTCTGGGGACGGATGCGGTCCTCAGAGAAGGCAGCTGTAACCGTCTAACAATAAGGAAGCAAAAGCTGAGATGAAGCAACACTCCTAAAGTCACCCAGCTGATAAATGTTAGAATCAACACTCAACATCAGACTACCTGTGTCTAAAGTTTATGTTTTTTCCACAGTTCCGTGGCATCACCCTGTAGGGTAGATACCTCCCAAAACCTCAGTGCCAAGTCTCTGCATCTCCCATGCCAAAAGAAAAAGGGAATTTTATGACCCAAAGTGCTTCTCAGGAAAGGGGAGGTTAATACCCATTAACACAAGTAAAAGGGAATTTCTTCAACAATTCGGAAAGGCAAACGCTTGTAATATATTTAACAAGCAAATCTTAACATACAAAAGATCTAGAGACCTCCTATAACTTAGTGAAGAAAAATACCAGCGATACCTAGAAAAATAGCTCAAAGACAGAAAGTAGGAATTTACAGAAGAAATAAAAATGCCAAAAAAAAAAAAAAACCTCGCTCAGTCTTGTTAACAATTAAACACAAAGCAAATAATGAAATATGAACTTTGTCTACACGTGTGTCAAATGTTTTTTACAGACTGATAGCATCCTGTGCCGGCAGGAATGTGGAGAACTCAGGCATAGTGTAAGATAGTATAAATTGGTACAACCCTTTTGGAAGAGAATTTGACAGCATCTAACAAAATATAAAACATCAATTCCCTCCAACTCACAATCTCACTTGCATCTTACAGAGATGCGAACACAAATCCACACTGCTATGTGTACAAAGATTTTCATTAAAGCCTCATTTGCAGTGGGGACAGTTAGAAGCAGTGCACATATCTAAGAGGAGAGGACTGATGAAATACAGGACGCTAAACCACATAATGAAATACAATGCAACTGTTTAAAAGAATAAAATGGCCTCAAGTGGCAAAGGAAGGGCTCTATTTGGAAAGGTGTCCTTGAAACATAACTAAGTCGAAAGAGTAAACAGCATAGAATATATAGATGTTGCCATTTTTGCTTTAGAGCAAAGCAGGCAGGAGCTGCACTGGGTCCTGGGCCCTGGTTCCTCATTCAGTGAGCTTTCGGGGATTGAGACTCTGTATCCGAGCATGTTAGGAACTCGAACGCTGTTTGGGTTTGGATTTCCAGAGCACTAATGTAAGCAACCAGCAAGGAGAGCGGGTGCTGATTCTTGGCAGGCATCACGGGAGCGGAGACAAGGTCCCATCTTGGTGACCCGTTAAGATACAAATGAAGCCATGGTTTTTACTGTTTTAGCACTTCAGAGTTTGTGAACTACTTTCACATATATTCTCTCATTTAATACTCTCATCTCTTTCTTGAGGATGGCATTGTTCCCCTCCAACCAGGAGGGGGGAGTCTTCAGAGAGGTTGCACGAATAACGCATGTCCTCTCCAGTCTGACCAATTCTCCCAGCGTTCCAGGCTTCTATCACCGTGTGTCACACACTGAGGAAAAAAAGGCCCAACGATGTATTTAATGAGTATGTGAGTGGGTGGGTGGGTGAGTAAGTGAAAATGAGTAAATCTGCTTCCGTTTGTAGAGAGAACCGCTTTTCACTCATCCCTATCACTGCCAGAGAGAGGCGGACAGGGGCTGACCAACAGGAGACAAGAAGACCTCAAGAATACAATCTAAAACATCCGGCAGCCTCAGCCCCGCTGCCTACAGTCACGGAATGAGAACAGCAACGGCACCCGGTACAGACGACCGTCTCTAAGGGCGGACTTGCCAGCGGCGCAGCCCAGAAGAGTCCCTGCAGAGGGGCTGTGAGGTCCCTGTGACGTCCACCCCCCACACCCTTGCATGTCTCTCACATCCAAACATGGCAGAGTGATACGGACCTGACTTCGGATCTCCGCTCGGTCCCTTGCTAGCTTCATGGACCGAGGCCAACCATGTAACTTCTCTGAGCCTCTGTTTCCTCGTCTGTATGGGAGGGATGCTAAGAGTTGCTGCCTAGCAAGGGTGAGAAGGAGAATGGGATCACCTGGACAAAGTCCAGCATCTGACACCTGGCTACCACTCAAAGGTTTGCTGTTAGTTTCCAATTACGGCACAGAGGGATAAGCGTCAGAAGTATGACCGCAGAATAGCTGCAGAGCACGCCTCAGCCAAAGCGTGTGCACACGAAGGTGTGTGTGTGTGCACGAGTGTGGACGTGTGTTTAAGGACGGTGACGAGGCTGGTGCTGAGCACAGGTGGCTTCATGTTTTGATTAACAGGGAAGAGGCTATTTCAGGGAAGCTCTGTGCAGAGCAGGGGTTCTTGAACTGAGTCCCTGAACTTCCAGAAAACCGTGCAGACAGCGCCCAGGCCCGGCCACGCCCCCACGCCCCGGAATCTCTCCCCTGCCTGAGCGGCCTGGCCGGCGTCCTTCCACACTCGTGGGTACCAGCGCGGACCCTGTAAGGACGCATTCTATTGGAAGCCTGCTGTTTCAGCATTCACCCCCCTCCCCAGAAGCGTTGTTTTGCCACGTGATTATTGTGAGGAAGGAAAGCGACACCCACGTTTCTGTGTTTTTGTGTCCCAATAGCATTCATTAGTCAACAGACTCTCTTCCGACACGTTACCAAACTGTTATGCCTCCAAATTGGAAAGGCCTTTAGCAATTTTGCTCAGAATCTGTATCTCCTGGGGAAATGAAAAGAAATAGCTTTTCTGTTACCACTCTTCTCTCCCACCTGAGACCGTCTGCATTTCTGTTGCTAACAGAGCAGCACTGATACCAAGTACTCAGCCGCACTCCCCCCACTGGCCAGGTTACCAGGATACTCGGGGCAGGCTGGGCCGTCTTTCCCAAGAGCTTAAGAAACATCACCGAGGGATGTCTGGGTGGCTCAGTCAGTTAATCATCCGACTCTTAATTTTGGCTCCAATCATGATATCATGGTTTGTGGGATCGAGACCCAGGTCGGGCTCTGTGCTGACAGTGTGGAGCCTGCTTGGGATTCTCTGTCCTTTTCTCTCTGCCAATCTCTCTCTTTCTCTCTCAAAATAAATAAATAAAACACCAAAAATAAAAATAGGGGCGCCTGGGTGGCTCAGTCGGTTGAGCGTCCGACTTCGGCTCAGGTCATGATCTCGCCGTCTGTGAGTTCGAGCCCCATGTCGGGCTCTGTGCTGACAGCTCAGAGCCTGGAGCCTGCTTCTAATTCTGTGTCTCCCTCTCTCTCTCTGCCCCTCCCCCACTCATGCTCTGTCTCTCTCTGTCTCAAAAATAAACATTTAAAAAAATTTTTAAAAATTATTTTAAAAAAAGATACATCACTAAATGGCACAGGAAACAAAGAGGAAGGAAAGGCTTTTCCAGAACAATCTTGTATCTCCACAACTCCACACAAACCCCTGTTCAAAAACTAAGCATTTTCCCAGCAAAACTGCCCATGCTCTTTCTTTCCAGAAGAACGAAGAGAAAGGTTTTGGTATACTCCCTACCCCAGGCTTCCAGAATTCTGGTGAGCTCCCCTGGGACAGCCTGCGCTGACTAGTGAAGGCTGCCCATCCTTTCCCAGGGATGGTCCGGCCCGGATGTGGGGTAAGGTGGCCATTTGCTTGTTTTAAGGATGCAGAGACCCAGAGTCAGAACACACAGCAGAAACACAAGGAGCCACAGGGTGTGGGAGGCAGTGAGGAGGGAAGGAAGGTTGGCTATTAGGTAACAGGAACCCTGGGTGGCCCCTTGCACTGCTCTCTAGATGAGCTGTCTCCCAGGAATATTCCAGAAGGACCAACAAGGAAGTTTCTGATTAGCTCCACTAACACGGAGATCATCCTAACGTAGAGTTTTTAAGAGTGAGCACAGCGCAGGTCTGGCCCTTAAGGAGCTCGCAAGCTAATGTTACAAGGTCCACCTGCATCCTGTCTGTTCACCTGGTTCGAGCTGGGTTCCACCAAAGGTCACGTTGTGTGCAACACCCAGTGACAAGGTAGCTGCTGGTCTGGACTCTCGGAGCATTCAGAAAGGGGTGGGCAGGGAGCAAGCGGAGGTGTTTCCGAGGGCTGGTGGTGCCTGTCAAAGGAATCCTCTTTAGGCCTAGGCGCTCTGACGCTGGAGGGGGAATGGACGGGGGGGAGGGATTACCTACTACTTAAGGTTTGGACAGCTTCACCTGACCACTCCTCTCCCCCCACGTCTCCTTTGCTTCCCTAAGAGTCAGAACCTAACGCTCTGAAAGTTAAAATCTGATCCCCTCAGGTGCCCCTTAGTTCCCTTCCACGGGTCAGGCTGGCCACCACCCTGAGCTTCCTCTTTGGCACAGAACGGACTTAATGCAAAATTATTTAGCTTAAATTCTGTGCAATGTTTCGAGCACACTTCCTATTCCAGGACTGTAGAATTAACACAAGTACAACAGCTTAGGAACATTAGATAGTAACTAATTGCCTGGCTGGGGCTCTCACTATTGTCCAAGTGTTGACTTAGCATCCTTGGAATTTAAGATGGGCCCAACAGGGCAGGATACATCTTCCCCCCCCTCCCTCTGCCTTCCCTTCCCCACCCAAGCCCTCTACCCTCAAAACTCCAACACGATGAAGTAGGAGTTCACGGGCGTGAGAAGCTGTAGACCACTCTCCTCCTCGGCCCTCCTCCCCATCAGCAGCAAGCCCCAGCCTCTGTCCCTCTGATGAGGGAGTAGCACACGGGCCTTTTACAAGAGACACATTACGGCATCGGTTGCTTACCAGGTACCTTCAAACCATACACCCTTATCACAAGTAGGTTTTTCTAAACATAATGTGTAGTTGTCATTTTTCACAAGTAACCTATTAACTGTTTTCATCTCAAACGAATGGTTCTCCAGTGCGATGCTTGTGAAAGCATCTGATCTAACTCCTCAGGCCTGGGTACATTAGGTTGAGAGGATTTCAAAGCATTAACAAAAATCACAATAATCTTTCTTCTCTAACTTCCAAACTGCAGCGTCCAAGCTCGGGGCCTGCGGAACCAGAGAGCCCGAGCTAGATCGCGTTACGTGTCCACAGTCATGATTTCTGACAAGCCAAGTTAATGGCACCATTTCCAACTTGTGCAAATCAAACTGCTGTCCAAATCTGCTGCTTCCAGATAGAGGAAACAGTCCCCCAACGTTCCATTTCTCCATTATCGTCTTGGTTGTCATCTGGGCATCATAATAGTGACACATAACTCTCCTGTACTGTTTTTATTGCACCAGGTTGCAGTGGGCCTTGGGAGAAACATGACTAATGACACCCCCTACTTCTTCAGTGTGACACAAATGAATCAGACACCACACCAGGAAGCAGTGGAAATAGCACTAGCCTATGAATCAGGAATCATGGGTCTTAGGTAAAAGTTTTCTCTCTAACTAGTGATGAAAACTTACAGATGTCTCTCTGGGCAACATTGATTACCTCTTTTTGAAATTTTAACAGTCTTGTCTCTATTTCTCTACTCCTCAGACTATTCCTCTAAAATCTAATTAAATTGCTACTTATTATGAAATAGGTTTTATATTTTCTCTGAATATTTTGAAGGGCAAAGTATTCTATTCAGATATTTGGACACCTGCTTAAAGAATAAAAAAAAAAAAAAAAACACCAGCCAGCTTATGCATAAGACTTGTCTCAACAGAAGCAATTTAAAGCATTGGCATCGATTCCTCCAGAATTTAAAGAAGCTACTTATACGAAGTCTGCCATCTTGTTAGATGGACTTTTTTAAGGCACGCGCATGCAGCCAGCAAAGCTGGAGCCCAGATACACTGAAGGAAAGAAGCTTCAGCACACACTTAATCATTTTAAATTATAAAACTATGTTTTCATATCTCCTTCAAGAGCTCAAAGAATGTAGTCATTAGATTGTCAGGTTAATGCCCTAAGACAGAACTTAGAATGGAAGAAATCCTTAGTTACTTGTTCTCCAAAAGGTAGGGACACTATTGAGCATTTTAAGTTACACTATTAATACCGTAAAATGGTATAAATATGATATTATTGGTACTGATAATCTTAAATTTGCCACAAAAAAGGGGGGGGAGGAGTTGTCTACCTTTAACCCAAAATTTCTTCTTTGGTCCTGTTGACTCTGTGGCCATTCCCTTCAAGGATCCCAGGCCTTTTATTGACCAACAGACATAAATAATTACCAACCACTCTTAGAGAATTTAACATGAAAAAAGCTACACACGAGGAGGATGCTTTGGAATATTTCTAAAATTAGGTAGAAGTTGGAGAAAGACTTTTTTGAGCAATGATCTTCCCTAGACCCCTTGAAATCACAGTATTCCTACACGTCAGCCAATTTTGTGTCCTGTCACATAAAATCCCTTCCAGCAGGCACGAGGCCAAACAGCCATCATTTTATGGATCACCACCAACTTTTAACGCGAACCAATTACTTATAAGTAAGCTCAGGCCCTGTCAGTTTTTCTTAGGGTCCAAAACTGAACACCAAAGTCTGAAATGATTTTAGAACCTGCCTAAGGCTGTAGGAGTGAGCCTGAGAAATGTGTACTGGCTCGGGTTATCCTTCGTAATAAATCAGAAGATTGCTTGGTTAGCAAAACTTTAGAACAAAGGGAATCAACACTTTTCTTCCACCCACGAAGCAATGCTGACTTGCTTAGCCGTGACCTACCCAGAAGGCAACTCAATGGGTTTTAGCCCTTTGAGAATCAACCTAGTTACAGAGTAGGGTCCTACTCACAAAGTATCTCTAACATATCATAACCACATACTGCTATGCTTAACCTATCATCTATGTATCTATTTATTAATTACTGTCTCAAATAATAACCTCATCCCTGATATGGAAGCCAAAGTATGATGGCCTCTCTGTAGTGACCACAAAGAATACCTGAAATTAATTTCCACATTTAAAACCCTTAATCCTTGTGTTCAATACGCGTACATCACACCCGCGCGCACACGCACTCTCCAGCCCGTTCTCACATCGTACCAACTGGTTACAAAGTCTCCCTCCGGGGTGCCTGGGCGGCTCAGTCAGTTGAGCGTCGACTCTTGAACTCTTGCTCTCAGCTCAGGTCACGATCTCACAGTCATGGGATAGACCCCCATGGGCTCTGCGCGGAGACCGAAGCCTGCTTGTGATTCTCTCTCTCCCTCTTCCTGTCCCTCCCCAAAATCTCTCTCTCTCAAAAAAAAAAAAAGAAGTGATTCAAAAAATTCTCCCTCCAAATACTAGCCATGACGCAAGATTAAGTCTTGACACATCCTGTGTCCACTTTCAGGAAGAACATAAACTTTGGAAGGCAGCTAACACCATGATCACCAAGCATGTACACGTGTGCCAACACGTACCAGGACCAAGAGTTACAAATCCTTCAGAAGTTTCCAATCTAATTGGAGGAGGTAGAGAATAAACAGAACGAAAAAAGCAAAAATTTGAAAAACGCAGTAAAATTTTATTGATTTCTAGACCTACAAGGAGGTCCACAGTGGGCATTTTTCCAGTCCCGTCTCTGAATTTCCTCCCTATAGTCACAAGTTTAAGAATCTCACTTGTATTCCCATATCCAGGTCATTGGACACACTTTTTCCAAAGCCCTCTAACATTTACCTCACTTATCTCCACATCGGAAATAATCTCTCAACTCTTCCAACCCCCACAGCGGCTTATCTGTTTCTCTCCTAGGATACTTGCCTCATAATTACTTACGGGCATGACTTATTTCCAGGGCCGGATTAGATTAGGAAGCTCTGGGGGACAGAATCTATGTATTTGTGAATCTCAATAAAACCTAGCACGAGGGGGTGGCGAGTGGAGGAAACAGGGAGATGTTGCTTAAAAAGTTCAAAACTTCCAGGGAGAAGATGAATACTTTCCGGGAGCGAACGTACAGCATGATGTTTACAGCTAATAATACTGTGTTACATTGTATGTGGATATTGAAAGGTGCCAAGAGAATAGACCTTAAATGTTCTCACCAGAAAAAGAAATGGAAATTATGCCAAACGATAGAAGTAGTAGCTAATGCCCAGGTGGTAACCATTTGTAATCTGTAAGTGGATAAATTAACACGTACCTCTTACACTTAAACAATGTTACGTGTCAATTATATCTCAATAAAGCTCTGGGGACGGAACACAGAAAAAAACCATTATGGAAATATATTGCTCTGAAATCTTGGGGCAGCTTCTCAGGCTCTGAATCTGTGTTGCCAGCGGACCCCTAAAATCAATCTGTTACAAGAAAGAATCTAATTGACTTTTTCACTAATCACTAAAGTAGCAGCTAATGTATTTCCCCTTCCAAAGATAAACGTATAAAAAGAAACTATTCCAGGGGCGCCTGAGTGGCTCAGTCGGTTAAGCGGCCGACTTCGGCTCAGGTCATGATCTCATGGTCTGTGAGTTCGAGCCCCAAGTCGGGCTCTGTGCTGATGGCTCAGAGCCTGGAGCCTGCTTCGGATTCTGTGTCTCCCTCTCTCTCTGCCCTTCCCCTGCTCATGTTCAGTCCCTACGTCTCTCAAAAATAAATAAACGTTAAAGAAAAAAAGAAACTATTCCAAATGCCAAATATTCTCCTGTACCAATTGGTTTACAAGATCTGCAAAGGTCTTAGCGTGACTTCTTGCTGGGGGAAAAGGAATACAGAAGAGCAAACATCCGTAGGGAGAGACCATGCCTAGAGCACCCTCCAACCACCCGCTCCATCGGAGCAAGGCTGAGGAGGCCACTCCTGCCCACTGGGCCCTCAGTCCATATCAATCTGCTAAGATTCCTGCAAAGGAGGAGGCTGGGCCTCAGAACGGGGCTAAACAGGACTTCTCAGCCACAGCATTTCAGAAAATGTGGAACTGATTCTTGATCACTGGGAACTTGCCATGATCCTTAAACAGCAAAAAAGCAGACAGACATCTGTTCTGTCCTGGAACACAGACAGCATACTAATCACGAGCTACTGCCTGGTAAAGGACACTCTGGACTCAGCTTGGACAGGCTGTGGTCTTCCCAGGAGCAGTGCCGGCCACCACCTGAGGGCCCTGCCGCCAGGCTCCGCTTCCCAGCCGGGAGTGGACAAATTATACAGAGCCCCTCCTCCATCGCTGGCCCCTCCCCCTCTTGCAGACGGGGATCCCAGGGGCAAATCTGGGCACTCAGACGGCAGGCTGAATCTTGGGCTTTTCATTCCCTTGGACGACCACCACACCCCCTTCTCTCCTGGTACCCACATGTCATCCCCAGACTCACAGCATCCCTTCGCCCATTTGTTCATGTACCAAAAATGAGTACCCACTTCATATAAAGCGACGTACTAGGCAGTGTGTAGAATCCAAAGTGAATTGCGGGTAGATCCTTCCTTCATGATGTTTACAAGCCTGGAGAGCAAATAAATAGATAAATTATGCCAATACAAGGAAAAAAAAAAGTGGTGTTACCATAAGGCAGGTAGGATGAGATGATGTGTGGGTTCGAAATAAAGAATGACTCCCATTCAAGCATATCGAAGGAGGCTTCATCGAAAAGGTGGCGGTCATGTTTGGATCTGAAGAGTGAGCAGCACTTGGAGACACAGATATGGGGGAGACAGCCCAAAGAGGCACCAAAGAAAATAAAGGAAAGGAAGAACGTGTAAGCCGCGTTTACAGAACACCGAATACACTCGGTGTGATGAGAAATGAACTCAGGAGAGAATCCTGAAGTGCCCACAAAGACAGGGTAAGGCCTAATCATAACATCCCTTCTGGAAAACAACGCGGGCATCTACGACCTCCCCTGACCCCTCTTCTCTGTGACTTTCCATAATGCTTCTGTCTGCATCTCACCCTTCATGCTCTGAACGGCAGCCGTTCCACAAATGTGTGTTGAATAATGAATTAAGACGTTCGCCGGTAAACGTTTTTATGCAAGATAACCCAGGGAAATCACGTAGCATGTTTAAAGTGAGAACGTTATTGCTTCTAAAGGATCATCTTTGTTCCCTAATGCTTGTATAACTAATAAATAAAAACTGTGGACTTGAGAAAGGCAAGATAATTGTGATCATTCACATTTTAAGGGCATCTTGGGATGTGTAAAGCATCTTGCTTTATCTCAAGTTCTTTCAGACTGAGAAGGAACCAAAGGCAGATGTGCCAGACGAACTTGGAAGACCCCTGTTGCCCCCAGGCCTCCTGAATAGGCATACCCACCCTTGTGCCAGTTTACAGGAAATGTCCACAGAGAGGCCAGAGATAGCATCGGTTGGAAATAGATCTCGTAAAAAGGAGATGAAGGGAATGGAGAATGCTTGGGAAATTGAGGAGATCTTGAGATGTCCAGCTGAAAACACTCATAAGCTCCCAACATGCTCAGCTAAATCATCATAATCATCATCAGAGCTATAGTTTATACTATCATCATCATCAGAGCTATAATTTATATTATCAGAGCTATAATTTATTGAATACTTACTACATACCAGGCATTGTGATCCTGCT
This sequence comes from Paguma larvata, assembly GCA_030068075.1. Classification (NCBI taxonomy): domain Eukaryota; kingdom Metazoa; phylum Chordata; class Mammalia; order Carnivora; family Viverridae; genus Paguma; species Paguma larvata. Next base: position 22,963,461 of record CM057829.1, read on the forward strand.
TTGTAAACAGAATTTCATTGAATTCTCCTAAACACCCTATGAAGTAGAGATTCCTGTAACCATTTTAGAACTGAGGAAAATGAGGGATACGGTGGTGAAGGCACAGGTCCCCAGCTTAAATTGCAGGAGTTAGCGGAGCAGGATTAAAATCCAGCTCCAATTCCAAGCCCTCTGAACATCTAACGGATGACAGAGCCATTAGGTGCTTTGTCAAAAGAAACCAGGACACTTAGCAGAAACCAACACCGTAGACGACTGGAAGCCAGTCATGACCTTCCAAGGCCTGACAGACACGTCACTGAGAGTCCCTGGGTTTTTGCACGTGGGCTGATTCTCACTGGCTTTCAAGGAAGGAAAACCCAGCAGCCATGTCACAATCTAAGAATAAACAAATGATCGCCAAATCTATTCACTGAATATGAGAAAAGCAAGCTAAAAAGCAACCTGTCCAAAGTCTTGACAGATGTACTTTGTGAAGGCTGGGAAGGCAGAACGAAGTAAATGGAGCCTGCAGGTCTGAAGTGCTGAAAACTCTTGGGGCAAGAGTTGAGAACCAGAAGAACGGAGGAAACAAAGCCACCCCTGTGGTTGCTTCGCTTCCAACCATTTGCTCAGCATTCGCTTTGGTCTCTGTCCACTGGTTCATGAAAACGGAGTTGCTTCTTAGTGTTTTTCAGACACCATGTTACGTAGATCCTAAATCCTCTCCAGGAGATTAAATTGTAGATTCTAGTCCTCCTCTCCCACCTAACAGTCGTGTGAACTGTGACAAGTAATTGTGAGTCTGTGTCATCATGGGTGCAAGTCGCTTCTCACTATACCTCGGCCTCCTCTTCTGAAAAACGGGGATAATAAGGAATACCTCCCCCCATACGTAGAGTTGATGTGATGATTTAATGACTTAATACGCATACGATTAAAATATACCTAATGTGTTCATAGCAATGCCTGCCTGGCACACAGTAGGCACTCTATAAACGTACCGTGTTGCTATTGTGTCTGCAGGATGGCTGTGGAAATACTAATTATTTTAGCAATCATTTTCATTAAATGCCACTTACCAGTGGTCTGCAGAGTCTCCAGAAGCAGGGGTCATTGTTTACACGCTAACCCGCCCACACCTACATCTTCCGAGCTATTCACAGGTGATTTCTAGTGAGCTCTGGCTTTCGCGCATCTGTGTGTGGGGTTTTCTTTGAATAGCATCACTGAATTCACTCTCTTGACCGTTCCTCCATCTCGCCCCATGACGTTGGGGTCAGGGGACCAGGTGAGGGGCTGAATGTGCCCAGTGGTGGCCCCGCCAGAAGGTTCTTCCAGCCGGGCTCCTCACCTCGCGCCTCATCAAGGACAAAACTCAAGAGTCCGGAGAAGCCTCTGCATACCCCAAATGTGTCCCAAATGGGGTGGGGGTCCAAGACTCACACATTCACTTAAAAAATAAGCGCGCAGCGCACCTGCTGCGGCCAGGCACTGTGCCGGGCAGGAGGAGACACCAGGAGGGCAGGAATGCAGAGCGTGCTCCCGGCGCCGCGACGCTTCCCCAAGACACAGCGCCCCGCCTCCCGGAGCGCGGCCAGGCGGGGACGGGTCGGCGCACGCGCCCGGCGGGGCCCCGCCCACGCGCCGCCGAGCGCGCCCCGCGGACGCACGTGGCCCTTCCGGCGGCCGCCGCAGCTGCGCGGGCCTCTGGCGCGCGGGCCGCCCAGCTGTCAATCACCAGCGGGCTGAGCTCCGCAAGGCGGGAGCTGCGGCGGCGGCGGCGGCTGCGGCGGCGACGGCGGCGGCGGCGATGGGACCCCAGCGAGAGATCTGCGGCTAGCCGGCTGCACTTGCTCCACGGGTCAGGGGATCGGAGGGGGCAGGTAAAGCCTTGCGGACCCCAGGGGCGGTTTTCTGAGCTCCATTTGTCTTTCTCCAGTTCTCCCTCTCCTCCCTTTCTCTCTCTCCCTCCTCTCTCCTCGCGCACAAATATTCATGTTTTTTCTGTGCCTGCCACACGCACTCCTTGCTCATTCACGTTTATTAGATGTGCACACATCTCTATAAAACGCATGCATATTAAAATCCGTGCACACATACAAATTAGGGGTAGCGAACTCCATGCTTTGGTGGTTTGTGGTTTGTGTTACGTAAGCACTGGGGAGGTATACAGGGAAAACTTAAGGAGTTTCTTTCCGGGGAGACAAGAAAAGTTATATATTAGGTAAGAGTAAAATGTACGTATTTGGAGTTTGCAAAGCAGGTTTGATTTGTTTTCCGAGCTGAATTTAACCCTCACTTGCCCTCCCCATTCCGTTGCCATATTCAAAGATACATGAATGCTTTGATATCATCTCAGGACCTACTTCTTCGTGTTGTTACAAAGGGGAGTGGGGTGGGGGTCAGACCAAAGCTGATGATCTCAAAGAAAACAGAGCTGGAGTTAAACAGCTGGTGTTTACTTAATGATTGGTTCCTGGCTCTGTAGCAGAAATGTTTTCAGCACGTTGGAAAGATCCCTGCGCTGCCGACCAGGCCAGCCTTTGCTGAAGGGCATGTAGGGAGTCATTTCCTTCACAGAAAAGGGGCAGGCAACAGATACAAGGAAAGGACATTTAAATGAGAGAGACAGCACTGATGAGAGAAGGAGGGGGGTGGGGGGACTTGTTTTCCTTTGCTTCTCCACATCCAGATTCTAATAAAATTTGCTTTTTTTTTCCCACCAAAATCTGCTCCCATACCACCCGCAAAATAAATGTTTTAGCAAAGAAATGAGCTTTGCAGAAGGTTTGACTATGGTTCATATCACCTGAAACTGGGAAATCCTAAACACAGTTTGTCAGAGCTCAACTGGGCTTGCTCACCTCAAGTCTTTGAGGTTCTCTTGCAAATGGATGGGAAAGCATTCTTCAGAAAGAATTTTTAATGAGCTCTTGAGAAATATCGCCCGGCTATTATTTTATTTCACATGATGAGAGTAATGTAGGAAGCCAGTAGTTCTGTAGCTGGCAGTGGCTTTTTAATTAAATCTTGCCTGGGCACCTGCTTTTCTTAGGCAGATAGAAAGTAAAATGATCCTGATAGGAAGAAATGGATGAGGGAGTAAAATTCAACCCAATGAGTAAATCATCTAACGAACCTAAAGAAGTCTAAAATGCATGTACACAGATAAGAAAATACAATGGCTAGAAGATTAATTTATTTTATAATATAATGGAACAGGCACCAAATCAGTTCTTGAGTATCTAGGGAGCAAATAAACTTTTTATTTAGAATGTTTAAAATACACATGGATTAGTCGAGTTGGTATTATTGAGTCGTGGGATAGAAATATATCAAAATAAGAATAGTGTTCGTCTCGTATGTTACAGTTTACAAAGCTCTTTCATTTATGTTGTCTCAGCTACCCTACGAAGTCTCATGATAATCCACTGAAAAGTTACGAAATATGAATACTTCTGTAAAAAACAAGTATCTCCCCAGCTCTCCAACAAGAAGTCCTTTATCAATATGTTTGTCAACATCAAAATGATTCTCTCCAGGTCATAAGAATGACTTATGAAATTGAGATTTTTATCTGTATCACATTCTGCAGAGATTCTTTTTCCTTAAATAGGCTTGAAGGATGTGCCGTTAAAAAAGAAAGAACAGAGACTAACAAGGAGAAGAGAAAGAGGGAAACTTCACAGGTAAGACTCAGACTTTGTCCCGTGTCAATTCATAAGCACCTTGGGGTTTGCAGGCAGAGAAGGAGGTTTAAAGAGATTATGGGTTTTCTCTTCTCCATTTGGTTTTTGACCTTGTGTACCTTACTTAAAAACTCATCTTGAAGGAGTAAAGTCATGAGATTGTTGCATATCATTATCCCTTTTTAAAAATTGCTGAAGTGCTACAAATGCGCTGACTTAGAAGGTATGAAAAAGCACATCACACAGAACCACAATCCCTACCAGTACTCTTCCAAGAAAATATAATACCTCCGAAATGATCTGTTGGTAGAAACACATCTTCAAGTTTTAAGGTCATGCCTATACAATTCTAGAATGCCTGATTGAAAAATGAAGGCTTTCATGCCTTCCCGCATCCCCCCCCCCCCCCCCCCGAGGCTGAGTCCTTTCGGCAAATTGACCTTTTGGTTTGGTGTCGGATAAACGGCCCACCTCAGTGCTGTGCCGATACCTTGCAGCCTGGACTCTGCGGAAAAAGAGGCTCTAATGGCAACTTCACTCTCATTATCTCAGAATGATTTTATGGGAGAGAAAAGCAGTATGAAAAACCTGAATGATATTTCAAAGAGAACAAACAGACCAGGGCCCGTGCCTGGCCCCACCACTGACTCCCACACGGAGCCACGGGAAAACACTAATCTCTTCTGTGCCTCCATTTTCTGCCTCTCTTCTCTCAAGGAGACCATAAAGACAAATAATACAAAGTCGGTGGTGTTCTTGGAGTTTCATGAGGCATAAAGACTTATTTCTATTTCCATGGCTCGGAGCCTTTTCCAAATAAAATAAAAAGTAATTGCATTTCTTGGACTGAAATTCAAATTTCCAGCAAGTTGGCTCAGTACCGTACTGGTAGGCATAGAGATCATAATCGTACAAATACGGGTTCGCTTGCTGACGGAGGAACTGTTCAAGGCGTTCTTAGCATTTGCGCGGACAAATCACCGGCCGCAAAGACATGGTTTCGTGCTCTCTCGTGTTGCATTTCTTGCTTCAGGAGTTCATTCAGTTCAAGGTGCTTGTCAAGAGGACAGGAGAAGCCTCGACCCTCATGGAGCTTACAGTCACTCAAGTACACGGTCTGTCAGACCATAAACAAATAGACCACGTGTTGGAGCATCGGATGGTAACAAGCACTGTGAAAAGAGGCATTTGGACAAGAGGATAGAGGGCTGACATTGAACGTGCTAATTGTAGGAAGCCTCTCAGAAGAGTTTGGGAGGGGAGTTACGGTCTGATTTTCTCGTCCTGGGGGTCTGTGGGACATGACAGGTGTCCTGTGCTGCCAAGAATATCCACTTTAATGTATAACTGTGCATACACTTGCGGTAGACACCACAGACAGATTAGAAAAAGAAGAAAACCAAAGGGGCGCCTGGGGGGCTCAGTCGGTTAAGCGTCAGGCTTCGGCTCAGATCATGATCTCACGGTTCATGGGTTCATGCCTCGCGTCGGGCTCTGTGCTGATGGCTCGGAGCCTGGAGCCTGCTTCAAGTTCTGTGTCTCCCTCTCTTTCTGCCCTTACCCCACTCGTGCGCTGTCTCTGCCTCTTTCAAAAATAAACAAACATTAAAAAAAGAAGAAGAAGAAGAAGAAGAAAACCACGGACGGATCCTCACCTACTAGCACCTAGAAAGAATGTCCTTCCCGGAGAATGGAAATAACTCCCTCTTCATAGATGACCAAACAGCCACATGCTAAGGTTGTCTGTGGTCCATCACGACGGCACTGCTGGCGGCAAGGACACAACAGTCTCCCTGGGGTGTTTATAAAAGGAAAACGCATGTGGACTCATTTAAGTACAACACTGGGGAAGAGTTCCACTCACTGCCCACCCCCTGTTTATGCACTTCCTGGGATGTTCAGGCCTTCTCTGAAGAAAAGAGCCCTCCAGAATCCATCACTCAATGACAGTCATAGATATAACGTTACTGTTTTTGCAGCTGCTACTATAGCTATCCAAATAAAAACACCAGATTTCTCATGAAACCTTGCTCCCTAAGTAAATGCTGAGCCACGCTGAAAAGCCTTTGTACATACCTTCCATTTCTTGTCAGCCCTAGTTTATTATATACTAATTACCCAGCTTTTAAAGTGACATCATATATCCTCTTAATGATACTAGAAGTGTCAATCGACCACGTAGATTCTAAAGAGCTATAACATTGGGGCGCCTGGGTGGCACAGTTGGTTAAGAATCCGACTTCAGCTCAGGTCATGATCTTACGGTTCATGAGTTCAAGCCCCACGTCAGGCTCTGTGCTGACAGCTCAGAGCCTGGAGCCTGCTTCGGATTCTGTGTCTCCCTCTCTCTCTCTGCTTCCTCCCAGCTGGCACTGTGTCTCTGTCTCTCAAAAATGAATAAATGTTTTTAAAAATTTTTAAAGAAATAGCCATAACATTTTCTTTATTGGGACAAAGAGTTACTGGCTTCCTTATGAGAAATGTAACTCTGTTAGGTTTTTGTACCAAAATCCTCACTGCGACATGATCTATTTTAAAACTCTTATTCTTTCTAGCGTTCATTCTCCTCGAAGAATTAATCCAATAAGTTACGTTTTGGAAAGATGTAGGAAACCTCTGAGAGCCCCAGGGACTGCAGGCACACCTGATTTTATTGGCACTTCACTTAAATATGCATCGCAGGGAATGTGTTTTTTACAAATCGAAGGTTTGTGGCGACCCTGCACCAAACAAGTCAGTCAGTCCCATTTTTTCCAAAGCATTTGTTCACTCCCTGTCTCTCTGTCACATTTTGGTAATCCTTGCAAGATTTAATCAGACTTTTTCATTATTGCTATATTCGTTACGATCTGTGATCAGCCATCTTTGAAGTTACTATTGTAACAGTTTTGGGGCACCAGGAACTATGCCCATAGAGGGCTGTGAACTTAATCAGTGAATGTCCTGCGTGTCCTAACTGTTCTACTACCAGCTGTTCCTCCATCTCTTTCCCTCTCCTTGGGGCCCCGTATTCCCTGAGACACAACAATATTGAAATTAGGCCAATCAACAGCTCTATAGTGGTCATCAGAGTTCAACTCAAAGAAAGAGTCTACTGATGTGGCAAACCTCATTGCTCTCTGATTTTACGAAGCTGCCACAGCCATCGCCACCTTGAAGCAACCACCGCCCTCATCCGTCGACAGCCACCAACCTTGAGGCAGAGACCCTCCACCAGCAAAAAGATTATAGCTTGATCAAAGTGCAGATGATGGTTTGCAATTTTTAGCGATAAAGTATTTTTTTCACTTAAGGTATATACATTTTTGTTTTAGACATCATGCTATTGTATCCTTAATAGCAGGATCATATAAAAATAACATTTATATGCACTGGGAAACCAAAAAGTTCATTTGACTTGTTTTATATGATATATGCTCTATTCTGGGGGGTTTGGAACCAAACTTGCAATACCTGAGATACACCTATACTATTTAGGCAACACACACAATACTGAAGTAAGTCGTTAAACAGATAAAAAATACACAGCCATTTAGTCTACTTCATAGCAAGTCAAGTCATTGACCCAGCTAGTAGCTTATACGCTCTTTTAAACTGAAACTTCACATATACTGTAATGGTAAAGAATCTGGGACAATCCCACAGTAAATCAATGAGAGTATGGAAGGAGTTGGGAAGCCAGCAGGCCCAGTTGGTTAGTTGACTCATTCTGTAAATTCATGGCCAAAGACTCCTGGAAAAGTGCATCCGGAAGGAATTGGAGGCTATCTGGCTCAACCATTTCATTTTAAGGAGGATCAAACCGTAGTCGAGGGAGGTGAATAAGGTTGCCTGCCACACCATGACCAGTACGCCATAGATCAAGAACCCATTCCGTGCCCTGTGTGGTTAGCACAGCACAGCCCGTGTTCTTGGGCTTTGTGTGCCTGGAAAGGAAATAAGGCCCACTGAGATTCCTTTCCTGGCACGTATCGAATTATCACTGAAAATCCATTCCGACTCAGAGCAGAGCCTTCCATCACTCAGGCCCGAAGAACATTTCTTTTAGGACACTTTCTATCTCTTTTATGATTTTCACCCATATTTTGTGTAACCGAGTTGGATTACTGAAGTCTTAGCCTATGAAGCAGAAACATTCGACCTCGTGCACCGGAAACAGCTGTGCAGGAGGGACTACAATATGTCACACAGTCCTGTTCCGCGTCAGCACTCAACCTTGAGGGGAAAAAAATGACTTCGGCACTGAGGGAAAAGAACTCGTATTGTCGCTCTAAGGGATTTCTTTTTGCTCCTGTCCTATTTTTGTCCTTTTTTTCCACGTTAACGTCTCTGATGCTTTGTAGGAAACCTGAAAATACACATTTGGATGAGTTGGTCTGATTGTGCAAGTACATGATTCAGTCTACACTCCAGCTTTCTGTACTGTCATCTTTCATCTGCTCCCTGACTCACGGTGTGACCTTTAGCAGATGACTTTCCTGTGCCTCAGTTTCTTCAGTGACAAAGCAGAATTAGTACGACTAAGATACGACTCCCATCTCCCCTTGACCAAAGTTTCATTACAACGTCTTAAAAGAAAATGCTTTTAAAATTATCTTACTTAATAGATCATCAGTAACAGGCCCTTGTTAATCATCGTCACTGTATAAGCATCAAGTGAAAGGTACTGAATCATCCTAACGTTTAAAATATGAAAACCAGGTTAACGAAAGAATTCGATCCACCAGGCTTTGCTGCTCTAATCAGGCAAAATACATTGTGAAGTCTTTATATTCTATGAAATAATAATCCTTCTGAAACGTTTAAAAGTTAAAAAAGAAGGCTTTTAATCCCCTCCCCTGCCCTCTCTTCCTGGGTGATTTCTCCTGGCTACCATATCTGAAACAGGGAGAAAGTCACTGAACATAGTGACCAATACTTCAAAATAGAAGGTCACCATCAGTAGCATCTGTCTGCATCATTTTTCTAAGATCAGGGCTGTTTTCTTCCTGAATCTGACTACATTTTCTGGCCAGAACGTGCTTTTGGCTGAGAGCGCACCTTAGAAGATAACCTTACGGATTCCCTTTGGGCCACGGCACAGGGAAATGCTCACTATCTCTGACTTCAACTTTGATTTTTGCCCATAATTCTCTCCAACCAAACTAAGTGGCCACACAGGGGCACTTGCCAGACCTTCAGATTAATTTTTCCCTGTCAGTAGATAAATATCACTGTGTGGTTTCTTGAGAAGTAATTGGAAACCTTTAATCTGTCTTCTGTTAGCCCGGATTACAAGGCAGGCTCTGACAGACCCCTTCTACGTCGCTCCTCGCTTTGTTATTTTGAGACTATGTCCACACAGGGAAAACCATCTGGAGGATAACTGGAAAATCTAAAAAAGCGTTTCATGTTGCCAGCTACATAGTTATCTGCCTGTATGGAGAGAAGAAAACCAAATACCAAACAAAGAATTACTGAGAATTCCCTCACTCGCCAAAATTGCTGTCCCTCAACAATTCCTTTTTTTTTTTTTTTTCATGAATTTGTAATCAAATGCTTCTCTCTAAGCTTATTGATTAGGTCAAACAAAGTAGAAATTAACATCTTTTTTTAATGTTTATTTATTTTTGAGAGGGGGAAGGGGCAGAGGGAGAGGGAGACCGAGAATCCAGAGCAGCTCTGTGCTACCAGTGCAAAGCCTGACGTGGGGCTTGAACTCCGCGAACTGTGAGATCACGACCTGAGCCAAAGTCGACGCTCAGCCAGCTGAGCCCCCCGGGAGCCCCAGAAATTACCATCTTCAGAAGACAGAGCCCCAAACAGCCCTCCCAGTGTGTACTTTCATTAACAATCTCCTGGCTCCTTGTATACACTAGCCGCTTCGTGCAACGCAGTGAAGGGCTGGGTCTACCCTGTCCATTATGTTCTCTCATACCACGTGGACAGATGTGTCTACAAATAACAACTTAAATGTCTAGCGTTCGCGTCCGTGAGGTGTAAATTATTGGCTGAGCCATTTGTGATTAATAAAGCGAGAAGCGTACGTTGCTCGGCAGCTCCCAAGTACAGCTTCTGTACGGCTTGACGATTAGCTAAAATGTGAGAACGTGGTCCGTGAGAGCCGAAAGCAGAACTGCAAACTGCTGAGAGTAAGCTATGTATTTCCACGAGGGAACACGGCTAAGCAGCCGAGAGGGCGATCCAAGACAGATTCCATCTGTAGCAGTGAGAGTACCTGCCTAATTCTTTAACACGGAAGTGTGAAGACTACAGGATTCTAAGAGATTAAAGAATTCTTGTCAAGACGATGAAAATCTCAGCTCCTTGCCATTTTTCATGTGCTTCGTGCTTAAGTGTTTGCATAATTTAAGCGAGCTAGGCTATTATGTCTCATTTCATTTATGGAGAACCAGTTTCTAGTCATTGAGTGTTTGGGGTGATTTTGCATTAAGTAGGAAAGGAGAGCAGCTTTTAAGAAAAGCTCAAATAGACGTTCAGATAGACTAGCATTACTCAGCCTGGTTCGCACCTTTAATATGCTTCTTAATCCCGAAGCCAGAGCTCATCGGGCTGACGGCTGTGGATGTTGTCGTTCTAGCTGGGAAGGATGAGTTCTTGCGGGTCCAAGCAAGCACAGGCTGCTCCCGAGGGCGGGCACCAGCGCTACGGAGTCCGGTCCTACCTGCACCAGTTTTACGAGGACTGTACCACCTCGATCTGGGAGTATGAGGATGATTTTCAGATCCAGAGATCACCTAGTAGGTGGAGCTCAGTATTCTGGAAGGTACGTAAAGTGCGTGTGCGTAAGTCAAGAAATGGAAAAGTTATTGGATATTACCGTATCCAGTCCCGTAGCTACAGAGGGCTGATGGGTGTGGTCTTCTCTGTGTGGTGATACGCAGTGCTCTTCCCTTAGGAAAGGAGTATATAAACCTTGGGCTGAAGAAAGCCCCTAAGTGCAGTACAGTTGTTGATTTGCAGGTCAATCATAAATAGGTATCATCACCATTATTATTATTTTTGCTGTTATTCATGTGCCACTAAATTCATCAACCATGAAGCCATCCATAGGCAAAACATTATATACTCCCAGCGCCCCTTAGAGGCTTGGTAATTATCATTTGACAAATTACAACAATTATGAAAAAGGAATCGTTGGGTACTGAGAGAGAGTTAAGGCTGAGACATGATAACAATGGTCAGTATACCAGCCCCGCCCCTACCAGACACGTGCTCGTGAGGCTCTGTGAGCTCCAGCATCTTCGAATGAAGACACCCCACCAGACAATGTGTTGGGTCACTCATCATATAATTAGTGAGCCACCTACTCTACGCCAAGAAGTTTGAAAGTGCTAGAGGTTAAAGTGGTGAACAGAAGGGAAAGCTCTTTGTGCCCGATGGTGGGAAACAGACCACAAACAAACAAACCACATAATAGGATGTCAGGCAGTGACAGCTGCTCTGGAGAGAAATCAATCAGGACAAGAGGGCAAGGAGTGACGGAAGCCTGGAACTTAGTGTGCTGATCCTAGACGGCCCTTCGGAGGAGACAGCACTTGAGCAAATAGGATAAGTGCAGGCAGCAGACCATAAGATGACCTGGCGGAAGACCCTTCTGGGCTGGGAAAATAGCAAGTCCCAAGCTCTGAACTGGGAACAAATACGGTGTTTGAAAAAGAACAAAGAGGTGCAGCCTGGCTGGAGTGGATTGGGAGGGGGAAGAAGGATTCAGAAAAATAACAGGACTCAGATGATTTATGTAGACCCTTGTGGGTGATAATGAAGATACTGGCTTTTACCTCGAGAGAGAACGGGAAGCCCACCTGATCATTCTAAGTGCAGGAGTGACATGATCTAGTATTTCAACTGGATCATCCTAACTACAGGATGGAAAAGAGACTGTAGGAGGACAAGGGTATTTGGACACTATGAAAGAACCCAGGCAGGAGACGATGATGGCTTGGATGGTGTTAGCGGAGATGGGGGGAAGCAGTCCGAATTAGCCCAAAGTTTGAAGACCAAGCTGTCAGGACGTGCTGGCAAAGTAGAGGAGAGGAAACAGAGTCAGGCGTGACTCCAAGGCGTGCAACCCGAACCACTTAGACAATGATGTTGTAACTCTCTGGGATGGGGAACCAAGAGCTTGACTTTGGCCATGATGCATCAGAGCTGCCTATCAGGCACATGAGTGGGGGGTGGGGGGTGTCTCTAGTGGCAATTGAAACGCAGCTCACGGGCTGGGAATCCCTGACATACAGAATATGTAGGAGGCACCGGACTAGATGAGGTGACCCAGGAAGAGAATATGGACGTGGAAGAGAAGAGGGCATTGGGATGTCTGAACAGTCAGAAATCAAGAAAGGGGTGAGGATTTGGGAAGTGATGGTGAGAAGCCACGGCCTTAGGTGGGGTTCAGGTCCCCTCCAGCTCTGGGATTCCGATCTCTTCAACTTTCTCCCAGAAGATCCCAGAATGTTTTATATTGATGTTGTCATAAACTTAACAATGTATTGGCAATGTAGTTATTAAGAGGCTGTATCATATAATGGTTATGAGTATGGGCTCTGGCCCCAGATTACATGGGTTCAGACCTCTGCTCTTCCATTGAATTGGCTGCACCTTTGGGCAGGTTATTTGACCTTCTTGGGCCCTAATGGTGATGCAACCAGGCAAAGTTGTGAGAGGTAATTAAGATAATATTCACACAGTGCTTAGCACGATGTCTGGTATGCACTCAAGCATTCCTGTATTAGCTACTATGATCAGATGTTATGTGGAACACTGGGTCCAGAAGTGGAAAAAAAATTTGAAATCTAGTTAATAAATAAAGTACCGGGTAGCATAGTTGGGAATACAGATTACCCAAGACCTGCGTTATTTTAATATCTCCCTACTGTCATGTAGTCTGTATTCCGATTGGTCGAGCCCGCATCCTTGCCCTGTAGAAATGTCATCTCTGGTGAATCCTTACGGGCGGGGACCGACGAAATACATAGCCAGTCTTGGCACATCTTGTATTTACCCAGTTAAGTGGGTGGTTGCTTTCCCATGTGTCAAAAAAACAAATATTTGCCTGACAGATCAGTTGTGCCAAGAGTGTAAAATGCCACCGTCATACAGGATCTCGAAAGCGTTCGCGTGGTTCCCAAGCACTCGCGGTGTGATCTGAGAAGCCGTAAATCTGTCAGACAGTATATAGGTATGGATTTAAAATAAAGAACCTGCAGTAAGTTACCAACCCCAGAATTCAGATTGCAGGACCTCCTCCCTTCTGGCTTACACAGAGAAGACTCATGAGTATTTGTTCCCTGTTGTGCCGGACCTACTTCAGAGACTGACAACCGGCGAAAGTCCGTGGCCTCCTGGAGATGATACTCCAGCAAAATCCAAATCCTAGACCCGGATCCTCACCACAGAACACACGACCGGGCCTTCGAAGCTCGTAGGCAACCTGAATCACCTAAGAATCCCCTGAATCCATGGTCTGAGAGACTCCCCTCCACCGGGGGAATAAACTAACTGGTCTTCCATTTCCTCCTGCGGAATGCAAATGAATGTGTTCCAGCCGGTTTTCAAAGTGCTTTGTATGAATACAGAGAAGAGCACTGACGGGGCAGGGTGCCATTATGATCCTTTCTTTATGTTTTTTCTTTCATTTCAAACTGCATCTTAGGTGGTTAAGTTACGGGCTTCCCATTTCCCCGTTCCCAGTAAAGTGGTGCTCAGGGCTTGCGGGTCTCCTGCTAGGGGCCGAGTCCACCCTGCTTCAGCAGGACTCTGCCGCCAAGCCAGCTCCGTAGCGGGCAGCAGCCTGGAGGGGCTTGAGGACAATGGGGATGGAGTCACATGGGCCTGAGTTAGACTCTTTGCCCTGTCACCTGGAACTACAAAATCCGTATTTCACAATGCTGTCGTCCCTTCCTCCCTCCCTCCCTCCCATCATCTCTTCTTCCCTTCCTCCTTCCTTCCTTCCTCCCTCCCTTCCTCCCTCCCTTTCTTCTTTCCTCCCTTCTTCCCTTCCATCCTTTCTTCCTTCCTTTTCCTTCCTTCCTTCCTCCTTTCTGTCCTTCTTCCCTTCCTTCCTTCCTTCCTTCCTCCATTCTTCCCTTCCTTCCTCACTTTCTTCCTCTTTTTTCCTTCCTTTCTTCCCCTTCCGTCCTTCCTTCCTTCCTTCCTTCCTTCCTTTTTCTTCCTTCCTCCCTTCTACTTCCTTCCTCCCTTCTACTTCCTTCCTTCCTTTTTCTTCCTTCCTCTTCCTTCCTTCCCTTATTCCTTTTCCACAAATGTTTGTATGTCTACTATGTACAAGGCTATGTGGTAGGCTCTGGGATTCACTTGTGAATCAGATGCCGCCCTGGCCTGGAGGCGTCCACAGACGAATAAGGAAGGTAGGCATGGCCACAGGCAGTTACAATCCAACGTGATAAACACGGCCCTGAGAGTGGTCACAGTACCTTCCCGGAGCACGGGGGTTGGGGAGCAGGAAGGACCGATACGGCCTGGAGGAGAGGGGCTCCGCAGAGAGATCCCCCGTGAGCAAGCGGGAACTGGGCATCGTCTTAGGAAGAAATGTATTCCAGAAGCTGAGTCGCGAGAGAGGACAGCATGTTCAGGAGACTGCAGACAGCTCGGTGTGCCTGGGGCAAGCGTTTAGAAGTTGGAGGAAAGGGGTTGAGGATGAATGGGGGAATGTATAACTAGGGCCCGATCACGGAAGACTTTGAAAGGCTTTGAAATCAAAAATCTCTAAAAAATAAAAAATAAAAATTTCTCCAGAACCTTCCAGCTTGAGTGCAGCAAGGGGGCAGGTTCATAAATCTAGGCTTTCTGGATCACCACATGGTTGCCTCAGCTACAGCCAGTTTAAGGCGGTGCCTGCAACTCTTGCTATCGGCTAAGTCCCCGTGATCCAGTCCCACCTACCCCCTGCCGCTCACTGTGCTGCCCAGAAATCCATCAGGCTGTACTGGCACTTTTCTTTCTTACCCTTGTACTTGCCTTTGACTAAGGCGGCTGCCACCTGACTGTGCAGCCAAGCACCTCAGTTAAGGCAGGTATAAAGCGATGGGAGCCACCTCCTCACCCCCGTTCATGCGTTCCTCACCTCAGAGTCATCCTCCTCCTCACCGTCTCCTCAACACGCGTTAGACCCCTCTCAAAGGGCTGTCCCACAGCAGGGTGCACGTGCAAAGGAAGAGTGCCTCCCTCACAGCCTCGCTGCCCTCTCTTTTCTCTCAAGACCCGTCTCCAATCTGTCCTGATCTCTCCTGTTACCCGCTGAGCTAAGTCAGAGATGTTTCTTCAAAGCTTCGCTAGATATTACAGAGTTGGTTTTATACTGAGAGAAGCTCAGGGACGCCTGGGTGGCTCAGTCAGTTAAGCACCAATTTCGGTTCAGGTCACAATCTCATGGGTTCATGGGTTTGAACCCTACCTCAGGTTCTGTGCTGACAGCTGGGAACCTGGAGCCTGCTTTGGATTCTGTGCCTCCCTCTCTCCTGTCTGCCCACACCACCACCCCCCCGCCCCATTCATGCTGTATGTGTGTGTGTGTCTCAAAAATAAACATTAGAAATAATTTTAAAAAAAAGAAATGAGAGAAGCTCATGGAATGAGAGAAGCTCCGGGACAGGAGCACAGAGAAAGTGGGAAGGAAGGAACAGAGGGAGGGAGGGAGGAAGAAACAAAAGGAAGTAAGGGGTACCATTTTGAATATTTTGGGTTCGAGGAGCCTTTGGGACATTTTTTGTGTCAGTCCTCCTATTGGCTGTCTGGAATACGGGGCTGGGGCCCAGGAAGGGAGCTAGAGATCGGAAGCCATCGGTGTATCAGAAGGAGTTGAAACTACAGCCAGAGACTCGACCGTAGAGAGATCATCATGAACCAGAGACGTGAGTCAATGGGGACCCCCAGGGAACGCCAGTCATTTAAGAACATCTGGCAAAACAGGTTGAGAGCGAGTCGTTAAAGACATAGATGTAGAAACAGGAGACCATTGCGTCAGGGACAACAATAGGTGAGGGTTTTAAGAAGACCTAAGTGCTTAACATCGGTGATCACAGAATATTCAAATGAAGTAAGAAAAGAAAAACTGCATTGGCTTTGACAATTAGGAGGTCATTAGTGACTGTGGAGAAACCAATTTCAGGGGAACTGTGGGACTGAGCTCGCATATCAAGGGTTGGATGAGTTCAAGCAGTAGCTAGAGGGAGATTCAGGGATCTGGAGTAGTTTGGAAGATGGAAATAAGTGTTCACGGGCTGGAGGGACAGGGCCTCTATAGGGTAGAAGACCGCGTGGAGGCCAGGATAAGCGTGAGGAAGGACCTGGATCACAGGCAGGCATGGGGTGCTGCTCTGTAAAGCCCAGGGTCCCTACAAGCAGGTCAGGCCAGTGGGTCAGGACAGAGGACTTGGAATCTGCTGTCACTGCTAACAGGTGACATCACTCAGAACATCCCTCGGGGCTGACAGAGAAGCAACACCAGACTTCTGTCTTGTTGCGCTTCCCCTGAATGTTAACCTGGAGCCCAGAGGGCTCTTTTCACATTCCACTCCGTCCAGCTCCCCCCTCCCCCCCGGCCCCATCCTCCCTGCCCTGCTGACTCTCGCTTCCAGCAGTCATTGCCACATCCTCTCTGCCAGAACAAGTGTGCCTGCAGCTCCGGCTGCCAGCCCTGCTTTGTGGAATAAACGGAGGCATGTTCCAACCTCATCAGCTGGCACAGAGACAGTGATGGGGACATTGGTCACAGCCACAGCAGGCTCTGGCTGGTGGCCTCCAGCAGCAGGATTTTGGAATCCAGGTCCTCCTCCCTGCCCACTCCCCCTTTCAAGCAGCAGACACTGGATTGTCCCACATCTCCCCACCTCCCCACGGCCAGGTGTCCCTGTCCTTGCTGCTGTCTGTAAGGTCTGTCACGGCTGAGAGAGACTCCGTCAGCACTGGGCTGAGCTGGAGGCACCAGGCTGCCCTGCCAGGTCCCGGGGCCCCCTCGCCCCGCAGTGTTCCAGTTCTCTGCATAGACCCAGACCCCCAAGAACCTCTGTGCTGCAGTTTTTAAATTTTACTTAACAGAGCCCCCTTTCTCGTAGCCTGAGGACCACTTCAACTTGGAACTGTGTCCCGGGACTGTTTTTACAGTTCTGTAGGCCATCCCTCCCCAAATCCTTGTTCCTTCCGATACTCCAAGATGGTACCGGCATTAAGCTGCCGCATCCCATCATCCCCTCTCTCCTCTGTCACACTCTCAGTTAAGACGCAGCGTTCCTGAGACCCCATGGCTGCCCCTCCACTCCTACCACCCCACGCTCTTCCTAACGTGCTTTCACAACATCGAGGGTCCCCTCTGGCCATGGGTCTTGGAGATCCACTTAGACTTGCACGGATGGCGCCTTCCGGATCCTGGGAGTTGGCTGTTGGCCACCGTCGCGCTCCCCCCACCAGAGGGCAGGCCCCTCTCTGGTACTCGGACTCAACAGGGAGAAGGGAGAAGGCTCAGAGAGGCCAGCCACTTTCCAGTTCTGGACGTGATCAGAGCTCCACCATCCCCACGGCGTGGTTCGCCTGTTAGCTTCTGAGCGAGGTTCCAGGACTGGATTTGAATCGATAAAGCATGGCTCAGTTGAGAAGGAGGCTGCTCTGAGAATCCATCGCCTGGCTCTGTACTCAGCAGCCTGACGGTTTACACTAGTCAGTGAGGAATATTTATAGAGTTCAAGGTGGGAGCGCGAGATGCGGTGAGCAAGACAGAAACAGGAGTCCGGAGCAGGGACCTCACCTGCTCTTCAGAACCTTGGAAACTAAGACAGATACATCCCTGCAGAGCCCTCAGTTTCTGAGAATTGGTGCCAGTTCTCAAGCAGGAAGGTGATTTTGTGACATGTGAAGCATGTCACCAGGGATATTTAAGCTAGTTTGTGCCATCAGAATTTTCCAATGTGATTCATTTTTCCAGGTTATAAATAATGGTTAGTCTTTGGAGGTGAATTTGCCACCATTTTTTAGAAAAATGTAGAAAGCCATCCAAAATGTTTTCTTTTATAACCCAACTTTTCCTATAGTACTTAAATCTTATATAGAGTAGTTTCTGGGTTTTTTTTTTTTCAGAAGACATTATATGGACTCTTTTTCAGGTTCTTTACAATATTACATCATGGAAATCTGTCCCTATATGGTAACTAAAACTCTGTTGTAATTTTAAGAAATAATAATAATAGCAGATAATATACAAAATAGTAACTGGCAAACTATTGTAGGAGAATAAAAGTGGACCAGGGGCTTGGAAGTCACACAGACCTGGGTTCGAGCCCCGTCACACCACTGGCTAGCTAATGGACTTTGATACTTCTTCGACCCTGCAAACCCCAGTGTCTTATAGGCGAGATGGGAACAAAAGTGCCTACTTTTCGTCAGACGCTGGTGACGATCAAGTGAAAACCATATCAAACACCACGCCTAGGTCTTCATAGACCCCCAGTAATACTAGCTAGCTCTCCAACAGATTTGTGAATATGGCTTCCTTCCACTATCCAAACTAATAAAGAATGATTAGTGTATCGCCCTGAAATTTAATAAATAAGTTAAATAAATATATTTTAAATTCAAAGCTCAAGATTAAATGGTATTATGCATTTGGCTAGGAATAGGAGGAAATGAAAACTGTGTTTAAAAAATAAATAACTATATTAGCTATTCTGCAGTCCAAGTGCCCAGAGATTGTTGTAGCTTGGTTGCCGGAAGTAGCATCATTTCACAAGTCATGCGTTTCCAAGTAGATACAATAATAGCTATTTATCGGAGTGTATAGCTTAGCCAGGCACTGGGCTAAGTGCTTTCGAGCATGGCCTCGCTTAGTCCTCGCCAGAACTCCACGAGGCAGTAGGTACGATTATCATTTATCATTTTGTAGATGGGGAAATTAACGGTGAGAGTGTTTAAGTTGCCTCACGGGACTCCAGTACTGGTTGGCGGTGCTAGAGCCCAAGCCCGAATCTGTTCCTTCTAAACCTCCAAGCCACCAGACGGTGTACAATACTCTCCCTCTTCAGTGTGTTACACTTGATTCCAGCTTGAGCTGACGCAGTTTTATCTCCCACCTGCCACTCCTAGAGCGCTCAACACCTGCAAGGGAAGCCCAGATAGCTACATGGGAGAGGAGGAAGGGTGCTGGCCTGGGGCCCACTTCCGTGGCTTCTAGCCCTGACTCTGCAACTTGCTGTCATCTGTCCCTCCCTCCCTCCCTCCCTCCAACCACCCCTCTATCCCTCCATCCACCCTCCCATGCTTCCATCCATCCATCCCTCCTTCCGCCTATCCCTCCATCCATCCATCCATCCATCCCTCCCTCCCTCCCTCCCACCACCCCTCCCATGCTTCCATCCCCCCTCCCATGCTTCCATCCATCCATCCCTTCTTCCCTCCTTCCGCCTATCCCTCCATCCATCCATCCCTCCCTCCCTCTCTCCAACCACCCCTCCCTCCCTCCAACCACCCCTCCATCCACCCCTCCATGCTTCCATTCATCCCTCCCTCCCTCCCTGCCTCCCTCCCTCCACTTGCTGGCAGTGACCTACCCTCCTCAAGGCTACGTTTCCTGGCCTGTAAACTAGCAATTAGGGTTCCTTCCCATAGTTACACAGATCTCCAGGGACCTCCATCCAGATCACCAGGGAGATACCTCTGTGTTGGATGAGTTGAGTTCATCACTCATCACAGTGAGAGAGGCGACAGCAAAGGGCCTCCTGGGGTATTTCAGTAAGAGGACGAGGAAGGATGGATTGCAGGAGGCGGGCCTTGGGCGGGCGATCTGGGGGAGAAGCCGCAGGAGCCAGAGTGCCCTCTGGAGTGTCAGAGCTGATTCTGTGACTGGATAATAAATGATTAATAAGTTGTATCTATAGGGAGGGCAGACCAGGGTGGGACTAAAGCTGCGGTTGGTAAAGACACTGCCATTTAGGCTAATGGGGGGAAGGGGAGTATTTGATATTTTGTGGTTTGCTCAGTGACCTCGTTTTTGTCTCTGCGTAGACAAAATGATGAAGCAGACTTGTTTTGTGTTGCTTTGTCGCGGGTACAGAACGAGCTTCTCTGAGGTTGATGTTCAGTGACACAGATCCCATCAAAGGAGAACAACATGGCGTCGCTGGGAGCTCCCGGCCAGCTTCCCACGGCACCGAGGTCTAGCGAAGAGAGTTGGGCTAGTTCCTGGATAGCAGGACTGCTTTGCTCTTCTTCAAAGATCGAAGGAGAGGCTCGGCCGGGGGGCTCAGTCCGTTAAGCGTCTGACTTCAGCTCAGATCATGACCTCACGGTTTGTGAGTTCGAGCCCCACGTCAGGCTCTGTGCTGACAGCTCAAAGCTTGGAGCCTGCTTCAGATTCTGTGTCTCCCTCTGTGAGCCCCTCCCCTGCTTGCACTCTGTGTGTATGTCTCTCTCTCTCTCTAAAAAAAATTAAATAAAATATTTAAAAAAAAACCATATATTTCAAAAACAAAGCACCATACGGACAGGCACTCAGGAGAAATCAAGGCGGTGCTACAGATTCCGCGTGGCATTAAAATCAGAACGCTCCTCCTTCACCTTCTTTTATAACTGGGAAATTATGTAGGCTTCTCCTGCAGATTTGGGGTGGATGGGAATATGAGCATCCCCCCCAAACCAAGCCCTCCCCTGGAAGGGTGCAGGAGAGCCCGCGCACCGGGCTCACCCTGTCTTGCTCCACTGTGTCTTTCTCCAGGTCGGCCTCATCTCCGGCACGGTCTTCGTGCTCCTCGGACTGACTGTCCTGGCGGTGGGCTTCCTCGTGCCCCCCAAAATCGAGGCCTTCGGCGAAGCCGATTTTGTGGTGGTGGACACGCACGCCGTCCAGTTTAACGGAGCTCTCGACGTGTGCCAGCTGGCCGGGGCCGTCCTCTTCTGCCTCGGGGGCACGTCCATGGCGGGGTGCCTGCTCATGTCGCTGTTTGCAAAGAGCTACTCCAGAGAAGAAAAGTTCCTCCAGCAGAAGTTTAAAGAGCGGCTCGCAGACATCAAGGCCCACGCCCAGCCCGTCACCAAAGCTCCGGGCCCGGGGGAGACCAAGGTTCCCGTCACTTTGTCCAGCGTTCAGAACGTGCAGCCTGTCGCGGCGACCTGAAACGCACCCCCCTCCCCCCTGGGCTCCCCTCTGATTACTCAGTGTTAACGTGGAGTGGAGGCCAGGCTTCGAGGTGATGGGGCTTTGGCGGTGACCCGCCCCCCAGGGCAGGGCTCAGCTGCGGGCGGTAGGGAGCGCGAGGCAGGTGGCTCGGGTGGCAGTAAGGCTGCACGGCGACCTGTGCGTTTGCACCGAGCTGCTGAAAGGGCGCTTCCGTGTGCCCACCGGGCACCCTTGGGAGCCCCCTTCGGCTCTCCTGACTCTCTCATCTCCCGTGTTTCTGGAAAGCGCTGAGCGGTGTAGACCGGATGCCAGTGGTGACGTGATGTTTTATTTTCTAATATTGGTTTCCCCGATCTTTCTAGTGTGGTGCTGCTTCTGTTCCTGTCTCACTACACGTGAGGTGTTGTCGTGTGTGCTCCCAGAAAAATCGAGCTCCCCGATTCGGACCCAAACATTAGTCTTTTAACGATATCTTAACGGAGGTGACTGAGATTGGATAGGAATGTATTGGAGTTCTCCACAATCTTTTGTTTGTTTTCTCCAGTTTTTTCTTTTTTTTTTTTTTTTTTCTCACTTGGAAAGCTCAAATTGCCAACTCTAGAATCTTGGAGAAAAAATTAACATTAGGGGTGTCTATGCCGTGTCCGCAAGCCAGGGAACAAGATGCCGTCACTCGCTAGCTGTGTGACCTCGGGGGGTTTAACCTCCCCGCCTCAGTGTCCCCATCTGTGTGACGGAGATCCTGGACGGTGGTGTCCCCTTTGGCCTTGTGTCCTCGTGTCTCTCCAAGGACATGTCTGCGATGGCCCCGTGGCTCTCTTCTTAGTGGGACTCTTTGAGATCTGGCCTCCCAGAAAAACCTCCAGGTCAGCAGCCCCTTAGGTGTCAACATCCAGCCCCCGCAGTTTATGCCGCGTCTCGTGTTTTTATAAAGACGAAAGTAAGCCATCCTCCAATCAGAAACCCGCGAGTCAGTATTAACTTTAAAAAGGGTTTTCTTTCTCACATAAGATGTTTTCTGCTACGGCAAGATGCCGACCTCCTCCTTACGCACTTTCACCGAGTCTGTGGATGGAAACCGGACTGAGGAACGCGCGACCGCGGTATTCTCTCAGAATTTGTGCCACCTTCGAGTTCTGTCTCTCTTTTCTCTCTTCCTTCACTGGATAAATAAAATACGTGAACGAGCGGAATCTGAGGTGCACCTGTCACTCCTTCAGAGCTTCTATCCTGAGGCTGAACAAGCTCCGATTTCCCCGGTGAAATGGAAGAATGAAGGCAGCGGGTGGGTTCTCGGGGCGCGCAGTCCAGCAGCAAACCGCAGGGCAAACTGGCGGCCTCGACGGGGAGCGCCGGCCAGACAGGCGAGAAGCCATTCCCAGCTCCCTCAGGTTCTCACCGTGCTGGGACAATAGCATTTTAATTTTATTCTTTGAAGCCTTAAGCCCCAAGCATCTGTTCAAAGCAACATCATTGGAAGCTTCCGATGTTTGCTTCTGCGTCATGGACCGATGATTCTTGGAGGAGGAGACTTGAGTTTTAAAAGCCCCTAGAAAGAAAAATCGCATCCGCAGGGCTTGAGAACCTGTAGGTACGGGCGTGATAGCAGCCATATAATAGCAGCTCTGTCCCCCCCCCCCCCACAGAGACCTAAAAGAAAGCAGGATACAGAGAGGAGAAGCGGAGTCTGAAAAAGCCACTCGACATGCCCCTTCTGTCCCGTCCTGCCCGGGCTCTGTGGGGAGCAGGTGCTCGCAAGGACCCTCGTGATGGCCCTGGGAGGGATCGCAGGTACTGTCAGAAGACAGAGGAATGAGAAACAACAGTTCTGTCTTGGGAAAGAGCGTGCACCGTGTGTGCTCACGGGGAGCGGCCCGTGTCCTATTCGAAGCCGGAGGGGGCAGGCCTCAGGGGCACGGCCGCCAGAATGGCCACAGAGCCTTAGTCTGAGGTGCTTGCAGGGAGCCAGCCTCTCGTCCCCAGTACTGAAATGTCCACGGTCGTGTGCAAGTGCGTGGCCATCGCCAGGGAGGGAGGCCGGGCCGACCACGCTCGCTCTGTAAGCAGAGAGACAGAATGGGTCCTGGCCGGGGGGGGGGGGGGGGGGGGGGGGTGGGGGAGGGGTTGGGTAGGTCTAAGCCCTAGAAGATCCGGGCCTGCCAGCAAGAGCACAGGTGCTCCGGCGACGGGCCTGCGGCTGCGCAGCACAACCCCCCTGTGTCTCCATGGTGTCAGCGTGGTTAGCAAGCTTACCCTTGTTCTTTCCAAAATCTGCCTTTCTAAACCCTCCACACATCGGACCAAATTCTGTAATGCACAGTTACCTAGAAGCTGAACCTCTCTTCAATGACCCATTAGCCACCCCAGCCCGGTCCCAGGCTCGGAAGACTGTCATTCAGTTGTTTCCATCCTGTCCCCTCCTAGGTTGTCTTCTGCAGGCAGACGCGTCTGTATGTTCTTAATTGTTCCTATCTTCTCCCTGCCACCTATGGGGTCCCTACGAGTTTTAGAGTGTATGTAGGTCAGAGATCCCCTGACGTGCTCTGTGCACACTGTGTAGCCACACCTCAGCCTGTGCCGGGGCCTCCCATGACGCGATCACACCCCAGGGCCCTGCGCCCCGGCCACAGGGACACCCAGGTCCCGCGTGACGCGGTCACACCCCAGGGCCCTGCGCCCCGGCCACAGGGACACCCAGGTCCCGCGTGACGCGGTCACACCCCAGGGCCCTGCGCCCCGGCCACAGGGACACCCAGGTCCCGCGTGACGCGGTCACACCCCAGGGCCCTGCGCCCCGGCCACAGGGACACCCAGGTCCCGCGTGACGCGGTCACACCCCAGGGCCCTGCGCCCCGGCCACAGGGACACCCAGGTCCCGCGTGACGCGGTCACACCCCAGGGCCCTGCGCCCCGGCCACAGGGACACCCAGGTCCCGCGTGACGCGGTCACACCCCAGGGCGCTGCGCCCCGGCCACAGGGACACCCAGGTCCCGCGTGACGCGGTCACACCCCAGGGCGCTGCGCCCCGGCCACAGGGACACCCAGGTCCCGCGTGACGCGGTCACACCCCAGGGCGCTGCGCCCCGGCCACAGGGACACCCAGGTCCCGCGTGACGCGGTCACACCCCAGGGCCCTGCGCCCCGGCCACAGGGACACCCAGGTCCCGCGTGACGCGATCACACCCCAGGGCCCTGCGCCCCGGCCACAGGGACACCCAGGTCCCGCGTGACGCGATCACACCCCAGGGCCCTGCGCCCCGGCCACAGGGACACCCAGGTCTCCCGTGACGTGGTCACGCCCCAGGGCGCTGCACCCCGGCCACAGGGACACCCAGGTCTCCCATGACACAGTCACGCCCCAGGGCACTGCACCCCGGCCACAGGGACACCCAGGTCTCCCATGACACAGTCACGCCCCAGGGCGCTGCACCCCAGCCACAGGGACACCCAGGTCCCGCGTGATGCGGTCACACCCCAGGGCCCTGCACCCCAGCCACAGGGACACCCAGGTCTCCCGTGACATGGTCACGCCCCAGGGCGCTGCACCCCGGCCACGGGGACACCCAGGTCTCCCGTGACACAGTCACGCCCCAGGGCGCTGCACCCCGGCCACGGGGACACCCAGGTCTCCCGTGACACAGTCACGCCCCAGGGCGCTGCACCCCGGCCACAGGGACACCCAGGTCCCGTGTGATGCGGTCACACCCCAGGGCCCTGCACCCCGGCCACAGGGACACCCAGGTCTCCCATGACACAGTCACGCCCCAGGGCGCTGCACCCCGGCCACAGGGACACCCAGGTCTCCCGTGACACAGTCACGCCCCAGGGCGCTGCACCCCGGTCACAGGGACACCCAGGTCTCCCGTGACACAGTCACGCCCCAGGGCGCTGCACCCCGGCCACAGGGACACCCAGGTCTCCCGTGACACAGTCACGCCCCAGGGCGCTGCACCCCGGCCACAGGGACACCCAGGTCTCCCGTGACACAGTCACGCCCCAGGGCGCTGCACCCCGGCCACAGGGACATCCAGGTCTCCCGTGACACGGTCACGCCCCAGGGCACTGCACCCCGGCCACAGGGACACCCAAGTGTGCCCTTACTTACCACATTGATCTTCCGGGCAATAACTATCTGCCCTTTTGGTAAACCCATCAAGGCCACACCAGGAAATAATAGCAATAGAAATAGGACCTCATATGTACTGAGTTGAAGCACTGTATGTAAGTGATTCATCTAATTCCCACGAACACCTGTGAGGCCAGGCTGCGGTCATATGCCCCTTTGACAGGGGACGAAGCAGGCAAAATCCTCTCCCAAGGAGAACCAGGACTCAAACCTCAGCCTGGCTCCGGGGTCTCCTGCCCTCTGCTGCCTTCCCTCCCTCCCTCCCCCCCACTCCCGGGTCACGCTTAATGTCTCTCCCTCAGTACAGCCAGAGTTCTGTACGAACACCTTCTATCACACTTACTTCTCTTTATTACAGCGATTCGTTTACACGTCGGTATCTTCCATGAGAAGCTAGACTATTAGCTGCGTGGGTACCGGGACCAGGTCTTCACGAGGGCGAATCCTCAGACGGGAATACGGCTACGCGCTACTATTACACGGCCCTCTCAGGCGACCACTGAATCTTTACTTAGAGCCAGGGGTTCGCCGTGCTCACGTTACAGAAAACCAAGAGATGACTGATGGGGCACTAAAGTTTCTATACACCCATCGTGCGTGTGAGTGTGTGCGTGCACGTGCACGTGTGTGTGTGTGTGCAGGGGGAAATCGTGGGTCTTCCGGATGGCACAAAGACTAGAGTACGGACGTGGGTGCCACAAAACAAAGCTGTCCTCAATGCAACATTTGGGTTGGGGGAACCGAGTCCAACGGCTCACTTGCCATTACTACATGGAACAGCAAACCCTTCCAGCCAAGGAGCCCTACTCACCGACATAGAGCTACCGTAAGGCGTACTTCTCATTCCTGGGGGAGACGGACAGGAGAGCTAACACGGCTGAAAGAGCTTTAAAGAGCAGAGTCGTTGCCTCCAACAGTTCTAAACAACTGTTCATCAACTTCATCCTTAAATACGAAAGCACGGCCACAATCATCGGGCAGAGCGGCACCCTGACCGAGAACCCACGCGAAGAATGAGAGAGTCCGTGGGAAACGAGCATTGCAGAAGTCCCAGGAGAACTCTGGAACAAACCCAGTCAGTCTTCAGGAAGCAACTGCCCCCGGAAGACGAAGACAGAATACGAGAAAAAGGAACCTCGGAGAGTTTTCATTTTTTTTTTATTGATTGTGTCTTATTACTTTTTGTTATTTACTATTTATTTTTATTGACTTATTTTAAAATACGGTTTTAAAATAACAATGTACGACATGGATAATTTGAAAGCACTTCCCCAAAAGTAAAATGCCTCCTCATAAAAACTTAAAAAGAGATAAAAAGGAAAAGACGTAGAGAGTCGATCAAAGATTAAAAAAAAAAAAAAAGAAAAAAGAAAAATATCAATAAAATAATAGAAGATTTCTCCTGGCTACTGAATACAGAAATCTTCAGATTGGAAATGCCTGTGGAATATTCGGCAGTGTGAAAGGGGAAAGAAAAGGGTCAGACGCATTTTTGTGAAAGTTTAGGGCCGAAAAGAAAAAAGGATCCAGCAAACTTCCAGAGAGAACAGCCAGACGTCCACAGAATAATGGAAATCACGCTGGGAAGAGACAAGGGCTGTGATTCCATGCAGGAGGGGGGAAGCTTCCTTTCAGTCTCCGGAAACACGCACTTACCCTTATCGAGGAGAGAAACATGACACGCAATAGGAACCCCAAAAGAACATTTAAAAATAGGAGCGCCTGGCTGGCTCAGCGGGAGGAGCAGGTGACTCTTGCCGTCGGGGTTGTGAGTTTGAGCCCCACGGTGGGCTTGGAGCTTTCTTAAAAACAAGTTAAATACAGAGATAAAAGTTTAAATAAAAAAATAAATAAGCGAACTTTGAAAATAAACTGCACAATGAAATCATGGTCCAAATATTAAGCATGGTTCTGGAATCGTGAGGAAGAGCTGGTCAGAGTCTAAGACCAGGGAAACCACGTGAAACCTGACCTTCCCTGCGGGCACCGTCTACTGCAGGCAGGACAGGAGCTCGACACGAACCCACAGAGACGGCCCAGAACCCTGCGCCCAGGGAGTCCTGCCAGGACTAAACATTCACGCTAACGCGAAACTGATTACTTGTTTCCTGCCTTCGGGATCAAACTGCAGACAAAAGAAACGCCTACAATACGATTATGCAACGGACCATGTGTGTGATGAGTCTGACGACGCGGTAATAAAGGTAGGGCGGGCAGGTGCGGGAAAGCAGAAGGGGACAGACGGGGGACAGTGGTCGGAACACTGACAGCGTCGTCCAATGTCGTGAGGAATGAGGAGTCACTGTAGAGTTCAGGGAAAGAAGAAATGGGCTGTAAAATGAAAAACGTAATTACAAAAAAGAAAACAATTTTTAAAAGAGGTATGATAGGGATTATGACTTACAGCAATGAAGACGGTCCAATGAAAGAACTAAAAATGAACCATCAACATTAGAAAGAAGACAGGGAATCAAATGAGACCCAGAGAAGGTGAATGAAACCTTCATCTTTCGGTGACAGGAAATCAGTCACTGTTGTCGTACCGTCGTACAACGGTAAGAATCCACTAAGAAGAGCTTCAAACAGGAATTAGTAAAAGAGAGTTCCTCTCCAAGCAGCGATGGGGAGGAGGCCGGGACGGGCACACAGGACTATCTTAGTCCACACAGTAAAGACCTGCACAGACACCCTCCTATCCACGCGGCTTCGAGAGCCTTTAACCAACCCTTTGTTGTGTTAGAGTTTACCAGAAAGGAGCATCGAGGATCCTGGTCCTAAAAAGGGATCTATCCCCCCTAGACTACGTTTCTGGGACAGCCTCCCTGAGGAAGTGATATTTAATCCGTGCCTTAAAATACGAGTAGAAGTTGGCTAGAAGGATCATGACCTAAGGAGCAACTTTGTTCTTTTTTTGTGGGGGGGGGCGGGGTAGAGTGGGGGCTGTGGAGGGGTGGACTTGGGAAGAGAGAGAGAGAGAGAGAGAGAAAACTTTCAGGGCCGAGGCGATCGCTCACACTACCAGAGCCGAGCTGAGCCTCACACACGGGCAGGGCCGGACCAGGCGCACTCCGGCCCAAGCAGCCCAGGAGCCGGGGGAGAGCATCCGGACCAACAAGGCCACCAGGCTATGAGACTCCGGCGTGACCGGCACCCTCTAGAGACGTGCCCCAGGCCAGACTGGAGGCCGAGGCCGAGGAGCGGCGGAGGGCAAGGTTGCCGCAGGAGGTGGAGACGGGACCCGGGGAGAAAGGCCCCATGAGGACAGGAGAGCCCGGAGCCGCCGCAGGCGGGCCAGCAGAGGGCCGAGATCAGAGTTCAAGTCCTGCCCGCTTGGGATTCTCTCTCCCTCTCTCTCTGCCCATCCCCCGCTCATTCTCTTTCTCTCTCTTTCAAATAAACTTTTAAAAATGTGGGCAGGAACTATTATGTACGTACGTTACCACTACATGGGAATTCGGTCTAAACCACTGTAAGTAATAAAGGCAAGACTCCCTCAGAACACAAGTGCTGAGTTTATAAAAGATTCGTCCCTACTGTTATTTTTGGGTTTTCCCAGAGACCTTGTAAAGGGCAGATCTGCGAATCCTCTAGTGCCTTGAAGGTCACTACCATGTCTGACTCCTGTTTCTTCCTGACACCTAACATAGTTTCTAGTTCACAGTAAAACCTCAGGGAATGTTGGCTAAATCAAGGTATTTTAGTTCGAAAAACTGCAATAGTTATTCTTAGCGACCCGATCTCCCGGTGACCTCTACCAGTCCACATGCCTTGCGTGTTTTGACCTATCCTAAAACACATTTGCTGGAATTCCTGGAAGGCAGAAGTGCCTCAAAACCCATGGGGGGCGGGGGGGAGTGTTCATTTTTAACTATATGAACACAACCCAATCCCTGATTGAGAGAGGTAGCAAAGCCTAGTGGCCAACCACACAGACTCTGGGTCACAACCCACGCATTCAAACTTGGCTCTATCGCTTTGTAGACTGCAGGACCTTGGCCAAGTCCTTACGATTCTCTGTGCCTCGGTTTCCTTATCTATCGAGAATTAGAACAGCGTGTACCTACTCGGGTTGCTGTCTTGGATTAAACGCATGAATGCATCTAAAAGCACTTGGAGCAATGACTTACACAGAGCCAGCACTCAATATAAATGCTAATGTCGCCGGCTGCACATGGCTCCTTTGCAATTCACCCAGTGAAGTCTCCAGCGGTCGACATGAGACCCCCACATACCTGTGCACACTTTTGCCTTCAACCCTACAGTCACCCCTACTGTCAGGTTTGAAGTGATTTGAAACCCACCCAACAGAGCACTGACCTTTTCAACATCAAGTTTAATTAAGGCTGGTGAGTGGCTAAAGTGTAATGCTTCATGTGTTTCCATGCAGTTCGGGAAGAAAGATTCATTAA
The DNA here is from genome assembly GCA_030068075.1 of Paguma larvata. Taxonomy (NCBI): domain Eukaryota; kingdom Metazoa; phylum Chordata; class Mammalia; order Carnivora; family Viverridae; genus Paguma; species Paguma larvata. The sequence continues at coordinate 22,992,790 of CM057829.1, forward strand.
CTCATTAAAATGTCTTGTTAGTTATTTTCGGCTACTCGGAAATGACCGCCACTTCCGGCCAGCTACTTATCCCAGAAAACGCCAAGAAGAGGACGCGACTGTATTGACTTCCTAGACCGGCATTTGCGTCACGAGACTGTGTTGCTCCAGCATGAGGATAAAAAGCTGAAACTGGGGGCGCCTGGGTGGCTCAGTCGGTTAAGCGGCCGACTTCGGCTCAGGTCATGATCTCACGGTCTGTGAGTTTGAGCCCCACGTCAGGCTCTGTGCTGACGGCTCGGAGCCTGGAGCCTGGAGCCTGCTTTGGATTCTGTGTCTCCCTCACTCTCTGCCCTTCCCCCACTCATGCTCTGTCTCTGTCTCAAAAATAAATAAACATTTAAAAAAAAAAAAAAAAAAGCTGAAACCGGCATGGTGGTTGATTAAAACTCACCTGCCTCCGGTGACATGCAAAAGGCCGTGGACGTGTCATGATGGGGCCACGTCAGGACGCCCTGCTTCTCCTCCCCGCAAAGGGGAGCTGGCAGCGTGGACTGGGCGCTCTGCTTCCAAGGAGCTGCTGGGTCCCTCTGCCGCGCCGACCTTGCTTCCTGCAGACCAACCGCCCGAGCCCACCAACCTCCAGCTAACCTACTCCGCTCTCCGTGGGGCCCGTCAGACTGTTTTCGTTTCTGAAACGTAACTTTCTGCCTCCCGCCATCCTTTCGATCAATTTACAAATGCCCAGTCTCCTTTTCGGAAGCTGTTTTGAAGAGCAGAAAATTGTCCTCGGTATCCAGTTCCCCAAATTTTCTTCTCACCCCCATCCTGCAAAATGTGCCAACCTCTAGCATGCCAGAAGGAATCCACGTTCATATTTTTGTTCTACATGTACATTCTATCTTTCTAGGTTTTTTTTTTCTCTCTCATCAGATTAAAAGCAGTAGGACATAGTTGTTAATGATGTGAGCTGGGAAGGGGCGAATCCAGACTCTTCCATTAACTTTGTGTGACTTTGAGTAAATTATTGACTTCGTGTCTCAAGACTTCATCGGTATAATGGAAGTAATAACAGTACCTTCCTCATATGGCTGTTGTGAGGACTACAGTTTTTAAAAGCCAACTAAGGTTCCTAGAAGAATGTCTATCGATAATTAAGTGTCAAATTAATACCGTCATTTTGTTCATACGGTTCTTCATTATTTTTGTTGTTATGAGGGGCTAATGGGGAGAAGCCCAATCGCCTATAGTGCCAAGCAGAGATCGATATTTAATAAATTTCTTTTGATAATGGGCTATTGACGAGAGTAAGAATGAGAGGGGAACAAGGTCTAGGTTTTCAATAAATCAAAGTAGGCAAGAGGGATTCCCTAGCAACCAGATTTCTCGATGCATTTCCACCGTCGTGACAAGCTTCCCATCTATTATGATAATTTCCTGCTTTTGAACATTGAACACCAAACAGGAAATTAGTTTGAGGCTGGTGGGCTCCATCCAGAGAGGAAAGCAATTTCCGCACCAAGTAACCAGAGACTCTTCCCAGGAACTGTCCTTCAGAAAATGGATATGATGAACACGGACGTTGAAAAAATCTGAGCGAACTTAAAAAGTTCACTCGTAGAAATGAAGGGCAAAGTTGTACTTCTCATCTGGATAGCCCAAACCATCATCACGTTTTGTTTCATTTTCTAACGGGAGACTGCCTTCCAGAAATGCAGAGAAGGACCAGATGTGGCAGTTGTAAAGTGGGCGGCTCTCCGGTGACGCCTTCATTGTCCCGGGGTCACGTACGTGGACAGGAGCACAGAGGCTGGGATGCAGTCTGGAGGCACGGTGCTGTACACGCAGAGGGCTCCATCGACATTTCATTAATGATGATGATAATTTTTAAATTTTTTAATATTTCTTTTTGACGGAGAGAGACAGAGTATGAGCACAAGCAGGGGAGGGGTAGAGAGTGAGGGAGACACAGAATTCGAAGCAGGTTCCAGGCTCTGAGCTGCCAGCACAGAGCCTGGCGTGGGGCTCGAACTCACCAACCATGAGATCATGACCTGAGCCGAAGTTGGACACTTAACTGACTGAACCACCCAGACACCCCTATCCATTTCTATGGAGAAAGATGCCACTAGAATTTTGATAGGGTTTGCATTGGATTTGTAGATTGCTGTGGGTAGGATGGACATTTAAACAATATTAATTCATTCTATGAATACTGGATATCTTTCACTTATTTGTGTCTTATTTGATTTTTCTTATAGTTTTATAGTCTTCTAGTTTTCATTGTATAGATCTGAGCTGTCGGCACAGAGCTTGATGCACGGCTTGAACCCATGAACCACGAGATCATGACCTGAGCCGAAGTTGGACACTTAACCAACTGAGCCACCCAAGGCACCCCTAGGATTTTCGATATATAATATTATGTTATCTGCAAATAGTGACAATTTTACTTCTTTCTCTCTGATATGGATGCCTCTTTTTTTTTTCCCTTGGTAATTGCTCTGGCTAGGACTTCCAGTACTTTGCTGAATAGTAGTGGCAAACAAACACCCTTGTCTCATTGCTGGTCTTAGAGGGAAAACTTTCAGCTTTTCGCCATTATGATATTAGCTTTGGGCTTGTCATACATGCCCTTTATTATGTTGGGGTGCATTCATTCCTTCTATACTTAATTCGCTGAAGTTTTTATCATGAAAGAATGCTGAATTTTGTCAAATGTCAAAAATATGTATCTTTTCACGTTGATCATGTGCTTTTTATCCTTCATTCTGTCCATGCGGGGTGTCGTGTTTGTTGATTCACAGATATTGGACCATCCTTGCATCACAAGGGGGAGCCCTACTGAATCATAGTGTATGACTCTTTTAATATATTGTTGAATTCAGTTTGCCAATATTTTGTTGAGGCTTTTTGCATATATGTTCACCCGAAATCATTGGCCGATAATTTTCTTTTCTCGTACTGTTCTTATTTTGCTTTTGTATGAGGGTGATGCTAGGCTCATAAAACGACTTTGGGAGTGCTTCCTCTTCTTTTATTTTTTTGGAGGAGTTTGAGGAGGATTAGCATTAATTCTTCTTTAAATATTTGGTAGCATTCACCGCTGAAGCCATCTGGTCCGGAGCTTTTCTTTGCTTGGAGAGTTTTGATTACTGCTTTAGCCTCCTTACTCATTATTGACCTCTTCGAGTTTTCTGTTTCTTCATGACTCAGTCTTGACAGATTACACGTGGCTAGGATTATATGTTTCTTCTAGGTAACCCGATTTGTTGACGTATAATTGTTCAGAGTAGTCTCCTATGACCCTTGGCCCTTCTGCACTACCATTTGTAATGTCTCCACTTTCACCACCTTATTTGAGTTTGTTTCTCGGTTAGTCTAAAGGTTTGTCAAGGTTGTTTATATTTTCGAAAAACAGTTCTTAGTTTCACTGATCTTCCTATTGTCTTTCTAGAGTATTTCCTTTGTTTCTGCCCTAATCCTTATTATTTCCTTCCTTCTTGCTAATTTTTGGGTTATGCTGATATATTTTTTTCTAGTTCCTTGATGTGTAAGTTAGGTTGTTTGAGATCTTTCTTTTCTCTTAATGTAGGCAATTGTCACTATAAAATTCCCTCAGAACTGCTTTTGTTAAATTCCATAGTTTTGGAATGCTGTATTTCCATTTTGTTTGTCTCAAGATAATTTTTTATGTAGGCTCCACACCCAGCATAGGGCTTGAACGCATGACTCTGAGATCGAGAGTCATATGCTCCTCCAACCAGGTCAGCCAAGTGCCCCTCGTGATACTTCTTCACTTCCTTTTTATTATTTGACCCATTGGTTGTTTATTGGCGTGCTGAATTTCCACATACATTTGTATTTTCCAACTTTCCTCCTGTTATTCATTTCTAGTTTCGTACCACTGTGGTTGGAAAAGATTCTTGACGTGAGTTCAATCTTCTTAAATTTGTTAAGATTTGTTTTGGGGTCTGGGGAGCCTGGGTGGCTCAGTCAGTTGAGCATCCGGCTCAGGTGTTGACCCCAGAGCTGTGGGGAAGAGTCCTACATTGGGCTCTACACTGAGCATTCTCTCTTTCTCCCTCTGCCCCTTTTCCCCACTTGTGCTCGCTTTCTCTCTCTTTTCCTCTCTCTCTCCTCATCTCTCCTTAAAATAAAAAATTGAAAGAAAGACTTTTGTGGCCTAATATATGATCTATCCTGAGAAAGTTCCATTCACACTTGAGAAGAATGTGACTTCTGATACTGTTGGATGGAATGTTCTATGTACGTTTGTTAGCTCCATTTGTCTAAAGTAGGGTTCAAGTCTGCTGTTTTCTTGTTGTTTTTCTGGCTGGATGATCTATCCATTGTTGAAAGTAGGGTATTAAAATCCCCTGTAATTTTATTGCTGTACATTTCTCCCTTCAGTGTGTTAGTATTTGCTTTGTATATTTATATGCTACGTTGGGTACATGTATCTTAATAACTGTTGCAACCATGGTCATTAATCTTAGAAAACAAAATGAAAAAAAAACCAGTAAGTCAGATGCTGCTAAAGGAAGATTTGGGGAACTGAAGAAATATCTGAGCTAATTACCCATAAACCAGCATAAAAATATAAATGAGCAAAAAATAAAGATCAGGACTTGAAAAATTAATTAAATGCCTATACATATTTTTTTTAATTTTTTTAATGTTTATTTTTGAGAGAGAGCGAGAGCAAGCAGGGGAGAGGAAGAGAGAGAGGGAGACCCCGAATCTAAAGTGGGTTCTGTCAGCACATAGCCTGATGATGTGGGGCTCGAACCACCAACTACAAGATCATGACCTGAGCCAAAGTCAAATGTTCAACCAACTGAGCCACGCAGGTGCCGCAAATGCCAATACATATTTAAAGTAAATGAAGTAAAAAAAAAAATGCAAATTAAGTAAACTCTCTTTTTAAAACACCAAGATTCACAGACTGAATTTTTAAAACCCACTTATACGTCATTTACAAGAGATAGTTTTATAATGGCACAGAGAGGTGGAAAGTAAAAGAAGGAAATATGATATGGCCAATCAAATACTAACCAAAAAGAGCTGTGACAGTGGTATGGAGAGCCAAAGAAGTAACACAGCCTTTTAGGAAGACCACGAACGCATACTCGGTCCAGCCCATACAATGTGAGGTGTGTCTGGTTCTCCTTCTCAGCCGGCGCTGAAAAGAACACATATGCCTGATCGATATGCCTGCACACCACGTACCAGGGGCTGTGATGATCTTTTCTAATAAAGATACTGCGACACAAGCTTTTGAAATTGGGGCTATTACTCTGTTGAATGGCGGTAGTATACTATTGTTACCATAGGAGCAGCCAAGCTAGTGAACTAGAGGGGACATGATGGGAACTCTGACCCTTACCGTTCCCTCAAAATGTGACATTTATTTTCTTGGCCCGGAGGGAAAGTTTCAGGGACTTGCACTTGGCCTTTCCTACTGTAATAGCTCCTGTTCTACAGTTCATAAGCATCAATGTGAGGGATAAGAATGGTCATTCTAATGATTTATTTGGGACTGAGGAAATGACACTGGGTGGGTCTGTGTATCTCCTGGACCCACTGAGAAACGGACCTTGGCCAGGACTCCAAGTATTATCTCACTCCCATGTGTCTCTACAGTAATAGAGGCGGCCATGATATCACTTTGGGTCCCCAAGAATCCATGTCAACTTGGAACCCGTATCCAACGGTGCTCAAAAAACTGGGCATGTCCCTTCCCTCAGTGTATGGTTATCCAAGTAAATGGCTGTAGTTCCTCTTGGGAAAGAATGTGAGGAAATTACTCAAATGCCCATGTCATGGTGTTTCAGGGCCCTTCTCCATGGGCACCTGGCTTCTGTAGCTATTGGGTTTTGAGACTAAAAAAAAATAGCTCGGGCTGAAAACCAGGCAAAGGATTGTGACCACTTATTGGGGCAACTGAGTTCAACCTTCTGCTCACTCTTTACTCCATTTGGCAACATATCCAGCAACACCCTTGTAGCTGCCTCTCTCTCTTGCCTTTAGGAACACCACCCCCTATTGGCCATCCTTACAGATCCTACGAGGCAGGGCCCTGTGGATGCCAAACCAATACTGGCATCCATAATGATAATTACTCCAACTTGGCTTTGGTCAAGTGCTATTCTGGGATCCCATCATCTTTACTGTTGCTAGAAAGCCCAGTTCTCCAAGAGCATCTCCTACCATCCATTCCAGGCTACGAAATACAGCTACTGCTGAGCTTCTAAAACATGCTCACCAGCACATTCACCACCTTAATGATGGTGTGTCTCCCAAGCTCTCCTAGCGCTTTCCTGTCTTACACAGGAGACTTATTCTAGCACGCTCACCTCCAGGTATTTTTCGATCTCTTCCTCCATAGTCTGCCATGACTGTCTGACACCTGTACTTCATGTCCTTGGAACCAGTGCTTTTTCCAGTCTCCTCAGAGCCATCCCAGGAGCACACTAGAACTGGGTCCCAGGGCCTTGGCTGGGGAATTCAATCTTGGGTCATCAGAGCATGCCTTCACGTTGGCAAGCTTTCCCTCCAGCTGTATGTTCTTCCCAACTTGAGCCAACAGCCTTGGGCTCTGCCGTGGCCACGCCATCTGGATTCATCACAGTCTAGTAAGTGACCTGCCCTCAAATGAGCCCTCTGCAGAGTATTCGAGCAAGGGGGCAGGGGAGGGGGCTCTAATTCCCAATGAGAGGGAGTGAGGGATTCCTTCAGATCCAGATGGTTCAGGGGAAACTAGAGGAGGTTCAAAGTTCTCAACCAGATGGTCCCACACCAAGTCGTGGGGTCCCCGTCCTCCCCCCATTTAAGGATAAGACATTGCCATCAGGGACTTGCCTAGGCTGAGAGTTCAGCCTTCTTTGAGTTCTTCCTCCCTGAATCTGTCCTAGGTTTGGTCGTCAGCTCTAACTGCCTCTGAACAGAGGAGTGGGCACCTGGCCTCGCTGCCAGTGAGGCCCTCGGAATTTCACACTCTCAACTGACGATCAATAGACCTGAACCTGTCATTTTCTTTCTTGGGTGTTGAAAGAGCACTTTGCAAGAGCAACTTAATTCCAACAGTCCTCCTTAGCACAACCACTTCCCTCACAGACCCCTCAAATCCCAAAGACATGGCACCACCGAGGGCGCCCCGTCCACCTGCACGCCGTCCAAGTTTACCAAGGACGATGCGGTATGACAAAGGCTATCTAAGCTCCACCTACATCCAGTGACGGGATGCCCATTGCTGTCTGCCTGGTTGAGTTCCCCACCTCCAAAATTCCACCCAAAAAATCTATTTCCAACGCCCATGCTCTTCTGGTACCTTTGTCTTAGGTAGTACCCTCTAGAGGCAGAACCTGAGATGAGGATTGGTGGAGGGAGGGACGGAGGGGAAGAAGGGTGAGAGAAACAGGAGAGGGCAGAGGGGAAAATAAAGCAAGAATGTGGCCCAGCTTCCTAGCAGCCTGACCCCGCAGGGAGGTCTGGAGCGCGAACGGCACCGTCAAGCTGGTGTCATCCCGAGACGAGGCCGTTGACCTTTTTTGTTCCCATGTCGGTCAGTCACTGGCTGCCATCGCTGTGGGACTGGAACCCTCAAGGAAAGGCAGCTTCTGTGGGACTTCTTGAGAGAAAGTCAACACTCACGGCATCTGGTGGCCGGGTGCACTGGCCGGGCAAAAGGGGATCTGGGTGGGCGCCAACAGCATCCTCTGCCCACACCCACTGACCTGTGAGTCAGTGAAGACACAGAGAAGCTTACGAATACTATTTAGAGTCAAAGGGCAATAAAAAGTAACCTATATTGAAACTTGTGGCTATAGCTAATATGACACAGATTGGTAAATGGACAGCCTCCAAAGCATGTTAGAAACGAATAAACCCAACATGTCATTAGCAAGGAGTTACAGAAAACACACAGAACACAGAGGGAAGGAAATATCAGTGATAATAATAGAAAAAGAGTATAGTGGGCCAGAATATTGGGTATTTTTAAAAAATATTAAGGTGCACCTGGGTGGTTCAGTCACTTAAGCGGCCATCTTCTGCTAAGGTCACGATCTTGCAGTTAGTGAGTTCGAGCCCCGCAACAGGCTCTGGGCTGGCAGCTCAGATCCTGGAGCCTGCTTCAGATTCTGTGTCTCCCTCCCTCTCTGCCTTTTCCTCGCTTGCACAATGTCTCTCTCTCTCCCTCAAAGAAAAAAAATAATGATAAAGCATTAAAAATTTTTAAAAATTAAAAAATTTTTAAAAAACAAAAAAATATTAATAAAAACACATATCTGACAATACTGAACAAGAAAGAAAAAATAAATATCAACAATTACTAGAAACAAAAAACCGGAGAACACGACTACATACATTTAGACAAGAGTTTTAAATGTTTGGGGCGGCTACATGGCTCAGTTGGTTAAGCGACCTACTCTTTGATTTTGGCTCAGGTCATAATCTCACAATTGTGAGATCAAGCCCTGCATCAGGCTTTGGCGCTGACAGTTCAGAGTGAGCTTGGGATTCTCTCTCTCTCTCTCTCTCTCTCTCTGCCCCTCCCCCACTGTCTCTCTGCTCTCTCTCTCCCTCTCTAAAAATAAATAAATAAATACATTAAAAAATAATAAAATGTTTGAAAAGAACACCATAAGTAGCTTTGGCAAACAAACTTGAAAACACAAAGGAGGGGCGCCTGGGTGGCTCAGTCGGTTAAGCGGCTGACTTCAGCTCAGGTCATGATCTCACAGTCTGTGAATTCGAGCCCCGCGTCGGGCTCTGTGCTGATGGCTCAGAGCCTGGAGCCTGCTTCAGATTCTGTGTCTGCCTCTCTCTCTCTATGCCCTTCCCCTGCTTATGCTCTGTCTCTCAAAAGTAAATAAATGTTAAAAAAAAAAAAAAAAGAAAACACAAAGGAAATGAACAATTTTCTAGATAAATATAAATTGTCAATTTGATTAAATAACCAGAAAATCAATTATACATGTAACCATTAAAGAAATTAATTAAAAAAAAACAAAACCAACTTCGAACATATACACACACAACACCAGGTCAAGGCAGTTTTATAGGCAATCAAGCCCTTGAGAAAGAGATGACCCATACCTGTAAACTTTTTGGTGAACGGAAAAGGTGAGAAACCTTTCCTTATTTTATGAAAGAAGCATAATCTTGAGAGGAAAACCAGAAAGAGGTCACAGGAGGCTCGATCAAAACAGATCAATTCCACTGACAAACACAGATATAAAAATTCCACATACTAGTACATCAGGTCCAGCAACATATGAAAATGCACGTACATATTACCGGTTACTGTTTGTCCTAAGTATGCAGTAACAGTTTAACATTCGGGGGAAAAAAATCAATGTAACTGACAACGTAAAAAAAAAAAAACTGAAGAGAAAAAAATAATGAAAATATTAAGAGATGCAGAGTTTTATAAAACTCATTCATAGCTTGATAAATAAATAAAATACCTCTTAGAAATACTACTAAATAAAAAACTACCTCTCAGAAAGTACAAGTGAAAGAGAAATTTAATTTGACGAAAGGTATCTACCAAAAATATAGACAAACATTACATTTAATATGAAATTCTGGAAGCATTCTCTGAATATCAGAGAAAGACAAAAATATCCACTATTGCCCCTTCCACTTGAGATGGGCTGGAGGTTCTAGGTAGTTCAATAAGGATTAGAAACAAACAAACGAAGAGTTTAAGGATTCGAACAGAAAAAAAAAAAACAGTGTTACTTTTGCAGACAGCATGACAGCCTTCATAAAAAGTCCTACAGAGGGGCAGCTCTGGTGGTTCTGTCGGTTAAGCGTCTGACTCTTGATTTTCTCCTCTCAGGTCAAGATCTCGCTGTTCAGGGAGTTCGAGCCCTGCATCAGGCTCTGTGCTGATAGTGCAGAGCCTGCCCGGGATTCTCGGTCTCCCTCTCTCTCTCAAAAATAAATAAATAAACTTAAAAAAAAAATCCTACAGAGGGGCTCCTGGATGGCTGAGTTGGTTGAGCATCAACTCTTGATTTCAGCTCAGGTCATGATCCCAGGGTCATGAGATCGAGCCTCGCATGGGCCTCCACGGAGCCTGCCTAAGATTCTCTCTTTCCCTGCTCCTCCTCTGCTCGTGCTCTCTCTCCCTCTCTAAAAATAATCCTGCAGAAACTTATAAGCCTACAGAAACTTTTAATGAGGGAGTTCAGCAAAGTGCTAAATACAAAAGCAATTTACAGAAATCAATGACATCCTCAATACAGTAAATAAATCATCGGAAAACGTAATTTTAAAAAATCATTCAATTCACAATAGCCATAGGATGATAAGATATCGGAGATTAAATATATTAACAGATAGTCAAGCCGTTTACAATAAAAATCACACAAAGTTTTGGAAAAAAAATTCTTAAGGCCAGGATACATGTAAGTTTCAAATTTATAGAGAGGCTATCTCAGTATTATAAAGGCCTGTGCAGTTTTAATCAAAACCTTTTCACAGATCCTGACAAGTTCAGCCTATAAATGTATATGGAACAGTAAGGAGTCAAGATGGTTTTGAATGGAGTAGGGGATTCATAGAACCAAACATCCCTTCTTACTATAAAGCTACAGTAATTTAGAAGTGAAATTTTGTCATGAGGAGCTCTACAAGACAGAATGGACACAGAACATGAGGCTAGACTATGTGTGGACAAAGCCTCTTCTTTAGGTCATGTGTCATGAACAGGCTTCTTTCATCTATGAATACGAGACCTTAATATACTTTCACAAGGAGAGGCGGGTACCCCCAAGGCTTAGGTCGTTCCTGTCCCAGAGCTCATATTACAAGTTTCAGGGAAGGAAAGGAATCAAACACGGAGTGTAACATGCTTTCCACACAGCACGTCGTCATGACTACCTTTGCAAGTGTTATGATTTTTTTTTTTAATTAGAGAGGAACCCTGACTTTCAATACCTGAGATAAGACAGGTTTTCCACTGTATCTCACTATCGTCAACCATCCTGTATCTAAACCAAAGTAAGAGTCACCACGTGGATGGAGAAGCAGTGTCCAGAGTCTAGCTGAGGAGCTGTGCCCTGGGCAAGCCTCCTGGAATCCCCTTCTCCACCGAGCCAGCCTCTAATCCTCTTTGAAGGAAGGTGGTTAGCAGGAGGCTAGAAAACAAATGTGGATAACGCAGGGTACAAAATTAACGTTATCTTGAGTATAAAATGAAAACAATCTGTTGGAAAAAAAAAATAGTTCTAAACTAGTATCTTCTGTATATGTGCCGGTTAAAAAAAAAAAAATTCCTCTTACATAATTCAGGACCCAGCAAGAAGGGCTTTGTGCTTGTCTGCTCAGCTGCTATAATAAGACACAGACTGGAGGCTGCAATAGCAGGATTTATTTCCTCACCGTTCTGGAGGGAGAAGTCCACGATCAAGGTGCTGGTGGCTGTGGTTTCTGGAGAGACCACACTTTCTCTTCCTGGCCGGTGGATGACTGCCTTCTCGCTGTCCTCACGTGGCTTTTCCTCTGTGTGTGCATGCAGGGAGCGGGAACTCACGTGTCTCCTCCTCTTGCTAGGACACCAGTCCTGCAGGATTAGACCCCGCCCTCGTGACCTCATCTCTAAGAAGACCCTGTCTCCAAATACAGTCACACTGCGGGTTGGAGATTTCAACATACAAATTTGGGGACGACATAATTCAGTCCATAATAGGATTCTCCTCCGATCTTGAGACCAGAATTTCCCTAAAACACATGGGAACTTGATATATAGTTCCCGCTACGAATCGATGGGGGAAAGACAGCATGTTTAATAAATGGTGCTAATGGGGATTGTGAAGTAGAGCACAGGGAATACGGTAAACATTATTGTCGTAACTTCATATGACGACAGCGGCAACCACGCTTACTGTGGTGGGCATCTCGTAATGGATATCAATGTCAAATCGCTATGCTCTACACTTGAAACCAATATAATGTTGTAGGTTAAGTGTGCTTTAATTGAAAAACAGAAAACGATTAAAAAAAAAAACACAATCGTTGTTTACATGGTGATACTGGCTTTGTGATTAAAAGCATCCGTTGAGCTGCATTGCCGATCAGCACCCTTCTAGCCCCTCATCATATACTGGCTGACCTTAACCTCGTACAGTGACCCCTGGCCCCCCCCCCGCACTAGTCTTTCTATACATTGAAGATTTTATCTCCGTGATAAAAATGTTTTTAAAATATAAAATAAAGATAAAATGATCTTGCCCAAAGCAAAATAACAGTAATAATAATAATAAATAGTGCTAAGAGGTTATCCATATGAAAAAATAAAATTAAATCCCTAACTCCAGAGCACACAAAATACACTCCTTGAAGATAAAGTCCTAAATGAAAAAAGTAAAACGTAAAAAACATTAGAGGGTATAACTGACAGCGGGATTCAGATTTCTCAAATAAAGCACCAAAAAAAAAAACCCCATAAACGATTAAAGAAAAAGATTAATATATTTGACTAATATTAAAAACTTCTCTAGGCTGGTATCATTTTTAGAAAACCAAAAGATACAAACCATAAGTTGACAGGTATGCATATAAGTATGTATGTATATATGTATATACAAACACACACCACATACAAACCAACTAAGGCTATAATAATATATAAAAAGCCCTTCAAAGTCATAACAAAAAGTCCAACACCTAGTAGAAAAAATGAGAGTCAGTGAAGAAGAACCCTCCTAGCCCATAAACAAGGTCAAGAAAATGCCTATTAACACAGAGTGAACTAACTGTTCCTAGCATCGGATAAACAAATAAACAAAGGAAAAGGAACTTAATGACTGCTCTGCCAGAGAGTGAGAAAGTGGCAATAATTTACAATGATACCAGGTTTCTAGTCAGGTGGTGGCCGACATTATTTACCAGGATGGGCAATGTGGGAATAGAAATATATAGATTCTATACACTCCTCATGATAAGCACTGGGTGAGGTACAGAGGTGTCAAATCACTTTCTGTCACACTAAATGTTAACTATACTGAAATTAAAATTAAAAACTTAATAATAATTTCATATATATATATATATATATATAAATTAGTTCCACCCCCCTAACTTGCTGGCCACTCACAGAAGCAATAAAAAAATTTAAAAAGAAATATATTTTCAATAAAATGAAACATTTGGGTTTGAGGCAACTATAGGGTATCCTACTGAGTGTTGTATGCCCAGGTTTAGAGCTCCCCTGCAGAAGGTACCTGGCCTGGGGACATAGATTCAGGAGTCAAAGTACATAGGTAGCTATGAAGATCATGACTGCGTGTAAGATTGCTCAGGGAAATGGCAAGGATTCAAAGATAAGAAAGAGTCGCAGGTAGTATCATCCTCAATGGGGAGAAACTGAGAGACTTTCCTTACAGTCAGGAACAAGACTGGGATGTCCACCCTCACCATTACTATTTAACATAGTACTGGAAGTCCTATCCTCAGCAATCAGACGACAAAAAGAAATAAAAGGCACACAAATCAGCAAGGAAAAAGCCAAACTTTCACTATTTGAAGATGACACGATACTGTATGTAGAAAACTTGAAAGACTGCACCAAAAAAATTGCTAGAACTAATATATGAATTCAGCAAAACCTCAGGATATAAAATCAATGTGCAGAAAATCGTTGCATTTCTATACACCAATAATGAAGCAGCAGAAAAAGAAATCAAGGAATCAATATCATTTAAAACTGCACCAAAAACAATAAGATACCTAGGAATAAACCTAACTAAAGAGGTAAAAGGTCTGTACTGTGAAAACTATAGAAGACTTAATGAAAGATATTGAAGACACACATAGGAAAACATTCCATGCTCGTAAACTGAAAGAACAAACATTCTTAAATGTTGATACTACTCAAAGCAATCTATACATTTAATGCAATCCCAATCAAAATACCACCAGCATTCTTCACAGAGCTAGATCAAACTATCTTAAAATTTGTATGGAACCACAAAAGACCCCAAATAGCCAAAGCAATCCTAAAAAATAAAAATAAAACTAGACACATCAAGATTCCAGATTTCAAGTTATAATACAAAGCTGTAGTCATCAAGACGGCATGGTACTGGCACAAAAACAGACACATAGATCAATGGAACAGAGTAGAAAACCCAGAAATGGACCCACAACTATATGGTCAACTCATCTTCCACAAAGCAGGACAGAATATCCAATGGAAAAAAACAGTCTCTTCAGCAAATGGTGTTGGAAAACTGGACGGCAACATGCAGAAGAATGAAACCAGACTATTTTCTTACACCACACACAAACAGAAACTCAAAATGAATGAAAGATCTTAATGAGAGACAGGAAACTGTCAAAATCCTAGAGAAGAACACAGGCAGCAACCTCTTTGACGTTGGCCAGAGCAACTTCTTACTAGACAAGTTGCCAAAGGCAAGGAAAACAAAAGCAAAAATGAACTACTGAGACTTCGTCAAGATAAAAAGCTTTTGCACAATGAAGGAAACAATCAACGAAACCAAAAGGCAGACTAAGAAATGGGAGAAGATATTTGCAAATGACCTATCTGATAAAGGGTTAGTATCCAAAATCTATAAAGAACTTATCAACTCAACACCCAAAAACCAAAACTCATTTAAGAAATGGGCAGAAGACATGAATAGACTCTACTCCAAAGAAGACATCCAGATGGCTAACAGACACATGAAAAGGTCCTCAACATCACTCATCAGTATGGAAATACAAGTCAAAACTGTAATGAGGTATCACTTCACACTTGTCAGAATGGCTAAAATTAACAACACAAGAAATAACACGTGTTGGCAAGGATGTGGAGAAAGGGGAACCCTCTTGCACTGCTGGTGGGAATTCAAACTGGTACAACCACTCCAGAGAACATTATGGGGGATCCTCGAAACACTAAAAATAGAGCTACCCTATGATCCAGCATTTGCACTACTAAGTATTCACCCAAAGGATACAAAGGTACAGATTCAAAGAGGTCCATGCACCCTGATGTGTATAGCGGCATTATCAACAAGAGTCAAACTATGGAGAGAAACCAAATGTCTATCGACTGGTGAATGAATAAAGAGAATGTGGTACACACACACACACACACGCACACGGGAATATTAGCCATCAAAAGATTGAAATCTTGCCATTTGCAACAACATGAATGGAGCTGGAATATATTAATTATATTAAGTGAAATAAGTCAACCAGAGAATGGCAAAGAAATGATTTCACTGCCATGTGGTATTTAAGAGACAAAACAGATGAACATATGGGAAGAGGGGGTGGGTGGGGGAGAGAAGAAAGGGAAACAAACCGTAAGGGACTCTTAACTGTAAAGAACAAACTAAGGCTTGATGGAGGGAGGTGGGGGGGGATGGGCTAGGTGGGGGATGGATCACAAGGGCACTTGTGATGAGCACGGGTGGTGTATGTAAGCGATGAACCACTGAATTCTACTTCTGAAACCAATAGTGCGCTGTATGTTAATTAACTAAAACACAAATAATAATTTTAAAAATATGAAAGAGGAAAAAAAAAATAAAGAGAAGGAAGAGAAGCCAATAAACTAGCATCCAGAGTCAGGGGAAACAGCAGTAATCCTCGGGCTTCTCTGGATCCACAAAGAATAAATGCAGTGAAACCAAGGGGTGTGGCCTCGTTGAGTTCTAAACTTAATGTGTATTTATGTTTTTTGCATTTTCGGATCATGTTTGTGATGATTAAACCAATAATCAATGGAAAGAGAAGTGCAAGCATCCCTGCATCATTTGTCTCTTTAATGGAAGACCGAGTTTGTGAGGGCATTTGAGAAGCCTGTACAATCGCTGAATAGATTCAGGTCCCATTAGGGGGAGGAAAAAACACCTGGAAACCTGCAGAAAAGCTGTGTGTTTATTTTCCTAAGTAAGAATCTCATAACCAGAGCACACTCATCAGTCTACAACACCTGACAGAAGTCACAGTCATTGTGGGTTGTGGGAGGTTTCTAAAGAGATTCGACTTTGGCAATCCAGTGCTTTCTTTGTCCGGGAGGTTTGCTCTTTCACTCGAACGGAATAACAAAGGTATGTGGGCCAAGGGCATGAGAAGCATTAATGCGTTCTCCTCGGCAGGTGGGGGGGGGGGGCCATCCACATATTGTGTTATTACGCATCAAGGCGGGAAAATGCTTTGTGCTTACCTGCCTTTGTTTCTCAAACACGAAGGGGAAAACACAAAACGACTTTAACTCATTAGAATGAAGGAAGGCAGTGACTCACCCACAAACTGAAGCAGAATTTTAGCTGATCGCTTCGTAAAATTTTAAGTTTCAAAAAAAATTGCAAAGTTATTCCCACGGCTATATCTATACAAACTATGTGTAATTTGTGGAACATGTTCCGTTTTTAAAGATAGCTTTATTTATCGTAACAAAAACTCTGGACCTGTGTTTCCCTAAGACTATTTCATAAAAGAAAAAAACAAGGATTTTTTTTAATACACCTGAAAACTCTATCAACTAAACATGTACCTGAAGATGTAAAAAAAAAGTTTTTTTACATAATGAAGCTTAACATCCATGCTAAATAGAAACAGAAGTATCATTTGGTGTGTTAAATTTCCACATAGTTTAAAAAAATTTCTACTGCATTTGCGGAAAATGTCATGTAGAGAATTGATACATGAAATATTAGCAACGAGACAGCGACATCGTAAAAAATAAATCGCCCAGACACACTTGGGTTATATAAAACACAGATCTATTTACTCGAAAGATACAGTAAACTTTTTTTTTTTTTAATCTCAGAGTGAGCACTGATATAGAAGTAAAACGAAAACAAAACACACACAAAAAAAGAGCACTCATAATTTGATCAAAGGACAAATAATTTTCCTTACAAAGAGAAGTTCTAAACATAAATCGCATAAAAATGATAAGCTCAACTTAACCTTTACTTGTAACATCGGTAATCACCCATTATCACCGTACACAGTAAAGAGTTAAGGCACAAAAAAAGCAGAAAAGCAAAATCCGGGCTAAGTTTTCTCCAAATGTCTTCTGAAAATTGACTACGGTCACTCCTTCTTCCCACCTGCCATGACAAAGCCACTGAGTGGCCGTAAGTCACTCGATTAAACGGTATGCCCTGAGCTGACAAAACTACACAGGATGCATTGATCCCGTTTGTAGACCGAGGGCGCCTCTGCTATCGGCTCATGTCAACCGAGCTCCATCACCTACCTCCTGAGTTCGTAAATGCTTTATTGGTTATCCAGACTTTCTACCATTCTTTCCTAATTCGCATGTTACAGGATGTTCTGCCTCTTCAAAGACAGTGTTTCCTTCTTCATCAACATGTGGGGACACACTTTCATTCTCTACCCAAGTCACTTAGACATCACGGTAGGAAATACACAAATTTTATGTGGGAAGAACAAAAATCACACCCGCTTCCATACCGGGGTAATTTCTGAAAAACAAGAATCTGAAGGGTACTTACAAAACCGATATTTAATAACAAAGAACTTATATGCTCATCACTTTAGAAAAAAACAGACTAACCTTAAAAAATAATAATAATAATAAAAGTGGTGCCATTCCAGGACATTACGGTCACCCAAGGAGGCTACAAATCTTGAGCACTGAACTAGAACCTGATAGAGGGGTGAAGTCGTAAGCCAGGCTTTTATTCTATTCGTAGTGAACCTGGCTACTTGGTATCAAAGTCCTCTATGCATTCATGTAAATCATACACACACGCTCGCTAACAGTGACGACCGTATGACAGAGCCTTTGTTAGCAGGAAATATTCTGCATCTAAAGCATATGGTACTTAAGGCTGGTAACCAAGAACTAAGGAACTGTACTCTCTAGTTACTTCAGGAAAACAAGATTATCTATCATCTTTCTATCTCTCTCTCTCTATCATCTATCATCTATCTATCCATCCATCCAGCTATCTACCATCTGTATTTCTATGTATTATCCATCCATCCATCCATCCATCTACCTACCTACCTACCTACCTACCATCCATCTGCAACCACCTCTCCCTAGAATAAATTTTTCATTAAAATTCTGGTAGCTTAATCTTACTTTGAAAATTTTAAATCTCTTAAAGCCTTCAGGAAACAAGTTTTAAAGCACCATGATATATATCATTTCTTAGCATTTCCTCTCCACGTGTTTTTACACATTGCTTCTCTCAAAAGAGCCTTATTCTATTAATAACGCTGTGCCTGGGAGGCCTCTTCAAGATTTTAAAGTGTGTTGAGTGAATCTCTGTAAGTATTTGATATGTATATGTGAGTGTCTCTCTATATATTCTATTTCCGTTCAGATTGGCAACAGTTCAGACGTGATGCTTTCTCTTTAGTAATTCAATTTGTCTTTAAAAATGTTGCTCTTGGTACTTATTGAGCAAAATAAAAGGACAGAGCTAATTCTTAGGAGAGTCCATTAACAACATGAAAAAGCCTTCCTGATGCTCTGTGGCGATTCTGAATACACAGAGGTTTCCTAGGCAAATGAGCTTTCTCCTGTGTGCATCAGATAGGTCACTTAATGAAAAGTCTGAGGATGGTGGCGTGGAGTTACAAGTTGGTGTGTGAGTTACAAGCTGAAAACACAGGAATAATTTCGCATTAGCATGGCGTCACAATCGTGAGCCCACGGAGATAGCTAACGGACTCCGAGCCACATATATGTAGGATGGCTCTGTCTCTACAGACTACAGAAGGAACCAACCGTCTCAGAATAAAACAGGAGGCATGAGAGTATTGTGCTCCTGTGAGTCAGGTATTCAAATATTCCCCCAAAACACAAATGGGGGGGAAAATGTCTTAGTAAGTGAAAAGTTACTCTATGGCCATGGAGAAAAATAAGGAGTAAAAGGCTACTGTGTGGCCATAGTACCATGTTTTATAATTAGCAACTATAACTATAAATAGCTCAGTAGCTATTTAACAGACACTCCCGCCAGATGAAATCTCCTCAGCATGAAAACGACGTTAGCTAAAATCTCTATTTGCTCTGTGAAACTCTAATGTTCCAGTTCAACTAAGAAACCAGTTGTTTCCAGATGTCTTAAAACCCAATTAAGTTTGAGAGAAGAGCTCCATAAAACTACAACCATGGATTCTGTGCGCACAGGCTCACCAAGAACTGACATCAGAGAGCATTCCGCTGGTGATCCCGTCAAAGCTCGGTGAGTGTCTCCCCGCACCCTCTCGCTCGGAAACCATACCTGGAGCCTAACTGAAGCGTCTTCTGCTCGCTCACCTAAACGGACCCCAAATCTGTCAGGGAGTCCAGCTTATTAACTTATGACATGGAGGTCACCGTTCCCACAGAGAAAATGTCCACGTGTGGGAGGCGAATCGGCTTTTGTCACTTGTGTTGACATCCTCTCCAAAATGATGTCTACATTTTCCATTCTCTGTGAACGGTGTCTTCCCGTATCTGACGATGCTACTTCATTCGTGGTTTTTTTTTTTAAAGTAATATACGTTAGCAGAGTATCTTAAAGTGATTCGTTGTGGTTCCTCCCCTCAAGTTAGGTCACAATTACATCTTGTCACCAGGTACGCACGTCCGAGACAAGAATCCTAATCTGACTGTTCGACTTTTTTTGCTGCCATGATTATGGCCTATCACCTTCTTTGAGTGTTTGTACACTTTGTTCTCCATGTAACACAACATTGTGCTTCACTGAGATGCCTCTTAAAAACCTCCTGAAGACCTAAGCTGTGGAGTATAACAAAGAAAAGAACGTGAGAAGAAGAAAGATATTTCTATTAAAGAAGAGAAAAAGAAAGGTTGAAAGGATCACCTTGATAACCAGTTATAATTTCTTGTATTTAATGCCTGATTTCTAGAAATTACTGAAAATCATTAACCCCAGGCCCAGGAGTACCATGGGAATTTAACATTAAAAAACCAGCTAGTCTATTTCCCTAGCAACACAAGACTGTTGCTTGTAGTCTATTGTGCTTTATAATCGTCCCAGTTGAAAAAAATGAGCCTACTAGTCAAAAGGGCAATCTAGATTTTATACCGGAAATACAGAACCCCCATTTACAATTCATCTTTCCAGATTAATATACCCTTGTATCATTCTCTTTTTCAATACTGTTACGTTATAGTCTCCGCCTATGCTTCCTATCTGTAGAAAGTATTAAAATAGCTTCTAGGAAAAATACATTAGTTTTCTGTAGTATTATTAAGTGCTCAATACAACTACTTTGATTCCAAATGATTGGTTAGGAAACCTGGAGAGGAAGAAAATATTTTAAGCTTAAGAATAATAATGAATTCCATGAAAGCACTAGAGGTTTACATTTCAAATTTCTAACATCTACATAATTAACAAAAATATCTTTCATATGAGAAAAATATATTATTTCTATAGTTAAGGAAGATTTGCGTCATCGCCTAAAAATTCAAAAAACTAATATAATTATGCTTCTCCCCACATACACCTAACAAGGTCACTGCAAGTTGATTTAATTAGCCCACAAAATTCTAATAAGGAACTGGTTTCATGATGACAATTTAAACATTTTTCAACAATTTCTATCGCATCGTTTCTAATTATACAGGGGGGAATTATATATTTGAAAGTCTAAATATAACTGGCCATTAAAATAAACATTTGCTAATATCCCTAGGGGCAAAAACATGACAAGGCTAATCCTGATAGAAATAATAAGAAATAGAAATCCTAACCCAAAAGGCAAGTCAGAGCGAGCAGTGACCAACTCCCCAGGTAGCCTCCTCCTTTTTTCCTATTATGCTTTCTTGGGCTTTTTTGTTTGTTTGGCTTTGTGGGGGGGGTTTATTTTGTGTTTTGTTTTATTTTGTTTTGTTTTTTGTAAAAAAAAACTATTTGGAGAGAATGCAATCTTTAGAATAGCCAATATTGAGTCTTCTAACACAACCAGAATTTTTAAACCATCCGACCAGGCTTGGTGACATAACTGGGTTATAGCCTTTTTAATTCGTGTTAGATGGGATCTGGGACAAGGAGGAAGAAAGAAAGGAATGTCGACAGGTCACCGAAACATTTCCGTCTACTGCCGTGTCTGAAACTACACTACGATTGGTTTATTCAAGAGTTTATTGCTTTAAAAAAAATAGTACATGCTTTCCCATTACCATTTCTTTGAAATTCTATGCCTTTCTGGAGAAGTGCTTTAGAGTCAGCTCCCATCTAATAACCTCACTTCTAAATTTATCGAAAAATATACAATAGGTGTGGTCCTACCCTTTTTCATTGCTTACAAAGACAAGTGGCCTCTTGTTGTCCAGTGCGAATGCCCCTCTATCCCTCTTAATTTTTCTAAATGACTTTTAAAAACACATCCCATCAAAAGAAGCCACTCTAAGATTCAAAATCATCTCATCTTTCCATTAAGCCTCTAATCTGAAAATGCAGCAGGTAGTAGTCAACCATATGGTCACATTATGTTCCGCAATAACTATGTACTTATCATTCAAGTATTATAACCCTTCATTTTTTTCTGATAATCAATGCACTCTCTTTTTTGAAACGATCTATGCCACGACAGCATAGTCCTTGTTTTGTTCGTTGTTCTCATTTTCCTGTGGACTGGTGATTTTTACTTCTGGTCTTGGTGGTCTTTCAGGGTCTAAGTCAGCCTGCAAGAAAAGAGACCAAAACGAAGATATTTATCGGCTCTTTAGGCACAAAGGTGAAAAAGTTCACAAGAAAAAATATTACTCAGTATTTCATGTAATCATATAAACATTCAACTAAAAATAGTCCCTTGGGTTCCCTTTGTTTTTAGGTAGGCCGTTACCCAGTGGACACGCCACTCTCCATAGCTTGCTTGCACGAAAGCCTTTCCTGGGTCTGTAACCCGAGGTGCGCTTTAGGAGCACAGACTCATTTCTTGTGCTGCAGCCTTTATTTTTCTCAATTCTTCTTCTTGATTTCACTTTAAGTTTTTCTTTTCAACAGCATATTTATCCTTTTCATTTCAGCATTTTCAGAGAAGAGGGGAAGAGTCGATTGCAATCCTACCCTCAGGGCACACCAACCCGCCCCGCCCCAGATGCTCTTCCCTTACTTTCCTCCTAGAGCTCTCGAATTCTCTGTGAATATGGTAGGAGGCAAGACAAGAGCCGGAGAGGAAATCAGGTGCGGGGGCCGTATTTCTCCAATAGCGATGGCATCCCCACCACTGGGACTTCGTTTATGGTACTAAGAATACTGTCTCGTGTACGGTCTGTCTTTCTCCCACTAGACTGAAATCCAAGGGGATGAGATTAGAGTCAGTTGGTTTTCCAACTCTGCTCCATGGATTCCTGGAGGCTCCGCAGCCCCCACAGGGGCCACCAGTGTGGGGACAGTAGGAATAGCTCCAGGGCCCCTTCCGCCACAGACATGACACATGCTTGAAAAAAGAAAAAAAAATTTCTGGGACTCTCTCTTATTTCACATTATTATGTCAGGAAGCATCTCAAGTAGTACTCTGAATATAACACAAGCTCAATAAAAGCATCAGCTGGAAGGTGCCTGGGTGGCTCAGTCGGTTAAGCGTCCAACTCTTGGTTTCAGCTCAGATCATGATCTCAGGGTTCGTGGGTTCCAGCCCTGCATGAAGCCAATACTGGCAGTGCGTAGCCTGCTTGGGATTCTCTCTCTCTCTCTCTCTCTCTCTCTCTGTGCCCCTCCTCTACTTGCGCTGTCTCTGTCTCTCTCAAAATAAATAAAAAGCTTCAATAAATTTTTTAAAAAGTCAGCTGGTTGTTGTGTATCTGACATGTGCTTCCCCATGTCTTCCTACAACCACAACACGCGGTATGCCTGAGAACTGTCACATGGAACAAAATGTTACATGACAAACTGAATCTTTAGTCATTGCAAAATAATCCTTTTGAAAAAGTTAATTTTTAATGTATAATTTATAATTCATATAGACCTTGTTATGCATATATTCAATATGCTTAAAATGTACCTGAATTAGTACTCTGGGGAGAAGGAAACGACATGCCACTATAAGAGAGATGAGTCAAATAGGATTAAATCTCTTTGCAGGTAGCTGCTTTGCTTTGGCGTTTGTGTAGTTCTTGAAATCCCTAACTCATCACGTCCTGGGTACTTGTTCCTTTGCAATTCCGCAGATTTAGATTCACTGTCAATACATACCAAGAACACCTGTACTTCAAATTATGGAAACTAGATCTTGACTGAGGCCCAGTTCTTACAAAAGATCTATTTTCTTTAATGTTTACTTATTTATTTGAGAGAGAGAGAGCAGGGGAGGGGCAGACAAAGAGGGAGAGAGAGAATCCCAAGCAGGCTTCACACCGTCAGGACAGAGCCCAGTGTGGGACTTGAACTCATGAACCATGAGATTGTGACCAGAGCTGAAATCCAAGAGTCAAGGCGTTTAACCAACTGACCTGACCCACCCAGGCACCCCAAAAAGGCCTATTTTTAAAAGTTAAATTTACAGATGGAACCACAGGCAATCCACTCATTCCTGTCAAATCCGTGTGGGTTATAACACTGCATGAAAAGCTAGGGCCCTGGAAAGTGCAGAGTTGGATCTTACTATCTAGGTCCCACACACGATTTACACTTTGATTTCATGCCACAAACTTTCAGCGAAGGCAACTACAACAAAGAGCTCCACGAAGCCTACGATTAGAGTTGCCGTAAAAATGAGGACACTGTTCTCTGCATTATCATGCTTTCCATAGGATCCCGTAGACAAACCGTCCTGCTTCCCTCGAGAACATTCGTGTGTGTGTGCGTGTGCGTGTGTTCCTTGCGAAGTTTATTTCCTTTCCTTATTGAGAGAAAGGGAATCATGTCATTGAATTCTTCTTTGCATGTTAGCTACAAACAACTACAGGACACGAATTTTAGCTGAATTTCAGTAACTCTGGAGAACTGCGTCTGGGGGAATTTCCTACTGACTACCACTGTGACCCTCTCATCCTGACGACAGCTGAAACGGGAGACACGCTGAGTGTTTTCATTTAGATGATGAGAATGTTTTTGTAGAAGCCAGACAACAGATTACAAGTAACTCTGTCCTGGTTACTGACACCTGACCACAAGAACATTTTGCATTTTACCAGGACTAAATTCGATCCCCCACTAAGGAAAATAAAACAGATGAGTGGAAATACTAAATCGTCAAGAAAAGCCCACTGCTCCTAAGGGGCGTCAGGAATAAAGAGAGTGAGGTTACAGCCAGAGGGAGGCGGGTCCTGATCAGAGGGACAGATAAGAAGGAAGGGCACACGTGGACGGTGAGCCTGCTGTGGGGTTCATCCTTCTTCTATACGAGGACATTGAACTTGAGGCTGTTCATTAGTCTCTAATTTAATCATCTATCCTCTGGTAGAATGCCAGCACTTGAGAGTATCTTCCTGCAGGGCCAGTGGGGGAACAGAGGCTTGAAAGAAGGTCTCACCACATATTTCCTTACCCTCTCTGTATAATAAATAGAACTATATATTATTAAGTGCTTGGTTCATGGAACTCTTAATTCAATTAATCCATTTAATGTGGACTAAACAAGCTAAACTTTAACATCTCTAGAGAGCAAAGACGTCACCCATAACAGAGGTGCTGTTCTTTCTTTCATGTCTAGGTTTCATAACCTTGATGTTCGTTTCTGCTCTGTGCCTTACCCAGTCTTAACTTATTTGCATTTTGTTTATATGTGTTATATAAATTCTCAGAAGCCTCTGCAGACTTTGTAGAATGAGATAAAGGATGGGTGGATGAGCTGATGAGTGGCTGGATGGGTGGATGGCTAGCTGTGTGAGTAGCTGACTGAATGGATGGGTGGGTGGGTGGGCGGGCGGGCGGACGGACGGACGGACGGACGGATTGATGGATGGATGGGTGAGTGAGTGGATGGGTGGGTGTGTGGGTGAGTAGATGGATGGATGGATGGATGGGTGAGTGGGTGAGTGGGTGGGTGCATGGGTGGGTGGCTAGCTATGTGAGTAGTTGGCTGAATGGATGGGTGGGTGGGTGGGTAGGTGGGTGGATGGATGGATGGATGGATGGATGGCTGGGTGGCTGGCTGGGTGGCTGGCTGGTTGGGTGGATGGGTAGACGGGTAGGTGGATGACAGAAGAGATACATGGATTCTCTGGGGATGACTCATCTGGTGAATGGACTTGTTAACTGAAATAAAACAGCCAAGTAAACGGTATTGGGTCATTCCCTGCTCAACAGTAAGTGGTTTCAATGCACGTCTCCAGTGCTTGCATAATTCCCTAAGCGCATGAGCATGCTTACCACACACACTTTCACACGTGATCACAAGTGAGCAAAATCAGTAGAAATACCTCGTCTTGTCCAGTGCCAGCTCCTTGAGACTTTACTTCTTCGTCCACTGCGTCCTGAATCTCTGTGTTAACCTGATCCAGCTCCTCGCCGTTTTCTTCATTGGTGCCTCCGTTGCTGCGAGTGGGACCCGCCTGCCCCTCACTGTGATCGGGGACCTCCTCGACTTCCTCGGGGGCATCTGCAGCCTCCCCACCTCCTTCCTCTTCAACTTGGCCATTCGCTCCTGGAAAATCTTCTTTCTGCTCTGCTTCTTGTTGGCTTTCTCTCCATCTTCTTCCTCATCTACTATTTCTGCTGGCCTCTGGTGGATCAGAACGAGTAATGGATACAAGTAAGAAGTGCGACAGAGATTTTCCACCACACAGTCCAATGCCGTAGCGAGTATTCTGCTACATCCTTCCACGTGCAGACAATGTGCTAGCCCTTACTGCTTACCTACTGAACGCAACCCCTTCCCAAGGATTTCCTCACTTACTCCTCACTACCTCCCTGTGACATCGGTATTACTCCCTTTTCACAGGTGAGGAAACGAAAGTACAAAGAGACCAAATGTGTAGCCCAAGATCCCGCCATGCATCAGGGGCAGAGCCCGAACGGGAACGAAGCATGTAACTCCAGACCCAGTGCTCTGAAGCCCTGTGGCAGAGGGGAAGCCAGACTGCAGGGTCCTTGGCCAATATCTAGCAGAGCGTCTGGCCCAGAGGAGGAGATTAAAGAAAAGAGTCTTTGTGGAGAAATCACGATCCTCACAGCTCACACAGGTGAGCTGCCGGGTGTGTAGTTACAACTCCAAACACAAGAAGAGGGCAGTGGTGGTGGTCCCAGGATGTGAACCCAGGCTTTCCAACACCAACTGAGGACCGCGTTGCGCACAACACCTGGGCATTCGCGATACGTCTCTAAATACAGAAACAGCCATGCAGATCCAAGGCCAAGAAAGTATGTCCTTTCTGTAAAATAGTAAGTGCTCAAGAATTTATATGCTCAAACGAGGCATTTTACTGTTATCTGGATACCTGTAATTCTGCTTTAAAAGACATCAGAGGGCCAACGACCAGAGCTAAGACCCGGGAGAAAGACCCAGGTTCGAGCCCTAGCCGAACACTTACTGTTACCTACCTTCTGTGAGCGCCAGAACCCCCACTTGTAAAATGAGGGTATAAGAAAACATCCACGGGGAGTGAACGAGAGAAGTTACATGCAGTGCCCACCACAGTACCTGCCACACCACGTCCCAAGGAAACAGAGTCACTCCCATCTGTAGAATACGTTCTGTCTCAGAACACCCCTATTTCCTCGTTGTCTCCGATAAAATAATAGCTTTTTATTTATTCATTTATTTTAAGTATAGACAGGATTTGTTCCGAGTTAGGACCCTAGACCTGTCTCTTTCTGGCTGATACTGGACAGGTCATGTAGCCCTTCGACCAGCTGTAAAATGAGGGTTTGAGGGGCACCTGGGTGGCTCAGTCGGTTAAGCTCAGGTCATGATTTCAGCTCAGGTCATGACCTCACGATGTGTGAGATCAAGCCCTGCTGTGGGCTCTGGGCTGACAGCACAGAATCTGCTTGGGGTTCTCTCTCTCTCTCTTTCTGCCCCTCCCCCGCCTCTCAAAATAAATAAATAAATAAGCTTAAAAAAAAATAAAATGAGGGTTGAGTTGCAATCAGCCCTGATTTCCTCCCCCCCCACTCCTTCCAGCTCTGGAAGGCTGCTCTCAAACCACCCGAGTGCTTGTTATAAGGTCTTAGCGGTCTTCTTGCAAAAGTTAACGAAACGTTCTGTTTCTGAAGGGAAGAAGAGAAACGAAAGAGAGTGGACTAAAAGTTCGGGGCAAAACTCCACACGCTATTCTGAAAAGGAAAGAGTTGGAGCTGCGAAGTCCCATATCCTGTTCATCCGGGTCTCCGACTTGACCGCATGGTGTCGAAGATGCTCTTTTAAGAAAAATGAAGGAAAGAAAAATTAGTTGTTCTTAAGCTATTCCAAGAACCATGGTGTCTGTCATCATGCAGCTTAAACCGCAGCACGGCCAGGCTGCGCCCTTCCCGTTCCCACGCAGGTGCTTAACGTCGGACAGCGTGGGGCCCGCGAGCCCTGAGCTTGCTGTCCGGGCCGAGGCTCTCGGGAAGGCCAGTGCTGGGCAGAAAGGCGCACCAAGCACCGTGACTCTGCCAAGCGGTGCTAAGAGGCAAGATGGAGCTTGATGAAATGGAAACCAAAGGAAGGATGGCGAGGAAAATCTCCAATTTCCGAAAGATAAAACAGTATGTTCCCGCCTCCACAGCCCTGTCCCTCTCTCTCTACAGAGAACACGCACAGCAAAGCCCTGGGGCAGGCATGCTGCAAGCGATGAGCAGAGGGAGGGTCTGGTGAGCGAGGGCGGGGGGGGCGGGGGGGGGGAGACGCTGTCATCACGAAAGCAGAAGACGGGGATGTCCTGGGCCAAAGGGGGCCTGTCTGCATCCCTGAGGAGGAAGGGCTTCACGGGGGCCCCCTCAACAGGACACTAGGACAGAGAGGGGACTCCGGGCGGGAAAGAGCCAGAATAACGGGCCAATTCAGAGAATCACTGTGGTGGCTTCCCACTCACATGGCACAAGAGGCCAAGAAAAGGCCAAGGGGCCTCGAGCCCAGAGAAAGCAAGCTCCCTTCTTAGCGACTCCGAAGGACAGGAGGGGTACTCACCGTGCAACCCTAAGAGACCCCCGGAGGAGGGCTCTGTCACCAGGACGTGCGTGAATGGACCTAGAGCGGCCACCTGTGCTGAGCAGTCCCCTGGACGCCGGGCAATCAGAGACAAATACGACAGCCAGCCTCTGGCATCGGGGAGCTCCAGGCGGTGCAGCAGCAGGTGGCATTAACGTGTCAGGACAGGGACCTTGCCCGCTAGGCCTGGCAGCCTCTGGTCGCTGGGACTGAAACCCCACGTGCACACCGTTGGCAGGTGCGGCACGGACACGGAGCACCCGTCCTGCCGTCTGTGCCGAAGGTCATGCGTTCATCATTTCGTGAAACCCTCGGAACAGCCCTGCGAGGCCGCTTCATGCTCCCCGTCTCTCGAGGAAGGAGGAGCAGGAACCGCTCAACGCGTCTCACGTCAGCACCGCGTGGCGGGGAACAGGGAGCGCTAGGACTTGAACCCAAGACAACACTCTGCCCTGAAGTCCTGGTTTTCTTCCTTAAAGAAATAACTTGAGAAGCTGCTGCTGTTCACCTAGCCACTGCCTTGGCCACACTCAAGTGCTCTTTCAACGGCCGAAAGATAGGACGCGCCAAGGCAAAACTGCTTTTACTGTTTCAATAATTACTGGCCTGAAATCCACAAACATTTCTGGATTTCTATTAAAGCCTTTTGCTGTGATCCAGGGAGCGAGCATTATAAAGACTGTTAGGCAGAGTCCCCGAGGCCATTACGTAAACAGAAAGCCAGAAGTACTACCCGCACGGGCAGCCGGCAGGCGCAGACGGCTTTCTAAATTATTTCTGAGAACTGGGTAACTGCAGTTCACCCTCCTAGAAGCTGTCAATGGGCCTAAACTTGCCCCGTTCAGAGCAACGCTTGGTTTTGGTTTTGGAGGGAAGTGATACAGATTTTTTTTAATAAAAAAATATTTAATGATAGTAACAGAGAAAACTCAAAATTCACTGTGATCAGTTAGGAGTCTGGCTCTCTCCCTTGTCTCTCTGGGAATACATCCCAAGAGCTCGCTGAAGTCTGCTGAGGTGACTTACTTCCGTGTAAGCGGGGAAAGTCTGTTTTCCCCTCCTGAAGTCGGGGTCTATACCTAAATGTTGCAAAAATGAGCGGGAGTTGGTTTTCAGTTTTTAGTTCTGTGTTTCTCATCTGATCCTTTTTCTTCACTCCCAACTGCCAGACACACTTTCACTTTTCCCTCCCTTTCGTGCGAGCGGCTGCGACGGACCCCAACCGCTCTACAAGGAAGGAGACGCACAGCCCTGAGCTGCGGCCCTGTTCTCCCCTCCCCGCCTCCCCCCTCCCCGCCGTCAGCACCGGCCCTGACACGCGGCATTATACTTCCGCCCCGTTGTTCCCGTGGGGCTTCCCAACGCGGCTGTTTCAGAGTCAGCACACGAAGCCGCATCTGGTTAGCTCGGCTTGACGGAGTGCGAGATTAAGGCACGATACCATACAATTTGACCAACTTAAATAAGATGGCAGGCATGAGTTAAAAGGTTTACAAGCCTTTAAAACATCCTGAATGTAGAATACGATTGATTATTACTACGACACTACAATACAGGCCAAAAAAAAAAACATTCTGCCATGACAGATCCGTAATGAGTAAGTGAAGGGCAATGTGCTCCTTGGTATAAGCCCCTTTGACGCAGGCATTAAATTATTAACGATGTTTCCAGTGCACACACCAATCGCATCATCCCCGGAAGGAACACTGGGTTTCACACCCGTACACACACACACACACACACACACACACACACACTCTCTACCGTGCTGAGAAACACAAGAACACTCCTTCCACAAGAGGGAGGGGTTCGCAGTGGGAGGGAGCAGTCCTCTGGACAAGGTCAGCATGAGCGCGTTTCCTCAGTACTTTCCCTCCTCTCTCCACAGGACCCCGACCTGGCGCGCGGCCCTAGCAGCGGGCGCCCACAGAGGAGAGTTTCCTCAGGAGAATGTGGTTGTTCGGAGGACTTGGGATCTCCTCTCCAGCGAGGACAGCCCTCCCCTGGGGGCCAGCCTGCTCTACGCAAAGCCGGACACAGAAAGTCCCACACCGTAGGACTGCATTTCCATGGAACGCTCAGAACAGGTCAGGCTACAGAGACAGGGAGCGGATGCGTGGTGGCCAGGCCTGGGGAAACGACGGGAAAGGCTGCTTAACGGGTGTGAGGTTTCCTTTCAGGAGGCGGGAAAAACCCTGGCACTAGCCGGCGGTAACTGTGGTCCAATACTGCGGGTGTTCTGAAGGCCACGGAACTGTCTATAGTTAGGGGTGCCTGGGGGGCTCAGTCGGTGAAGTGTCATGATCTCACAGTTTGGGAATTCGAGCCCCGAGTCAGGCTCTGTGCTGACAGCTCGGAGCCTGCTTAGGATTCTCTCTCCCTCTCTCCCTGCCCCTCCCACCCCTCTTTCTCTCTCAAAATAAAAAAATAAAAAATAAAAAAGAATGGTTAATGGTTAATTTTATGTTATGAGAATCTTTCTTCACTTTTTAGGGAAACCACACGCCCCAACTCCTGACCAGGGTAGAGCTATGTGGCCGCCTCTCTGCGTCTGCTAAGACACCCGCAGAACGTGCCACCCAAGAGACCAACCTGTGGTCACCCACCTGCTTCCCTCTGCAACCGCACTCTGGGCAGACACCTCCCCGTCTCAGGTATAAAAGCTTCCCTTCACAAAATATTCCGAGATTCCTGGTAGGTGGTCACTGCCGGTGCTGAATGAGTAACAAAGCTGAATGAACAAACTAACAAACATGTCTGAGACCAGCAGCTTACTTAGAATAAAAATACAACGAGTGCTAGAAAAATATTCCTACTCCCCCAACCCCCAACAACAACAAAAAAAAGGCTTTGGAACTATTTAATTTCTTCAAACTCCCCAGGCAGTTCTCAGCCTCTGTCCACTTGGCCGGACCTGCCTGACCGCCGGGCTACATGGTACGGGTCACAGCGTGAAGTCACTGAGCACGGCCGTCAGGGGCGTGGAGCCCCTGTCCCACCCCCACCTCAAACAACCCTGATAACATTAATAATTTAGATACAGAGAGGTGGACACAGCAGCCAAAGCCAGGGGCGGGGGAGTGTGGGGAGGAAGCAGCAGGGATCTCGAAGGAAAAGGTAAGACGAAGAAACAGCAATTCAACTTGAGAGACGTGAGGAAGCGGGAAGAGAAACAGGACTGGACCCCAGGTCCAAGCGCAGGGCCCCTCCTGCAGATGAGGAGGCAGAACTGCTGTGCGTGACCCCTCGCCCCCCCACCGGGCAGGAGCCAGTGCTCAGGCGATCCCGAGAGACCGTGTGGGTACCTGAGCAAGATCACGGTGGCGGGGGGGGCGGGGGGTCCTGCACACGGTCTACGTCTGCTCGTGTTTCTGCAGCGCTGGCCCCGCCCGGCAGTGTGAAATACACGGACTGCTGCTTCGGGCCAGCACACCCGCCTCACCCGGCCCCAGGCCCCCTGGACTCTGAGGATCCACGCAGGGCTGTGGAAAGGCGCAGGCGGGGTCGTGCTCATGAAGGACCACTGTAAACTTAACAAGCCATCACACGTGTATTACTCTTGTCCCTCCGTTTTTCCAGCCATTGAGTGGAGGGAGTCGGGAGGTCGTCTGCCGAAACAGTAGAGCTCAGGGTTTGCCTTGACGGAACTTGTTCCGCCGGCCCCGCGGAGCCTCCCCTCCTAGACCTCCCGCACGGGAAACAGACAAAACACCTGATCAAGCTGCTGAGCGACGGCCTCGCCCTTCTCGGTAACGCAGTTAAAATGCGGGCCGATGTGTAGGCGTCTGGTCCCGAGACCGCCCGGTGTGATTCACATAAACGAGCCATCCTTGCTCGTAGTTACGGCTGGTTACTCTTTGCTTCCGAGTCCCCTGCCTGCGTTTTTCACAACCGGTTTGCCACCCAATCATAGCGGAGCTTGTCTCTCAACCGCCAGCCCCTCTCTCAAGTCATGCAGACAGGCCAGCGAGAGGCACCAAACGCCAAAGCGGACCCGCGTGAATTAGTACGTACTAGTACGTACGCTCGGGTCGCGGACTCTGTTGTGAGCCAGAGGGCAGGCCAGCAGCAGCCAGTTACGGGGACGAAAATGACAGGCAGGTAGCAGGAAACTCGGCTTCTCAAAGCACTTTCGTAAATGTGTTCTCATCGCATCTTCCCAAGCGGCAGGCAGGCAGGGTGGGAAACTGCGCCTGAGGGAAAGTCAAGCATCTTGCCGAGGGTTACAGGACCAGCGGGTGGTATCTTTCATGTGTACTTTAAAAAAAAATTGACAAAGAGTCCAGTTCAGGGCTCCCAGTAGTTTACAGACTGGTCACCATGGTAACCAGGCACCTGCTCAGCCCCACCCTTACGGTGTGACAAACAGACGAAAAGACAGAGGGACCGGCGGGCTGAGCTGGGTCCCACGTCCCCGCCTCTCCCCTCTCCCCTCATCGCCGGGCATCTGTCTCACAGACGCAAGACTACGAAAGCTGTGTTCCCTGAATACCATCCCTTTGGTCTATCAGGCAGCATCGGGCCAGAGACAAACCCCGTTTTCTCACCATTTGGGGCTGAACTGTATCGCCTCAAAAGTTACACACAGAGGGGCGCCCGGGGGGCTCAGGTCATGATCTCGCAGTTCGTGAGTTCGAGCCCCGCATCGGGCTCTGTGCTGACAGCTCGGAGCCTGGAGCTGCTTCGGATTCTGTGTCTCCCTCGCTCTCCACAAGCTGGACAGACGGTGCAAAACACGGCCTTGCAAAGGCAATACATCTGGAGAGAGAGAGCTCAGAAAACACCGACCTGCCGACACGTCGATGGCACGCTCCCGGCCTCCAGAAGCATCCACTGTTGAAGTCGCCCAGTCGGCGGCACACTGTTACGGCAGCTGAGACCACTACGCTCACCAAGTACCGCCTCACGTCCCTGGTCCTCCCCAGCCCCAAACATCACGTTCAGACTCATATTTTTTCTCCTCTCTCCCTCTCCCTTCCCATTTCCTTAAAAACCTTAGCACACCTTCCCATTGGACCCGCCTTCTCTCCAAGCCTTCCTGGCTCCCTCGGGCAGCCAGCACACCCTACCTGGGCCTCATGGGGACGGGACTGGTCAACGCCTTCAGTACTCTCTGCCCAGTGTGCGTTTATTCTCTAAGTGGACAGGAGCTGCTACCAGGTAGATGCCTCCAACGACGCTTGGAGTGAGTATGGAACAATGGGGAAATACCAGCCATGGCTCTACAGAGGCCGTCTGGAAGTTTCTAGAAGCAAGGGCTCTTTCTTACTCATCTTTGTGTCCATCACCATGTTTGCCATGGTATTATCCATTCGTTGTCTTGAATTAAACACAAATGTGCCTCCCACAGTTTGTAAAAGCCAGCACGGTGGGTACCTTCGGGAAGGTGGAGATGACGGTGAAGGGACTCACCCTGACTAGGCCTTCTCCAGGTACCTGGTCACAGTTTGGCCACAGATGCACCACTTCAGAAAGGCACTCTGGGTTAAAATTTCTAATAGTGAACACTACCTTGAAACAATGCCTCTTTAAATGAAAATAGTATTTTTATGTTAAAAAAATACCAATTAAAAAAAATACCTTTTTTTTTGAAAATTGGGAGAACATTCAGGACGCCTGGGTGGCTTAGTCGGTTGAGTGCCTGACTTTGGCTCAGGTCATGATCTCACGGTTTGTGAGTTTGAGCCCCACGTCAGGCTCTGTGCTGACAGCTCAGAGCCTAGAGCCTGCTCCCAATTCTGTGTCTTCCCCTCTCTCTGCTCCTCTCTCTCTCAAAAATAAACATTAAAAAAATTTTTTAATTAAAAAAAAGAAAGTTGGGAGATTATAGGATTGCCTGCTGACAGAATGATGTTTAGCCAGAAAGACAATTCTGCAAGGTTTATTCTAACTACACCACCCTGCCATCCTTCACTAAGAGTCATGGTAGAAAAAGGAAACAGCATTGCAAAGGCAATAAACCAGGAAGATACTTTTACCTCCTACATCAAAATAATCACAACTTGTGACTAAAATTTTAAGAGACCCGGTTTTCTGGTAGCCATGGTTTCTCCGGAGTACATCCAGCCTACAACTCAGGACTAGCTCATGCCTGTGAGCGGCTGTGGAATCCTTTATCCTGCATAAAGGCCAATTCCTATGCTTCCCTGGAGTCAAGAAGGGATATTCGTTATGCCCTCTCCGTGATAGTCACGAAGCCGGTGTGCATAATGGTTCAAGGCTCACAGACGTCATTTCAGGGATTCCGGCCCCTCGGCCCCCCTGACATCACGACCATCCTCAGTGCAGCCAGAACAACAGACATCTGCACCTGTGTGCGTAACTGCAGACAGCGCGCGCCCGTGCACACAGAAGTTTTTATAACGAAGTCGAGACCTCTAACCTTTCAAAAAGCACATTTACCGTAAGCAGTGGCTCTTAATACTGTTATTAGAAACGTCCACTAGCAAGTTCTGTATTTTTCCTTAGCCGGACGCCAGTGTTGGTATTCCTAGTGCCTCTTCCCTGCACCTGCTCACTCGTGCAGAGCTCGCTCGTCATTTCGGACCTTCCGAGATAACGGGTGATTTGTCCGGCAAGCCAAGGTTGGTCTGGTAGTCACGACGGCCGGCTGCGTCCTGGCGGGGACGGCTCAGGGGAAGCCGCGAGTATTCAGGACTTCTCGAGAATATGCATGCAGTCACTAAGGTTAACTCGGGACTCCAGAGCGGTAAGAGGAAGGAAGATGGAATATGGAAATCACATGGAAATAAGTCACAAAATATCGAAAGCATCAATTACTTGGATGGCATCTGCACAGACGGCTGAAATGATTTGCACTTTAAAACTCCCATCACACCCCTGAGGGTCACGGCATCACTAAAAGTTAGAAACGGGAAAGGCATCTAAACAAAGACCTACAGCCGATGTCCCGTCCACTTTAGGAGTAAATGCCGGGGCGCCTGGGGGCTCAGTCGGTTAAGTGTCAGACTTCGGCTCAGGTCATGATCTCATGGGTTGTGAGTTCAAGCCCCACATCTGGCTCTCTCTCTCCTCTGCATTCTCTCTCTCTCTGTCCCTCCTCCACTTGCTCTCTCTCTCTCTCTCTCAAAATAAATAAACTTTAAAAAAAAGAAATTTGATTCTTATATTTACATCGGAATCCCTGAGTTACGTGTCTTCATGTTTAAGACCCTCGCTGTCTGAGACGACAGAGGAAGAGAGCAAGTTAGAACTTTCCAGGCCAGGCACCCTACCTCACCACCACGTCTCTCACTCCCCCTCCCCGAAACACACTCCACCAGGACCTGGGGGTCAGAAGCAAAAAGAAACAAAACTGACCACCTTAGATACATCCGCTTCTCCCGTAACACTTGCTACGTTTGCGCTTTGGGAAAGAGCGAGGGTTAGTTTCCGGCTCCTGAGGGCACATGTGTTTCTGCAGATTTCACCCACAGAGTTCGGACGCTGGTGTTGAAAATACAGAAGTCGCCTCACTTCTTTTTCTTTCCATTGCCATGGAAACTAAAAGTCATCTCCTACCCAAGTTGAACGAGATGTTTTGAAATAATCGGTTCCAATTTTTCATGACAGCAAAGAACCACTTCCTGTTTTCAGTTTTCACAGAGAAAAAAGGCAAAAACAAAACAAAACAAAAAACATTTAGGCATGGTTTGAAGTACCATGACCTACAGAAAGGATGTGACCCGGTGAAGGATGTTCACAGATGTGACCCAGTGAAGACCCAGCAAAGGGAAGCTCTGGCCCACCACCCGCTGAGAGCTGGCTCACCCAGCCCCACGATGCTCCATGCGTTCCCATGACGACCATTCGGGAAGGTATAACACACTGAAAACATATATTTAGGGGCACCTGGGTGGCTCAGTTGGTTCAGCGACCAACTTCGGCTCAGGTCATGATCTTGCGGTCTGTGAGTTCGAGCCCCACGTCAGGCTCTGTGCTGACAGCTCGGAGCCTGGAGCCTGCTTCGGATTCTGTACCTTCCTCTCTCGCTGCTCCTCCCCCACTCGCTCGCTTGCTCTCGCTCTCTCAAAAATGAATAATAAACTTTTTTTTAAAAAAAGAAAACATATATTTAGATAGCATGAGAATATTCCAGTCATCATTAGAAAAAAGAAATCCCCATTAAGTTCTCTCACTTTAGTTAGAAGTAAATGTTGATTTTTCTCGCACATCAGAAATCCCTGAAGGCTACGTTTTAATGTTTCATACCATTTCCATCAAGCAAACACAAACCCACAACTGGGATGTCACAAGGAGCCCCGCTGATGGCGCACAGGGAAATTAAGAAGTCAGATCGTCCCCGCTCTAAACCCCTGCAGCTGCGCGCCAGGCTGGCGGCGACACCGAACAGGATTCCCGGGGAGGACGGGACTTGAAAATGAAGAACGGTGGAAATACTCTCACACGGGTGGGCTTTGCGAGACTTAACAGAAAACTAGGGGGGAGGGGAAGAAGGGAAAGAAAAAAGACTCAGAGAGGGAGGGAGACAAAACATAAGAGACCCTTAAATACTGAGAACAAACCGAGGTGGGAGGGGGGACTGGGAGCAGGGAGAGTGGGGGACGGGCACCGAGCAGGGCACGGGTTGGGATGAACACTGGGTGTTGTATGGAAACCTATTTGACAATAAAAAATTTAAAAAAATAAAAAATGAAGGAGTACTGTGGCCTTTCCCTTCAGCGAAGGCGGGGACAGCTGAATAGCCCTCCACACAGATGGAACGTGCTGCTGTTTGTGGGATAATCAGAAGTCCTTAATTTCCCCCACTGCCCTTCCTCGAGGTGTTAGAGAGAGAGAGAGAGAGAGAGAGAGAGAGAGAGAGAGAGAGAGGTCCAAGCTAGAAGACAGGAGCCCTGGGCACCTGTGAAGACATCGCGGAGCCGTGCCTTTGTGGGAAGACAGGGGCTTGTGTCGTTGACGGCAAAACAGGGACTTTGCACAAGCTTCCTTTCTGATTTTAAACACTTTACAAGAGTACATTCCATTGAAGTAGATGGACAGTCTGGTCAGAAAAAGCAGCCTCTTCCATCTTTCTGTGTACTTCGTCACACGTGAACAAGGGACGCAGTAGCTCCCCACCTAGCTCGCCTGCTGTAGGAGAAGCTACCAGTGGAGGCTGGCCCCCCACAAGTGGCAGGCTGGGTAAGTGGGGAGACACCACAAGGGCTCAGAGAACAGAACTACGCCCGCGGGCATCGAGGGGTTTCAGACCTCTTGTTTCTGGTTACAGCCTGTAGACTATATTTTTTTCTTTTAATGGCATTATGTAAGTGTATTTATTTTAAAAGAGAGAGAGCAGCAGGGGAGGGGCAGAGAGAAGGAGAGACAGAATCCCAAGCAGGTCCCACACCACTAGTGCAGAGCCCGATGCAGGACTCGAACTCACACACCCTGAGATCACGACCTGAGCCGAGATCCAGAGTAGGACGCTTAACGGACTGCGCCACCCCGGCGCCCCTTAAATGGCATCGGTTCTGTACGTGTAGATGAATAATGACAAAGGCCAGTGCCCCGGGGGCTGGGCCAGGACACAGGCGTGCTGCTTTCCGGGGTGCGCTGAGGCGTCCCCCGCCCGGGGGAGGTGCTGTGAGCCCCGGGACGGCCGAAGAGAAGTCTCTCCTAGGAGAAGGGGTTGCAGGCTCCTCATCTAGGGTGGATTCTGTAAAGACAGCTTACTTTCCCCGTACGAATTAGTGTGGAAGAGATTTTGGTTAAACACAGCAAACTGAACAAATGTCGCGTTTTTGTTTTTGTTTTTGTTTTTTCTTAGCTCCCTTCTGATGTCCCTCTAAACGGTCAGTAAAGGCAATTAAAAAAAAAAAAAAAAAAAGAGGGATGCACCTGTACGGGCACAGAAGCCTGAAAAGAAATCGCAGCCACGAAATTTGGGAACCAGGAAAGGTGAAGGACGTGGGGCAGTACGGGCAGAACTGAGGCAGCTGAACCGTGCACCTGCGGGGGGGGGGGGGAGGGGGGACCAAGAAGCAGGCCCAGGTCGCCCGGAGACCTCCGGGAAGCTGAGAGACCAGAGGCACCGTCCGGCTCTGGGAGAAGGGGCGGAGGTGCGACGAAAATCAGGGGG
The DNA here is from genome assembly GCA_030068075.1 of Paguma larvata. Classification (NCBI taxonomy): domain Eukaryota; kingdom Metazoa; phylum Chordata; class Mammalia; order Carnivora; family Viverridae; genus Paguma; species Paguma larvata. The sequence continues at coordinate 23,030,900 of CM057829.1, forward strand.
ACTGGCTTAGGGTCTTTCGGAGAAGCAGGCGACTCCCAAGACCCCCTCCCTGCCCCGGAGAAACGCGGGTTTCCTCTCCAGCGCTGCTGAACTACAGGGGAGGCTGAGAACAGGGGCGGCACGGGCGCCGTCCCGGAAGTGAGAGGAATAGATCTCTTTACTTAACGGCAAGGTCCCCCAGTCCCCTTCCCACGGTCGGATCCCTAAACGCTCACCGCCAGGCTGGCACCGCCAGGGCAACAGATCCAAAGATTCCTTTCGAAGAAAGTGGACCAACCCGACTGAACACAGATACTGAACAATGGAAGTCAGCCAATGAAACGGCAGGGAGCAGTCACCCTGCAGTGAGACGCCCCCAACCGGAGGAGGCGTGCCTGCGCCGTTTCCTCAGTGTTTCACCTGAAATCTAACCGGACACCGACCTATACAATGGCAGATGTCAGACACATTTCAAATTAAAAAAATAATAATAATAATGTTTATTTTTGAGAGTGAGAGCGAGCAGGGGAGAGGCAGGGAGAGAGAGGAACAGAGGATCCCAGGCAGGCTCTACACTGCCAGCACAGAGCCCGACGTGGGGCTCGAACTTCAGTTCGTGAGATCATAACCTGAGCTGAAGTCGGACACTTAACCAACTGAGCCACCCAGGCACCCTTATATTTCAATTTTTTTAAAAAAAGATCTAACCAGACAGCCAAGGAAAGCCTCTAACAATGAGACAGAGATAAAAACATAGAAAGAAACAAAGAAACCCAGAAGAAACAGAGATATTGCAGGAAAATAAAGTTTAAAATAACAGATGAATCCTTGGAGATATAATGGAAGATATCACATCCATAAAACAAGAACAAGATGCTACAAAAATGTACATTCAGAGAATATGAAAGAGCTCTTAGAAATTAAAAATATGACCAAAAAAATCAATAGATGGGAGATTAAAAACTGAAGTTTTTTGATTTTAAGGGAAGTTGAGAAAATAGAAAAAAACTGAGAGAGATGGAACAAAGGAGAGATATGTGGAGAGTCAGTCTAAGAAGGCCTATACCCAAATATGTGCAGGGGTGCCTGGGTGACTCAGTCAGTTAAGCATCCAACTCTTGTGATTTTGGCTCAGATCATGATCTCGAGGTTCAAATCAAGCCCTGCATCAGGCTCTGCGCTGACAGCATGGAGCCTACTTAGGATTCTCTCTCCTCTCTCTCTGCGTCTCCCTCACTCACATTTTCTCTCTCTCTCTCTCAAAAATAAAGAAATAACCATTAAAAAAAAAGATTCCAAATACTTGGAAAGAGAAAAGTTCCAGAAAGAGAGAAGAGGGAGAAGGAAACTGTCAAAGAGATAGTTCAATAATGTTTTTCCAGAACGGAAAAATAAACATCTCCAAAATTTAAAAGCCCACTGAGTACCCAGTCCAGTAAGCAAAAGAAGTTGCACCAAGGCACACAGTGGAAACTTCCAGAACGCCAGGAACAAAAGAGCCTAAAAGCTTCCAGAGAGGAGGGAAAGGGATTATTTACGAAGGTTTGGGAAACAGAATGGCATGAAACTTCCCAACTGGCAGGACGGGATGGAAGGACAACTGAGCAGTGGTTTCAAAATTCTGAGAGAAATCATTATCTAACCTAAAGTTTTATACCTAGCCATACAGTCAAGTTTGAGTAGGAAAAAAAGACATATTCAGACATGCAGAGTCTCAAAAACAGTGCACTTCCCACACAGCTGTTCCCAGGAGGCTACTAGGAGTGAGCTCCACAAAAAATGAAGGTGTGACCAAGAAGAGGAAGTTGTGGAGGCCACGGCACAGGAGATCTCTCCCCTGGAGAAGTGAAGGAAATTCCCAAAATAATGGTAAAGAAAAACAGTAGGATAACTTGAAAAAGCAGAGCCAGAGAATACCCAGCCAGCTTGAGGGGGATGATGAAGGGTCTGAGAGAAAAATGAAGTTGAAATTTCATCATCACGGCGCGTGCCTGAGTACACCAAGAAGAAACCAACGGCCTGTCAGAGTTTAGAGATGGCTTGATAGTAGTTACACAGAAAACTACGCAAATGGGAAAAAAAAAAAAAAGGCAACTGAAGTGGGAAGGAGAAAAAGAGAGTCACACAAGAAAGGAAACAGAACTAGAGCCCGCTTTGTGACTCAACTAACATAGGAAAGATAATGTACAGATTAAGTACTGAGTTGGCCAAAAATCATCATAAAATTAAAGTGGAGAGAACGGAGGAGACGGCCACGTTCTCGCGTGTGTTTGGACACCTGTAGCCTTATTGCGGGGTGGGGGACAAGAGCGAGCAAGACTTCCACAGTCATCAGGGACAAAGTTAATCATATCTAAATTTGCAAAGTACAATCACGAAACTTACTTTAATCAAATTTGAGATGTCACCTACTAAAAAGATCTTCATTATTTTATGTACCTCTTAAAATTAAAATAAAAAGTCAATTAAACTATGACATGCAATCGCTTGTAAGACCCAAAGGCCCAAAGATTTCAGAAGTATTAACATGGAAGGGAGGGAAGGACGTATGGTTTACAAATATAGTGGTGTGTTCTACGAGAAAGAGCCGGACCAGTTCAAATGGGTCACCTGCGGGGAGCAGGAATCCAGGTGGGGAGGGGTGAGGCGCGTGGTTGCTACTCTTGTTACAATCTTTGTTAAACTTGAAAAAATATTCCATGTGTAACTTTACTGTTAAGGGTTTACTAAGTTTTAAAAAAATAAGAAAAGAATTTAGATCACAACCTCCAATTAAAAAACAAAACGAACAAAGATCTCACTGCTCTAGGGAAAGAGCTTAAATGCTACTTAATGAAACTACTTAGCATAAAAACATCTTGTAATTCTCATTATTTTACTACTCAGAATCAACAGCAAATGGATGAGGAAAGCTATAAAATAATCCAAAAGCACTCTAAAGCTGCTACCCCCATCTCCTGCCCTCGTCTCCCAAATGGAACAAAATGTGAAATATTAACTGCTCATTTGCCTACTTTATGCGTATTTGTTTGCTTGTGTTTCGGAGACGGTGTGCTCTCCCGTCGGGCCTTTACTTCCCAGAGGCGGTGTCCTTTGCTCCAATGGAGCGGGCTCGCTCCTCGCCTCTTGAGCTTAGACGAGCATCAGTTTATGAAGGACACAGGAGTCAGCAGTGCCAGGCTGTACCACAGGTGCGGGGGAGTCAGGCACTTGCTCCCCTGCTTAGGAGAAACCGGACTGGGGTGTGGGGTGTGCATACAAAAAAAATAATAATAAAATTTCAAAAGAAAACTTTATTGCGGTTAGACCTAAACTCTCTCCTGAGGAAAGGTGGTTACTCCGGCCTCCCCAAGTACATTTTTTTTCCAAACGTGCCACTCTTCAGTTTCCATGGGTCTGGAAGCAGCGCTAGAGGCAGGATTGTTAGCCTGTCTCTCAAACCCTGACCAGAGCCCGGACGTTGGAAGAGAATTCAGCCGAGCTCTCAGACGGAACCCGTCCGCAGTTCCACACACGCCTGACCACGCAAGCACCACGCGCCAAGCAGCAGAAGTTAGCAAGGACGACGGACGGTCTGACATTTCACAAGCTTACCCACTAGCCTGTCGCTGGTTTCAGGGATGTGGCAGAGGACAGAAGGCTTCCGGGTCCGAGACCAAGAGCTTCACTGCTCACAATAGCAGGGTGTCGCCATCCGCACCCACTCCCCAAGGCCTCCCCCCACAGGGCAATGGGATACGCACAGCGGCTTGCACTCCAGGGCGAGAACCCACAGCTCAGGGAACCCCAACCCTCTCCCTCTGAATACTTTCATCGTGCTACGATACACCCCATTTTAACCCGTTTCGAGCATGCCGTTCAACGGCACCGTGTCTCTTATAAACGGCAGTAAGCTGCCTGCCCTTTCCACCTCGGGGAGACACTGTCTTTACTCCACCGGACAGTACACAGACCGGGCCTCTGCCCTAAGCGGGCGTTCTCGGTCGCACTACTATCAACACCCCGGCCTGGACAGTTCTCCGTTGAGAGGGCGCCGTGCGCACTACGAGACCATCCAGCAGAGTCCCTGGCCACTTCCCAGCAGATGCCGGCAGCGGTCCCCGCAGCGGGCACCGTCAAAAATGTCCCCAGAAATTGCCAAACAGCCCTTAGAGGCCAGACTGCCTCCAGCTGGGAACGACGGTTCGGAGGAAGTCACGAGGTCTGTCTTTCAAGGTCGTTCAAACACCCTCGAAAAGTTAGTCTGGAACAAAGCCAACCTGTACAGGCCTCTGCTCCCAGTTTGTGCCGAAACACCAAGAGATCTGTGCAGGGCCGGCTCCCGGCGGGGGCCTCGACGTTTGCTTCTAGAACTTGATCTGCTTTTCGGGCACAAATTACTTGGCCGATTACGGATGACATTTATACACACGCGCGTGTGCGAGTGCACACGCACACACACACACACACACACACACACACACACATCTTTCTTCATGGCCCTTTGACTGAAGTTTTAATATGAGCCATTTAGATGACAGGAAATCAGTCCAAAGAAGTTAACAGCTACATCCCAAAGGGAGTGTATGTAAGTATCAGTCATAGTTGAGCCAATAGTATATACAAGGACAATATTTCCTTTCTTACATAGGAATTTTTTCCTTCCTTGAGCTAATCATTTTTTTTTTTTTGCATTTAATACTCTTCCCCCAGATTACTCATATGCTTTGAAATTGGACAGAACTGCATTTAAATACCAACTCCTGGGGCGCCTGGGTGGCCCAGTTGGTTGAGCGTCTTGACTTCAGCTCAGGTCACAATCTCATAGCTCGTGGGTGCGACCCTCGCCTTGGACTCTGTGCTGACAGCTCAGAGCCTGGAGCCTGCTTTGGATTCTGCGTCTCCCTCTCTCTCTCCCCCTTTCCTGCTTGCCCTCTGTCTCTCTCTCTCTCTCTCGAGAAAATAAACATTAAAAAAATTTTTTTTTCAAATACCAACTGCTCTGCGTAACGGTACTACCCTGGACAAGTAATCCCATCTACATGAGCTCATTTTCTTTCTACATATAAAGTAGGTGTGATGAGACCTAATTTTGGGGTTGTCATCACAGTTATATGAAGACAAAAGCGCCCAGTACAGTGCCTGGCTCTCGGCAGGTACTTAGTAAACAGTACCTATCACGTAATGAAGAACACAGGGTGTGTCCTCAGGGGCGCTCTCACCGTAACGGAGCTTTACGCCAATTTCTCCACACCCTCCAAAATTTATAACATGGCTGCTCAGGATACGGAGCACAAGGTCTCCAGGCCATAGAGAGAATGACTCTAAGACCTGAACGCATAAGTATCTCTTGCTGACCACACATGCTAGCTAAGTCCAGCGCTATTATTAACAGGGTCAAAGAAGAAAGTAAGCCGGACCTTTTGTTAGCCAGTTTTATTTCCTTCAAACTGACATCAGTGTGTTGACGGTGCCCAGGTCTTCCCAATCTGTTTACTCGGTCTCTCTGCACGCTTCTATTTGAATACGCTAGCCCTCTGCACTCCCATGAGAAATCGAGCTCTTTGGACACTTGTCCCAGGCTGTTCAGGAAGTTTCAGAGACCAGTTCCCTCTGCCGGCTCCTCGTGACACCAAACGTACAAGTAAAGAAACACCAAGGCACCCGGGTGGCTCAGTGGGTTACCGGTCGGCCTCCTGATTTCAGCTCGGGTCATGATCTCAAGGTACGTGAGTTCGAGCCCTGCTAACAGCACAGGGCCTGCCTGGGATTCTGTGTCTCCCTCTCTCTCTGTCCCTCCCCTGCTTGCTCGCTCTCGCTTGCTCTCTCTCTCTCTCTCTCTCTCTGTCCCCCTCTCTCATAAGTAAATAAATAAACATTAAAAACAATTTCTTTAAATAAAGAAATACCTATCACAGATTTTGAAACTTAAGTGATTAACCAAGAGATTTCTCTTTCGGTAACAGTGCTAGGATCTGCTTTGATTTTTCGCATTTTGGCTCCAGAATATGAATGAGCCTGGTTGGGGCAGCTGTAGGGTGCTGTCTACACAAGATGATTACTCTTCTTTGTCTTAAAATGTAACATTTAATGATAGCTTCACAGAAGACTTAAAATTCCATTTTCCCTCAGGAAGGAAAAAAAATACCCATAACCGGAGTTTACGAAAAATGATTAGTTGTAGCTAATCCTGGGTAATAAATTGGATTTTTGAAATCTGTGTGATTTTTAGCGCATTAGGCTTTTCATCAGGAAGGCGACGCTTAGAGGAAACGCCTGCGGAATAACCAAGCAGCGACGTCGCTGCCACGCTGTTAGGACAAACACAATCGAGAAGATTGTCCGCGGCACTTGCTGGCTTGTGAAATTTGCTTTCGGAAAAGGAAACATCACGTAATAGTCCAAAGACAAGTGGCGATTCCTAGCGACTTCTCGTTCCCTTGAGCCTGGGGTAGGGTTTCCGCCTCCCCGACCTCAATTCCAGTCCTCCATTTAGAAACGTAAGAAATCTGCTTGAATTGTATTAAAAAGCCTAACTGACTTATTTCTCGCATCGTTTAACCCACATGAACACTCCCTCATCCCTTCTACAAGCACGTGTAGACAAACACACACAGACTCTCTCGCTCTCGCTCTCTCTCCCCTACAAATACAGTGTTCCAGTGGCCTAAAAGGAGAATCAATATCACACACAGCAAGTATTTGAGTTGCAGCTGTATAAGCAATGCTTCTATGAAAAACAAATTCCAACCACAGCAATTTCAAAGACCCTTCAGGAGAGAACATCACAGCATTTAAAACAAATAAAAAACAAAAAAAAAAAACAAAAAAAAAAAAAACCTCCTTTTCTAAAAGGAGGAATTTTTTCTAGATAAAGACCCCAAGCCAATAATTTGTTTCTCCCGCCTTGCATCTCATGGCTTACCCCACACACACCTTATTCTTCAATGTTATTTATCAAAGTTACACCATTTTCCAGAATTATCAAAAAAATAAAAACAAAAAAGACAGTCCAAATGGCTGTTCTCTTGGTAGGAATACGAGGAAGACCGGAGGTGTGTTGTGTGGTTTTGTGTTTAAGGCTGCCCTGCCACCTGGCTCCCTGAGCAGGCCGACCGGGGGACGCATAGGAACAGCCTGGGGCAGGTAACACAAGACTCGAAAGCGGTGGTTGGTTTAGGCGCATTTTTAAAGACGCGGAGACTACCTGATCAACCGGGATCTCGACTTGAGTGTCTTCATCTTCTTGGACTTCTGCTGCCCCCCGCGTCTCAGACCTCTCCGTTCCGGCTTTGAAGACGCCTTCATCTGTATCGGAGACAAATGCACAGCGAAAATCAAAGTCCAACTGTGACATCATGTGGCTGAACGGTGAAATGACAACCCAGACCCAATGAAGATCATGTTTTCTAATCCATATCTCGGCTCCCTTTGTGCCCTGCCCCCAGTTCCTCTGCCATCTTCACCCTGGGAAGAGGGGCAGTGGCCCGGACGAGGTGGGCCCAGCAGGGCGGAGCTGCGTCCCAGAGCCCTCCCTGACCCTCCGGCTGCTGATTCAGCGACACGACCCTGCAGATATATTTAGACAGAGAGGACCACACATCTGTTATTTGCTCGCCACGCCTATCCGGGAAGCAGTGACGAGGCTTGGTGCCTGAAAAACGCTAGTGTCAGAGGCTCTCCTTTCCAAAGAGAATGCTATGGGCTGAGTACTGCGTTCTGGAATCACAGAGCGGACTCTGGGTCTCGCACAGATCGATCTTTTATTCTGCAGATTTCCGCAGGACTTTCACAACCTAGGTCTTAAAATCCTGAGCTGTAAAATGCACCTAAATCTCTAAGACTTTAGGTTAAGCTCCCGTGACCTGTTCTCCCCACAGAAAGCAATGATAGCTGTTTTCCATAACCGAAGTCATTTTCCCGTTTCCCCTCCATCTTCTCTCCTCCGGGCCACGTCGTCAAAGAGTCCCAGAATCGTTTGTCACACTCTCTGCGTGCCCCCAAAATAGGCTTAAGGCTTCAGTCCTCACAAAGGTTTCCTCTGTCCAATTTTTAAGGATCTCCAGCGATGGAGAGCTCACCTCTTTCTCTGGTAATCTATTACAGGACTAGAATTACCCCTGCACTGAAGGAAGTATGGTTTCACCTTTTGTCTTGAATCCCCTCTGTTTCTCCAACAGAAGCTTGCTTCCCAGAGCACAGTGACCGGACGCGTGTCACGTGATCACATTTCACAGTGTTGAAGTTATAAAGTCACTCCTGATTAAACGTAAAAGAGATTCTTACACTCATGGAGGTGCAGTTATACATAAGGCACCATGGGAGTCGACGTGGCCACCTAAGATACAAATGAGGGGTTGACTGGCCGCTCGGGTGGCTTACAGACCAGTGAGCGTCTGTTCAGACATGTACACGCGCCCCGGTAAGGCCCCCTGACGGAAGCGCCGTACGAGGGGACACAGCAGACGGCTGCGGGCACTCAGCAGATACAACCAAGTGGAAAAGGGAGGGAGGGAAGGAGGAAATGCAACCAAACTCAAGCCCTTCTGGTTTCTCCAAGAGAAACGTTTTCTCTTGTACCTTTTTAATTACGTTTTTTTTGTACCTTGACTGGGTGTTGGCTTCTCTACTCTCCTTTTTAAAAACCAGGGACGGCATGGCTGCCCTCAAAGCTGATTATACGCATAAGATTAATTCGCATGGATTAACTCATTTTGAGGATTATCTACAGCAATCGTCGACTCCCAGGCTGGTCCTTCCTATCACCCAACAAAGTCTTTCCACCCAGGGAGCCCTTTTCTTCTTCTGTCAGCTCTTGCAGGCTTGAGCAATCCAGAGCAATTTTTCATTCATCAGTTTTCTCACTTAAATCGTCCTAAATGTACATGAAAATGAAAAATAATCATACACACAGGGATCCTGACAAAAGCATTACCAAATGACGATGTCAGCACTGGCATTACCACGAGTGCCAACCCTCCCCAAAGACACGTCCCACACCGCATCTCCAAGGACTATGTCCCGACTCTGTCATGTCTTACAACTGAGAACGCGGACCCACCGTGAAATCTCAGCCGAAATCCCAGCAACGTCCGAAGAAAGAATATAGAAAGTGAGACAGAGAATGTGATGACGTCCTTGGGGATGTAGGAATAAATGCACAGAGTTCTGATCGTGCACTCTACCAAGCCATGCTTGACCTAACCAAAGTACACGGAAAGCCGCTGTGAGGGGCTACGAAAATAACTTACAATTATTCTGCTGTAATGAAGGAAGAGCAGACGGGAGTCCACAAAAGTGGAGTCAAAAGAGATTGGGGAAGCTATTGGTCTCGCCATCCAATTCTGGAACCTGGAACTCGCGGAGATGATGGGGGAAGCAAGAGAAATCCCATCTGCCTTATCCACATGTCGAGTTCATAACCCTGAGCAGGTTCACGGGCAGATTTCAAAACACAGGCTGCACGATTTATCAAAGGTGATCTCCGGTGTGGTTTTCGAAGGAAACCCAGGCGTGTGTGACATTCACTGCTACCTTCTGGATTACCTCAGAAGACAATAATCACACTCATCCACGAACTCTCCCTAGAGTCAACCTGCAGAGAAGGACGCTGCTCTATAGCAGTGACCCGAGTACGTGACCTCAGTACAGGTCACACGGTGACATTTTAGCACCCATGTGTTCCACCTGCTTTCAAAGACACTCCCAAGAGCAACCTACAGATACAAACGGAATATATTCTTAAATACGCACATTCAACGGAACGCTTAACGGGAGCCACGCGTGACTTGCTGAGGTGTTTCAGAATAAACATTTCGCCGGAAGAGAAAAATAAAATCAATAGCAACAAATAAAATAAAACTGAAAGGGGGCTGGAATAGAAAATGGCAGCCACGGGGTAGAGAAGGCACAGAGACAAATCGAGAAAACTCAGCGTTGTGTACGGTGACGTGGAGAGGAGAGAGATACAAGCGTGCGTCTGCGGTGCAGGTGGAGGGCCTTGTCGGTCAGGGAGCTGATGCATGAGCCACCTCCGACAGCAGAGCAGGAAGGGGGTCAGAGGGAAGTCACAGGAATAAACAGTGGCCAAAAAAAAAAAAAAAAAAAAAAACAGCTAGAAAATTACTCTGTGTTAGGAGAAAGCCTACTAGGATTTTAATGTTTACTATACATGTTATATAAAACTAAAAATAAAGAAATATGAATTTCTAGAGAAAAAACAATTTTTACACAAGCACTGATTATAAACTGTTCGTATAATATGTATGCATTTTTGAAAACTTGGAAAAATGAAGAAAATAAAGAGCCTTCTAACTTCATGACCCAGAGACAATCGCCACTAATAATCTGACAATAGACTCTCCCTCCCTTTCTCTCTCGCTCCATCTTTCTCATACACACATACACACACACACACACACACACACACACGCTCATTCATAAAAGTGGAATCTTACTGTATATATAATTTTCTAAGGCTGTTTTTTACTTTAAAATCACATCGGGGCCATTTCCCATGTCATAAAATGTCATCTGAACACACAGGAAGTTGCGGCACGTGGTGGTACCGCCCTGTAATTAAGGGACAACACTAAACAAGGAAACGTCGTTTTTAAACGAAGGGGGTGGATTTCATTCATTCGGCTGATGGGTAAATGTGTGTCAAGGTCCACTAGACAGAAGTCACCCGGGGACACCTGGAAGGCTTGCTCTTGCCCGGCCTGGCATCTTGCGGAAAGGTCACAGAGGCGTGCACGATTGAGCTTTCCGCGTCCACACCCTGTGGCTCCTCTCCTGCCTCACGGGTCCTGGCTTCCCCAGAATAAGCACGGTGCTCTGCCCACAATGAGCCCTGGGGAATGCTTATTGAAATTTCAGCCGAAAGACAAGTTCCCGGTTTAATCTCTTCCTTGCATGTTGAGTCTCTTCTTGTCTACGCCCCTTTAGCCCCGCTCCCTGCGCCGTGGCCAAGCATTGAACTTTCTCTTCCAAAACTTCCCCTGAGCATGTGACATCCTGCTTTCGATGCAAGTGTGATTTATATGATTAATTCACATAAGTCTTCAGTCTCTCTCCACTGAATGTCTCCTCTTAGAGGAAATGTCACCAATCTGTGTTTCTCCATCCTGTATCTGTCACCTGAGTGGTTTCAATCCTTGGGCGATGAGCCACTCCACACCCTGCCGCAATACTTTAGCTTCTCAACCCCACCGAGATCTCCAACTCCACCTTGGCACACGTCCTTTTCATCTCGTGCAGGGACCTCCATCACGGCCCGCCCGCTGAGTCCACGGTGTTAGCTCACGCCTCACGCCTGAGCCGCGACACCCGGCTGACGCTCTCCAGCCTTGTCCCTGTGCGGTTGCCTGCTGGAGTCCATGAGTCCAGCCCTGTCTCTCCGGTTCTCCATTTCACTCTCCGGGTTTCGGCAGCACCGCCAGCCTCCGTGGCCAGCTCAGGCCTCCTCTGTGCTGGACCACTATTCTCTAGTCACACGCTCCCCTCGGACAAGGCCATCAGGATCACGGTGTGAACACCAGCCGTATGCCAGTGACTCTTTGATCTATGTCGGCCTCTTCAGAGATCCCAAAACATACATCCAATTGTCTAACCTGACATCTCGGCTTTGATATCAAATACGCATCTCAACCTTAACATCATCAAAACAGAACTCTGGTTCCTCCTGGCCAACTGCCCATCAACTCGATTCCGCCCCCCAGGAAAGGGCAGCACCACTCACTCCCCAAACCTTGGAATGATCCTGATTTCCTTCTTGCTCTCGCTTCGTGTATCCATTCCATTGTTGTCTTGTCAACTCGATTTCTTTTTAAATGTATCCCCAATCTGTGAATATTATTCCCATCTCTGTCGTCAACGTGGACTAACCACTACTGTCTGCAGGACGGGCAGTTGTAAAGCTTACACGTCAGCACCTCTCTTCTTCAACTCCTGCCGTCCTGTAATTCATCCTCCACGGAACGGCCAAGTGAGCTCAACGGATGATAAAAAGTATTCAGAAGCTCTAACATCTTCCCGGCATGCATGGACCCCAGGCCTTTGCCACGGCTCGCAAGGCTGTGGTCTGGCACCTGCCTCGCTCTTGGTGCACGCTTCCTCCCACTGTCCCTTTGCCCACTAACCTCCGGCTACATTCTGCTCCTCCAACAGGCAGCTCATTCCCACCTTTGCGCTTCCAATGCCCTCTCCCTGGAATGTTCTACCCCCTTTTTTCACGACACTGGCTGCTCCTCATCGCGCAGATCTGAGGAAACCCTCTTCCTTCCCACTCCAGTAGCCACCACTCACTCATTTTGTTGTGTTTTACTTCTCTGCCTCGCACTTCTCTGCCCACTTTCTCCTGTCTAGTTTCCTGGTGCACTGTTTGCCAGTCTCCGCCAAACCATGAGCTCCAAGAGAGAGGGTAGCACGCCCATAACGTTCAATGCTGCATCCCTGGTCGTGTAAAGAGTTCCGCGAACAGTCGATCAAAAGGTATTTGTTGAGAGAATGAAGAGAATACGCTCAAAAATATCTGCTGCACTGAAATAAAATGGAACGAGCGTACTGTTCATTCATTCATTCATTATTTTTTTTCTTTTTTTTTTTTTAAGTGTTTATTTATTTTTGAGAGACATAGAGCAGAGAGTGGGCAGGGGAAGGGCAGAGAGAGAGGGAGACACAGAATCTGAAGCAGGCTCCAGGCTCTGAGCTGTCAGCACAGAGCCTGACGCGGGGCTCAAACTCACAGACTGTGAGATCATGACCTGGACTGAAGTTGGCTGCTTAACCGACTGAGCCACCCAGGCGCCCCTCATTCATTATTTTTAAAGACTTTATTTTTGAGGCGCCTGGGTGGCTCAGTCAGTTAGGTGTCCAGCTTCTGCTCAGGTCATGACCTCAAAGTTTAGGAGTCTGAGCCCCACATGGGGCTCTGTGCTGACAGCTCAGAGCCTGGAGCCTGCTTCCAATTCCGTGTCTCCCTCTCTCTCTGCCCCTCCTGGCTCATGCTCTGTCTGTCTCTCTCAAAAATAAATATTAAAGAAAAATTTTTAAAAAGACTCTATTTTTAAGTAATCTCTACACCCAGTGTGGGGTTCAAACTCACAACCCCAAGATCGAGATTTGCACACTATACCAACTGAGCCAGCCAAGCACCCCAGGAGCATGCCATTTAGAAGGCACTAGCCCAGTCCGTTAATTCTTCATGCCCTTACACCATTTATGCTCGCATTTGGCCATAGGCGGCAGTATAGCATTTGGATGAGTGGGGGGACTAACGGGGGTTAAAGAGAAAGAAGGCTGGAGTGTGGCAACACGGATCAACTATGTACACTATGGGTGGTGGGTAAAGTAACAGCCCCTCAAAGACACCCATCTCCTGCTCCTCAGAAACTGTGACCACGTTGCATTGCGTGGCGGAGGTGAACTAAGGTTCGAGATGGAATTACCATTGTAATCAGTTGACTGTGAGCTGGAGACGTTGTTCTGGGTTATTCTTGTGGACCCAATGTCATCACAAAGGTCCTCATAAATGAGAGAGAGAGGCAGGAGGACTGGGGTCATGGTGATAGAGTGAGGGAGAGACTCCCTAGGCCACTGCTGGCTTTGAAGGTGAAGGGGGACAGAAACCAGGGACCGTAGACAACCTCCGGTAACCGAAAAAGGCAAGGGTGCAAATTTTCCCCCTTAGAGGCTCCGGAAGGAGCGCGGCCCTACCAGCGCTCTGATTACAGGCCAGTGGGGACCATTTTGGAATTCTGACCTCCAGGGCTGTAAAATCATGAATTTGCATGTTGTCTTAAAGCGCCCAGTTTGTGGTGATTGGTTACGGCACCAAACAGGAAACTCGTACACCACGTGTCTAATAACCATGGTCCAGGGGCGCCTGGGGGGCTCAGGCAGTTAAGCCTCCGACTTCAGCTCAGGTCATGATCTCTCAGTTCGTGAGTTCGAGCCCCACATCGGGCTCACTGCTGTCAGCACAGAGCCCGCTTCAGATCTTCTGTCCCCATCTCTCTCTCTCTCTCTCTCTCTCTCTCTCTCTCTCTGTCCCTTCCCTACTCGTGCTCTCTCTCAAAAATAAAATTTAGAAAATTAAAAAAATAAAAATAATAATAAATAAATAACAGTCATGGTCTAGAGAGAATATCAGGGCAGCAGCCCCGGCAAGTCCCCTTTCTGACTCCTGCGGGCGCCCGCTGGACGGGGTGTTCAGAAGACCCCCGCAAGTCAGCTGCTTTTCGTTCTCCTGTTATCTCCTCTTTCTCACTCCCCTACAAGGTGCAAAACCCAGCACCCCCCCCAGACACCACCCATCTGCCAGAAGAAAAGGGATTCAATTATTTTAATGTCTTCCCCTACCCGAAAACCTCTGTAATAAAAGCCATCCGCTAACGAACTAAAGAGCAGGGATAAATTTGATACGCAATGCTGCTCTCGTTCAATTCCTCCACTAAGGCTCAAGCTCAATGCTCGGATGCACAGCCACCCACACGCAGCTCTCATCGTGCCCGTCTGAATCGCGGAGAGGCATTTTTAGTGTATATTACACAGTAAAGCAACAGCAAAGACGCCGGTGAAATCAATAAAAATGCTCCTCAATTATTTTTCACTTATCCCTTGTGAATTTCAGCGCCTAAGGAATGAAAGCAGAGGTGCCGAGGTACAGCAGTCACAGCCTCGCTGCGGAGTTCATAATAAACAGGATCTGTTTCCCCGCAGAAAGGGAAAACAGATGCTCGTGCTTGTTTAGTTTCTGCACCTAGAACCGGAGAAATGAAGAGGTTTCCCAGTTTCAGGGCATCGGGATTTCAGCTGAGTAACATCACGATACTCTAACGTTCTCCAGTAAGAGAAGTTAGCAAGTAATGAATGACACATGCGAGTAATTGATGAAAATTAGTGTTTAAGCCCAGCCATCTCGTTTAAAGCGTACCTCCTCCCCGGAATGACTAAAAATTATTTTCAAATAGTGTGATAAGCCGTATTTTGATTGTGCTTGCGTTTGAAATCAATGGAAATTTATCAGGGCAAAGAAGACAAACAACGGAGTGACGCCCAGTTCCGAGTACTTTATGGAAATATCAGGTATCTGTTAAGTGGAAGTTCTACACGTAAGCAAGAAAGGTTTAATGTGACTGTAAGCATTTTACTACGATTGACTACTGAGACTGCCTCATAAAGAAATGCTCGATTAGAAGTAAGACATTAATTTTAAAATGTAGCTCAGTAAACCCAGTAGAGAAAAAAAAGATGTGGGAAACAAGGTGTCTGTAGCTTTCCGTGTAGAAGCCAATATTCCAAGACGAAAAAGCATACAGGCTCACTTACAAGACAAATCGTGTACTCTCTGCCACATCAGTTACCAGAGGCAGAACTGAAATCAAAATTGACAAGAAGGAGACATAGAAGTTACTTTCATTAGCTAATGTTAATGGGATCCACACGCACGCGTGAAATATATTGAATTTCTAATGCGTAAGTCTTCGTGGAGATAGACTTTTGTCATCATATCTTACCAAAATTTAAAGAGAGCACTTCCAGAAAGCTGGCCCCGTGTGAAACAGTCTCCCTGCGTTCAGCGAGCAGCGAGGGGGACCGAATCCACGTTAATACTGCCTCCTTGGGAGAGGATATTGGCGAACGCACCCCCGATCCTTGGTAGGATGTACCCCATGTCCTCCCCCCACCACTTCCCCGAATCAGAGCGTATCATCATCAGGAAGAATCAGGCCGAACGACCGCTAACGTTCTGAGCACGCCTGCGGAAGTACCGCCGTGTAACCCCAATGTTTTTTAATCACCGATCTTCTCCCTGTGTTTCATGAAGTCCCCTAAACTCACTTGGAAACTCTTTACGGAAACCAGAATATCACAAGATTTCAGCTCTTTCGGCAATTTAGAGTATTAGGTGACAATGGCTGCACCCACACACTTACAGAGGCTGCGTTTTCTCCACGGCGGTGAAATCCTTGCCTTCTGCCCACTCCCTGACTTCCTCTCCGGGGTGTTAAAATCATCTGCAATGGAACCGATGTTTCGATCTGTTTGCATCTGTTAAGCAACGGTGACTCTTCGCGCAGAGCTGGCCTTCACCGCCGTGGTTATTTTACCTGGGCTTTAAAATGGGTGCAACACCGTTTTCCAAGCGTGAGCAGAACTTAGAAGTAGGGTTATTATCGTTGGCAGTCCTGGGTCACAGGCGATTTTGTTCTCATCCCTACATTTCTGGTTTAATCTTCTTTAGACACAGATGTTTAAGATTTTCATCAAAATTAGTAATATTCAGAGCTACAAAGAATGAAGCACACATTCGTAATATCTATAGACTTTTTAAAAAAGTGATTTATTTATTTGCTTTAATTTTTTTTTTAAAGAGAGCGCGCAGGAGCAGGGAAGGGACAGAGGGAGGAAGGTAGGAGGAGGGAGAGGGAGAGGGAGAGGGAGATGGGGAGGGAGAGGGAGACGGGGAGGGGGAGGGGAGAGACTGAATCCCAAGCAGGCTCCACACTCAGTGCTGAGTCTGACACAGGGATCAATCCCACGACCCTGGGATCATGACCTGAGCAGAAATTAAGAGTCAGACACTCAACCGACTGAACCGCCCAGGCGCCCCTAGAATTCATGCCTCTTAACCATTATAACTCATATAAATTTTGATATAATTTCTAAAGTCTCTATCAGATACACGGGGCTGAGAATAAAGCACCTCTACACAGGTTTAGCTAAGCCAACAAGTATATACGGCTTTGCTTTTTCATTTCTAATTTGCTTACCTTATAAAAACTCCACTGCAAATTAGTTTTAGTTTATCAGAATAATTGAATAGTTCTTCTTTATACCCCAGTGACTTGAAATTACCTAATAAATGGTCTACAATTCTCGGTTCCTTTTCTTAATTCTGGCTGATCCAAACACCAAATGACCTTGTGTATTCCAGTCTGTAAAAGGGCCAGCCATCCTTAAACTACTTCTCTACTCTGAAAACTTATCGCGGCAACAGGGTATCTGCCTACAACAGGAAGACACAGTACTTTTAAATTCCTCACCTTTTTGTTCCTTCATTCATTTATTGCGCCAACGTCACTGAGCCTGCTCGTGCCCAGGCATGTGCTGGGTGCCAGGTGTAGAGAGACGAACGAGGCACTGGCCTCCAGATGCTTTGTGTCTCCTGGGGAATTTAAGTGGAAACTTGATAGCACAGAATAAGTGCGGCCAGTGCGACACGGGCCGTCAGGAGTGCCCAGAGGCAGGAAAGGATACAAGTGGGGGGACCGTCAAAGCCTCGGATGGATGGAAGCTACCAATCCAAAGAGGAACAGCGCTAGTCGCTGAGGGCCAGAGGAAGGGCACCTAGGCAGAAAGACCAGTGCGTGCAAAGCCTAAGAGGCAGGAACTAGGTCAGGCAGGCAGCAGGGCTGGGAAGGGCAGGAGGGGAAGGATGCAGAAAGCCTTGTCTCGGGGCATCTGGGGGGCTCAGTCAGTTAAGCGTCCGACTTTGGCTCAGGTCATGATTTCGGAGTTTGTGGGTTTAAGCCCCGCATCAGGCTCTGTGCTGAAAGGAGAGAGCTTGGAGCCTCCTTCCGATTCTGTGTCTCCCTCTCTCTGCCCCTCCCCTGCTCATGCTCTCTCTCTCTCTCTCAAAAATAAACATTAAAAGAAATGTTTTTAAATTTAAAAAAATTAAAAATTAAAAAAAAAAAACCTTGTCTCATAGAACAGACTCTGAACTTGATCTTAAAGACGATGAAGAGCCCCTGGGGGACGGGGGGTGGAGGCTGTCCTGAAAGAAGGTGGCCTCGACAGACGGGGTTGGGGAACTTACACCGGGGTGTGGTTTGAAAGAGGGGAGAGGAATGGAGACAGGGGTGTGGACCACTCTTCCCAGATGATTCCCTGTGAAGCAGAGAATTCCAAAAAACCAAACTCAGAGGCCATGGAGGTAGCCGGGTCTGAACGGGGGTCAAATCCCACCTTTTCTGACTCTCGCCTTCCAGTGACTTTGTCACAGACGTCAGCACCGTAAAGCCGTTGCTAAGCCTACGTCCTCCGTGCACGAGCTCGTCTAACGAAATCCAAGCATTCTTGCAGAAAGAGTTCACCCATTCACGCCCAAGTTAAACCAAAGTGGACCGTTGTCTTCTCGATGACATAAATGTAACTAAAAACCGTATGTCGTGAAAATACCTATCGTTCTTGCTACGCAGACATTTACTGGAGTTGGAACCTCAGCTAAAACGCCTAAATTAATTACAACATGGTAATCGGTCTGCTGGGAGGCGGGGCGAGGAGGAGGCTGGGCAAGCCGGACAGAAGGCTGCAGGTAGAACCCATCCCCGGAAACAAGGCACCTGCAACCTGCAAGCCTCACTAGCTTGGTCATTAATGATCACCTCGAACAAGGAAATAGAAGACTCCTTAGCTTCAGAAAACTACTAAGAATTCATGCAACAAATCCCCAAAACCCAAGACTGGAGAGAAATCCAGATTTCAAATTTTCAAAAGCTATCTGGACTCAATAAAACTTGAGATGCAAGACCGAAATACTTCTCTAAATATTTGTTTCCAAATTACATACAACACAACGTATAGACTTAAGGGACTGAATACCTGGCTCAAACATGAGAATAAAGAGACTGTGCATTTTCAAAAGTTGGTTATTAATTCCAATTATTACCAAATTACTCCTTTGAGAATCTAAGACTCCAACATTCGCTTTCGACTACCAGCAACGATATGCTTGAAAATAATATGCTCAACAATGCCAAGACTACTGTAATTACACAAAGCAAGTATCACCGCTTTCAAAACTAATCTAATCCTGAGCCGGGCGCTGAAGCTGTGGTTCTCCCTCAGGACAAGGGGACACACAGCGCGAGTGCACCAATAAGCCCAAGCCAGTCACCCTGCATAAAGGGATCGGAGGATTTGTCCTCTAAACTACCTGCCGCAGGTAATACGCCTGAAGGGTTCATTAAGTCTGAGTGAGGGCATTTTCAATTCAACCGCTTCAACATTTTACAGACAGCCAGCGTGCTTCCGTCTGCCTTGGACAACTGAAGTGAGATCTCTCGGACAGTTAGCATTTCAGGTGTCTTACATGCGCTCCACGGTAATTTCTGGAGAAGATGATACGTTCTTATCAGAACAGATGCCCTCCTAAGGAGGTAACTTAGCTCTGACTGATGGTTCGTCTTCCATCTGAACATGGCAACGGAAGTTACGATATATGTGATTCAGCATGCCTTTATGCATAAACTCTATAATTCAAGGAGCTGCTGTCAATAAATAGTAGACAAAAACAAATTTTCACGTAAGATGTCTTTCCCTGTGATACTTATCACATTCCAAATTTTATTTAAAGAAGTCTGAGATAAATCCACTTATGGGAGTCTACTGAATTCCACTGTCAGATGACTATATAACCACAAATATGCCCACATGTCAGCAAGTGATATGGACATTCAGATATGAAGTGACTATAGACTCACTTAGTACAACATTTGAGAGAATCGAGGAAACATAAAATGTCACACCATCTATGGGAAAAATGATCTCGATAGCTTCAATTAATGAGGGGAAAGGCACAGATTAGCTACAAAATAGTACTATTTATTACAAAACTATCAAGAAAGGAAACAGATCAGAACAAATCGGTCTGCGTTTTGCTCACTTAGACTTAATGTTGCTCCAACAACAGGTACTGAATGAGTATCTGCCAGATTCTATAATCTTTCATTCGGTGTTGAGACTTAGAGACTTAGCCTGTATAAAAATCTATGGGGCGCCTGGGGGGTTCAGTCGGTTAATCATCCGACTTCGGCTCAGGTCATGATCTCACGGTCCGTGAGTTAGAGCCCCATGTGCTGACAGCTCAGAGCCTGGAGCCTGCTTCGGATTCTGTGTCTCCCTCTCTCTGTCTGACCCTTCCCCGCTCGCATTCTCTCTCTCTCTCTCTCTCCAAAATAAATATTAAAAAATTTTTTAATTAAAAAAAAATCTATGGACACTGTACTTTTGCAAAGATAGAAACATTCTCCTCTAGCATTTTTCCCCTTGAAGTTCATCATCTAATAGTTTCATTCTGAATGGAATAATTCTGGATCCTTGAACTTGCAGAATGGTATCATTTTTTTAATGTTTATTTATTTTTGAGAGAGAGAGAAAGAGACAGAGTACAAGTGGGGAGGGACAGAGAGAGAGGGAGACACAGAATCCGAAGCAGGCTCCAGGCTCTGAGCCGTCAGCACAGAGCCCGACGTGGGGCTCGAACCCACGAACTGGGAGATCGTGACCTAGGTGGAAGTCAGGTGCTCCGCCGACAAACCACCCAGGTGCCCCCAGAATGGTACCTTTCGAATATCCTTGCTTCTTTCCTAAGTGATAACTGAGAAATACCAAGAGGCTACTGGTTTTAATGCTGGGGAGGGGGAAACAGAAATAAAGTAGTCCTTCATTCGGTTTTCATTAACCTACGATTTTCACACATTCCCATTGCATTAAGTCGGTAAGAATTAACTTTTGGTTGGTTATCATTATAATGTTTCACGTGGAATCAAGATAAAACAAAAATATTGGTAAGCCTGAGAAAAGGTCTATTTTGGAACAGGGTAGAAATGCTTATTATCTAGCCAGGAAACATTTTTTTCTTCAGCCTTTACCCAGAACAAGACGTAAATTAATAATAATACTGACAATATTGAGAATGATGATGATTAGCTAAAAGTTCCTGGATGCCTTGTGACAGGCATTGTTCTAAGCACGTTACATGTGAAACTCATTCAGTGCCCAAGGCAACCTTAGGAAGTAATTGCTAACATTACCTGCATCTTACGGACAGAAAACAGAGGGACTCTGAAGTTCTCAGACGGCTCAGGTTCAGATACAGCAACTCAGACGAGATGCGTTTGCCCCGTGGCTGATGGCGGGGTTCCGGTTTCCGAACGCGCCCGTCGTGACCCACTCGTGGGCTGCCGCGTGAGCTTACTGGGTCGCATCTAGTGTATTTTAAGTACAACAGGAGAACACGGGAAAACAGACTGCGCCTCCAGACTGGGCTCCTGAGCGCGCAGGGGCCCCGGGAGAAAAGCGCTCCACCTGGCTCCGGGCTCTGCTGGCGCCACCTTGAAATTCTTCGTAATTCCATCTCCGAACCTGCGTTTCGCACGGGAAACGCGGCGAGACCGGGGAGCACATTCGTGAGGATGGGAGGCACGGGCGGTCCGTGTGCCCGTGGGTCCTGCCACCCCGTTTACGCGCCGGGCCCGCGACCCCCCTCCCCACGGGAGCCCCAACGCGGGGCGACGGTCCGGACTCCGAGGGGGCACAAGGTCGGCAGGTTCTGCGTGCCCTGAGCAGGGGGTGGCAGGGTCGCTGTCGGCCCCAGGAGGCCACGGTCTCCGTGAAACCCAGACCCTGCCTCCCGGGAGAATGGAGCCGGTGGCGCTCTAAGACGCAAGGAAGACCGAGCCTCGCCCCGGCCCCTGGCGTGCTCCCCCCCGGCCCCGTGTGGCCCCCCCCTACAGAAGGCACGCGTTCCTGCCTGCAGATGACGAGGCGGCAGGGACATGGAAGGTAGCCCTGGTTTACTTCTTCGCGGTCCTTCCTTGCCCCCCAGCACGCCGACGGCAGGGAGTGCCGGTGCCGTGTGCATGTACTAAGCAGCTCAGTGAACAGGGAGTGAGTCATAATGCCGTATTTCCACCCGCCTCACGCGGGTGTGAGCCACGAAACACAGACTGCGAATCGTGATGACACGCACGCGGGAGCTACATGCTCGTATGTTTTGCATGCAAACTTGGCACCTTGTGGCGTAAAGATAAATGGCAGAGCTCATCTTAAAGTCTTTGCTCCTTCTCCGTGCAGGATGACAGTAAGAGCAAAGAAAACTCGCCACCGAGAAGGAGGAAGACCGTGGAAGTGAGGGAAAAGCGTGCTGAGGTTTCTCCCACGTGCTGCCCCCTCATCGCGAGCCGGGCCCTGACGGTCAGGCAGGCAGGCGGCCCGGGACGGACGCACGGGAGCGGGAACGGCTGCATCACACAACTTTTGTGTCAAGAGACGGACATATGTAACAGTGTGTGCGGGTACTAGATCACGGCATACGTTTTTTTTTTTCATACTTGTGGGTCACAGAAAACTTAGAAAGCCCTCGCTACACTGGAGAAGATAAAAGGCATGAACACCCTCTCTGCCTGCCACCCTGACAGACCATCCACTGAAACAGGGCAACACAGTCTCTCGAACTCCGCTCCCTACTGTGTTCTAAACGCCGCTGTCCAATTTCCAGAGGCCGCCATCACGTGGCCCAGCCTGGGCCTTCCCACGACACGTACCCCGGCTCTGCTGCTAGGCTCTGATTCACCGCCCCCCCCCCCCCGAGCAGGGCCTTTGTGGCTCCGGCTCCCCATCCTTGCCGCCCATGCCCCATCTCAAGGACCCACTCCTCCTCACCTCTGCGCCTCTGCTCACATCACCTCTGCACGACCACACCGTCTGCCCGTCCTCCCCTTCAAGATGGAAGTCAACGGCCCCCTCCCCAGAAGTCGTCCCCTTCTCTGAACGTTTCATACTTCCACTCCATATCCTAACAGTACCACGTGACAGACAATTAGTGTCACACGGAGGATAGGAGAGCGTTTCAAAGTCACTTCGGGCCTCCCAAAGCCCCCCCTCCCCCCGCTCCCCCACAAGGCTGGGCTACCCACGGCACTCCATATGGAGCCGGGACTGGGGGAAGGGACCTGGCTTTCCTGAATGCCTAATATAGTATGTGCGCCAAGCGCGGTCCTCACGACTGCCCTGGGAAGCCGGTACTCTTATGCTACTTTATGGGTGCGGAAGCTGAGGTTTAAATAATAACTTGCCCAAGGTTGCACAGAGCCAGGCCCAAGGCCCAGGTGTCGCCCATCACGGTGCCTTGTCGATGAAAGCCACCACCGCCACCATGATGGTCACTGACCGCAAAGCATGCCTGCTGGACCGACCCAGAACAAGTGTTTCGGCGTCAGAGGAGAGAGAGAGCTCTTTGACTTTTCAATCTCCGGGCTGCCTTCGAAGTCACAGAGGAGGAGACATAAATGCAGAAGTCGAGACTGGAAATAGGAGGCCTGGGTGGGGGGAGGTGGAGGGGCCTGAGCAGTGGGGGGGGGGGGAGACTCAGGAGGTCATTGCGGGAAAACGAACGAGAAAGAGAGAGAAGACTCTTTGGAGAATAAATCAAGCTCGTAGGACAGTGTAAGCCATTAAACTTCGCAGGAACAAAAGGGAATTGAGCGGCGTCGATTTCAAAATGTTGGCAATCCAGGCACGGAACGCAAAGCAGCAGTTGGAGTCTGGTGTGTGCCCTGCAGGCAGTCACCTTCCTGGACGGAAACTGAAGACTCTATCTGTGAGCTTTTCTTTAAAAATCTTACTCCGGGTCCCTGGGCGGCTCAGTGGGTTGAGCATCTGACTCTTGATTTCAGCTCAGGCCATGATCTCCCGGCTCGGGAGTTTGAGCCCCGCGCCCAGCTCCACGCTGACAGTGCAGAGCCTGCTTGGGACTCTCTATCTCCCTCTCTCTCTGTTCTTCCTCTGCCCGTGCGTGCTCGCTTGCTCGCTCCCTCTCTCTCTCTCTCTCAAGATTAAAAAAAAAATCTTAACCTATTACTGAATCTTCTAACCATCTTTCAGGATAATTCTTCTTCCATGAGGAGTAAACCTATGTATTTTCTGGAGTTTAACTGTTGGAACGCTTCCATCAAAGTCCTAATTTGCCAAAATAACCACAGGTCTAATACCTGATGGTACCGGAGATCCCAGTGCTGATAAAAACGCTAACCTGGGGTAACCAGGCACTGATACCCATATGAGAACATCCATGACAATTTCATTCTTAGCTCCAAAGTGAAAAGCAAGAGATTTAATTTCAGAGTCAAGAAATTGTGAAAAACCACCCGTTTTCCTTAGATGTTCCTGCGATGATGTTATATATATATATCCTTTTTCACTGAAAGGGGAGTTAAACATAAGGAGACCGTAACAAGTTTGAGCTACAGATACAACAGCGTGTAGGCAGACCCACTGGGCAGGGGAATAAAACAAGACCACAGAATGAAAACAATCAAAATACTGAATACCTGTTTCAACAGCGAAGTCACAAAGTTCCATCGTCATCAAAGCTATTTTTATTTCCAATTGTATTTGCTTATTGGAATATATGTTCCTTTGGGGGGGGCGGGGAGAAAGCTGACATTTTATGAAAGAAAGACAATGATGAAAGTGTGTATTTTCCCGGGAGTACTACTATGTGTGTATATTAAAAATGTCAACATATTTCTTTTCGGAAAGTCAGTGGCCAAATGAATTGAGCCCACACTGACGAACCCCACAGCCGGCTGTAAACGGAAGCTGGCAGACCTCTAACAGAGAACAGTCCAAAAAAGCTTTTAAATAAAGAGAGAGCGCATAATATTGAAACAATGCCTAGCTGGATTGACTTCATTCTGAATGTTATTCAAAAAAATATTCAACAGTCCAACTTTACATTTAAATGTATGATACATTGTTCTTAAAGACAGTCTAAGTGGCACGTTTTAAAGCCAGAAGACGAGGGCGCCTGGGTGGTTCCGGCGGTAAGCAGACAACTCTTGATTTCGGCTCAGGTCACGATCTCACAGTTCAGGACTGAGCCCCGAGTTGGGCTCCGTGCTGAGTGTGGAGCCTGCTTGGGATTCTCTCTCCTTCTCTCTCTCTGCCCCTCTCCCCTGCTAACGTGCACGCGCTCTCTCTCAAAATAAATAAATAAACTTTAAAGCCAGAAGATGGAACCACACGCCAGGGTCACGTGTGGTCTCGAGGGAAGGAGAGGCAGACTGGCCTTCGTGCGCACAGGTGTTGGAGGGGGGGCTGACTCGGTGCCCGCACAGCCTGGCACACCCTCTCTTTCCCAACTTATATACTTTACAAAATTCACACAGGTTGCAACAATTTTACCTTAACTTCGGAAAGGCCACTGAATTATCAGGGATGGTACACAGTGACAAATTAATAACTGAGGAAATAAATGTATAAATTCATACATTAAATAAAGCATCTATGTAAGTCTGCTGCACATCGGATGAACTGCCCTGAATTTATTAACTTGCAAAAAGAAGCTATACATTGTACTGCACACGGGTCATGCCGGCCACGTTGTTTTATTTTGTTTTGTTTTATTAAATGAGTTTGCTTTTTTAAAAAATGTTTATTTGAGAGAAGGAGAGACAGAGACATGCAGGAGAGTGTGCCCATGCATGACAGGGGAGGGGAGGAGCGGAGAGGGAGAGGGAGAGAGAGGGAGAGAATCCCAAGCAGGCTCTGCGCTGTCAGCCCCACGCGTGGGGCTCCATCTCACGAGCCCAAGATCATGAGCTGAGCCAAAATCAAGAGTCGGAAGCCTAACCAACTGAGCCGGCCAGGCGCCCCTGACCAGGCTTTTTCATAACTTATTTTGTGCCCGAGGATCGTGGCTATCATGCCTGCCGTAGGCGCTTAGGGAACTCGGCACTCGGACAGCAGAGCAAAATCAACAGGGAGGAACCAGCTGAGACCACTGCCGTTTGCAAGAGTTTAGGAGCAAAAGCCGTTCTTAGAGCTCGCTGTACCGAGCGGTCCCGCCCGCGGGAAGTCAAAGTGAGAAGTGGCTTGTCTGATGCATCCAATGATCCTGACCTCACCCCCCGACCTTCCTCTGAGCACGGAGGCTGGAGACAGCCTGGACCATCTCCAGATGCCCACGCAGCGGGCGAGTCCCCACCGACCCGCTCAAGGAAGAGGAGGAGAAAGAGGGTGGGAAGCCGTCCCCCTGAAGGGCAGAGGGCAGCCGCGCAACGGGCCTCCCCGGCGGCCACTGGGAGCGGGCTCCACGGCTGGGGAGCGGCCATTCCGAGGGTCCGTGCGTTCATTCACTCGGTCGCGGCCTGAGCACCGACTCTGCGCCCACCCCGTGGCTGCTCTTCGGGTGCTGAGGATGCAGAGGAGACGGGCCTTGTCCCAGCACGCGCAAACCACGTGCCCGGTGCTCTGGGGATCTGGCGGGCACCTGCGTGGGGTGCAGGGGTGCCCCGGAGGATGGAGTCATCACACACCCAAGGACAAGGGCACGCAGGGTATGGAGCCCGCCGGGTCAGGTTCATCTGAGGAGCTGTGACGGATGCCTATGGGCGACGTGCCAGAAACGTCGAGACGGAAGTCGTGCAGGGCCGGCTGACGCCTGCAGCGGAAGGAGTTGTGCGAGCGGGGAGAGGGGCTCCGTCCTGTACAGGGGCCGCCGGCAGGGCTCCAGGTGGGTGAGGAGCCTGCCCAGGTGTGAGATCTGGAAAGAGCGCTGTGGAGGCGCCGAGATCCGAGCGAACTGGGGGAGACAGGAATGAACACCCACAGACTGACAAACTTTTACTGACCCCACCCCGACCCACCGCGATCCAGGCAGGTACTGACTAGCACTCAGGGCACAAAGACGAACAAAAGACAGGGACCCTGCCCTCGAATAGATCATGGTCATAATAAAAAACACTTTTTTAAATTTTTTACTTATTTCTGACAGAGAGAGACAGAGCGCAAGCAGGGGAGGGGCAGAGAGAGAGGGAGACACAGAGTCTGAAGCAGGCTCCAGGCTCCGAGCTGTCAGCCCAGAGCCCGATGCGGGGCTCGAACCCACGAGCCTTGAGATCATGACCTGAGCTGAAGTCAGACACAACCGACTGAGCCACCCAGATGCCCCCACAATAGAAAACACTGTATATAATACATACCATATATGGGTGTATGCAGAGAGTTAATGGTAACCTTAAAAAAAAAGGGGGGGTGTGATTATTTCTGACCAAGGGCCTAATGCAGGTTTCACAGAAAAACGGAAATCTTAGCTGGCTCCGGCTGGGCATTCGCAAGCCCAGCGGCAGGACCGTCCCCTGCACGAGCGAGCGTGGCCACCAAAAGGACCAGGGCAGACCCCGTAAACTACGCAAAAGACACAGGCCCAGCTCTGGGGAGCGAGCAGCCACTGGTTTCCGGGAGACAGTCACGATCCGATCTGTGTTTCCGATCTAACTCCTGTCTATCGCCAATGAAGGGGAAGGAGGAAGACTGGAGGCGGAGACCACCTGAGGCGGGGCTGCCCTGGGGCAAGAGAAGAGGACCCAGGGCCAGGCAGAGCAGACGAAATTCCAGGATACGTGCTGCTAACAGACCAGGGGCCCCGTGGGACGCGGCAAGAAGACCCCAGCTGCCGCGCAAGGCGGAGGTTTCTCACTCGGCCGGCTCCGTGCGACATGGAAGGAAGCCGCAGGTGGAAGGGGAGCCCCAAGGAACCAGCTGATTTAGAATCTCGTAAGTCTGAAGACCGTCTGGCAACAGTGAAGGCATACAGCAGGCAGCTGGAGGCAGGACCAGACCGCCAGGAAGATAGGGAGGCGAGAGATACGGAACACGAGGGAGAGCCTCCGACCTCACGAGGGACACCACGCTTCAAGGCAGACAGAGGGGCAGACTGATCTCTCTTCCCAGCCTGAGAAGAAACAGAGAGGTGGAGGGAAAGCCCGCAGGCAGGAGCATCGCGAGCCCCAAGGGAAGAGTGTTTGAGAAGATGACAGGGTGCCCGCGAAACGCCAGCGCCGTGTATGGACTCCGTAAAGTGATGAATAACCGATTCCTTCCTGACAGCAAGCCCCCACATGAGATGCCCGTTCGTGTGTCCGTAAGTAAACGCACAAGCTTCAGGTCAGTGAGGGAGGGGATGACGAGGGCTCCGGACACGGCCGTTCCTCCCCTGGACCTGCGGGACGTGAGACGACGAGGAAGAGATAGAGCGCTGGGACACTCTGGGCCGGAATTTAAAGCAAGGACAGGGGCACCTGGGTGGCTCAGTCAGTTAAGCCTCCAACTCTTAGTTTCGTCTCAGGTCAGGATCTCAAAGTTTGCGAGATCAAGCCCCACACAGGCTCCGTGCCGACAGTTGGCACAGAGCCTGCTTGGGATTCTCTCACTCCCTCTCTCTCTCAAAATAAATGAACAAACATTAAAAAGAAAAAGGCAAGAACACAGCAGTGGCGGAGCAGGGATCAGACCTAAGGAAAGGGACCGGTCTCCTGGGATCCCCGTCGAGGGGTGGTGGGAGGAAAAGCCCACTGAAGGGCTGTTGCTGAGCCCGCACAGTCCAGCAGGGACTCGGGGGACTGTCCCAGTCCACGGCTATGCCCACAGGTCCCATCTGCCAGGAGTCCCCACTCTGTACAAACCTGACCACGGCAGCCCCAAATTCTTTTAATTTTTTGTTGTTGTTGTATAAGTTTATTTATTCATTTTGAGAGAGACAGAGCGAGCAGGGGCAGAGAGAGAGGGAGAGAGCGAGACTCTCAAGCAAGCTCTGCCCTGTCAGTGCTGAGACTGATGCAGGGTTCCAGTTCATGAGTCTGTGAGATCATGACCGGAGCCAAAGTCAAGAGGCAGACGCTTAAGGGACTGAGCCACCCAGGTGCCCCGCCCCAAGTTCTTCCCGGCCTCTCTCTGGGGACCGACCCCTGCCCAACCACAGGCCAGACGCGAAGGCGGAATGACAGGACGGGCCTGCTGCTCTTCCAGCAGCTCAGGCTGCAAGCCACCCCTGCCGGCCCGCTCTCCAGCTGACCTCGCCCGCCCGCCGCGCTCGGCTGACCCGACCCCCGCTTAACCCGGTACACCGAAGGGGGCCTGTCGGAGATGCCCGGTGGCTTACCCCCAGAAATTCTCATTAACCTGACTAGCCGGGTGGGAAGGGAGAGATAACAGACCCGGGCTTGCTCACTGCTTAAAAACTGTTCAAAGGCAGGTGATTCGCACACCTGCGGACTCTGTCTCAAAAGAGCCCTTTCGAGGCCAAAAAAAAAAAGAAAAAGAAAAAGAAAAAGAAAAAGAACACCGCTCACTTTTTCTCTCATCCTCTTCATTCTCTTCCGTGACTTATGCAAAAACACGCCCGCTTCAGTTCACAGGTGGGACACTGGCCAGATTCTTTCCTTCTTAATTTCTATTAAACACACGTTAGCAGCAGGTTATACGGGAATCACCAATGTCTCAAGTAACCGAACCCAATGAACAGAAAGGGGTTTCGCTCTTAAATAATTAGGAGAAAATTCAGTTCCGGCTTCTTTGGGAATCTGGGAGCCTCCCCACTGCGGACAGGATCAAAAGGTTACAGTAAATTTGGAGAAACGTCTGCACCCGGTTCGGAGATATTTACACTTTGGCTTTTCAAATGAAGGCACTTTTTATAGCATTAATTGGAGATTTTAAGCAGCAGGTGGTGAGATTTCATTTTATTTTGTAAGGAAAAGTCTAAGCGTTGTCAAATGGCCTGGGTAGAAGTGAATTATTTTGAGGGTTTTTTTTCTCCAACTCTCAGAAATGAAGCTTTTACTGCCTGCCGAGTAATGGCCTCCTTTTGCCATGTAAATACGGGATCAATCTGGTTTTAAACAGAAAGATTTTTCTAATGGCTTTTTGGTATTTTTCAAGCTGTGATACAGCTGACAGGAGTTCTTATAAAATGCGAATTACAGGAAATTCATATTTATAAGCTTCTGCGAGTAATTTCAGAGCACCGACTTTTAAGCATCGGCTAATGAAGAATTCCAAGAGCAGCGCGTGCGCGGACTTGCAGCGCGTCCTGCACGGACGCCCCTGCACCCGGCCAGGGCCCCGGGGGTCGCGGCTTGGGGTCTTCTTAGGGAGGGTCTCGCTTTGTCAGCTTCTGGTCGCCGTCCCTAAGCGAGGGCGCGACTCGGCAGGCACAGGGCAGCAGTGGGGGAGAGCGGCGCCTGAGCCCCGATCCCTGGGCGAGGCCCAGGGCGGCCATGGCTGGGTGTGGCGGCCATGGCCGGGTGTGTCGGCCACAGGCTCCTCGAGCGCTCTGCGGCTCTGCGCTTGGCGTCCGGCTTTCCCCGGAATCCTGGAAATCACAACACTGCCAAGGAGACACGTGGCGGGAACACGGAGGCGGGTTTTCATCCCCTCCCTCCCTGTGCCGGTGTCCCATCGCGGCTGTGACAAATTACCGCAACCTCGGTGGCTTAAAACCACACGTATTTCTGACCTCGCGGTTCGGGAGGTCGGAGTCTGAACTGCGCCTCACGGAGCTAAAGCCCAGGTGTCAGGAGAGCTGCCTGCCTTCCTGGGCGCTCTGGGGACGGATCGGTCTTCCTACTGTTCCCAGCGTCCACAGGCCACCCGTGGTCCGGCGCTGGGGGCCCCCTTTCATTCTCATGGAGTGTCCTACCGTGTCGACTCCGCCGCCGCCTCTCCCTTGTTTAAAGGGCCCCCAGGACTACACTGAGCCACCGGCATAATCCGGGACCCACCCCCTCCCCATTTTACGGTCAGCTGATCAGCGGCCTCATGCCCCCTGGCCTTGTAACATAACACGGCCACGGATCACGGGCGTGAGGACGTGGCTCCCTGGGGGCCATTATTTGCCCACGGCATTCCCATTCAATCTTCCGGGGAAGGCCTTCCCAGGAAATCACCCAGTCAGATAGAAAAGCTGGTTTCCTCACAATGCTGGCATTCCAATGTGATTTTTTTTTTAATGTTTATTTTTGAGAGAGAGCAGGGGAGGGACAGAGAGAGGGGGACACAGGATTGGAAGCGGGCTCTGTGCCGCCCGGGCACCCCCAAAAGTAATTTTTTTTAACCTTTCATGAATTTGACAATTTTTATCGGGCACCTGCTCTGTGTCAGGCGCGGTTCTAAGCACCGGAAATGCAGAGGTGAACAAAAACAGAAATCTTTGCCCTCACGGAGCTTGGAGGGAGGAGGGACGGCGGAGAGAAAGACAAAAACACATCGAACGAGAGTATGACGTTATCTAAGCGCCATGAAGCGCCTGCCAGAGGGTGCGACTTAAACAGACAACCGGGGCGGGCCTTGCTGAAAAAAATAACACCTGAATGAAGACTTGAAAAGCACGAGGAGCGGATATCTGAGGGGCAAATGTTCCGGGTGGAGGGCCTGGCTGGTGCAAAGGTCCTGAGGAGGGAGCAGACGAAGAGAAAGTGACCGCGTACGAGGAGGGTAGAGACTTTTCCCTACCAAAGCTGCCCCTGACGGTCACTGATGCGCAGAAAGACTAGATCCCATCTTTCAAGAAATAATTCTCCTCTACGACAACCTCCCTTTTGCTTAGACTAGACTCTGCCTCGTCTATTCTCTTCATCACCAGGTATTCTGTGCAGGCCACGCTCCATTCCAGAACAGTAGGGGCCAGGACCGGGGACCCAAGAGGAACCGGAAGAAGTCACTGCTGAGGGCCAAAGGTGACACAGAAAAGGGGGCGTCCAAGAGACACGCTTCGCCAGGGCCACGATGCGCCTCCGTCCAGAGAATCCCAGGCGCACGAGAGGGGCCGTGGAGAGCACGTACCGTCGGGACACAGCGCCCGTCCCGTGTTCCCTCCACGGCGTCCCCGACGCCCGGCCTGCCCGCCTCCCGCATCCGCTTCCTGCTCTGCCGCCTGTCCCCTCCACAGGACGCCCACTCCCTGAGAGCGAGGATCTTCTTGCCCGACTTGCTCGCACCCGGTATCGCCCAAGAGGGTGGCCCGGTGCGGCCCGAGGGACCATCACACGTGGGATGTGCTTGCTCAGACGCCGGCCCCCGAAGAGGGAGAAGGTGGCAGGCCAGAAGCTGATTCTCTCTCTACAGAAACACTGCAGTTTCTCCACGCAAGAGATTTACTTTTAAAGGAACATGCGCCTGGGGCGCCTGGGTGGCTCGGTCGGTTGAGCGTCCGACTGTGGCTCAGGCTCGTGGGTTCGAGCCCCGCATCGGGTTCCGTGCTGACGGCTCAGAGCCTGGAGCCTGCTGCGGATTCGGCGTGTGCCTCTCTCTCTGCCCCTTCCCTGCTCACGGTCATCTCTCTCTCTCTCTCTCTCTCTCTCTCTCTCTCAAAAAATGAAGAAACATTCAAAAAAAAAAAAAAAACTTAAAAGAACACGCACCTGCTTCCTGATACACGTCTTTCCACCCAGCTTGGACCTGGATCTTGTTGGGACACGTGCCTGCCACCGAGGGCCTACCGTTGTCACTACCCGGGGACACCTTCATCTGAGTAGAGTGCCGTTCTCCTCGCTCGAACGGAAAGCAGGGGAGAGGGGTAGAGGGGAGAGGGGGAGGGAAGTTATGGCGGGAGGCATGACAGAAACCAGAGCTGTAATTACATATGGGAGGGAGCGGCTGCTCCCGGGACGCGGTGCAGAGACACGGCGTGGGGAACTATTCCCTTCACATTAATAATAATAATAAAAAAGGCCTTCGCCTCCCATGACAAGAAGCTGCAAATCTAAGTAATTTTATCTTCTCTATTTCCCAGGATACCACAGTCGCTCTCAGGCAGAGAGAAATTATTCACCAGGAACATTAAAATACTCCCTTTCAAAAATGACTTTGAGATAATATTTGTTATGTGACTTTGGTAATTATATATATGCATGTATAAAATGATATTGCAATATATATAATTATACACACACATAAATTTCTTTTACTTAAATGCTCAGTTTGGTTGATGGAATGGCTTAGACTTTATACAGCAATTTCGTCCGCTCTCACGTATACGGAAAGATCTGTCTCTGTCACAAATTACTGAGGTCTGAAACATCAGTTATGCCCCTGTACTCGAGCCGTGCGTTTAAAAACCTGTTCCTATAAAATGCCATAAAATCAAACCACCGCGTCTCAATGAACCGGGCTCGGAAATATTTTAACCATTCTCCCGCAGCATAATATTAACTCCGCAAGTTCTCAGATACCTGAGCGGGGAACGTGTCTAACTCCTCTCACGAGCGGGGTGCGTCCTCGTTTAAATGAGCACTGTTGTCCCTGCATCTCAGCACTCTGTCTTCCACCGCAAGTTCGCAAAGTCAGCTCAGCCGGCCTGCTCAGGCCGCACCTCGCAGATGCTGAAGCGCGAGCCAGAAGCCCATGGAAGTCGGCCTCAAAGCACCCTCGAAAGCAAATGGTTCGACCCTTTCATTTTCCAGCTGACAACAGAATGGCTGAGTAATCTGCCCACGGCGCGACGAGACCCACGCTTCTCGCTCACGAAGGCAACGCTCTGTGACTTACAGTCGGCTCTATCGGGTCGGTAGGCAAAACCTTACTGGCGGGGGTGGGAGTGGGGGCTTGAAGATGAATTGTTGATTCTGTAACATTGCTCTCGTGACCATGGAATTGTCTCTGTAGCTAAAGAGACCACTGTCTGGAGAAGCCGGTGCTGGATAGATAGTTCCTCAAGGTAAATGAACGAACGGAGTTCTTGAAAAAACCGTATTTGCTTCAAATGACACTTCCTTCCGGCCACAGGAAAACCTAGCACACCTTCCTTCCCGTGTCTGCCTGGGAGCAGCGTGGGGAATAGTGTTCCCAGCCTGAAGCACAGAAGATGGGATAAAACCTATCCCGGGCAGCACTCCACCCTTTTCCTGCGTGGAATTCTTTTTCCACCCCCCGCTCCAGGTCTAATTTGTCTCAAGGGACACACAAAATCAGCGGGCAAGGTGTCCCATCTGATGACAGTGGCCATCTGACTTCAGCGGAAAGCCCTGATACAAGAGTCCGCCACGATTCCAAGCGTGGCGTCGGTTTTGAATGTAGCCGTACGGCGATGCTCGTTTCTAGACTAAGCCCATCGGCCTCACAATTAGCTCCACATGCAATCAAGGAGGCCCTGTCTCCTGGACCGCTGCCTGAGTCCCTTCAAAACTAACTTATCCTTTTTAGCTGGAGTCTCTGCCCATCGATTATGTGGCGCGGCTGTCCGTTCGCTTTTCGTGTGCCTCGATCACTGTTCTAGAAACGCCAGACTCTTCTCCTCAGGGCTAGTCTTTCCCACCCCTGACCACTTGCTGAATTTACCGCTACCTGTTTCATATTTATACCTCCTCCTCTCAACGCGACAATCAAGTGCTCGGCGTTGAGAGGTGCATCTTACAGGGAGTGTCGCAGGGAGCGGTCAGTAAATCCGTGCCATTTCACCTCGGGTTCGACTGTTTGCAGCTACTGGAAAGAAAAAGCGTGAGAAAAGAGCTCTCGACTCAGGCAGTGCAACGAGAAGTCCACTCCTTCCAGAATCGTTTCTGTGCATTTAAGAAAAGACGCAGTAATGGAAAAAAGCCTAAGACAAGTTCACTTAGCATGTGGGTAATGAGAAAATTTCTTTTCTTCCTTTATTCCTTCCTTTTCTTCCTTCCTTCCTTCCTTCCCTCTTTTCTTCCTTCCTTTTTTCCTTTCTTCCTTCCCTCCTTCCTTCCTTTCTTTCCTTCCTCTTCTTTCTCTCTCCCTCTCTCCCTCCCTCCCTCCTTCCTTCTTTTCCTCCTTCCTCTTCTCTCTTCCTTCCTATTCTTTTCTTTCTTCCTTTCTTTCTCCCTTCCTTCATTCCTCCCTTTTTTCTTTCTTTCTTCCTTTCCTTCCTTTCTTGCTTCTTTCTCTCTTGCTCTTTCTTTCTTTTTTTCTACCAGGTTGCCAGTTTGTAGAGAAGAAACATCAAACACAGAGTGTCTGCATTTCAACATTCACTAGTCCGGAGAGCTTTGTGTATACCATGGGAAGATCTGGGGTGGGGAATAAGATGATTATATGGGTTTAGGCAGGTTCATTCATCCATTACTTTACTCGGCAAATATGTACTGACTATCTATGAAAGACCAGATGAAATCCAGATTATACCAAAATGACGTTTTGACGTCATTTGACGATTATACCAAAACAAGCCAATATGCCCATCAGCTGATGACCAGATAAACATGTGGTGTATCCATCTGATATGATGAACTTTTATTCAGCTATAAAAAAAAAAAGACCGAAGTACTGATATATCTTAGAATCATGGATGAACTTTGAAAATATTATGCTAAGTGAAAGGAGCTAGTCACAAAATACAACCATAAAATTATACTGTATGATTCTGTTCATGTGAAATGACCAGAATAGGCAAAATGACAGAAAGTAGATGAGTGGTTGCCTAAGGCCGAGAGGAAAAGGAATAATTTGAGCCTGACGTGCCAAGCTCACTATGCAGTGAGGGACGGCCATAAATGTGGACAGAGTTCTGTACAAAGGTGCACAGATAAAGACTAATAAGCCAGACTTGCAAGGGAGCAGACTTCTGGAGTCACAGAAGGTGGCTGGGGGGTATCTCTGAGTGTTAAAAACAAGAAAGCTTTGACAAAAAGTAGTTGGGACGGCAATAGGAGTGGGGAGAGAATGCCGGATGAGGACGGTCATGAAAACCAAGCGAGCGTGTGGGGCCTGGGGCGAGTCACGGGCCACTGGATGTGTGAGAGCATCGAACCCGGTCTGGGGAGTGTCGGAGGGGATGGCACAGAAGACTCGGACCATGAACCCGAGTGCCGTGTCGAAGACCCGGGGCTCTGTCGTGCAGGGGACAAGGGAGCCACTGGCGGGTTTTCAGTATGTGAACCACGCGCAGTCAAGTCGTGTTTCGGAGCGGTGACACCGGACTGGAGTGCGGAAATCGGTGCGGAAAGAAAGACCAGAAGGAAGGATCCCTGTGAGGAGGTCACTACTGCCTGAGAGCGTGTGGGAGAGAGAAGGGAATCTGGGCACGCCCTTGCCAACACTGAGTAAAATCGGCCCGGCGAGGCGGACAACTTGGGAGAGTGTGCTACCAACGGGGGAGGAAGAAGTCAGAGCTGCGCTCAGATGTCAGCACAGTGTACAGTGACGACACTGATCCGGGTGGAAAGTTCCGGGGTGGAAGAGGTTGGTGTGGTTCCAGGGAGGTCTCTGAAACGCCCCCCAGAAAACGCTCACCGGTGTCCTGGTTCAACTTGAAGAAGAGCAGGCGCCCTCGCTGACCCCGATTTGTTTCAGTAAACTCCCCAAAATAATTGGGTCCCATGTAGAGAGCACACTGCCCAATATCCAGGTCATGGGAAGGTGGAAAAGATGGTAAGTAAGGAAGTAGATAGATAGATAGATAAACAGGGGCGCCTGGGTGGCTCAGTCCGTTGAGCATCCGACTTCGGCTCAGGTCATGATCTCACGGTCTGTGAGTTCGAGCCCCGCGTCGGGCTCTGTGCTGACGGCTCAGAGCCTGGAGCCTGCTTCAGATTCTGTGTCTCCCTCTCTCTCTGCCCCTCCCCCTCTCATGCTCTGTCTCTGTCTCAAAAATAAACAAACATTTAAAAATAAATAAATAAATAAATAACAGATTCGAGACCCGAGACGATCCTGGAAGGCGAAAAACATAGATCGACAAAATTAAATCTAACAGGAAAACACAAGGACTCCTGCGTTATTAAGGGATCAGAAGAGGTGACCTCACAGACATTCGTGTGGAGACAAACAGAAATTTTAGTAGCACTTAAACTTAATATAACCTATACTGACTCCGAAAACTTGGGCTCCGTAAAAATACGCAATGCCTGTTCTAACAATACATTTTTCAGAATGGTTTCAGCGGCCACCGCGGGTCCGAGGAGGGAAAACACGGGCAGGCGTCCAGAAGCTTTCCTGCAGCCAGGAAAGATCCGCTTTATTTACCACGCAAACCGGACTCTGCGTAACGTTACCTTTGGTGAAACTGTTCCACTTCCGAGGCCACTGATTATAAAGAAAGGGTCTAATCACCTCACAGTAAATTCTGCCCCAAAGTCGAACCACATCCCGGACACCCGTGCTTGCTTCCGGGGACCTCGGATTACGGTGGCCAGTGACGCGCCCAAGCGTTTACAGGCAGAACATGACCAGGATGGGGGGGAGGGGATGGGTTCAGAAATCCTCCTCTCTGAGGAACGGCTGAAAGAATCAAGGATGTGTTAGCTGGAGAAGGACCAAGATGAACGGCAGCATCTATCTCCAAATATCGAAAGGGCTGTCAACGGAAGAGGCCTTCTGAGGGTCCATCAGGAGGAAAGGGCAGAGACTGCAAGGCAGTGGATGACGGGTCAGCACAGCCAGGGACTGATCGCATCCGGAATAACAGAAATGGCTGCCCTGTGAGGACTCGAGGCTCCTGGAGGGTGTGCAGGCGATCCTGTGTGCCAAAGCTGACCAGCTTGAAAGCTTCGTTGTGCAATTCTAGAATAAAAGACGTGTGCAATCCGACTATATTCGGTGCCTCGACCCGGCGAGGCTGTTACACCCCCGCCCCAAGTGTATTCACGTAGCGAGTATCAGGCCTCCGCGTCTGAACTCGACAGTTCCCAAACGTGAGCAGGCGTGGTCCCAGCCCGCAGCGGTTCACAGCCGGGGGAGGAGGCGGGGTGGGGACAGATCATCGCGGCATGTGTGAGAGGTACAACCGAGGGAAGGGCGATGCCACGCGCCAACCTGGAAGACAGGGGCCATGAGCGGCGCTCTCTTCAGATCAAAAAGAAACAAGTCAGGAGAGGATCCTCCTCCTGCTGAACCACGACATCCCCCACGGGAGCCCACTTCTCTCGGGCGCCGACCTCTGACTTTTTTTTTTTTTAATGTTTATTTTTTATTTATATTTGAGAGAGAGACAAAGACAGAGCGCAAACAGGGGAGGGGCAGAGAGACAGAGACAGGTTCTAAAGCAGGCTCCGGGCTCTGAGCTGTCAGCATGGAGCCTGATGCGGGGCTTGAACCCATGAGCAGTGAGATCGTGACCTGAGCCGAAGCCGGACGCTCAACCGACCGAGCCCCCCAGACGCCCCACCAATACCTCACTTTTGATCGGACACGGACCTCCTAGGTTAAGGTCCTTTATCGTCCGACTTTCTAATCCCCATTACCTCTCTGCCAAAGTCACTTCCAACAAAAACATGCATACAATGGCATGATTCTGTAAAATAAAACTCAGAAGTCACTAACCCGAGCTGCTGTGCGACGTACAGAAGACTGAAACAAAAGAGACTGAGGCTACGTTATTTCCATTTGTTCAACTAAGGACACTTCCGGGCACTGAAACTAAGACAGGCAATGGGTGGGTGCCGGGGAGGACAGGGCGCGCAGGTGTGCCCGCCGGCCGAGCCAGGTGCGACCGACGGAAGCGCGTGCAGACTGGGGTGTACGTGTAAGGTAGTTAGAATACACATGAAAATCATGGGTCACATCACGTGCAAGCGAAAAAGTCAAAAGACACTGAAACAAAGGGCCGGCGGCGCGGACCGGCCAGAAAATCACAAACAACTCGCGTGGTTCTCCAGCACGAGCGTGGGCGCCAGCCGGACATCAGCCCTGAGACGGTAGGCGGCTTCTTCTGATTCCCCCTAAAAATCAATTCTCATCCTCGAATCCTCAGGGGCTTGGAGGGGAGACCTCGGGAAGCAGGGCGAGGTTGGAGCGAGCAACTGAACACGGAGTTTGTGCCGGTTTTCCCGATTACAGGCCTCGTGCAATTTGTCTCCTGCGAACTGAGCTGTGAAGTTGTTCCCACGGGCGTTTGGAGCTACATTTGAAACCGGGGGACTCTTAGGAAATATTTGGTCAACAAGGTACGAAGGGGCCTATTCAGCTGCACGGCTTACCCAGCCATTTCCACGAGCTGATATTTCCATAACAGGCCTCCGCAGCGGAAAGTCATTCGTGTTATTCTTTTGATTCCCATTTTGAAATAAATGACTTACTAGCCAATTTCAAAATCAAAGCGATCCGGGGAGGCTAATCGGCGCGCCACCGTCCCTCACAGCCTGGAATGACAGTGCGTGCCGAACCGCCTCGCGCTGGGGCCGGAAACGAGAGAGGACCAGAACAAAAATCCATCCCTGGTGCAGCTGAGAGGGTAAAATATTTGTCCAGCTTCCGCTGCCCAAAAGCAGCAGGGGCAACTTCATTTCCATTAAGAGAACGGGAAGGGAATTGAATATCAGAACTAGATCGTGGGCTCCTACTTGGGCACAGCCATTTGTGTGCAGTCACAATGTCTGCTCACAAGGCGTCCGATACCGCGATCGAGAAAAACCACTAACAACGGAAGTCACTTGTGGATGCTTCCTCGGGTGAAATCATTTTGTGCCGGCTGTGGGATCCAAGCATTCGTCAGAGGGCAGAGGGCAGACTGAAGTTTTACCATCGGATCACGAGACCCGTGCCCCTCGGCCAGCCGGCAGAGTTTCACCACCCACTACAGCCAGGCACTTGGCACGGTCAACCAACATAAGCATTTAAAGAAGAAAAAATTGGGGCACCCGGGTGGCTCAGCTGGTTAAGCGTCTGACTCTTGGTTTTGGCTCAGGTCGTGACCTCACAGTTTGTGAGATCAAGCCCCACGTCGGGCTCTGCACTGACAGCGTGGAGTCTGCTTGGGATTCTCTCTCTTCCCCCTCTCTCTCTCTCTGCCTTTCCCTGCACACACACTCTCTCTCTCAAAATAAATAAACAAACATTTTAAAAATATAACGACGATAAAGAAAAAATGACTCTTGGCCCTTACCTGGGAGTTTTCTTACAGTCCCTTCCAAGCTACGACCGCGCAGAATACAAGGAACCACAAGTCCCGAACCCGTACAACGACAGCACTTCCTGCACGGAGCGATCTGGAGGACGGGGTGCTCTGCGGGCACGCCACTGCACGTCCTCGCACCCTCACCTTGACTGTGTCCGAGATCACGTCTCGCTTCCAGGCCACGACAAAGGAACCATCACCAGCTATCCTCAGCCTTACAAGGGAAGGTTTCAAGGAAGAAGTGAAAATCTAAAATTTTGGAGAAAAAACTAGGCAGTGAATCATAGTTTTTAAATGCATGTATTTCCTGGGACTTCAAAACAATTTCTCCAACACTCCCTAACTGCAGAAACTCGAGAGCGAACGAACCAGCAAACAGGAAAACTGCTCTTCCACACTCAGGCGAAGTTCCCTGGGGAGAAGCTTTCGGTCTCCCCGGCAGTGTTCTGAAGGACCTGCAGAGCACTCAGCGGACACTCTCAACAGAGCGTGTTTAAATCGGCCGCCCTCCCCAAGTTGGACCAGCCTGTGGCTGTTTACTTTAGGTCGTTCTGGATTTCCCTGTCTCGTTCCTAGAGGGCCGTAGGATACAGGAGGAGACTTCGTATTTCACTAGCTGTACAAACAGAGAATACGATTTTCTCAAAAAGGAATGACCCAAATAGCAAATGCCTAGTTTGTTTTTATTTCTTGGCACCTGTACCATCTGCAAAATGAAATCCGGACTCCTTAGCCAGGTCCCCCTGGGCCCTCTGAATTGTACGCTTAGGCTCCATTCCCAGCTCTGGGTCGTTGCGCCCCCGCCAGCCAGCCACGGGACTGCCCAGCCCCCGGCCCACCATGGCTGCCCAGCGCCTCAGAGCCCGGGCAGGTGCTGGTTCTCTGCCTGGAACAGCGTTCCCTGTCTGTCTGCCTGGAGGTTTGTGTCAACCCCTGCTCCGGTCTTCCCTGACCTGTCCCCATCTGCGCTGACTTCCAGGAAGAGTGCAGCCTGTGTGACAGCACTGACCACGGCACAGAAGTCACATCTAAGTCCTCACCAGAGACCCTGAGCTCCCTGAAGCCAGACACTGCACTATGTCCACCCAGCATGGGGCCTGACAGAGGCTGAAAGGAAGGAAGAGAGAGAGGGAATAAGAGAGAGAGGGAGGGAGGGAGGGGAGGGAGAAAAAGGAAGGAAGGAAGGAAGGAAGGAAGGAAGGAAGGAAGGAAGGAAGGAAGGAAGGAAGGAAGGAAAGGAAGGAAGGAAAGGAAGGAAGGAAAGGAAGGAAAGGAAGGAAGGGAGGGAGGGAGGGAGGGAGGAAATTTTCCACACAGAAGTCACTGGACACTCCCAGGGAACACAGCCCGGAAGCCTCTCCTCGGAGGTACCTCCTCTGTCCAAACACAGCAAGGACAGAAAACAGAAGAGAAAAATTAAGAAGACACACCTAGATTCATAAACAAGCTAGCCCTCTCAGGAAGCGAAAAGAGAACAGAGAAGAGAGTGGTGAGTGGGGCTGAAACCACAGCCCCCAAGTCCCTCACCTGGAAAAAGGGGGCCTGGGGGAGCTCCGCCCACCAGGTAGCCATGTCCTCCCCACACGTGACAGGGGCCAGAGCCAGGCCGTACTCGAGGTGCGCAGCGCCAGGGAGTCACACAGACTGCGTGTGATCCAGGCCCTTCCACCAGCAAGTGTGTGCCTCAGGGCAACTCACCCAACCCACCTCTGCCTCAGTCTCCCCATTTGTCATAGGAGCCCCACCTCAAAGGGGCTGTCGGAACTTTGCAAGCGTGGGCTACTCCATTATTATATTTACCACTTATTTTTATTACCGTCACTGTCGTCATTAAGAGACTGACAAAACCTCTCTTGCCCGTTGCCGCCGCGCGCTGGTTTGGAAGGAAGACCCAGGCCAGGCCTGTGGCTCCCATGACTGGTTCAGCAAGGTGAGGGGACCCCGACTTCTGGGGCGAGTCTGGTTCCCCGCCTGCAGGACCAGTGAAGCGGAGAGGAGCAACCCCAATGCCACAGGGAGGGGGTGAGCGGGCAGTGAAGAGACCTCGGGAGAGAGACGGACGAACAAGAGACTAAAGACAGAACTCAGTGCGTCCCCTGCGCCCGCCTCGTGACTTAGTGCTTACCTTCGGGCACGGTGCCTGGTTTCCCGAGTTCCCCCCACAGAGACCGTTAATAAGGCTTATGGCGCCGCCTCCTGGTAGAGAACTCACCTCCCACCGACACACACAGCGGCATCCGGCGGATGTCTCAACAGACGACCAAAGCTTCCGCTTTAGAAACGGTTGCCAGAAACAGAACATTTTCAGCCCAGAAAGTAAAACCCAGAAGACTCCAGAAGGAACAGATCACGCTGCTGCTAACAGTTAAAACCTCCTTCTGTGCCTACAGCCACTGAAGGAAAATTCAGAAGCGGGGACCCCCTGCGCCTGCTGGAGACAGTCCCGACGGAAGAGGTGCGGAACACTTTGGAATCCAGAAGCCTCCTCAGAAGACTTCCTTGAAAAGGAGACACGAGAAGCATGTGAGGTTGGTGTAAAAAGAAAGCAGAGGTGGCGGGACGAGGAGCGAACTCACCCACCGGGCGATCGGGAGGCGATTCCCGACTTTCGCCACGTGGCTGCCTCTGACGCCCGACAGCCTCCCGTGCTTGATCTGGGGGAGCGAAGGTCACCGTGCTCAGTGCCGACTACAGGCCATGAGTCTGGGGTCGCCCCCGAGCTGGCCTCCCTCCCTGCACCCTCGCCCGCCTCCCTCTAGTCTGCGCCCTGAAGACCACGCTCCCCACGCTCCAGGCAAGCCCCCTCGGGGTGCCCCCCGCTCCCCCTCGGCTGGTGGTGCTCCGTGGCCCCAAGTCTGCGACCTCGGACAAAGCCCCTCAGCGCAAACGTACGTGGCTGGCCCTTAAAGTGCTACGACACACGGGGAGGGACGCGGCTCTCTCCTGCCACGGACGCACGAAGCTGCAGATCGTACGCGACGATGGCGAAGGGTCGGCCATCCCTGAGCGCCACAGAGAGGGAAGTCCCCAGGGAAGGAGAGCGGGCTGAGTCTGTGCTTCAAAGGGCGACAGGCGGAGACGGAGGCTCTAGTGGCGCGGAGCCAGGATTTTAACGTCCACAAGGCGGAGGGCTGGAACCGAGTGTGAGACACAAAATGGGGACCGTCCCAGAGCTTCCCAGCTCCTGAGAAGAGTCGTGTAAACTGTGCACTTGTGGGGGGGCCTGGGGGGCCCAGTCGGTTAAGCATCTGACTCCTGATTTTGGTTCAGGTCATGATCTCACCATCTGTGGGTTCGAGCCCTGTGTCGGGCTCTGCACTGTCAGTGTGGAGCCTGCTGGAGACTCTCTCTCTCTTTCTCTCTCTGCCCCTCCCCCACCTGCTCTCTCTCAAAGTAAATAAACTTTATAAACAAACAAACAAACAAACTGTGCATTAGACCAGAAAGTGGCAGGAAGCCAGGCGCCCGCTTGGGGTCCGGGGATGACTTCAGGCTCACCGTGCACTAGGCAGAAGTCTAAGAGGCTTATATCTATGCTCTTCGAGTAGCGACAGAGCCTCCAGCCAGGAAATGAGCCAGGAAACTGGCCCAAAACCAGGGCAGCTTCCGCGGCCGCCGCAATGCGCAACACAACGCCCTCCGAGGGGCGGCTTCTTCCTCGGTCCCGGGCACGCGGGGGCTGTCTGCAGCAGGACGGCCTTCCCACTGAAGATGGACTCACCCCGGAAATCTACAAACTAGGCGCCGAAAGTAGCCGCCGTGAGGGAAGGTCGGCACACACAGCAAACAGGGCTGGCGCTCCGAGGGCAGGAGAGGACAGGCCAGCTTTAAAGGGGTGTTTAGAAACGCACTGGGGTACAACCTTTGGCCCTCCCCAAAACACTCGACTGAAAATCGTGGAACATGTATCTCTGGGCACGTGTGCTAATTTGCGTACAGAATCAGTCTGCAGAAGTTCAAGTGGCTAGGCCAAATGGTATATCCTTTCTAACAAAGACTTTTTTTTTTTTTTAAAGCACCTTCAAATGATTAGAGAAATAAGAGCGAATGGAAACAATGCTGAGAGAAAAGTATGTGCAAAACCTCGCCAGTCTGGAAAAAGATCAAACAGAACTTCCAGAAATGAAAACCAATGTCACTCAAATTAACAATTCAATGGACACATTAAATACCAAATACACTAAGGAGATTTTCTCAGCTGAAGAGAGCATTAGTGATCTGGAAGACAGATCTAGAGAAATCACCAGAGGGAGCCCGGGTGACTCAGTCAGTGATGGGTCCGACGTGGTTTCTGCTCAGGTCATGATCTCACAGTTCCTGAGTTTGAGCCCTCCCTACCTTGGGCTCTGTGCTGACAGAACAGCAGAGCTTGCTTGGGATTCTCTCTCTCTCTCTCCCTCACTCTCTGCCCCTCCCCCGTGCTCTCGCGCGCGCGCTCTCTCTCCCTCTCTCTCTCTCAAACAAATTTTAAAAATTTTAAAGAAATCGCCAGAAAACTACACAAAGAGTGAAAATCACAAGATCGAATTCCACCAAGAAAGCAAGTTGAATATCTTCCTGTAAGATAATTATGTCATGAAATGATATGCTTATTTCCTAAGGACTATTTATATTTTCTAATGTAGTATTCCAAAATACACACACATATACATATATATATACATGTGTATGCACGCACACATAAACATATCATAAACAGGCACGCCCGGGAGGCTCAGACTGTTGAGCATCCGATTCTTGATTTCCGCTCAGGTCATGATCTCATAGTTCATGGGATCCAGTCCCACATTGGGCTCTGTAATGACAACACGGAACCTGCTTGGGATTCTCTCTCGCTCCCTCTCTCTCTCCCCCTCTGTCCCTTCCCCACTTACACATGCTCTTTCTCCCTCTGAACTAAAAAGCATAAATAAAAAAGACAAAAATGTATTCTTCCAAATGACTAGATGTTTTGTGGTGAAAACTTGGAGAAATTTTAGAGAAATGTAGAGAAATCCCCTAACCCACTGAAACTACATGCCATCTCATGGGTATCCACTTACTGAACCGGATTGTAAACTATGTCTTAGACACATGATGATAAGTCTTAGCTTGGTAAACGGGAGAGAGTTCGGAGGTTTTGTGTTTTTATTTATCCAACTCTTATCTTTCCTGAACCCACACGCGTGTTTCCCCTGCTTTGCGTCATGGCGCATCCATGAGGAAGGGAAGGGGAACACTCTGTGAAAACGGGCCCCACCTCCTCACTGGCTTTCGCTCCCAAATCAGCAGTGTGTCCCCATAGGGAAAGGGAACCCCAAAAGAGATGAAAATGCCTCGTGAAAAACCACTGGCCTGAGTACACGAAAAGGGAGTTGACTACTGGTAGGTTTGAAGAATCCCAAGAAAACCCCACGAAAAATCTTCTCCCAGCCAGCGCCTGCTGCCTGGAATTCACCCCGCCGAGCGCCCCGACTCTGGGAAGGGCCGCACGGTAAGGCACCACTTGGCGCAAAGGAGCGCGCTGCAGTCTTGA
The DNA here is from genome assembly GCA_030068075.1 of Paguma larvata. Taxonomy (NCBI): domain Eukaryota; kingdom Metazoa; phylum Chordata; class Mammalia; order Carnivora; family Viverridae; genus Paguma; species Paguma larvata. The sequence goes on from CM057829.1 coordinate 23,075,797, forward strand.
CAGTGTTGTCATTTTACTGCGGAGGAAGGACAGAGAGGTTCGAGGGGCCCTGGGCACCCAACGACGAGCTCAGGAAAGGGGGGGTGTGCCAAAGGGGAGCAGGGTCTGGAAAGAGGAAGGAGAATGCCCTAAACTTAGGAAATTAGACCACTCCGTCCCTCGGACGCATGCTAGACTGTCTCTAATCCAAGCAAGGACTGGCTGCGTGTCAGGAGGACACACACGAAAAGCAATGGGCTTCGGAGCCAGGGTGATCTGTCCTGAAATCCAGCTATGCCCCCTAACAGCTCCGAAGTCGTAAGGAGGCTCTCGAACTTCTCTCCAGCTCAGGTTCTGCATCGCTGGGTTGGAAATAAAATGCCTTCAGTGGCTGCGGGCAGTAAATGAAAGTCCGTTGTGAGAGTGCTTGGCAAGACCCCAGCACTTAGTAGCTGCTCAGAAAACAGGGCCATCCTGGGCACCGCCAGAGGGGCATGGGACTGTCCTGGAGGTCGGGCTGCCTTGGATTCAAACACCACCCCCTTCACCTCCCCGATCCAGGACCTCATACCCAAGACGCGTGCTCTGAACGCCTTCGAGCCTCGGATGTCCCTTCTGTACACTGAGAGGGTGGCTGCCTCCCAGCGCTGTCGTGAAAATTAAATCATACAACATGAATAAAGAACTTAGCACGGTGCCTTGCGCATGGGGAGCCCTTAACCCGCGGAGGGCACTCTTGTTTCCAGGCACGGTTTGCTGACACCAGCTTCACTGGCAGTAAAGGTGCGATTAAGCAAAGGTCGCTGTGTGACCTGTGCAGTGTTTAGACACTAAGAGGTAAATTTGAATTCGATTCTCGCATTTCATCAAGGACAGGAAACCCACCTACTTTGTGCCCCACCCCCCACACGGTGACAAGGCACCCATCTAGAAAGACAGGCTGACCCACCTCACAGAGAGGACCCAACAAATAAAAACGACTGTAAACATTTTCAAAATAGGAGCTTCTGCAGAAATGTTAAATTTAGTAGGAGCTCGCTGGGGAATGACTAGGAAGATGTTTGGAAACGGAAAGCGTCCCTCTTCACGTTATGCCAATTAACCTAAAGTCCTCATTTCTTTAAAACTGCCACCTGCCAATTACCAACGTGCTACCTACCCAGTGAGCGGCTTCAGTCTCTTTTTGCCGCTAAAGCGTTTTGGGTATTTGCTCTCGGGAATGAAACAGAAAGGAGTCGAACCCAGTGACCATCATCTCCAGGGTCCCTTCGACTTTGATTTCTGTTGCTCTTTTTCCATTATATTAAAACCCAAGCCAGTCATTGGAGTGACTACAATGAGCCATTCATGCAGGAGTGACTCGCTGAAGAATATCTGGGTGACCCCAAGACAAAGGAATTGGCAGAGCGAGCGGCTCTGCTTTATGGATTCTATTTGAAGGGGAGTTCATGGGAGCCCATTGCTTTCGGTGCCTCCATAATTAAAAATACACCACAATCGCAGCTCCACGGAGACGTCTGACTCGCTGAAACCTATTCAATTGGTATAAATTGCTAAAATTCTACTAAAGAGATCTGCTAGTTTGAGTTTCGTGGAGGAAGACATGCCTTTTCCTTTTCAACTGAGAAATTTAATACAGCTTCTAACATTTTTTTTCGTCTGTTTTGAAGTGTTCATTTACTTTTAAGAGAGAGAAAGAGAGCTGTAGCAGGGGAGGGGTAGGAGAGGGGGGTTGGGGACACAGGATCTGAAGCAGGCTCTGCACTGACAGTAGGGAGCCAGACACGGGGCTCGAACTCAGGAACTGAACTCGGGAACCGTTAAGATCATGACCTGAGCTGAGGTCAAATGCTTAACCGACTGAGCCCCCCAGGTGCCCCTCTTTTGACATTTTCAGATGGAGCAAAGCCCAACTTTGCTCACGGCTATGCTGCTAAGACAACGGTAACATAGCCGTTCCCGAAGAAATAATTTCAAAGTTTCATGATAAGGTGTGGCCGTGTTAGTTGCAAAACACCCGTATTTTAGGTTTCTGTCACTGTAGCCTTAGTGTATATCTTATCCGAGCTTAAATAAACCCAACCAACCAAAACGGTTTAAATAAAAAATAAAAACGTGAAAGCTGCAGAGAGAAGACAGCCTCTCTTTTGAAAACTACGTCCTCAGGATTATCGAACCCCTCCATTGGGTGTTTGAGAAGAAATAACCACATGGACTTGCTGAATGAGTGATTCTAGCCCCTCCCCAAGCCCATTTCCCTTTATTTATTTACACCCTTAGGTTGCAATAGTCTTGGAGTTGCAAATTGAAGAATTAAAGTTCTTTTCCATTTCATAATTGAATTACTGATTACAGTCTAACAGGATGAAATTATGTAGAGAAGGAAAAATCATTTTGGCCCACCCTCTAAGGCTTAGTGATGGGGGGGTGTGAATTAAACTGACAAAAGGGCAACAGGAGAAACAGTTTTTCCCACATGCACACGGGGGCTTCACAAACAAAGCAAAAACACACAAAAAAGTGGTTAGACCTGGGGGCTTTTAACCATTTTAACCAAGAGTGAGAATCTGTGGGGGAGCAGGCGGAGGAAAAGCAGGGGGGTAAACCGTGGGAAGGCAGACATGTGGGAGAAAGAGACGGAAGACCTGGGCTGTGTGAGCGGGCTCCTTCATGCAGGCACAAGTCAGCGCCGTCTCCAGCGGTTAAGGGCTGTCCTCTCACGGGAGTGGGACGAAGACACACTCCTACCAATGGACACGTACCCTCTGCTTTTAGGCAGAAAGGTGAAGGGCAGGGAGTCCCTCTGGCAACTGCCGTTCTTCAGTTGCCCTGCGCGCTAAGAGTGGCAGTTCGGCGGGGGGTTGGGGGGGGTTGGTCTGACCCTCCTCACTCACTTTGAGGACGGCGGCGTGTGGCAGGCAGCCAAGGGCCGGCATGCACCCCCGCCGATGACGGCGGTCTGTGCTCAGTCCACCCTTGGAATTTGAGAGGTCAAGTCCTTTGTGATTTGCAGGTGTTTACCCCTGTTTTGCTTCCACCCCGTTCTCCTTGACCTTGTCTGCTAATCGCTCCCCTGAGGCAGTGAGAGGTGAGGGGTGCGTGGTGGAAGACACTCACTGACAAGAAGAACCTCCCGGCAGGCTGGAACTCGTTAAGTCACAGGTGAGTGCAGACAGGTGACCAAGAAAAAAGCAAAGAAGCCAAAATCAGATCATCGAGTCCAAGTTATGGGGCCAAAGGAGAGAGCAGGGCCGAGGGTAGGCGGAGGGCGGCCTGTACCACCAGCCCTGACTGCTGTCAAGTGACCATACCTGACCAAGGAGCAGCACCGGGGTGGCCCCACTGTGCTTACAGGTCAAGGACCACAGGGACCCCACAGAGGGTCACGGTTGTGCAAATATTATACACTTCCTCCCTGGGGCAATAAAAAACCAGGTTCTGAACATGCATGTATTCCACACATCCCATTTCTGAAAACATATTGAGCCTTCCGGTGCCGTCAGGCAAAAGCTCTCGGTGGCGCAACCTGCAAACACACAGTCTGCGTACACCAAACATGTAACACCACGTGAACAACTCTTAAAAAGAGACAGCATTCGCAGAATGGAAATACTACAACGTATTCTGCAAACTGTCATTTCCCAACTTACATCCCGATCCTCACACCCAACCTATTAGCTCAGTACTAAAAAAAAAAAAAAAAAAATATATATATATATATATATATATATATAAAAATCACGCCCCTAAAGCACTAATACATCAGGCACCAAAATTACATCGCGTGATGATACGTAATTACGGCACTTCCAAACAGCATTTGAGAGCCTGTCACAAGCGATGAAAAATGTAATTTATTTCTACTGACAGATATTAATTGCTCCGTGTTAGAAGATTTTTGAATCATTACTGATAAGCAAAAACGGTAACATAAATGCCTGAAAAACAACTGCAAGGAAAGAAGAATAGTTCTCGTCATAAAACCTCCCGTAGCATAAGGAAAGGCAATTTCTCAAAGAGAACAACCATTATTAAAATTTGTAAATTGTTGCCGTGATACAGAGGAAGAGGCTCAAATGCGAAGTCGCTTCCGGCAGGTCTCAAGTGTTATTCATCTCTGATAGCGCTGCCTAATTGGCATTGGGATTTTGCCTCGTGTCCTTAAGCAAACGGTCTTTATTCAGGCAAAGCTAGAACCTTCAGGACAGGAGGACACATGCAGAAGGGACTATTCCTTTAAAACAGAACCCCAAATGGTCACAAATGAAATTTCACTTGTGGCTCAGGAGGGCGGTGCTTTTCCCTGATTACTGTTATTTATTATTATTACTGTTACTTTTTTCCCTTGTTACTTCTTGCCATGGCTACTGCGACCTGGCGGCAGCCTGCTACCTTCAAGCTGGGGAACTGGACGGCAGCCAGCATTGGGTGACACTGGCTTCCACTGACGGCTCTCGTGACTAAACGCAAGTCGTCGCAGATCTAGTGAGGTTCTACTCTCTTCACGAGAGGTCTGAGTGAGCTCCTCCCGTCCACCATCCTCCCCAGCTCCCAATGCCCGTGTCAACACCTGCCCCCAGCACTCCCAGGGCCCAGTTTAGCTAATCCTCCCATTACCACACGGCTAATCGTGTCTCTAGCACTATTCTGATACCTTGTGTCTAGATTCTGTTCAATAGCACCTCTGGTCTCTTAAAAACCTACACTGAGTTTCTTGAATTATCACTGAGTCCGCCTTATCCGTCACCCTAAGACTCCTTAGTAATCTGCTACCACCTTGCTATGCACGGTACCGTCTCCAATTAAATAATTTTTCCATGGTCTCTCTAAACTCCTTCCAAGTCCGTTCTGTCACGACCACCAGATCGTTCTCCCTGAAAACACTACTTTCCCGACATCGGACCACTGTACACGTGTCGTCACCTCCAATGCCATCCCTCCGTACCTGCTGGATGATGTCTAAACGCGTTAGCTCGACATTTAAGGCCCTTTGTGATGTGACCTCTATCCACCTCTCTGGACCAGGTTACTGTAATGTTGCAAACTGATACTATCCCTTCTAACTAGTGTGGCCTGTGAAATACAAACAGGGGAGTGAAGTCTTCGCCTCTGGATTTTCACTCAGGCAAATTCCCTGTGGTTCACATCCCTGTCTTCCCATTTTTTTAATTTCAAAACAAACTCTGGGTTTTCTAGAAAGCCATCCAGCCCATAATGACTGTCTCCTTCCTACTACAGTCACATAATTTTTATTAGATACATTCTTGCACTTGTCGTATGTGGGGTCCTGATTCCGATCAGATTACAAGCTCTTGAGGGCACGGACTAGGTCAAATATCACTGGAATCCCATGACCTGTGCTCCACAAATGCCTGCTGACAGATCTCTGTTCAGCATCTTTAACACGTAGAATCTAAAGGAGAGTGCATGCCGGCCTAAGAACAAAGCCACAGAACCAAAGGGAAGAGGGGCAACAACAGAAACAAGAGTCTTAAGCAGAAGATAGGTCAGAGCCAAAAGAAACGATGTGAAAACATGTACGAATTCAAATGCAGCTAGGCCAGAAGAGGAAGCCACAGACAGCACAGAGATTTAATAAGCAAGAAAGGAAAAAGCAGATAGGAAAGCAGAGGAAGACTCTGGAGCCATTCCACAGCCGAAGTGCACACTAAGAAACCTGAGCTTACTGACACCCACACGGCACACAGCAGTGATGGTGCACAAGTATTTTCAAGTACCTCGGGGCTGTTAACAAATTTGACCCTCTGCAGAGCCAGAACGCAGGTCTCAACAATTTAAAAAGGTGGACTTACTTAAATATGTTTTTTTAACAACAGTGGAATTAAGCTCAAAATCAAAATGGGACAACTAGAAAATCCAAAAACGTGGTTTTGAAATTAAGTCATACCAAGGTAAACAACCCTGTACCAAAGACAAAATGGCAATGGAAATTTTAAAATATTTTGTACAAATAATGAAAGTATGACAAATCGAGCATGTTGTATGCAGCTAAGGCTGTGCCTGGATGTAAATTTATAGTTTTGTTTGTATATATTCGACTGAAAACCTATGTTCTCAATATTCATCTCAAGAAGTTAGAAAAAGAATGGTAAGTTACATGCAAAGAAAGCTGAAGAAGGGAAATAATACAGACGAGGACAGAAATTAGGGGAAAAATAAAACATAACACAGAAAGACCAACAAAGTCAAAATTAGTTATTTTTTTGAAAGGCCAACAAAATTGATGGGACAAAAAAACACATACAAAAAAACTAACAGACCATTAGCAACAGTGATAATGAAATAAAAGAATAAGCAAAATTACCAATATGGGGACATGAAAAATAGTACATTAGTACAGACTCTACAGACTTTTTAAAAGAAGATACAGGTGGTGCCTGGGTGGCTCAGTGGATTAGTGTCTGACTCTTGTTTCCAGCTCTGGTCATGATCTCACAGTTCATGAGTTTGAGCCCTGAGCACACACTCCAAGAGTGTGGAGCCTACTTCAGATTCTCTCTCTTTCTCTCTATCCCTGCCCTGCACACTCTTTCTCTCTCTCTCTCAAATTAAATAAGACATTTCAAAATTTTTAAAAAGAGGAAGATATAGGAGTAACTTTGCACTAATAAATTTTAAAATTTAAGTGAAGTAAACTTTTACTTTTATAGAGAGAGAGAGTACAAATGGGGGAGAGAAGCAGAGAGAGACAGAGAGACAGAGAGAGAGAGAATCTCAGTCTCAAGCAGCCTTCATGCATGGAGCCTGACACGGGGCTCGATCCCACGACCCTAGGATTATGACCTGAGCTGAAATCAAGAGTCAGATGTTCAACTGACTGAGCCATCCAGGCAGCCCTGAAGTGACCTTTTAAAACACAACTTACCAAACCTGACGCTGAAAAAGAAAAAGAACACAAATATCCCTATAGCTCTTAAGGAAATCAAACCTGTAACTCAAAACCTTCACGTAAAGAAATCTCCAGGTCTAAGTGACTGCAGCACTGAGATAGCAGAAGGATAAAACATCATTGGCCAATCTGGACTGATTCCGAAACTTCCAAGTAAGTTTGATACCCAAAAATCAATGTAATTCACCACATTATAAAAAACAAAGGGGAAGAATAAAAAATCATTTCAACAGAAACAGAAAAGTCATTTGATATGATTTAAAACCCATTCCAATTAAAAAAAAAATCTTAGCAAACAAAAAAAGAAAACTTCCCCTAATAAAAAGAACCTTCTAAATCTGATAAAATGCACAAAGACTTAGAGCAAACATTATTCTTAACGGTGAAATACTGAGAGCTTTCCCCCTGGAGTTGAGGATGAGATAAAGATGTCTGCCCTCCTTAATTCTATTCAGTTTTCTACTGGAAGTACAAAACAGTAAGGAAAAGGCTGTGAGAGTGAAAATGAGTAAAACTGTCATTACTTGTAAGTGAAATGATACTGCATTTAGAAAATCCAAAAGAAATCACAGAAACTATTACAAGCAATAACTGAATTTAGTAATGCTATTGGAAATAATGTCAAATATACAAAATCAACTGTAGCCGCAACCAATAATCAGAAAATTAAAATTTAAAACAATATAATTTATATCACCAAAAACTATTTAGTACCTATGAATATATCTAATAAAAGAGATGTCATATAGAACATACATAAAACAAAAGTGAAAAAAATAAGAAAGAGTTAAATAAATGGAGAGCTATGACCATGCTTATATACTATTTGATTCAGTGTTTTACTTTTTTAATGTTTATTTATTTATTTTGAGAAAGTGAGCCTGGGCAGGGGAGGGGCAGAGAGAGAGGAAGAGAGAATCCCAAGAAGGTTTCATGCTCAGCACGGAGCCCAACATGGAGCTCAGTCTCCCAGCGGTGATATCATGACTTGAGCTGAAATCAAGAGCTGGTCACATAACGATCTGAGCCACCCAGGCACCCACTGAATCAGTATTTTGAAGACTGGTCTACAGATTCAGCTCAATTCCAATCAAAATTCCAGCACGAGTTTTTGTGTACATTGGGAAGTTGATTCTAAAGTGTCTATGAAATACAGGGCCTAGAATAGAGAAGACAGTCTCAAAGAAGAACAAAATAAGCTGAAGGATTTATACTACCAGATATGAAGATTTACAATAAAGCTAAAGCGGTCAAGATGGTGGCACAAAGATAGACAATAAACGGGCCAAAGGAAGGGAACAGAAAGCACAGAAACAGATTCATACCTAGATAAACACGTAATTTAAGGCGAAGGGAAGAATATAGAATTTTCAAGAAACTGTACAGCATCAACTAGATACCCACGTGGAGGAAAACTGATTTTGACTCCTACATCACAACATATACAAAAATCAACTCCAGACAGAACGTAGCTTTAACATTACAAGGTTAACAATCAAGCTTCCAAAAGAAAACACAGAAGGCCTTGGAATACGGCAAAGATTTTTTTTAACAAGAAAACACTAACGCTAAATAAATAAAAAAAAATGAATGGATTAGACTTTTCACAGTTAGAGACTTCTATTCTACAAGAGAAATCAAGAGTAACTAGCCAATCCACCCAACGGCAGAAGGTAATTTTGGTAAACATATTCAACAAATGAGTCAGATGCAAATAACTCTTGCAGGTCAACACGAAGAAAGGCTGGCAATCCAACATAACAATGGACACAAGACTTGAAGGGAAACTTTACTAAAACACATCAAAATGGCCAAAAGATGAATGAAAAGGTACTCAACTTCGTTAGTCATCAGGAAAATGCAAGCCAAAATTGCAAGGAAATACCACTGCTCATCTACTAGAATGGCTACGATTTTCTTTCACTGACAATAACACGTGTTCTGGAGGCTTGTAGCAAGTAGAATTCTCACTCACGGTTAGTGCGGGCAGGAACTAGTTACAAACAGTCTGGCACCTTACTTGGCAATATCTACGAAAATGAAATCTACACCTCATGTGACCCAGCAATTCAACAGAAGTACTTACATACGTTCCCCAAGGGATAAACAGAAAAATGTTTATAGGGGCACTACTCTCTAAGGCCCCAAAATGGGAAAACACGAAAAGCCATCAACTATGGAACCCATGAATAGTGCCATGTGACACCATGGAATACTACACTGCAGCGAAGACAACTATTGTTAAGTGCGACAAAATGAATGAATCTCACAGATTTGCCTCTGAATGAAAGCCATGCATAAATGGTTACAATATACCATTCAATATTCCATTTTGAAAAGTTCAAGAACGAGAAAAACTCATCTATGATGATGGCATTCAGGATAAGGGTCTTCTTCAAGCAGTGATCTCTGGCAGGGTAGAGGGGGCGGTTTCCATGTTGCTACTTGTGGTAAAATGGGAAATGTTTGGTCTTTGTCCCTGGTTCCTGACATAGAGCTCCTGAGACCCTTGTAATTTACCAAGTGATGAGAGTAAGAGGGGTGCGTTTTGTTCTAATGAGGCGACTCTTGGCAGACACCTAGGTACTTCAGGAGGGGGGCTGGTCAACAGAAAGACCAAGTCTTGATTAAAAGTTTGGACCTTCTAATTGACTGATGAATGGATAAAGATGATATGGTATATATATATATATAATGGAATAATTACTGGAGGATAAAAAAATGAAATCTTGCCATTTACAATAACGTGGATGGGCCTGGAGTGTATTATGCTAATAAAATAAGTCAGGCAGAGTAAGACAAACATCATATGATGGCACTCATGTGCTGAATTTAAGACACAAAGCAGAAGATCATGGGAAAGGAAAGGAAAAGTAAGACACGAACAGAGAGGGAGGCAAACCACAAGAGACTCTTAAATTAAGAGAACACACAGGGTTGATGGCGGGGGCCGGGGGGCGGGGAGAGGGGAAAATGGGTGATGGGCATTAAGGAGGGCACTTGGTGGGATGAGCCCTGGGTGTTGTATGTAAGCGAGGAATCCTGGGAATCTATTCCTAAAGTCAAGACTACACTGTGTGTTAGCTAACTTGATGATAAATAAAGAAAAACTTTTTAAGCCCTAAATGCCCCAAATGATGGGGCTCGGAGAGCTTCGAGGCTGGCAAATACACCTAACTGCTGGCGAAGTGGCACCTGACGGGAGGCGAGCTCTGTGCCCTTCCCCACACCCTGCCCTAAGTATCTCTCCCAGATGCCTGTTCTAGAGCTGTATCTTTTATAATAAACCTGCAAGGTAAGGTAAGTACTTTTCCTTTTTTTTAAGTTTATTTATTTGAGAAAGAGAGGCCAGTGCACAAGCACACGCATGCGAGGAGGGGAGGGGCAGAGAGAGAGGGAGAGCGAGAATCCCAAGCAGGCTCCGTACTGTCAGCACAGAGCCTGACATGGGGCTCGATCTCATGAACTATAAATAAGATCACGGACCTGAGCCGAAATCAAGAGACGGATGCTTAACCCACTCAACCGACCAAGGCACCAGGAGCCCCAGTTAACTACTTTCCTGAGATGGGTGAGTTGCTCTAGCAAGCTATCAAACGGGGGTGAGGCGGGCTTCAAAACCCCTGACTTGGTACCACGTAGGACAGAAGTAACCTTTCAGCTGGCGTCTGAAACGAGGGCTGTCTGGTGGGGTGGGGCCCTCAAACCCTGGAGCTCAGCACCGACTCTGGAAGGCAGTGTCACAACGGGACCGAACTGCAGGGCCCCCAGCTGGTGCTGGAAAAACGGTGTTGGGGAAGACGCCGGGTAGCTGGTGTCGAGAAGAGAAGGAGACCTCACGCTGGCCAAGTTCTATCTGCCAAGCCAGCTGCTGGCTACACGGGTCTGCTCGACTTGTCCGGACCCACCCGGATGTGTACCTACAATCTGAGCACCCTTCTGCACGTGGACGTGAACACACAGGTTATGTTTAAAAAGCATGCCCACGTTAGGGGCGCCTGGGCAGCTCAGTCGGCCAAGTGTCCGACTTCAGCTCAGGTCGTGATCTCGTGGTTGGTATGTTCGAGCCCATGCTGGGCTCTGTGCTGACAGCTCAGAGCCTGGGGCCTCTTCAGATTCTGTTTTCCTCTCTCTGCCTCTCCTCTGCTCACACTGTCTCTCTCTCAAAAGTACGTAAAACATTTAAAAAAATGTAAAGAAAACCATGCCCATGTTGTATGTATGGGTCCGTGGGGTCCTTTGCCCTTAGGGCAGGTAGCTGGATGCTCAGGGAAAGAGAAGAATCTCCAGGGGCGCCTCGGTGGCTCAGTCGGTTGAGCATCCTACTTTGGCTCAGGTCATGAGTTCGAGCCCCACACTGGACTGTCTGCTGACAGCTCAGAGCCTGGAGCCTGCTTCAGATTCTGTGTCTCCCTCTCTCTGCCCTCCCCCACTTGCACTCTGTCTTTCTCTCAAAAATAAATTTTTTTTAAATTTTAGACAAGGATCTCCAAAGATGAAGATATTTCTGCTGGTTGAAGTCTGAGAGGGCAGAGCCCAAGAGGAAAATAAATAGAGCAGAGTGAGTGGCCCTGAGCCCGTGTGTGGCCAGGAGGGGGTGCGCCAAGAGGCCGAGTGTGCAGCCTTTGTAAAGTTTTGTTGGGGGGTGGGGGGCACCATTTAAAGTTACGCTGCCATCATTTAATGCGAGAAATTTGTAATGTAAATAATCTGCAGTCCAGAGTGGCTTTTAAATCCTCTAATAATGGAAAATCCGATAGCCTGTAGACAGCATTACACAAAGAACAATTTGACATTACAAATTGAGGAAAATTCATCGACTCTGGTTTTAATAGCCTTTGGGTTTTTTTCTTTTCTTTTCTTTTTTTTTTGTTAGTGGCTCTTCTTGGGGCTGTTATCTTAACAGCACAGGGCACCAACTCAGGAGCCGCTCAACTCTGAAAAATGTGGTGTCTTTTTATTAAATTATAGCAAGATAAATTTTTCAGTTTTGCCCACACGCAGCCATAATATTGATTTCTCAAGTCAAGTAAGCGGTCTTGTCTCCAGTGTATTACTTCACCGTGAACTTGAATAATACACCTGTACTTCCAGGGCTATAGATGGGCTTTGCCTCCCCAGCGTGCCCCGCTCTGCCACCATGAAACACTGGATTAGCAACCTGATATCGTCAAGCTAACCTTAAGAAAGAAACAGCATCAATAACTAGAGTGCCCCAGTTCAAATAAAAGCCCAGCAAAAAAGATTTAAAAAAAAAAAAAAAATCACACAACGTTCAGAAAATTCAGGCATTCTCTCGGCCAGCTTGACAGAGCGCCAACTGCACGTGGGAAACCGGGCCGGACGGTGAGCTCGCAAAGCTGAATAAGGCGACGGGGCGGAGCACGCTGGCCCTCACCGTCCGCAGGCCGGCGGAGAGGAAGGCCGCGAGGACAGCGGGTTCCGCTAGGACGTTAACACTGGCGTGGCGGCAGACTTGACATGAGAGAGGATTCTGAGGGAGTCCTCGGGGGAGCACAGTTGACAGGAAGCCAGAAGGTATTCCGGGCACACACACGAGGGATGTGGAAAAGGCTCATACAATTGAACCCTAAACGACTCTCTACGGCCGGTGTTAGAGGAGACTGGGAGAGAGGCCGTGAAGGCGGTGAGCTTCCAGAGGAATCTCGTCAGAGAGCTTCTGTGTCTCGTGGGCGCCCGTCTGGCAGAACTGGGGAGGCCGTGGAGGAGGGAGCTCAGGAGGCCATCCAGAAGGCTGCTCGTCTGCATGGAAAATAAGGGGCTTCACTCGCGAACGGTGAGAAAGGCCTGACTCCAGAGGTCATGAGAAGGTGGGGTCAATGTCGGCTGGTCCTGGCTGGATACAGAGGGCGAGGCGCATGGAAGAATCGAGGCGGACTCTACAGCCACAGGATGAAAACGACGGGAGAGGTAACGACGGAAAGGGCATTAGAAAGGACTGGGCGGTGTAGGAGGCCGACTAACGCCATCGTGGACGAATCACCATGGCGACCTCTCTGGGACCTGAAGCCTTCCTGAGCACGGCCCCCCGACCCATGCTCCCCAACAGATACATTCGGTCTAACCACACCCTCAAGTACACCCTTGAGGCACAACGTCCTCCACCTGCCCTGGAGATACGACCACTGTGAGTCTCCAACAACTCCTCCAGGCAGCCCTCCTGGGGGCTCCCAGCCTCCAAGGCTATAAAAGCAGGTCTCACTGGAGGTGGGGTCACCCAAGACACGCTTGTGTCCCTAAGTCCCCTTAATACACCATTTCTCCTCACACTGGACTTGTCAGCCTTTTCCCTCGGTCTTCAGGCTCCTTGGGCTTTGGGGGGCTATTTTGTGTGGCCCTGCCTTCCCAGGAACAGGCGGGGCCACTCCTGCCCTGAACGATCACTGCAAACTGACAGACAGGAACTGCTCCCTCGGACCCCCGCCCCCTCTCACGGATTACCCCGGGGTCTGGCTTGAGATCCTGACACAGGGAGCGCGGGGAAAACTAAGCAAATCAAGGCAACTCAGGGTTTGGGTACCGTTTTGTTTAACACATGTGGGGGGGGGGGCGCTGTGGGGAAATCAAGGTACAAATTTCAAGCACAGGGTGGCTCAGTCGGTTAAGCATCTGACTCTTGATCTTGGCTCAGGTCATGATCTCACAATTGGTGAGTTCGAGCCCCGCATCAGGCTCTGCGCTGACAGCAGGGAGCCTCTCAGCTTGGGATTCTCTCTCTCCTTCTCTCTCTGCCGCTCCTGCGCTTGCTCTCTCTCTCTCTCTCATAACAAATAAATAAACTTAGAAAAAAAAAAAGAAGAAGAAATTTGAAGTCAAGTTGACCCTTGCAGAACATAGTTTTGAACTGCATCGGGTCCACTTATACCCAGATTTTTGTTTTCAATAAATACTGTACAGTACTGTATAAATATTTTCTCTTCCTTATGATTTTCTTAATAACCTTGTCCTTTCTCAGGCTTACTTTACTGTAGGAATACAGTATATAATACGTATACAAAATACGTTACTTGACTCTGTGTGTTGTTGGTAAGGCTTCCAATCAACAGGAGGCTACGGGTGAAGGTTTTAGGGAGTCCAAAGTTCTCGGATTTTCAACTGCAACCCTAGGCCCCGCATTGTTCAAGGGTCCACTGAGGGTGGAGAAACATGGGCCTTGATGTAGAAAAGTGACTGAGCCTCCAAACAATTTCCAATGTCACGTCCGTAAGGCTGCTGCGGACAGCGTGTGAAGGGCCCTTCAGTGAGGGATTTATGATAATGAAAAACTAAAGCCTCCTAATCACTTTTAAGGGAAAGTCACAATTTTCATTGTTGGGGGGGAGGAACAATGGCATTTAGCATTAACAGTGATGTTCACTGTCGCTATTACGACGTTTAAGAAAAGAATCTGGGAACTTTTGAGCTGATCTGAGAAAGGACATAAAAACAACATTGTAAGATTAAACCCTCAAGGAAGGAAAAGCCCCCCCACCACTGAACAAACAAACGACATGACAGGAATTCTCCACCATCCAATAAACAAATTCCTGAACAATCCCTCCTGTTCCTTGTTCATATTAAATTGAATTACTACTCCAATTTGGAAGACTCATTAACATTTAACTACTCTGGCTTTAAAATGCACTAGAGATTTCAATGCCAAACTCAGTCCTGGTTTTCCATTTTTTTTTTGTCCCCGGCAAATTCTATGTCCAGAACTTCCTCTCTCAAATAACTATCGACTCCCACCTCGGTGGTTAGATCCAGCACCCCTCCCCTGTTCCTGAAGCCTTTGACACGAACTCTGTCCCTCCATGTCTCACTGTGACCTGGACACACTTCTGAGTCTCCAACCCTATTTTATTTGAAAGATTTAATTTTAAGTAATCTCTACCCCCTAAGGGGACCCTGAGCTCACGGGTCACTTGCTCCACTGACCGAGCTGGCCAGGCGCCCCGTCTCCAGGCCTACGTTAACCTTCCTGAGAAGACAATCATGCTTTCCCCCAGTACTGCGCCTCGCCTCCAGGACACCACTCACCGATGCCGACGGTGTGACCCGGCAGAGCCAGGGGAACCCGGAAGCTCACGGGGGTGAAAGAGAATGAATGTCGAATGTCCCTTTTAGTTCTGTTTTTAATTTTATTAGAAAAAATGATGTTGTCTGCCCAGCTGACCTTTTCGCTCTCTCTCCCCCTACTCGTCTCTAACCCCACTGACCTTATCCATGCTTCAAACACTCCAGCTTTGGGCATCGGAGCGGAGCGGCGACCGAGTCTGGGGAGGGAGAGAGGCCGATCAGCAAGGCGGCTTTCCCAGGGCAGCGTGAGTGAGCCAGGGGCGCCCTCGGCCCCCCGGCTCCCGATTCCAAGTGCCCAAGCACCTCACTTCTGACCCGGAGACCAGGCCGAACGAGGTCACGTCTCCTGGCACAGTGCTCTCTCGTTCATTTTCGTGAACGCTCCGTCATTATTAAAAATGCTAAATAACCACGATCACGCTTCTAAATGACAACCTTGGGGTGACCCTGGGAATAAAGTCCAAGGAGAGTCTGACGGTTCTCCCCACTAAATTTCCAAAAGTCAAACAAAAAACCTGCCTTATATCCATGTAGCTCCCAAAGAAACTTTATTCCTCTGTCCCTTCCGTCTGAGGCTTGCTGAGGAGATAAAAACCCCTCGAGGGTGAACCTCTCCGTCTAAAGGTGACCAAGTGCTGGACTCGTAAGATCTGGAACTCACTCTTAGGTAGCAAACCTCACCAAACTGAAAATGAAATAAATCCCCGGCGTGCTCGGCAGAAAGCACCCGAAAAAGTCTGGAGGCGTCTGCCAGCAGCGGTGGTCCTCGGTTCCTTTGTTTCTGTCCGCGTGGTCACACCTGTTGTCCGCAGAGCAATGGCAGTCCACAGCACTCGCCCCGAAACGGGAGGGGGTTATTGAGAACCTCAGAACCAGTGAGGGGCAGTGGGTTTCTCCTAATGAAGAAACTCACCCATTGTTCCCTTTTGCCGCGAACACGTTCTCGCGGGAACTGGGAACCGGATCTTTTTGGTAGTTGTAGTCAGAGAGGAATAGTCATTCGTATTCAGATTACAGCGTGTTCACCTCTCATGGAAAACAATTTCAGGATTCTCTACCCTCATCTCCTTCGTATCCCTCATTAAGTGCAGTTTGAATCCATTTTCTTGCTGTTATTTTTTGGTGTCCGATTACTGTGCATAATGACTCTGTCTCAGTTTTCGATCTCAGATGTCAATGTTTTTTCTCTTGCACCGGTGCCGCGCGCGCGGGCTAATGACCCCGCGCGGGGTACCTCGCGCCGGTGCCGCGCGCGCAGGCTAATGACCCCGCGCGGGGTACCTCGCGCCGGTGCCGCGCGCGCAGGCTAATGACCCCGCGCGGGGTACCTCGCGCCGGTGCCGCGCGCGCAGGCTAATGACCCCGCGCGGGGTACCTCGCGCCGGTGCCGCGCGCGCAGGCTAATGACCCCGCGCGGGGTACCTCGCGCCGGTGCCGCGCGCGCGGGCTAATGACCCCGCGCGGGGTACCTCGCGCCGGTGCCGCGCGCGCGGGCTAATGACGCCGCGCGGGGTACCTCGCGCCGGTGCCGCGCGCGCGGGCTAATGACGCCGCGCGGGGTACCTCGCGCCGGTGCCGCGCGCGCGGGCTAATGACGCCGCGCGGGGTACCTCGCGCCGGTGCCGCGCGCGCGGGCTAATGACCCCGCGCGGGGTACCTCGCGCCGGTGCCGCGCGCGCGGGCTAATGACGCCGCGCGGGGTACCTCGCGCCGGTGCCGCGCGCGCGGGCTAATGACCCCGCGCGGGGTACCTCGCGCCGGTGCCGCGCGCGCAGGCTAATGACGCCGCGCGGGGTACCTCGCGCCGGTGCCGCGCGCGCGGGCTAATGACGCCGCGCGGGGTACCTCGCGCCGGTGCCGCGCGTGCAGGCTAATGACCCCGCGCGGGGTACCTTATAAGGAAGACACCTCACTCACTGCTCTGCGTGGGGCTTCGCGCCTTCTGTTTGGTCACATTCATTCTGTCTCCTACATACTTCCCAAGCCTGGCTCTTCTGTCCACCGACAAAGACTGTCAAGCACAACACTTTCCTGCTCCTGGTCCAGGACGGGCCTTCTAGAAGATTCCCACACCTCCAGGAAGTCCTCCTCTTGCCCTGCCCTCATCCTCTTAGCCCAACCCGGAAGTCCGCTGCACTTCAATGAGCAGTGCCCATATACTTCCAGGCCTTTCTACCTCAAGTTTCTGACTTTGCCTGAGGCCCTTCTCTGGCTACAAAGGCTCGTTCAGCCTGAGTGTGGACAGGCCAGAGCACCGGGGAGTTAATCTTCCAAGGACCGCCGTCGACCAATGAAGGACGGAAACTGGCAGGCAGACGTCTCGGTGCCTTCGCCTCTGCACCGGCAACTCTGAGGTGTGTTTCCTGCACTCTCTCCGGCAGGAATGAGCCCCAGTTGCCCACAGAGGAGCCTATTTAAGAGTGACCCCCCATAAGCTCTCCTCCCTTCCGGAAGCCCTGCCCGTGCCTTCTGTGATCACCTCCCACACGACCTTCTTGGGCTCAAGTCTGTTTCTCAGATCCTTGCCTCTCAAGCAAAGTTTCGGGAAACCCCGATACCCAGGAATGAGAACGCGCTGGGTTCCTAACGGCCGACGGCGGAAGTGGAAGGGCAGCGGAGTGATGCATTCGGAAGGCCGAGAGGAAAGGATTTCCAAAGAAGAATTCTATGTCCGCCAAAGGGAAAGTCAAATGCGGGAGTATGACGAAGACATTCTCGGAGACGCTGAATGTGATGCTGTCATATAGTAAGAAGTACACCTTGGGTGGGGGGCGCCTGGGAGGCTCAGTCGGCTGAGCATCCGACTTCGATTTCGGCTCAGGTCATGATCCCAGGGATAGAGCCCCGCATGGGGCTCCCCGCTGAGCACAGAGCCGGCTTGGGATTCCCTCACTCCCTCTTCTCTCTCCCTCTGCCCCCTCCCCCACTCGCGTGCGTGCATATGCATGTGTGCACTCACGCTCTCTCAAAAAAAATAAATTAAATTAAAATAAAATAAATAAAATAAAATAAAAATACACTTTGGCCTTGTCCATGGTTCCTGAAGCAGAGCTCCTAAAATGCGTGTGATTTCCTAAGTGACAAAGAGGAGTGTCACCATCTTTTAGTAGCTGGTCTGTTGTCCTCGATAGCTCCTGGTCCTAAAACACGTCCAGAGCAAAAGTGACACAGCGTCTGGCTACTCAGAACAAGCCCTTCCAACCACATCTGAGTTTAAGCTAGTCGGGTGGCCTTCAGAGAGCTCCCGCGGGCGGGGCCCCCCTGCCAGGGGAACCAGCTATGTGATTACAGGGCTGCGAACTTTCTGTCCCATCCCCCACTCCCACGCCTCCGGGGACGACGGGCTGGATGGAGCTTGAGGTCATCGCTAACGGCAGTGACTGACGCAGTCACGCCTACAGAATAAAACCTCTATTTTAAAGAAGCCTGCCCAAAGGGGTTCGGAGGGCTCCTGGAGTGGCGAACCGCGGAGGCTCTAGAAGGGCATGAAGGCCCAGCCGCCCTCCCTCGCACCTCGCCCCGCACACCTCTTCCACCTGGATCCTGAGTCACATCCTTTACAACGAACAAGTGATCTGGTAAACAGAGACTGCTCTCGTGAGTTCTGTGGGCTTCCCAGGAAACGGTCGAACCCACGGAAGGGTCTCGGGAACCTCCAGTCTACAGCCAGACTTGAGACAGGCGTGGGGTTTCCCCACTCGGACCCTGGAGCCGCCGTCCTAGCCAACGAGGGCACTGTGCCTTCCTTCCCGCAGCCGCAAAACCTCATTAAATGCCCTCACGACCGTAAGGGACCCGGACGCGGTGAGGCAGGCGAGGAGCGACAGCGGCCGCGCCCCTGCTCTAATTCTTCCGTCTGTCTGAACGCACGCGCTTCTGAAAGCACGCTGTCGATATTATTTTCCCACGGCTAGGAGACGTTGTTGGCCCCTGTGTGCACACACGCCGTTGTGAATTCACTGTCAGCCGCTCGCTGGGACAGCAGACGACAGCGCTGAAGAGTGCAGGACCCGGGGTTTCCTGCCCGGACGTGAGGTCGTGCAGGCGTCCGGACGGCGCCCTGCCACAGGCCAGAACGGCGGCCGGGCCTCCACCACCGGCGGCTCGTTTGCTCTGAGGCAAACTCCTTAACCCTTCGCCCTTCGGGTTCCTTTACCAGTACAACCGGGGAGGACGGTAACAATGACAACACTCGTGTCACGGGGCTGATCTGAAGTGCCCGGTCCCTTCCCTGGCGCAGAGCAAACGCTCAGAAAACGTGAGCCGCTCACTTTAGCTCTTGCTCCGATTGGAGCCACACCTCCTCTTGGGGAGTCCTCCGGGCCTGGCAACCTCCGAGGAAGCAGTAACGTGTGGCAACCCTGCGCGACCGAGCGCCCTAGTGCTCCACGCCGTGCTCCACGCCGCGGCCCGGAGAGCAATCCTCCCGCCAGCTGTGCTCCCGCCGCGGGTGTCCAGAGTCTGCAGAAGCGTGGAATGCTTCCCCGCGAAGGGCCCGGCGGAACCTGCAGCCAAGACGACAGCTCACGTCTGTATCGCCCAACGTCTCCCGAATCGGAATCTGAGCTCGGATCTCCTACTACAAGAAGCGTCAGTGGAGAGTCCGTGAACCGCCCACGGAACCCACTTTAGGAAGTGGCGGGAAGCTCCCCGGGGAAGCGCCCCTACCTTAAGGTGACCCAGAAGCTCCAGGCGGCGAGGGGAGTCGTGAAGCGAAGCGGTGGGCTGTCTCACCGAGGCTGCGGGAGGTGTCCTCGGTGACCTGGCGGAGGCTGCCTGCTCTCCACGGCGGCACAGGCACCCCCATACGACGCCTGCCCTCTGGGCTGGTACCCTCACCATCAAGCACGACAAAGCCAGCTGCACTCAGTGCAAAGGGGACAGACGGGTGCTTTTAACTTGGGCAGGGGCAGGGGGTGCCTGCCAGCTTCGCTCCCCGTGGAAAGGGGCTTTGGGCACGGCATTTAAAAAGGAAGGATGGGGCGCCTGGGTAGCTCAGTCGATTAAGCGTCCAACTCTCGATTTCAGGTCGGGTCATAATCTCCCATTTTAGGAGTTCGAGCCCTGCGCTGGGCTCCATACTCACAGTGCAGAGCCTGCTTGGGATTCTCTTTCTCCCTCGGCCCCTCCCCTGCTCACTCACTCTTTCTCAAAATAAATAAATAAATAAGCTAAAAATAAATAAAGTTTTTTAAAGGAAGGACGCCTTGCCCAATTTCACAGAAACAATCTGGTGTTACCGTCCAGTTGTATAAAACAAGGCTAAACGGAGAGCTTTAAACCCGCGGAGCTCCGAAGTACTTTGCAGGTATTTGTGGTTTGCCTCCATCCCCATGGTGATGGCATGCCACGTGGTGATTTGCAACACGGGCCACATCTTATTCCGGAAACCAGGAGGGTGAGAGAGAAGAATAAAAACAGAGTTCGTGTATAAAAGGCCTCAGTCTACAGAGGAGCCCCAGTGTATTACAGGAGTGGGGAGAGGCCCCCCATCTCGGGGCACCAAGGGGTAGTCAGTCGCCCTTCCGGCCACCACACCGAACACACCTCGCGCTGTTTTCTACACGGACAACATGGCTACAGAGGCTGAATCCCGGGACGGAACAACACGTCAATGCACAGAACACAAACACACTCTGGCCTTTACGAGCGTCAGCGGAGTCCGGTCACCGAAGAGGACAAGGGACTTGCTTCTGCTCCGTCGAGAATGACCTCCTATAGAGGCAGAATCACGGCCCCCGGAGGAAAGCGTGCCGGTGCCGAGCAGTCGGCGCGGCTGAGCCGGACGGGAGAGGCCCTGCTACACGGCGAGCGCTCGGTCAGCGCGCGCCCGAGAAAGGAAGCGGGTATTCCTGGAGAGGACGCGGGGTTCCCAGGGCCGGTGATTCATGAAACCCGCCCAGAGAAGGAAACTCACATGCTGAGAAGGGCTTTAAGTCCTAGAAACCAACTAAAACTTTTAAAAAATATATAAGATTTGGTCATTTGATAAATGAACGAGAGATCAGCTTCAAAGGGTTCCCAAACCCTGAAGAAGTAGGTGTGAACGCAGTGGGGGAAACCCACCATCACCCCGCGGTGCTAAAACATCTCGTTAACGATAATAACTCATTCCTCCCACGCACAAAACAAAAAGGGCTCCGATCGGTCACCCCCGTTTACAAAGGAAATGTGAAATACTGAGGAGCGGAACTGAGGAAAGGTGGGAATTCCTCACAGTCTCTCAGATAACCTTGAGGGCCAGCTGTGACCCTATCCACGCACACTCTCACCACCAAACGGAAGGGAGACCGGCCGGAGCCCCTCCACACTGAAGCCCCCTCACGCTTCCCCCAGACTCATGGGGCGTCAGGGCCCCACGCACAACCCCACAGGTACGCCCGCCTCTCAGCCAGCGATGGGTCAGCGTGGTGATTTCCAGAAATCTCCAGGCATCGATAAGACTCTATGACTCTGGGAAAACAGGTTTCTCCGCTGCTTCTCCCACTTGTGAAACTTGGGACATGCCGTTGATCTAATTTTGAGGATTTGCAGACAAAGCTTTTAAAATATCACGTTAAAATTCACTGCTGAGGTGTTCTGAGGTGTGGGTGTCGGAACCGGGCCATTAACCAAGGTTTGGAATGTGTCGGCTTTGATCGCAATAGTTACCACATATGTAGGCATGACGGACCCCCCCTCACACACACACACACACACGCAGCTAACACTAGTGCTGCTCTGGCTGCCTGTGTGTCTCGCGGGAGACCGTGGCTGAGGAGTTGCTGGCGCCCTCAAGGACCAGGCCCCTCCTGGTCTTACTTCAACCACAGGCTAGCGGAAGAGACGGGCAGTTGGGAAGAGCGCTGGCTGTTTCTTCCCCCTGCGCCAACCCCACCGCCCCGTCACCCCCCACGATCGGCACCTCACAGACATTCCTGTCGGGAGACCTGCCCCGCCAGAAACGTGACCGAGGGCAGTTCCGCGCGCCTCGGCAGCAGGGTGACACGGGCCCCCGGCATTCTGCAACGGAATTTCTAGCTCGCCTTCCCACCGGCCGCGTTAGTGCACACGGCAGGGGGCTGGCACGCACGCGGGGCCCGGAGCGCGAGATAAAGCGCATCAGGGGTTATACAGACCTTCGTGGAGCAAAATCTTCCCAAGGCTTGGAAACGTCCACGTAATTCAAGGGCTCGCAAACGCTTCCTCGTGGAAACAAAATAGTATCTTCACATCCCATCTGTGCTACAAAAAAAAAAAAAAAAAAGCCCCCAAAAGAAGTTTCCTGCAGAGGCTTCAACCCTCTGTCAGCTGTGAAAGAACGCTTTTGTCAGGGAGATTCTCCGTCCGGTGTACAAAGTGTGTAACAAAGCAAGAAATAACAGGGCTCCGGGGGGGCTTAGTCGGTAAGCGTCCGACTTCAGCTCAGGTCATGATCTCACGGTCTGTGAGTTCGAGCCCCGCACCGGGCTCTGTGCTGACAGCTCAGAGCCTGGAGCCTGCTTCGGATTCTGGGTCTCCCTCTCTCTCTGCCCCTCCCCTGCTCATGCTCTGTCTCTCTCTCAAAAATAAACAAACAATTTAAAAAAAGCAGAATATGAAAAGAATCTTTTTTAAAACGATTCTCCTCTCAAAGACAAACATTTTACTGGTATTCAGCTGGCCTCGAATTTTCCAATCTCTCAGTGCTAAGGTGAACAGTAAAGTGTACATCCCTACACTAGTCTTTAGTTTTTTTAATGTTTATTTATTTTTGAGAGACAGAGCATGAGCAGGGGAAGGGCAGAGAGAGAGGGAGATACAGAATCTGAAGCAGGCTCCAGGCTCTGAGCCGTCAGCACAGGGCCCGATGTGGGGCTTGAACCCACAAATCTTGAGATCAAGGCCTGAACCAAAGTTGGACGCTTAACCGACTGAGCCACCTAGACGCCCCTAAACTAGTTCTTATTAACAGAATTTGGGTCCCATAACAAGACTTCAAGAAATTACTAAACTCCCTTCCGTACTAGAATTCCGTTGTACAACAGGTCATCCCAACAGGGGTCACTGAGATGTGACAAATGCTTGTTTCACCCACTTTTGTCACAGGAGTTCTGGATGTGGTACATCTGACCCGTGTCCCAGAGCCCGCACTGCCCGTGAGTTAAGTCACGGTCGACAGAGGAACGAAAGGCCTGTGTTTCTCTGTCACGAGGGGAGTGGACGGCACCGCGCACCACGCGATCCCGAATCTTACCACAGTTTCTGACACGAACCCAGCGCCCTGTTCTGCAAACTCACCCGGGCGCCTTCTTACATGCATTCTTCAACTACGCGATCCCCCGGAGAGGGTGAGGCTTGGGGCGCACATTGGGAAATGCGCTTCCTGTCCCTTCAAAGCCTCCTGGGACCGGGAGCCACCGTGCAGGTGTCACGGCCGGCCCAACGCCCCAGGATCTGACGGTGAGGACGATGGGCCGCACGAACGCCTCAGGCTCGGGGCAGCGCCGGCCGGCCCTGCGCAGGTTGTAGCTGTTCGAAAACCGCGAGTGTGACCTCTCGGGGCAGCCGCCCGGCAAACTCAGGACATCCACGCCTCCCCTCCCCGCGCCGCGCCTGCTCCCGCCGTCCACCAGGAGTCCTTAAGAATATCGCAGAACGATGCTGGGAGCCAGGAACTGCAGCGAGGAAGATACTAGTCTGTGCATGTGTGTGTGCGCGTGCATGTGTGTGTACAACCCCATGCGTGCCCGTGCGCACCCACACGTGCAAACAGAAAGAGAATCAAACATCCTTCGAAAGAATTCTACTTTAAAAAAGTGTTTACACTGTCAATGCCGCATAAGCCACAGCACAGACCAGGCTGTTTTCTCTGCAGCCTGAGATTTCTAAGGAGCCCTAAGTTCACTAGATTTCCTGTGTTCCGACGAGTCTAAAGACAGTAATTTTTCTCACGCAAAAAATATTTAAAATACCAATGAATGTAATCAATCCCGAAATACTATTTCAAAACAATCATCATTACCACTTTGCTCATGGTGGAGAGTGTAGCTACTAACAGCCGCTAAAATGCGTCTCAAGGCGCTGCAAGTCGAGTGGAAAGTGGAGGGGAAACACGCCGGCCGGTTAAGCCGGTATTTAAATGCGGCACTAAAAATGCATTTCACACCCAACTTCATCAATCACCAGCCAATCTCAGTTTGCATCTTGGCTCCCGAAAGAAAATGGGATTTGTTTCCCTGAAGAAATATGTCACAGCTCTGCTTCAATTATTAAGCTTTACTATTATGGAAAGAAACAGAGTCAGAAAGGAAAAAAAAAGAGAGAGAGAGAGAGAGAGAGAGAGAAGCAAAAGCAAAAGACGTAAAATTAGAGCCAGATCGCCATCTACAGACAGAGCGTCAGCACTGCTCGCTCACGCGGCATTGGGTGCCCGGGTCCCTGCAAACGCCAGCAGCGAGAGACCGACACCACGCGTGGCTACAGCCTTAATCGCAGCAGAAGTCGAGACAGCCTACCGAGCCTCTGTTTTCAAACGAACACGAAAATAGAATACAGGTAACACACTGGATCGAAAATTTCCACAATTTACCCTATGACAGGAGAGGAACTAGAAATTGATCCCCACTCTAACACGGAACACTTTGAAAGAAAACTGAGTCGATTACTTAATTCCAAATGTGAAAACACTGCTAAGCAGGAAAAAATAAAAAGTTTCATCTCTAACATCGAATTCCTGCTTGCATGTTTTACTCGACATTTGTCTGTATTACAAAATGATCGCCGCAGCTAGTATGGTTAACATCTGTCCCTATACACAGTTACAGGAAAAAAACCCACTTTCTCTTGTACTGCGGACTTTTCATATCTACTCTCTCAGCAACTTTCAAATATGCACCGTGGCATTAAATTCTTGCATCTTGAGTCGCCACGTACCTTCCCGTTCATTTTGCTTGCGGCGCCTCTTTCTTTTACTTTTCTCGAGAATAAGAGCCCCCTTGAGACAGGACTACCCAAAGGCTTGGTTCTAATTCCCAGGATAGATGACATTAAGGCAAAAAGCCATTGCAATAACAACTGAATATGATAGTTGACTTAAGGAATCGAAAACGAGAGAGAGATTTAATATTATAACCTGGAAAATTTCAAAAGTCAAAGACATCTGGAGAGAGCTTCTGATAGGGGAAAATAGCCCAATTTTCAAAAGTACGGACTTAACACTAATATCCTTACACTTGTCACGATGATGATTTAATCTAGTGACCTGCGCAAAATCTTTTTTTTTCTTTTTTCATTTTCCCTGGGAAAAATTGTTTGGGGAAGCCAAGATTCATTTTCCAGGTTATGTGTTCTTTCTACCCAGATGAAAAGACACAAAATGCTTCATCTCAACTCTCAGGCACACTTACATGTATGTAAGAAACTTACACGGACATGTAAGTTTCTGACTAGGAAAAAAAATCCACTCCCCGAAACCGTCCCACTGGAAAGACAACAGCCGTTGTTCCACGTAACAGTGAGATCCGGCAGTTAGAAACCTACGGTCCACACGTCATACCATGTCACTGCAGGGGCGCCTGGGGGGCTCAGTCGGTTAAGCGGTCGACTTCAGCTCAGGTCATGATCTTGCGGTTTGTGGGTTCAAGCCCCGCATCGGGTTCTGTGCTGACACCTCAGAGCCTGGAGCCTGCTTCAGATTCTGTGTCTCCCTCTCTCTCTGCCCTTCCCCTGCTCATACTCTGTCTCTATGTCTCTCAAAAATAAATAAACGTTAAAAAAAAATTCAAAATTCAAAAAAAATTTCAGAAAAATTAAAATAAAACAAAATGTCATCGGAACATCTACACTTAAAATGGGCCATTATCTAAAACAACGGCCAGGCTCTCCGAACACGAGGGAAGAACAGCCATGGGCTTCCACCTTTCCTTGGCGCTTTAAAAAAATACCTTGCTTCAACGTTCGGTGGATTATTTTCATCCCCACACAGAGACAGTTGTTGCTGGAACTCGCAAATTTCTACAAAAGCAAAAATGCTGATTAACTTTTTAATAAAGGTCACTTTCCAGTGAAAGAGGGAACTGTTGACACAGCCTTGTGACTCCAGGTCTCGGCAGGTGAGAAACAAGGCAAAGGCTCCCTTTCTTCCCGGAAACAGCTACTAAATCAAAAGTCTTTAAAATGGACATATATTGGGGCACCTGGGGGGCTCAGTCGGTTAAGCGTCCAACTTGGGCTGAGGTCACTGTCTCACGGTTCGTGGGTTCAACCCCTCGTCGGGCTCTGTGCTGACAGCTCGGATTCTGGAGCCTGCTTCCGATTCTGTGTCTCCCTCTCTCTGTCCCTCCCAGGCTTATACTCGGTCTCTCCCTCTCAAAAACAAATAAACATTAAAAAAGTTTCAAATAAAACAGACATACGCTAGAGGGAGGACCCAGGATTTTTCACAGGCTAAGAAGAGCCTCCCAGAAAATAACTAAGTAACATTTTACAAAAGCCGTCAGTCAAAAATAGCCGTGAAAAGTTTAGAAGAGGTCCCACTTCATAATGGGTTTCCAAGTATTACAGAGACTGCTGCATGTTGTGATGTCCAACGCTCTTCATCAATATTTACTGCCTCTGATCTATCAGATCTGTGCCCGCTGCTACGCATCAAAACAAAACAACACACAGCACAGGGTCTCGGGGGCTTGGCAATCCAGGGTACTGACTGACAGGAAGCCTCTGTTATTTTCCCTGCTCCAGGAATGGCCTGTTCCTCCAGGCCAGCCTTCTCCGTCTCGTGCCTCCACAGAGTACACCTTCAGTTAACATTCACGGACCACATTTCATCTTGGCCTCCCCTGTTTCACAGTCACTGAAAGGGATTACACAAACTTCAAGAGAGGCAAACTTTAAAGCTAGATCCTTTTTTTTTTTTTTAAGTAGGCTTCACACCCAGCATGGGGCCCAATACGGGGCTTGAACTCACAACCCTGAGACAGCTGGGTGGCTCGGTCAGTTTGGGTGTCTGACTTTAGCTCAGGTCATGGTCACACGGTGTGAGTTCAAGCCCTGCATCGGGGGCTCTGTGCTGAGAGTGCAGAGCCTGCTTGGGATTCTCTCTCCCCCTCTCTGTCTGCCCCCTGCCGCCAAATAAATAAACTTAAAAAAAAAGAGTCATACTTAATCGACTGAGCTACCCAGGTGCCCCTAAAGTGAAATCTTACTTATGAACCCACATTTTGCAGAGAGCTGATGGGGCCCCCAAAAGTTAAGTGACTTGGCCAAGGTCCACGGCAGAACCGTAACCAGAATCCAGGACTTCCCAGGCCCAGCTGGTCTCCATCACCGAAACCTTCGAGGGGGTCAAGGCCCTTCCGTCCTCTCCTCTGTCGCTGGCTCACTCATGCAGCCCGGCCCTTAGTCTCACGCCGCTTCCCCGACGACTCTTCCACCACCTGCACCGCATCCTCTGAACCCCTACACGTACCCGTGTCCGCTCGGCCGCGGGGCCCACGTTAGCTGGAACGCTAACGTGACCCTTCAGGTCGACCTCGAGCTAAGCTGCGGCTCCCAGGTGGAAGACAGAGCGCCGGCCACGAACCCGAAACCACGGCCCATCCCTCGTCTTCCTGGGTGCCTGACGCCCTGTGGGAGTGTGAACTGATCGCGGGGGAGGGGGGAGCAGGCCCTCCACCCGGCCATGGCCCACCCCGGTGACACCACGCATGGAACGAGACCAAAAAGAGCCCGTCTTCCCAAAGCCCACCGTGAAAGTTCACAATTCTGATCGCACAAATCTCGCACTGATGAAAATTTTAACAAATTATTTTATGGAATCTCTCACCTGCTGACGCAAGAAACAGAACCATTTGGGCACAGACTGTCTAGCGGCGAAGTTTCGTAGCGTTGTCTGAGACATCAGCAAAATTAGTAAAACATCTTTTCGGAGAAAGGGACCCGTGACTGACAGTAACTCATGATCGATGAGGACGAGGGTTGTCGACACACAGGAGAGAGACCGATGTCAACAGTAGTTGGTAAAAATGTCAACCAAGCCCTCTCAACAGAAAAGGACGACCAAATTTACCTTTTTCTTCACTACACGACGACCGCAGGAAATATTTTAACTCGAAACCCGTGTCCTTGGACACAACCTCTAATTACGAACAGAAATTTAGCAGGAAATACAGAAGAATCTTTTGTACACAAAAATCCTTCTTTGGAAAGCCCCCCTACATGGCGGTCAGGACGATCTTCCGTGCGTCCAGAGAAACCACCGGATCTATTTAAGAATTAAGATCGCATCATGGCCTTAAGAGGAGAATCGATAAAAACAATGTAACGACAGCAAGGACAAACTTACCGCCGTTACCGCTGTTTGGAATCATCTGTGGTGAATTCTTCAACTTCACATTTTGTTTCCCTTTCTTGGGTTTTTCTGAATTCGCTTCTTTTTTCCCTTTCCTCTTCGGGGGCTGAGGGGATGCGTTGTCGCTGGAGCCAACTGTGGACTTGGACTGCCGATCGTTTCCCTAAGTGGCAAAAGACCAGACCCTTACCATTGGCTCACAAGACCCCCAAGCAACTCCTAGTCCATTAAGCAGCGGTGATGAGCAGGGCAGGGGCGGGAGATTCTGCTGACTCCCCGCTCTTGTCTTAATATCCACGGTGACTTTTCCTAGCTCCAGAGGACGGGTCCCACAGAGGCAGGAGAATTAAAATAATAGCTAAAAAGTGTTGAATACTTAATACGTAC
Source organism: Paguma larvata (assembly GCA_030068075.1). Lineage (NCBI taxonomy): Eukaryota > Metazoa > Chordata > Mammalia > Carnivora > Viverridae > Paguma > Paguma larvata. Next base: position 23,104,461 of record CM057829.1, read on the forward strand.
CAGACATTCCATAAAATTATTTCAATCCTCACAACGCTGGGAGACACGGGTTGTCTCGCCCCAGTGCAGAGAGGAAGCAATGAGGTCACAGAGCCAGCAAGCCACTGCCTTATAAGCATCCTCTCCCTCCTGTGACTTCTGGAAAAATGAGCAGCTACACCTATTGGCTGAGGAATCGAGACAGCCTTCAGTTTGATCAGTCGGTCTAGAAATACCTCCTTAACCAGCGGTCACTGTGAACAGGCAGGTGCCGTCATCCAACGAGACAAACACTATGCTTGGCAAAATCCTCAAATCCGCACTCACCCGCCGGTGACGGCCACGCTCCCTGGGGATCGCGACCAGAGCGACCAGACACAAGACCACACCCCGGCAAGGCAACCACCAATTATCACACATTCGGCGGTGCCTCTGGAGCGAAGACTTTGCATGTGCAAAGCAGGCTCCTGACCAGGAAGGTGAGGCTGGGTTTCGAGGGCTCCCGTCGCTGGTCTAAGAATAGCTCCTGGGGGGGGGGGGGGGGTCACAGAACCACCACAGGAGTGGCCACCGTAAGCACCCACCAGACAGCTGGATTCATACTCAGTCACTGCTTGGCCACTGCGACAGCAAGAAACTCCCTAACAAGACCACCGGGGCTCCTCAGATGCTCAGGCGCTAAACCCACCTGCGTGCATAAGGGGTGAGGCTGCAGGTGGTAGGAAGAACGAAAGCTTAGAGACCAAAGTACCTGGCTCAGAGCCACTGCGCTGCCACTAACCACCCATGGGGCCCTGGGCTGACCAGCTCCTGCCTCCTTTGACCCTGTTTCCCCAGCAGCTGCGGGGGGCCAGCATGGCCACCTTCAGGTCCATCACGAGAAGGAAACAGTAACATTTATAAACAACCAGTACGGTGCCCGTCAGGCAGTGTTTATTCAGGGAGTATCAGTATCTCCCTCCAAGAGCAGAGTTAATATCTTTTTCTTAAAAATCATATCAAACTCACACCATATTGGGTGAAATCTTTATGCAACATCTGTACCATGCTAGGATCTGAAAATAAATGTAGTAATATTAAATAAACAAATCTGCCTAGAAACCTATTATAACTGCTCATTTTAAACATTTATATATTCAGCCATCCAGAAGCATTTAAATGGTTTTAGCCATCACCCAATTAAGAACAGAAAAATTCACAGCCTTACAAATGAAGTTATTTATGCTATTTTGTCGTAGCCTACAAGAAAATGAATTATGCATAGATTTATTAACAGTATGAAAACTGGTCCAAATCCATAACACTTCTTTGCATAATTTAATTTCCTATTCCAGCTGCAATTTAAACACACGCTTCCATTTAATTATTGCATTAACTGCAACCAGACTTGTTGGTTTTTTCCTTTCCTTCTCTCCAATGATTCTTTCCCACAAGGCCATAGGCTGCCTGGAAGAAGAGACGGATACCATGATTATAGTGGAGATTCCAAACCCTCAGCCATGTCTCGTATCCCCACCTCTTTTCAATCAAGTCTGTTCATCCCCAGATTTTAAAACTTTAAAAGCCTTGGATGAGCGGAGTGAACCTTCTAGCAAGCCTACTGGAATGTCCAGAGACACTGTTGAACTTTCGAGGATTAAGATGAAGCCGAATGTAGAAGAACTTTCTGGATCTTGGCAGGACGGCCTTCTACAGCTGTCCAGGAGAAGTCATTTCCACAAAAAGGGGTATAACGAGGGAGAAACGGAAGCCCCATCTTGGAGTGCCTGGGATTCCCATGATTTTAAAAATCGGCTCTCTTGTTAACGCTACAGGAAGTTCCAATTTACTACATTTCTGATAAGGACACTCAAAAGGGTGATTCTGGAGCATCGGGAAAGACTGGTGGATTCCAACGACAGAAGGCACGGCTGAAACCGACACCCATGTATCCAATAATTGAATACTGACTGGCCGCCAGGCACTTCGTAAGAACTAAATTAAACTGGGAGAAAGGGAAGAAGTTGTTTTGTGGTGAGAAGACTGGAAACAATTTAAATGCCTGTCTTTAAGAAAAAAGAAAGAAAGAAAGGTTAATTCATCTAAAGTGTTAACGTATGGGGGCGCCTGGCTGACTTAGTCGGGAGGGCAAGGGACTCCTGATCCTGGGGTTGTGAGTTCGAGCCCCATGTTGGGGGTAAACGTTACTTAAAAATAAAATCTTTAAAAATGAATAAATAAATAATAAAATGCTAATGATACAAAATATATAATAACACACAAAAATATAAATTATATAAATTACGTGTATTCATATTTATTCACGTAATTATACAAATTGTAGGTGATGTATAAATAAAATTATGGAGGGCAAGAGGACAAAGGAGTGGAGAGAGGGAGTTTCCTTTCTTTTCTGAGACTTCCGCACGTGACTTACAAGTGGATACGAAAACAGAGAGCCGTGGCTGTTTGGGGGCACGGGTAATAGGTGAGTTCTGCTCTCCTACAGGTAAAACGGTATTCTGAGTACTTCCCGCACTGAGTGCCCACTAGACACAAATACCGTATTACTGTCACCATTTTACAGATAAAGGGGATTAACTCTCTCAAGGTTGCCCAGGTCTGATTTTTCTACCACAGGGAAGCTTCCTGGTGCCAAGGCACTACAAATATTCGTAAATAAGCATGATTCCCTGCAAAGACCACCGGAAGTGACAACCTGGGTGGTTACGCCTGAGAAGGCAGGAGTCAAGCAGCAGCCAGACCGTACCGCGTGTCCCACGCAAACACTGGAGCCCGCCTGCATCGCGGCCACTGTCCTGCCTCTTCCCCACACGCGTCAGTGTATCTGACGGGAACACCAATCCTCTGCCTCAAACAAACAAACAAACAAACAAACTGAAAAGAACACTTCCATCTCCCCTCACTCTACTCAAACTGGGATTTCTTTTCAAATAGTTCCCTAGGCTCTTTCCAACAAGAGCCACTCAACTCAGGTTTCTGTCATGACCACGGGAAACGGATTCCCGGACCCCAAGAAAAGGTGCCAAAGGCACACAGGCCATAAAACACCGAGTTGAAGATAATTTTGTGAGGGACCTGCCTCACGGAACAGCCCCTACCACGCATGTCCTTCAGAGACGTACCCCGAAGGGAGGCTTCTGAGCAGAAGAGTAGACCTAGACTCAGGCTGGCATTTCTCTCCCTTGTGAATCTGGTGATGGCAAGTGTGCAAAAAAGCCTCTTTATCCATCCTGGACTCAGTTTCCCAAAAGGCAAAAGGGAGCTTTGGGAATGTCTGGAATTTATCTTGCTTCACAGTGACTCTGTGAAACATGGATAATTGTGTTGGGGTTTTTTTTTTACCAGAATTTTAGCAATTATATTATTTGAACCTGTAAACTACTCATCACAAGATATATCAGCCACACGATAATAACAACAAGAACAACTTTTGGTCTCTGGTTCCAGCTTTCAATCGCTGAGTTCGCACATCGGCCACTAGGGGGAGCCCTGACCCTATGCGGTGCGCCCCGGCTGCTACAGCACAGCCTCCCGATTGACGCGGTGCGTTTTCACGGTGAAGAGAACTTAACACAATTCGCTCGTATCTTCCTTTTGTTTTTAAGGCTAGAACTACACGTTACAATTACTCTCAGTTTGCTCATGTCTGTGATTCTCCAGCACCAGGAGTCCACGTAAGGAATGGCTTTCTGGTCTTGTCCTGCTTTGCAGGGGGCCTTCCGTAGCTGCTCCGGAGTCCCAGAGACGCCCTCATCACCCGCACTCCCTACCACCCGGGTGGATGCTGCTGCCTAGGCACTTACACACCAGCAGGGGCCCCCCGTGCAGCCTCTGGCAGCTTCCCCCCTCTTATTTCTTTACTAAATTCTGCCAGGCCCCCACCCACACTCCCCTGGGTTAAGCAAGAGAGCAATTCCTAGAAAGCTTGGCGAGAAATGACTTCATAAAAACCCAGTTCTGCATCCCCTTTGATTTGTATCACAAAGTCGAGGGTGCTTTTCCCGCTGACTCGGCGGCAGGGATTCCCAAAGTCCCGAGCTGAGCCTCCCCGGAGCCCCTTCGCTCCCGCCCCCGAGCTGAGCCTCCCCGGAGCCCCTTCGCTCCCGCCCCCGAGCTGAGCCTCCCCGGAGCCCCTTCGCTCCCGCCCCCCGAGCTGTGCCTCCCCGGAGCCCCTTCGCTCCCGCCCCCGAGCTGAGCCTCCCCGGAGCCCCTTCGCTCCCGCCCCCCGAGCTGTGCCTCCCCGGAGCCCCTTCGCTCCCGCCCCCGAGCTGAGCCTCCCCGGAGCCCCTTCGCTCCCGCCCCCGCTCAGTGCCGAGCAGTTAATGATCTTAAAAACATGTACATTCCCCAGAGACCCAATTAATTAAAGGAAAGGAGTCAATGAACGCTTCTGCTGAAAACCGAGTGTGCGGCGCTGGAACTGCTGCCCAAAGGCGGTCTCTGCCGCATCAGCCGCCCGTCGCTGGCTCCGTGCCGGCCGCCAGCACTCTCCGCTCAAACACGAGCTTCTCCTCTAAGGGGGCTGCCCTGCCCGCCCGGATGGCACAGCACCCTTTCGCTGCTCTTCCCGAGCCCGGACGTGTTTGTCCTCAAGCTTATCCCTGATTAATACCAAACTGTGTATTTGTGTCTCTTTCTCCTCGTCCAGCATGTGAGTTCCACACACTTGGAGTTTCCTCTGGACTCTCTGCCCCCTCGCGGCACAAGCACCAATACGATGCCCGGGATGTAACACGCACTCGAGAGGTGCCTGCTGGACAAACGCGTCATTCCGCAACAACGGCTACGACATTCCCGAGGATGAAGGGTCACAGATGTCCATCTCCCCTGCGGCCACCTGCCCGGGTCGCCTGTGTCACATGCCTGGGTCCAGCTACCCCGCAGCCCCCGCCTCTGTTCCTCCCCAACCTACTTCTCTGCAGGCGCCACACGAAGAGTGACTTCTCAGATAAGTCAGTCAGACACAGGGCGCCGGGGGGGGGGGGGGGGGGGGGGGGGGGGGGGGGGGGGGCTCAGCTGGTTAAGCATCTGACTCTTGATCTCAGCTCGGTTCATGATCTCGTGGTTCGTGAGATCGAGCCCCACGGTGGGCTCTGCACTGACAGCACAGAGCCTGCTTCGGATTCTCTCTCCCTCTCTCTGCCCGCCCCCACTCACTCTCTCTCGCTCTCAAAATAAAAATAAAATTCAAACAATGTCAGTCTCTTCTCCTACCCCTCAGATGGTATCCCATCAAGGAACAAAATCCAAACTCCTAGCATGGTCTGTATGACCTGGCTCTAGGCACCTCTCCAATTTCATCTCAGACCACTGTGGCCTTCCTCCTGCCCTCCTCACATGCCAACATGCCAGGCTTCCTGCCACGGACCTTTGTGACGGTTTCCTCTGCCACAGAAGCTCTTTCCCCCTGCCCCGCCTTATAGGACCGGCTCCTCTACACCATTAAGGTCTCAGAGGATTTTATGTCAATGCGCACGCTGCCAATTCTCTTTTCCTCAGAGCGCTTATCACCATCTGAAAATATTTATCTGTTTAGAGGTTGACAGTCTGTCTACCCCATTCTCCTGCCTCCCTACACACAAAAGCACTAGAACAAAAGTTCGGTGAGTTCTGAAACCATGTCTGCTCATGACTACCAGAGAGTAGCTCCTGGCACTTAGTAAGTGCTCAATAAATATGTTTTGAATGGAGAACTGAATGAGCAGACGAATGGATGAATGTATCGATACGATGCTTCCGGAGTGATGTGGAAAGATGCAAACTCTCCTGTCATTTTTCTAAGTCAGAGCATGGAAATGTAATTTCAAGTCTCTGCTTTCTAGGAGATGGAAACACGTCATGACAGGGAGTCTTGCTCTAGAGGTCACTTCCCCCGCAAAGACCTATCCTGACACACCCGTCTGAGTCGGTTCTCCTTTCGATTGTATTGTCTCTCACGCTACTCTGTACTTTTCTTCCGTTCCCACACTTTGTAATCGCATACAGATTTCTGCAGTTGTTGGGTAAACCTTGTTCTCCATCAGGAGCACCTTTGGCTGACAGCGCCATGTCTCTTTTTTGCTCACTCCCATGTCCCTGGGGCCCAGTTCCACACCAGACACGCAGGAGAGTCCGTGACCAGGAGCTGAACACAGCGCACGTTCTAAAGACCTTCCAAACAAGCGAGCAGGAAAGCAAGCTGCACGGACGTGCCTCCCGCATAGGAACTTGACGGCAGGAAGCATGCTGCAGAGTTTTCATAAAAATGTAGACAACCCGACTTCAGAATCACAAGCCCGCGAATCTGAGGTTCGCTGAAGACGAATGCAGAGAGTCGGGCTGCGGTCTTGCTTCGGACGCCGACCTCCCTGGCTGCCCTAAGGCCAGCTGGGAGCCACACTGGGCCTCTCGTGCCCCATCGCTCTGCCAGGGCCACTGTGGGGACTGACGAGTCACACACGCCCGGCAGGCAAGGAGATTCCGCCCCAAGGTCCTAGAGAAGAGCAGGAGGACAAAATTTCCAAACCCTGAATCCACGGGTTTTATTTCGCTTTCTAGTGACGGAGATCGATTTCCTGGCCACTGGAACATTCTCTCTCCTCTTCCTCGGGCCTGGGTCCTCCGCAGTCTGCACCCTCTCCGGGCTCCCAGGCACCGCAGGGGAGGAGGGCTGCTCCTGGCCAGGCGGTGCCCCGTGCCAGGAAGGGATGCCAGGTGACGAGTCCGCTCTCCAGCTCAGATGCACCTGCAGGGGGCCCGCACACCATGGCCCGGCCTCGGTCTCCACCACGACACCTGCTTGCTGAGCACTTCCAACTAGGTTTCGTGCTGCCACCCCTGACTCGGCGTGTTTGAAAGCGGGCAGGTCACTGTTTCCTCCGACCGCCCTCTTCCGGCCCAAGGAGCACGATTGTCTCAGCGCCCAAGCTCCACAATAGCGTGCGGGTGTCTGGCTGCAACCTCTCTATTAACCCCGTGTCTCCCATCACCAAGGAAGTCCTCTGTCTGTCTCTTCATGAGCAACAGGCACCTTCTGCTCCCTCGGCTACCGCCTTCCCAGCCTGGGCTCCTGGCACCTCACACTGAGGCTCCTGCCTGCAGCGGCCGCGTGGCTGCCACGCCTCGTCTGTGGCCTCTCGCCGTGTTGTCTTTCCCCACCAGCGAAGATCCGACTTTCCTTCGATGGGCTTGGGCTCATAGTCTCCCTTCCCAGAAGCCGTCGTGAGCTGCCCTCTACTCAAGGGTAAGGACTGGACTCCTGGTTGTGACATTCAAGGCCATCTGAAATGCCACCGCCTAACCATTGCAGGCACAGCAGCCTCCACCCGTGACAGACCCTGAGCTCCCTCCAGGGTCTCCCCGGCCATTTGCTCAAGGCTTCGACCGTCTGCTGCCCTTTTGCCCTTTCTTGTGGTGACGTGCAGGTAGCAGCCGGCGTTACTGCCCCCCGCGTGCACCTCCTGGCCCCCTGCTCACCCCGTCCTTTCCATCCGAAACCCTCCGCCTCCTTAACCCTCGCCCGAATCGCAAAGCCCTCAAAGGCACAGCCTCACGTTCAACTTCCCTCATGCACTTGGACCAACACACGCCGGACTCCTGCGGTCTCGTGTTTACCAACCTCACTACGTACGTGCTGTTCGGCTTGAGCTGACTAGTTCCCTTTCCGAGCCATGCTCTCTGCTTCAACTGGACTGCAAGCTTCTAGGGCAAAACATCGTCACAGAGAGGGCGAGAGCCTCAGCTAAGAAATGGACGAGCGACGCCTGCTGTCTGTCATGCTGAGTCACCATACGCAATTCTTTTACTTTTTCTCAAAGAATTTTACGTGATACACAAAAATGGGGTGGGGGGGAGGAGAGATCCCTAAACTGTCCTCGGGAGACAGTGTCAGGGCCCAGCAGGGGCTCATTACACAAAACACCAACAGAAGAATCTCGCGTGGTTTCCGGGGGGAAACGTTCAGACGGGGTGGGGGCGGGGGGCACGTCGGATCCCGTGTGATCACACAGGCCAGGCAATTCGACCAAAAGAGCAGAAAGAGAAGCCTCTGCCAGAAAAAGCCATCCCCGCAGCCCTCGGGCCCAGCATGAAAGTCATCCCTGTGAGGAGGCACCGAGGTTAGGACTGAACGAGTGCTTGTCACCGGTTCCCCATTAATGCGCGTTTGCCAGATTAACAAATAAATGGATGGATGACTGATAGGGAAATATTTAGAGTGCTTCTCAACCTGTTAAAGGAATATAACTCAAGATTACTATTTTTTTTTTTTACAAAGGCTTCCTCTTTAGTCTTTGTCAAAGAGAGAGAAAACCAGACTGAGCAGGCCCACTAATGTGACCTAACACGGCATTTCTTCTACTGTTTTGGGTTTTTTTTATCTCATTTATTTAGAGAGAGAGAGAGAGAAAGACCAAGCATGCATGCACAAGTTAGGGAGGGGCAGAGAGAGACGGGGGCGGGGGGGGGAGAGAATCCCAAGCAGGCTCCACGCTGTCAAGGCAGAGCCTGATGCAGGGCTTGAACTCACGAACCACAAGATCACAACCTAAGCCGAAGTCAGACGCTTAATGGACTGAGCCACCCAGGAACCCAGCATTTCTTCTACGTTTACGTATCCCTGCCCAGATTTCAACTGTGAGATAAGTTATCTCAGATCTGTTCATAAGGAAAAGGACTACCTACTTTGAAATCTAGATTTGAAAAGTGTTGGTTCAAGGGGGCGCCTGGGGGGCTCAGTCGGTTAAGCAGCCGACTCTGGATTCGAACTCAGGTCATGATCTCATAGTTGGTGGATTCGAGCCCCACGTTGGGTTCTACACACTGACCGCATGAAGCCTACTTGGGATTCTCTCTCTCCCTCTCTCTCTGCCCCTCCTCCGCTCCCGTTCCGTCTCCCTCTCAAAATAAATAAATAAACTTTAAAAAAAATAAAAATGCCGGTTTGTGACGACCTCAGCAGGTAACATTAGTGTTCTCGCGTTGTTTCACATAATTGCTTAGATGCCACGAGGACCTCCAGTTTTATTTCTTCAAATTTAATTGACACCCAGAGGACAGTCTCTCTGTATCGTACAGAAATATAGAACATTAATGAGGAAAGCATCTGATACTTACGCTCCCTTTAGACTTCCTGGATCCTACGATAGGAGGTAGTGAAGAGGCCTTCTGACTGCAGAAACAAATTGCAATTTAGAAATCCGAGTGTTATCTACAAGTAACACATAATGCGAGGTAACCTGTCACCACCCCTCCCCCCTCCCGCAAGGCGGCTGTTGACGGACGTGAGCGGTTCATGAAAAGCACCCCGTACTTTCCCAGTTTCACAAAGACCACCGTAAAATTTCTAAATTCCACTCCAAAAGATTTTTAGTGTTGAACTATTTTCATCGATGCTCCCTTATACTTTTAGTACCACCTTAAATTGTTTCATAGCACTTTTATTCAAACCCCCCAATTTTCTACATGCATTTCAAAAAGTCCTTTCCTACGCCGAGTAATCATTTTGCCAGACTGAGTCAAAAACAGCAAATTTCTATTCTGTTCACAATGTCTGCAGGGTCGACCTCAGAAGCGCAGAAATGGTAAAACACGCGTTCGTGTCTACCCAGAGAGCTTCTAAACCAGTCAGTCTCAGCAAAAAATAAAAATAAAAGTTCTCTTTGGCTATCGGAATGCTGTTTCAGGGGCGTCTATGTCGTTACGAAGAGGCCTTGGAGCCCAGTGAAACTCTCTGCGAAGACGACCACGCGTAGACAAAGGGAGGTGCTACTCATTTCCGAGTGAGGCCACCTCTGAGCTACAGGCTTCTCACCACCCTCGAGGGGACGCTGAAGCTCACGGCAGGCGAACCGGAGCCGCCCGGCAGAGACTGTGAGGATTTGAGTTCGTGGATGGGTACGGATGGCCAGCGGGAAGCCTGCTGGGAAGTAATTCTAAGGTGCTGGGAAACCACGCGCTCTGGCACACCCCGAACACCACCCCTGAACTTCCGTTTCATCCCCCACTCGTTCAGAAGCCCTTGGCCAGCCTCTCCTGATAGCCCGATAAAGCTTCACAAATTGCAAATCAATGGAGAACGCACTGTGGACATCCTGCTCTGTGTGTGCAAGCGTCCATCACGCGGCCTAGCAGAGGACAACCACAAACAGCCCCCCTCTGCGAGCAAAGCGGCCACGGAAGCTCTGTAAGAAGCGGCACCACGAGCAAGCCTGGGGCACCCGCGCCCTCCAGCGCTCTGCACAGGCGCCTTCGCCGGCCACCTACTCGGCTGACGTGAGGCCTCGCTCACAAACACAGGACATTTCATAGAGGAAAATAGGGCAGGAGAGTACTGGGTGCAATTCAAAGTGTAATCTTTAGGAGCGCCTGGGTGGCTCGGCTGGGTGAGCGTCCGACCCTTGATTTCCGCTCAGGCCGTGACCCCAGGGTCGTGGGATGGAGCCCCACATCCGCACTGAGCTTGGAGCCTACTTGGGATTCTCTCTCCCACTCTCGCACGCCCTCGCTCTCTCTAAAATTAAATTTTAAAAAATTTTCAGTATATTTAAAATTTTGCATACAATAATGACACTGTGTACTGCTGCTCTCCTTACTTGCACAAGTGGAATTATATCACTTTTATCTTACTGTTTTTAGAAGGAGTATAAAATACTGTTTTTAAACTTAAATGTTTTAAACTTGTATATGCAACGACTAAAAAATTATGTGGTCCAGCTAAAAAGCGGAGACATTATTAAAACATCTAATAATGTGTGCTACAAAGAAGCCCACTGCCCGGTGCCTTCTTCACGAGAATAAGTCTTTATATTTACTGCGAATCCATGAAATGAATGGTAAATCGTACTATATAGCCTTTCATAGATTCCCCAAAATTATATTTTTGTGCAAAAAAAAATCTCCCATCCTGGCAAAAAACAGTATCAATATATGTCCCCTATGCTTTCCGTTCTAACCGATAACCAGCAGGATTATGTAAAATCTACAAGTGGCCGGCATTAGACGCGCTATTTCAGGCGATCACTAAAACAGGAGACGCGAGTGAGTCGAACACTTACCCATAGGCCCTCCGCATCGTCGACTTGTCGAACAGTAACTCACTGTACGGCAGTTTCTTGAACTTATCCCTGCCGACGGCCACGTAGAACTGCCCGTTCTCCAGCTCGGCCCCGCTCTCAACCAGCTTCCCTTCTAACGTGTAGAGTCTGCCAAAATACGAAGGCAGACAATTCAGCTCTTAACGAGCACGAGAGAGCTACTTAAAACGACAAAGTTCAGGGGCGCCTGGGGGGCTCAGGTGGTTAAGCGTCCGACCTCAGCTCAGGTCATGATCTCACCACTCGTGAGTTCGAGCCCTGCATCAGGCTGTGTGCTGACGGCTCGGAGCCTGGAGCCTGCTTCCGATTCTGTGTCTCCCTCTCTCTCTGCCCCTCTTCCATTCACACTCTGTCCCTTTCTCTCAAAAGCAAACAAACATTAAGAAAAAAATTACAAAGTTCAATAAAAGCCCTCTGCTCTTACGCTGGCTGGCTCACTTGTTACTAACTTTAATTAGTAACTGAACTAGAAGTGCCGCAAAGTCATTAGCTTCAGTTAAATGCCAGTGTTAGAACGTAGAGACCATTGCTCTCGCTCCGCACAGGACTTCATCCCGCAAACCTCGCCATCCAGTGGGGACCCCGTCTTGCTGTCGTAGTAAGATGTGGGATGGAGAGCTCTAACTCGTGCGGGACGTGAGGCTTCAAATGGCGCTCTGCGCCCGCTGAAGACCGATCCTGCGATCTCTATTTTGTGAGCACTTTCACAACTTATCTTCTTACTGTCTTTGTCAGGTTGACAAACTTACCGCGGTCTGTGTGAGAGCCCCCAGCCAGAACGGCACATCCACACACACACAGGATGGGGTCGGGAACCCCAACGGAGCCCACTGCCAGGACTAACGGTGCAGAACCACACAGCCCTCCTGCCTCTTCCGTTTTGGGTTTGGTTCTGTTCTGGCCTCCCCTCATCTTCCCAGAATCAAGGGATTTCACAAGGGCCTCCCGTTACTGTGAACCCGCGGCTGCAAACCGCAAGGAGCATGTTACTTATTAAAAGAACAGTGATAACTTCACCGGACGATTTAAACGTGTCCACAGAATCTTTTTTTTATTCTAAAGTACAAGAAAAAGCAGACTATTAGAAAACAAACACCACAGAGGCAATGACTATTCTTGAAGCTTATAAGCAGGAGTGAGTGACTGGAAGGATTTCAGGACAGTCACTAAAGAAAATTCTCACACTTCTTACATTACCTAATAAAGGTTAGTGACATTTGCAAAGAAAAAAAAAAAAGGCGATGATCTGTCTGCTTCTTTAGCGATTCTGTCAACGGCCATGTCACAAGGAGCCAAAAAGGACAGAGTGACTGGCCACAGAAGCCCTAAGACGTGTTTGGGCTGATTTAGTAGAGCGATGCTCCTTCCTTAGAACTCTGTAATTCTCTCCCTACGAGTCTAAATACCAACACTCAACCCAGACTTTCTGGTCTTTGGGCCACTTCACCCAGACCGGGTTTCTGAGCAATGACACTCCTGGCGTTTTGGACCCGACAGCTCTGGGTCGGGGTGAGGACAGCCTGCCTGCGAACGCCCTGCAGAGCATGAACAGCACCGCTGGCCTCCACCCACTAGATGGCAGCAGTAGCCGCCCGGTCCCTGGGTGTGACTCACAGAAAGGACTCTGGACGCTGCCCAGTGTCCCCTGGGGGTAAGATCGTCCCGGCTGAGAACCACTGGCCCGAACCCAGACGTGCGTTTTCCTCCCAAACAGGAAGATCTGAGTCAGTAGTTCACTTTTATGGCTTGAAATTAAAAGGCAGCTTCACTCTGGATCTGGAAATAGCCCAGATTTGGCTGGTTCTTCTGCAGGTAGTGATGGGCACTGAGTAAATTCTAACCCCCAGCGTTGGCCGCCTCTTACAGGCCTTTTGCTGACCTGCTTCCTCCCTTTGCTACAAAAGGCAAGACACATACTCAGGGAGTTGAGCCGATTTTAATGAAATGCTTCTGATATACACATATACTCGCAGGGAGGATCCCACCAGGAGACTCTTTAACGTTCTGTTAAAGGAAAATGAGCACGTCCCCGGCGACCAGCCACCAAATTTTAAATGCATTAAAGGCCAGACAAAGCGATTTGACTTCTAGACATCGGTCTCCTGATAAACTCTGCTTACATACAAAGACATGCACATATAATAGCACAGGATTGGAAATAACCTAAATTTACATCAAGAGGAGACTCTTAAAACAGATTCGGGCACACCCTTAAAACGGAATATTTTGTAGTCATTAAAAATAAGAGAGAGAGCTATTTGTGCTAGTAAGAAAAATCTCCAAGATTTGCTGTTACAGGAAAAACATCAAGATATATACTTACTCATGTGTGTGGGGGGAGGGTGCCCATCTATGTTTTTAAAAAATAAGAGACGTACTTGCTTCCAAAAGTACAGAATATTTCTGGAATCATGCAGAAAAGAGAGAGGGGCTGGAGAGCCAAGTGAGACCAACCATTTTTAGGTCTTTTGTCCTGTTTGAGTTTTTTTCTTACCACATCTGAACTATTACTTTCAATTGTATCTATATATGTATATATGATATATGTGCATTTATATTATTATATTTATATAATAATTTATATATCGCACCTGATATTCAAAATCTCAACGGCTATGAAATTATGCATATTAGCATGTGAATATACATATATTAATCTGTTTACAAATTTAACTGAAAGAATATTCTGAGACCTTATTTTATCAGATAGGTCTTTATCTGAAAAGATATGTAGACATACAGATGTGAAAACAGACACAGGAACTTGAAAGCAAGGGTACGCTCCTCCTGCAGGCGATGTTAGACCGAGGGAAAAACAGGATTTGAGAAAAAACTACTGGAAAACTCTGGACTGGATTTCAAATATTGTGTGTCACACGGTATAGAGAGTCTTAGTATAGTCTGTCTTTTCACGTGTTGTTTGTAACTCTCCCACCAAAAAGAAACCAAGTAAGTCAGCCTCCGTCACGGGATAATTTCCTATGCTTCACAATTTAAAAGTCACGATTTGAATCTTCACTTAAATTTCATGGGGCGCCTGGGCGGCTCAGTCAGTTAAGCGTCTGACTTCAGCACAGGTCAAGACCTCACGGTTCGTGAGTTCAAGCCCCGCATCAGGCTCTGCGCTGACAGCTAGGGGCCTGGAGCCTGCTTCGGATTCTGTGTGTGTGTGTCTCTCTCTCTCTGTCCCTCCCCCACTCACACTCTGTCTCTCTCTCTCAAAAATACACAAAACATTTTAAAAAATGTTTTGAATTTCAGAACTTGAGGAAATGCTCTTGGTTTCTGAAGTTTAGGCGACCCTGCTTAATCACCTCTCTAACCTGCCTCCTTCCTCCCTAACCCCCTCGTACCTGCCCGGTGTCTCAGTTTTTACGCTAGGCAAACAGGTTCAATCATCTAAGGAATCAAAATACCTCCTGGCAAAAAAGGACGATTAACTAAGAGCCAAGAAGCTGGCTCACTCAAAAGAAACTCCTTCTCAACCAAAGGAACGTTGACATTTGCCTACTGGCTCTAAACTAACAGAACAAGAATAGTTAATACTGGAGGAAGCGCCACTATGTGCCGAGGACTGTTTTAAGCTCTTTATGAGGGCTATCTCACTTCTAACACGACTCTATACGGTAAGTACTATTACTTATTTTACAGAGAGGGAAACTGAGGCAGATAAATGGAGCCTAACCGGAGAGCCGAACTTCACAACCCGGGGACCAGCGGACAGTTCGGAAACCCGTCCACTGGCAGACTGCTCCGACGCACCTGTGGACAGCCCCGCTCCGCAGAGTCACTTTCTCCGTGACCATCTGTAGGACGTGGTCCCACTGACTCCGGGTTTTTCTAGGGATGAGGAGGCGAGAAGCCGGACTTACGAGGTCTCCGTTGGCAATCAAGCTGTTGGGGAGGGGGGAGAAAAGGCAAAATGAACAAGCCGCACCATCTGAAACCGTCACCCGTTCAGCGCCACAGAACAGATTCCAAACCACAAGGAGAGCAAGCGAGCCGCCAACGTCAGCACAAAGGGGCCCCGACTCACAAGATGGTGCAGGGCTCCTGCAGCGGCTTCCGGAAGCGCGCGGCCACGTTGAGCCTGCTGTGCATCACCGGCTTCACCTGGAGAAGCAAACGCATGCGAATCGCTGAGCCTCGGTGCTCTTTTTTCCTAGGAATTAAAGCCCCAGGTTTCCAGGGAACGGGCTTGTTAAAAATCTTTTTTTTTTCCCACTTACATTAAATCCTCTAGGCTCCCTTTCTAGTAATAGTTACGTGCCCTTAACAAAAGCTCTTAAGAAAAATGTCCCTTAAGCCCCGGCACACTGCCCCACAACTGGGCCTATGGTGAGAATTTTAAGGCAACATTTTATAGGTTTTCTATTTATCCTTTTAAAGACACACTCTAGAAGTGATTGGCCAAGCAGTTGTTTTTTTTTTAAGTTTATATTTACTTGGGGGCGGGGGGGGACAGAGAGAGGGAGCAAGTGAATCCCAAGCAGACTCCACACCATTAGCACAGAACTCGACATGGGGTTCGAACTCATGAACTGTGAGATGACAACTTGAGCCAAAGTCGAGAGTCACATGCTTACCTGACTGAGCCACCCAGGCGCCCCAGACATTTCCCCTCCATAAAACAGAAGCAAAGTCATCCTGCCAGCCACAGCATACTCCCCTCCCGGGCTGAATCTGGGCCCCCCCGGGCATGCGGCGCCCTCACCTTCTCCCCACGGACTCCACTTCCCCTCTCCCCAACAGCCCACTCTCCCGGGTCTTCGCCTCCAGGCTCGTGGCTGCTGCTGGGGAGAAGCACGACCCCCCGCCCCGGGGCACCGGCTCCCTGGCCCAGGTTTTGGCTTCCTGCAGCCCTCTCCGCCCTGGTCCACTACTTGGGTTTTGTCTGAAGCCCGCCCCCTCACGCTGAACTCTAACCTTCCATCCAGACACACTCAGCAGATCACTTCCTTCCGAACTTCAGGAAATTGGGGCCGACAGGCCGGTGGCCCTTGGAGCTGCCTTCGCTCCACAGCCCCCCTCACCCAGGTCTTCGCCACTTTTCTCCCTTTCTGCCTGCCTCAGGAGGATCCTGATCTCTTTACGGAGCTACCCCCGACCTTGACTGTAACCCCAGTTGTCCCTACTCCACCCATTAATCATCTGCTTGACTCGAGACCGCGGCCACAGCCCTGGCTCCCTATTGCCCTTCCCGGCCGTTTTCCCATTGCACTTCACCATCGTCTGACGTACAACACATTTTACTAAAGTAAAACCTTGGTTTGCGAGCATAATTTGTTACAGAAACCTGCTTGTAATCCAAAGCATTTGTACATCAAGGCGAATTCCAAGAACCAGTGACTCATTTGTGAGCAGGCGACGTTCAGCGTCATGTACAACTAGTATCGCAAGACCTCGCTCGTTTATCGAGTTAAAATTTATCAGAAATGTTTGCTCGTCTTGCGGAACACTCGCAGAGCAAGCTGTGCACTACCCAAGGTGTCACTGTATTTGATTTTCAACTGCTTGTCCGCTATTGTCCCCCTTTTGTGTTACTCTCAATATTACCTCGTAATGGACCGAGCACATACTTCATACGCTACTATTTTTTTCCAAATGTCTTGCCTCTTAACCTTGATTAAGATCTTCTTCGTTGGACTCTTGAAGGTGAAGGTGAATATGTTATACAAACAAATAATTTCAAAACTCTCATTGAATTGACTAAAATATGCTGTTTTTCTTTAGAACATACATATTTATAATAGACAGAAATTCATAAATGCATGATTTCAAAATAATTATATAGTTGTGTGTATATAAGTTGTAACTAGAATTCAATCAAACCACTTGTTTTGAATAATAATTGTTTTCCTCATTCCGCATGGCAGATTTTTCCCCAAATGTTCATGAGAAACCAGCTGAACTGAAGATTAATCTTCAAGAGATATTTCTTTGAGTCATTATAATTAACTAGGCTGTTTTCAGATATACTAAGAATCTCAAAAAATAATCTAGGTAGTATGTTTCAATTGAAAAAAAAAGAAGAAAGACCATTGTATAAAGTATTCAAACTTTTTGGAAAAAGTATTATTTTTAATTTACAATGCATTTTCAAATAACTTCAATCACACACACAAATAAGCCAAATCAACTGCACACAAGGGGAAGCTTTTCCAGAACCCTTTTCAGGAATGAAATATTAGTTGCTTAATGCTAATCTAGAGAATTACAGATTTAGATAATGGAAAACATAATAATAAATTAGAATATGCTTTTAAAATCTGTAGATTTTCTTTTTAGCCCATACAATTTCCCTTGCTCTTTTAAGTTACACTCTCTGAAATATGCGTATAATGTTAAGCATCAACACACCTAGTTATGGAGGAATGGACACTCTAGAATGGAAAGTGAGGTATTCACAACCCAGCAGTGACCCAGTGGCTGACCAATGGCTAACCAACATTAGTTGTCAAATCTGTGCCTACCAAACCAAGGCAAATGAAAAGGTATCAATTCAAAACTCATACTTCCCCTTTGGCCCCAGCACTCATAATACTCTTGACTGGTCTTCTCAGTTGGGAACCACCACAGAGCAAAAGGAGGACACGCCTACAGCTGACCTCTCGCCCGGACCCTTCACTGGGTTCAACACTGTCTTAGAAGAACCAGTTTATTTGGATATTGAGAAGTAGGTTCAGTCTGACTAGAGAGAAGAGTCCTTCCCTCAGTGGAAATTAGATAGGTAAACAAGAGGGTAGGTAGGTAGGTAGAGAGAGAACTGAATAAACATTTGGCTAACATTTTTCTCGAAACTAGTTCTAAAGGGAAAGATGGTGAACGTGGTGTTAGCCATGTTCGCTCTGTCAGAATGGGGTGAGGCAGGCCTCTAGTCTTCAGACAGGAACCACAGGTGCTTTCCAAAAGATCCCTGTGTCTCTCCTTTCTTTTCTTTTTTTTTAATGTTTTTATTTATTTATTTATTTATTTTTTTTGAGAGAGAGAGCAGCATGAGTGGGGGAGGAGCAGAGCACGGGGGACAGAGGCTCTGAAGAGGGCTCAGTGCTGACAGCAGTGAGCCCGATGTGGGGCTCAAACTCACGAACCATGAGATCGTGACCTGAGTTGACCTCAACCAACTGAGCCACCCAGGCGGCCATCTCTCATTTATTTAGATCGTGTTTAGGTCACAGACGGCCCCATCCAACGGTTTTTAATGCCCACAACGCATCGTGTGGAACCGGTAAGTCTATTTGTGATCTAACCCAAGTTCACAAATTCCACATCGCACTGAGCAGGACAATAATCACAGCTGGCTCACGTTCGAGTTAAAGCCTACACAACGCGAAAAGTACGAATCTGTTATAAAAACAAACTCGATGAAAATAAAATCGTTGCTTCGAAAATACTAGATTTGAAACAGTAACACCAAAATCTGCAAACGGAGTAACTGACCAAAGGCCTACAATTCTGAAACTCCAGGACCGGCTGCCAAAACTTTCGACGCGAGCCGGTTCAAAGGCCCACACCTCATTTTCTTAACCTGTAAAAATGGGGACGATTCTCTAACTAGCCCAAAGGGATGCCGCACGAACTAATTAGCCAAGTGGCAATACCTCTCCCTGGGGCTACTGGGCTGAGTGCTTCGGAGAAGCCACCTGCCTCAAATCTCAGCACTGACTCATCACTTTCTTGAAACCTCTTGAAATCTAGGCTGAGAAAGTAAAAGTCAGTCTCAGGCCCCGAGGAAATGACGCTGTTGAACAGATGCATCCCAAAAATCCAGCAACCACTGACCTCCCGGAAGCGCCCATTATACAATTTTTAAAGTCAATATTAAATAACTTTTAAAAATTTACATCAGGCTCTTATGACTATCCATAAGATAAACTGAGGCATGTAGAGGGAAAATGTAATGAAGCTATTTATTTGAAAAAAATATAGACCAACCCACACAAAGGGATCTCAACTGTATATTCCTTACTGCATGGATTGAAGAAAAAGTAGGTTCCCCAAATGGTAACCTTGGAGAAAACTTTGTTAACTTCTTTGCAAAGACAGCATACAGCATCAAAGAGAACAAAGCCCTTTACAAAATAGTTAATTGATTTTCACCACTTTTAAGTTTCTATTTATTTATTTTGAGAGAGAAAACAAGTGGGGGAGGAGGGGCAGAGAAAGAGAGGAGGGGAACAGAGGATCTGAAGCAGTCTCTGTGCTGACAGCGGAGAGCCCGACGTGGGGCTCAAACCCACAAACTGCGAGATCATGACCTGAGCCGAAGTCAGACACTCAACTGACTGAGCCACCCAGGTGCCCCTAATTTTCACCACTTTGTGATAAATGAGAAAAAAAAGGACCAAACATTTATAAAAGACCAGAGTTTCAACCAGAGTTGAAAATAACTCGCCTTAGGAGTCCATATAGCAGACATATCCAAACTAGGCTAATTAGGGATTGTTCTAAAGAAATTTTTCAGGGGTGCTTTGGTGACTTCGTTAAGTGTCCGACTTCAGTTCAGGTCATGATCTCATGGTTCGTGGGTTCGAGCCCCGCGTCGGGCTCTGTGCTGACAGCTCAGAGCCTGGAGCCTGCTTCGGATTCTGTGTCTGAGTCTGTGTCTGTCTCTCTGCCCCTGCTCCGCTCCTGCGCTTTCTTTCTCTCAAAAATAAACATGAAAAAAAGTTTATTAAAATAATTACCCTTTTTTTTCTATATTACTATCTTTTTAAGTAATAACATTGAAGAAAAAACACTGGCCAGGATGCCTGAGGGACGCTGACGGTACAATGTACTCCGGCGATGGTTTGTATGATGATTAACAATCGGAAAATGCCTCTGTCGGAGGAGACCTCATGCGGGAGTATCTCCTCAGCTTCATGGAATGAAGCCATTTCTCATGGAAAGACTCCAGACGCATGGACTAAAAGAGAAATGGGACAAGGAAAGGCTGCAGGAAGGATGAGAGGACAATAACCAAACTTTCCAGAAGAAGAGCTGACTCCCCCTCTCCTTGGACTTCCACCGACAGTCTTACACTGCAGCTCAATTGTTGCGTTTGGCCACATTCGAACTTGCGGATTAACACAGGCCTCCTGAGACACAAGAATCCCATCCTTGTCCCGTCCCTCTGTGTCCCTTTTTCCTATCTGAGGAAATAAACTCTAATAACTGGGATGTAATTTGATAAAGAAAATGCCTCTGCATGCTTGTATCAAGACTGTGTTATGAAGGGCTCCCCACCCACCCAGGATAGCTCTGCTTCTGGCTGGAAGGGAGAAGGCCACAGAGAACTACTATTGTTCCCAACAAGACAACAAAAACTGAACGATACGCTAAATATCGTGATTTTTTTATACGTAAAAACCCCATGTAATTATGGCCATGTGTAAAAAGTAAATGTATGTAAACACCCTCACGAATACATAGTGACTTTTTTTAAAGTTTTATTTATTTATTTTGAGAGAGAGTGCAAGTAGGGGAAGGACAGAGAGAGAATCCCCGATACGGGGCTCGAACCCTCAAACCTGCAAGATCATGACCTGAGCAGAAATCAGAGGTCGGATACCTAACAAACTAAGGCACCCAGGCTTAGTGAAATTTTTAAGTATGGTTAGTCTTGGAGGGTGGTCTGGAGTAGGATAAGTGAGGGGATGTAATAAGGGTACTTTCCTTTTATACTGCAATCCTTTCTATATAACTTATTTTACCTTTTGACCCCTTCACCCACTTCTCCTACCCACCCTGTCACCTCTGACAATCACCCATCTGTATTCTACCTATGAGCTTGTTTTGGGTTGTTTTTTTTTTTTAACTGCACATATAAGAGCGATCATATTGTATTTGTCTTCCTCTGACTTTTTTCACTTTGCATAATGCCCTTGAGGTCCATCCATATCGTCAAATGGCAAGAATTCATTCTTTTTTGTGGCCAAGCAATATTCCCTTATATTTATATACACTTGCCCATTCACACATGGATGGACACTCAGGCTGTTTTAATATCTTGGCTTTTGTAAACAATGCTGCGGTGAACATGGGGATGCATGTATCTTCTCAAATAAGTGTTCTTATTTTCTTTAGAAAACACCCATAAGTGAAATTGCTGGATCCTATGATATTTAAGGAACCTCCACACTGTTTTCCACAGTGGCTGTACCAATTCACATCCCAGCCACAGAGCACAAGGGTTCCTACTTCCCCACATCTGCACCAACACTGTTACTTCTTGTCTTCCTGATAATGGCCTAGTATGTGTGGACTGATTATCTCCTTGTGATTTTGGTTTGCATTTCCCTGACGATGAATGATGTTGAGTATCTTTTCAAGTACCTACTGGCCATCTGTAGGTCTTCCTTGGAAAAACATCTACTCAGATCTTCCGCTCATGTTTTAGTGGGATCGCTTGGGGGGGGGGGGTTTGCCACTGAGTTGAATGAGTTCTTAATATATTTCAGAGGTTAGCCTCTTAGCAGATGTATGATTTGCAAATATTTTCTACCATTCAGTAGGTTGCTTTTGCTTTCTTTCATTGTCAGATTCAAAATATCATAGCCAAGACTCATGTGAAGAAGCTTAATTGCCTATGTTTCCTTATAGGAGTTTTATGGTTTTAGGTCTTAAACATTCAAGTCTTTAATCCATTTTGAGTTAATTTTTGAATATAGTGAGAGATAGTGGTCGTGGGTCATTCTCTGGCATATGGCTGTCTAGTTTTCCCAACACTATTTATTGAGCAGAATTTCCCCACTGTATATGTTTTCCTCCTTTGTCATAAATTAACTGACCATATGTGCATGGGTTAATTTCAGGGCTCTCTATTCTGTTCTATTGATCTGTATGTCTGGTTTTACGCGAATATCATATTGTTTTAATTACTATAGACTTGTAATGTATTTTGATACGGAGGAGTATGATGCCTCCAGCTTTGTTCTTCTTTCTCAAGACTTCTTTGGCTACTTGGGGATTTCTGTGGTTCTATACACATTTTAGGATGATTTTTTTTTCTACTTCTTTAAGAAAAACTTTATTGGAATTTTGATAGGGATTGCACTGAATCAATAGATTGCTCTGGGTAGTAAGGACACTTTAATAACATCTATTCTTCCAACCCACAGGCATGGTATACCTTCCCACTCATTTGTGTCTTCTTCAACTTCTTTCATTAATGTCTTGTAGTTTTCAATATAGAAGTCTTTCACCTCCTTGGTTCAATTTATTCCCAAATATTTTACTCTTTTTGAGGCAACGGTAAAGAGGATTGTTTTCTTTTTCTTTCTGATGGTTTGTTATTAGTGTGTAGAAACACAACCAATTTTTATGTATTAATTATGTATCCTCTAACTTTTGATTTTTTGTATCCTCTAATTTTGACTTTTTTTTTCTTGCCTAATTGCTCTGGCTAGGACTTCCAATACAATATTAAATAAAAGTAATGAAAACAGGCATCCTTGTTCTTGACCTTAAAGGAAGCTTTCAATTTTTCACTGTTAGTTCTGGGCTGGTCCTATCTGGTCTCTATTATGTTCCCCTTATTCTCACTTTTTTGAGGGTGTTTTATCATAAATGAATGTTGAGTTTTGTCAAATGCTTTTCCTGCATCTATTGAGATGACCATATGATTTTTGTCCTTCATTTGATTTCATCCATCCACATTTTGTTAATGCGGTAGTGTATCACCCTGACTACTTGGAAGATGCTGAACCATTCTTTCATCCCTGGAATAAATCTCACTCGATCATGGTATTCCATCCTTTAAATGTATCGTCGACTTTGGCTTGCTAATATTTTGTTGAGGATTTTTGTATCTATGTTCATCAAGGATACAGGCCTGTAATCTCCTTTTCTTATGGCATTCTTTGTCTGGTTTTGGTATCAGGGTAGTGCTGGCCTTATAAAATGAGTTTAGAAGCTTTCCCTCCCCTTCTATTTTTTGAAAGACTTTGAGAAGGATTCATTAATTCGTAAAACTCACTAGTGAAATCATCTGGCCCTGGACTTTTGTTTTTTGGTAGGTTTTAGATTACTGATTCGATCTCCTTATTACTAATCCATCTGTTTGGATTTTATATTTCATTGTGATTCAGCCTTGGTAGGTTGTACGTTTCTTGGGATTTATCGGTTTCTTCAAGGTTGTCCAGTCTGGGGCATACCATTTTTCACAGCAGTCTCTTATGATCCTTTGCATTTCTGTAGTATCAGTTGTGACATGTCCTCTTTCATTTCTGATTTATTTGAGTCCTCTCTTTTTTCTTGGTGAGTCTAACGAAAGTGTTGTCAATTTTATCTTTTCAAAGAACCAGCCCTTAGTTCTACTGATATTTATTGCCTTTTTAATCTCTATTACATTTATTTCGGTTCTCATCTTCGTTATCTCCTTCCTTCTTCAAATTTGGAGCTTCACTGTTCTTTTCTTCCTAGCTCCTGGCTGGGTAGTGTTAGGTTGTTTATTTGAGACTTTATTTGTTTCTTGAGGTAGGCATTTAGCACTATAAACTTCCCCCTTAGAACTGCTTTTGCTGCACCCCATAAACTCTGGTGTGTTTTATTTTCATTTTTGTTCGTCTCAGGTATTTTTTTTTTTTATTTACCTTTCGATCTCTTCTTTGGTTCTCTGGTGTTCAGTAGCATGTTGTTTAATCTCCACATATTTGTAAGTTTTACACTTTTCTTCATGCAATTAATTTCTAGTTTCATACCATTGTGGTCAAAAAGGATGCTTGGCCTGATTCGGGCCTCTTAAACTTATTGAGACTTTTGTAGCCTAACACAGGGTTATGATCTGTCCCAGAAAATGCTGAACTCTTGATCAGGTAAATTATTTATCTCTATTTCATTAAGGTTTTTTTCATTTGGAATGGATTCCTCTTTTTTTTTTTTTTCTGTTTTCATACAGTATATGAAAGAACCAAGTCTCCCAGCCTGGAGGAAGTGGCTTTGTGTAGCAAGTAAGCCTTGTTCAACCTCCCCAGCCTTTGTCATCTCCCAAACCTTTGAACTTACCCGTGCAGCCCATTATATATTTAATAGCTCCCAGTAGTTGAAGTGCCAAGACTTGTCAGTGTCCCTGAGGGGAGGTTCTCGGCACCTGACTCAGGCGGTTTGGAAGCCAGATCCTCAGCCAGCAGCTTTTAAAAGTACATAAATATATACAGTCCCGTATACACCCTTGGGGACCGCGAGCATAGGCCCCACTGGCCTGGATATCTGGCAGGGTACCGTGGCAGCAGTCACAAAAGTTAGGGTTCTGATAAAAACAAGGGTATCAGCTGTGAGGAAAGGTTCCCGTCTAGGAGACACTGGCACACGGGAGCATGGGAGAGACAATGTGAAGACAGCACCAACCTTCCACGGTCTCCGGAGAAGATCATAGTTAGGCCCTCGGCTCATAAAATTCAGAAGCCTGCTCCTCAGGCTTCATCATGATTAGCTAATACACCTCCTTCCCAGAAAGACTCAGCTCCTGGGTCTGCTGCCTCTTGCTTGGTCCTGGGGGTGTGGGAGCTTGTAAAGGAACTCTTTCTCCATTGGTTAGTCCAGTGGGAACCACGAGCATAGCCCCCCCGGCTGCCAGAGCCAGGCAGTGTGGCAACGTTCCCTGGCCGTAACTGCAAGAATTGAGGGGTGACATGGGGATACAGAAGCTCCTTTCTGGGTGACACCAACGATCACAGTCCCATGGGACCAGGAACACAAGATCCCTTGGTCTCCAAAGCCAGGTGGTCAAGAGGTGTCCCTTACTTGGGAGCTCCACAGACTGAGAGACCAAACTCCTACAAAAGCTCCCTTCCGGGAGATACTGTGCTCCAGAGCACAGTGAGACAGAGGGCAAAGACGGCGCCCCCAAGTGTCCATCCCGGGGGAGAGTGTTCCGGCAGGCTCCTAGGATGTCAGTGTGAAATCAGACGTCCGCCCCTTCAGGCTGACGCTTCAGGAGAAGGAAGTGAGCCTCCTCCACTTTCAGTGTGAGCACAATCAGCTGCCTCTGAGCTCGACCTCGGAGCAGCTGAGTCCAGCCACACAAGCCTTTTAAGAGATGTCCTGAAGATCACTACTATCTTGTGGGTGTTGGGACGCAGGCCCCAAGTTAGCTCTTGTGGGGGTCTGTCTCTCAGGCACAGGCCCTGAAAGCTGAGGTGCCCAGTGTGGTGTCTGGACCACTCACTCCTCGGGAAGGAGTTTCACGTTTTGAGTTTCCCCCCATCTGTGGGTCTGCCTTGGCCGAGGGTGGGGTTTCAACATGGGGAGTTTACGTCCTGGCCTCTCCTACCTGCTTCGATGGACCTTTCTTCTTGTGTACCCTATGTGTAGTTGCCACTCAGCCAGTCTTTAGAGTTTTTTAAGCAGTTTGTTCCACATGCAGCTATAGACTCAGTGTCTCTACAGAAAGAGGTGAGTTCAGCATCTTCCTCTGTCGCCATCTTAAACTGGAATCATCATTTTTTTAAAATGCATCAAAGACCTTAGGATGCAAAGAAGTCTAAATGAACTAAATTCCAGAGGGGGATGAGCCCTTTCTAAGTGAGAAGAAACCTATAGCTGCTTTATCCCCTAGGGCACAGCGGGCAGAAGCAAGAACCTTCCACGGCCAGCCAGTGCGTGGGCTGACACGACAGAAAGGGCCCAGATGTGGGGCACATCCTCGTCACCCACTAATTCTTCCCCACAGGACCTGTAAGTGCACAGAAGTGTAACGAAAGCTGAGAGCGGGCTAAAAGAGCCGAGGAAGCAATCCCACGGTGTGGGAGGCTGGAGGCGGGGCTGGAAAACAGAGCGAAGAGCTCCAGTGATGTCCTGCTCCGGCGGCTTTCCACCTGCTGCTTTCACACCAGAACCTGGAGGGGGCAAGTCCGTGCACGAGCCCTTTGAGAGCAGAGTTTCCTACAGCCATTTGGGTTTCTTGGACATAAGCCCTGCTAGTTTTCAAAGCCAGACACCTGGAGGGCTCGTCTCTCCAGAGCGTGGTCCCAAAGATTGGGGGTGCCGCACCCCTCGCCCCTCAGGGACGTGCTCCATTTTTGCGAGACCCTTCCATCTTGTGGGGAGCTGGGCTGGGAGTGGGGTTTCTGGCCAGACTGTACCTCTGCCTCCCCTAGACATCTCGACATGGGCTTTGTGTCTTTTATCTTTTGTAGTCAAAGAGATGTTCAGCTGGTTCTCAGGTCTCTTTCAGAGAGAAGTGTTCTACAGATAGCTGTACATCTGGAGTGTCTGTGGGAGGTGGTGAGTTCGGGGTCTTCCTGGGCCGCCATCTTGAACCTCCTCCAGATTTTTCAACCAATGCAAAATTACAAGAGATACATAATGCCCATCTATTCATTCTCACGACAGATTCATATTAAAGCTTTTTTTTTTTTTAAACAAATACAGATTTTAACCTTGGATACTTCTTAGAAAACACACCCTTTATAATATCTGACATACTAAAATGTCTTTTTTCTTGTATCGGGCTCTTCGAGACTTAAGAAAATTCAGTTCCAAAGATACTGTTAATCTGGAAGAGCATAGTCTCTAGGTATTCGGGGTATGCGATCTTATATGTGAAGAAAAATAAACATGGAACGAGTAGCTCAAAAATCTGTCATAATTCAGCAATATCTCAATATTCAGCAATATCTCAATACATTGTCCAACTCCATCCTTCTGTGATCATTGTTTCCTATGCTGAAGAATGCTCCTGTCCACATCTACTGTTGGTTCTTCCCCCAGGTTCCATCCATGCACTCTTCTATTTTTTTTTTTAATGTTTATTTTTGAGAGAGCTCAAGTAGGGGAAGGGAAAAGAGAGAAGGAGAGAGAGGAAGAGCCCCAACATGGGGCTTGAACCTATGAACCATGAGATCATGACCTGAGCTGAAATCAAGAGTTGGACACTCGACGGACTGAGCCACCCAGATGCCCCCCTGTACTCTTTTCTTTATAACTCAAACACTCTCCCTAGTCAAGTTTACCCAACTCAGTGTTCCTTAGTAACATCATTTTGTTGATGATGTCAAATATCTATCTTTAGTCAGATCTTTCTCCTGGCACCAAACCAATTTTTTAGCATATACCATGCCCAGAACTATATCAAACACTTTCCATATGTTACCTTAACTTTTTACATCATTTTCATATCGGTTATTTTCAAATAAGTTTACAATTGTAAAACACACCAGAATTTATAAAATGCTTTCATTTACAGTGACATTCATTCCTCAAACAACATCATGGGGTCAGTACTGATTCCAGTTGTATAAATTGTATAAATGGCCTCTCTCACTCTCAAGGTCACACAGTGAGCAAAGAGGCTGACCCATGGACCTGTGTCTTCTGATTCCCACGCAGGACACAGTCCTACTGCTCATGGCGCCCAAGGCAGAAGTGGGCCACCAATCACTGACACATGGTCACACCTATTTAAATAACATCTTTCTTGAATTATCTGTGACTGAATATATGTAAACATTTACATATGTTGGTATAACTAGAATCCCCTTATTCAGTGGTCCCCATATTTCCTCAAGACCACTCAACTTTCTCTTCCTTTGCCTGCTACCTATTATTCTTTACATGATTGTATCGGTATCATTTATGGAACCCCAATAGAATGAACATTGAAATCTTTTAAACCCCCAAAACTTCTAGAAATTCCAGAAAGGCATAGGGGCAAAATCAACCCAACCACTGAGATGTTTTGGGGAGAAAATATTCATTGCTATGTAACAATGAAAACTTCCAAGTACCATAACCTCGGTGAGAACCTAGTTATAGAAGATATCTCTAATTATAATGAACAAGCTGGCTAGAACATTCCCAGAAGGGTCCAATTAGCTTCCACGAGCTGATGAAACCACGCATCTCTACCTGGACCCTCCACAGGTCCCCGTGTTGTTGCACCCAGTCCAGGGGCGGATTCCCAGAGGAAGGAGTTGGGTTCATCTGTCAGGTATGAATTAGTATCTCGCATTCGGAGGGTTATTTTTCCACCAATAAAGGATGCGTCGGCATCGGTTTGAAGATTTATCTTTTAACTACTCTCTAAATGAATGCCTCCCTTCCTTGAAGCAAGAAACCAAAACAAAGTCCCAAATAAATGACATGGCCATTCAAAACCACGGGATTTCCTTGTAGCTTAAAAGTAACCTGAAAGTGACATGTCATTATAAATTTGTCCAAACCCCTAAAATGTACAGCGGAGTGAGCCCTTAGCATAGTACACACGGACTCCGGGAGACGATGAGGTCTGGATGTACCACTTGGTCAGGCTGACGTTGATAACGGGGAAGGCTGTGCACGTGTGGGGGCAGGGGGCACATGGGAAATCTCTGGACCTTCCCCTCAGTTTTGCTGTGAACATGAAAACGCTCTAAACAATAACATCTAGGGGCACTGGGTGGCTAAGCAGTTGAGCATCTGACTCGATCTGGGCTCAGGTCATGATCCCAGGCACGAGGGATCAAGTCCCGTGTCGGGTTCTGCGCTGAACATGGAGCCTGCTTCAAGATTCCCTCTCTCTCTCTCTCTCTCTCTCTGCCCCCCCCCCTGCTCACGGTCTCTCTCTTCTCTCTCTCTCCAAAAAGTAAAAAAAAATAAAAATAAAAATAAAATTTAAAAATAAAAAGTATCTAATTAAAAAACTTTAAAAAATGAAGTGTCCAGATTGCCAAGTCTTCTTGCATCAAAAAGCAGAATGCCACCAATTTCTATCAAGTTTCAGACTGTCAAATCAATTTCCCCGCATGCTACAAAGTTTTAAACTACTGCCATTCCGGTTTAATTCCCCTTTATTGCATTTTGTGGAATATTTTTTAAAATCAGATCATCCTAAACATTCTGAATATGTCGTATCAAACCTCACATGTATTACCTTTGTTCTAAAAATATTACTTTACAGGAAAACCGAATATGCCTTGAGTCATCTTGAAGGCATTTCTAAGCAGGTCTGCGTGAGTTTCCCTAACGCTGTGCAGAAGAGGCTAATATCACCCCCATCAAGTTAAAAAATAACCAATTAACCCAAGAGAACTCAAGAAGAATTACAGGAAATACCACCAACCAAGCATTGAAAAACTAATTTTTTTTTCATTGTTTGCCTTTTCTTTTGTATTCCTTTGTAACTTACTCCACCATGCTCGCTTACTCTTTTACCACGGTCATTTCTGTTTGTTTTGTCTTCCCAGCTGGGACTTGGGTTCGCAAACCAGTCCAGGCGATGGAATGCGAACTGTCCGCGAGGAATGCCGGGCCAGGGGGAAACGCGGCAGGAACAATGCGCAATTAACGTCTGCAATGCTGAGCATGCAGCGCGGGCCCCGTGGGCGGCCAGAGTGCGGCTTCCACCTGCACGTAAATAGGTCACTGAGTCCCCAGGCCTCCCACTCAAGAATGTGCCAAAGGTCCATGATGTACAGTCATTCTTCAGCACTAAGGAAGCTATTAACCCACCGGCCGACCGCCCGGGGAGGGCCGCTGCGGTGCGCCTCGCTGGGGGTGCAGTCCGAGGAGGACCGACAGGGGCCGCCACTGTCACCGAGCCGCCTGCGGGCGGGGTGCGGTGGGGCAGTGAACGAGGTGCGGCAGCACGTGACTGAGGAGCACCAGGTTGGGAGTCGGCTTCAAGCCCTTAGCAGCTCAACCGCTACCTGAGTCACCGAGGCAGGTCTCCTCACCAACGCGGGTGCCACGTCCAGTCGGCAGTAAGGGGAGGGGACCGACCACCTCCTGGGGGTCCCTCGGTTCCCTTCAAATGCTCACATTATCCAAAAATATTCGAGAATTATTAAAGTGCAACCTATCCTGAACTAAAAGTGAAGTCTTTAAACTTAAGCTACTAAAAATGTCATCTGCTATCTCTACGTGTCAAAGAACTGCTAAGGCAATGGAGAGAGACCTCCATGGTTTGGAAGAAAACATCGTCATGTACCCCAAGTGGGATCCAATGCAGGCACCCTCCCGTAACTGTTAGAAAAAATAACATCAAACGGACCCCGGTGGGTTTTTGATAAAATCATCCATAAACTTCAGTTTCAACTGTGGACTAGTGGCATGTCTGCAACCGTGCACCTCACAAAACAGATATGACGGTAATTAAATTTGAATTCTCAAAAATCAGGGGCACCTGGGTGGCTCAGTCAGGTTGGGTATCCGGCTTCGGCTCAGGTCATGATCTCACGGTCTGTGAGTTCGAGCCCCACGTCAGGGCTCTGTGCTGACGGCTCAGAGCCTGGAGCCTGCTTCGGATTCTGTGTCTCCCTCTCTCTCTGCCCTTCCCTTGCTCACGCTCTGTCTCTGTCTCTCAAAAATAAAATTAAAACGTTAAAAAAAATTTTTTCTTAATTTTAAAAAAATTTTTAAAAATCCATATCTCACACCACAGACAAGACATCACCTTGGTCAAGTGATCAAAACTAGTATCGCTAAGGAGAAGGCCTGTCACCATCACGTACGCTAAAGACGAAGACAAAACAAGAGGATTAGTTTTCCTATGAAAATGAAAGCTTTCCTCCCACCTTCTTCTCAGAGGACTTGCTTTAGAAAACCTACAACTGCAAGTACTTTCTCCTGTCTTTGAAACGTACGCAGAATCTTTCTGAAGACTGGGTTCCCTGTTGTCCACTCAATGTCCCAAGTCCTTCTCAAGGACCAAGGACGTCAACATCAAGCCACATAGCACCACCATTTCCCAGTTGCAAGTGGGTGGACAGGAGCCTGAATTCACTGGGCACTTGGCTCCAAGTTGCAAAACTACTTCCTGTTATAAAGATTTGAGATAGTTTGGTTTTCTTCTGAGTAAAGCCAACGAGCTCACACAGATTGGTCACCCCAACTACCAGGTGAATCTAGGATGAACCATGTGCGACAAACTGTGCTCTCAAGTCCTCTACTTGGGGACGGTATTTTCGATCTTCGAACTGTGCGTGACGGCCTGCATCTGCCTGGCTCCGTGAAAGAGTCAGACTTGCTTCTGTCTCCGCAATCTCCGGCCCGTGACACACATCGTATCCTGGTTTGACGCACATTCACTGATGTTAGCGCTGTCTTTCTCTACTGCATTTGTGGAGAGGATTTCTGGATTAAAAGGAATTTTGGGTTTTTGGGGCTTTTGTTTTAATGTTTACTTATTTATTTTTGAGAGAGAGAGGGAGAGAGAGGGAATGAGTAGGGGGTGGAGCAGAGAGAGGGAGACAGAGAATCCCAAGCAGGCTCTGCACTGTCAGCGCAGAGCCAGACGTGGGGCTTGAACCCACAAACCATGAGATTATGACCTGAGCTGAAATCAAGAGTTGGGCGCTCAACCGACTGAGCCACCCAGGCGCCCCAAAGAAAATTTTTGTTTTTAATTCTATTTCCCTAAGAGTACCCACTGATATGACGCATTGAGCTGGGCACAGCCTCGACCGAATCACAAGGAAACATCAGGCAAACCCAAACGGAAGGACATTCTACCAGATAACTGACCCTCAGAGTGGTGAAGGCCCTGCAGACGGAGCAACAGTACCGGGTTAGCAGAAGTCAACAGACGGACATAAGGACTCAAGGCAGCCTGGGCTCCTGGGCTGGATCTTGGACCGGAAGGAGAAGGCATCAGCATCAAAACCGACAAAATTTACATAAAATTTGTAAAAGAGGAGACTATCAATTTTAAAGTCTTGCCATCAATAACTATCCCTAGGGTCCTACTGAAGAGAGCGTTTTTTTTAAGTTTCTTGTCCTAAGTGACAGCCCTGCATTAGTTTGAAGCCAGTTCTCTCCTCTGCTAAACATAGAGGGGTACTGTGTTAGCGATAGTGTGCCCCAGACTTCTGCTTACTATGAACCTTGTTAAGGGTTATGATGGCTGAGAATTCTGTTTTGATTGCTGTTTGCTGTGAACACTGTGAAACTTTTCTTGGGGTGCTGTGAGGCCTGTTTAGTTTGCTATGTATTAGACTAAGTTGCTGTATGTTAAACCTTGTTAGATGTTAGATTTAGAGACTTAGGAATGCACTAGACTCCTGGCCCGTTTGCTGTGATCGCTGTGAACCCTGTTTGCTGTGTGAGAGAATTGCCATGTTGTGAAAGTATAGTGCTGTTAGGGCCAAGGCCACTCCATTTTGGTTTAAGTTCCATCTTAGAGCAGTTCTGGGCCCCGAGTTCCAGGAAAACAAGTCACCCTGGACTCTGCCCCGGGTTCCAGGAAACAGAGTAGCCAAAAGGCCAGACCCAGATTAGCAGACCCCGTCACCACCCCGGGTGGGACTGGACCCTGATTAGCAGACCCTGCCTCCACCTTGAGTTCCAGGGAAACCACAGGAAGTCAGATTCCTAGAATAGCCCCTAGCAAAACTAATGAGTGTTCAGCCCATGCGCACTGACCATTTGAATCTGCACAGGACCCCCAAACTAAGCCAATCCATAGCTAGCCCGTGCCCGCCAAATATGAAATAGTGAGAAACTAGCCCGCGAAAATGCCAATCAGTCAATTCAAAGCATCCCCATTCCCACCCAAAAAGTGTCCTCGAACCCTGATAAAAAGCCTGTGTAAACCTGGCTCAGGGCTCTTGCCACTGCACCGCTGCGTCGGGAGGTGCAAGGGTCCGAGCTCGAGCTTCGAATAAAGACCCTTTGCGTTTGCATCAGTCCCGGTGGTCTGCTTGGGATCCAGAATTTGGGCACAACACTACAAGGTGCTAACAAAGGAAGCCCGAAGCAGTAAAGTGTACGAAAGATTCCCTGGATTATTTGGCAACTTTTGTCTAAAACAATTTCAAAGTTAGCTAAATATGTTGAATGCCCCTTATCATAACGAAAAACTAATATATAGTAGGCCGCCCCCACCCTGTCTCCGCCTCCCCGCCCGGTCCTCTCCGAATCATCAGCCACCACTCTGCACTTAAAATGTAGTAAAGAAAAATACATACCTTTCGAGAAAATCAACAATAGTCTTCACTGGTACTCAGACTGTAAGCATTTCTATCATGTTGATTACATTTGGTTTTTGGCTTAGTTTCAGAGAAACCTCACCTTCCTATTACTCTGTTAAGCCAAGAGACAAGTCAAAAAGAGGGGAAAAAACAGTCAAGCTACATTGGACACTAAATTACTTATGTCTTGCACCCCTAAATCAAGGAAGAAAGTACAGTTATCCCCCCAAAGATCAGCCATGGGTTTGGTCACCAACACGCAACAGCTGGGGGTGTTTTTTCGTACAGCAGCTTACGGGCTCGGAACAAGAACAAACAAGGGCTGGGTGTGAACCGGTGAACCTAGCTTAATTGGAAATACACTCGCATTCCCTTAGGGTAGAACTAGGTCAAAAGAACCTCGCTTCTGTATCGAAACTGCCCCAGCCAGGAGGTTAAAGCACATAATATACATAAAAGTTAGGGTGAGGACTTTTTTTCTTCATTAAAGGCATTTAAAAAATCTCAAAAAGCAACCGTTCAAAACAATCGCTGGCCCAGTGACGCCCCCCCTTTATGTAATTAGCCCACTGTGAGCGCACCTCCTGCCCACCTGAACGAAATACCTTCACCTGAGAACAGAAGATGAAGATAGGGCAACTCTTTTAAAGAAAACACAGAAAAAAACTCTGTATTTGGCCCATTAAAGACCTAAGATTTGTTAAAAAAAAAAAAAAAGTTTCTGATACTTTGTTACTCTGTGTCTCACTGGTGAATACTCTTCAGGACCCACTTTTCCACACTCCTCTCCCTTCTCCAGCGGGATTGCTCGGGTAAAGGTGGCTCATCAAAGAGCCTGGGCACTTCGGTATCCAAAATATTTTGACTACATCAAAGAAGACAACAGACAGAAGAGTTTCACACCAAAGCACAGGTAAGGGAGGCCAAGTTTGTCTCCCCCCCGTCTGCCGATCCCAGGGAAAGCCTAGGAACCAGGAGGTCCCTGGAGTGCACCTCACCTCGTGGGATAATCGCAACCCAGCAACCTCCAAAGCGGCCTGGTTCACCCCAAATCCCCAGCTAGGAGGCAGGACAGCACTTCCTCCCAAACCGCCCCTTTCCTTCCAGACGACCGCTCTCGAAGGCCACCGTCTTCGATGACTCCAGGAACAGTGTCTGCATTACAGCAAACGGGGTGCAGGAGGTCCTCCCGGGGACAGGAAAAGCAGGGATGCGGGGCACCGTGCTTTTATTAAGCCCTCTGGAGGCACTCTGGAAGTCTTGAAGCCTGAACCAACCAGCCATCTTGGAAGGGGAGTAACTAGGTCCTTCCTCCCACCTGCAAAGACAAGGGGACATTTTGCCCTCCACGCTGACACATAATCCAGGACGGAAGAGCTTTGCTACCCGGAGCGTACGCAGACGTGGAATAAGCCGGGAGACACACAAAATTAAAAAATGATATAACCGAAGGAGAAAGCTCGGCCTATTCCCTTCACACAAAGATAGATTTCTTGGAAAGTCTTTACCAACTTTGTTCTCCTAAACGTAAAGCATCATATTAAGAAAAAGCCAAGTTCAGGGGCGCCTGGGTGGCTCAGTCAGTTAAGAGTCTGATTTTGGCTTCAGGTCATGATCTCACGGTTTGTGAGTTCCAGCCCCGCGTCGGGCTCTGTGCTGACGGCTCAGAGCCTGGAGCCTGCTTCGGATTCTGTGTCTCCCTCTCTCTCTGCCCATTCCCTGCTCATGCTCTCTCTCTCTCTCTCTCAAAAATAAACATTAAAAAAAAAAGAAAAGAAAAAAAGAAAAAGTCAAGTTTGGTGAAATTGTTTATCAACTTAGGTTTGTGGAAACATTCACAGGAAACAGTTACCACTGCGTTTCCGCTTCCCCTGACTCCTCATCTTTGCCCTGCAATCACAAAATGATAAGGTGGCGACTCGGAACCAACGAGATGCTGGACGGAGACAGCTCGGGCAACACTCCGCGGCAGCTGCCAACTGCCAAACAGAACGCGAAACTGAGGAGGGGGTCCTTCCGTCGGCCCCAGATTGGAAGCAACCTATTTCCATGATCGACCTGGGCTTTTCCGAGCCGTCTCGCTTAGCTGGCGCTTTAATGACGTCCAGGACAAATCATTCAAGGCACCAAAGGGAGGACACAAAATCGGCCCCATTGAAACTCGGAGTCTTTCCCGCACGATCTGGTGTGCCACCGGCGTCTGTATCTATACACTGGCACTGCCAAAATGAAGACATGAATGAATAAAATGGAGAGGGGCTCCTTTCCATGTAACGGTAGTGCTTCCCTGATCTGAAATACCGCAGGGGGGGAAGCGCACGTATTTAAGAAAGCAAAGCCTCTCCCACTTCTCCTGGATGTGGAGAAAAAACAGCTGCGTTCACCTTCAAATGAAAACGGACGACCCTTCAGCCGGCGTCAGTCCCATCTCGAGTCTTCAGCAAACATATGACCAGAGACGGTGGAATTCAGTCATTTTTTTTTTTTTTTTAAAGTTCCCCTACACATGCTTCGGAACGACTGTACCCCGATCAGCAAGAAGCAGGAGCTGGAAGCTGGTTTTGTTTGCGAGGACCGGCGGGCCTTTCCTGGCTGCTCCCTCCCGGCACTGCCTCCACGCGGGGCGCTCAGAGAAGAGCCGCGCTCGGCTGGCTTGTTGTGGCAATTAGGTTTCCAGGCTACCGGCGACCAAACACGCCTGGGCTGGATGTAACTTCTGGACATGCTTTTTAAAAGACTCCAAAACCACCACACACGGTTATCAGCAGGTAACTAGTCCATCAGGATGGAGGACTGAGAGTATATAAAATGGTGCTATTTTATTTTATTTTTTTTATTTTTTTTAATATTTTTTTAATGTTTATTTAATTTTGATACAGGGAGAGACAGAGCATGAGTGGGGGAGGGGCAGACAGAGAGGGAGACACAGAATCTGAAGCAGGCTCCAGGCTCTGAGCTGTCAGCACAGAGCCAGACGCGGGGCTCGAACTCACAGACGGCGAGATCATGACCTGAGCCGAAGTCGGCCGCTCAACCAACTGAGCCACCCAGGCGCCCCTAAAATGGTGCTATTTTAAACCGAACCCGTTTTATTGGCTGTCACAATTGTCTGAAACTGGGTGCAGATTTAGGGTCAGGCAGAGGACCGTCAGGTCAGCATGGTATCATGAGGGGTCACCTAATCACTCTTCACTCGTTCATTCGCTTTGGCCCGGCGGAATTTGTTTTCATCTTCTCTAAAATTTTTACTTGTGGCGTTCACTTCTTTCTCTATTCTAATCATTAACTCAGTCGACTCCAAACACCGCTTGCTGGAATGACATGGAGTATTTTTGGCCAAAATTAACATGTAAATAAAACTGTTATTAAGAAATAAAACTCAGTTGGGGTGGGGAGGCAACAATGCTCGTGGTTGGCCAAAAGGATTGCATTTAAACAAGACGCCATGGCATACGGACATTTTTAACTTTGAAAATAAGGCACAGAACACACTTCAAAGAACGAACTGTGAAGCTGCCCGAAGTTTTTGTGTTTTTTTTAAAATCATGTTTAATAAGCACAGTAAAGGCTAGAAGAGAAACACGCAAAGAGCGTGAATAAAGGAAAAAATTGAAGAAAAGATAGGTGAGATTAAGATAAATTTGGATGGAGATATCCAAAATGCTTAATATGCATGAACCAAGGAGAGAAAACAACACTTGGAAAAAAAAGTAAATGTGGCCTGATAAAAAAGTAATTAAGCCAAAAAGTTATTAATTATATTTAGAATTATCCTTTTTTTTTTGTTTACTTATTTGAGATACAGAATGTGCAGGAGAGGGGCAGAGAGAGAGGGAGAGAGAATCCCAAGCAGGCTCCACAATGTCTGTGCAGGGCCTGACGCGGGGCTCGAGTCCACGAACCTTGAGATCATGACCCGAGCCGAAATCAAGAGTCGTACACTTAGCCGACTGAGCCAACCAGGGGCCCCAACACTGCTCTATTTCTCAGATGCGAATACATCTATTCGGATAGAATAAAAACATTTAGATATGTTTAGAAATATGTAAATGCTTTTAAGTATTTTTGCCATGATCACTGAAGTCACTCTTTTGGACTATACACATATGAATGTTCAAATTTAACAGATTAAATTCTACATATTAATAATAAGTGTCTACTCAGTTGTAGTGACAAATTGTATTTCAGGAGATCAAATTCAACAACTCCTTCCTGTTCTCTGCCCTGCACCAGCGATGCTCTCCAGGG
The DNA here is from genome assembly GCA_030068075.1 of Paguma larvata. Classification (NCBI taxonomy): domain Eukaryota; kingdom Metazoa; phylum Chordata; class Mammalia; order Carnivora; family Viverridae; genus Paguma; species Paguma larvata. The sequence continues at coordinate 23,141,632 of CM057829.1, forward strand.
AAAAGTTCCCCGAACAGCATGGGGCCTTCTCAGGAACCAGAAAACCGACAATGAGGAAGTGTTCATGGAATGGAATAAACTGTACATATAGTGCAGCTAATTCTGGAAGCGATTAAGTGAAAAATCAACTCTTCCCTTTGTATGCTAAAAGAGAGAGAGAGAGAGAGAGGGAGAACGGAGGAGAGACTGTGGGCTAGTTCACAAAGTTATGACCAAATCTATGACCCCTGACGGCAGGCGATAATCATACCGAAATGCTGTAAGCAAAGAAATCTTCGGTGTGGCAGAACGTCTTTTCCGAAAACGGCCACGGCAATATTTTTGGCCCATCTCTTTTTCTAGAATCTTGCCACTCCCCATCAGGAGGTAAAGTCTATTTCCCTCCCGGAAAACCAGGACAGGGCCCTGGACCAACTGGAAGAAAAGAATGTAATGGAAGCGACTCTGAGTCTCTCTCCCTCTCTCCCTGTCCCCTCCTCCTCCACCTCTTCCTCTTCTCTCTCTCTCTCTCTCTCCTCTCTCTTTCCCTCTCTCTCCCCTTCTCTCTCTGTCCCCCTCTCCCTCATCTTCTTGCCCAAGTTCATCATCCTCATCATCATTTTCTTCTTTCTGTTCCTTGTGGTCATCGCCTCCTCCTCCTCCTCCTCCTCCTCCTCCTCCTCCTCCTCCTCCTCCTCCACCATCTTCATCTCCATCATCTTCTTCATCATCTTCTTTATCACTTCTTCCTCATCTTCAATATCTTTTTCATCACCTTCTTCTTCTCTCCTTCTTCTTCTTCTCTCCCGGCCTCACTGCCTCTCTCCCACCCCCACTCTGTGAAGATGCTCCATCTAGCCCACAAGCAGGGACCACACGGGGCGGGGCGGGGCAGGGGAGGAGGAATGAACACCCACTGAGACCGACACTAGCTCCCACTCACACGAGAGAACGCGCCTTCGACGGACTCCAGCACGCAAGTTTCCAGTCTTCGGCCTGGACTCCGACATTGCGAAGCCAAGCAAAGCCATCTGTGCTGCGCCCTCCCTCCCCGAATTCCTAACACACAGGACCCGAACGCAAAATACATCATTAGGTTTCATGGGACCAAGTTCTGCTGTTGAAGACCGACTCCAAGATTCAGTCACACGAAGAAGTTAACCGTGGGTTGTTTGACTTGCTGATGTATTTCCCTCTTCATCCACCATCTGTCAAGCACCTGCTCCCGGCCACCCCGTCAGGAGAGGGAAGCATCACGCAGCGCCCGCCAGGGTTTGCAGGTGGCGGAGCACTCGCGGCCACGTTGTCCCCCACCGGCCACGGCCCGGAAAAGCAGCAGCGTGACGTCTTCCTCCGCCTACCAACTACTCGGCTCACAGGCCCCTACTGACCTCCTTAGAAGAAGGCGTGGTCATTTCCGTGGCACAGAAAGTGATGAAGAAAGTGAGGCCCACGGGGAGCAAGTGCCCTGCACTCTGAGACCCTGGGGGCAGGCGCACTTGGTGTCCAACACTCGCTGCCTTCCCTCCTCCCTTCCTCGGACCCTGAAGGTTGCTCTGTCTGCCTGGTAACCTGGCGGCTGTCACTCAAAACATCGGGTCAGAAACGGCTCAAGAAACCAAATGGCCCTCTGACGGTAAACATGATGACAATTAAAAATTCGCTCGTGGTTCTTGGTTCAATGTCTCCTTCTCTAATCTCTTCACGCCCTGCAGGAAATTTCCATGTGAAAGTATTCTGGACTCCCCGTGGGAGCTGTTTTATAAGTAGACATGCCAAAGCCGCTTCAAGTGCTGTGTTGGAAACATTCAGCATAAATATCCTGGCCTATGGGGAATATTAGCAAAGGCAAAAAAAAAAAAAAACAAAAAAAGGCAATGGAGAATATAACTAAAATCATTCCAGGCAAGATTCTGTGATGAATCGTAACTTGTTAAAGAATATTAAGGGTAGGGGCACCTGGGTGGCTTAGTCAGTTGAGCATCCGACTTCAGCTCAGGTCATGATCTCGCGGTTTGTAGGTTCAAGCTCTGTGTCGGGCTCTGTGCTGACAGCTCAGAGCCTGGAGCCTGCTTCCGATTCTGTGTCTGCCTCTCTCTCTGCCCCTCCCCTGTTCACTCTCTGGCTCTCCCTCAAAATACATAAACATTAAAAATTTAAAAAAAAAAAAAAGAACACTAAGGATAAAGGGGCACCTGGGTGGCTTCATTCGGCTCAGGTCATGATCTCACGGTTTGTGGGGTCCTCATGCTGTCAGCGCAGCGCCGGCTTGGGAGGCTCGGTCTCTCCCATTTTGGGAGGAGCCCCCTGCTCCTCTCAAAATAAACAAACATTTTTTTAAAAAAAAAGAAAAGAATATGAAGGATATTAAAAGAAAATTGTGTCCCTTTTCTGGATTCACTTCCTAGCGTTAGGCTTCTTTATGTATTTCCCCTTATCATTGTTAAATCAGAGTACAAGAAATAAATGAGGTCCTTCACCCCCTTGATGCCCTTTCAAAACCAAAACGAGACACAGTTCGTGCCCCGTCACAGTGAGCTCCGCCGGCCCAGGTCTTGGTCACCTGTTTCTTTCTCTGCAAAATGGAAATACTAACAACCCTACTGCAGAAGGCTGTCGTGAGGATCAAATCAGATCATCTTTGTGAGGTGTCTCTCTCTCTCCCCCGCCCCTCTTTCTCTCTCCCCACTGTGGGTCTCTGGTTTTATTTGACTTCCAACATTTGGGTTGGCCTGATGTCCAGACAGGTAAGACTTCGAATATTTCTGACGGCCACGGCTATCAAGTAACGAAGTGTTCTCCCTGTCGCCATGAAGGGGACTCTACCTGCCCAGTGATGACAGAACCATCGATCCGGTTGCCGGGGTCAGAAATCCCCAGAATCCTCCCACGGCTCTCTCTTCGTTACTCCCACACCCCACCCACCACCAGTTCCTGCCTCTCAAGTCTGGTCGCTAGCCCCACGTTCCTCTCCACTAAGTGGTCTCCGGGCTCCAGCCTTGCCGTGGCTCCGAAAGTCATCATGCCAGCCCCCTGCCCAGCCCCTTCTGTAACACCCTGACCGTTTTCGGAGGAAGTCAAAACTCCTTTAAAAACCCTTTTCTTGGGGCACCTGGGTGGCTCAGCTGGTCAAGGGTCCAGCTTCGGCTCAAGTTTGTGGGTTCGAGCCCCACATCAGGCTCTGTGCTGACAGCTCAGAGCCTGGAGCCTGCTTCAGATTCTGTGTCTCCCTCTCTCTCTGCCCCTCCCTGCTCACACTCTGTCTCTCTCTCGAAAATAAACATTAAAAAAACTGTTTTAATAAAATTAAATAAAAGCCCTTTTTAAAAATTTTTAACATTTATTTTTGAGAGACAGAGCGCACAAGCAGGGGAGGGGCAGAGAGAGAATCCCAAGCAGGCTCTGTGCTATGAACCCACGAACTGTGAGGTCACGACCTGAGCCTCCCAGGCGCCCCGAGGACAGGCTTTTAAAGGGGTCCCTCTCCACCTCCCGCCTCTCCGCCCCGGCGCCTCCCCATTCTCCAGCCAAACACAACTTGCGCGAGTTTCTGAACAGGCCCTACGTTGTGTCACCCGCAGATGCGCCCCCACGCTGTTCCCTGCGCGGGGCCCTCTTCCTGCCGTGCTGGCCGGCCTGCCACCGCGCCCTCATCCCTCTGGGGCTCACCTTACCCGCCATTTCTTCCGGGAGGCTCTCCAGGATCTCTCCGGCCCAGGGAGCCGCCGCCCCCCGGCCCCCGCGCCTCCTGCCCCGCCGGCTTCCCGGCACGGCCTGCGGCCTCCACTAAACGGGAAGCTTCGTGAAGCCCGCGCCCCCGCTGGCTTCCCCGCTGCTGTAAATCCAAGCAGCGTGACGCCCCGCGCACAACAGTGCTCGGGGGAAAATCGTGGTATTAACTTTTTACCACTGAAAAGCCATAAACTTGTGATTCGCGTCCTTCCCTTAAGCTCCGAACCCTCCTGTGGGAACCACGGCCTCAGAGAACAGCCGAGACGCAGAGCAGCTCGCCTCCAGACCGCCCTGCACCCCCCCCCCCACCCCCGCGCCCCGCGGACACCGCCCCCTGCCGGAATCCCGGGGGACTGCGGGGCTGGCGTGCGGGCAGGCAGCCGCCACCGGGTCCTAAGTCGGCTTGTGCGCTCAGAAGTCGTCACACCGTGTCTGCGACACACAAGCGAAGCCCACATCGCCACGGAGTAAAATGCACGCAGCGAGCCCAAACTGCTTTGTACGAGCGAATGCATTTATGGGAAGCACTGGGCACGCATGTCCCGTCGATGCCGAATTTGACGCCCGCGACTCCACTGCCCCGATACCGGAAGGCAGAGCAAAGGGGATTAAAAGACAGAAGACGGATCACAATCCGAACACGGTTAATATGGTGACATGGAAACGAGTGAGTTAGGGAAGCGAGGAGGGGAGAAGAGTTTAGAAATAAATCACAGTCACCTGGGTGGCTCCATGGGTTGAACGTCCGACTCTTGATTTTGGCTCAGGTCATGATCCCAGGGTTGTGGGATCGAGCCCCACATCAGGCTCTGTGTTGAGCGTGGAGCCAGCTTGAGATTCTCTCTCTCTTCCCCTCTGCCCCCCTCCACTCTCTCTCTCTCTCTCAAAATAAGTAAATGAACTTTAATTAAAAAAAAAAAATAAACTACAGTCATGAGTAAAAATGCTGAGAGTTCCCAGTGAAAATCACATTGCCTGCTCTTCACCATACACATAGCCACGGACACCCGTCTACACAGACTAACAGGTGAGAAGAGCCAGAGTTAACCAATATTATTGATAAAATAATTGACACAGGAATCGCACAAGAGAATAGCAATCTGACCGGGAGAAGCACCAGCGGCCGGCAGAAAGGTAATTTAATTCAATTTCCAGATACTCTTGGAGTAAATTAACTATCAGCCAATTGAGCATTTCACGAGAAACAAGCTATTTGCAAAAGCCACGCTAAAGGAATCCCTTCGTGGAGGCAGGTGCAGAGAGCCTGGCGCCTCAGGCGGAGGAGCGGCCGGACTCTTGATCTCAGGGCTGTGAGCTCCAGCCCCATGTCCAGTGCAGAGATTACTTAAAAATAAAACTTTTTTTTATGTTTTTATTTCATTTTTGAGAGAGACACAGTGTGAGCAGGGAAGGGACAGAGACAGCAAGAGACACAGAATCTGAAGCAGGCTCCAGGCTCCAAGCTATCAGCCCAGAGCCCGAGATACGGGGCTCGAACTCACGGACAGCAAGATTGCAACCTGACTGAAGTCAAGACACTTAAGTGACCGAGCCACCCAGGCACCCAAAAAAAAATTTTTTAAAAGAATCTCTTTTTATAGTAATACGTATATATATATATATATATATATACACATATATATATACAGTAAAATTGATATGCCCACTCACTTTTCTAATCCAGTTTTTAAAAGCAGCTGAGGGAGATCCCATACTAGCTAACGCAAAACCTGTAGCCCCGGGAACTGAGTAATCTGTTTGCTTCTAGGGAAACAGGCTGGGAATATGGAGTTTCACCAATCAACACACACTTGACAAAGAACAACTTGGGTAGTATTAGATGACTTGTTTTACAAAGATTCCTAAAAGTCGGCAGCCGAGTTACGTTAGGGTGCATGATCTGAAACAAGGATGCTATGGAGGTTCCTAAATCTCTGAAACTCAGTACTTAGTGCTGCAAGGTGAGGAAAAAAATACAAGGCGGCATAGACTGCCGATAGAAATTTCCTAGAGAGACATGCTCCGCGTTAAACATTAGACACTGCAGATAAACCGAGTCAATTTAGTTTTCACTCTCCCACCGTCGCTTCCCACCTAGAGCTTTGCCCCTGGCCCCCGCCAATAGGTGGGCTGAAATAAACCTTATTTCAACAAACCAAACATCCAAACTATGTAATCATGGGTTGACATCTGAGCCTGATGTGGCTGGCGGCTTATAAAGGAGTCTTTCACCATGATAAATGGGAATTTTCACTGTTGACCAAGCCAGACACTAAGGCACACCCACCTGCATACTTCCTGCTGAAAGCAACCAAACGCAAATAAATAGCCCTATCTTTAAAAAAAAAGCCTCCATTCACCCATTTTGAAGTAGACTTAACTCTGTTACTTTGTATAAAAACATGGGACTATTTTTTTTTAATTTTTTTTTTAATGTTTATTTATTTTTGAGACAGAGACAGAGCGTGAGTGGGGGAGGGGCAGAGAGAGAGGGAGACACAGAATGTGAAGCAGGCTCCAGGCTCTGAACTGTCAGCACAGAGCCCGATGCGGGGCTCGAACTCACAGACCGTGAGATCATGACCTGAGCCGAAGTCGGACGCTCAACCGACTGAGCCACCCAGGCACCCCAAAAACATGGGACTATTAAATGAGCCTGTTACCTACCTGCCAGACAGAGACCTTGACCGTTGTTTTTCCGGAGTGGTGATAGAGGTAAGCTAAGTTACCTGTACACTCGCACCCACGCCTCAATCGGCACTACGCTTGAGAGTGCGGGGCGATGCCTGGGGTTCGGTCTGGGGTCAGCGACCCGGCAGAAGCAAAGGCCCACGGCTCCAAGCACGAGCCCCTGGCTTTATTAGCACGGTGTCCTTCCCAGGCTGTCCCCCCGCAGAAGTCCCAGGATGTATCGCTATTCTATGCAACTCTGCATCTTCGAAACCAAGTTTTTACAGGTAATGCATGTTAAGAGTAAAATGGGAATAGTAAACACACATAGAAAATTTGTTCTAAATTAAAGAGAAATAAAATGTTAAATCAGGCACACACTGACAAGCTCAAGATCATAACCAAAAATCAAGGTTATGGTCACAGATGCTGTGACCTGCTTGTTTCTTACGACTGCTTCCCCTGGGTTTCACTTCTCTTACTCTTTTAACGTGTCACCCTCTTGGAAAAACCTACAACATCGATCTGGATGGTCGCTGCATCGGTCAAGGACGCTAGGCTGCCTTCAGTTCTAAACACAAAAGCCGCACTCCAGGAATATTCTCCGAAACCTTTACTTTCAGGTTGCTTCAAATGTCGTTGCTTTTTTCAAAACTTCTGACCAGAATTCCAGCGCCATCACAGCACGCTTGTTTACACTGACGAACTCCCTGAAACGAGGGACCCTGGCGGAAGGCACCAGTCCGGGCCGCTGCCAGCCACTCGGGCAACTCTCTCCCGCGCACTGCCTCCTCCGTGGAGGGGGTGTGACAGCCCAAGCACTGGTCTTCCTGGGCTTCCCAGGAAGCCTCCCGCAAAACAGGGACTAGAGGGCATTTTGAAACTCAAGTCAACCTCAGTCCAGCTCCGCCATCTTGGTTATGCAACGGAAATACGCAAGTGGGAAGAACGGCTTCATGATTAGACACAGGCAGAGAGGAGACAGGACTCTTTCCATACGTTGTTAGTAGTCTTCGCCAATGTTGTTTGTTTTATCGTTTTCTTCCAAACGGTCTGACCCAAATTCTTCAACCCTCCCACTATAATTTAATTTTAGCTTCCCCATTTTGGTACCCAGCTGTGATGGAGAAGAGCTAGTCACCATGTTCTTTGTAAGTACCGAAGCCAATTATTGATTAGATCTAAATAAATCATTTTCTCTCCTCAGAGTAACAACCTCTGGTATTATGTTTCGATCTTTTTATTCTTTCTGGTGTATCTTATCTCTTCGGACTCTGTCTGGAGTCTGCCTACAACATTATCTCGTTGTACTTTGATTGGCACGTGTTAAGTGTCTTTTGACATCCGTATGCTGGAATCTAGCCCACTGCCTGACATTCAGTAGGCTCTTGATAAATATTCTTGAGAGAATGTGAAATCACGCATGAGCGGTATTCAATAAATGGCTGGGCATAATTTGTTTGTCTTCCTTGGCTATACCTGGCTATTTATTTGGTCACGGTTTCCCTACGATTCCTGCCATACGGAATCATCGTACTTCCATCCTGATAGTCCCTTTGACCTTACCAGAAAACTCCGTAAGCTCTTCTAACAATAATCCTAAAACACGAACCTAAGTACTGATTTTCTAGTAAGTGTACAACCGGAAGCTTAGCACCCCTCGGCAGAACTTTAAAATCTCATCCTGTATGTGTCTGAAGCCCATGCAGTATAAGAACAAAAAGTTTTTGTCTGTTCGACGGGTTTTGCTGTTTAGTGGGGACTTACATGAAATGTCCTACTGAGAATAGTTTGATATTTCAACCAAGTGGTATTTTTAAACATACACACTTGGTTAGCAATTTATTTTATTAGATACTTTTTCTGTTTTCTTCTCAAAAGGTTAATTATTTTCTAAACGTTTGTTATATTTTTGTGTTTGCTTACAATAGATTCTTACTAGAAATTTAAAAATGATACCTGTTCTCATCCCCAAAAGTGGGCTTTTTCACATTCCATCTCCTAAAGTCATGTCTAAATGCCAGACGAAGAAGAGGTGCCCAGGCGGTCGGTTAAGGGTCGACTCTTGGTTTCGGCTCAGGTCATGATCTCATGGTTCATGGGATGGAGCCCCACGTCGGGGCTCCAGGGCTGACAGCAAGGAGTCTGCTTGGGATTTTCTCTCTCCCTCTCTCTCTGCCTCTCCCCCACCTGTATGAGTGTTCTCTCTCTCTCTCAAAATAAATAAACTTAAAAAAAAAAAAAGTAAATGCCAGATAGAGAGAATATAAAATACTTGGAACAAACGTCATGATTCGTGCTAACGGACCAACTAAAATCACCAGCTGCTTCTGAGCAGAGCTGATTAGGGTTACTAACAGGCAGTTTTCATTAGGCCAGTATTTTCCAGACTGACATAAACGCTTCTCTCTCCTGTTCAAACACACACACAGCCCAACACTGAGAAACAGGTAAAATGAGAAAGTGGGAAAGAAACACGAAGTCTAGCCAGTTGTGCTTCAATAGAAACCCGTGTCTTCACAGAGCCCTGGCGAGGTCAGGCTCACCTTGGAGTCACATGACCACCGATGGGAACCAACTATCCTTGGAAAACCGCCTCTTACTTAGCAGTTACCTTAAAGAGGTGGGGGAAGGGGAGAAACGAAAGGCTGGGGAGGGGCTTCAGTCACTGCCGGAAGAACTCACTGCAGTGGGCTCTACCTTCCTTGATTCCTCATTAAATCAGGAAGCCTGTCTACCATAACCTGGGAATCTTTCCCGGAGCTACAGAAGGAAACATTTAGGACTTTAACTCTCGAGTCTTCCCCCTCTGAACCCAGAATTCCCAGGCTAACGATTAGTGAGTTAAACCACAGAGCCCCATGCCTTCCCCCGCAGTAAGGTTAATAATTACACCCAATTTAATGTCTAGAATCCCATTTCCAACCAAGAGCCTTTAAGGAGCCAACCTCGTAGTATGTTTCCTCAGAGATTATGCCTTAATGATTAAGCTGAAATTGGAAGTTTTCAAGATTATATTCAGAACCCTAAAGACGCAGCTGACCTGAAGTACGGACAACCCCCTTTACCTCAAACTTCTCACACGAGACAAAGCTCGGATGTTCCAGAAAACTCTCTTCCTGCCTCTCCTCCTCTCGAAGGTGCTCCCGCAAGGGTTCCTCCCCACTAGGGAGACACAAGGTTTACTCAAATTCTCCATAATTGAAAATCTAAGATGAGGGACGCGTACTCGGAAGGATTCCACCTGACGGCTTATCCAACGAGGAGGCTCTCATCTCTCTGGAAAGGCACTCACTGGGGTCTTCTCTCAGATTCGAATTTGCAGACTTCTTTTCAAGGCACCGTGTCTCAGAACTATGGATGGCACCCTTGTTCATGGATGGATCACTCAGAATACGGCGAGCCTGACCTCTGTCCCTATACGTGTTCTGGCACCTCTGCCAGCAGATGAGAAAGAATAGATAAAAGAAGAAGAAAAACAAACAGATCCCTGATTTTTTTAAAAAATATAAATGTGAGGCAGGGGGGTAAAAATGATGTTTTCTGATGACTCTGAGAACACAGGTTAGCAGGATTCAAGAAAATGAAATAAAGCTCCAAGTCCTTCTGTGTTAAACGTCGACAGAAACCCTCACTGAGGACCGAGAAGAGCCCACAGAGGGAGAGTCAGACAGAGGAGGCCAGCGAGGAAGGTCAAAGGCCAGAGCCTGAATTGGAACATGAGACCAAGGTACCTTTAGGAATGAGGAAGTCTGGGGGTACCTGGGGGGCTCAGTCGGTTAAGCTTCCAACTTCAGCTCAGGTTGTGATCTTGTGGTTCGTGAGTTCAAGCCCCGTGTCGGGCCCTGTGCTGACGGCTCAGAGCCTGGAGCCTGCTTCAGATTCTGTATCTCCCTCTCTCTCTGCCCCTCCCCCTGCTCATGCTCTCTCTGTGTCTCTCAGAAATAAATAAACGTTAAAAACAATTTAAAAAAAAAAAGACCACCACTGACAGAGGGAGGGTGGGAAGAAAGTCTACAGCTATAGACAGAGGCTCAGGACTGGAGGCAAGAGTACGAGCATAGTCCAGAAGCTTCCATTACCTGGATATTAGCAAAAAGTCAGTAAAAACGCAGAGGGGGGCACTAGAAGTCTGCTCTGAGCCCGCAGTGCTGCCCCGCCTCAGAGCAGGTGCGAACCACCACACAGGCGCCCTCTCATTTTCTAGTTCTTGTCTCCTTTCTCTTCTCCCCCTTTCTTCCCGCTTTACCCCCCCTTCCTCCTGCTGTCCAAAGCGCTGGCCGAATAAGACCATGGACTTCTTGGGGGTTAGTAGGAGAGGCCCGTTAGAGTTCTGCCTCTCTCTGTCCCGGTGATACGGCCGCCAAGAACAGGCCTGGCTGTCCTGTCGGTGCCTCTTCACAGATGAGCCTCAGGGAACAGAAAAGGACTTCGAAGGTCAAGGTGACCTGCGCCTTCTTGTTACCGGGACCTGCGGTCAGCAAGCGGATGCCGCTGTGCCCGAATGAGGAACTATCTAAACAGCGCCAGGTCGTATCACGGCCGTGGGTGAGCGCGCTCTGGGAGGAGGGGAGGGGGGTGCCGCGAACTCCCAGCGCCCGCTGCCTGGGGTTCCTACCGCGCGTGCAAATGCAACCACGGGGGCTAGGACGCGGGGCTACACACCCAACACAACGCCGCTGAACTATACGGGTCCTCGTAGAGTGCGGCGTGCCGGGAATTATTAGAACCAGTATGTTTTGGGAAATTATGATAACTGAAGCACATGCATTAGTGCGACGGTCTTTATCACGTACCCAGCGCGGACAACTCGGACAGTAGGACATGACCTCAGATTTGAGGGTAACGCCCCCGATTCCGATAAGCAGTCTGACCCGCCCTTCACCCTGGGACATCTCTGAATAAGCACCGTCTGTGCTCCTGCTGCCCGGAAACTCCCCCCCCCCCCGCCCAGAAACCACTCTCTGCCCTCCGACCCTGGTGTTCGTGTTCTAGACCCGTCTCAGGAATTCTGCGAACCCCTCCCCGTGGTGTGCAAGCTTCTCTCCAAGGCACGAACACTGAATGGAACCGCCGCCTTAGATCAAGAAATTGGCGTCCATACTGTTTGTGAGAGGCCGGGGTCCACCCGGCCTGTTCTCGGATTTTGAACACAGATCATCCTCTGACGTCCCAACTTGCCGAATTCCAGGAGTTTGACTGTAAATCGGTTGTGAGAGGGGAGAGGTACTTCCCCACAGTAAGAACCACACACGTGAGAGTGAGGCTCTCAGAACAGCTCACAAAAGCTGGCGCGCCGCCCCAACACAACAGAGATAACTGTAGGGCCGACCGTTAAAGCGATACCTCTGGAGGAAATGCATTCACGGTTCCTTTTGGGGGGCGAGGCGCCAGGAACACGAAACTCTCCCTTTCTGGCCATGAAAGCAGGGGCTCCCCTTGCTCGAAGCAGGTGACGAGGGTGGTCACGGTGCGGACTCTGGGGAGGAGGGTCTCGGTGTTGAAGATCAAGGCCGGAACGCACAGTCTGGTGGATGATGGACAGGGAGGACCGGGAGACGGGATGGACTGGGACAGGGGGAGGATGGAACTAGGACAGGGGGCCCAGGAGAGCAAACGGAAGGGCAGGACTTGGGGCGTCCAAGAGCACAGACCCGCGGTTTCTCGCCACCTCTTCCGTCTCCTCTGTAAACCCAAATTTCTCCTACTCCTTTCTCTTTATCTCCTCCGGAAGCCTCTGTGGGTTATTAGCACAGCAGGGTCTGTGCGGTGAGGAGGAGAAGAGGAGGGAGTCACCAGGGAGAGACGGAACGAAAGAGAGGCAGTCTCCTGGCCGCAGGGAGGGGGCGGGCGCCTACAGGGAAGGTGTGCGTGGCTAAATCAGAACCCGGTCTGCGTGGCTGGAACACAGACCTTGCTAAGGAGAAAACAGCAGCCACTGTTCCGAAGCACGAGGACAATCAGAAGTCGACGTAATGAGATTCCTTGTGAAGGCTTCCCTTACTAAGGCTAATCATTTTTTTAAAGTGTGTTAGAAAGATTTATTGCACGCCTGCTGCACTTTGCCAGGGCACAATGTCTCATCGAAGACCGAGAATCCGGAGCAGACAGATGCCCGTTTTTAAAGAATTCACGCATCTCGGATTCTGGCCCAGAAATTCTGCCACAGTCACCAATTTCAAGCAAGGTAGCCTACTTTGAATGGTCGTGGATCCTTCAAACAAAATTACACCCAGAACCGATTCACTGCTGTGCTTTGTATTACTTGCTACAGTTACTAAACTGGTGGTCATGCATTAGCTAGAACGTAAGTAAAACCTGAAACATTTATACCTTTGTCTACAAACGATCAGAACGCCATCCAAATTCTAAGACACAGAAAATGGCACCTGTTATTGGCTTGACCCTTCAAAATATGATTTGTGTTACCTCCGTGTTAACAACCTCCATAGGTCTTTTCTTGATTTCTCCTATGTCCAAGTAACTGGGGGAGAAAAAGAAAAAAACAACAATCAGGGTTTCTTTTCTTGCTTTTGAATCAGTTACATCAATTTCAAACTTATTAACAAGTAAAGCAAGCCGTAGGAAACACACCTAAAGCAAAAGTCAGTGGCTACTAATTAAAAGCTATTATGGTGGTAGGAACTGCTCTCAGCATCAATAACCAGAGCGGATACATGTCTTCCGGTCTCAACTTCGATGAAACTGAAGGCTTAGAAATACATACTTCTTAGGGCGAACATTCCCCCCCCCCCCGCAATGGCTGGCTCCTGACTATATATGTGGTGTTTCTAATTCTTATGTCAATTTTGATATAAAGAGTGGTTTGCCTGTGACGGTGCTTAACAGTTCCACTAAACACAGACTCCAGGTCAAAACAAAAAAAGCCCAGGTATAGCACGGCATTAGACCATGAAAGTCTAGGGAATCTTCTTCCTATGACAGCACCTTCATGATACAGAAATGCTCAGCCGTGTGGGATGCTCTAGGCGCTGGTTCAGCCGAAATGCACGTCGCTGGACTAGTTAACGTCTGGAGACCCCTGTTACTCCGTTGCTACTTGCTGTAGATGCTAACCAGCGATCGTTCTTCCGCTATCGCGTAAGTACGACCTGCAAGCTATACACGTTTGTCCATGTCAAGCCCTCAGTCCATCACTGTGATCGGGTCTCCACTGTGCTTCATACACAGTGGGTGCTAAACAAATGTTTTAATACAAAAAGTAAATATAAATCTAGCATTTAATTTATAACCATAGATACAAAGACAGATACCTCAATTACTGTAATTGCTGAGTTGCCAAAAAAGTTTATATTATAATTAATCTTAGCTATATTTTCTTATTGCCGTTTGCATTTTGGGATAGAATGCTTCAGTTAGTCAATACCACTGGAAATTATATTTTTCCTACATGAATAGTGTTTACGTACGACAGCGCAGAACTCCGTTTAGCAATAAGATGGTTCTTTTGCAAATCTGCAGGGAGGGACTGATTTCTGACAGAATAGCACAACATCCTAACTGTCGTGTGCAGAAAAGTGAACTCAGATCCACAAGACTAATGAAGCAGAGTCAACTTCCAAAACCGCACGGAAAAACTCTGGGGAAAATAGTGATCTTTAGACTCCTCTGCTATAAAATAAAGTTTAATAACTACCTCGAGTTTAATTATGGGTTCAAAAATATTGGGAAAAATATGAGTAAAAGAAATTCACGAATCAAGTTGATCATTTTCATTTGAGTGATATGTTTCCACCATTGCTAAATCCCGCAACATCGTTTAGGGTCTAAAGGACACAAATTACCTTCTTTTGGTCTTTCTGTTGTTCTGCCAGTCGCCCCTACTGTTAGGTAAACTTGCACCTGCTAAGCTTCATATATATTTGGTATTTAAATCTTCTTGGCCTCGAACCATGATAACCGTAGATACTACTACTTGAACAGAAATGAATCACTGACTCATCCGCCAGCCTGGGAAGCCAGCCATGCAAACTGTTATAACAAACTCTGCTTTTCCGTATGTGAATTAAAAACACAAATGACCATGCAAATCTCTTACCTATATACAAAGAATGACTCTGAAGCGAACTTTGTATTTGGTTTGGAACTGGACCTGCTTTTATCTTTTGGGTGGGTAGTGCCAAGTAAACAAAAAAATAGAAGTTACAAAAGCAAGTCTGCAACTTTGAGCTGTTAATAGATTCTGAAACATACTTCCATTCCCATGAGATTGCTTTTTATGGGAATTATTTAATAAAAGAAAAATCAACAAAGTACGTGATGGGAGGAACCGGACATACAGATGGTTTGCATTTTCTATGACATTTTGGCGTTTACAAAGCACGTTGACATCCATACCAGTCGCTCTTCTAACAACCCTGGGAGGTAGGAACGGTTTACCCTCCTGTCTGCATCAGGAAGAGGGACTAGCTGAGCCCCGTGGCTTGCTCGAGGATACCCAGCTAACGCACAGCTCAGTCTCAGGTCTCCTGATTTTGAGACTCAAGATCTAAGTGTCTAACACATCGTTTCATTTAGTCCTTTTCTATGAACTTAGACAAAGCATGCCGAAGGAGCTTTCCAAGAAGGGAAAACTAAATCCAAATGTATCCCTCGCCCCGCGTAAGTAAAAGGAACGCCCCTCAACACAAAAGGCGGAACACTCAGAACTCGGTTTAAGCAAATTTAGGACAAGAAAAATGATATTAGACGACTCTAGTGATATTCGGGAAATATTTCTATATAGTTAAAACCAGAATTCATAATCATACACTTTACGCTAAAGATAGTTTTTGCTCTCCTGAAGCCCAAGCTGAATTTCAATTAAAATATATTAAAAACTATGAAATAAAAAGTTTCCACTCGATCCAGGAATTCCACTCCTAGGCATATAACCAAGAAAATTAAAAACTCGTACACGTTCCTTTCTAGCAGGATTATTTCATAATAGCCCAAATATCTAGCAACTCATTAATGGAGAAACAAAACGTGGCATGGCCATACCATGGAATATTCCTCGACAATAAAAGGAATGAGCTTCGATCCCTACTACAACACTGAGGCCAAGTGAAAGAAGCCAGGAACACAAAAGGCCACATTTTGTGTGATTCCGTTGATATGAAATTTCCAGAACAGACAAATCGATAGAGGACAGAGTGTAGGTTCGCAGGTGCCAGACTGATGGGGTTTTGGGGTGATGGGAGGGGTTCGGAGCTGACAGCCAAGAAAGAATTCTTGAAGACGTCTTTGGGGCAAAAAAGGCGATTTTATTACAGCACGGGGACGGGACCCAGGGGCAGGCAGCGCTGCCCTGGGGTCCTGACGGGTAACTGCGTATACACCGCAGGTTTGGAGGCGGGGGCGGGGATAGGGTAAGTCTCTAGGGTATTCTGGAAGCAAGGTTTGCAGGACCCTTAGGGGCTGGTGGTGTGAGGGAAACACCATTGACTACCGTTCACTGTTCACTGAAACCTCAGTCCTGAGACCCCTCAGATGTGTCTCCGGGGCCAGACGCCTGGAGGGTGATCGCCAGCACAGATCTCGTGGGGGAGCTGAGATCGAGGAGGTTTGCAAAGGAAAGTTCATAGGTTACAGTAGACTCACAGGAGTCTACTGGGGGTCAGGATAATGTGAAGCCAAGATTCCCTTCTGCCCCCAGCAAAGTGTCATCACTTTGGGCTGGGCTCCTAGTGGGAGGGCACTCTGAGGGTCTCAAGGACTTGTGTCAACGGCTGCAGGCAGTAAGGGAATGTAATTTCTCATTTGCTTGAGTTTCCCCCATCGCCTTGGCAAGCCCTTAACCCCTTTCCTTTGTTCTTGGGCGGCCAGGAGCCTCCGAGGAATATCACACAGATCCCACCTTGGGGCTGGGGGAAGCAGCACTGTAATCTGTACTTTGCCCTCAGCCCGCCCCGCTCCCTCATCCAGAGGATGGGGAGAAAGGGAAGTTGGTAGGGATGTGGTCTCATTTCGGGGTGATATAAATATTCTAACGTTAGTCTGCAGTGATATCGCAAAACCCCATGAACCTACCAGAAACTAAAGTAAGTGAACTTTATGCTTGTGAAATGTATCTCAATTAACACTGTAAAAAAAAAAAAAAACACAAAACCTATGGAATATTAAAATCTACTTGTCCTGCAATACCCACCCCATCAGGAATAATCTCCCTCAACTGTAAACGTTCACAGAACTTTATTTTTCTACCTGCAGTTACTCCTGTGTGCCCTAGATTAAAACAATTCGCGTGAATGTAGCCTCTCTCCTGCCAGAGCGTAAACCCTTAAAGACCAGCAGTCACATCTTGTTCGTTTTGTTCTCTTGGCAGACCTAAGCGCAGTTTGCTCACTCACTGAACGCCTACTATGAGCGAGCTCTCTGCCAGGAGCTAGGAATAAGCATCAACACAGACCCCCGTGCTGGAAGGTCTAGCCATCAAGTACCAGGAGACAGACTTGCAGACAAACACAGTAAGCCAAGATGCTTTTCCAAGCATTATGCTAATGGCATAAAGGTGCAGGCTGTGGGGGGCGGGGAGGGTCACAACCGTGGGGCGTGGTCGGCTCTGCTCGGAATGCCAGGTTGGAAGAATTTAAACAGCAGGGGGGGAAATGCAGAAAGCGACTTCCTCCGCTGGTGGCCACACACCCTCCAGGACTTCTAAATAATCTTTAAGAAATCTGTAAACTCAAAAGGGCAGGTTCCGAGAAAAAGGAAAAAAAGGGGAGAGGATACCCAGAACAAAAAGTGTTAAACTACCAGTCCGGTCCCTGAATACTTTCCTAAGGTTCCGGTTCCTCCTGCTACCCAAGTGAAGTGCGTTCTCCAGTCACACTTTCAGCCCCCGACCCCGCCGGCGCGCAGCGGGAGCTCCGGGAGGCGCCAGTCCGCGGGGTCGCAGCCCCCGGACACGCCGAGGCCGGCGAGGCAGGGCCCACTGCCCCTCCCGAGCCAGCCGCACACTTTCCTGCCACCGACAGTGGCGGGCGGGCGGGCGGGCGGGCGGCGGGGCAGACCGACTCACTTGAGTTTCTTGAAGGCTTCCTGGCCCCCGGCCACGTAGTTGCCCCCGCTCTGGATCTGGTCGAGCTTCCGGATGCGGTGCCCGGTGCGCGGGGTGTAGATGTTCCGGACGGCCCCGAAGGGCGCCTGGACGCCGCCCGTCACCTCCTTCAGGAAGACGTCGAAGCTGGACACCTTCTTCTCGTGGATGACGACGCGGCGGCCCGCGAAGAAGGGGTCCCCGTTGCGGTACACCAGCACGCTCTTCACGACCGGCTGGGACAGGTGGCTGGACCTGGCGCCGGGGCCGCTCATCTTCCCCGCGGGACGCCGCCCGGCAGGCTCCTCGGGGGAGGCGCCTCTGCTGCTGCCGCCGCGCGCGGCCTCCCGGCACGCACCCCGGGGGGTCGCTTGCTGAAACCTAGGCGAAACAGACAGGCCCGCGGTTACATTTAAAAAAAAAAAAAAAAGAGGAGCAGCTGCAGGGCGCCTGGCGTGCACCCAGCCGAGACCCTGCGGGCTGCGGACTCGCGGGCCACGTCCAGGTATTTCACCGGGGCCGGGACAGCCAATCAGCGCCCGCCGTGCGCGCACCACACCTGCTTCGCACGCCGCCGGCCGAGCCCGGCGCGGCCACCCCCGGACCCGAGCCCGCGAGGGGTTCGCGCCGGCCAGCGGGGGCGGGAGGGTGGGAGGGAACCAGAGGGAGAGGTGAGCGCGCGCGCTCACACGCGCACGCGGGTGAGAAAGCCGCCCAAACTCCATTCCTAACGTCATATTCCAAAAGGCTTTTCTCGCCCTGCTTCCTCACCTCTGTCTCCTGCTGGCTTCCCAAAGGAAGGCAATGAAGAGTCTGCCTGGAACTGCCCAGGTTTTTATTTGCTGAAAAATAAGAGCCTAACGTGCATTTAGAGAGAGGATTTGGGGGCGATGGGGACGGCTCGAGCTTCCGGGACCCCTCGCCCCCTCCTGCGACCCTCCGCGCCGCCGCCGGCCAAGGTCCCGTGGGCGCCGTTTGAACACTGCGGGCGGTGGCGCGCAACCGAGTCCCAGGACGGGAGGCGGTGGGAGGGGGGGGCGCCCGCCGCTGGGGTACCTGGCGACGCCGGAGGGCCGGCTGGGGGAGGGGGCGGGCCGGGCGAGGCAGGGCGGGGGCGCGGCGGCTCGGCTGGCACCGCGCTCGACTCGGCGGCGGCGCGGCGCTCCCGCTGTTCCTCCGCTGCCGTTGCCTCCGCGGGCCTCCCTAGCCCCGGGGGGGGGGGGGGGGGAATGGACTTGTTACTTCTCGCCGTTTCCGTAGCAACTGCAGCCACGCGCCGAGCCGAGTCCGCGAACCAGTCCAAGCGCGCGCCCGAGCCCCTTGGGCTTTGCCCGCGGGCTCCTGGGAGAGAGTGGAGAAGTGCGGGGTTGGGGCGGGGAGTGGGGGGTTGGAGGGGCAGTCTGGGTTAGCGGGCGGTCAGTCTCCAAATGGACACCTACTGTGTGCCAGGCGCTGTGCTAGAAGCTGGTAATACGGCCCTGAAGAGCACAACCTGATCTGTCTTGAGCGCCCACTACCCCCTAACTTTAGAAGGCTAAATGGCTAAACAGCGGTCTGTGCCCAAGCCCCCACATCCATGCTCTTCGTGTAGATTGGGTCACTGCCTGGGTACGACAGGCGAGGGGAGCTTTACGAACTTTAGGAAAGAGGCGTTGTCCAGGCCACTCTGGGACATGCGTATGGTGGGACCAGGAAATTTCTCCTTAAAACGTTGAAATCTTCCAGCTCATTGCTGCCAGGATTCCTTTATTCCGCCTAACAATAGGCGTGTGCCTTGCTCTGCCTGTCGTGTGCAAACTTCATTACTGGCTGTTCCTCTTGCAACAGATAGGAAGAGAAGTCATACTGGTAATAACTACCATTCACTGAATGTCTCGCACCGAGCAGGCATTGTGTTGGGGACTTTATGCAAACTGCCCGATGTTCGCCATAGCTTCAGAGGTAAGGCGGTTGTGAGTGTGAGAAGCCTTCCGAGGTAGAAACGTACCTCAGGTCACACACACAAATCCAAACCTAGTTCTCTGTGATTCCAGAACTGCTTTGACCCATGTCATATTAATCTAAAAAGCGAATGTGTAAAACATTGCAGCCTGGAGTGGAAACATTTTTATTAAAGTTACCTAATACATTAATTCCTTGGAAGTTATCAGTTTTTTTTTATTATTTTTCTTTTTCTTTTTTTTTTTTTTAGAAAGTGTGAGCAGGGCAGAGGCAGAGGGTGAGAGAGAGAGAATCCTAAGCAGACTCCATGCTCAGCGAGGAGCCCATCGCAGGGCTGGATCCCACGACGCTGGGACCATAACCTAAGTCAAAATCAGGAGTCGGAGGCTCAACCAACTGAGCCAGCCAGGCACCCCAAAACTTGTCAGTTTTCAAAAGACCAAAGACGAGGGAATAATGCTGAGAAAAAAGAGAAAGGAGTTCTGTGAACCAGCTATAAAGAACGTGCAGGTTGCAGGAAGGAGCAGGGAAAATATCTGTGCCCATATGCTACCAAGTGAGCGAGTAAGACAGAATACCTGTCTTACTTGAGGGATGGAAGGCAGTAAACTGAGCAACCCTTGAACCACCCAGACCTCCCCAGCAACTCTACCAGCCCAGTGCAAAATTAAAACGTGTCACCCCTTGTTCAAAATTTAAGAATATCGAGATGGCAAGAGCAAAGCATTACACCAAACGCGGGGACGCTCCTAAGTGTGGGGCTTTGTTGTAAGTCCATGAGGCCACCCCACACCTATATTCTGGTTCCTTCCACAACGGTATCTCCAGCGCGGATTTGTCTCCTGGGCCCGGGCTTATTTCTCCAGTTGCCTCTTAGTGAGGTGGTGACAAGTATTTAACTACTGGCTATTGGGGAGGGGAAGGCCTTGATTCATAGCTCTTGCCAATGTTTGTGGTTTCAATACTACAAGTGCGGCTGGTTTCCAGCTATCAATCTGTGGTCTTGTGAAGGCAAGAGATGCACGGTGGCGTGCCATCATTTGGTATTTCCACAATCTCATGACAGTAGACCTGGAACTTCATAGATAATAGTAAAATCTAGGTGGTGATGACTTTTGAGGCTCGGTTACCTTTGTTTTCAGTATAACTTACTTAACTGTACCTGTATACAATTTAATTTTTTTTAGTGGCTGTTTTGGAAATTCTTGAAAATTCAACAACTGCCTCTCACAAGGCAGTAAGGCGGCTCCTAGCACACCCTGCTCCTGAAGGGCTACCTACACTATGAAAAGGCAGTCCAGACTCAACACGTTCACGTGATCTTATGTTTTGAGATCTTTTCCTATACTCTCTGTCTCTGTAAGTAGACCCTCCTCTACCTGCCCAAACACACACATTTCTCTTCCTCACAGAACACATTTAACTGCAGAGACACAACCACATCGTCGCCTACCCAATCTCTCTGCTCCTTTCGTTTGCTGGATTCGTTTGGGGGCTGTTCTCTCTTATGCAGAAACCCAAAACTGAGCCCAGGGAAGATTTCAGAAGCCACAGAGGTCACAGAAACCCCGGTCATGAAGAGCTGCGGTGGAATGAGAAGCCACCTCAGATGGATGCGGGGGAATGTTCCAGCGGTCAGGTCACACGCGAGAGGAGAGTTTTGTTTCTATGCTTATTCCGAAGTCTGAGAAACAGACTCGGAGTGAGAGATGGCAAACGAGATTCTTAAGAAGTTTTACTGTGCCTTAAAAATATTACCAGAAAGGTATTCGGTGTTTCCTCAAGAGCCTGAATAAATCTCTGAAATGCTTCTGATTCTGTCTTGCTGTGGAAATGATTATTTCAAGGTAGGGGCGCCTGGGTGGCTCAGTCAGTTGAGGGTCCAGTTCTTCATTTTGGCTCAGGTCATGATCCCACGGTCATGGGATGGAGTCCCAGGTCCAGTTCCTGACTGACTGTGGAACCAGCTTGGAATTCTCTCTCTCTCTCTCTCTCTCTCTCTCTCCCTCTCCCCCCCTCTACTTCTCTCTCTGCCCCTCCTCCACTCATGTGCACACAGACAGGTGCGTACAGACAGGTACGTGCTCTCTCTTACTCTAAAATAAAATTTTATTTTATGGGAGAGTCTGGTTGGCTCAATTAAGCATCCGACTTCGGCTCAGGTCATGATCTCACAGTTCGTGGGTTCGAGCCCCGCATTGGACTCTGTGCTGACAGCTCAGAGCCTGGAGCCTGCTTCGAATACCGCATCTCCCTCTCATTCTCTGCCCCTACCCCATTCACTCTCTCTCTCTGTGTCTCAAAAATAAATATTAAAAAATTTGAGAATAAAATTTAAAAAAATAATAAATTATAATTTCAACGTAATACTGTGCTGAAACTACACCACATCACACCCTGGGTTTTTATAAGGGTTCTTCGGGGGCTCCTGGGGGGCTCCGTCAGTTAAGCGGCTGACTTCAGCTCAGGTCATGATCTCGAGGTCTGTGAGTTCGAGCCCCGCGTCAGGCTCTATGCTGACAGCTCAGAGCCTGGAGCCTGTTTCAGATTCTGTGTCTCCCTCTCTCTCTGCCCCTCCCCCGCTCGCACTCTGTCTCTCTCTGTCTCTCAAAACTAAATAAAGATTAAAAAAATTATATAAGGGTTCTTCATCAGTCACCAAGTTCTAGCTTTTCTCCCTCTCAATTATTTCTTGATAAGTGAATCCATTGGTGCATCTCCAAATCCATTTCCACTTTCTGAATTCGGGGCGCCGTCATCGCCTAAAATGTCACCCTGTCTCCACCTGTTTCCCTACTCTGCATGCTCCACGGAAGAGCCTGGAAGACTGTTGGAAAACACACACCTAATCATGTCACTTTGCAGCTGAAAACGTATTGGATGCCCCCTGTTTTTTGTAAGATAATAGCCAACGTCATCAACAGTGATCACGACATCCTGGCTCTGCTGGCTTGGAATGTTCGAATTCCATTCTCTTCTCGCTCGAGTCTCCCTGTGGCTTCCCAAGGTCAAGACTTATCCTTCCACATCCTTGAATATCCCTTGGCACCTACGTTACAACTCCTTATCCCCCAGTGCCTTTTTGGCTCTTTGCAACCAACATATCAAGTCTCAATTAAATGTTATTTCCCCAGAAAAGCTTTACTACCTCAGTTCCCAGATCAGAATAGCTCTGCACATATTCTATATTTTCCTCCACAGTTCTTATTGATTGTAATGATAAGCCTTCGTGTAATTACATGTTTAATTTTTGTCCTTATGTAATTAGATGTTTAGTCGTTCTATAATTATATGTGTAGACATGTAAATACCCTGAAGGAAAAGACTGTGTTCGTTTTATCCATCCGTGTATCCCCAGTGCCTAGCCCAGAGGCTGATATTTATGTAACATTATGGTAATATGTGTAATATAATAGTAAGCACTAAATTCTTTTATGACTGGATGAAGGCAAAATATTTTCAGTTTAAAAATTAAGATGGGGGTGCTTGGGTTGCTTAGTTGTTAGGCAGCTGACTCTTGGTTTCAACTCAGGTCATGATTTCATGGTTCATGAGATCAAGCCCCATGTCAGGCTCTGCACTCATAGCACGGAGCCTGCTTGGAAATCTCTCTTTCTCTGCCCCTTGCTCACTTGTGCGAAAGAGAGAGAGAGAGAGAGAGAGAGATGAGGGAGGGAGGGAGGAAGGGAGGGAAGGGGGGAAGAAGGAGGGAAGGAAGGAAGGAGGGAGAGAGGAAGGAAGGAGGGAGAGAGGAAGGAAGGAGGGAGAGAGGAAGGAAGGAAGGAAGAGAAAGAACAAACTTAAAAATATTTAGGAACAGTAGCTCCTGTAGAAGAAGCCATATTTTCAGATTTGCAAATAAAAAAGGACTTGACAGCTATGGAGATTCTAAAACTCATCACCTCACTTTGGACAGAAAATGCACAGACGGCTAAGTGCTACCCCACTCGGCCGAGACGCCCCCGGAGTGGGCTGGAAGGCCAATAAATGCCACTTCCGGATCCGGCCGGAAGTCCCGGCCCCTCAGCACCGCCTACAAGAGCTCGGGCACGCCCGGAACCCTGGCAGGCAGTCCCAGGAAGAGGCGGGGCCGGCCGGAAGCTGACAGGGGCGCACAGGCTTCGCGCCTCCCGGAACCCTGTCCGGGTCCCTGGCCCTTGCTCTTCCTCGGCTGCCGGACCTAGGACGGGAGACGACGCAGCTGCTGCCGAAGCCCAGGGGGACCGGTGGACGCCCGCCCAGTCCCCGGACAGGCTCCGAGGTGACCACGTCCGCCACCGCGGGTTCGCACCCGGCCCTGGTGGTTTCCTGTGCAGGAACCGAGGGACCCACTGGTGTTTTCCCTCTAGACGTGGCTGGCTGACTCGATCTTCGGCCTTAACACCGTGGGCGTGCTGGTGCTGTAAACCCCTCCAGTCCGAGAGGGACCCCACAGGGCACCCCTCCACACTCTCTGCCGGGTTTGCAGGCCGCATTTGATGCGAAGATGCCCGCCTTCGAGCTCTTCCCTCTCCTGGCCAACATTCCCCCTTCGAATCTAGCCCCCACTGACCTCTGAGTGTGTGTCCCCTCAGAGCCTCTCTTTTCCTGTTTAGGCCCAGATGGAGCCATAGTTCCAGAAATGGAGCGGCTGAGCCAAGCCCTGCCGACGGTGGCCATCGTTAACGCTGGGGACCGGGTGGAAATCACCGTCTTCGCACAGCCCCGTGTACAGAATCGGGTGCAGAGGGCACTCCTGAGCCTGGCCAACGGGTGCCGGAAACACCGTGCCCGAGGTGAGGGTCTCCGAAAACCTCCCTGTGGAGGCCGTACCTGCCTCTCTTCCGGCCTTTATCACCCCAGCAGAAGGGTTCTGCGTGCCTCCAGCGTTCCGGGCATGCCTGAGCAAGGAGTCCAAATAAGACCCTGGGGAAGAAAACAGATCTGACGCAGTCAGTCCCGTCACTGCCCGCGCAGCCTGAGCACGGCTTGACCCCTGTGTCCGGATCTCGGGTTCTGAGTCTCCACCTGAGATGTGAGGCTGCTAGCACCTCCCTTCCTCCCCCACGCCCCCCAGTGCGGAATAGTTTGGAACAGTGAGCATTTTTCCTTATCCAGCTGAGAAGACGAAACAACTTGAGTTCTTCAAGGCCGAGGGGTCAGGTCCGGGGACTCCTGAACATCCTGTTGCCCCAGTATTTTCAGGAGCATTGTGAGAAAGTCCTGCTTCTGTGGCTCAAGTTCACGGCAAGCAAGTATGCATAAATTTCTGCATTCTTTTTTTTTTTCCCCTGTGTCTTGATGGGTAGCGCTTTGATTATTATGATGCAAAAGTAAGTTTGTAACAAGGGGCGCCTGGGTGGCTCAGCCAGCTGGGCATCTGACTTTGGCTCAGGTCATGATCTTAAGGTTCCTGAGTTCGACCCCCGCATGCTGACAGCTCAGAGCCTGGACTGGAGCCTGCTTCCGATTCTGTGTCTCCCTCTCGCTCTGCCCCTCCCCGACTCGTTCTCTCTCTGTCTGTCCCTCTCTCTTTCTCTCTCTCAGAAATAAACAGTAAAAAAAATTTTTAAGTGTCTTAGTGCCATTCTAGTAAAGAACTGAATTTCCTTTTTGTCCAGTGGTATAAAGATCTTTGTTCACTTAAAATTAAATATTAAAAAAAGAGAGAGAGAAAAAGAAAGCAAATGCACAGCCGGACATGGAGGAATGCGCCTGCACCGGACTCTTACCCGCATTCTTACCCGAATGTCACATTTTTCTAAGTTACTATTTTCCTCTTCTGAAAACCATAACAATTTCATGGCAAGAGATATAATATCAGTGAAAAACTGCAGCTCATTCGGTTTATGTAGAATTTAAAGATAAATTGCTATAGGTTTCTTTGGGGTTTGCTTTATGACAGGAAGCTATATAAACACATAGGTTCAAGTTTATTGTTTCAGGAGATTATGATTACTCATTTTATACTACAAGCCCCACAGTAAAATGGCGAGTTTAGAGGCAGAGAGAAGTTGGGAGAATTTGCACAGAGGGCTTCTATTCTTTTTGAACTGCAGAAGGAAATATCATCTTGCTGGAATCTTTCGGCACCTAGCATCATGGTAAAGGCAGGTGTTTAATAAAGATTTGTTAAATGAATTAATCTGAGAGGTGACGGTGATGCAGACATGAAGGAAGAACCGAGGCATCTTGATGTTGAGTCAGGGCTACTGTGAAATATATTCGTTCATGTACGATTTCTGCCTTTCGAGATCCCTTAAAAAGGGTGTTGATAGAATTCCATTTCCAACATGAGCTAAACATCCTGAATCACTCTCCTTGTAAAACAATTATAAAATGCTGGATCAAAAAATATTTACATCTTTTAAAATGCATTGCCAGTTTGGCAAGAATGAAAATAATGCAGAAAAGCCAAAAGCTGAGTGAAAACAGAAAGCTGGGGAGGTAAGAAAGCATTGAAATCAGCTTTAACCCTAAGAACACCTGCCTATGCCCGGGTGACCTGGAACTCCTGTTCTTTTTCTAGTTTTGTTTTGAGAGAGAGAGAGAGAGTGTGTGTGTGTGTGGTGTGTGTGTGAGAGAGAGAGAGAGAGAAGAGGGGAGGGGGGTAGAGAGAGAGGGAGAGAAAGTCCCCAACAGGCTCCACGCTGTCAGCTCAGAGCCTGACTCGGGGCTTGAACACCAAGATCATGACCTGAGTTGAAATCAAGAGTCAGACACCTAACCGAGCGAGCCACCCAGGCACCCCAGTCAAAGGCTAAATGGAGACTGTTTATGATATCTGATCAAAATTCCAGAAGGGGAAATAGATACAATGGAATAAGACATTATTTGAAAAGTTTTCCGGAATTGCTGAAACATACAAATCCTTACATTCAAGAAGTCAAATGAACCCCAGATAGGATAAATCCAAAGAATCACCATCTACATACGTTGAAGTGATTCTGCCATAGAAAATATACAGAATATGATCCTAAAAGCAGTTTGTGGAAAAAGACAAATTACCTACAAAGGACAGACATTAAAGGCCGACTTCTCAAAAGCAACAATAGAAATTAGAAGACAGCGAAATAAGATCTTCAGTGTGTTGAGGAGATAATTGTAAATATGAAATTTCTACCCCAGCAAAATCATCTTTCTCAAGAATGAGTGCAAATTAAGAGCATTTGCCACTAATAGGAATTCACTGAAGAAAATTCCAAAGAACCTAACTCAAGCATAAAAGAAGTGATCGTGGATAAAAGCCTGAAACACAAATAAGACTGATGAACAGACATTATTAACTATGCACTCAACATTTTTAATGACTGCATAACACAATAGTAACAACGTCTGATGTATGGTGTTTACGACACAGTTCGAACTAACATACTGGAAAATAATTGCATACACACGGAGAGGGGAGCGGCGGCGAAAGTTTACGTATTATAAGAACTTTCACCCCCATGTGGATAGTGGCAAGAATTTAAAACACATAAAAATGCGTGTTGAGGAGTATGTGGAGGAATCAGAACGCTCACACGTTTCTGGTGCAAATGTAAAATGGTATAGCCTCTTCGGAAAACAGTCTGGCGGTTACTCAAAAGTTACACATAGTGTACCATGTGACCCAGCGATTCCGTTTCCGGGCATATACCCAAGAGAATTGAAAACATAGGTTTGCCCAAAAATGTGTATGCAAACGGTCACAGAAACATCGTTTCTAACGGCCAAAAAGTAGAAACAACGCCATCAGCTGGTGAGTGGGCATGCCACGTTTGGATCTCCGTGGGGCTCGGAAGCTCGCCGAGTGAGGCGCTAGACCTCACACTGCCCATCCTCCACGTTCCAGCCTTCGTTATTGGGACAAAGCTTACTTCTCTTACTCCCTCTACTCTAGGGTGCGTGTTTTTCTCTGGTGATGCCCCAGTTTCTCATAAAAACACCTTCCTAGTAGGTCCACTGGACAGTCTAGCGGACGTGTTCAGACGCATGCGAGTCCCTGTAGTGGACGTAACTGAGACCTGAGCTAGGACCCCCTTTCTTCCCTCCCCCCTTCTCGCCTTCCTCCCCTTCCTTTCTCCTACTCCCCCTTTCCGTGTCTCTCCTTTTACACAAGTGCACATATAACATTCCTTTGGTCAACGATTTGGCAGGCACTGCTCTAAGCACTTTGAGCAGTGACAAAATAGACAGTGCGTCACTCTTCTGGACATTTTAGGGAATGGCAAGTGCTGTGAACAGGAAAAGGGTGTCATGACAGTGACTACGGGATACTTTATGTAGGTTAAGGAAGGCCTTTCTTCTTTCTTTCTTCCTTCCTTTCTTTCTTTTTATTTAAATTCCAATCAGTTAACGTATACTTTAATATTAGTTTCCGGTATACAATTGGGTTTTTTCTGTACATCACCTGGTGCTCATCACAGGTACACTCCTTCATCCCCATCTAGTTAAGTTGGGTTTTTTTGTTGTTTTGTTTTGTTTTTTTGTTTGTTTTTTAGAGTGCAAGCAGGGGAGAGGGGCAGAGGGAGACAGAGAGAGAATCTTAAGCTCCACGCTCAGCGCAGAGCCTGAATGGGGCTCAATCCCATGATCCTGGGCCAAAATTAAGAGTTGGACACTCAACTGACTAAGCCACCCAGGCGCCCCTATTTTTAACTTTTTGAGTAATCTCCATACTCTTTTCCAAAGTGGCTATACCAGTTCATAAAGAACGCGTGAAACTCAACACTCTCCCCCAAAAAAATAAAAAAACAAGAAAACAAATAATCCAGTTAAAAAATGGACAGAAGACATGAATACACATTTTTTCAAACAAGACATCCAGATGGCTAACTGACACATGAAAAGATGCTCAACATCACTCATCATCAGGGAAATACAAGTAAAAACCACAATGAGATACCACCTCACACCTGTCAGAATGGCTAAATTTAAGAACACAGGAAACAACAGTTGTTGGCAAAGATATGGAGAAACGGGAGCCCTCTTACAACTGTTGATGGGAATGCAAACTCGTGCAGCCACTAAAAAAGATCTTTTTTTTTTTTTTAAGTTTATTTATTTTGAGAGAGTGTGTGCATGTGAGCAGGGGAGGGGCAGGGAGAGAGAGAGAAGGAATCACAAGCAGGCTCCACATGGTCAGCATAGAGCCCGACTTGGGGCTCAAACTCACAAACCATGAGATCATGACCTGAGCAGAAATCAAGAGCCGGGCGCTTACCTGACTGAGCCACCCGGGTGTCCCTGAGGAAGGTCTTTCTGATGACGTAAACATTCAGCTCAGCTAAATGACAAGAGATACTCAGCTGTGCAAAAACTTGGCATTTTAGCATTCCATACAAAGAAAACAGCAGTGTGTATGTTATATCTTATATCTTATAGGCCATAATCGGAGAGGTTCCCTCACCTCTAAAGATGGAATTAGTGGCTTCTGCACAGAACCCACCCCTGGTTGGCTCATTCCACTCACCCAGGTAGGATGTTGGCGTCCACCTGGAGCGGCGCCTCATATGAGTGACCCCGACTCGCAGGGCGCTCAGCGGCGGGATTCTCCGCAGATCCCTCCTGGGCCACAGCCGTATTTCCAACCTAGTGCTCGCTCTATTGGGGCCTCTGGGCATATGGTTTTCAGGGTTTCTGACCTCATTCCACAGGGAGGGAATCTTCAGGGAAATCCCAGCCTCGGTGCAGAATCTCAGCGAGGAAAAACCAGTGGGGAGCCCTCCTCCCTTGTTTTCAGAGAATTCCAGATGCTGCATATCTAAGCTCTGGGAAATGAAGAGCAGAAATTTCTCCAATCCCCAGAGGGCATTCTGGTAGAGCAGGAGCATAAAACCTGGATTCCCCAAGATGACTAAGGGACTCAGGGTTCTTGTACCCGCACAAGGGTCAGAGGGGACAGTGGTCACCCCCGGCTGGGCCTCCTCTCAGGCAGCCTCACTGATTGTTCCTGGCTTTGAGGGCCCTCCCTGACAGGGTTCAGCCACCTCTGCACCGCTGCCCTCCGCTGCTCCCCAGGAGACACAGGCCTCCCTACTGTCTTTTGAGTGAGCATGGGCGAGAGGACTGTTTGCCTTTTGGATTTTCCCCGGGCTCGTTCCTCCAGATTGTCTTTGCTCATCTTTTCTTCATGAGGATTGTTTTCATTTCCTCTCCATCTCTTCACTGTGTCATATCCAATCAGTTCTTTAGGACCCATCTCAAAACTCACCTCCGCTGGGTGGCCCTCCCTGATTGCCGTTACTTCATTAATGTCTTCTTTACTGAATGCCAGCAAACACGTAGATTCTTACTCATACCCTCTTGGTAGTTTCCTTCCTCCCTTCCCACTTTCTTCTCTTCCTTCCTTCCTTCCTTCCTTCCTTCCTTCCTTCCTTCTTAATAATAAACTTACTCATCTCAGCCTTTTTGAAAAAAGTTATTACTAAATTTGGAATGTATGATGATAATATTTCAAATGTATGCAAGGGGTATAAAACATTAACAATAGGGGCACTTGGATGTCTCGGTCAGTTGAGTGTCGGACTCTTGATCTCAGTTCAGGTCATGATCTCAGGGTTCGTGGTTTTGAGCCCCAAGTCTGGTTCCGTGCTAACAGCATGGAGCCTGCTTGGGATTCTCTCTCTCTCTCTCTCTCTCTCTCTCTCTCTCTCTTCCCCTCTCTGTCCCTCCCCCACTTATTCCCTTTGTCTCTTTCCAAATAAACTTAAAAAAAATAACATTAACAATAATACGAAGATATGTTTGCCTCCCGCCACACACCAGCTCAAGAACAAAATATTACCGGGGCGCCTGATGGCTCAGTCTTTTTAGTGTCCCGCTCTTGATCTCAACTCAGGTCATAATCTCATAGTTTGTGAGTTCTAGCCCAGCATTGGGCTCTGTGCTGACCCTGCTTGGGATTTTTCTCTCCCTCTCTCTCTGCCCCTCCTCAACTTGTGTGCATGTTTATGTGCTCATGCTCAATCACTCTCTAAATAAGTAAACTTTTTAAGAAATGTTGAAAAAGAATAAAATATTACCATTTCCCATGACATCTCAGTGTGCTCCTGCCCGCAGTACCCCCATGGGTAACTGTGGGGAAATAGGTTCAAGAACTCCTTATACTTAAATAAATGGGTTAGAAAAAAGCTTAGGGCTGAAAGCCGCCACCACCGGACAAAAGTGCCCAAGGTTAGTTAGTGAGATATTATAATGGGATCATGACTAACTTGTTATATCACTTGCAGGAAACTACTAACCATCTGGCATCAATATACTTTGATCACAAACGCCACTTGTCCTCCAGACCCTTTGCTTCTTGCACACACAAGCTAATGATTACTATCTGATTGTTTTCTTCACATTCACCACGTGTGTAAGATCTTGAGAACTCAGTAAATACTGAGACGAAAACCCTGTCTGCGGACTCTTGTCTCCTCCCAGACACTAACCTCTCTCGAATTCAATTCTGCATCTGCTCTCTTGCTGGACAAGAGAGGACTCCAGACTCCTAGTCTGCGACAGGTAACCACTATCCCGAACATCGTGTCTATCATTCTCCCTTACATTTCTTTGTAGTTTTACCACTTGGGATCTCTAACCAATGAATTTATTTAGTTCTGCATGCTTTTGAATTTTACACTAGTAGAATTTTACTATAGGTACTCGTTTGGTGCATTATTTTTTGAACTCCTGCGTTTTGTTTGTGAACGTCCTTCCATGTTGGTGCATTTTCACTGCTGTATGGTGTCCTTGGGATGACTGCATCATTATGTGTTTATCCGTTCTGTTGTTCTTCCACATTCGGATTGTCTGTATTCTTATTATGAGAAATACCTCTATAAGCGTTCTTGTAGATGTCTCCTGATGCACCTGTGTGGGAGTTTTCCAATACAAAGTATTGGAAATGCAGCTTATAAGGATATATTACACGTATCCAGCTTTACAGGAAATGCCTGTAAGATTTCAGAGTGGTTGTCCTAGTTTACAGTCTCACCAGTGGTGGATGAGAGCTCCTGTGGCTCCACCTCCTTCATGACCTCAGTTTGTCATCTCTTAATTTTTGCCAATGTGGGGGCAAAATCTTGGAGGGTTTAGTTAGAATTTCTTTGATTTTTAATGAAGCTAAATATCCTTTCACATGTATTTATTGATCGCTTAAGTTTCCTCTTTTGTTAAGAGCCTGTTCAAACCTTTTGCCCATTTTCAAAATGGAGCTGTTAGGTATTTTTTTCTCCTTACCTTTTTGGATGTTGAATAGCTCCTCATATATTCTCAGCAGCCGTCCTGTATTGGTTATATATTACAAGTATCACCTCCTTGTTTGCGGGGTTTTTGTTTTCTATGTATGGCTTTCTTGGAACTGAAGTTCTTAATTTCAGTTAAATTAGATGTATAAACCTTTTCCTTTGTGCTTTCTGTGTATTATTTAAGCAATTCCTTCTATCTTAGAGTCAGGATGATATTCTCTTATATTACCTTCCAAAAGTTTTACGGTTTTGCACGTTGCATTTAGGGCTAATCCACCATGAATTGATTTTTATGTGCTGTGAGAGAGGGATCAAATTTCATTTGTTCACATGGACAAAAAGTTGTCAGCATAATTTATTATATAGTGTCCACCATAACATGCTGCTGCCTCTATCATATACCAACTGTCCAAATTACTGTGGATCCGTGTCTGCTTTCTCTTCCGTTCCATTGGTCCAGTTGGCCAGGCTTGCAGCAAAACTATGCCATCGTTACTATTATGGCTTATAATAAGACTTGATATTTTTGTGAGGCATGTCCTAACACATTTTTCTTTTTTTTAAGTATATTTTTGTTATTTTGCCCCCCATAACCAAAAGAGATAGTTTAAATAAGTTAAATTGGAAATGAAAAAGGAGAAGATAATTGAAGATGCTACAGATATTGAAAAGAAAATCAGAGCATGTTATATACAACATTACACCAACACATTTGAAAACCAATACAATAAAACATTCTCCAGAGGTGCCTGGGTGGCTTGATCTCTTGGGTGTCTGATTCTTTATTTCAGCTCAGGTCAAGACCCCAGGGCAGTGGGATTGAGCCCCACGTCGGGCCCCAGGCTGAGCATGGAGTTGCTTAAGATTCTCTGTCTCCTCCTCCCTTTGTCCCTCCCTCACTCTTGCTCGCGCTCTCTCTCTCTCTCGCTCTCACTCTCTCAAAATAAAAAAATAAGTGGTACCTGGAGGGCTTTGTCAGTTGAGCATCTGACTCTTGATTTTGGCTCAGGTCATGATCTCATGGTTCATGGGATCATCTCTGTGCTGACAGTGTGGAGCCTGCTTGGGATTTTCTCTCACTCCATCTCTCTCTGCCCCTTCCTGCTCTTATGCTCTCTCTCTCTCTCTCAAAATAAATATAAATAAACTTAAAATAAAGTAAAATAAAAATTCTCCAAATATATAACTGAATAATCTGATTCAGCAAGTGATTTTTTAGAGAATTTTGTTTTCTAGTTATTGCCGATAATGTATATGAATGCAATAGACCTTTTTATTTATTGTGTCCAGAAACTTAAGCTCTCCTGGATTTTGTTGGCTAGCATTTAGTTCGGGATTTTGACATTAATGTAATTTGCTTTTTGTTGTTGTCCTTGGCCTTTCTAAATTTTATGATATGAATGTCATGCTACCTTCTGAAAGATTTGGTATTAGATCAAAATTATAGGTCTTTAAATGTTTGGTAAAACTCACCAGTGCAATTGCCAGTGAACTCATTTGGGTCCCGTCAGTTGTTTCTGTTTTAACTAGATTCGGGAAGTTACATATTTTAGTACTATGTCCCTTTCGTTCTCCTTCAAGTGCATTGGCGTCAAGCTGCCCATCATGTCCTCGTTCTGCTAAAGGTCTATGGGTCTGTATCTTGTCCATCTCTGCCATCGTTCCCTTTGGCTGCATTCTTTTACTTGTCACTCATTTCGCCAGTTTTGTTGATTTTATAAATCTTTTCAAAAAACCGACTTTCAGCTTTATGGATCGTCTCTACGGTGTGCTTTATTACTTTGTCACTCATTTCTTCTGGTTCCTTAAAAAACATCCCTTTTCTTGTTATTTCCTTGAGTTTCCTTTCCTCCCCCCCCCGCCCCGACTTCCTAAGATGAAAGTTTATCGTTTATTATTTTTAGTTTTTCCATATTTATCCATTATCAGAAGTTGGCTGGGAAACCCGAAATAAGTATTTCACTACAAATTCGATAAAGCATGGAGTACAGTCCTTTTACTGTTTACCACCACGCGTGACGGAAAGTGTGGGAGAGAAGGGGGAGAAGAGAGGCCCTCTGGTGCACCTTGGCAGCGTCTCCCTGGACCCCGAGGACTCTACCATGGCGCCCGTGGTGGTGGCCACGGTCAGAACACCACGGTCGCCGCAGAGGCAAGGGTGCACACGTTCTGGCACCCGCCTCCGCAAGCAGTGGAAGCCTCAGGAAACAGCACCGAGAGGAGCGAGAGCAGAAAATGAGGGACATACGGAAACCAGGGCCGACTAAAGAGCTCATTCCCTGCAAACTCCTAGAAAGAACTGGAGGGAACCTTGGCGGAGGGGTGGGGGGGGGTGGGGGGGGTTATGGGATGCGCTTCATAGGAAGCAAGAGCCTGACAAGATGTGCCTTATTAATTCTGACCAACTTGCCCCCCTGGCGCAAGATGGCCTGGGACTATCTAGGGCTTTGAGCCACGAGAGCAAGGGAGCGGCGTATTTGCAAAAAAAAAAAAAAAAAAAAAATAGAATCCAGTAATGTTGAAAAAGACAAGTTAGTAACTTGTAATTATCAGTGTGGTTTTAAGATAAGAAAACAACTCTGCATTAGAGTTTCGTCCAGAGATGCTGAGGTTTACATGACTCTTTCTTCCCAAGCAGGCCTCTCCTGCAGGCCCCGCTCTAAAGGGGTAGCGTTAATGAGATTCTTTTCCCGGCAAGGCCGCTTGTAAACTGCAGAAATTCTCGGAGGGGTTCGCCAATGCCCCGGCCTTCTGGAGGCATTTAACTAGCCGCCTGGAGAATTTCCATCCCTAGACGATTATTTCACAATAAGGAAGAAAAAACTCACCTGAGGTTCTCAACTACAGTTAAATTCGTTGGAGTTCAAATGATGGTCGGTGCAGCTGCCCCGGATCCGGTAGGCACAAAACTTTGCTCCTGAAGGATTGCTCGTTTCCTCCACTAGATAACATACAGATGTGATCAAAAATGGTATATTCCAGCTGACAGATAATCTGACCTCCAAACTCAGCTCACTCAATAGTTATTAGTAATGATAGACTTTTATTACAAAGGGAGAGATGAAAAAAATTGCCGATGAGATATTTTATATATTTAAAGGCATACACACTGCAATGCATTCATCAAATGACTTAAATCTCTTAATTTAGTGAAGATTTGCATCTCTTTTCACAGAGATGGCCTCGAAACCGATCTTAACTTGATTCACTGAAAATGTCGCTATACTTCAGAATAGATTAGGTGCGTTGCTGTATTTGTCCACGGCCCTTGTAACCTCATTTTGAGTCCCGGCCCCGTCACTGAACATCTGTGCCACCACGGGTCTCTTGCTTAACTGTTCTAAGCCTTAGTTCCCTCACCTATAGAGTGAGCAACAAACCCCTACCCATATAGGGTAGAGACACGAATGTACAGTGTTCGCAGAAGTGCCTGCCTTACAGCTTGCACCGAATAAATCCTATCCTTTTTTAAATAAATCTTTCCCGTGGAGATGAATGTGGTCAACTCTAGATACCACACATGAAGCAATTGGCAGACTCAATAGAATGAACAGAGCAGGGAGAAGACCACCCTCCGTTGGGTGTAGTCTCGAGGTCGGTTGCCTCATTACCTAGGACAGGCACTGCTGGTGCTCAGCCCAGGTACTCTTGGATCCTATGCCCCTGCGTCGGTCCTGTCCCTGGCTCCTGTGTGCCACACCGGAGACTCTCCTTCACAGGTGGCCTTGCGGCTCCGGGGGGTCATCACCGGCAGAGAGCAGAGGGCCTGACAGCTGATCTCCCCCCGCCCCCCCAGCCTCCACCTATCACCATCCCGCAGCTGCCCGCTGCCCCCGACTCTGCCTGACGGGTGCAAGGGTGTGAAAGCCCAGAGCCCCTGATTTAGGTGGGGTTACTTCTAAGGCACAAGGTATACTTTAAAGCCCCTCTGTGCAATCCAGTTGAAGCTGCCCTTGGCGAGATTTGCCTGAAACCACACCCTCACCTGGCTTGGTAATTACCATCACCCTGAAAGCGGTTCCGCCCTGAGTGACCATACGCAGACCTGTGACCTTACCCGTTCTGCTCTCTAACTTCCAGCCCTGGACCTTAACTGCCTGCCAAGTGCACGCATGCATCGGTCCACTAGCAAATACTCCCGAAGAATCCACTCGGACAAAGCCTTCCTCTCATTTCCACAGTGTGGCTAACAGTCTGCCCTTCCTCCCCCAATCTGCACCTACTGCTTCTCCCTCCTGTGCTTCCAGTCCTCAGCTGTGTACCCTGCGAGGAAGGGAGGAAGGGAAAAAGAAAAAGAAGGGAAGAAAGGTTTGTTTTCAGCTGGGTTCAAACAGATCCAGGCGTCGCGAGTGCACACACACGGCACCCCCAATCCTCTCCCCGGTGGAGTTCCGCAGTCAGCACCAGGGGTGGTCAGTTTCCCTTCAGTCGCCAGATGGTTTCTTTTATCTTTTTTTAATGTTTATTTATTTGGAGGGGTCGGGGGCAGAGAGAGAAACGGACAGAGGATCCCAAGCGGGCTCCGTGCTGACAGCAGAGAGATCAGAGAGACCCATGCTGGGCTGGAACTCACAAACCCTGAGTTCATGATCCGAGCCAAAGTCGGAGGCTTAACCTACTAAGCCACCCAGGCGCCCCTGCCAAGTAGTTTCTAATCCAGCTTTGGAGACAATTAGGGACCATGGGAACCAGCCCCAAGGGAAAAACATTGTGCACCTGGGGCACTGCCTGGCGGCTGTTATTAAACCACTTCGCCTGCAGAGCGCGGCCAGAATGCAGCCAGGGTGAGCCCCAGGTCAGAGATGGACTTAAAACAGAGGACCTTGCCTCCAAAACGCACAATGGGCTGCCTGAGTTGCCGCCAATATCTACCAATCAGGAGGAGGCCCTTCCAACCCATCAGGACGAGGCATTTTTCTTTCCCCTTCTCCCCTGAGTATATTGGACCTTAGTATGTTGGAACCTGAGGTTTGTCCCTTTCAGCAGGGTCTCTCCTCTGTTCTAGGAGACCACCCTAAGTATTCTGCGTCGGTGCTGTGTCTGCTTTCAGCTCCAGCTGTAGCTTCAATAAAGCCTTCTTGTGCCTTTGGTTTTGGGGTCCCACCTCATTGCTGCCATTGTGGGGCCAAAACCCCAAATCTGGTAAAGTTTTCGAAGGATTTCCCTGGCGTACTGTTTCAGAAACTAGGAGACGCCCAGCATTTAATAACTGCCGTATGTCCCACGAGTTCTGCGTGAGATACTTCATCTCAAAACACAGTGGTTACGCGACTAGAGACTGCCCGAATTCCGGCTCTGTACCATGAGCGTGGCACTTAACCTCTGTATGCCCAGTCTTCTCATCTGTAAAGTGGAGGCAAGGATATAACCTATTTCATTTAGTACAGCTAATGATAAATGCTAGGGCTTCTTGAGTTTTGAAAAACATCATATTCTAAACCACTCTTTTTGTGGACGACCATAAGGAAGTATAAAAATTACATGATCATTATGTTCAGAGGTTAACATATTTAGCCTGTAACGTAGATTAAGGCCTATATATTTATTTTTAACACCGGCGTAACCTCAGAGTGAGTGTGAAGCTGCGGAGGAGGAGCTATGCGTGTCGGTGTTGGTGGGGTCAGCAGGGCCAGGGCGGCCGGAACCGCAGATCAGGTGGCTTAACAGAAACGTACGGTCTCTGAGTCCTAGAGGCCAGGAGTCCTAGATCAAAGTGGCAACAGGGTGTTTCTTCTGAAACCTTTCTTGTGGGCTGTAGGTGGCTGTTTTCTCTGCCTCCACGTGGTCTTGCTTCTGTGCAGGTCTGTGTCCTAAGCTCCTCTTCCTGTAAGGACACCAGTCATCAGATTAGAGCCCACCCTAAGAACCACACTCTCACTACTTCGTTAAAGACCCGGCATCAAGGGGCGCCTGGGGGGCTCAGTCGGTTTGGCGTCCGACTTCGGCTCAGACATGGTCTCACTGCTTGTGAGTTCGGGCCGGCGTTGGGCTTTGTGCTGGCCGCTCGGAGCCTGAAGCCTGCTTCAGATTCTGTCTCTGTCTCTCTGCCCCTCCCCTGCTCATGTACGCTCTTGCTCTCGCTCTCAAATATAAAATAAAACATTTTTTAAAAATTAAAAAAAAAAGACCTAGCATCAAGTGCTGTCACATTCTGGGACAATGGGGACTTAGGACTTCAATGTATGAATTTTGAGGGGTACACAATTCAGCTCATAATATTAGTTGTAATTTTAGCAGCGCCGAGTCTAGCCAGTCACCACCCCCTTTATTTTACACGATGTTCTACCTGCAGAGCATCTGGTTTACACCCAGTCCTTATACCCGCTTACATCCTTTCTGGGAAAGTGAATAGGCTGCAGGTCCGAAGTGAGTTTATTTTTTATTTTTTTATTTTTATTTTTTTTTAAACGTTTATTATTTCTGAGAGACATAGAGACAGAGTGTGAGCAGGGAAGAGCAGAGAGAGGGAGACACAGAATCCGAAGCAGGCTCCAGGCTCTGATGAGCCATCAGCACAGAGCCCGACGACGGGGCTCGAACCCACAGACCGTGAGCTCTGACCTGAGCTGAAGTCGGCCGCTTAACCGACTGAGCCAGCCAGGTGCCCCTGAAGTTGAGTTTAATCCCGCCTAGATAGCTCAGCTGGGAGAGCGTTAGACTGAAGTTGAGTTTAAAATTGGTGGCAAATGAAAACACGAATCCTCAAACATTTCAGAAAGCCTTTAAATGCTGTTTCAGTTGCGTGAGTACCAGCAAAGGATGTGGCCGGAGTCAGGACTGCAGCGACCTGCAGCTGACCCACTCTTCGATTTGTTTCTGTGTATCTGTTGGCATGACGGTTCACAGCGCTCTCTGGAGCTTTCTGGATGGAATCTGAAGCCAGCTGTCGGGGGAAGGCAAGGAGACATGGAAGAAAGAGGCGGGCCATTTCAGTTTGGTCGATGGCAGTTTTAATAAACAAAGGGAGCTTCCACGTGAGGCTTGTCTCGTCGGGAGCGAGACGAAGGGGCCCCTGCACCTGCCTGCCGCATCTTAAAAGTGTGTAAAGAGGCCCTAGGAGGGCTCAGTCACGTACGAGCAGGTGCTCTCGACACCGCATCACCGTCTCACGGCTGTGTCCTTAGAGCAGCCTCTGGGGGCGGGAAGAGCAGGAGGACCCCACATCCTCAGGACGGGGAGGGGGCGAGGAGCCCCGATACCCAAGTCCCGATCGCAGGTCGGTCATGTCTGTTCAGTGACCTTCCCCAACACAGCAATAGACATCATTTGTATCAGTGATTTCCTTCATTCTCATGCACTCTAGCTTCTGGAAATGGAAGGACAAATGACCACATTATCTTACGGAATACCAGGACCAGAACCCCTGGGAGAATGGCTCAGTTACTGACGCGGAAGGTCTAGAACAAAGAGCTTGGCTTTTTATTCTTTTTTTTTTTTTTTTCAGTTTATTTATTTTGAGAGAGACCGAGAAAGCGAGCAGGGGAGGGGCAGAGAGGGAGAGAATCCCTAGCGGGCTCCACGCTGTGGGCACACTGTGAGTGCAGAGCCCAAATGTGGGGCTCGAACTCCCGGAACCGTGAGATCATGACCTGAGCAGAAACCAAGAGTCGGATGCTTAACCGACGGAGCCACCCAGGCGCCTCAGAGCCGGGCTTTTTAAACGATCCTGCTTCGTGGCCAGGAACTGCTGGGCGATTTCACTTGCCTGCAGGACGGCTGGAAGGAGAAGTGATAGTGAAAATTTTCTCTGAATAGTTTCACCTGTGGCACAATTTACTTGGTCACACAAGGAGTTCGTTGTCATCCTCTGCTTCTTGGAACAGAAAAGCTATTTAAACTAAGCAGTTTCTCCTCCGCGGTGATTTCACAATCTAGCAGTGGGGAGGAAAAAAAAAACTTTCACAAAACTAGGCAACCTGAGCTCGAATCCTTTCCATATTTCCGGCAAGTCGCCCTCCCTTTCACTTACGATTAAATTAGTTGTGTCGCTCTCAACAGAAGCAAGGCTTTCTTTGATTCCAAGTTAAGAAAATTGATCCTCATTTTCTTCAGCTGGGGTCTGTGAACTGGCAACTACCTTAGGAACGAACGGTTTGACTCCGCCAAACTGGGCTTCGTTTCTCTGGCTCTGGGCTCTAAATTGTTGATATGCATACTCATTAAGTCAGTGGTGTAAATATCTTATTTACATGAGTCGGAAGTGGTGTTCACAGAAACAAAACCAAAGCTTAGTTAGCAGTCAGTGCCCCCTCCGCCAAAGAATTCAAGGCGCCGTGTCAGGGTGGGGACCAGCTGCCGCCCCTCCAAGTTATCATCAGGTCTCACTGACGTGGAAATTAGAGGGGTTGCGCCTGTGAGGTTGCTGGTTTCTTTGTTGGTGGTGGTGACCCCTGAGTTTCTTCCACAGTTGAGATTTGGAGCAATAGGACAAAGCAGTGAAATGCACTTTAAATCCTGTTCTCCGATCTTTCTTTCTTTCTTCTTTCCTTCCCTTCTTCCTTCCTTCCTTCCTTCCTTCCCTCCCTCCCTCCCTCCTTCCTTCCTTCCTTCCTTCCTTCCTTCCTTCCTTCCTTCCTTCCTTCCTTCCTTCCTTCCTTTCTCAAAGTTAAAAATCACTACTCCTTAACACCAGCAAGTGTACTTAGATGACTATGTCTCTGGCTCCATCATCATTAAAAGGCTACTTCTAGCAAAATCTTTGGGACTGTCAATTTTTTCATACGCGCTTTGGAAGAGTTTCCTTAGTTCACTGACAATCAGTGAGGTAAAAGAGTACTACCTCTTAGTCCCTGGGAGGGTTTTGTTTTGTTTAAGGTATAATGTCTTAAGCCCCCCTGTGGACTGTAATTAATAGAAGACTTTGATGAAAGAGAACTACCCCCTGCTGCGAATAGCCAGGGGCGAAGTTAACCATTACAAAATACCAATTTTGCAAGAAATTATGTCACTGATGCAGAAGTTACTGGTTAACTGCAGCCCAGTCTTTGAATTAATGGAAAGAGCCGTCTTAGCGAGTCTATGATGTTCCGATGTCATTTAAAGTTTGGAAATTCCAATTTAGAAAATTCGGATCGGTCAACAAGACCATGACTAGCATAGGCAGTGGTGTTATGGAAGCCAGACACCCTAGTACTTTCTCCTCACATATATTGATTTCTAACTTAATTATGAACTAACTCCAGAGGTTTCAACGATTGTGCAATATAACATTTTTCAGCCCATCGGTTTTACGACCTATTTGATCACTTCCCAGTGACATTTTCAGATAGTGCAGTAAAACCATGAGGGGTGTAGATTTGAAAAGTAATTCTTTTTAAAATTTTTTTTAACGTTTATTTATTTTTGAGAGACATAGAGACAGAGTATGAGCAGGAGAAGGGCAGAGAGAGGGAGACACAGAATCCGAAGCAGGCTCCAGGCTCTGAGCCGTCAGCACAGAGCCCGACGCAGGACTCGAACTCACAGACTGTGAGATCACGACCTGAGCCGAAGTCGACCGCTTAACCGACTGAGCCACCCAGGCGCCCCTGAAAAGTACTTCTTAAAACATCTATGTGAACAAATGGGAAGGCTTTAAGTCCATTTAGGTTAAAATGCAATAAAACCTCGCCCACTTAAAACCCAGCACACCCTGAACTCTGCCTGATTTCTCCCACGATTAACTCAACCTTAATCTGAAAGAGATAAATAACCAAAAAAAATTAAATCACGAATTTACTCAAGGGAGAAGGAGAAAGAGAAGAAGGAAAAACAAATCACCACATTACATTTATTCCAAGACGCACACTTTTTTTCGTCATCTCTGAAATCAGGATGTGCCTTACAGTCAAGGCAGTCTTAACACCTGCCCTTGACCAGGGGGTGGTGTGCCGTGTGAGCAAGAAGGAATCAGCCCGAACGGTCCCCATCGCCGCCACCCAAGCTGAGAGAGATGCATGGTTCATACTTCATATGTGAACCTTAACTGACTTTTTATTTTTTTAATGTTTATTTATTTTTGAGAGAGAGAGAGAGAGAGCACAGCAGAGGAGGGGCAGAGAGAGAGCAAGACATAGAATCCAAAGCAGGCTCCAGGCTCTGAGCTATCAGCACAGAGCCCGATGCGGGGCTGGAACTCACGAACTGCGAGATCATGACCTGAGCCGAATGCTTAACCGACTGAGCCCCCCAGGTGCCCCAATCATGGTATAATCTTAAAAGAAATTCATTTAAAAATCCATTTAAGGGGCGCCTGGGGGGCTCAGTTGGTTAAGCGTCCAACTTCAGCTTGGGTCATGATCTCTCAGTTCGTGAGTTCGAGCCCCACATCGGGCTCTGTGCTGACAGCTCAGAGGATGGAGCCTGCTTCGGATTCTGTGTCTCCCTCTTTCTCTGCCCGTCCCCTGCTCATGCTCTGTCTCTGTCTCTCTCTCTCCCTCAAAAATAAATAAAATATTAAAAAAAAATCCATTTAAGGGGCATGCCTGGAGCCTGCTTCAGATTCTGTGTCTCCCTCTCTCTGTGCCCCTCGCCCACTTGTGCTCTCTCTCTCTGTCTCTGTCTCTCTCAAAAATAAATAATAAACATTTTAAAAAATTAAGATCATATTGTGATTTAGCACTGAAACAAAAAGTTTTAGGAACGTCTTAACCAATATTTTGCTTACATTTTCCCATTTATGTACAAGGATGGTGCACAATAGAAACCTATGTCTAAATAACATCTAAAAAAGCTTTCAATAAGTATAAAACCTTAAAAAATCTACGAGAAAGGTATTGTGTCCTCATTTATTTGAAATTATTTTCTTTGTTAGGGTTCTGCCAAATACTGGGGCATCTTGTCATCACAGGTGTCTTAATTGGAGGAAGGAGTGTCATTCCAGTCCTTGGGGTCAGTCTTCCCAAATCTCTCCGACAGCCTTGCCCCAGCACCTCATCCTCCCTGACAAGCCCTTGCCCCTGCTGCGGCCATCACTCCTCCACCCCCAAAATCAGAGAGCACCTCCCCAATCCCGGGAAAGCTGGAAGCAAAGGCAGCCACTACTTTCTCGGGATCCTGCCATCAACAACCAACCGCAATCATAAGACGTTATGGAAATCAGAAGTCGGTTTGTCTGGTATAAAACCCAGTGCCAGCGGGCCACTCAGTAAGAAACCACATGTACTGTCATGACCCAGATCACCGAAGTTTCAATGACTGTC
Source organism: Paguma larvata (assembly GCA_030068075.1). NCBI lineage: Eukaryota > Metazoa > Chordata > Mammalia > Carnivora > Viverridae > Paguma > Paguma larvata. The sequence continues at coordinate 23,184,369 of CM057829.1, forward strand.
ACGGAAAAGAAGAACGTGGTTAGACACATTCCCAATCAGAAGGGTTGAAACAAAGAGTGGCGTCTAGCTAACTACCCGTCAGCTGAATCTGAACCTCATTCCCTGCACTCTCTCCGGAGCTTAAACGGTGCCACCTGTATCATAATTTGGACCCTAGGAGACATTCGCTTAGGCGTTTAGGACTGTATTACAAACGGATGGTCGCATCTCTGTCAGTCTCAGAATGCCACTTCCATGGCTGGTAAACTGCGGAAGGAAGGCCCCGAACACTTCCACCCTTCCCGGAAGAGCGAAACTCCGTTCTTCCCACATTGTCCGAGATGATCCGTATCTCAACACGGCCTCCCCCGCGCTGGGAGAGGAAACAGAAGACAGCGACCTATCCTACGACAAGCTGGGTTCTTGGAAGACAGGAATGGTAAAATTTAATACATTTTTTAAGAAATGTATTAAATTTTACATAAATTTATATAAAATTTAATGAAGAGAACACACGTCACGTCACGTAAGGTTTTGCTCTACTGAATTCTCTCTCTCCCAGTCTGAAATACTTTAAGGTAGATTTTCATCAGATTTACTGTATCGTGTCTTGGCTGTTCTCAGAACCAGTGCAAGCATATGAGAGTACGAAGGGCGTGTAAATTTATTTTCTTAAAGCCTAGAAGCGAACACTAATTAGGCCTACTATCTTCATAAACCAAAACTTAAACTTTTGGCAGAAGCTAAACCTTTATAAAAAGGAAAAAAAAAACAAAACAAAACAAACGAACCGCTGCCTCAGATTCCCCACCTGCTTATTGTACCTGGAGACGGTGTATAAAAGTGGAGACTATACCGATTACCAGGGGTCTGCACAGAGGTGCTGTCTTCAGAGTACAGGAGGGTAGTTTTAACACTTTCATCCTAGGAAATTCTTTAAAACGGCTGTCTGGGACAGCAATCTTTTGTCTAAATTCTACCTTGCCCTACTGATGTCCAAAACTAGAACTGAAAAAATAAATAAATGCAGGGGCAGGTGGGCACGAGCTTAGATGAGAACGGAGAGGCGTGTGGGATCCCACGTGGATGGTTGCGCCGGTTAAATGCATGTGCCGCCTTGACGGGGACGCAGAGTGCCCAGGTGAGCGGTATTCCCGGGTGTCTGGGAGGGCGTTGGCAGATGAAATCAGCACTTGAAGCAACAGACTCAGCGAATTGTTGTTCCCAGTGGGGTGGGCGTCACTTAACCGGTTGTGGGCTTGATTAGGGAAAAGAAAAAAAAAGCAGAGGAATTCGCCACTTATTTTTTTCTGCCTCGCGGCTTGCCCCGGGATGGGACGTCTGCTGTTCTCTCTGCTCCCAGGCTGACACGTCCACCATGGGTCCCCCTGGCCCGTCCCCTCCGGCTCCGGCTGAATCGCACCGCCGGCTTTCCTGGGTCTGCGTCTGCAGGCAGCAGACGGGCACATCTTGGGACTTCTCAGACCTTGTAATCAAGTGGCCCAATTCTTCATCATGAATCTCCTTTTCTCCTATAGGTTTGGCGTCTCTGGAAAATCCTAATATCCTAACTGTGCCTCTGATTCCTAGGTTAGGAGTTCCCTGCATCACTTAACTCTCTGAAAGCATGTATCAAAATAGTTCATAAATAAACTAGCAAGCATAGGAATAGTGCTCCCTCCTGTGGCCAAAGTTCTGAAAACTTTTCAAATGTAGGAAAGCGATCTCTTGGACACCCCAGGAGGATCACAGAACCAGACCGCAGAGACCCCTCCTCGCCACTGCAGGTGCTATGTGCAGACAGGATCACGACTTTATTTTTTAATTTTTAAATATATATATATTTTTTTAATCTTTTTTTTGGAGAGAGACAGAGTGTGAGCGGGGTAGGAATAGAGAGAGAGGAAAACACAGAATCTGAAGCAGGCTCCAGGCACCGAGCTGTCAGAACAGAGCCCAATGCAGGGCTTGCACTCATGAACCGTGAGATCGTGACCCGAGCCGAAGTCGGATGCTTAACCAACTGAGCCACCCAGGTGCCCCTATTTTTTTAATTTTTAAAAAATTTTGTTAATGTTTATTTATTTTTGAGACAGACAGAGCACGAGCAGGGCAGGGGCAGAGAGAGAGGGAGACAAGAATCTGAAGCAGGCTTCAGGCTCTGAGCTGTCAGCACAGAGCCCATTGGGGGGCTTGCACTCATGAACCGTGAGATCATGACCTGAGCTGAAGTCGGACTCTCAACCGAGCCCAGACGTCCCAACAGGATCATGATTTTAAAATTTTTTTAATGTTTTTATTTATTTTTGAGAGCAGGAGAGACAAAGCACGAGTGGGGGAGGGTCAGAGAGAGAGGGAGACGCAGAATCTGAAGCACGCTCCAGGCTCCGAGCTGTCAGCACAGAGCCCGATGCGGGGCTCAAACCCACAAACCGTGAGATCATGACCTGAGCCGAAGTCGGCCGCTCAACCGACTGAGCCACCCAGGCGCCCCAGGATCATGATTTTAAAAGGTGGACTTAGGGCGCCTGGGTGGCTCAGTTGGTTAAGCAGCCGACTTCGGCTCAGGTCATGATCTCTCAGGCTGTGAGTTCGAGCCCACATGTTTCAGTCATAAAGTCATAAAATTTAATTCGGTGCTAGAGCCCAGTAATGTCAGATTTGCACTCTCGAATGTCTACTATGTGTAAAGAAAATGTCAACATTTAAATGGGTATGACTTGTAAAAGGGAAACGGTCTTGGGGTTGGTGGATTCTTCCAGCTCTTATAAAATACAGCGGTTCTCAGAAGTGATCTTGCCGCCCAGGAAACAGTGGCAATGCCTGGAGACATGTGTGGTTTCACACCTCAGGAACGCAGGCCGCTGGGACCTAGGGGGTCAGGGCTGCTTCTGGATGTCCTGCGGTGGCCGGGACAGCCCTCCTCGTCAGTAAGGAATCACCCCATCCAAAATGTCAACACAGCTGAGGGTGAAAAACTTTGATATAGGAGTACTCTGTAATCCTTTCCTTTCCTATGAAATATATATGCTTTCAGCTTGTAAACAGTATTTATTCAGTGCAAAACCAAGTACATGTTGCTAAATTCCCAGCAATAACGCCAGAAACTCAGAAAGGACGATTCTTCTGGATTTAGTCCCACATCGGACTGCATTCTGCTGGATTATATGTTTTTGTCTTGGAACGTGATATGTGTACAATGTTCGGCCGTTGTTTTTCAAAATAGAAAATGTATTTGGGTGTTTGGTTGATACCCTCCATGAGATTATAAATTTAGATATTCTTGTCCCGCAGAGAAGTGTTAGAAGGGCGAAGTTGTTTAAATTAACTCTACGTGGGGCGGAAATGTTTTCATTAGAAAACCGTGCCTGCTAGCAACAGGGGCATCGAAAGCCCGAGAAAGGAGAGGGAAAGATAGGCTGCAGCGTAGTCAACCTGTCTGGTAACTATGGAAAAGCAACTCTTTTAGGACCAGGCTCCCCAACCTAGGGTGCCCAAATCTATGTGGCTCTATGACAATAAGGAGCGTCTGAAAGCTGCTTTCAACATTTTAGAAATGATTTAATAATAATTGGCCACTTATCTACAAGAACACGTGTTAGATTCACTAAAATGCAAAACCACACACGCAGACACCTATTACATGCACGTTATTTAATCTGATGATATTGTAGGAATTTCTAGATCTCTCTGGGGAGGAGGGAAAGAACACACAGCATCCTTCGTGATTAGAGAAAAAGTTGGAAACGGCTGCCTTGAGGAAACCTAGCAGTCAGACGAGTAAGTCCAGGAAAGTAAAGCAGTAACACAAAGTTGCACCGAGCTTGTCCTCCAGTTACTACTTGTGGGGCTTCGTACACGCTTGGTGTGTAGCAGGAAATGCAGTACGGAGCCCGGGTTAAGCCAGAACTTTCAAAAGCGTGAATTCCACTTCAGAATGATGGTAACGGGAGTAAGGAAGCCCCAAGGAAAGCAGTGGAGGGGCGGCGGGCCAGACCTCCAAACCCGTCACAGAGAGCCCTCCTCCCACACCAGCCCCCAAGGATCCCCGTCATTTTCACCAAGCAGCATGGGCTGTTTCCTTAGGGAACTTAATGAGAACTCAAACTATGGTAACGTCTAGTCCCCTGGCCTACCTTCCCACCGTAGTCAAAACAGCAAGCTCTCAGGGTGACTGTTTTATTTGGGGTTCCTACCAGTTGGGCTAGTCCATGCTGGGCCACAGGGCCCACCCCTTAATCTCCTGGGGACCTCGTCCTCCAGGTTCCGGTGTTGGTCAGTGTGCCGTGGAGAATGTGATCTGGACCCTTCCTCCTTCCGTCGCATCCTCCCCAGGAAACCTCCTGCATGCCCACAGCCTCGCTTACTACCTACGTGCCCAAACCCCGCATTTCTCTATCTAGCCTACACCTTCATCCCTTACATGATCTAGATATGTACTTGGCACTCTCAAACTCAACAGCTCCAAAACAGAAGTCCCCATCTCTCCTCTGAACTCTTCTTCGTCCAGGTTTCCCTGACTCAGTACATCGCACTGTCCGCCGCCATCTTGCTTCTCCCAGAATCATGGTGTCATCTTCACTTTCTGCTATTCAACGAATGGTGTCCCCAAGTTCATACCTTGCACCCCAAACCCCCAGGACTTCAGAATGTAATGTGTTTGGAGAGAGGGCCTTCAAAGAGGTAATAAAAATGAGATTATTAGGGCCAGTCCTGATCCAGTCGAACAGCTGTCCTTACAAGAAGAGGAGATTAGGACACACAGAGAAACACCAGGGAAGTCCAGGTACAGAAAAAGGCCATATGAGGGCCCGGGGGAAAGTGACCATCTACAAGCCAATCAGAGAACCCACCAACACCTTGACCCTGGGCTTCTAGACTCCAGAACTGAGAGAAAACAAATTTCTGTGAAGCCACCCGGTCTGTGGAATTTCATTACAGCAGCCCCAGCAAGCTAATATGCCTTCTCCCTCCTACCAATCACCAGGTCCTACCCGCTCTACTTCTGGATATCTCTCCAGTCTTTTCTCTCCATGACCATGCCCCCTGCCCTCACCCAGCGCCCCCTCAAGTCTTGTATGGATGCCTACAAAGCCTCCCAATGGTCTTCCTGCGCCTCCTCTTCCCTGCCCCACACAGTCCCGTCTCCAAAGACAGTCCAGAGTGGTCATGTAAAAGGGAAAATGGAATCCTTCCTCCTGGTTTAAACCCCTTTGATAGTTTCGCTATTTCTCAAAGAATGAATCCAAACTCCTTAGCTTGTGCAAGGCCCGGTAAATCTAGTTCCCGCCTGCCCTCTGGCCTCACCCAGACCCACTCGAGGACCTCACCCGCCAGGCCCCAGACGCCTCTGGCGCTTCTTCCGATGACCAAAAAAACACTTCTCTTCCCTTTTCAGAAATTTTTCTTAGTCCCTCCTTGGCATGTTGCTAATGCTTACGCTTCCCAGTCTCAACCAAACCGGGGGCTAGAAGACCAAACTCACAGTATCAGCAAGACCTCACTCCCCCTCCCCGAAGGCTCTAGGGGAGGATCCGTCCTTGCTTATGGTTTCCGGTGCTCATGCCAATCCGTACCCCCACCTTCACACACTAGCCTTCTGCTGGGTCTGAGTGTTCAAGCCTCTCTCTCCTTTCTCTGATAGAGACACAAGTCACTGATGGAGAGTACCCCCTAAATCCATGATGATCTCAACTTGAGATGCTTAACTAGTTAAACCTGCAAAGACTCCTACTTCCAAATAGGGTCACGTTCTGAGGTTCCAGGCGAACGTAAATTTTAGGGGGGCCAGCATTCAGCTCACTACAGACGGGTGCCTTCTTTCCTTCACACCTTTACCCCTGGAACCTGAAATAATACTTGGTTCATTGTCACGCTCAGCAAGTATTTGCGAAGTAAATGACCTCATTAATGAATAAAAGAAGTGCGAAGGATCGAGGCCGCCGAGGAATATGGGTGCTTCCACTGAGGTGCCAGGATAGGGTACCAGCACCAAAGTCAGCTCCCAGATTCCAAGGGAATTTATAGAGAAGCCACTGCACAAGTCTTGGACCTCTCATCCAGGTGGAAGATACCAAAGGATCAGAAGCTTCCAGAAAGGGGTAGGAGGGGTGCTTGCCACTCACTTCAAGTCTACTGAGAGGGACATCTTAAGATTTCGCCCCCCCTCCCCCGACAAGAGCCTGAGGATGTCACAGGCTCACACCTAAGCAAAGGACAGCAGCTCTATGCTGGGGAAGTAACTGTGCTCCTTCTAATGGTGCATGAATCCTGGGGTGAACACGTGACAATAGGACATCAGTCTGGGTTGGTTTTTAAAGAATCCTGCCCCAAAAGGGCAGCAGGTCGGGAAAAGAGAAGCCAGGTCATTTGAGGCCAGAAGAGGCAGAACCTGTAAGTGATCAGAAGGGTCACTGTCCACATCAAAGGAATGGCAACCAGATGGGCCTGGAGGGGGGGGGGAGGGGAGGTCTCCGGAGAACCCGTGGCCATGCCCTCCGCGAGGTCAGCTTGAAAGTCTGCCCTGCCTATAGCGAGCATGGTGCTATCTTTCAGTCCAAGTCTTTCATTCGTTCTTCCTTGGTTTCCCTGCCCCGGCAGAGTCAGAAATGGCAGCCGTGGGGTAAGAAAAAGAGTGGGAAGGGGTTGGGGGCGCCATCCGGAATCTCTATCGACACCGAAAATTCTCGTTTGCCTCCAGGCGCAACAAGGAGAGAGGCACCAAGTTTTTTCTTTGAATGAAGATTGCAGCAGCGATTAGTATATGGGGTCGGATATTGCAAGTTCCTGAATCGAAATTAGTACATGGAGGGGACGTTTTCAGTTACTGAACTGATGACAGGGTGAGCATAGGGCCGAGAGACCAGAAGAGTCATGGGACCTACCCACGTTTTCAAGAGGCCAGAGAAGGACCAGCCCCACTCAGCAGGATTGGAGGGACAAAAATAAAGTGGCTTCTAGGATTACACCCCTGACTGCCACGTGTTCCAAGTACTAAGTCGTTGAGGTTTCGGATGACCAGTTACATAATCCAGGCTAGGCAGAGAAGGAAGAACGGCCAGCGAGGGTCTGATGGGAGAATATAACTGTCGTGGGTATAAAGCCTCCGGAGGCTAGTGTCAGAGAGTGTGTTACTGCTATGACTTTCCTGACACGAAACATTTCTAGGTGAGAATACAATCCAGAGTGTGAGGCTGGGATGAGGTAACCGACCTGCTTTGGAGCTCAGGAGGCGAGAAAAGAGATTCAAGCAATTTAAGGCGGGGCGGGGCTTGGTCAGTCAAGCACAGTCCTGCCTCAGGTCATGATCTCACAGTTGTCTGTTCTCGAGTCTGAGCCCTGCGCTCACAGCCAGCGTGGAGCTTGCTTGGGATTCTCTCTCTCTCCCTCTCCCTCTCTCTACCTCTCCCTTGCTTGCTCACTCTTTTTCTCTCTCTCAAAGTCAATAAATAAACTTAAAAGAAAAAAAAAACTTAAGGCTGAATTGTTACATAGGTGCAGAGGTCTTCTGGGATCCCGGCACGGCTTGGGCGGAATAGGAAGCCGACTATTCCCACCCCAATCCCTACCCCCAGGGAAACCGCCCCTGGCAAAGTCTCCAGGAAACCCCAGTGTCCTTCAGCATAAGCACTCCCGTTTCTCCTCGTACCTGTCAGCAGCATCGGACATAAACTGAGCACTTCCTCTTTCTAGAAACGATTTCTTCGCTTTGCTTCAAGGATTCCACCCTCCGATTTCCCTCCTTCCTGGCCACCCCTCCTCATGTTCTTCCGCTGGACCATCTCTTGTTTTTAACCATTAAATGCTGGAGGGTCTAGGGCTCAATCATGGGAACTTTTCTCTTTGCGGTCTCACACCCTAAGAGATCACGCCCAGTCTTGTGGCTTTAAATACCTCTCTATAGCTCCCCGACGTATAGGTCAGCCCCAACGGCTCCCCCGAACTCCAGACTGCTTACTTCATATCAATGCTTATGTTCTGCCCAGAATTCAGGAACCCCAAGAACCACCAGGGAGCCGAGCCCGATGCAAGAACAAAGAGCCTCTATTCAAGCTAGCTCAAGCTCAATCTCATACCTGTACCAACGCAGAGGTGGGTCGAGAGAGAGAGAGAGAGAGAGAGAGAGAGAGAGAGAGTTCCAAAAACCCAAGAGTTTTAAAGGGGTCTAGGGTAGTGAGAGGGGTGATGGTCGTGACCCTAGCCGATTGGCTGAGGAAGGGTCAGAGTCCTGTTACATAGGTCACTGGGCGTGGTTCTTTTGGAACCGGAAAGTTGCAGGTTTTAAGCTTCTGCGCAGGCACTGGGGACTCAAAATGGAGTCAGTCTCAGTTTGCCCTTAAACAAAATGGAGTTAGTCCCAATTAGCCCTTACACTTAGACATTTCAGATTTAGCATGTCCAGAACCAAACACAATGCCATAACCTGATGTCCAGCGAATTTGCTCTGCTCTAAAATTCTCTCTCACTAGATGGCACCATGATCGCCCAGTTGTTTAGGGGGGGAAGAAGTCAACTTCTTTGCCCATCTGCAAATGTTGTCAACTAGGCCTTCAATATACAGGACCAAGCTTGCCCTGTCTCCTCTCTCAATCTTGGCACAAACCACCATCACCATCTCTCTGCCTCCACACTCGCGTCTCTGTGATCTCTTCTCCACACAGAATCATCCATTTAAACATACCTCAGATCCTTACCTCTCTGCTTGTTGAAGTCCCCCTATGACTCCACCCTTCTCAGATTAAATTCCAAACCCTCGACATGAACTGCAAGGCGATGGGTCTGGCCATTTCCTGAGTTTGCTAAGGCTTTGCAAGGCTATCTTAAACAGAGAGGTCTCATTGAGCTGGGGGTCAAGGTTTTAATAAAGAATGATCACATTGTCTCAAAGAAAGGTCTCTGAAGGCGTGTACTTGGCAGAAGTGCTTCATCACTGAAGCACCTACTAAAGGGAACAATCTAGGAGGTACATTCCTTCTAGATTTTAATGCTTGATGTTATCCTTTCCCCTCAAGGCTAAAGTCAAACATCCCCTCGTGTGCGAAGTCTTCTGTCTACTGGCTTCCTAATTCAGGTTCATTCCCAATATGCTACAGAAAAAAAAAAGAGAGAGAAAAGAAAAAAAAAGTTCTCCATTGTTCTGTGTTTACACACAGTGATTGGGAACCTATGAAGCTCAGGTCTGTCTTGCATTACTACTGTGGAACGCGCAAGTCTATTAACTCACACTCTATACATATACATATATATACTGGGTGCCTGGGTGGCTCAGTCCCTTCAGCTTCCAACTCTTGATATCGGCTCAGGTCCTGATCTTCCAGTGATGAGTTAAAGCCCTGAGTGGGGCTTCTGGCTGGGCGTGGGGCCTGCATGGGGCTCTCTCTTCCTTTCTTTCTGCTCCATCCCTACTTACACACACACACACACACACACACACACACACACACATGCTATCTCAAAATAAACATTAAAAAATAAAAATATGCCCACGTACTATATTTAATCACTTCTAAAACCCACTTTTTTTTATAAAGACTGAAATTGGGGGGGTGCCTGGGTGGCTCAGTTGGTTGAGTGCCGACTTCAGCTCAGGTCATGATCTCACCGTCTGTGAGTTCAAGCCCCATGTCGGGCTCTGTGCTGATGGCTCATCAGAGCCTGGAGCCTGCTTCGGTTTCTGTGTCTCCCTCTCTCTCTGCCCTTCCCCTGCTAATGCTTTGTCTCTATGTCTCTCAAAAATAAATAAACGTTAAAAAAAAAATAAAAAAAAAAGACTGAAATTGGGGGCCACCTGGGTGGCTCAGCCAATTGAGCCTTGGTTAGCTCAAGTCATGATCTCAATGTCAAGGGATGGAGCCCCTCAAGGGATCAAGCCCCGTGTGGGGCTCTGCACTGACAGTGTGGAGCCTGCTTGGGATTCTCTCTCTCTGACCCTCTACCCCTGGCTAGCCTGTGCTCTCGAAATGAATAAATTAAAAAAAAAAAACCAAAAAACTGAAATTGGGAGGAGTCTTGAAACGACGGAAAGCATAATTTCTCAGAATTTTTTTTTGCTGGTACATAAAATAATGCTACCTTGAAATTGACACTATCTTACAGTTGATTAAATACTAAGTGTAAATCTTGTGTGTTTATGTGCTTCAATCTTCACTAGCATTAGTTTAGTCCATCATTCCACGTGAAAGTTGTTTCTGCTACAATACATTTAAATATAAATTGAGTTAGGAACGGGGCATTAACTTCCTCACTTCCAGATTACGCATCTGATCCTAAGTATGAAAATGACGGCAAAGCATTATGGTCGTGTATTTCTTCACATTTAACACCACCAATCACTAGTAATGCCCCACCCTTTACCGGCCGGCCTAACCCTCCGCCCCATCGCAGGGTTGGGCGTCCCCTCCGCAGCTGGGGCGGCGCAGGTAAGCGGGCCCCGCCCCCCGCCTCCCCCTCTACGGTCCAGGTACGGGACGCGAACTCTGATTGGCCAAGGGACTCAAAGAGCGTGCCCAAAGCCACCTTCCGAGCATGCGCGGGAGAGGAGACGCAGGCGCGGCGCTCCCCGCGCATGCCTCGTACGCAGCCGTCGCTCTTTAAAGCGCCCGCGCAAGGTCGCGTTTAGCCCGCGTACCTGCCACCGTCCGGCATGAGGCGGTGGGGTGTTGCTGTCACCTCCTGCTCGCCCCCGCGCCATGGATCGCCTGCGGAGCCTCAGCCGGCTTCTGCCTCGGCGCACGCTGTGTGCTCTGGCCCAGGGCCTGACGCCCGCGGCGCGCCCAGCTGCCGCTTGCGGCCGCGCGGCTCACGTCCTCGGGCGGAGCTGGGCCGCGCCGCCGTGCTGGCCTCGCCGGCCCCCCGTGGCAGGTACTGCTCTCCCCGCGGCCTTGGCCTCGGGGCCCTGACCCGACCGCCCGGCCCCGCGCAGGCCTCGGCCCCGAGTCCGCCCTCGGGGCGCCCGCCCGGGAGTCGCGGCTCAGTGCCGGGGTCCCCACGCCCCTCGCCGCGACCCTCCCTCTGCAGTGCTCCAGGGGGAAGCTTGTTCTTAACGAGAGTTTCACCCTAATTCCTAACGGTAGCTCTGGAACCCAGATTGTGTTCGTCCACCTGAAATAATTTTCTAAGTGCTGCTTTCTCTTCCCAGTCTTCTTTCCCTTCCTTATGGACGGACACTGGTTAACATTTTCTCCAGTCGTTCAAGTGAGGGATGGGATACACCTGTAAATGAGACTGAAAACTTGGAGACTTCGTAGTAAGAGTGGCTCCCGAGGAAGCTCTGACTTACTTTTCCAGTGCGGTGTGACAGCCACAGGGGTCCGAGCAGTGGGGAGGAGGAGGCAGAGCTGTTAATATTTTCACATGATGCAGCATGGTGATCCCGTTTTCACAAACACGAGAATACTCAGAAACTAGCGACTGTTCTAATGTATGGCTTCTCGAAAGTATGGCGCTGCCCTCCAATTAAGTTTTCTCGTTTTTTTTTCTCGAAAGCTTTCTAAAGTAACTCGCCATCGTCTCCACGTGCTTCCCCACGCTCAAAAGAGTCTGAATTGGGGTACATCCCATATCCCCTCCTTTAATAATGCTTGGGGACCCAGTTTCAGCCCATGTGAAGTTTTAGGACCCTGAGTTTCAGAATCCCCAGTTGGGAAACACTTTAACTTGTGGTTGATTAGCGAATCCTGATTTGTTGCTCTTTTACCTTAATTTACCTGACTCTTATAACACAATTTTTACCTGTAAAGGGGAAACAACAAGCCTCAGGTGTTAACAAATTACATGAGACACTAAGCGTATGTAGAGAAGGAATAAGATCGGAAATGAGAATGTGTCTACACGTTCGGTGGAGTCCGTGTGATTACTTTGGAAGTGTAAAATAATTGATCATTTTTCACACCTTCTGCCCATTCCTTTTATATTTAGTATTTTGAATACAGCGTCCTTTGTCATGAAATCGACATGGCTATTCAGAACTCACTTCCAATCAGCCGAATTACATGTTTTAAACAGATTTGTTTTCAAATAAGGATTTGTTTTCATTCCAGTTCATTGAGTTATTTCATATTTCCTCAGTAGGGGATCTGGATTCCAGTTCAATGGGCTATCTCCTAAGTATTCACTGTATAAAGTATACGTGTGGAAAAGTTAATACATGGAAGTAAAATCCATAGGTTGCGTAACTTAGAGATCCAATAATCCTGGAATGCTGAAACTTGCGATCTATGTTTTCTGAAATACGTCTACCAGTATTTTTTCATGAGGAGCCTTTTTAAATTATGCAAAAAAGATGGACCTTTTCTTTTAATCTCAGAAGAGTGTTCTACATTTGTGCATTCAACTCTGAGATAGCAGTAATCATTAGAAAAAAGGCGATTGGAATCCGTAAGTAATTGTAGTATCCTAAGCTGTTACTTTAAAAAATCATTCCCAGCCAAATCCAACTTAATCACCTACAAGTGTTAAATTAACAAGTAAGAGTGTTTCTTCTTTTTTGTCTAGGACAAAGTTCCAAAAAGTAGGCTGAAGACCTCCACATACTGCAAGAGCTCTGTTATCTTAGTCATATGTTGAAACCTACCGTATGACCACAGGGAATTCTCTGATTTATTCTTCAGGTGAAACACGCCGGTTTAGAACTTCCGATGTCTCTCAAGCCACTTTAGCCAGCGTAGCCCCAGTGTTTACTGTGGTGAGTATGGATGTACGTTTCATGACTTACAGAAAGTACTTCCCGTGCCTATTAGGTTAACTAGGGTGGACTGCTCAGCCAAGATAATACTTACGTTTTGTTTGATAGTGACTCATTACACTTGTAAGTCCTGTCATCTGTGGGTTTCGCTTAGCTGGTGACCTGAGTGCCAGCTAGGTTTGCTTAAGAGCACCCGTGAAACTTTGATGTTGACTGTGGAGGTTGTCTTTCGATACCAGAACTGGTGGTCCAAATCCCAGCTCAGCACGTCTGCCTCAAGATTTCCCCGTGAATAGGTTTAGAAGTCCTTAAAGGCTGTTAGCCATACAGAGGCTTGAACCGTGCTATGCAATTTAATATACACAGAAGCATCTTGAAGCAGAGAAGTGTAGTGTTGAACAGTGTATGCTTTCGGGGGCGCCTGGGCAGCTCAGTCGGCTAAGTGGCCGACTTCGGCTCAGGTCAGGATCTCGTGAGTTCGAGCCCCATGTTGGGCTCTGTGCTGACAGCTTGGAGCCTGGAGCTTCAGATTCTCTTTCTCTCTCCCTCCTCTGCTCATGCTTTCTCTCTCTCTCTCTCTCTGTCTTAAGAAAAAAAAAGTATATGCTTTAAAGATTCATGATCTCTGCAACGGTCTGAAATGATTCAGGGGGAGAAATGAGTAAAATAATAGTGCGTATCACACATATGTATCTAAGAAAGAGAAACAGGCCGTTGGGGCAGAATCGTGGCAAAAGATGATCTAGGTGAAAGTTGCCTGGGAACTGGCTGTAAGCTATTGCAGCTTTTTCTGTAGGGCTTTAACTTTTTCGAAAAAAACCCAGTTCAATTAAAATAGTAATGTGCTTGTTCTGAACTAGCATTCCTAAATTCAGAACTCAGCTCTGCCTCTATTAACTGGGTGGACTTAGACAAGGTATGATAACGTCTTGTACCTTAGTTTTCTCATCGGTAAACTGGGGATAATAGTACCTAGCGAGGGTCAAATTAACTCATAACTGTATATGAAATCTCTAAGATTCAAGAATAAGACATGGATGTCCACTCTCACTGTTTACTATTTAATATAGCGCCGGAAGTCTTAGCCTGAGCAATCGTACAACAAAAAGAAATAAAAGGCATCCAAGTCTGCAAGGAAAAAGTCAAGCCTTCGCTATTTGCAGACAACAAGATGCTCTATGTGGAAAACCTGAAAGACTCCACCAAAAAGTTGCTAGAACTAATAGATGAATTCAGCAAAGTCACAGAACATAAATCAAGCTATAGAAGTCTGTTGCATTTCTATACACCAGTAAGGAAGCAGCATAAAACCATTAAAATAGTGCCTCACACATAGTAAGCATTAGATATATATTAGCCATTATCATAATTATTATTTAGGCTTATTAACATAAGAACTTTTCTTTATAAACTATACAAAACAAGATAACTTTCACAGCTAATTCTGGGGGTTATCACTGTTCGATGTTCTAGAACATTTGGCCAGTTTACTTAAGAATAAATTCAGAAATCTGGGGTACCTGGGTGGCTCAGTCGCTTAAGCGTCTGACTTCAGCTTAGGTCATGATCTCGCGGTTGGTGGCTTTGAGCCCTGCATTGGGTTCCATGCTGACAGCTCAGAGCCTGGAAGCTGCTTCGGATTCTGTGTCTCCCTCTCTCTGCTCCTACTCTCTCTCTCTCTCTCTCTCTCTCTCTCTCTCTCTCTCTCTCTCTCTCTCTCTCTCTCAAGAATAAATAAAAATTTTAAAAATAATAATAATTCAGAAATTAAATACTGCAGGACGGTTCTTTGCAGGTGAAATCATTGTGTACCAAGAACACTTAAGAAAATCAGCTGACACTATTTGAAAGGAGAGCTCACTAATCAGCTCACTTTCTGGGTGATGTTACTTTACAAGATAAACATTTTCTAAATCATGGTTTGTATGATCTTTTTTATCACAATGTCTCATTAAGGAAAAAATGGTAAATATTGACATGCAAAAATATTCATATATTAAGTTGGAAATGGAGGAGCGACTGCAAAGTTGCGTGTGTAACATGAATGCATTGAAGAGGAAAAAGTCTGGAGGACATTTAGTAAAATATTGGCCTGGTTTTCTCTAAAATTTGTCATTTTGGGCAATTAGTTTTATTTTGCTTTATTTTCAAATTTTCTTCAGCTGGCATATGTATTTGTGAAGTACATTTGAGGAAATCTAGTCTGTAGTACACAAAATAGTTCCTTTTGATGTAAATTTGCCCTCTAATGCTGATGAATTTATGGTACTCAGGTTTACATTGACCTTATCCTGCTCAGAGCAACAAGCTAAGCTGTTCACTGTGGGATGTTACTCTTGCGAATAACACAGCATGCATGTTTCCATGGCAATAAGCCAGCATTTGTTCCTTCAACTGTATCCTAGAGTCTTTCTGAAAATGCATATTTAACAATAATTAGTTCAACCCGGCACACAGTGATTCATTAAGTTTGACACATTCAAACCCGACAAGTATTCAGTACTTGTGGACAAGTATTGCCGAAAAATGTTCCCTCTGCTTTCTGGGGAATAGGGAGATTTTCTGCATCGTGTCCTCTCTCCAGACTGTCAGAAGAGGCCTTTTCAGTGAATCTTTACTGATTATACGACGCTCCCAGAGACTGTAGCGCCCGGCAGACCCTTAGGCTCACAAGATGAGCCTCAGTCGGTCTCGGTCTATTCAGAAGGATAAAGGGTAGGAGACACAGAGGGGCAGCATCAGAGGTGTCCTCTGCAGAAGCAGCCCTTACAGCCCTCCAGCAGCTTCTCTGGACCCCATGCGACAGCTCGGGGGCAAGGAGTTGATGTTCTTAAAGGGGAGTGCGGGTTCTTAAAGGGGAGTGCAGGTTCTTAAAGGGGAGTGCGGGTTCCTTGCAGAGGCCCAGCCAGGGCCTCTGCAAGGAACGTGGCCAGTTACAAGAGCCACCACGCTCCAGGGAAAGCCACGGCTTTCCACGAGGCATCTGTGATTTGTCCATAGTCTTCCTGGTCCTCTGCGGTCCAGCAGGTATCGGGCGTTTTTACCGGAAGCAATGTTGGCTATAACAGAAGTGAGACTCCTTCATCAGGTTTCCAGTGGAACCAAATCAGAAAGTTAATCCAAGGTCACATTTGTCCTAGCAAAGGAAAGACATTCTTTTTTTTTTTTTAATTTTTTTTTAATGTTTGTTTATTTTTGAGACAGAGATAGAGCATGAGTGGGGGAGGGGCAGAGAGAGGGAGGCACAGAATCCGAAGCAGGCTCCAGGCTCTGAGCTGTCAGCACAGAGCCCGACGCAGGGCTCGAACTCACAGACCGCAAGACCATGACCTGAGCCGAAGTCGGATGCTCAACCGACTGAGCCACCCAGGCGCCCCAGAAAGACATTCTTTTAACCCTTAACTCATAACTGAATTTAACCTAAAGAAGCTGTTCTGGTTTATCTGTGCATTTCTGTATCTGGGAGATACATAAAAGTGTATGGTATAATACTACAAATAGTGTACTGATTTGGGAGAAAATAATATTTTTTATATCTCTTCAGACAAAATTTGACAAAGAGGGAAATGTTACTTCTTTCGGTGAGTATGTTTACTTGTAAATCACTTTTCATTTTTAATCTGTGAATGACTGAAATTAAAAATTGTAGTGTTTTGAGTAGAATATCTTTGTGTATGTGGATATCTTGAAAGAGATCTGTCTTCGTCATTCGTCCGTCTATCCTAATTGGAACTGGCAATACCGGGGCTGTGCATGTTCTCGCAGAATTGGTTTTTGTTTTTTTGTCAGGAGCCACTTTCTCTGACAGGATGTTAAAGGGACGTTTTGAGAGCAGAGGCCGGTATGCAGCCGGAGCCAATTTTGTTTCTCTTCTTTAGTCTCCCTCTCACCGCCCTCGTCCACGTACACACCTGCCCCACGAGTAAGGCAGACTTAGTACTGTTGACCTTGCAGTGGCAACGGGCGACAGAAGGCAGGGGGGACAGGGCACCAGGTGGCACTATCCTGGTGATCGCTCTTAAGGGCAGGTCCTTTTAAAAATGAAGCTAAGCATCACTTTACGGTCTGACCTCAGATGCAGGCTGCACCTCTCCCAGGAGCTTCTAGCGTCATGACCCTGTGTCCGCCAGGGCTGAGATCCTGGTGGGAGGTTTGGGGCGTGTTTTGCTCTTCCTGTCCTTCAAAGGACTGTTGTACTTCAGGCTCTGTCACAGGCGTGATTTGACAGTACAAGTACAGACGCTACGGTAGCCATATCATTTCTGGAGTTTCTTCATCGTGCTTTCTCTTAGGTAAGAAGTTTAGTTTTCAGGTAGGAGAATCTGGTGACGAACTGACTTTATTTGCTCATTTTCTGTTAGTCCAAGAACCAAGAAAGCTGAAGTATCTGTTTGCAGATTTAAAATACTGAAGATAGAAAACAGGAAATGTAGTTCTATACAACATGTATTTAAAAAAACCAAACAAAAAGGTGGCCCATCTCTAGAGCTAGAAATCAATACTGTAAGTCTTAATGCTGTATGGTTGTGGTTTTTATTGGTCCCAAGGGGCTTCTGGGTACAGAGAAATTTTATGAAGTGTGGATAAGACAAAAAAAGAATTATTAGAGTTTGACCAAATTTAGCCTGAATCTGTTTTTAAGGTAAAAATGGCGATGAGAAAGACTCAGGTGGCTTGTTTCTGGCAGTCGAAAGTGATCCTGATGGCGGCGGGAGGGGTGCTCTGGTATAAAACTCAACTCCTCAATTTATTGGTTCGGCCCACTATTCTTGTTAAAATATTTCTTTTCTAGAAAAGAAGAAGACTGACTTACATCAGGAGTTAGGCCTTCAAGCCAGAGACCTGAGGTTCCAGCATGTGATGAGCATCGCAACCAGAAACAACAGAATTATCATGAGAATGGAGGTAAGGGCTGTGTCCTCTGCATTCCTCCACTCCCTGGCTGTCCCGATCAGCGTCCAGCTCAAGAGTAGCTCTGTGTTGACAACGGATGGGTGAAACCGGGTACTCGATAACATAGCGTGTCATTACGAGTGTAACTCTTCCGTGGATTCTGTACCTGCGTTCAGCAGCCATAACTCTTGCTCTTTTTTATGTTGGAGGAGTTCTGACCGCAGTCTCTATTCTCGCTGTTCGAATTTCGTTTCTAGTTTCTGAAATTATAAGAGAAAGAATCTTGATTTATAATAGACATTTTCAGTTGTGTACAGTTATGTGTCAACATAGTATAACTTTAGCCACCAAGAATATATTCTGGTTTTTCAAATAGCCAGGAATATCTCTTAAAACTTAATAATCTTAAGTTTTTATTTTAACAGAAAGCTTTCTAAAATAGAGTCTTCCCCTGCCTACTCAGAGTACACTAAATATAATTCAACTTTCCTTAGTGATTCAGAATAAATTTGCACCTATGTAACTTGGATGGGCTAATGTCTAGGGTTCAGAAAGAGTTGAGACATGGTTCTCAATGGTACTGGTCCTCCAGTAGACGTGAGACTTGTTTTCTCTGAAAAGTCTTTGATGGCAGGTGGCTGTCCTCTTCACTAGAATTTTTAGAAAACTAATAATGGAAGCAGTCTTCAGAAAATATTCTTTACTTTTGTTATTGATAACTAGAACCCTTCAAAAAAGCATCTCTTTGTCCACCAAAAACTGCTAGAACTGATCAATGAATTCAGTTACGTCACAGGATACATGATCAATATACAGAAATCCATTGCACACCGATAATGAAGTAGAAAGAGAAATTGAGAAAGCAGTCCCATTTACAATTGTACCAGAAATAATACCAAAATATTAAAATACCTAGAAATAAAACACTGGTAAAAGAAATTCAAGATGGCATGAAGAAATGGAAAGATATTTCATGCTTCTGGATTGGGAGAACAAACAGTTAAAATGTCCAGACTACCCAAAGCAACCTGCAGATTTAGCGCAATCCCTATGGAAATACCAGCAATGTTTTTATTAATTTCTTTAAATTTTTACTTCGTCAACAGTGCTTATCATGACCAGTGCATTCCTTAATCCCCATGACCTATTGCCGCCGTCCCTCCACCCCGCTACCCCTCTGGTGACCATCAGGTTGTTCCCCGGAGTTAAGGAATCTGTTGCTTGGTTTGTCTCTTTTCCTTTTGCTCTTTTTTTCTTTCTTAAATTCCATATATGAGTGAAACTGCATGGTATTTGTCTTTCTCTGACTTATTTCACTTAGCATTATACTCTTCAGTTCCATCCATATCTTTGCAAATGGCAAGATTTCATTTTTTATGGCTGAATAATATATATATGTATTTCACCTCTTTGTCCATTCATCAATCGGACGTTTGGGCTGCCTTCATATCCTGGCTATTGTAAATAATCTGTTGTAAACATAGCACGTGTATCCCTTCGAGTCAGTATTTTTGTATTCTTTGGGTAAATGCCCAGTAGTGTAGTTGCTGGGTCGTAGGGTGGTTCTATTAGTACCTTTTTGAGGAACCTCCACGCTGTTTTCCACAGCGGCTGCACCAGTTTGCATTCCCACCAACGGTGCATGAGGTTCCTTTTTCTCCACAGCCTCTGCCAACATCTGTTGTTTTTTGTGTTGTTGATTTTAGACATTCTGACAGGTGTGAGGTGATCTCTCTTTGTAGTTTTGATTTGTATTTCCCTAATAAGTGATAATAAGTGCTTTTCCATGTGCCTGTTCCATGTGTCTTCTTTGGAGAAATGTCTGTCCATGTCTTCTGCCCATTTTTAGTTGAACTATGTTTTTTGGGTGTTGACTTTTATAAGTTCTTTTAGGCACTAACCCTTTATCGGATATGCCATTTGGTAATATCTTCTCTCATTCCGTAGGTTGCCTTTTAGTTTTGTTAATTGTTTCCTCTGCTGTGCAAAAGCTTTCTATGTTGATGTAGTCCTACTAGTTTATATTTGCTTTTGTTTCCCTGCCTCAGGAAACATAATCTAGGAAAATGTTACTACAGCCAGTGTCAGAAACGTTACCGCCTGTGTTCTCTCCTAGGAGTTTTGTGGTTTCAGGCCTCATGTTTAGGTCTTTAATCCATTTTGAATTTGTGTATGGTGTAAGAAAGAAGTCCAGTTTCATTCATTTGCATGTTGCTATCCCTTTTTGCCAACACCATTTGTTGAAGAGACTATCTTTTCCATTGGATATTCTTTCCTGCTTTGTTGAACATTAATTGACTATATAATCGTGCGTTTATTTCTGAGCTTTCTATTCCATTCCATTGGTCTGTGTGTCTGTTTTTCTGCTAGTATCCTACTGTTTTGATTTATTGCAGCTTTGAAATATAGCTTGAAGTCAAGAATTGTGATGCCTCCAGCTTTGCTTTGGTTTTTCAAGATTGCTTTGGCTGTTCAGGGTCTTTTGTGGTTCCATACAAATTTTAGGACCCTTTCTTCTAGGTCTGAAAAATGCTGTTGGTATTTTGATAGGGATTGCATTACATGTATAGATTGTTTTGTGTAGTATACACAGTTTAACAAAATTCTTCCAATCCGTGAGCATGGAATGTCTTTCCATGTCTTTGTGTCGTCTTGAATTTCTTCTTTCATCAGTGTTTTCTAGTTTTCAGAGTACAGGTCTTTCACCTCTTTGGTTAGGTTTATTCCTAGGTTTTTTTTTTTAATTTTTTGTTTATTTTGAGAGAGAGAGCATGCGTGACATGAGCAGGGGAGGGGCAGAGACTGAGGGGACACAGGATCTGAAGCAGGTTCCAGGCTCTGAGCTGTCAGCACAGAGCCCAGTCTGGGGCTCCAACTTATCAGCTGTGAGGTCATGACCTGAGCTGAAGTCGGACACTCAACCTACTAAGCCACCTACATGTCCCGGTATCTTATTTTTTCATGTGATTGTAAATGGTTTTTTTTTTTTTTCTTAATTTCTGTCTCTGCAGCTTCATCAGTGTATAGAAATGTAATAGATTTCTGTATGTTGATTTTGTATCCTGTCACTTTACTGAATTCATGTATCAGCTCTAGCAGTTTTGTGGTGGCGTCTTTCGGGTTTTCTATATGTAGTATCACAGTATTTGCAAATAGAGGAAGTTTTACTTATTCCTTGCCAAATTGAATGATTTATTCGTTTTTGTCTGATTGCTGTGGCTAGGACTTCCAGTACTGTGCTGAATAAAAGCGAGCGACCACATTCTTGTTTTGATCTTAGGGGAAAAGTGTCCGTTTTTAACCATTAAGGTTGATGTTTGCTGTGGGTTTTTCATATGTGGCCTTTACTATGTTGAGGTATGTTCCCTCTAAATCTACTTTGTGGAGGATTTTTATCAAGGATTTTGTACTTCGTCAAATGCTTCTTCTGTATCTGTTGAAATGATCATATGGTTTTTATTCTTTCTCTTGTGGATGTGATGTAGCACGTTGGTTGATTTGCGAATGTTGAATCACCCTTGCATCCCAGGAATAATTTCCACTTGGTCATAGTAAATGATTGTTTAAATTTATTGTTGAATTTGGTTTGCTAGTATTTTGTTGAAGATTTTTGCATCTGTGTCCACAGAGATATCGGCTTATAGTTCTCTCTGGTCTAATCTTTATTTCCTTTTTTCCTGCTGGCTTTAGGCTTTGTTAGTCATTTTCTCCTTTCTTTAGGTGTAAGGTTAGGTTGTTTATTTGAGATTGTTCTTGTTTCTTTAGTTAGGCCTATATTGCTATATACTTCCCTCTTAGGACCGCTTTTGCTGCGTCTGAAAGATTTCGGACCATTGTGTTTTTCATTTTCATTTGTTTCCATGTATTTTATTTCTTTTTTGTTTCCTGTTTGATCCATTCATTGTTTAGTAGCATATTATTTAACCTCTGTGTATTTGTGTTCTTTTCAGATTTTTTCTTGTTGATTTCTAGTTTCATAGCATGATGGTCAGAAAAGATGCATGGTATGACTTTGATCTTTTTGAATTTGTTGAGGCTCGTCTTGTGGCCTAATATGTGATCTGTTCTGGAGAATGTTCCATGTGCACTTGGAAAGAATGTGTATTCTGCTGTTTTAGGATGGAATGTTCTGAATATATCCTAAATCCATGTGGTCCAATGTGCTAATCAAAGCCCTTATTTTCGGTGGCTTAGTCGTTAAGCATCTGACTTCAGCTCAGGTTATGATCTCACGGTTCGTGAGTTTGAGTCCCTCATCAGGTGAGCCCTGTTTCTCTGTCTCTTTCTCTGTTTCTCTCTGCACCTCTTGGGATTCTCTCTCTGTGCCCCTCTCTCTTTCTCTTTAAAAAAAAAAAAAAAAAAAAAGCCATTGTTTCCTTGTTGATTTTCTGTTTGGACACTCTGTCCATTGATGTAAGTGGGGTGTTAAAGTCCCCTATTATTGTTTTATTATCACTTAGTTCCTTTGTTTGTTAACTATTTTGTGTATTTGGATACTTCCATGTTGGATGCATTAATGTTTACAATTGTTGCATCTTCTTGTTGGATTGTCCCTTTTATGATTATATAGTGTCCCTCTTTTTGCAGTTTTCATTTTTGTTTTATTTTTAAGAGGCAGAGAGAAGAGCATGACTTGGGGAGGCAGAGAGGGAGACACAGAATCTGAAGCAGGCTCCAGGCTCTGAGCTGTCAGCACAGAGTCGGACGTGGGGCTCGAACTCACGGACCGTGAGATCATGACCTGAGCCAAAGTCAGGCACTCAACTGACTGAGCCACCCAGGTTCCCCAACTACATTCTTTGTTTCAAAGTCTATTTTATCTGAAATTAGTTTTCTTTTTACTTCCATATGCATGATAAATGCTTTTCCATCCCCTCACTTTTGATCTGCATGTGTTTTTAGGTATGAAATGAGTCTCTTCAGGCAGCATATAGATTGGTCTTGTTATTTTTTTTTTATCCATTCTGTGAATCTGTGTCTTGATTGGAGTGTGTAGCCCATATACATTCAAAGTAATGTATTTATGCCACTTACATTACTTGTTTTGTCGTTGTTTCTGAAGATTTTCTCTGATCCTTTGTTGTCTGTCTTTCATGGTTTGCTGGGTTTCTTTAGTGATATACTTGGAGTCTTTTCTCTTTATTTTTTTCATATCTATTACTGGTTTTGGTTTCCGGTTATCATTTGGTTTGTATGTAACATCTTCTGCAGTCTGTATTAAGTTAATGGTCATTTAAGTTTGGACCCATTCTTTATTCTTCTCCCCCATCCCACCCCCATATTTCAGATATATGTGTCATTTTCACGACCTCTTATTTTGTGAATTCCTTGACTGATTTTTTTTTTTTTTTTTGCAGGAATGTTCATTTTTACTGCTTTTGCGTGTCTTTCTTACTGTCGTTTTTGGTCTTTCCTTTGCACTCCAGGATTCCCCGTTAGTATTCCAGCAGGATTGGATTAGTGGTCGTGAGCTCCTTCAGTTCTTGTTTGTCTGGGTAACTATCTCTTCTTCAATTCCCAGTGACAGCCTTGCTGAATAGAGTATTCTTTTTTTTATTTTTAAAATATTTATTTTTGAGAGAGAGAGAGACAGAGTACAGTGGGGGAGGGGCAGAGAGAGAGGGAGACACAGAATCCGAAACAGGCTCCAGGCTCTGAGCTGCCCACGTGGGGCTCGAGCCCACAAACCAGGCGCCTCTGTATAGAGTATTCTTGGCTGCAGGTTTTTCCCATTTTGTACTGTGAATATAGCATGACATCTCTCTGTCTTGGAAAATTTCTCCTGAAAAAAATCTGTTGATAGGCTTATGGAGTTTCCTTCATATGTCACTGTCTTTTGTCTTGCCGCTCCTAATATTTTGTTTTCTTTTTAAGATATTTTTTCTTTATCACTGTATTTTGCCATTTTAATTAACAATATGTCTTTGTGTGGATATGCTTATGTTGATTTTGTTGGGAGTTCTCTGTGCCTCTTGAATCTAGATGTCTGTTTCCTTCCTCACATGAGGGAAGTTTTCAGTTATTCTCTTCAATAAATTCTCTACCCCCTTCTCTCTCTTCTTCTGGGACTCCTGTAATACAAATGTTATGTTTGATGGAGTCACTGAGGTCCCTAAGACTATTCTTCTGCTGTGTGATTCTTTTTTCTCTTTTATAGAGAACATTCCGTCAAGTGAAATGTTTCTCATTTCATTTATTGAGCCCTTTATCTTTTTTTTCCTCATCTCTTTGTCAAGGGTCTCACTGATAGTCTCCACTCTTCTCAAGTCCACTGAGCATCCCTATGATCATTGTTTTAAATTCTCCATCAGGTGTGTTACTTATATCTGTTTTGTTTAGATCTCTGGCTGTGGCCTTGTCCTTTTCTTTTATTTGAGACAAATTCTCTGTCTTCTCATTTTGTGTAAGTACCTGTTCCTGTGTATAGGAAAGTCAGCGACATCTCCTGTTCTCATGAAGAAGAGGTCCTGAGTAGCGCCCGCAGTGTAGTGTCCCCGGTTCCCCAGGGCCGGGCGCTTCTAGTAGTGTCTCCAGTCCATGCTCAACACCAAAAATACCTAATCATCCAATAAAAACATGAACAGAAATGGGAACAGACATTTTTCCAATGAAGACATACAGATGGCAACACACATGGAAAGGTGTTGAACACCACTCCTCATCAGAGAAATGCAAATCAGAACCGCAGTGAGCTGTTACCTCACAGCTGTCCGAATGGCTAGAATCAAAAGCACAAGAACCAGCAGGTGTTGATGAGGACGTAGAGAGAAAGAAACCTCGTGCACTATTGGTGGCCATGCACACCGGTGCAGCCACTGTGGAAAACAGTATGGAGATCCCTCAAAAAGTTAAAAATAGAACTACCCTATGATTCAGCAATCACACCACTGGGTATTAACCAAAAAAAAAAAAATCCGAAAACACCAATTCAAACAGATACGCACCCCTGTGTCTTATAGCAGCATTATTGACAATAACCGAATTATGGAAGGGACCCAGGTGTTCATCAGATGAATGGATGAAGAAAGTGTGGTCTACACACACACAGTGGAATATTAGCCATAAGAAAGTATGAAACCCTGCCATGTGCAACAACATGGGTGGAGCTAGAGAGGATAATGGTATGTGACAGAAGTCCGAGAAAGACAGGTGCCATATGCATTCACCCAGGTGGAATTTAAGAAAGAAAAACGAACAAAATAAAAACACAAACCAAAAAGCCAGACTCTTAGCTAGAGATGGTCACCAGAGGGGAGGTAAGTGGGGTGGGGGAGATAGGGGAAGGGCATTAAGAGTACACTTGTCGTGATGAACACTAATGTTCATCACAGAACTGCTGAATCACTGTATCGTACACCTGGAACTGACACAACGCTGTGTTAAGTGCACTGGAGTTAAAATAACTCTTTCCCCTGATCCATCTTTAAAGCATCATCTCTTTGATGAAGTGTAGGATAAAGCAAATTTAGCAGGATGTTAATTGTACGGTCTAAATGAAATGTACATAGGTGTTCACTGTGTAAATTTTCAGCTTTTATACGTGAAAATGTTTGTAATAAAATGTTAGGGAAAATGTGAAAAATTTCTAATTTTCATATCACTAATACAGCGGCCACAGGCTACCCAGCTGTATTATTCTTCTAACTAAAAGGATGCCAGTCTTTAGAATAAATTTCTAATTTCATGGTGTTCTAAATTAGAGCATTAAGGCCATGTTTTATCTTCATATTTTCAAACAGCTTCATATATTTTGGTAACATTTTAAAAAGGCAGCTTTCCCATTTCAGCCAAACTAATCATGATTAAGTCATTCCTAAAAGTCTACCAAATACATGACTTTTAAGGAAACCTTTTCTTCATTCCCTGGTATTCTCATGATTACCCAGAAGTCTTCACATGTAGTTTGATTCCAGTTCTGTTGAGAGTTCGAGGTATCAAGACTTAACATGTATTTTAGGCTTCCTTTCTTTGAAAAATATATCTTAGTGTTTTTTTAAAAAACAGATTAACAATGATTTTGTTTAGGCTTAATCCAAGATTAAGACAATATTAAACCCTGTTTTATGAATGTTACTCTTCTCTTGCAGCTCTATAACTTGCATATATGCATGTGTATGTGTTTGTGTATACATATATATGATTTTTTTTTACAGTATTTGAAAGCTGTGATAACTCCAGAGTGTCTTCTGATACTAGATTATCGTAATTTAAATTTAGAACAATGGCTATTCCGGGAACTCCCTTCACAGTTGGCTGGAGAAGGACAACTTGTCACATACCCTTTGCCTTTTGAGTTTAGGGCTATAGAAGCACTCCTACAATATTGGGTAAGCCTGTATTTTTATTTAGCTTCTTGAATTTGTTCTCATTTATTAAAAACATTTTTTAACACGTATTTATTTTTGAGAGACAGACTGAGTGCAAGGTGGGGAGGGCCAGAAAGAGAGGGAGACACAGAATCCAAAACAGGCTCCAGGCTCTGAGCCGTCAGCACAGAGCCCCACATGGGGCTCGAGCCCACAAACCATGAGATCATGACCTGAGCTGGAGTTGGATGCTCAACCAAATGAGCGCCCGTTCTTGATTAAAATCCCATTGAGAGGAAGACAAAGTTGGTATTGTTGCAATGGCACTTTCCCCAACCACACCTTGTCTCCAGAAAAAAACCTCTCTAAGGGTCCTGTAAAGAGAAAGTACTTATTCTTAACCTATGTGACATGATCAAATAGATCTAAGGTCTCTAGGTATAGTCGACAAAGTTTCTTTGAGAGTCCTATTAGGGCATTCCCTTAAGCACATTTTAAGTTGGCTCTCCTTTGTACAGTGTTGATGCCTGTATTCAGGGGTGACAATTCAAAATATTTAACATCCTAAATATGATACAAAAGAACATATCAAAAAAGTTTTAAGTATATTCCATTTTATCCTGTAACTAAATTGTATGTTGTAAACCTGCATACACATGATAAATATTATAGATCAGATCACTCTAATACTTTCCACATCACTCTTTGCTTATACAATGCTTTGTTTGAGACTGCAGTGATGCCACTGTTTGAGATGTAGTTTGACATAGGAAACGTATAATTATTCTAACGACTCCCCCATCATGTTGGTAGTCACTGGGTGGAGACCCTGTCAGGCCCTGAACTAGGGCGGTCACTGGCCTCCCAGCCACCACAAATTGTTCATTATCTGTCCTTCCTCGTATTAGTCAAGTTCATACTATTCAGGAACTGTCTGCATGCAATGGTTGGTTCTGGGAGCATGCTGGCCAGACTGAGGGAGGGAAGCAGGGAAAGAGCACGTGCCCTGGGTGAGGACCAGGTGAGCCTGGGACCCTTCTCTCGTCTGCCCTGCTGTACCCAGAGAACCGGAAATGGCTGCACTCCCCGCTCACCCGGGTTGATGAAGCAGGAGCTCCAGCCAGGACCTGTCAGTGTGATGGTGACTAGTCGGAGCAGGGGAGGGAGAGAAGACAAGGGGCAGCCAGGGGTCAGTGACAGGTTACATAGGCTGAGGAAGCTCTCAGGAGCTCGTGCTGAGACAACAGTATATGCTGGATTTAAGTCATTAAGTACTTTTACTAATTACTGCTCAATTCCGTTATACTATGTACCAACTGTGTATCAGTATTTAACCACTGGAATAGCCCCGTCAGTGCTTTCCTGCCGGATGTCTGCCGTGCTTCTGTTTACCTGAATAATAATAGATACGCTTTTGAATTGACACTGATTTATTTTTTAAAGTCCAAAGTTATGTTTTGGTTTTCGGAAGAATCTGTTACATAGGAATTTTGAACTGCATTCTGTTGACGAAGAACGTGGGTGATCAGCTGTAGAGCTGGTGTTGGAGCCGCGGAACGGCAGGTTCCTTCGAGTCCGTCGGTCCTGCGTTCCTTTCGTAATGAAGGTTTGTGAGGAAGACTGTATGAGAGCTGGTTCCCCGTCCGATGTCGGCATTCCAGCAGTGACGGAGTTCCCAGCTATTGTAGATTTCTGTGTTTAATCAGAAGATTCACTGACCCTGAGTATTCTGAACAGGTCGTTACCCTAATTCTTAT
The DNA here is from genome assembly GCA_030068075.1 of Paguma larvata. Lineage (NCBI taxonomy): Eukaryota > Metazoa > Chordata > Mammalia > Carnivora > Viverridae > Paguma > Paguma larvata. The sequence continues at coordinate 23,211,986 of CM057829.1, forward strand.
GAAAGTTCGTGTCGTTGTCTAGATCAGCACTCTTCAGGGGAAACTTCGCGTTTTGCAGCCACTGATCCTTGAGACTCTGGAAGCTTTAGTGGATCCCAAACATTCCTCTGTAGACAGAAGCAAACTGCACATCTTGCTGCAAAATGGCAAAAGGTAAATACAGGGTGATTTGGGAGGTGAAATATACTGCATAAATTCAGTTACAAAATTAGCGTGATTCTTACCTGTTTTAAAAATACCGACTAGTCTTGTTAATGGTGATGACTCACTCTCCATGCCTCAGAACAGGGAAGCAGCCCAGGTGGGGAGTTGGGCGACGGAGGGCACACGGACTCTGTTTAGCTGTTTTGCATGAAGTGCTGCCTCAGGGTCTTTAATGTAATTTTGGTTTCGGAATTGATTCTAGATGTGCTGGTACACACCCAGACTTTTACAAGTCCGTGTCTGCCGTCGGCGAGGCAGTGATCCGCTTGATAAGATACTTTAGAAGGCACTTCTCTTCTGGTGACATGTGCGTGTAAGCTTACGTTACCGATCGTTTCCATACAACTACTCTTGCAGTCTGTCAGAGTTAGAGACCGATATCAAGATTTTCAAAGAGTCCATTTTGGAGATCCTGGATGAAGAAGAGTTGCTGGAGGAGCTCTGTCTCACCAAGTGGAGTGACCCGCACGTCTTGTGAGTGTGCAGCCGTGCTTTGCTGCTTCCTCTGTTTTTGGTCTCCTTCAGGATGGTTTTTCATAGAGAACACAACGTTTCCTCTAGACAGAAAACAGAGGCACCTCTTACCCCCATATGTTTCCCCATATGTGTGCATCTAATGCAGCGTAACCAGGGTATGTTAGTGCACACTGTGTTTGTCTATGATAAGGGTAAACACACCATTACCTTTGTCTTCAAGGGGTTGGCCACCGAAGTGGCCCCCACATCTCCCTGAACAGCTTACCCCGGGGAGCACGGAGGAGGGGAGGGAAATAGTCACACGAGGACGGGGGGAGCGCGGTGAAGGAAGGGAAGATACGAATGTATATGTGTATCTTCTGTCCAGTGCTTATCTACAAATCCGTTACCTCTAACGAAATTAGAAATCACTTACTCTCGTTATGCACACTCAAATTAAATGTTTACTTAAGTACTCAGAATAATTATTTTGTTCTTTGTTAGATGAGTTTTAGAAATTAATGGAGACATCTTTGTAATGCCCATAGTTTCCACAGTCTGTACAGATTGTTTTAAAGCACTTTGAGACATTAGTTACCTATATTTTAAAAGGAAAAATTAAAAGGGCCATTATAGCAGGTAGATAAAATAACAGAAACTTGAACGCACTGATAAGTCTTGTTTGCTTTGCTTATTAGGCCAATTTGTGTCTAATATACTTTATGATAAAAGTATTTTTCACAGAGCACTTCATTCCTGCTTACTCTCTATGGTAGGTAGGGTGGTGGAGGGTGTAAGGAAGGGGCACAAGATAACTTGACATCACTCAAGAACGTTTTTCTTCATGCATGAAAATGACATTATGTATCTCTCTTGGGAAGGAAATGCTGTGTTCATCTTCAGTTGTCAGTTTTACCTGATTGGCTTGCACTCCTTCACCAGCATTTGCACACGCGGGTTTCCCTGTGGCTGGTGGTGCATATCTGCAGGAGAACCCCGTGAATGGGGCCCTGGAGTACAGTCATGCCGGCCAGCCTGCGTCGGGGTAGGACCTGTGCCCCCCTTATAATGCTGATAAGCCTGGGGGCGCTTGACAAAGCCACTCAGACTGGCCTCAGTCACAATACCGGAAAAGACGAAGGCCAGTTTCGTCATCGGTAGCTGAATGTTGTGTACAGATTCAGCAAGTTTTTGGTCTGAATGTCCGATGCATGTATTGGGGGTGCGTTCATGGTGTTAACGCTTTTAACTTAAGTGAAAAGAGCAGTGCGGGAATCGACCACGCAGAGGAGATGGAGCTGCTGCTGGAAAACTACTACCGGCTAGCGGAGGGCCTTTCCAACGAGGCTCGGGAGCTCCGGGTGCTGATTGAGGATTCTCAGAGCGTCATAGTCATCAATCTGGACAGGTGAGCGCGCTCCGTGATGCGGTCAGTAGGTGTTTTCTCTTAAGGTCGTTCTAAAGTCATTGGGAGGAGTTAGAGCATCTCTAAATGCTACACGGGAGTGTGTCCTTTTTTTAAGGTGTGGACTTAACCCGTGGGGCCCTTCATAGACTGTCCCGTGAATCGGCCGTGTGTGGCTGGTCGGCGGGCCCTTCTCACCTAAGTCCTCCTCTCCAGCCACCGCAACGTGATGATGAGGCTGAACCTGCAGTTGACCATGGGAACCTTCTCTCTCTCGCTCTTCGGACTAATGGGAGTTGCTTTTGGAATGAATTTAGAATCTTCCCTCGAAGAGGTGAGACTGCATTTCAACCATCTAGGGATTCTTTTTTATGTTTTGAAGATCATTTTTTAAAATGGGTTTTAAGGGGCGCCCTGCTGGCTCAGTTAGTGGAACGTCTGACTCTCGATCTCAGAGGGTGGGTTCAGGTCCCACGTTGGATATAGAGATTGCTTGAAAATAAAATCTTAAAAAAATGGATTTTAAAAAGCGTGTTAAAATGTACATGGCCCTAGTGGATTAAAGTATCTACTCTAACTCATTCAAAGTTCAGGCAGTGTTTTTAGCCCCCGTAATAACGTGAATATAACTGTAGCCTAGGTTACCTCAGGTTTCAAATCCCGGAACCACACGTGGGAAAGGTTTGACAGAACAGCACTACACCGTGGGCGGCGCTCCTGCAGGACCCGCTGTGTGCCGTGGTGGGGCCGGGGCACACGGAGCTCCTGCTGCCGGCGTAGCCTGCGCGGGGTCACAGGATGACTTGGTGATCTCGAAGGATCTTACGCGAGGCGCTGGTAGCGCGGGATCGATCGCGAGCGGGTGCTCCTGCAGGACCCCGCCGTGACGTGGCGGTAATTCAGCGTCCCACAGGGAGGCCGTGCTGACGAAAGACTTCTTTCCTAATCCTGTGTGCCGGGCATTGGTGGTTTGCTTATTTCAGTCAAGTCCCCGCGCTCAAGATGGAAGCATTACCCTACTTTATAGAAGAGAAAACAGGCCCCGGACATCGAGGTAATTTGCCCGAGGGCTCAGGGCCATAAAGGAGCAGTTAGGATTTGAGCCCGAGACCTGTACTTCGCACTTTGCCGCACTTTCACGTTAACGTCACACGAAACTGCCAGCGTTCGTACCATCGTAGCCTTGTGTTTCCAGAAAATACCTTACTGTAAGATCTCCAGAAACTAATCTGAATATGCTCTCAGCACTCTCTGGGTCTGTGTCCTGCGTAATCTGTAAGGTCTGTTCCCTGTCCCTTTCGCTGTCGGTCTTGTCCGGCCCGTGTCCTGTCTCTTCAGGACACTTTCCGCTTCTCAAGAGTGGCCTGTGAAAGAAGCACATCTGGTGGTCTCTCTTCCGTGAAAGTCTCCGGTGGTTTTTGATTGCCCGTAAGCCAGTGTGGGGGGCCGGCACGTGCTGGCCGTGAGCACGGGGTGGGGGGGGCACGCACGTGCTGACTGGAGCAGGAACGGGCTGAGCTGCTTCAAGAGCAAGAGGCGGCGAGTCAGGAGGAGGGAGGTAGGGAATGAGGCCGAAGAGGGGACAGGTGGGAGGCCGTTGATTCTGCAGGGCCGGTTAGGGCTTGGATTTACTTTAGGTGTGCTGGGCATCTGCTCGGAGGCCAGGACTTCTAGAAATTCCTCTGCTAGCCACGACATGTGCAGTCCTGGGAGTAGAGCAGCCCCGTTGCGATGAGAGGTGAGTGTTTCGGGGGGATTGGCTCCCACAGGGCAAGATTTATACCTCCCCAGGTACAAATCCCACCTCCGGGGGTCCTGCAGCTCAGGACAGCTCAGCTCAGGCAGGTTTTCCAAGTCCACAGCTGTGCAGCTCTCTGCTCCTGTGTAGACAGGGTTTTAGCATTGACAGTGGTCACTGCAGAATAGGGAAAACGTTGTTTTCTTTTTAAGATAATTTTAGACTCTTCCATGGACAGTCACAGACTTCCCATAGAGTCTTCCCGCAGTGTCCTCAGCACCAGCGTTACGTCACGTTCCCTGCTATTGTGTTTGTGCAGCCTTCATTCCTGAACCACTGGAGGGTTAGCAACAAACGGGACGCCCCTTGACCTCGGAGTATTTCAGGGTATGCTTTTCAGTACCTGCTTCCTAAAAACATGGGCATCTCCTGTATAACCACAGTGCAGCTGTCAAAATCAGGACGCCGACGTTGAAGCGGTGATGTTTGAGTCTGTGGGCCCTGTTCAGGCGCCGGCGTCGGCCTCGGTGCTGCGCTCGTTCTCCCGGAAGACCTGGGGCCCCGCAGCTGCCTGGCCTCCTGAGGCTCTTCTCATCTAGGCCGGTGTTCTGATCTTTGTCTCTCATGGCTTGACACTCACAAAGAATACGGTTAGTTATTTGACCCTTGACACCCTTTCTCCGTTCTTCGATTCTGGTTATGCATCGTGTCAGTATGTTCTTACGCTGAGTCCCCTGAGGAGGCACATGGCGTCTGTTTGTCCCATCATTGGGACCATTCGGTTAGGGTGGGGTCTGCCAACTTTCTCTCCTGTGAAGTCACTGTCTGCCTGTGGAATGAAATATCTCCTAGGGGGGTACTTTGAAACTATGTGAAAATCCTGTTATCCAAATTTTCACCCTCTGGCTTTTGCGTCCATCAGTTGATCCAAAACTAATTCATGCCTGAATCAAATATTACTGCGCTGGTTACCAAATGGTGATTTTCTTTTTAAGTTTTTATTGTAACTCCCGTTAGTTAGCATACAGTGTAATATAGTTTCAAGTGTACAGTATAGTGGTTACTCGCATACGCCACCCGGCGCTCAACAAGTGCCCTCCTCAGTCCCCATCATCTGTTTCCCCACCTCCCACCCACTCCCCTCTGCCAACCCTCAGGTGGTTCTCTCCAGGGCTGTGTTTCTCACTTCCTCTCTTTTTTTACCCCTTTGCTTGTTTCTTAAATTCCACATGAGTGAAATCATGGTATTTGTCTTTCTCTGACTTTTTTTTTTTTTTTTAACCTTTGTTTGTTTAGAGAGAAAGTGCAAGCAGGGCAGGGGCAGAGAGGGAGGGAGACAGAATCCCAAAGAGAATCCACACTGTCCGTGCAGAGCCTGATGCAGGGCTTGGTCTCACCAACCGTGAGATCATGAGCTGAGCCAGCTGGTAGCTTTACCAACTGAGCCACCCAGGTGCCCCATGACTCTGTGTGTGTGTGTGTGTGTGTGTGTGTGTGTGTGTGTGTGTGTGTGTGTGTGTGTGTAAAAACACATCTTCCGTATCCATTTGTTGATGGACACTTGAGGTTCTTCCATTGTTTGTTGTAGATAATGCTGCCGTAAACATAGGGGTGCACGTATCCCTTTGAAGTAGTGTGCTTGTACTCTTTGGGTAGATACCCAGTAGTGTGACTCCTGGATCGTAAGGTAGTTCTACTTTTACCATTTTGAGGAACCTCCGCACTGCTCTCCAGAGCGGCTGCACCAGTTTGCGTTCCCACACCAGCGCAGGAGGTTCCCCTTTCTCCACGTCCTCTCCTGCACCTGTTTCTTGTGCTGTTGACTTTAGCCGTTCTGACCGGTGTGAGGAGATCCCTCATTGTAGTCTGGATTTGTGTTTCCCTGATGACAGATGGTGATGAGCGTCTTCTCAGGTGTCTGTTGTGTTGGCCATCTGTATGTCCTCTTTGGAGAATGTTTGTTCACTTCTTCTCATCTGTTATTTGGATGATTTGTATTTTGGTTGTTAAATTAGGTCAGTTCTTTATGTATTTTGGATACTAGTCCTTTATCAGATGCGTCCTTTGCAAATATCTTCCCCCATTCCAAAGGCTGCCTTTTAGTTTTGTTGATCGTTTCCTCTGCTGTGCAGAAGCTTTTCTTGTTGACGTAGTCCCAATTGTGTTTTTGCCTTTGTTTCCATTGCCTCAGGAGACCTATCTTGAAAGAAGTTGCTGCCGCCAGTGAAAGGACTGCCTGTGTTCTCTTCTGGAGTTTTTATAGTTTCAGGTCTCACACTGAGGTCCTTAATCCATTTCGGTCTTATCTCTGTGTGTAGCGTAAGAAAGTGGCCCGGTTTCATTCCTTTGCATTTACTTGTCAGCCGAGCCAGCACCGTTAGTTGAAGAGACCGCCTTTTTCCATAGGAGGCATATGGTTGCCTCTTGTGTCAAAGATTAATCGACCATATAATTGTGGGTGTATTTCTGCGTTTTTGATTCTGTTCCATTGATCCTTGTGTCTGTTTTTGTGTCAGTACCATACTGTTTTGATTATAACTGAAGTCCAGAATTGTGATGCCTCCAGCTTTGCTTTGCTTTTTCAAGATTGCTTTGGCTATTTGGGGTCTTTTGTGCTTCCGTACAAACTTTAGGATTGTTTGTTCTACCTCTGTGAAAAATGCAGTCAGTATTTTGATAGGAACTGCACTAAATGTGTAGATTGCTTTGGGTAGTATAGACGGTTTAACAGTATTTATTCTTCCAGTCCGTGAGCATGGAATGTCTTTCCATGTCTTTGTGTCTTGAATTTCTTCTTTCATCAGTGTTTTCTAGTTTTCAGAGTACAGGTCTTTCACCTCTTCGGTTAGGTTTACTCTGGGTATTTTCTTATTTTTTATGCAACGTAAATGGGATCTTTTTTTAATTTCTCTCTGCTGCTTCATCATCAGTATATAGAAATGCAACAGATTTCGCACATTGGTTTTGTGCCCTGCAACTGTACTGAATTCATGCTTCAGCTCTAGCAGTTTGTAGGTGGAGTCTTTCACATTTTCTACATATAGTATCCTGTCGTCTGCAAATAGTGACAGTTTTATTTCTTTGTTACCAATTGGGATGCCTGTATTTCTTGTTGTTGTCTGATTGCTGAAGCAAGGACTTCTAGTACGTGTTGAATAACAGTGCTGGGAGTGGACATCCCTGTCTTATTCCTGATCTGAGGGGAGAGGCCCTCAGGTTTTCACCACTGAGGATGATACTAGCTGCTGGGTTTTCCTGTATGCAGACTTTATTTTGGTGAGGTATGTGCCCTCTATCCCTGCGTTGTGGAGGGTTTTATCACGAATGGCTGTTGTACTTTGTCAAATGCTTTTCCTACCTCTGTTGAAATAATCAGTGTGGTTTTTATTATTATGGGTGTGATGGATCACTGTTGATTGATTTGTGAATATTGAACCACCCTTGCATCACAGGAATAAGTCCTCCTTGCTGGTAAGAGATTTTCAAATTTCCTATTTCTTCCTGATTCAGTCTTAGGGGGTTATATGTTTCTAGGAATTTAGACAATCTAGAGAAATGGATAATTTGTTGGCATATAATTTTTCATAATACTATTTTATAATCCTTTGTATTTCTGTGACATCACTTATTTCCTATTTCATTTCCTTTTTTTTTTTATTTTATTTTTTAATGGTTCTGTATTTTTTGAGAGAGGACGAGCAGGGAAGGGGCTGTATTTTTTGAGAGAGGGAGACACAGAATCTGATGCAGGCTCCAGGCTCCAAGCTGTCAGCACAGAGCCCGACGCAGGGCTCAAACTCACGAACTCTGAGATCATGACTTTAGCTGAAGTTGGACACTTAACCCACTGAGTCACCAGGCGCCCCCATTTCTAATTTTATTTTTGAGTCCTCTCTCTTCTTTTTGAAGAGTCCGGCTAAAGGTTTATCAATTCTGTTGATCTTTTCAAACAACCAGCTCCTGGTTTCATTGATTTTTTTTTTTTTTTAGTTTCTGTTTTGTTTATTTCTGCTCTAATCTTTATTCTTTCTTTCCTTCTAGTGGCTTTTGGTTTTGTTTGTTTTTTCTAGTTCCTTTAGGTGTAAGGTTAAGTTGTTTGAGATTTTTCTTGCTTCTTGAAGTAGGCCTGTATTGCTGTAAACGTCCCTCTTCACACCACTTTTGCTGTATCCCAAAGATTTTAGACCATTGGTTTTTCATTTTCATTTGTGTCCCTGTATTTTTTTGATTTCCTCTTTGATTTCTTGGTTGATTTATTTGTTGTTTAGTAGTGTGTTAGTTAACTTTCACGTATTTGTGATCTTTACAGATTTTTTTGTGGTCAGTTTCTAGTCTTATAGCATTGTGGTTAGAAAAGATATGTGGTATGACTTCAGTCTTTGAGTTTTTTGACACTTGTTTTGTGACCTGATATGTGCTCTGTTCTGGAGAACATTCCATGTGCACTTGAGAAGAATGTGTATTCTAGGATGGGATGTTCTGAATATATCTGTTAAATCCGTTTGGTCCAGAGTGTCCTTCAAAGCCACCATTTCCCCGGTGATATTCTGTTTGGATGATCTGTCCATTGATGTAAGTGGGGTGTCAAAAGTTCCCTACTATTACTATATTATTGTATCGATTACTTCCTTTATGTCTGTTATTAACTGTTTAATGTATTTGGGTGCATCCATGTTGAGTACATTAATATTTACAATTGTTATACCTTGCTAGATTGTTTGCTTTATGATTATTGTAGCATACTTCTTTGTCTCTTGGTGCAGTATGTTTTAAAACCTATTTTTTTCATCTAAGCTTTGCTCCTCCAGCTTTCTTTTCACATCCATGTACATGATGTTTCTCCATCCCTTCACCTTCAGTTTCTTGGTGTCTTTAGGTCTGAAATGAATGTGTTGTAGGCAGCATACAGACAAAAGACACCCTATGTCTTTTGATTGGAGCACTTGGTCCATCTATATTCAAAGTAATTATCGATAGGTGTGTCCCATTTGCCATTTTGTTACTTGTTTTATGGCTGTACACACAGTAGTTCTGTGTCCCTTTCTTCCCTTGCTCTCTTCTCTCACAATTAGTTGGCTTTCTGTAGTGATACACTTGGATTCCTTTCTCTTTATTTTTTGCGTATCTATTACTGGTTTTTGATTTGTGGTTACCATTAGGCTTGTGGATAACACCTTCCGCATAGAGCAGTCTGTGTCAAGCTGGTGTTGCCATTAGGCTTGTGGATAACACCTTCCGCATAGAGCAGTCTGTGTCAAGCTGGTGTTGCCATTAGGCTTGTGGATAACACCTTCCGCATAGTGCAGTCTGTGTCAAGCTGGTGCTCACTGCAGTTTGAACCGTCCCTTCCTCCTCTCCCACATTTTAGGTATGTGGTGTCAGACTTACATCCTTCTGTTCTGTGAGTCCCTTGATGGGTTTTTACAGACATACTTACTTCTACTGCTTTTGTGTTTCCTACTTTTCCTACTTGTACAGTCTTTCCCAAGAGTCCCCTGTAACATTTTTTGTAAGGCTGGGTTAGTGACGATAAATTCCTTATACTCGTGTGAGAAGTTCTGTTCTTGCTCCCGTCCTGAACGATGGCCTTGCTGGATAGAGTGATTCCGGCCGCAGGTTTTTTCCTTTCATCACTTCGAATATATCCTGCCACTCGCTTCTTCCCTGCAGTTTCTGCTGAAAAATTAGCTGATAGCCCTATGGGGTTTCCTTGGTATTTAACTTCCTTCTTTTCTCTTGCTGCTTTTTTTTTAATTTTTAAATATTTATTTTTGAGAGAGAGAGCGCGTGTGCACGCGAGCAAGTAGGGGAGGGGCAGAGAGAGAGGGAGACACAGAATCCAAAGCAGGCTCCAGGCTCTGAGCTATCAGCACAGAGCCCGACGCGGGACCTGAACTCACGAACCGTGAAATCATGACCTGAGCCGAAGTCGGACACTTCATCGACTGAGCCACCCAGGCGCCCCTCTTGATGCTTCTAATATCGTCTCTTTCTCACCACTTTTTGTCATTTTAATTACCGTGTGTCTTGGTGTGGACCTCCTGGGTTGATTTTTGTCGACTGTCTCTGTGACTCCTGGATCTGGATTTGTTTCCTTCGCCAGATTCGTGACATTTTCAGCTATTATTTCTTCACATAAATTTGCTGTCTCTTTTCTTTCTTCTCCTTCTGGGATCCCTGCATTGTGAATGTTATTACACTTGTTGGTGTCCCTAAGTCTATTCTTGTTTATAATTTTTTTTTCTCTCACCTGCTTCACTCACTCTGTCCTCAGTGGATCGGTTCTTCTGCTTCCTCTATTCCATCTAGTGTATTTTCAGCTTCATTTATTGTGTTCTTCAGCTGACTGGTTCTTTATCTCCTTGGTAAGGGTCTCGCCGATGTCCTTCACCCTTAGCTCCAGTGACTGTGTGATCATTGCTTTAGGTTTTCTATCAGGCATGTTGCTTGTCTCCGTTTCGCTTAGGTCTCTTGCTGTGATTTTGGGACCTACTCCTCTGCCTCCTTTTGTCTCCCTGTGTCTGTTTCTATGTGTTAGGAAAGTCAGCCCCGGCTCCGGCCCTGGGCGTCCGTGGCCTGTGAAGAGCAGGTCCTGCGTGCCTGCAGCACCGCGTCCCCTGTTCTCCTGTGTGTGGCGCGTCCCCACCTGTTGTGGCTGGGCCACCCTTACCTTCAGTCCCGCTGTCTGCAAGGGCTCTTTGCCTACCCTGGGCAAAGTTTGGTCACTGTGGCGTTAGTGGGCCAATCTGGGGCCACCTTGGACTTGAGTTGCGTCACACCAGGCATTGGCCGGAGAGGCAGTAGCACCAAACTGCAGGCTGCCTTCCCTGCACCGTCCCCTGAGCAGCTTTCAGTGGGGGGCAGGGCCTGCAGTCCGATCGGCTTCCTGCCCACCCCTACTGTTGGGCCACATTCTAACCTTCCCCACCCTGGGGAAGGAGGTGCTTGGGAGTGGTGCTGGCCCCTGTTGGGGCTGCTTGCACACTGCCAGGTTTGGGGGCACTGCTTATGATGGGGCCCCTGCTCTGGAGGGTGTGGACACACAAAGTGCCCGGGACGTGGGAGGCTCCATGTTCGCAAGGGGTGTTGCGTCTTCTGGGGAAGGAGACCGCAGTGCTGGGGGTGTGGAGGGAACTGGCACCTGCCAGGTCCTTTGTTCCTGGAGGAGTCTCCCAAAGGTCCCTGTCCCTCCAGGACCCGCTCTGACACTGCGGCCTCTATGCTAGAGCCCCGCTGGGCTGTTTCTTGTGTTGGCTCTTTAAAGGTGGGGACTCAGTTTCGTCTTGCTGTCTTGGCTCGCCCAAAGTTGAGCCTGCTGATTTTTTTTTTTTTTAAGTTTACTTATTTTGAGAGAGAGAGAATCCCAAGCAGGCTCCATTCACACTGTCAGCACAGAGCCCAATGCGGAACTCAAACACGTAAACCATGAGATCATGACCTGAGTCAAAATCCAGAGTCAGACCTCAACAGACTGAGCCCACGTAGGCGCCCAAGCCTGCCGATTTTTTAAAGTCCAGGTTTTAAGTCCTGCTGATAAGAATTTAGGGGGCGCCTGGGTGGCTCAGTCAGTTGAGTGTCCAACTTAGGCTCAGATCACGATCTCACGGTTTGTGAGTTCGAGCCCCGCGTCGGGCTCTGTGCAGGAAGCCTGCTTCAGATTCTGTGTCTCCCTCTCTCTCTGCCCTTCCCTGCTCACGCTCTCTCTCTCAAAAATGAATAAACTTTAAAGAAAAAAAAAAAGAATTTAGCTCCTCTGGTTTACAGAGCCAGTGTTCTGTGGGTTTGTCTTCCATGCCAGCAGGTCCCCCCTCCGTGCACAGCCCGCCCTCCCCCCCCCCCCGCCCCCGCACTCCCTGCCTTTTTGGTCCTCCTCCTCCACCATCTTCCAAAGGCGGTTTCTCAGTGTATATGTTAGTGACGTGTGGAATTTCGAGCGTGGTTGGAACTTGGCTGACCTCTCGAGTTGATCACATTTGGCGTTGCCAGATGACTGATTCATCGGTGGATTACAGAACCAGCCTGCAGCAAAGACGGTAGTAATCCGCATACGCTGAATCTCATTTAAACATAACTTTTACCTAATAGACTAGGGCGCTTTTTTTGGATAACTAGAACCATGTTCACCAGAAGTTAACTCTTTAGCACTTGTCTTCCTGATACCTTCTGAGTGCATGTTCCATCTGGGGGGCAGGTTCTCCTCCATGTGTGGTATGAATTTCTATCCGTGAACTACCTGGGGGACAGGTGAGCTCTCAGCCCCTGGAGCTGACCAGGCTGTGCTTGACAACCAGCTAACGACAGAGCTGTAGCTGGCATCCCTTCCCTGTGGGACAGTAAGCATCGTCTGGTCCCGCTCACTGACACATTACACCGCAAAAATAGGACAATTCTGAAAATGACAGCAGGGGGGAAATGGTTCCTGTAAGTCGGAGGTTCCCAAACTTCCTTGGTTCATGATGCTTTTATTGTCTTGCCATTGTATCACTCGACCAAGAGGTTTCTTTTATTATGTCGTTTTTGTTACCTAACAATTTTTTTATGAAGTAGTTTGGTCAAACAGCCTATGAGTAGTGGTTCTCATAGTACACTGCAGATGTTACTGTGTTTCTCTTAAAAACGTGAAGTATTTTGGGGATGTTATGATGCTCAGGACACTGCAGCTCACAGTTTGGGAACTATAGCTATACACAAAAAATGCAGGTATCCTCTGTGTGTCACTATTCAGATGTGTACACATGGAAACAAAGACCGGAAGGAAACAAAATAAAAGTTCTGTTTGGCTTATAGATTATTTTAAAATAATAATATCCCTTCTGATTTCCGATACGTGGGTCTCTGGGTGCGGTCAAGGCTTGTTCTTAGGTCCTTCCTCCAGGAAAGAGCTGGACAGACAAGAGGCTGCTGTTATGCTCTGGGGCAAGAAGAGTGGGAAATTCTGCCAAGGAACCTAGCCTTTGTGATTGAAGTTAACTGCGTTCTCTTCTAGGACCATCGGGTGTTTTGGCTGATCACAGGAATTATGTTTATGGGAAGTGGCCTCATCTGGAGGCGTCTGCTGTCCTTCCTTGGACGACAGCTCGAAGCTCCTTTGCCTCCTGTGGTACGTGGGGCGGAGGGCCGGGCTCCCGTGGTCACGGCTCTGCGGCCCTGAGCACGTTACTTAATTTCCGTAAGCCTCCCTCAGTTTCCCCAGCTGTCAGTTGAAGTGCTCGTAAGAGAAATGAGATAATATGTGGAAAGTACTCGTTACTGCGAGCACAGTGCCAGGCACCGTAAACAGGTTAGAAATACTTACCTGGTGGCAGCCCCGCGATGAGTATTATGCTAGCGTTTCTGCCTCGGGCTCTGTCATAACCCCAGCTGAAGCACGGAGCACGTATTCTCATAGGAGTTTTATCCCTTTCTTCCCTCTCCACTCCTCGTTGGCACCAGGAGTAAGTACTTCAGATCCTGGTGCGAGGCTTGTGGTCCTTTCCTCACCTGGGGCTTATGTCTCATTTTTCTAGTGGCTTTTCTTTTAAGACAGACACCAACTAAAATGACTATTTCCCTGCTTTATTTAGGTGGCCTCTTTACCCAAAAAAACCCTTCAGGCAGATAGAAGCATGGAAATGAAACACAACTTCCGGCCAGATGGACTCGGATCAACCAGGAGTGTCCTGACAACCCGGTAGAGACTGGATCGTTTTTTTTATGGTAGTCACGAGAAACTTCGGATACCTCTATTTGGTCATGGAATCATAGACTTGAAAAAAATCACTGATACTTAAATTATAAGGTTTGATAAAAATATTCGAGCACTCACAATACTAGGACTTAATTGCATTTGCAGAATTGAGTAAAGAAGCAAAAGGCCAAAATTCTATCCTCCACGGTCTCCCGCCAAGCAAAGCCTGAAACGTGGCCAGCCCGCAGTGATGAGAGCAGGGAGCAGTAGCTGTTAGGAAGTTCCCAAGAACAGGACTCCCGTGCTGACTCTCAGGTGACTGGAAAGGTAGGAAAATGTGTACTAACCTTAAAACAGACTCAGAAAGTTTGTGCTTCAAATCTATCTTTTCTTGTATTTGCCTCCTTTTTATATAAAGCAAATAAAAAGGAAAGGACAGTATCAGCTCACATGGAACTCAAACTGTTTTTCTTTGCTTGGCAGAATTAAAGCCTTTGGAAATAGTGTTGAAAGGAACTATTTCCCTTCTGTTACTTGGTCGTTCTCTGACTTTAGACAGAGGGGTCACCTCGACCACCCCACCCCGAAAGAGAAAGTGTACGTAGCCAGGTTAATCTATATGCCCGCACCTCAGAAGCTGACAGATGGGCTTCCTAAAACCAAAAGGTAGATAAAGTTCCGAATTGCAATACCTTTTGTTTTCAGTCAGGCTGGGATTCAAACAGTGGCTAATTGTAAGTCTCAAAGTTGGTATCGTACTTCCCATCTGACTACCACTATTCAGTTTTCTGAGGGCTACAGTTATGCGGCTAATTACAGTTATGCAGGAGAACATTATAGCAGCAAGATTGCAGCGTGGCCAGTGATGCTGGGATTACCGGCTACTCTGACAGGGTGTCCGAGGAGGAAGTTAGGAGTCCATTCACAAGTGGTTTGGGGGTAGGAGTAAAATGCTGTTCCGGGAGCCGATTTGAAAGAAAGCAGCTGAAGCCGTCAGTTTTCTCCCCTCCCGGGTGTGGCCACAAGAAGCTTTCCGAGGTGGAGGGTAGAGTGGCAGGAGCTGGCCTGGGCTCAGGCCTCTGGGGGGCCCGCGGGCACGCGCTGCTGTGGGTGTTGGAAGGTGGCTAGATGTCGCTGCTATCTAGTGTCATAAATCTGTATGGTGATTTTCAAGACAAAGTCTCCCCAATAATCCTTGGAATTCATGGGACACTCTGGCCCACCCCGGAGCACCTGCTGCGGGCCTTGGGGCCTTGCTGGGAAGTAGCTTATAATGTTAACCGTGACAGGGAGAGAATTGAAAGTCCAGAGGACTTTGATTTGACTCAGATCGGGCACAGAATAGAATTTTGGCCTTTTTCCTTTTGGTGTGACTTAGTTTGCAGACTTGGGTAAAATAATTTTGATAAGTTCCATCTCAATAAAAGGGGAATGCAGCTACCTCCTGAGTCTGCAGAGAAGTCACCGAGGGTTGGTCCGGTTCTCAAAGGTGCTTAAATCAGGTAGAATTTCAAAATGTCAGCTAGCTCTGCTGACAGTAAATATACTGAAAATATACGAAGTGAAGTGATTTTAAATGTTGAAGTAGAGTGAGCACATAAACTATAAATAAAATGAGAATAAACCAAACACTTGGTTACATAAGCAAGCAAGTCTTATCGCCTGTTTAGCAAGTTCAAGGAATGATATTCTTCCTAGACTGTCCATTTTTGGAAGGCCTCTAAGAAAATGTGGCAGAGAATAGCATCCTAAAATGACATCTGAATGCTTGCTTCATTCTTAATAAATGGATTGTCCTAAATAACCACTAAATAAAAAAGATATTGAGGGAGTTATGCTAAGAGTTGTACACAGCTTTATTTTTTGGAATTGCAATCTTAAACACACTTTAACTTCAGGATTTACATTCATTACTTTAGTGGTGTCTGTGGTACAAAGGCATAAAACCATTCTGATCTTTAGCAAGTCGTTACATATACAGGTAAGAGAAAACCAAACTGCAAGTGTGTATATGTGTTTTGATATCTTGAAATAAAGGTAACTGAGATAATTAAGTTCGAATTTGTGTTAATGAGATACTAAAACTCTACAAAGGTATTTCCCTTTCTCTTATGCATTTCAGAGTCTGTGCTGAGAACTACAGATAATACTTAGAGAGTCTAATGCGTTATGGGGTTAAACTTTCACTCTACTGCCAGCGTGGCCTTCAACAGGAGGAATACAGATTAGCAGGGGAAGATCCTATATAAAATCCTCTATGAAAACCTGCCTCCAACCTGCTAAATGTTAACCTTCTCCCCCTGGCGCTCGCTATCTGGTAGGTTTACACAGGAAGAATGTACACCGCTAGGTAAAGAGGCCTGTGTTGAAACACGACCACGATCAGTGGAGTGTGGACACGGCGCAGCGCTGGCACGGTGAAGGGACACCCCACACAGGGGTCGGTTCCACACTGGGCCCTCTCGGCTTGTGTTAACTCCTTTATGGCCCCTAAAGATAAATTTCGCTTTAACTAAAAATAATTCACACAAGGGGAGCTACCAATAATTGTTCCCCAAATGAAACCCACTGGTGTTTGTGCTTCCGCGGCTCCCTAGGGAACCATGCGGCTGGCATACCTCTTTAGGAAAGAGGACAGCCAGAGGTGACTGTGTCCTTTCGTTTCCCTGGACTTCTGTTTCCACTTTTACTCTTCCGCTGGCTTCCTGCGTCTTTGCACCGGTCTCTACTCTGCCTCCAGAGAAGCTGAGAAGGGTTCCTGTCCTCACTCACGAGTGTTCTTCCCCGTTCCGGAACCCGTGCTGCGGGAGGCTGACGCGGGGGTAGGGTCCTTGCCCTTCAACACCGGCAGGACTGGGGAGGGCGTCTCCTCCGACCAGCCGCAGGACAGGAGACCAAGGCCCACTTCCCACCGCGTGGGCCCCAGTGGCTGCCACGGGCTCGGGCCGGAGCTCCTTCTGCACCATCTCTACCAACCTGATGCAAAAGCAGCTCCTCTCGGGAGGACCCAGAACAAGTGGAGCAGCCCTAGACGCCACGGTTAGGACAGCCGCTTCTACAGAACACTGGAGGGCACGACTAGGTGAGGAGGTCTGAGTCTCGTGTTCATCCTCCACTGTGTGGAGCCCTGAAAACGCAGTAACCCTCACGAGGGGACGTCGGAGGTGGGAGGTCCTTCACCCCCTTCCTTCTCACTGTACTATTTCTCTAAGTGTCTTCCTATATACTGTGCTATTTTGCTTAGATTGGAGTGGGTCACCATTTTTAAAAGGACACTTTCAGGAGAAATTGTGACAAGTTTTCCAAGAGATAACCAGAGAGCGGCCATTCCGGGCTTCAGGAAGACTGGCTAGTTCCGTGAAGAGGAGAGACCTCGTACAAAGGGCTGAGCACAGGCAAGTTAGGAAGAAGTTTGGAAGCAAGGACTGAACCTCGGGAAGGGGACATGGATAACCAGAGCACCTGTCACCATCTACTGCGTCATAGTCCCCGGTGGGAGCCCTGCCTCCAGCAGGATCGACCCGGGCTCCCTTGTCCGCCAGAAGGCTCCCCTGGAGGTGACTGGGCGAGGAGAGGGGCGCCGAGTAGAGAAGCTTTAGTCTTGGCCGAGGCTGTAGACGTGAAGGGCCCCAGAGAGCCGGGCTCCCAACGAGCTCCTTCCAGCAGCGACGACAACTTGGTTCTGCAGAGGACACAAAAGGGTTATTCCTAGCGCCTCAGTTTCTGCCGAAACCCAGCCATCACGTTATGCTCTAGTGAGAAGACACTGTCTAAATCCCACGTGCTCCCATCTGTGGGTTCAGAAAACCGGGGCTGAGGAAGTTCACGCCAGCCCCTTCGGTGGGGGCAGCCCGGCTGCTGGAGACAGTGTGGGAAGCGCCCTTCAGAATGGTCTTCAAAGCCACAACCGGTGTGTTAACATTTTCATCGGCGGCAGGTCTGCGTGCTGGGAGCCTGGATCTGATCCTAACCCAAGGCTGCCCGGGGCCCAGCCGGCCAGAGCAGGGTGCCACCATGAAACCACCGAAGCTCCTGGGAAAAGCTCTCCTCGATTTAATCCTGAGAACTGCCCCTGGAATCCAGAAGTCGTAATAATGGCTGACATTTCCTGGCCCTTTACCTCTTTCCACACTGCCCTTCGCTGCTTTTTTATGCGCCAGCGTCAAAAGGAAAAATAAAAACCTTGCATTCCTCTTATTTATGGAAGTATTTACTCGATTTGCCTGTAGCTTAGCTGGGAGCTTACTCTCCCCTTTCAAACCTTCCCTTCCCGCCTCTCCGTCCAGTCCACCGCCTCCCGCTATCTGCCTGCCTTTGGCTCTTGCTCACTGTATGTGGGCACGTGTTACGTTTCCACCTAGACGGTAAGCACCCGCGGGCAGGGACCAGGCGGCAGCTCGCGTCCTTCCCTTCGCCTGCGCGTGGCGTGACGCTGCGCGGCCAGGGCTCCCGTGTGCGCCCGGTCCTGACTCTGGCTTAACGCTCACAAGGCTTCAGACTTCTCCCCCGCGTCTGCGTAAACGGCCACTCTGACCGGCCTCAGGTGGTCCGTGTCCATCTTTAAATAGGACGGAGTTTACCGGGTGCTTCTGGTGGCCGTCACAGGTGTGTGTGTGGTGCAGGTGAGGGGAGTGCAGCGTGCGCCCCGGGAACGGGCGTGACGAAGGTGATCTTTACCCCTCGGGGGGTAAGCAGTGCTTGAGAGAGGTGTAATTTTTACATGACCGACGGGTTCATGGTAATGTCTTTCAGAAAATGCATTTTAGATGTAAGCCAAGCTTGCGATGTGTTCTGCCACCAGACCTTCCGAGACCCTCCCGTGATCTCATCTTGTTCTTGATCACCCTACTGATTTTTACTTAGCGGGCTTCGCTGTAGATGGCAAAGCAAGGGCCATTTGAACAGGCCACCAGAGAGCAGTTTCAGCAAACTGCCAGAAGCCGGAGCCAGGTCGACCCTGGTTACAGCAAGATCTGTGAAGGCTTCCCCTCCCACGCTTAAGACGGTTCAGACTACGCTTTAGCCCTGAGGCCTGCCAACTTCCACGTGGGTAAATCTGGCTTCTCCTCCCAGGCAGGGACTTTCTCAGAGCTCAGCCAGTTCTCTACAACATCCTCTCCTAAACGAACGGAAGGGGTCAGGACTTTAGCTGCGTGTTGAAGATAAAACCCTTTGACTGCTACACCCGTTAAAATCCAAGATGTGCATACCATTAGCAGGGATATTTGCACAATTATTCTTTTGTAATGGTTAGAGCGAGGAAGAGAATTCGAAGCAGGCTCCGTGCTGTCAGCACAGAGACTGACGCAGGGCTTGAGCTCACCAACTGTGAGATCGTGACCTGAGCCAAAAGCAAGAGTCAGATGCTTAGCTCACTGAGCCATGCAGGTGTCCTGATACTTGCACAATTATATAAAGATATAGCTGCAAAAGAGTAAGAAAATTGAAAATAACTGAGAAATGAGAAAGGGAACCATGCAGCCACGGACAAGACCCCGAGAGCTCCGTGCGTGTCGGTGTGAGGAGCGCCCCCAGGCTACAGCCCAGGAAGGGGAAGCCGTGGCAGGGGGAGCGCGTGCATGCACACGCGTTTACGTGTCCCTCCCAGAGTCCGGAAGAAACCACACCAGCATAGCAACGGTGCTCATCCGACATGGCAGGGTTTGCACACTCTGAGAGGGCCCAGATAACGACTAATTGGGGCTTCGGGGGGGGGGGGGGCATCGGGCTCGGAGACGCTGCGGTACAGCCGCCGTGGAGACGCGGGAGCAGCAGCGTGTTCCAGTGAAACTAGGGACGCTGCATAGAAGGCTCGTGTGTCAGGGCAGATCCTTGTCCAACCATCTCAACTGCGATGGTCATTTTCAGTTCATGATCTGTACAAAAACTAGGCCCTCAGGCTGCAGTCTGCCGGCCCGGCCCTGAAGGCTGAGCGGGAAAGTGACGGGACTGTGGGTGGAGCTTCTTTTCCTTTTTGCGTTCCTCTTTTTCAAATAAAATCTAAAAGACGAAACACTATCCCCCACCCCAGCCTAGGAGCGAACCGTCAGGAGGACAGTCCATACCCACCTTGTCTTTCGACCTCACGGTGACCACGGAGCTCCCAAACCTTGAACTCGCCTGTAAAACAGTGTCTGTTAATGGTCTTTGGAAAACCTACCGTAGTATTTTATCAGTTTAAAATACGGGAAGGGGCACTTGGGTGGTTTCTGTTTCTTCATTCCTTCAGGAGGTACTTACTTCAGGAGAAATCAGTACGTACTGAGCCTGAAAGGAAGGGGGAGAAGGAAGACCGGTTACTGGCAGTGTGGGTTTTAACCGCTCCTCCCGCAGCCTCACACTCACACCTACGTTCTGGAGAAGCCCCAAACTGGCGTGTGCTCTTTGACACCAGAAATTCCACTCACGGGAGTGTAGCTCAGGAAGACAGATGGACAGAAGTGTTCCGGTACAGATTTTATATCCTTATTTATAGCAGTGAAATGGAACGGACCGAGGGACTAAGAACAGTCACTCAGATAACATTTCCACAAACTATGGTGTACCCACAGATAAGATAGGCAGCCAGGAAATCCGCCGTATGAGAATAGGAGGCATGGAAAAGTATTACTGTCTTGGCAGGGAAGACCAGATCAAATTACAGATTCATGTAACAGGATCACAGCTGTTGATAAGCTGTATCCACGCACATGCGCGCACACACACACCGTACACACACACACACAGTAACGGGGAAGAGT
Source organism: Paguma larvata (assembly GCA_030068075.1). Taxonomy (NCBI): domain Eukaryota; kingdom Metazoa; phylum Chordata; class Mammalia; order Carnivora; family Viverridae; genus Paguma; species Paguma larvata. The sequence continues at coordinate 23,232,196 of CM057829.1, forward strand.
GTCCTCCAGAAGGCCCCTGGCCTGCCCTCTCCTCGCACTGGGACCTGGAGCACCTTCCTCGCGGACCTTCAAGGCTATAGTACCCAGTTAATAGCTTTGAGGTGGCTTGAAGTGGCGGGGCGGGAGACAGATCTATCACGTGTTAGCACAGCGCTAGGTACAAAGTAAATGCACAAGAAACGGAACCATTGAGCCCAGAGAACAGCACACCAGACGGGGACGCCTCGGGGTAACAGGCATTTGTGCCACTCGTATCTTCTAAGATGTTTATGATGAACTTTACTTTTGTCATTAAATGAGGTGGTTTAAGTTTAAAAATGGTGTGTCAGGCCCTGGGACCTTCAGAAAACCCGCCCGAGGGAAGGGATAAAGCAGTGAAACGGGAAACGAGAGCGGGCGTTTTGAGGGAACCCCAGGGGGGCGCGGGGGGCCCTAACCAAGCAGGGCAGGCGGGGACCAGAGCCAGCGGGACCCCACGGCCAACTGGACTTGGGCCCACGCCACACAGGCAAGTGACCGTGTCCGGACTGCAGGACAGCTTGGGAAGAAGCCACACGGGTTCCACAGTGGACACGGCCTAACCAGGCACCCGCAGCCTCCTTTCCCGGCGGGGCCTAGGGTTCCGTGCAGGGCACACGTTACCTTTTCCTCTGGACACGGAGCGGCCCAGGACTTGCATCTGCCCGTCACGTCGCCCAAGGGGGTCTGCTTGCCATTGTACACGTACACCCGGCCGTCCTCGCCTCCCAGCAGCCCGGAGGTGACGTCCGTTATCCGCAGCGGGGCCTGCCACCAGGATTTCATCTGCGGACGGCAGAAATCAGAACCGGGTCCTAACCGGTCTCCCACAGGTCCCACGGGTGCACCCCTCAAATCGTCTACCCCGGTTCATCCCAGCACAGTAAAGGCTCTGGTTCCCGGCGTATCCTCCATCGCCACCAACCGCGGCATGGCTCTCGTGTTCCCACCTTCAAGAAGTAGGACTTTGTCTTGGCTCTGGTCTTACCGGGCTCTCAAATCTGTCTAAGGGCCCTTGGCCACTGAGCTGTCGGTGATGAGGGCGGAGCCTAGATGATCCAACGTAAGGGACCAGTCTGACGGCTGGGGACCCACTTCTTGGCCAGAGGCCCTGTTCCTCTCCTACCTAAGCCGTCGCCATCCAGGTCACTCAAGTGCAGAATGCCACCAAATCGGGAGAAGCGGCGGTCTCCGCTGAAGGTGCTGAGCAGAGGCGGCTGCGCGTCCGGGGTCAGTTCATACATCCGAGTTGTTCCGCCCTGGTGCAAGGTCACGGTCAGGAATGCCATTTTAGACTTCTCGTCTGAAACAAACCAGGGCACGGGATCTCTGTCATCACCGGAATGAAGATGAGATGTACAGTGCTGAATGGAGTCCTATCTGTGCTTCGGTCTTCTGTACCTCCAGTGACACGGGTGCTCAGAATCCCGCAGGACTGGGGAGGGCGAGGCGGGGGGGGGGGGGGGGCGCAGAGCGCTGACCAACGGCCACGAGGAGGCCCAAACACTGGGTAGGCTCAGTGATGTCCCATCAAACAGGTCTGACCCCCAGCAATACACCTCACGCGACTTTTTTTTTTTTACATCACAAACTTGATGTAAGTTCCTCACGAGGCCATCCGCGGGCTCGGGAGGCCTTCCAGAATCTGCTTACAGCTCTAGCGTTTTGGGGCCACCTCCCCCTTTTCACCTACCCGTCACCCATCACAGATTTGAGCCACAGCCCATTGCACGTCTGAAGTCTGGGCCTCTGAACATGATGTGCTGGCCGACTCCTGCGCTTCCAGAACGCGGCCCTGGTCTCACCGCTGCCTGGGGAGCCTTCCCTTCCCTCCCGCGGCTGCCACTCCACACGGTGCCTGCTGCTCCCCGTGCCCCTCGCCGGGGAGCCCCGCTTCTGTTCACCCGGGCGTCTCCTGCACCTGGCGGCCAGTTCCATGAGCAGCGGGACCGTGACTTAGTCACATAGTGCGCTTAGAAACACGTCGCTTGGTTCGGTACAAGTATGGGGTGGGTGGTTTTTAATGGATGAATACTGAACGGTTTTTAAACGAAGCGAGAATTGTGCCTAATAGGTCATCTGGAACACAACCTTGATTTCAGAAATAAATACCTTCTCAAACACACACACACACACACACAAACAAAGGCATCTGTGGGTTGGGGTTGGTGGTCCTGAGAGGCTTACCGTGACCCAAGCGACGTGTCCGTGACGGGTGCATTCTCCCGTTCGGGTCTACTTTGTATTGTGGATAGAACGGACTACAGTAAAACCTTGGCTTGCGAGTAACTTGTTCTGCGAGTGTTCCACGAGATGAGCAAACATCGCTAATAAATTTTAACCTGATAAATGAGCGATGAATTGCGATACAAGTCGTACGTGACGCTCAGTGTCACCTGATCACAACTGAGCCGATGGTTCTTGAAATTTGCTTGGATACACAAGTGCTTTGGATGACAAGCATGTTTCCAGAAGGGATTATGCTCGCAAACCAAGGTTTTTACTGTGCTTTCTTGGACAACCTTCCCTCATGCCCTCGTTCATAGCCACCTGTCAACGAGAACCAACTGAAAGCCGAAAGCAGAGCCCGGAATAGCAGTCGGAAATAACAGCGAGGAAGAAAGGGAAACAGCCAGCCCTTCGGAAGGCTCAGCGATCCGGGCTCTTGAGCAACCTCGTGCCGGTTCTGCTTCGCGGGGGAAGCGCACGGACCACAGCCAGGTCTGCCTTCCAGACGCACGCCTGCGTCCACACCACAGCCATGCTTACGGCACATGCATCTGCCCTGCAGACCCAAACTCTCGGAGAAGTCACCCCAACGTCACTTTGTGGGCAAAGATCAGAAAGGCCTGAATGGGGCTGGCATTCTCCAGCCCAGTTTTTAGAAGGCGCATGTTTTGATAGGAGTGACTCATGAGTCCACTTCCTAAACGGCTCCAAGTGCAGGAGGGTGGGGCGGCGGGGAGCAGTGATTAGCACCTCCAAAACACTTACTTTTTATCATAGTCTGTTAGAACACCTAACGATTTCATCGCCATGTTGCTCTCGATTCTCAGAACTTAAAAAGGATGGACTCCAGAATCACTTAGCAAGCCAGGAAGACATGAAAGCGCCTTAATGCATAACGTGTATAATGCATAATGAAGAAGCCAGTTCGACAAGGCTGCAGACTGGGATTCCGACCACGTGCCGTTCCAGAGAAGGCCAACCTACGGCGAGGCAGAAAGATGACCGGCTGCCGGGGGCTCGGAGGGAGGGACGGGTGAGGAGGTGAGCCCAGGACTTTTCAGGGCGGCGAAATTATGATGGTGGGTACAGGTCCTACGTTTATCCAAACCCAGGGAATATTCAGCGTGAAAAGTGAATTTTAACGTAAACCACAGCCCGGCGTGTCCGAGTAGGTCCATCAGGTATAACGGACGCACGGCCCGGGGCGGAAGACGGCCGGGCCGGCAGTCCGTGTGTGGGGGCAGGAGGGGGAACGGGAAACCTCCGTGGGTCCCCCTCGACTTTGTGGTAAACCTAGAACTGCTCTAAGAAAGTCTATGGAGAATAGACTTCAATTTGTGGCCATTTCCCCTGCTCACTTCTCACAGATGGTAACTAGAACTTCTAAGGATCGTTTCGTAGTGTGTACGGTATATACACCGGAAACATGTTTTTCAATAAAATAAATTTTAGAAGACTTGATTTTCTGGTTGATGCAAATTAAACAGTGGCTTACAATACACATTTTAGGCAAGAAAAAAAAAACCAAGGTTATGATTTACTATTTCTGTATCTGTTATCTGAATAACAAAAGTAATCCAGCAGACTCTGGGTTGTTTTTAAAGGGATAGATCAGGGTGACAGTTTTTTTTAAAACACCCAAGTGTATTAAAATTTTTTTTAATGTTTATTTTTTGAGAGAGAGAGAAGCAGACAGAGTGCATTCAGGGGAGGGGCAGAGAGAGAGGGAGACACAGAATCTGAAGCAGGCTCCAGGCTCTGAGCTGTCAGCACAGAGCCCGACGCGGGGCTCGAACCCACAAACCATGAGATCGTGACCTGAGCCGACGTCGGATGCTCAACCGGACTGAGCCACCCAGGCGACCCCCAAGTGTTTTAATTACTTCTCAAGAGTAAACTGCTCACCTCCTGTGACAGCAGAAAACACACTGTCGTAACACACAGGTGCGGCCCAGCAGCGGGACCCCCGATGAGCCACGGGAAAGGGGACACAGCCTTGCGGTGCGGCTCACGTGTGCAACTCGTAAACTGTGAATGCCGCCGCTTTGCTTCACGGATTTTCAGGGTTTCCGTGAAATAGTCAGAACTAGGAGTGTCAAACTTGTGAATGCCAAGATTTTTTACATATCATTCATTACACGAGGGGTGGGAAACACCCCCCCCCAAAAGTATAGAGAAGTTGTCTAACACATCTATATCCTTCAGGAGAGTGATATCCAAGCACGTTGTAAACAAAATGGAGATTGTTACGGATTATACAATTTTATACCCATGTAAGCCATATCTAACTTTTTTGCTCTTATAACTAACACTGTGATACAGATCTGTCCCTGCAGTTCTGAATACTTTCCGAGAGCAGATTCTCAGAGACGGTCCATATGGCATCCGAGGGAGGCAGTATCTTTAAGCGCTGCCGTTTGGCCGAGCCTTTCTACAAGGGCTCTCTCGGTTCACGTCTCAGCAGCATTGTGTGGGTGCCCACCTCCTCTCAGCCCCGCCGGCCTTGGGTGTCATCGTTTTCAATACTGCAAACGTGTCATCGTCCTTCAATGCCCTACAACCCTGCACCAAATATCTGAGTTGTTCGGTATGGCCGCACTCTGAACCGAAGATTCTGCTGAGCCAGAGCCTGGGGTGAAAGGGACGGGCTGATGGGGTCAAGCTCCAGACCACCGGCATCCGGAGAGTACGTCCGACTGTTCCAAGTCAGGGGACTCTGTGGCGCAGAGCCACGATTCCCAAGCTGCAGCGAAGCCCTCTCGAGAGCCCACGGGACATGCGGCAGGTGTCCTGACCCTTTGAAGGCGACCCAGTGACGCTGTCTGCCGTCCACAAGAATACCTGTTGGAGGCAGCTCTCGGTTTTAACACCAGGTCCCTACAATCCCTTGAGTGGCATCATATCTTTGACAAATTGGGACTTGAGGAGTTATACTAAAGCACAAGTACCACGGGAAAATCGGCGTGGATTAAAAATGAGGGTGGTAGGGGCGCCTGGGTGGCTCAGTCGGTTGGGCGGCCGACTTCGGCTCAGGTCGTGATCTCACTGTCTGTGAGTTCAAGCCCCACATTCGGCTCTGTGCTGATAGCTCAGAGCCTGGAGCCTGCTTCGGATTCTGTGTCTCCCTCTCTCTCTGCCCTTCTCCTGCTCATGCTCTGTCTCTATGTCTCAAAAATAAATAAACGTTAAAAAAAAATTTAAAAATGAGGGTGGTAATATCTAATCTGGCTCCGGGTTGGAGAAGCTGGACGGGACCCAAAGGGAGCCATGTTCTGAGGACGTCAATACAGCATGGGACACGCGTTAGTGCTCTCCGGGCACCAGCCTGAAATTCTGAATCCTTTGTAGCAAAGGCCTCTACGTTTTCCTTTGGTACCGGGCTCACAAATTATGTGGGTGAAATACAAGCAAGATATAAGGAAAAAAATCGGTAAACCTGGGGCACCCGGACGGCTCAGTCAGTTAAGCAACGGACTCTGGATTTTGGGTCAGGTCATGATCTCATGGTTCATGGGTTCGAGCCCCAGGCTGGGCTCCGTGCTGACAGCGCAGAGCCTGCTTGGGAGTCTCTCCCCCTCTGCCCCTCCCCTGCTGACTTGTGCTTCCTCTCAAAATAAATACTAAAACCTTCTAAAAAACAGGAGAATCTGAACAAGATTCAGTTGGTGGATTACATCAGTGTCAACAGCCTGGTCGTGACGTTGTTGTGACTTACAGTGTTACCTTGTCGGAAACTGGATAAAATGTAACGTGGATCTCCCTGTTACTTCTTACAACTGCAGGTGAATGCATATGAGTCTCAAAAAAGGTTAAATTGTATCTAACACACATATAAGAAGATATATAAATTAACCTTTTTATAATTTGCATAGTATTTTGTAATAGGAAATTACTGAGACAGTAGGGACATTAAAGTTCAGGAAACTCTAATCACCGCGTTCCAGTAGGAAGAGAAGCAGAGGCAAGTCAAATCACTCATGAGTGCGGCCAGAGTTTGGAAATCGCTACCTAGACTCTGTAAAAATGGGCAGGGAGTGCGGAAGGACAGCTTCCCAGAGCTTAGTCAGCAAGTTCCTGGTGTCACAACGCTGTGTCCTTAATCACGCAACGAAAGAGCTGACATTCTTTGGCCCAATCCGCTCTGCTTATTATTCCAATATTGTGTGAAACCAAAATCTTCCCCAAAAAGAATCTTAGCGCATGCAGTAAGAGCCTTGCTATTCCATCCTCTAGTCCAGAAATGCCACCTTCAGGAACCTACTTTAAAACTATTCAGAAAGGCTAAGTTTTCTGTACATGGGTGTTCAAATTTTTAATGTTTATTTATTTTTGAGAGAGAGAGAGAGAGAAGAGACAGAGAGAGATGGCACGAGTGGGGGAGGGGCAGAGAGAGAGAAGGAGACACAGGGTCCGAAGCAGGCTCCAGGCTCTGAGCTGTCAGCACAGAGCCCGACGCGGGGCTCAAACTCACGAACTGTGAGATCATGACCTGAGCCGAAGTCGGATGCTCAACCGACTGAGCCGCTCAGGCGCCCCTGTACATGGATGTTCAGTAAGACCCTATTCACAAGACTGAAAAATTGGAAACATCCTAAATTTCCAGCGCGGGATGATGTCAGTTACTACTGCGTGTGCGTATGGAGGAACACGTGACAGGTATCGAAACCACATTTTAGAAGAATCTTAGTAACATGAGAACACGCGCAAGATATAGAAAAGAAAATCAGGTGTGAAAACGTGTATACATTATACACACACGCATATACAGTACGAGCTTAAGTTTTTAAGTATCCGGATGGGGTGATTTCTATATACGTCTTCGTTTTTTTCACAAATTTCTACAATACACGTGATTCACTTTGATAATCTTGAAGGAAGTAGGTTTTTGTCGGCTTTTTAAAACTCCTCCCCCATAAAGTACGTAAAATAATGGTTTATGAACCAGTGTCCTCGGAGCAGACCTAGTCTGAAAATCTGTCAGGTTTTCAACACCTCTTTGAGGTGGACACGGTAACTTGTATTTTCCAGACGCTGCCGCTAACGTCCAGGAAGGTTAAGTCACTTCCCCGGGGTTGCACAGCTTGCTCTTAATGAGAAAAGGAAATCCTCAAAATCAGGGCTGTCTGGCCCCCGATTTCACAACTCTCCCCCCACAGGACACGGTCAAGGGGCCACGCGGGAAACAGGCAGCCACGTTTCGTGGCGCAGAACCTACCGTGCGTTGGGGCTCCGACCAGCAGCACCTGTTTCCGGGTCCCGTTCACCATCACGTGACCGCTTGACACGGAAGTCCCCAGCTTCCCCATGGCCTGTGAAATGCAAGGAGTCCATGTCGCACGAGTCGGAAACCCCTCCGTGGTGCCCCCCCATCCTGGGAAGGGGGCGGCCCGCACACCTTGTCTCCGGAAATGGTAAATCGGCTTCGGCAGCTTGGCGGGAAATAGCCGTACACCCGTCCGAGGCTCTGCTTCTCATCCCGAGGGCGGTACCGGTGGCCCAGCCTGGAACGAAGCCGGCCGGGGTTAGCTGCCGGGGCCCGGGGTGGAGAACCGGCCAAGTGTCCAGGTCCAGCTCAAGCAAAGAGAAGCCGCCTCTTCCCCACCCCCGGTCCCCCTCCCTGGGATCCTCGGCATGGGAGCAGGGGGGCCTTTCCGGGGGAATCCCAGTGTGGAGACTCTCCAGTTACAAGACTCGCCATTCTGCCTCCCAGCAGACAGCAAGTGGAGGGAGCTCTACTGTCACGGCTGAACGGTGCTCCCCCCAAATTCGCATGTCAGAGTCCCAACCCCAGCACCTCGGATTAGGTATATTTGGAGACAGCATCGTTAAAGAGGTCGCTTTTGGGGCGCCTGAGGGGCTCAGTCGGTTAGGCAGCCGACTTCAGCTCAGGTCATGATCTCATAGTCCACAGGTTCGAGCCCCGCGTCCGGCTCTGTGCTGACAGCTCGGAGCCTGGAGCCTGCTTCAGATTCTGTGTCTCCCTCTCTCTCTGCCCTTCCCCTGCTCATGCTCTGTCTCTATGTCTCTCAAAAATAAATAAACGTTAAGCTCGTGAGGAGGAGAATTCGCGACCTCGCCCCGGAGCCTTCGCTCCCCCTCGCAGGGCAGGAATTCCGCGTGTCCCTGAGTCCCGGCCTCGCGTGGTGCTCCCCACGGCAGTTGCCGGTGCTCCCCTGGGCCGCCGCGCGAGCACTCACCCGCTGCTGTTCTTCCAGGTGGGGCTCCCGACCAGCAGCAGCGTCCCGTTGTCCACGCGGAGCCCGTGCAGGGAGTAGCCGAGCCAGGCGAAGTCCTCCTCGCCCCTGACCGTCCAGTCGGCCGCCTCCGCGGCCAGCGTTTCTACACGAGACCCCCGGCGCCCTTGGCCTCACATGCGAGGGGCGCGCCGAGTGTCCCCGGAGCTCTTCTTTCCACCCCCCCGAGCTGTTCGCAGGGGCCCCCACTTCCCACGAGAAGGAACCGTCCAGGGCTCGCTTCTGTGGGCGCGCAGGATGGGACACGGACAGCGGGGGGCCCCCCCGGGATGCCTTCGGGCTTCCCGCACCTACACAGACTGCCAGCAACCCGCTGGCCCTTGAAGCGGGTCCCCTTCTGCACGTGCTGTGACTCTACCCGTGTCACCCGGACACCCGTTCCCTAGCCGGGGAGCACCTGCCGGCCTGAGAGCTGGGAGAAGGTGTTGGCGACACGGTCACGGAATGAGCAAGGAAGGACACAGGCCCAGGGGACCCAGGACCGACCAGAGCAGGGAGGCCTCCGCCCACCCCCCCAGCCGCAAACAGGTGTTACCTCTGTCGCTCCGGTTGCGGCCGGAATAAAAGGCAGCCACCATGCCCTTCTGTCTCCCACCAGCTGGTGCGAAGGGGGAGCCCGTCACCAGGTCGGGCGCGCCGTCTCCGTTCATGTCGGCGGCCAAGAGCGTCCAGCCCAGGTTACAGTAGGTGTCCTGCAGGGGAGACCGGGAAACCGCGCGTCGCCCCGAGGCCGAGGGCAGGACGCGGCGAGGCCGGGGTGGCCGCCCCCGGCCAAGGCGCCAGACGTACCTCGCAGGAGACGGTGACGTTGGGGCGAGAAGGCATTCTTCCGTGTCTGGAACCGAAGTAGACGTACACGGCCCCCTAGGCAGAGGCAAGCCGGGGGCAGTCGGGGGGCCTGGGCGGTGGGCCCAGGGGCCCAGAGAAGAGCAGGGAGACAGGAGCGGTCACGAGTCCCTACTGTCAGGAGCTCAGTGACGGACAGAAACCTGTCCCACGCCTTTGCTGCCGGGCTGATGTGGTTTTGAGGTCCCTTCCATCAGAACACTGGGCCCCCCAAACAGACGCGGTCACTCGTCTGTGCCTGCCGTCCACACTGTCCGTGAGTTTGCAGGACGACTCACCCCCCCCTCCACCCCGCCATTCGAGGCCAGCTCCGTTTCTGTCTTCCCGGTGGGGCCTCCCCGACCCAGCCCGTGATTGCTCTGGACACGACACGCGTGTGGGCGACATGCGTGTGCCTGCAGACGCACACGCCGTGCCGTTACTCTGTGACGTGAACCACTTCCTGGCCTCTAACTGGCCCGTCTCCAACCTCCTTCGCTCTAGAAGCCTTTATGCTCCACCACGGGCCAAGCACTGGAGGAACCGTGACAAATAACCAGACTCCGTCCCCCCGAAAAGCTGGCCGGCGGGCAAGGACGACGCCACAGCGTGGAAGGTACTACAACAGGGGCGCGGGGTGCCGCGTGAGGGCGGGAAGTGTCGCCCGCGCTGCGGTTTGGAGGACAGTTCCTGCACGGGTCTCGGCTCGCCTCTAAAGGCAAAGGGAGAAAGAACTTTCCAGGAGGGGTGAGCTGCCTGAGCCCTCGAGTGCAGGCCCTGTGGGTCCAGGAGTGGGGAGCGGGGGAGGGGGGCAGAGGGTGAGCCCGCGGCGGGTGGGGTGACCAAGGGCCTGGACCTTTGCGGTCGCACGTGGCGCAGAAGGTGGCGCCTGCCGCATCCAGGGTACACGCGGACGAGAGCCCGGGCTCCGGGACCCCGGGTCTGGGCACGGAACAGCGACGGGGTGGGTTCTGTGCCTGAGCAGGAAGGCGACCACCCTGCTGTGAGGACAGGCCTCCAGGTCACCTGGAATCTCCGTCCCCCTCACTGCCACTCAGCATCGGGGTGGGGGGGGCAGGGAAGTGATTTCTGGGGGAATGGAGGCCAGGCTAAGGCTGGCGAGGCAGGGATGAGGTGGCATCTGGTAACCCGTGGTGATGTCAAGGACCCAAACGGGGCGGGGGGACCCAAGATCGTCTCCCCACGAGCGCTGCGGCCGGCACGCTTGGCTGTCTGTTCCCACAGAGGCTCCATCCAGCCTGGCCTCCAGCCCCGGCCTCTGCGCTCCCCCCGCCTCCCCCCACCCCCGGCATCAGCCTTACTTTGTAGGTGAGCTTCTCGGAGCCCACGGACGGGGCGCCCACGGCCAGGTCAGGCACGCCGTCCTTGTTGAAGTCCAACACGGCCAAGGCCGAGCCGAACCGACCTGAGGGCTGAAGAGACACGGGTGACTCCCCCGGGGGCCGAGCCTCAACCTTCGGGGGGCACACCGGCCTCCCGGGGGACACAGAGACCCGGACCCCCGCCACTCCCGAGACTCCCCGGCCGGGCGGCTCTGCCCTAAGGACCTCTCTGGCCTGTCTGTCTGCTCGGAGGGGAGGATGAGGTGTCGGAAAGAAGGGGGCCCGTCCTCACAAGCTCCAGAGCCAGAAAACGGAGCCGTGTACACTCCGCCCCACATTAAGGGCCCGCTTCCCCTTGGGAAGGATCCGAATAACAACCCCGTACACCAGCAACGACGGCTAACGTCCGACGAGCACTCGGTGTGTTCTAGAGCCCCACGACGGCCACGGCAGCGGCCACGAGCCAAATGTGGCTCTCAGTTAAAGGAATTCATATTGAACACGTTAAAAATTCCAGTCCTCAGAGGCACCGGCTGCCTGGCAAGTCCTCAAGAGCGAAGCCTCAGTGGCCCTCCGCGTGGACCGCAGAGCTACCGGATGTTTCTATCGCTGCGGAAAGTTCTGGACAACGCTGCCAAGGATGCCGTTCTAAGTGCCTGACGCAGACTGGGGCAGGCGCGTCTCTTATCCCCGCGTTTGCGGTTTAGAGATGGAAACCCAGCCCGTTCAGGGACAGACTTTCTACATCTTTCATCCCTCCCTCTCCAGAACCAGCCTCGACCCAGAGCACCTCCCTTGGTTCTCCCATTCTTGCACAACTTCTAGAACAATGAGGAGTCTTGCACAAGCGCGTGTTTGCCCCACACACACGGCCCCGAACCCGCATCAATTATCTGTTGGCTCCCAGCGCCGCACCTGCGTGCGGTGGCGGCGCTGAAGGCCACCCCTTCCTGCGAGGCGGGAACTGGATGAACTAGAAAGGACTGCTCGGGGACACAAAGCACGCCGGGCCAGCCACTGGGTGAGGGCACCCGCTGGGGGACGACAGGTGCCTTTCGTCATCGTCCACCGCGGCAGCGAGCGCTCCTGCCGGCTAACCGGTGTCCCTGGCCCAGCGCCGACGGCCACTCGGGACGTCCCGTCCTGACCCTTCGTCCCACAGACAAGGACACAGGATTCCCATCCCTGGTCCCTGCCTGCCTCTGGCCGTCTTCCTCCTCCTCGAAGGTCACTGGGACACGAGAGCACAGGGCTGCGTCCCTCCGCGTCCCAAGCGTCTGAGACACTTCACCACCCACAGGCGGCAGCTGCCACCCTCGTCCCCGTCTGCAGGAGCCCCACGGGTTAGACTCTCCCAGACAGGCTGACCCGGGAACGGCTTTGTGAAGACGTGAGGAGCAAACGGCAACGAGTAGACTCGTCTCAGAACTCTCTCGTGTGGTCTCCAGAAGGTTCCAGAAAATGCTGTCCCTCTGGGACCGTGTAACCTCACACGCTGGCCAGCCGACTTCAGACGAACGCTCAGACACAGGGCCCCTTCCATCCGGTCGGGTCGTAAACTCCGTACTTGTCAGTCCTGGGTGTGTGTCCAGGAACGTCGTGTTGTGAAGCCTCGTTCGGTCTTCACGGCGTTAACTCTACAGCAGAGGGCTTCGCGGTCTCCCCGGGCCGAGAACCAGCATCCAACCCAAACCCGGTGCTTGATATTCGGAGCACGCGGTCCTGCCCCCGCTGCCACGCTAGCCTGTGCCCAGCAGCACGGCCGCGTACAGCTCTTGTGAGAGCTGATGCCGGTCAGGTCCCGGGGGAACCTACCGGGCTCCTGGTGCTCCCAAGAGGAATCAGTGTGGACTCCGTGCGCAACCCCTGTACAGCCCCCGTGGATTTTTCTGGTGATGAATAACCAAGCAATGAGGGGCGCCTGGGGGGCTCAGTCGGTTAAGCATTCGACTTCAGCTCAGGTCATGATCTCACAGTTTCGTGGGTTCAAGCCCCACATCGGGCTCTGTGCTGACGGCTCAGAGCCTGGAGCCTGCTTCGGATGCTGTGTCTCCCTCTCTCTGCCCCTCCCTTGCTCATGCTCTCTCTCTCTCTCTTGCTCGCTCAAAAATAAACATTAAAAGAAACAAATAAAAAAAACCAAGGAATGAAATCTGAACAGAGTCTGGAGGTTGGGGAAGAGCCGTGCATCGGTGCTGGGTTACGTAAGACGTTAATTTAGGGGAAAGTGGGTGAAGGGTACGTGGACGCCTGTACTGTCCTTACAGCTGGTCTGTGAATCTGAAATTCTAACAAACTAAAAATTTGCGTGTAGAAAGAGGGAGGTGTACAAAAACCAGAGGTGTAAGGTCAAGAAATCCCATCCTGACTGGGTACGCAAAGCAGTTCTAAATAAATAGGTGTGTTTTCAGAAAATATCCAACTACACACGTCCAGTTAATGATACAATGACATCCGAGAAGTGGACAGGCTTTGAAAAATGGAAAAGTGCGGGGCGCCTGGGTGGCTCAGTCCGGGGAGCACGTGATCTCAGCGTGGTGAGTGCGAGCCCCACCTTGGGGATAGAGATTACTTTACAAAATAAAATCTTTAAAAAAAAAAAAAAAGAACTTGTGAAAATTTGGTAAAACCAATTTAAGCTTAAATGTTAAGGAAATAAGAATTGAGAAATTGGATTTATAGACAATACTGAAGCTGCAGGATCTGAAAACAGTAGATTAAATAACTACGGTACGTGGGCGCCCGGCTGGCTCAGTCGGTTAAGCGGCCGACTTCAGCTCAGGTCATGATCTCACAGTCTGTGGGTTCGAGCCCCGCATCGGGCTCTGTGCTGACAGCTCAGAGCCTGGAGCCTGCTTCGGATTCTGTCTCCCTCTCTCTCTGCCCCTTCCCTGCTCGCGTGCTGTCTCTCACTCTCGAAAATAAAAACAAACATTTTTTTTTTTAATTAAAAAAAAAAAGAAAACTGGAAAAGCGGTTCGCAGCATCGGCCACCAACCGTGTGTTGCCATCATCATCCTTGTGACCGGCTGTCCACTCTGGACACTCGGCCGAGAAAGACAGGCCGCGGCTTACGGACACAAGGGAAAACCGGAGAAGGGCGCCTCACCTCGAAGCCCTCCAGGATTGCGTGGGCCTCCTTGTCAAGATCCAGGTCGATGGGCGGCAGGCCCAGGTCGTTGCCGTGGAGGACGTACACGCGCCCGACCTGGACGTGGCCAGGGCGGCTGTAGCCCGGGGCGCCCACCACCAGGTCGCCGTGCCCGTCCTGGTTGAGGTCAGCCGAGGTCATCGCCCTGTGGGGGAGAAGAGAGAGCCGTGGGTGCGACCGCCTCCTGCGCCGTCCCTCCCCAGAACCCAACACTGGGACTTCCTCTTGCTGACTCTCTGCCCTGCCCGACTGTGGAGAGTACGCACTTCTGAGTTCATGCTGTTGGTGCGACTCGGTCTTGCTCTCCAAGAAACACAACACCACCACCAACACCAACACCGAAGCCACCAAGGCTCTGGGCATTTCTGGACCTTAGGACCCGAGCGGGTGCAAAGCCTCTTCGCAAAAGCATCAGATCCTCTGTGCCAAACACAGAAGAGCCGCGCCCGGTCCTGGGCTCGCCCGAGAACAGATAGGATCTGCCACCGGCCGGTGGCACAGGCTGCTTTCTGACCGCTCGGGTAACAAGCCGGCACGAACGGGTGTCAAGTGTACGTGCTGTTTGTACCGTAGCCGCACAGGGGACCGTGTGCTGCGGAAATATAGACTGGTACATAGTTCGTGGATGTTTCTTTTTTTCTTTTTTTTAAGTTTCTTCATTTATTTTCGAGAGACAGCGAGACAGCACGAGCAAGGGCGGCAGGGAGACAGAACACGGCTCGAACTCACAAATCCATGAGATCATGACCTGAGCCGAAATCAAGAGCCGGACGCTGAGCCGACTGAGCCCCCCGGGCGCCCCCGGTGGGTGTTCTCGGTGAGAAGCTATGACCGAGCAGTTACAGACCGAAGCGGACACACCGAGCGAAGGTTCGAAGGTCTTTGCCGGGGCGGCTAGAAAGACCAGACGGCATTTGCTCGTTCTCGTTCTTACGGCCACATAAGGAGTAAATGGACGAAAACTAGTTTCCGACGGGCTGACACCTGGTGAAAGGGGCCAGACAGCCACTGCTGTTCCCTGCTCTCCTGAGGCTGGACGCGGCGGAGGGACCTCGGTCTTCACGGCTGCTCCCCCTCCCCCACGCCCCCTGTCCCCACCCCCCCATGTGACAGCAAGCCCAGCAGGAGGCCTTCTTTGGCTCTCTCAGGAAGGCGGCCAAGAAGAGCCATTATGCACAACTGACTGACCAGCCAGTAAAAACGGGCACCTCCCGGCGCCTGTGCTGGGTTGAAGGCCTTAGTGGCCCGAAAAGGCAGGGCTGTCAGACCATTGTTCCAAGGGAAATGATGTCATTTGGATTCAAGAAGTGTGGTTTAAAAAAGAGGTTTTCCCCCAAAACCTCCAGAAAACAGTCACTTCTATATACTTGGGCTCGGTTTCGGTGTCAGTTGGTTATTCAAATCCGAGGAGTCCCCAACATCGTATTTCTAAAATTATTGCGGTGTCCTAGGCTTTCGTCACACGGAGTTAGGCTATTCGGACCGCTGGATTAGCTATCTGTTCACACGCTTCTAATGTCATTAGATTCCCAGAAGTCTGTGACATTAGGTCTTTCTTTTAAATTTTTTTTAATGTTTTATTTATTTTTGAGAGAGAGAGAAAGAGAGAGAGAGAGAGAGAGTGCGAGCAGGGGAGGGGCAGAGAGAGAGGGAGTCACAGAATTGGAAGCAGGCTCCAGGCTCCGAGCCATCAGCACAGAGCCCGATGCGGGGCTCGAACTCATGACCTGCGAGATCATGACCTGAGCCAAAGTCGGATGCCCAACCGAATGAGCCACCTAGGCGCCCCACATTAGGTCTTTAAGAACATTGAAGCTTCGCAAATATTCTGTGATACTTCATTGTTGTAATTATTCAGTCAGGCGGAAGCTCCTTGTGTTGAAACACGGTTTCACCAATTTTAAGGAGATATTGATTATTGGGGTGTCTTAAATTTTTTTAATGTTTATTATTTTGAGAGAGAGACAGAGTGCAAGCAGGGGAGGGGCAGAGAGAGAGACACACGCACAGAATCGGAAGCAGGCTCCAGGCTCCGAGCTGTCAGCACGGAGCCCATCGTGGGGCTTGAACCCAACCAACTGTGAGATCATGACCTGAGCCGAAGTCAAACGCTTAGCTGACGGAGCCCCCAGGCGCCCCCAGGGGGGTAAGTTATTTAAAAAATGAAACTAAATTATTATATGTGTGGATGACAAATTGACTGGACTATGAGGGGCCAACGGGTGCCACCTGAAATCTGTTGCGTGACTGAAATTCGTGATGACAGCATTCGGGAATAGGAGGAACTTCTACCTACCAACCGAGCCTCGCGTAGGGGAGAGACAGGAAGTAAGACGCCAAGGGGCTGGAGACGTGCCGCAGCGCCTGCCGAGAGCCGCCCGTGAACATCGCCCGGACGCTCCTCTCCAGAGCCTGGTACGCGAACGTGAGGGAATCCTGGAAGCCAGGCGATGAGAGGCGGTTAGAGGCACAAGGCACGACCCACGAAGCTATTATTTCTCAAAAGTCTTAGACCACCTAAAGGAAGCCCGTTCTGACAAGTACTTAAAAAAAAATAAAGCATTGATTCCAATCAATAGCTAAGATCACTTGGTGGGGGGCGGTCAGGGCAGGGCCGTCAGGGCACCGTCACAGCCCCGGGGCTCAGGCCAGCGGGCCAGGCCGGGTAGCCGGGCTTCTCCCGAACCAAGGTCAGGGTGGACTGCGCTCTGTGCTAACCAGAAGAGCGGAATGAAATTAAGTTAATGGATTTAAATAGCTTAAAAGTTCATTCGACGTAGAACTGATTATGGGGGGGGGGGCGTGTGCGCACCTGTGTTTGTGCATGTGTGTGCGTGCACGTGTGTCCATGCAGGTGTGTCCGTGCACGGGCATGGGCGTGGCCACGTGTGTGTCTATGGGCGTGCCTCTGCACCTGTGCATGTCTGTGCGTGTGTGCGTATTCTTCCCCTGAAAGAACTGGAACACCACCAAGATGCCAAAAATACCCCCCAGACCACAGCTGAGGGGAGGCGTGCCCAGCACGAGAGGTCGGCCGTGGGGCACCGCAGGGCGGACCAGGCCTCCGTGTGGGATGCTCAGTCGTCGGTAACGGGCCAGCGCAGACCCAGAACGGCCCCAGATAACCTGGCCACGGACTAGATCCATCCACGTCCAGCGGACACAACTCTAAATCCACCCGAGGGCGTCATGAGACCGAACAAGAATTCCGAGGCCAGAGCTGAGGGACAGCCCTGCACCGCCCGGATTCCGGAGAAGAGCCGGCTAAGGGCCCCGCAGGAAACGGCTGTCTCTGGTCCCCCTCCTGCCCACCCCCCCAGCAGGCTACACACACACAGGCCCAGCCTACCGCCCAGCTCTGCCTTGCTCATCCAGCCAGGCAGCATTTAATCAGCGCCTGCTGTGTGCCGGCACCGCGACAGGCCTCGGGAACATGAAGCCTGGACTTCCCTGTTTGCGAAGGAGACAGATCCAAATGACAAGGACAGGATGGTAAGGGCCCCAACAGAGGGTCCCCGGTCAGGACCGGCTCGGTGATCTGCGGAGCCCAGCGCAGAATGAAAGCACAGAACCCCTAGTTCAACAGTTAGTAGGAATCTTCACCCGGGTTAAAATTCTAACCCAGGGAAGGGGCCCTGCTCAGGGCGGCTACAGGCCCCGGCGTGCCCGCACCGGCTGCACGCCCACAGACAGACCTGCCCAGGCCCTGCCCGACTCCCAGAGGTGCCATCGAGACGCTGTCACGTGAACCCTCCTCCTGGCGTTAAGACCTCTTTCACAGTCCAACGCCTTCCCAAACCCCTCTGAGTACCTTGTATCCATGGTCTGGTTTTCCAAGCCGACGAGTCTACTCGTATTTCCATATGGCCCCAAACTTTCCCAACCCACTGCCAGACATACATGCTCACTGATGAAATACTACCTCCTGTTCAAGGCCTAAGGCAAACGCCACCTCTGCCATGCAGCCTCCTCAGATTGACAGCAAAGATGGAAGTTTGTCTCACAGGCAGAGTGTTCCCCGCCCGTGTGTTATTTGTTGCATACTACTTACGGATGGTTATCTGTGCACTTAATCGCCCCAATTAGACTGCTTTTCTCAAGGTCACAACCCACTTCCCTTTCATCTTATACGCCCAGTTGAGTGACACTTAACGTTTTATTGTTATTATTATTATCCTCGTTAACTTTTGAGAAGAGAGAGAGACAGAGCACGAGCAGGGGAGGGTCAGAGAGGGAGAGGGAGACACAGAATCGGAAGCAGGCTCCAGGCTCTGAGCTGTCAGCACAGAGCCCGACGAGGGGCTTGAACCCAAGAACTGTTAGGTCATGATCTGAGCCAAAGTTGGACACTTAACTAACTGAGCCAGCCAGGCCTCCGAGTGTCTGACACTTAGAAGGTGACCGCAAGATGGAGTTCACATACGGCGTCCGCCAGGGCCACCTCGGGCTCCGTGGGACTTGCCAAAGGCTACGAAGCTCCAGACCCACACCTCAGGATGGCCCTGGAGAAAGCCAGATTTGGAGGATATTTGCTGGACCCTTTTTGAGGACGCTCAGCGAACATTTAAACAGCCAGTGTGTCTGCGGGTCAAGGTCGCAGTGGGCAGCTCGCCCGTCTCCCCCCACAGGAAGCAGAGAACTCTTACCGAGGTCCAGGAATCCACGCGGAAGAACACTCCTCTTTCAGTATAGTTTATATTTTTTCCAACCTCTTTCGTTAGGGATGCGGTCAAATTCATGTGGAAATCGCTTTTCTGAACTTTTGGGCTGCTGAAAGGGAGAGCGACAAAACGGGACAGACTGAGAAAACACGAGGGCGACAAATGGCAGGTGCGAAGTCAGGTCCGTCACGGGCGGAGGACCGTAAATCCTGCTATCTGGAAGGCGAAGGGGAAAAACCTTCACAGGACATTCCACAGGATTTTAGTGAACACTCTAAAGGTTTAAGAGCCGGTGCTTGTCAAAAATGACTTCCTGGAGCCTCAGAGTCTTATGGCATGAATGGGGTGAACTTCCTCCCGATTACTTAAAACAAAACAAAACATGGTATTTCACTACTTCATGCAAATGGTCCAGAAACAGTCGGTAAGTAGGGCGCCTGGGTGACTCAGTCAGTTAAGCAGCCGACTTCGGCTCAGGTCATGATCTTACGGTTCGTGAGTTCAAGCCCCGCGTCGGGCTCTGTGCTGACGGCTCAGAGCATGGAGTCTGCTTCGGATTCTGTGTCTCCCTCTCCCTCTACCCCTCTCCCAACTCGCACTCTGTGTCTTTCTGTCCCTCAAAGATAAATAAAACACATACACAAAAAAAACTTACTTAACAAAAAGAAATGGTAGGTATTTGGGACGCTGGTACACAGGCACACTGATGCATCTTCAAAGACACACGAGAACGAATCATACAATAAAAGTACGTTTTCAAAGTCATATGTTTTAAGAGACAACAGACTGGATGCCCAGAGGAGCCGGACAGAGAAGCTGGGGGGGGACAGGAAGCAACCAGGGGCCCGTGTACCACACCAGCCGGCGTCGGGCCTCTGACAATCTAGACATTATAAGCCTGAGCCAGGGGCATTCAGTTCAGTTTCATTAAAAGAAAAAAAGACTTACCTAATTTAAATAACCTAAAGGCTGAGGGCTTAACTGAGCCTTCCTGCGCGTTCCTGTTCTGCAGCTCTCTACGCTCTCTCTTACCTGAGGGGCCGTCACCTCAGTGTCGCCGAGCATCTACCCCTTGCTCACCCTGAAATACCCGCTGAAACACCACTTGGTCACCTAGGGCTCTGCTGTGACGGGGTCACGACACTCCGCGGCACGGCCCTTTCCTTCCTGATAGCGGAGGGTATTTACAAGTTTTGTTCGGTGCCATCCACCTGCCGGGGGCAGACCCCGGGGGGGGGGGCAGCCAGGGTTTCTGCCCTGCTCACACGAGGCCTCGAAGCTAAGCCAGCTCCGGGAGCCAGCGATGAGGAAATACTCTTTTTTTTTTTTTCACTGATACGTAGGATATGAATACAGTTATAAGTGCGTGTGGTCGGGACAGGACCCCAGCAGGGATCCCCACCCCCCTCCTTCAGAATACAAGTCAGGCCCTCTGGCCCTCTGCCTCCGAACCACCTGAGAACCTTCTCCTCACCGTGTCTCATCGAGGACTGCTTTTCCAGGCTGAAATTTGGGGAAAGTTTAGGAGTACTGACACTGATAGTACAAATACTATGAACTACCATTTTGATTCTTTGGGGAGTCATTACCGATGTGCTAACTGCTCTACACCCATTCCTGCACGAAACCCAGGCCACGGTTCTGGAAAGACAAATGTTATGTTTTTTCTCTATTTTGCCAAAGGAGGAAAGTTGTACCTCAAAAAAATTAAGCAACTGGTTTGAAAGTCACACGGCCATCAAGTGGGGGTCCTGGGATTTGAACCTACGTATCGGTCTGTCCACAAATCCCGTGTTTTCAGGTCGACTGAGCACCCCCCTCCGCATGCTCCTTGTTGTGGCCTTCTTTCTCTAGAACGATTTTGGAATCCACTTACCCCGGGGCGCTGGTTTGCTGGCCGCCGCAGGCAATGAACAGAGGGTTCTCGGGCAGACTGCAGTCGCTGGGGAAACAGATGCATCAGGCGTTTTTCTACCACCTTCTTTCCAGACACGAATTTTACTGAGAATCGGTGGTACGCTTGAAGCTGCCTCCAAAGTCTTAGTCTAGAGGCGTTTGTGATGGGGCCAGACACGCTGCTGAAGGACCAGCCTTCTTGGTGAGGGTGGACGAGCCGACTGCAGGCGGCTCGGTGGTAACACAGGCAGCCCCATGCCCCGCTCACCCCACCCCTCGCCCCCTCCCCCCTGCCGTGAACCTGCCCTGCTCACCCCACCCGACGCCCCGTCCCCCCTGCCATGCACCTGCCCCGCTCACCCCACCCCACGCCCCCTACCCCCCTGCCGTGCACCTGCCCCGCTCACCCCACCCCACGCCCCCTCCCCCCTGCCGTGCACCTGCCCCGCTCACCCCACACCGCCCTCCTCCCTCCCATGCACCTGTTCTGCTGACCCACGCTGCTACGAACCCTCCCTCTGGGAAGTGGAGACAAAAATAATCGGATTCCCGACAGCACCCCTCTCTGCCCAATGATGCCCACGTATGGCCGAATAGGTCTTGCTTTCCTCATCTCATCCCTCTAAAAACAAAGATTTGTAAACTGACGCAGCTGCTGGGGGAAGGTAAGAGGGAAACTTTCCCTCTCCCTCTGGAAGAAAGCACTAAGCAAGGGAGTATTACATGACAACGGCCCGTTCTAGGGGCACCCGGGTGGCTCAGTCGGTTGAACGTCAGACACCAGCTCAGGTCATGATCTCAGGGTTCGTGAGTCTGAGTCCCGTACTGGGTTCAGAGCCCACTTCCAATCTTCTATCCGCCTCTCTGCCCCTGCCCTGCTCACGCTCTCTCAAAAGTAAATAAAATACTTTAAAAAAAAAAAAAAAAGAGTCTGTTCTAGAGAAAGACCACGGCAGTTGAGAGTCCACCCTATGGGGTGAGAACTGGTCACGTGACAAGGAATTCAGAAAAAGAGGGGGGAAGAAGCTGAAGGCAAACATCTATCAAAATCCTTGCTCTCAGGGGCCAGCTTTCAGCTTCAGAAAATGTTCTGCCTCAAATTCTCTGTCCTCCAACAACAGGATTCGGACGGCAGCCTTACAACAAGAACACTACGGTTACGAATCATTTTTGAACCGTGCGGAGCTCTGGCTAGAAACAGAACCACCATTCTTCCACTGTTTCTTTAGGAAGACGCACTAGGAGTTTAGAGCATCAAATCTGCTTTGGACGATAATTATAAGTAAGCTGGGAAATCTCATGACAGCGTACACGTTGTTTCTTCCACTCATGAATTTGCGTCCTCTTTCTTTGGACCCCTTCTCCAAATTCCCCATCAAGTTCCACATATTCTGATGAATCTTCCTCTGTGTGTGAGAAGAGCGAATCAATTCATGGAATTTTCCGCCTTGATAAATTAGAACAGGGATCAAGAGACAAATCTGTTTCTTCTCAAATAGTTCTAATTAAAGGGTAAGGTCTAGCCATCCATACCTATTTGGACAACCTACCCAAAACAAACACCAAAACTGTTCTTCGCTTTGGGATAATTACACATGGACTTTATAAAACAAATAAATGTTGGGGCACTTGGCTGACTCAGTCTGAAGAGCATGCAACTCTTGACCTCGGGGTTGTGAATTCATGTCCCATATTGGGTGGAGAGATCACTTATACAAAAAATCTTCAGGGGCACCTGGGTGGCTCAGTCGGCTAAGTATCCAACTTTGGCTCAGGTCATGATCTCATGATTCATGGGTTTGAGCCCCACATCGGGCTTGCTGCTGTCAGCGCAGAGCCTGCTTTAAATCCTCTGTCCCTCTCTCTCTACCCCTCCCCTGCTTGGACGCTCTCAAAAAAATAAATAAAACTGAGCTTGAGTGGCTCAACTGGTTAAGTGTCGGACTCTTGATTTCAGCTCAGGTCCATGAGTTCGAGCCCCAATCAGGCTCTGTGCTGACAGCTCAGAGCCTGGAGCCTACCTTGGAACCTGTGTCTCCCTCTCTCTCTGCCCCTCCCCTATTCACTCTCTTTCTCTCTCAACAACAAACATTAAAAATTTTTTTAAACATCTGAATCATAGGGGTCCCAGAAGATGAAGAGACAGAAAAAGAGGTAGAAGGGTTACATGAGCAAATCATTGCAGAAAAGTTTCCTAACCTGGGTAAAGACACAGACATCAAAATCCAGGAAGCACAGAGAATTCCCATTAGATCCAACAAAAACCAACCAACAAGGCATATCATAGTCAAATTCACAAATACTCAGGCAAGGAAAGAATCATGAAAGCAGCAAGGGAAAAACAGTCCTTGACCTACAAGGGAAGACAGATCAGGTTTGCAGCAGACCTATCCACAGACACTTGGCAGGCCAGAAAGGAGAGGCAGGATCTATTCAATGTGCAGAGTTGGAAAAATATGCAGCCAATAATTCTTTATCCAGCAAGACTGTCATTCAAAATAGAAGGAGAGAGAAAAAGTTTCCCAGACAAACAAAAACAAAAGGAGTTTATCATCACTAAACCAGCCCGGCAAGAAATTTTAAGGGGGACTCTCTGAAGGGAGAAAAGACAGAAAAGAAAAAAAAAAAAAGATCAAAAGCAACAAAGACTAGAAAGGACTAGAGAACACCACCAGAAACTCCAATTCTACAGGCAACATAATGGCAATAAATTCATATCTTTCAGTACTCACTCTAAATGTCAATGGACTAAATGCTCCAATCAAAAGACATAAGGCAACACACTGGACCAGATGGACTTAACAGACATATTCAGAACATTTTATCCTAAAGCAGCAGAATACACATTCTTCTCAAGTGCACGTGGAACATTCTCCAGAATAGATCACATACTCGATACAAATCAGCCCTCAGCAAGTACAAAAAGATTGAGATCATACCATGCATGTTTTCAGACCACAATGCTAGGAAACTTCAAATCAACCACAAGAAAAATTTGGAAAGACAACAAATACTTGGAGACTAAAGAATATCCACTAAAGAACTGAATAGGCTAACCAAGAAGTTAAAGAGGAAATTAAAAAGTACATGGACGCTAAGGAAAATGATAACACCACAGCCCAAAACCTCTGGGATGCAGCAAAGGCAGTCATAAGAGGGAGTATATAGCAATCCAGGCCTTCCTAAAGAAGGAAGAAAGGTCTCAGATACACAATCTAACCTTACACCTTAAAGAGCTGGAAAAAGAAAAGCAAATAAAACCCCAAAATAGAAGAAGACAGGAAATAATAAGGATTAGAGCAGAAATCAATGCTATCAAAATCAAAAAAACAGTAGAACATATCAATGAAACCAGAAGCTGGGGCTTTCAAAGAATTAACAAAATTGATAAACCCCTAGCCAGTTTGATCAAAAAGAAAAAGGACCCAAATAAATAAAATCAAGAATAAAAGAAGAGAGATCACAACAAACACTGCAGAAACAAAACTAAAAAGAAAATATTATGAGCAATTATATGCCAATAAAATGGGCAATCTGGAAGACATGGACAAATTCCTAGAAATATACAAACTACCAAAACTGAAACAAAAAGAAATAGAAAATTTGAACAGACACATAACCAGTAAAGAAATGGAATTAGTAATCAAAGATCTCCCAACAAACAAGAGTCCGGGGCCAGATGGCTTTCCAGGGGAATTCTACCAGACATTTAAATAAGAGCTAACACCTATTCTTTTGAAGCTGTTCCAATAAACAGAAATGGAAGGAAAACTTCCAAACTCATTCTATGAACCCAGCACTATCTTGATTCCAAAACCAAAGATCCCACTAAAAAGGAGAACTACAGACCAATTTCCCTGATGAACATGGATGCAAAAATCCTCAACAAGACACTAGCCAACCAGATCCAACACTACATTGAAGAATTATTTACCACGACCAAGTGGGATTTATACCTGGGATGCAGGGCTGGTTCAATATCTGCAAAACAATCAATGTGATTCATCACATCGATAAAGGAAAAGACAAGAACCACATGATCCTCGCAATAGATTTAGAGAAAGCATTTGACAAAATACAGCATAATTTCCTGATAAAAACCCTCAAGAAAGTAGGGATAGAAGGATCATACCTCAAGATCATAAAAGCCATATATAAAAGACACACCACTAATATCATCCTCAATGGGGAAAAACTGAGAGCTTCCCCCTAAGGTCAGGAACAAGACAGGGATGTCTACTCTTGCCACTGTTATTCAACATAGTATTGGAAGTCCTAACCTCAGCAATCAGACAACACAAAGGAACAAAAGGCATCCAAATAAGTAAGGAGGAAGTCGAACTTTCACTCGTTGCAGATGACATGATCCTCTATATGGAAAACCCGAAAGATTCCACCAAAAAACTGCTAGAACTGATCCATGAATTCAGCAAAGTCACAGGATAGAAAATCAATGCACAGAAATTGGTTCCATTCCTACACGCCAATAATGAAGCAACAGAAAGAGAAATCAAGGAATCGATCCCATTTACAATTGCACCTAAAACCATAAAATACCTAGGAATAAACCTAACCAAAGAGGTGAAAAATCTATACACTGAAAACTATAGAAAGCATCTGAAAGAAATCGAAGAAGACACAAAAAAATGGAAAAATATTCCATGCCCCAGATTGGAAGAACAAATGTTGTTAAAATGTTGATACTACCCAAAGCAATCTACATATTCAATGTAATCTCTATCAAAATAACACCACCATGCTTCAGAGAGCTAAAACAAACAATCCTAAAATTTGTATGGAACCACAAAAGACCCTAAATAGCCAAAGATCCCAAAAAGCAAAGCTGGAGGCATCACAATCCTGGACTTCAAGCTGTATTACAAAGCTGTAATCATCAAGACAGTATGGTACTGGTACAAAAACAGACTCTCAGATCAATGGGAAAGAATAGAGAACCCAGAAATGGACCCACAAATGTATGGCCAACTCATCTTTGACAAAGCAGGAGAGAATATCCAATGGAATCAAGACAGTCTCTTCAGCAAGTGGTGTTGGGAAAACTGGACAGTAACATGCGGAAAAATGAACCTGGAGCACTTTCTTACACCAGACGCACAAATAAACTCAAAATGGATGAAAGACCTAAACGTAAGACAGGAAGCCATCAAAACCCTAGAGGAGAAAGTAGGCAAAAACCTCTCTGACTTTGTCCGCAACAAGTTCTTACTCAACACGTCTCCAGAGGCAAGGGAAACGAAAGCAAAAATGAACTATTGGGACCTCATCGAAATAAAAAGCTTCTGCACAGCAAAGTAAATAATCAGCAAAACTAAAAGGCAACCGACGGAATGGGAGAAGATATTTGCAATTGACGTATCAGATAAAGGACGTATCCAAAATCTATAGAGAACTTATCAAACTCAACACTCCAAAAACAAATAATCCAGTGAAGAAATGGGCAAAAGACATGAATAGACACTTCTCCAAAGAAGATATTCAGCTGTCTTCTTACTCAGCATATTCATCATCAGGGAAATACAAATCAAAACCACAATGAGATACCACCTCACGCCCATCAGAATGGCCGACATTAACAACTCGGGCAAAAAATGCACGTTGCCGAGGATGCGGAGAAAGAGGATCTCTTTTGTGCTGCCGGTGGGAACGCAAACTGGTGCAGCCGCTCTGGACAACAGTATAGAGGGTCCTCAAAAAATTAAAAATACAACTACCCTACGACCCAGCAATTGCACTACTAGGTATTTATCCAAGGATACAGGTGTGCTATTTCAAAGGGGCACATGCGCCCCAATGTTCATAGAAGCGCTATCAACAATATGGAAAGAGCCCAAACGTCCATCAATGGATGAATGGATAAAGAAGATGTGGCAGATATAAACAATGGAGTATTACTCGGCAATCAAAAAGACGAACTCTTGTCATTTGCCGCTACGTGGACGGAATTAGAGGGTATCGTGCTAAGCAAAATTAGAGAAAGACAAATATCATATGACTTCGCTCATATGTGTAATTTAAGATACATAACAGATTAACATAAGGGGAGGCAAGCAAAAATAATATACAAACAAGGAGAGGGACAAAACCTAAGAGACTCTTAAATACAGAGAACAAACTGTGGGTTGCTGGAGGGGTTGTGGGTGGGGGTATGGGCTAGATTAGCAAGGGACATTAAGGAAGGCACTTGTTGGGATGAGCACTGGGTGTTACACATAGGGGATGAATCACTGGAATCTACTCCTGAAATCATTATAGCACTGTGTGCTAACTACCTTGGATATAAATTTAAAAATTAATTTTAAAAATGTTTTAATTAAAAAGATATAAAATCTTTAAGACAGATGCAGGTCGTTGACACTCATGTGACCAACATAAACTTAACTTCCTTCCCAATAATAATTATAATACTAGTAGCCAACATTTATGAAGTGCTTCCTACACGCTGAACCATTGACACGAGTGACCTCAGGTACTCCTCCCAGCGACCCCGTGGTAAAGATAGACTTATTTCTGTCCCTGTCTCGCAGATGAGAAAACAAAGCTTAGGGAGGTTAGCTACTTGCTTGTGATAACTCAGCAGTGAGTGGCAGGCCTGGAAAATTCCAAAGCGCATCCTCTACCATCGTGTGCACCCAAACACCCACGGCCACAGAAGGCGAACTTGGAGATTTCACTGGAGGCTTATTTCACTATTAAAAACGTCATTTGTTGGAGTCTTTATCTCACTGTTCCCCAGCTGCTGAAAACAGGTTTAATATTTACAGCCTTGGGGCGCCTGGGTGGCTCAGTCGGTTAAGCGACCGACTTCGGCTCAGGTCATGATGTTGCAGTCCATGAGTTCAAGTCCCGCGTCAGGCTCTGTGCTGACAGCTCAGAGCCTGGAGCCTGCTTCGGATTCTGTGTCTCCCTCTCTCTCTGCCCCTCCCCCACTCATGCTCTGTCTCTGTCTCAAAAATAAATAAACGTTAAAAAAAAATTTACAGCCTAACGTCAAATTTATCATGCAATGGAATTCTGTTCCAAATCACAATATGTAATTATGGTTAACATTCTTTGAATATTAAAAAACTCTTTATTTTTTTCATGTTTGTTTATTTTTGAGAGACAGAGACACAGAGCATGAGCAGGAGATGGGTAGAGAGAGAGACACACACACAATCTGAAGCTGCTCCAGGCTCTGAGCTGTTCGCACAGAGCCCAACACAGGGCTTGAACCCACAAACTATGAGATCATGACCTGAGCCTACATCAGATGCACAACCCACTGAGCCACCCAGGTGCCCTGAATACTAGCAAATGTTTTTACGGGCAAAGGAATAGCACGCAGCATATAGTATCCCAGAGCTACACATATTTGCGCCTCTCCAATATATGCCCCAGCCCTACACACCTTACCCAGGGCAGCCGTCTAGCACAGATCCGGCCCTAGAACCCTCTTTCCCACTGCCTGGTCTGCACGCTGCTCCCCCTCCAGACCACACCCCGCCCCACCTAGCTGGGCAGCGCAGGGGCTGCATCCTCAGCCGGGTGGTTGCAAGCCGGCTCCGAGAGGAGCCTTGACTCCCTCCTACAGCACGGAGACTCTGGGAGCCCAACGGTCGCCTGCAGCTGGACGTAGGCTGGTCGGCCCCAGCCCACACGCCCCAGTCGGAGGCCCTGATTAACACTCGTCCTGCCCACGCAGGGCGGGAGCCGGCGCTCCAGAGGCTCCCCGCCAGATGGCTGTGATTTACGAACGCGTCTGCGTCGCATTTTACTGTGCAGGAGGGGGTCGGCGCAGCGGCCTCTGACAGCCCTTAACCCTGAGATGGCAGCAGGTGGAGAGGAGGCTGGCTGCGCCCCGGCTGCGGAGCCTGCGCGCAGCTCGGGTCCTCCCCGAAGAGGGGACACGGCCCGGGAGTGCACAGGGGGCCCTCCTACTGACCACGGGTCTGCAGGATCCGCCTCTCCGTCCCTAAAACCGGAGACGGCAGCACGTGTAACCAGACGGGAGCGCGTCCGAGTTTGGAGGTGAGCGAGCTCCCTTCTCTCCCTCCTTGGTTCCGATAGGCTAGCACGTCACGAGGCCTTTGCGTTTGATCAGGGGGAAACCTGACAGCAACGGGGGGAAGGGAGGGGCAGGGCAGGGGAGCCGGGTACAAGCAGAGCCCGCTCTCACCTGGTCCCGTTCTCTAACATGAAGCTGGTCAGCCGGTAGATGTTGGTGGACCAGTAGGCCATGTCATCCAACCCCCCCAGGAAATAGTCCTGGAACTGTTCCACCAAAAACGGGGACTTTCTGGAATAAGTGGGATAAAGCTACGGCAGAGCAAAGAGAACAAGCCATCACTAAGTGCTTTTGCGGTGTCTTCGGAATCCTTTCAACGGAGATCTTGCAGAATGAAGCCTTTACCTTGGAAACAGCAAGGATCTCGCCATACCTGCAACATGAAGGACAATTTGGCCCGTGAGTTGCGGTTTGTACAAAGAAGCGAAGCGAACGATGAGGAAAAAAACTCCACCGACACGTAGCTACTATTATGTAACTGCCTTTGAATAAGCAAAATCCCGTAAATCCCGTAGCTCGGGAAACTAAAAGGTCTGAAAGCGCACTGAGGAGGTCACCCTGAGGTCAGTCGCAAGCTTCCCTCTGGGCGACACCTACATTTCCAAGAACTGGAGGTATGCACAGTCAACGATCGCACTTTTGGTGATGACGTCTCGGCCATAGAGCTTCTTATAAATGTTCAGTAGATCTTCGACGGGCACGTACCTGAGAAAGGCATCAGAATAAAAGAAGATTCTGAAGTTAAAGATAATATGGGCAGCAAGGGCAGCTACTGGGTTTTTTTTTAAGGCATCTTTTTTCTGTGAGATTTTCTTTTATTTTTTTATAGAATTTATTGTCCTATTGGCTTACAGACAACACCCAGTGCTCATCCCAATGAGTGCTCTCCTCAATGCCCATCACCCATTTTCCCCTCTCCCCCTCCTCCCATCAACCCTTAGTTTGTTCTCTATATTTAAGAATGTCTTACGGTTTGCCTCCCTCCCACTCTGTTTGTAACTATTTTTTCCCCTTTCCCTCCCCCGTGGTGTTCTGTTAAGTTTAAGACCCACATATGAGTGAAAACATATGGTATCTGTCTTTCTCTGACTTATTTCACTCAGCGTAATACCCTCCGGTTCCATCCATGTTGCCGCAAATGGCATGATTTCATTCTTTCTCATTGCCAACTAGCATTCCATTGTATATGTAAACCACATCTTCTTTATCCATCCATCGGTTGATGGGCATCTAGGCTCTTTCCATAATTTGGCTGTTGTTGGAAGCGGAGCAGCTACTCTTTACTCCATGATTATTTTGTGCTGGGCATTATGCAACGGGCTTTCCATGAACTATTTAATCCTACCTACAAGCCTAGATGCTTGGTGTTCCTGCGTGACATTAGAGGAAGCTAAAGCACAGAAAAGTGAATTGATTTCCCCAAAGAGGCACAGCAAACTGGTCCCTTAATCCAATATTTATGAAGGTACATTCGAAGACAGGACACTAACTCCAATGTGTAAGAAGAATTAGTCTTGTGAGTTCACAGTTCAAGGAGCAATATATTTTTATTCTTTTGAGTGCTGATTATTAAAAGTTATTATTTTTAAACACTGAAATTGGGGGCACCTGGGTGGCTCAGTCTGTTGAGCATCTGAGTTCGGCTCAGGTCATGATCTCATGGTTCGTGAGTTCAAGCCCCACATCGGGCTCTGTGCTGACGGCTCAGAGCCTGAAGCCTGCTTTGGGTTCTGTAGTTCCCTCTCTCTCTGCCCCTGCCCAAAATCGCACTCTGTGTGTGTGTGTGTGTCTCTCTCTCTCAAAAATGAACGAACATTAAAAAATATTTTTAAAAAAATACCAAAAATGGCTTCTCACCCCAACATCCTGGTTTTAGCCCACACAGTGTGAGATGGTAAAAAGAATTCTAAGTCAGGTTTTTGATTCACAGATACTCCTTATTTCAGTCAAAAGAGCAGCATACTTTAGATTAATGCTGAACCATCTTCCGTTTTCACTTCTGAAGCCTTAGAATACACCAGATAGAACCAAATAAAACCCACGTTTAGTATATTTATGAGGAAAAAAGATCTATGGAAAAATCCATTTTTTATTTTACAAGAGCCCCAGAGGGGTCCTCCCAATAAAAATAGCTCCGGGCTGGACAAAATAACAAAAATATTTTTTTAGATGAATCGCCAAGCTAGCAAGAAAGTGAAAATTTTCCGAAGGTCAAAATAAATGGAAACGGGAAACTCAAAGAGGTAAGCAGGCGGAGAAGCCAGGCTTTGCCCTGAGCTCTTAGCGACTTTTCAAGGCTGCATGGGACGCAGGAGATGTGGGCTCAAGAACAGAAACCAGCCAGAGCGGCCCATGTTGAAGGAGACTCTGAACTAAAGGATAGCCTTCTGCGTGAGTACTAGCTAGAAACAAACCTAACCTATCAAGAAGGTCAGCAAAGAAACTGACAATGAATAAAGGGGAAAAGACATAGATCTCCCCCTAAAATTGTTAACTACCACCAGTCCTGCCAATGTTCTATCCTGCATTTGTGCTGTCTCTGTAGGCAAGAAAACCCGCAAGGGCTGAATGGAACTCAGTATGGTCCTAGGTTAACAGTGCTCCCAGGGAGCCTGCAGAAGTCAAAACAAACCCTCCCAGGAGAAATGCAACTCTAAGTCCAGCCATGAGTAATTCAAGCATCATGGGACATAACCAAGAAAGGCAACGTAAGGACAGTGACAGTTGCTAAAGTAGACTTGAAGGCAACAAGCATTCACTGGAGATGAAGAGGGTCACTACATCATGAGGAAAACGGTTCAATTCATCAGAAAGACGTAAGATTTTTCAACTTGAATGTACCTGACAATATATCTTCAAAACGTATATAGAGCAAATTGACAGAGCTTTAAGGACAATGGGAAAAATCCACCATCACCAGGGGAAATTTTTTTAAACAAATTTCTCTCTCAGTCATTATTAGATTGACCTAATATAAAATAAAAAGCCTATTTATAATTTGAACAGTAAATTTAATAAGCTTAAGCTAATAAACATACATATAGCATTAGACCAAAAATTGGAGAACATTCTTTTCAAGCACATATGGATTATTTTTGAATTGATCATACGTTAGACCTTAATCAAGGCTCAATGGGAGACTCCTGGCCATGACTGCAGAGGAGTAAAAGGACCCTAAATTGATCTCGTCCCATGGATACAACTAGACAACACTCGCAGGAGTGCAAACGACCCAGAAAATGACCAAAAGACTGGCAGAAGAATCTCCACAACAAAATGTAGAGAATGGGCCACATTAAAGTGGGTAGAAAGGGTAGAGACACGGTGGGGGCTAAACCCTGCAGGTCCGGCCGCCACAGGGAAGAAGCCACGGTTCCAGGGAGGGGGTGAGAAGCAGATTATCACGCTGGGGAGCCTAGCTGGTTCCTTGAAAATGGACGAACTCCTCACCAGAGTCACCAAAAAGAGAGAGAGAGACAGAGAGAGATCATAAATAAACAAAAAGTCCCCCAAAGAGGAGAAGTAACAACTGATGCCACAGAAACACGAAGAATTGCAAGAGAATATTATGAAAAATTATATGACAAGTTGGACAATCTAGAAGAAATGGATAAATTCCTAGAACATATAACCTACCAAAACTGAATCAGGAAGAAGTAGAAAATTCAACAGATTACCAGCAATGAAATTGAGTCAGTAATCAAGAAACCCCCAATAACGGAAGTCCAGAACCAGAAGGCTTCACAGGCAATTTCTACCAAGCATACGAAGAAGAGTTAATACCTATTCTTCTCAAACTATTATAAAAAATAGAAGATGAAAGAAAACTTCCAAATTCATTCTATGAGGACAGCATTACCTCGATACCAAAAGCAGATAAGGACACCACTAAAAGACAGAGGTACAGGCCAATATCTGATGAGCACAGATGCAAAAACCTTCAACAAAATACTAGCAAACCAAATCCAACAATACATTAAAAAAAATTCACCAATAAATCAAGTAGGATTTATTCCTGGCTTGAAAGGGTGGTTCTGTAGTCACAGCATCAATGTGACATATCGTATCAATAAAAGAAAGAATAAAAGCCTTAGGATCATTTCAACCGATGCAGAAAAAGCATTGGACAAAGTACAACATCCATTCATGATAAAAACACTCCACAAGACAGGTTTAGAGGGAACATACCTCAACATAATAAAGGCCATATATGAAACACCCACTGTGAACATCATAATCAATGGTGAGAAACTGCGAGACTTTTCTCTAAGGTCAGGAACAAGACGGGGATGTGCACCCTCACCACTGTCATTTAACACAGTACTGGAAGTTCCAGCCACCGCAATTGGACAACATAAATAACAGGTATCCAAATTGGTAAGGAAAAAGTAAAACAATCACTATTTGCAGATGCCACGATCCTATATACAGACAACCCTAAAGACACCACCAAAAAAGTACTAGAGATGATGAATTCAGTAGGATCACAGGATACAAAAGTCAACGTACAAAATTCTGTTGCATTTCTATATGCTAATAATGAAGTAGCAGAAAGAGAAACTAAGAAAATGATCCCATTTACAATTTCACCAAAAGCAATAAAAATCTAGGAACTAAAGAGGTGAAAGATTTGTACTCTGAAAACTATAAAATACTGATGAAAGAAATTGAAGATGACACACAAAAAAATGGAAAGACATTCCAGGCTCATGAATCAGAAAAACAAATATTGTTCAAATGTGTATACTACTACTCAAGTCAATCTACACATTTGATGCAATCCCTATCAAAATACCAACAGCATTTTCACAGAGCTAAAACCAACAGTCCTAAAATTTGTATGGAACCACAAAAGACCCTGAAGAGCCAAAGCAATCTTGAAAGAGAAAAGCAAACCTGGAGGCATCACAATTCCAGACTTCAAGTTATATTTCAAAGCTGCACTAATCAAAACAGTATGGTACTGGCACAAAAACGGACATAGCTCAATGGAACGGAATAGAAAACCCAGAAGTGAACCCACAACTATATGGTCCATTAATCTTTGACAAAGCAGGAAAAGACTATCCAATGGCAAAAGACAGTCTCTTCAACAAATGGTGTTGGGAAAACTGGACAGCAACGTGCAGAAGAATGAAACTGGACCACTTCCTTACATCACACACAAAAATAAACTCAAAATGGATTAAAGAGAGGCACCTGGGTGGCTCAGTTGGTTGGGCAGCCGACTTCGGCTCAGGTCATGATCTCACGGTCTATGAGTTCGAGCCCTGCGTCAGGCTCTGTGCTGATGGCTCAGAGCCTGGAGCCTGCTTCAGATTCTGTGTCTCCCTCTCTCTGTGCCCTTCCCCTGCTCATGCTCTGTCTCTATGTCTCTCAAAAATAAATGCATGTTAAAAAAATTTTTGAAAAAATGGATTAAAGACCTAAATGTGAGATCTGATAAAAAGCCTAGAAGGAATCACAGGCAGTAATTTCCCTGACATCAGCCATAGCAACATTTTTCTGATAGGTTTCCTGAGGCAAGAGACATAAAAGCAAAAATAAACAATTGGAACTTCAGAAAATAAAAAGCTCTGCACAGCAACGGAAACACTCAGCAAAGCTAAAAACATCCTACTGAATGGGAGAAGATATTTTCAAATGACATATCTGATAAAGGGTTAGTATCCACAATATATAGAAGAACTGATATAAGTCGACATCAAAAAAACAAATAATCCAATTTAAAAATGGACATAGAACACGGACATTTCTCCAGAGGAGACATCCAGATGGCCAACAGACACATGAAAATGTGCTCCACATCACTCATCATCAGGGAAATACAAGTCAAAACTACAATGAGATACCACCTCACACCTGTCAGAATGGCTAAAACCAACAACACAAGAGACAACAGGTGCTGGCGAAGATGTGGAGAAAAAGGAACCTCATGCACGGTTGGTGGGAATGCAAACCGGTGCAGCCGCTGTGGAAAATAGTGCGGAGTTTCCTCAAAAAGGTAAAAATAGAACCACCCTGCAATCCGGCAACTGCACGACAGGGTATTTACCCACAGGATACAGAAATACCAGTTCAAAGGGATACATGCAACCCCGCGTTTATAGTAGCATTATCTACAATAGCTGAATTAGGGAAGCAGCCCAAGTGTCCATCAACTGATGAATGGATAAAGAAGGTTACACGATGGAATATTAATTGGCTATAAAAAAGAAAGAAATCTTGTCATCTGCAACAGCGTGGAGGGATCTAGAGAGTATAACGCTAAAGCGAAATAAGTCCGAGAAAGACAAATACCATAGGTCATTCATATGTGGAATTTAAGAAACAAAATAAATGAACAAAGGAAAAAAAAAAGAGAGAAAACAAGAAACCGACTCTTAACTATAGAGAAGAAACTGATGATTACCAGAGGGGAGGTTGGTGGAGGGATGGGTGAAATAGATGAAGGGGAGTAAGAATACACATACCATGGTGAGCACTGAGTAATGTACAGAATTGCTGAGTCACCATATTGTACACTAATATAACACTAGGTTAACAATAGTGGAATTAATTTAAAAACTTTTAAAAAAGACTCCACAAATTTTGTAAGAACTGAAAAAAATTAATATATGAGTAAAAAGTAATGAAAGAGAACACATATTAATAGAGGATCAATAAAGCCAAAAGTTCATTCATTAAAATAATAAACCTGAGGGGCGCCTGGGTGGCTCAGTCGGTTGAGCGTCCAACTTCAGCTCAGGTCATGATCTCACGGTCTGTGAGTTCCAGCCCCATATCGGGCTCTGTGCTGACGGCTCAGAGCCTGGAGTCTGCTTCAGATTTTGTGTCTCCCTCTCTCTGCCCTTCCCCTGCTCATGCTCTGTCTCTATGTCTCTCAAAAATAAATAAAATGTTAAAAATTAAAAAAAAATAAACCTGAAAAATATTATTTGAGATTAATTGCCAAAGTTGTAAGAAAAAACAGAATAAAGGACATTTATGGATAACAAGGGAACACAAGTACAAATAAAAGAAAAAAAAATATTATGAATAACCTTATGGTACAGTGTTTAAACAGAGGAAATGGAAAAAGCCCTAGAAAAATAAAACTCCTTAAAAAGAAGTTAAAAAACTCCATAGTCCTATAACCATTACAGAAGTTTTTAAGAAATCCCTAGAAAGAACACCTGGCCTATAGAGCCTTTCAAAGTCTACCAAACGTTCAGGCAAACAAAGTTTTGATCTTACGCAGACTTCCAGAGAACAGAAAAGGAAGGAACACTCTCCACCAGATGTCAAGAAGTCAGCCCAACCTTGACACCAAAACCAAACAAAGACAGAAGAAAGGAAAATCACAGTACAAGTTCACCTATATAGAAAAATGCAAAAGCCCAGGCAGCAAGAGATGGAACAAATATTAAAAAGAAAATAAGCTATGGCAAAATTGGTTTGTCCCAGGAACTAAACTTGATTAAACGTTAGCAAATAGATTAGTAGAATCACTGTATTAACAGATTAAGAAAAAGAGAACTATTTCAACAAACGCAGAGTAAGAGTTCAATATATAAGAAGTTAATTCATAATAAAGACTACTAGCAAACTAAAATAGAAGGGAACTGCCTTAAGTTGATAACAGACAGTCGCAAAAACCCACAGCCAACATGATCTGTGATGAAATTTTGAAACCATTCTCTTCATGATCACAAACAAGGTAAGTGCTCAGCATCACTCCTATTGAACTCAAAACATTAGGCAGTGTGATGCAGCAGAAAAAGAAACTTATAAGAAAAAGGAAAAGCAGAGTGGTCACAATTTGTAGATGAGGCATTATGAGTCTGCGGTAAATTCAAAAGCATCTCCAGATACATTTGAATTAGTAAGAGAGCTTAGAAATGTTGCTGGATACAAAAATCAAAATGAGAAAGTCACTTGCATTTCTATACAGCAACAATCAATTAGGAAATAGAACGGAGACCGAAGGTTACCATTTATGGTAGCAAATCAAAAGTCTCTGCAGCTAAATGAAATAAAATATGTAAGACCTTGATGACAAAACATGAAACTTTAAAGTCGTTGAAGAAGACTTAAAGAAAATACATAGCAGATTTATGGCTGAGAAGACTCGATATTGCAAAGTTGTTAATTCTCTTCCAATGGATCTCTAGATTCAATAAAATTCTAATCAAAATTCCAACAATATTTTTCTTAGAACATGGCAGCTTGCTCCTATCACTTTATTTGAAAGCGCTGAGGCAAAAGAATATGCAAGGCATGTCTGAAGAAAAAGGACGGACTGAGAAACCAGCCCTACTACCTGTCAAGATGTATTATAAAGCCACTGTAATTTTTAAAAATCAGTATTGCTGGGGCG
This sequence comes from Paguma larvata, assembly GCA_030068075.1. Lineage (NCBI taxonomy): Eukaryota > Metazoa > Chordata > Mammalia > Carnivora > Viverridae > Paguma > Paguma larvata. The sequence goes on from CM057829.1 coordinate 23,268,997, forward strand.
CCTAGGTGGCTCAGTCGGTTAAGTGGCCGACTTCGGCTCAGGTCATGATCTCACGGTCTGTGAGTTCAAGCCCCGCATCGGGCTCTGTGCTGACGGCTCAGAGCCTGGAGCCTGCTTCAGATTCTGTATCTCCCTCTCTCTCTGCCCTTCCCTTGCTCATGCTCTGTCTCTATGTCTCTCAAAAATAAAATAAAAACGCTAAAAAAAAAAAAAAGAAAAAAATCAGTATTGCTCATGGACAATTAGATCAATAGAGCAAAACAGAAGCCCAGAAATGGACCCAAACACATTTGGAATTTTAATTTATGTCAGAGAGGGCATTACAGACCAGTGAGGAAAGGGTAGACTATGGCTAAGTGCCCTGATTTGGAGATTATCAGTTATGTCTCCAGAAAGAAAAAAAAAAACAGATTTTATCTCAGAATATATAAAAAATTAACTCCAGGTTCATTTTAAAAAATAAAACGATAAGTATATCATTGTCTATTAGGAGCCCTAATATACAAAGAACACCTAGAAGTAAGTAAAAAGGATAAACCAACAGAAAAATAGGCTAAAAACTAAGCAAGATTATCACTTACTATCAAACACAAACAATCAAATATGAAATGTTCAACCTCATTATTAGTCATCTGGGAAATGCAAATTAAAACTTTAATGAGATACCATTACACGCCAAACAGGTTATTTTTAAGTTGGACAGTACCCAGCACTGGAGAAAACGTAAATGTAAAAAAAAAAAAAAAATACATACAACTACCGTATAAAACTGCAGAGAGCAGAAATGGGGAAGACCTTTCTGAAAGTCTGGCCTTACTTAGTTAAGTTAAACATGAATAGGCCCCATGAGCCAAGTCCATGTCTAATGGTGATTATGAGATTCCCCTCTGCTGTGGGTACAAAAACGTTCATAGCAACACTATGTGTAAAGCAGAAACACCCCCTCCTGCTTACATATCCATCCACATGGAAGGGAGTAATTCATCTGGTATACCCATACGACGGACTCCCGCGCAGTGGTGAAAACGAGCGAACTACCACCAAATATATCCGTGCAACCGTATCTCAGAAACAGAAATGTAAGCAAAATTTCAAGAATGCGTGCTATACAATTCTATTTATCTAAAGTTTAAAACCATGTACTATTTTGTATATGGACACATCCCTATGTGTTAGACTTTAGAGAAATGCAACAAAATGAGGAACAGGAAACCCACGGTAGCGGTTACCCCAGTGGGAGAGAAGGGGAGGAGGGAGGCAAGGAACTTATAAGACACCAGGAAGGCTAGGTTTCTGAAGCTGAGTGGTAGCTACACAGATGATCATCTTACTTTATTTTTTTAAAAATATGCACTTCTATATGGCATAATTCACGAGTTTAAAGACGCTACTTAGACTGTTCTAATCTAAAGTTTTACCTTTCGGAATTGACCAATGCAGAAGACTTCTAGTTACATGGTAGGTTATAGTTTCCAAGGGGAGAAGGGTCAATGCCATTTAGAGAACACATATAAATATAAGTGTACGCTGCTCTTACCAGTGCCGTGCGAGGTAATTGAAATTAAATTCGAATTGGCTCAACACATCTCCTCCTATGGTACAAGAAAAATATGTACATTTGGTCAGTCAGCGACAGTGTGTACATGCTGCCTTCAACACAAATTTGCACAATCCAGGTTATTAGCTTATCACATCGTCATACGTTTCTGTTTGTTGTTTCAGGTATAGGCATACCTTTAAGAAAAAAGCGATCTCTTATATCTTAGGCAGTGAAACATATGAATTAAGAAATAAATACCCATATAAATCAAAGTTTTTCATGTTAAGGAAAGATGAACCATAAAAGTTCTTTAAAAACTCCATTCACCATCTACTTGGGATGTTGGAAGGTAATTTACTACAGGAAAAAGATGGAGTATACCACTTTAACACGGAAGTATTGGGTGATATTAGGTAAGGAGTTTTAACCTGATATAATTTTAAATTATAGTACAAGTCAGTGATGAAATGTGATTTTTTTTAATTAAAAAAAAAAAACATATGCCACTTTTCGGAAATACATCTCTATGTCAAAGTATACCCATACTATAAATGAATTGTTAAAACAGAGAGATAGTTAGTATATGTACTGGTAAGCTAGGATAAAAAAAATACATATTTCGCTTTAAATATTTTTTAGTATAAATTGAATTTTATACACCCGTACACGAATGAGGAAGCGGTAACACACCAAGCCTACAATGAGCTACACACATCTTCGCCGACAGATGCTCTCAGAAGCATCTGTTATTATCTAGACACCTGCCTGCTTATTAGACTTAATAAATGACTTAATACCTATTTCATAGAGTATAAAAATGACATTTTTACTCCAGGGAACCACATAGCCAGTTCGAATTCATTATGCAATGGTCTCGTTAAGGAGAAAGAAAGAAGTTATTAAAAATAGGGGAATATACAGAATTAAGATAGTGACTCCGTAACAAGTGAGAGATAATTACTGCAAAAGAAAATTTGGCAAATATAAATAAATAGTACCGAAATCACCAGCCGAATGCGCCTCAGAATAGGAGTCATGAAAATCTACCTGAAAAAGAAAAACACCAGATGTATATGTATGTATGTATATATATCACAAACTGTACATATATATATTAAATACATATTATATATAATTATTTTATTTGTTAAAAATTATATTGGCAGCTGAGTTGTATACCTATTGTCTGGTAGTAAATAAAGCTATTGCAAATGTTTGCACCTCAGAGGATATATACGCGGTCTTGATGGAGTCCAAGCACGAGCTGCTCATGGAGTGGTACTAACGTCAACTTTCAGGAATCAGTCACCAGGGAAGATGGCCAGGTTCAGCCCAGGGATATGGCAGTTTCGAACAGAACGTTGAAAAAGGAAAAACAGTAAGGGGAGATGGGCAACATGGATGAAGGGGGGAGGGGGGTACAGGCTTCTAGTTATGGAATGAATTAATCCCGGGAGTAAAAGGCACAGCACTGGGACTGCAGCGTTGTGTGGGGACGGACAGCTACACTTGTGAGCACGGCAGAACGCCTCGAGGTGTCCAATCGCTGTGTTGTACAACTGAAATTAATGTAACGGCGTATCAACTACACTCAAAAAGTTAATTTAAAAAGGTAAATACATTTTTTACAGAAAAAACAAACACATGGAACCATTACTTTCAAAGAGAACCAGGTGGTAGGTCTTCATATCCTTATGAACACACAACTTGTTTCCCAATATTGTTGTGACTAAACAGAACATCACCACTTATCGCTGTTTTCAGTGCACGTTAGAGAATGGCTAATGCCTGTGTGATGAAGGTACAGGTAGCAAGAAGAAGAAGAGGAACAAATAGGAACAGAGAAATCTGACAAATACTGTTTTGGGCAAGAAGTCTTGCTTCCAGACAAGAGCCAAACTACAGAAAGAGCCCAGATGTCCATCACCTGATGAGTAGATCAAGAAGATGTGGTATGTATACACAATGGACTACTACTTGGTGCTGAAAAAGAAGGAAATCTTGCCATTTGCAGCAACGTGGATGGAACTGGAGGGTGTGAGGCTAAGCGAAATGAGTCAGAGAAAGACATACCACATGATTTCACCCATATGTGGAATTTGAGAAACTTAGCTGATGATCATAGGGGAAGGGGAGGAAAAATAAGATAAAAGCAGAGAGGGAAGCAAATCATAAGAGACTCTTAAATACACAGAACGAACTGAGGGTCGATGGGAGCGGGGGAAATGGGGGATGGGCATTGAGGAGGGCACTTGCTGGGTGTCACATGGAAGAGATGAATCACCCGGTTCTACTACCGAAGCCAGGACAACACTGCATGTTAACCAACTTGAGAATAAATAATGAATAAATTTTTCTTGAAATATATATATAAATAATAAAAAGAAAAAAGAAGACTTGCTTCCACACGTCCTCTGAATAACCTCAAGTTTCCCGTCCCCTAAAAGAGACAGTTTTTAATCGTGGGTGGGACAACATCACTCCCGTATCATTAGCCCGAAGGCAGGTACTCACGGCCGCCATTGTCCTGAGGAACCCTTGTTGGATCCCCAAGCTGTGCCAGCTGACATCGGCCACCATGTGAGAGGTGATTCCCAACAAGAACGCCACCAATTTCTCTGTGTCCTGCCGAAGAAGCAAATTAGAGTCCTGTGTACTTGGGTTATTCTATAAAAATCCTATTAATACTTTTGATAAGGTATGATTTCCATTATTGAGACTTAATAAAATCAGAGGCAGGTACGTTGTAATTTCTAGTTACAAAAACCATAAAGGACTCTTCGAAATATTTTACGGATTTCCATTAATTACTCTTGGAGCAAAACAATGAAGTGACGTACCCCAAACATTTTTTTAAGTGGTTTATTCAGATATTAGCTAGGCACATACTGTGTTTGGCATTGAAGGTATGGGGGCGGGGGGGGGGGGCAGCCCTCCCAGAGCCTGGTGTGGGGCCAGGGGACAACGAAGTAGATGCAGACGCGAGCAAGGGACTCGGCGGGGCTAGAACGGAATTGCTTCTTGGCTTTAGAGGGCCGCGCCTACCTTCTCCCAGGGAAGAGGATAGTTCTCTCGGATGTAATGAATGCTTGCGTTCAGAAATGGGGTCCAGTGAGTGCTCTCAGACACGTCGTGGAATTGGCCTGATGAAACAAAAGGTCTCAGGAGTCTTTCTTAAAAAGCTGGAGACGCCCAATCGAATCTGCCATCACTGCCGCCCGCTGCAACCCTCCTCCTCCTCCCCTCCAAGTCTTAGTTTCTTCTGTTGATGTTCAGAGGAAGCCTCTAGAACAGAAGAGCCGGCCGAGAGAGAGAGAGAGAGAGAGAGAGAGCACGAGCCTGAACTGGCTCACAGCATCTCGAATCACCTGGGCTGCCATGGAGGCTGGAAGGGTTTCCAATTCTGTGCTCTCAAGGGGAGGAGAGGAGGGGGCACCTGGGGGGCTCGGCTAGTTAAGCATCCAACTCTTGATTTCAGCTCAGGTCATGATCTCATGGTTTGTGAGCTCGAGCCCCGCATCAGGTTCTGCACTGACAGCACAGAGCCTGCTTGGGATTCTCTCTCCCTCTCTCTCTCTGCCCCTCCCTCAAAATAAAATAATTTAAAATAATAAAGGGAAGGAGAGAAGGGGTGTGTGGTGTGAGGGGAGGTGCACTGGGTGGGGGGCGTACAGATGTGTGTGTGTGTGTGAGTGTGAGTGTGAGTTCTTTGGCTGGCACAGTCCACCCTTCTAACAGCACAAAAGACAAAAGTAGATACTCCAAAGGCTTTCAAGCATTTTAATATACAACAATTGTTTTATAAGGGCACCGGCCCCAAGCATCAGCTGAGGGTCCATTCCCTTCATTCCCACAGCGGGGTCAGAAAGGCCCGGACATCTACGCGAAACCTTCCAAGGCCACACGTTCTTCCTGGGGTATCCGACGCACAAGGGACAACCAAAACCAAAACCAAAACCAAAACTCTGGAGTTTAGGTCCCTCAGTTCAAGTATTTTCGCTGTCGCTAGAGTAAAAAAACGGTCTCACCAGTTTTCAATCATTGGTTTTCCCGGAAATGATTTTCAGAGATGTTGCAACTAAGACATTTGATTTGTGCTAATGGTTTTTCTAGAGATAAAACTGACAACTCCTATTTACAGAACTCCATACACATTCAAAATTAAGTACAGCGGTAGCCCTTTTGACAAACCTCGCCTTAACCAAATCGCTTTTTGTTCCCCTCTGTAATCCGACTGACCAGAAGCAGAAGAAAGCCCGTCCCCCTCAGGGGCCTGGAGGGTGGTGGCGGGCAGCAGGCCCCTGTCCCCACAGTCGGGCTGTGGTACAGGGTTCCTCCCACTCCTGGCTAGGATGGCCCTCGTTGTTGTAGTTACAGGATTTGTTCAGTATTGGGTAAATCGAGGCAACGGAAGTATAAAAACAAAGCTGTTTCTTTGGGAGCTGAGCATCTGAGAACGTTTGCTTTCAAAAGATGCCGTTAACAGTCACCCCCAGAGACAAAAACGACAGGAGCTGTGGAAGCAGGCGCGTGTGAGACCCAGGGGAGGGCTGGGAAATGTTCATAAAAGTCTACGAGGAGTCTGCATCGAATTCCTCTCATCAGTACATAGTTTATAACTTTTTTAACGTTTATTTATTTATTTATTTATTTAAGAGAGAGAGAGAGAGAGAGAGAGAGAGAGAGACAGAGCATGAGGTGGGGAGGGACAGAGAGGGAGGGAGACACAGAATCCGAAGCAGGCTCCAGGCTCTGAGCCTGGACACGGAGCCTGACACAGGGCTCGAACCCATGAACCATGAGACCATGACCTGAGCCAGAGTCGGTGCTTAGCTGACTGAGCCACCCAGGCGCCCATATTTTACACTTCTAAGTGGCCTCCCTGATGAGTCCATCTGCACTGGTTGGGGGAGGGCATGTATCACTGTGGGGAAAATGGAAAATTCCGGAGTGCGGGGACCCCTTTTTTACTCTTCTCGAAGTCCGCAGTACTGGGTGTTTACTTGGTCCTTTAAAATGGCATAGGTTAAGCCAGTTTTCTCAGATTTAATTGACAAAAATAAGTTCTTTTTTACTTCTTTTTTATAGAAGAGATCAAGGAACTGTTAGATTATCAAGAGACATTACAGCCCCCCGAACACAGTGTTGGGAAGGGCTAAAGAGGAAAAAGGTTTAGAAAAAAACTGTAACAAGCAGACGAAATAATAGGATTAAGAAAGGATAGTTAACAGACTAAGAAGGCAGAAGAAAAAAAAAGAAGAAAAAGAGAAACCCAACCTTCCAAACGTGAGAAATACAAAAGCTTAGTTATCTGGTATCATAACTATAGGAATGAGTGGCACGAAACATTCCCCTGACCCTACAAGCATTGCTGTATTAAACCGAACATTAGGATGACGGCCATGACCAAGACTCCAAAAATGGTTTCCGTGATGACCGGGGTACTGGATATCTTTCATTTGTCCCTCCAGGTCTACTGTCCACTCTTCTCTGCCCTGTGCCCCTGAGGGACTTGCTCAACTGGCCTCTTTGCACTCCAGCTTTGGTTGTGTTGGGTTTGGCCAATGGGGGGAACAGGAGAGAGAGAGAGATGGAGGTATTCACTCTCCCAGCTCCCCTGCTGTGGGGTCGTGGGGAGGGGGCTGGCTATGTCCCGACTGAAGGTCTGGCCCCCAGCAAGGGGTCCTCCATGCAGCGACCTGTCCACTAGCTGCTTCCTCCCTGCACCATCCTCCCCAGTTCTCTCACGCTGTGTCCGTATCTTTGTAAATGGTCACCTTATAAACACACCCCAAATTACACTGCTCGAGAGCACCTTCCATGCCTGCTGGGGCCCCGACTGACAAGCCCCATAAGCCCAATTTGCTGAGAACACCGCCGTAGGTCTGCAGAACACTTGACAAATACTACACATTAACGTCAACAAAAATCCAGTAAAGAGGCAAGCAGGCATTATCACTACGTTACAGGCACGGAAACAGAGACTCAGCACTGTCAGGACTTTGTGAAGGTCACATGTTAACAGACAACATAGCAGGAACAAGAACTCAGACCCTTCCATCTCTTTCAAAATGTTTTCTCTTCTGCCACAAAGCAGTAAAGTAAGGGTGCACAGGATCGTGAAAATTTTCGGAATGTCCGTGCCTTAGTAGGTAAGGTTTGGATACATGGAAGATGCGGTTAATGAGAACCAAGTCATCGGCCAACAGCAGCAGGAGATGTGACGTACTGGGTTTTTTACACCCTAGCCATCCCTACCGCTCAAGTAAAGGTGACGTTGTCCGGTCTGTAAAACTCCATCTTACCTCCTTCGCAGATGCTGGGGTAAAACGCATCGGGAAACACGGATCCCGCCTGATACGCGTCCTGGTGTTCAAGCAACAGCTGGCGAGCAGGAAAACAGAGATTAGGGCCAAGAGGCAGCAGCCTGGGACCAGCCGGCCACCAACAGTAGGAAGATGGAAGGAAGGCATACGAATAAAAACTCATGCATAATCCAAGACCACGCCCTACAATAGAAGACCTTGGGTTCTGTCCTAGCAAACAGGCTGACAGAGAAGTAGCAAAAATCACTGATTTCATTTGCTCTGTTCACCCGGTAGAGCAGGAATTCCCCAAGGCTAGTTCACCACCTGCTTTGTGGAAAGATTTCCAATGATCCGGTGAAAAATCAGTCAAAGGGAGAAATGCAGACATACATAAATATACACAAAGCATGCACACATACACCTAATATATGCACATACACATAATATATGCACGTACACATAATATACACACATATACATGTACACAGTTGACCCTTGAACACAGATTTGAACTGTACACGTCCACTTATAAAGATTTTTCCCACTAAATACAGTAGAATACTACAAGTGTGTTTTCCTCAATGCATTTTCTCATTAACATTTTCCTTACCTTGCTTTATTAGAAGAATAGAGTATATAAGACATACTAAAACATACAAAAGAGTGTTAACTATCAGTAAGGCTTCTGGTCAGCAGTAGGCTATTAGCAGTTAAGTTTTGGGGGAGTCAAAAGTTATATTTGGATTTTCGACTGCTTGGGGGATTGGTCCCCGCTAGCCTCTGTGTTGTTCAAGGGCTGACTATACATATACTGACATCTATATATACACACAAGTTTATAGTTGCTACCCGTGCTTTAGAGTAAGATTATGTCTTTGCACTTTGGTGTGTGTGTGTGGCGGGGGGTCTTCCTTGGTTGACTGACTCACTCCATTCCATCCTGACCCCCTTCAGGTGGGCCCAACTGTTTCTAGAGACTAGAAAGCAAAGACTACATTTCTCAGACTCCATGGTGGAGCCCCTTCTCCCTCTCTGCTTCTTCAGCTAGCAGGGAAGTGTCTGGTTTTGTAGCAGAAGTAGGAGGGGCCTAGGTGTTCACAGGTAGAGTACAGAGTCTCCATTTTGCTGGTGAGGAACATGGCTGAGGTGACAAGCTCCTGGAGCCAACAGTCAAGATGGCGGCTTCTTGCTCTCCAGACTGTGTAGGAAGCAGCTGGGTCTGGAGCTAGCAACCGGTGGCCCTGGCAGGCCGGTTCTGGGTCTTGTTCTGGGAGTCCCTCTTGGACGCTTGGCCCACAGCCTGCTTTTCCAGTGCTCACGCATTGTCAGCACTGAGTACCCCAATTCTGGGCACTGGGCCCCTCTCAGCAGAGGGGTTTCCGTGACCTGCAGATGAACTCTGATTGCCACCACAGGCCAAGTAAAAGCTTGGTAACTTAAACTTTTTAATTGATCTGTAAGGACTTACTAATCTTCATTGCCGCCATGATGTTGGGCTCAGAGATGCACGTTTGACAAAAGCTAGCTCAGTTAGAGCCCTCCCCAAGACTGGTCATCTGAGCTAAGTGGAAGACACCCTCTTCCCTTTGGGGATTTTCAGCTTTAAGGCTGAGTTCTTGATGGCCAGTGTCCTCCGTGTGGAGACAGACCACCTCCTGACCTGTGGGTGGAGCTCTGCTCCCGCGCTAGTAGTCAGGTGCGCCCATCAAGTCTCCTTTTTCTCTAAAGACAGCTCGAGATGGACTTGTGCGGCTTAAAACTAATAGTTAACTTCATTGAATATTTACCTTGTCAGCCACTGTCCTTGTCATTTTATATGATAAAGACTTGAATCTGCATCTCTAGGTGAGGTAGAAGCTGTCACTTAACATTAAAAAATAATTCTATTGATGGACACAGTCTCTTTCCATGATTTGGCTATTGTCGAAAGTGCTGCTATGAACATCGGGGTACACGTGCCCCTATGCATCAGCACTCCTGTGTCTCTTGGGTAGATTCCTAGCAGTGCTATTGCTGGGTCATAGGATAGCTCTATTTTCATTTTTTTGAGGAACCTCCACACCTGTTTTCCAGAGTGGCTGCACCAGTTTGCATTCCCACCAACAGTGTAGGAGGGTGCCTGCTTCTCCACATCCTCGCCAGCATCTATAGTTTCCTGATTTATTCATTTTAGCCACTCTAACCGGTGTGAGGTGGTATCTCAGTGTGGTTTTGATTTGTATTTCCTTGATGATGAGTGACATTGAGCATCGTTTCATGTGTCTGTTGGCCATCTGGATGTCTTCTTTGGAGAAGTGTCTATTCATATCTTCCGCCCATTTCTTCACTGGATTATTTGTTTTCGGGTGTGGAGTTTTGTAAGTTCTTTATAGATTTTAGGTACTAGTCCTTTATCCAATATGTCATTTGTAATGATCCTTTCCCATTCGGTCAGTTGTCTATTAGTTTTGTTGGTTGTTTCATTGCTGTGCAGAAGCTTTTTATCTTGATGAGGTCTCAATAGTTCATTTTTGTTTTTGATTCCCTCGCCTTTGGAGATGTGTCGCATAGGAAATTGCTGAGACTCAGGTCAAAGAGGTTTTCTCCTGCTTTCTCCTCTAGGATTTTGATGGTTTCCTGTCTCACATTCAGATCCTTCATCCATTTAGAGTTTATTTTTGTGAGTGGTGAAAGAAAGTGGTCTAGTTTCATTCTTCTGCATGTTGCTGTCCAGTTCTCCCAGCACCATTTGTTAAAGAGGCTGTCTTTTTCCATCGGATACTCTTTCCTGCTTTGTCAAAGATTAGTTGCTGAGTGAAATAAGTCAGTCAGAGAAAGACAGATGCCATATGTTCCCACGCATAGGTGGATTTTGGGAGACTTAGCAGAAAGCCATGGGGGAGGGGAGGAGGGGAAAGGAAAAAAGCCACAGAGAGGGAGGGAGACAAAACATAAGAGACTCTTAAAGACTAAGAACAAACTGATGGTGAGGGAGCTGTGGAAGGGGGGAGAGCGGGTGACGGGCACAGAGGAGGGCACTTGTTGGGATGAGCACTGGGTGTCATATGGAAACCAATTTGACAATAAATTATTAATAAAAAATAAAATAGAAAAAAACACAAAAATAAAAAAATTCTGAAGTAAATTTTGAAGCGTAAATGTGTCAGCAAAATAGGAAACTGCTGGGAGGAGGGGAAGAATGGGGGAAGATACGTCCTTCAGATATAAAAATGTATGTTTAGGCTACGGAAATAAAAGTAGCAGGATATTGGAGCCGAGAGAGATCAGCGAAACAGAACAAAGAGTAAAGGAAGAGACTGGAGTGTACACCATATATGGTGACGATGAGTAAAGGGTGCACCAACCAACAAATGGTGTTGGCACAACCCTGTGGCCGCGAGGCTTCCAGCGTGGGCATTTGTGACATGGACCTGACATTAGCATAATAAGAGGTTACTAGACCCTGAACAGGCTTTAAGCCAAAATAAATACAAGATGACTTAAACAGTTAAAGGCAAAACAAGAAGCCACAAAATTAGCAGGACCAAACTTAAGAAAATAACTGTACCATCTCAGAGTGGGAGTAATTTTTCTAAGCAGAGCATACAGGCAGAAATCCATAAAAGAATAGAAGGCTGCACTTAACTACCCCAAAATGTAAGCGTCTGCATGGCAAAAGGCACCGAAAGTAAATTTAAGAGAAAAATAACCACAAGAATCATTTGATACGTAATGCGGGCTCATATACTTAATAAGTCATTCTTCCACATCAAGATAAAGATAAATATCCTAATAAAAAAACAAGAAGATATAAATGATTCACGTAAATGCTAGAAATAGTTGATAAACACTTGAAAGTGTATTTAACCTCATTCATAATTAACTAAAATGCCAATTAACTCTATAACGAAATACCATTTTTCACCTACCGAATTAGCAAAAATGAAAAAATAAAAAACAGGCTCTAAAAGTGAAGGTTTCCAAATCTGAGGATACCCGGCAAGAAATTTCAATGAAATACACGAGCCATTAATGGGGGCACCTGGGCAGCTCAGTCGGTTAAGCATCTGACTCTTGGTTTTGGTTCAGGTCATGATCTCATGCAAGCCCTGCGTCAGGCTCTGTGCTGTCAGTGTGGACCTGCTAGGGATTCTCTCTTCCTCTCTCTCTGTCCCTTTCTCACTTTCTCTCTCTCTCAAAATACACCTTTTTAAAAAATGAAATACGTGAACAATTAAGGATATTAATCCTTCCTCAGTCCTGTAGGTCTTTCCTGATTGGTTTGTCTTCTTTGTTTCTGGGCCAAACAGACTCCGCTAGCAGTGCCCCGGCTGAAGGGGCTTGCCAAACACAGTCAGGAAACTGGCCACCGACTCAGAGACTGAGCACCTCAGAATATGTATTGAGAATGACAGCGGCCAGGTTTCTCACCACTGGAGAAAGGAGTCACAGATACAGACACGAGAAGGCTAGAACGAATCTTGTGATGATAGATCGTAATTGGAGATATTTTTGTGTGAACTCGTGGTTTTAAATAAACAGGCAGATAAGTAGACACCAAAGCCAACTAGAAGCAGACTCTGGGACACTGGAAGCATCGACATAAACAAGAGTCATGTAATATAAGCCATTAAATAACATCCATGAATGCATATGGATATAAGTAAATATACAAAGGAGGAAGAAGGAAAGACTCTATGGTAGAATGCCAATAAATGTAGAAGGAAGCATGGAATCAGGTAAACGATTTGGCCACCATCATAATAATTATTTCAGGCAAGAATTATCAATGGATGCTGAAAGCAATGGGGAAACTTTGATGATGAGAAGTAGGATATTTACATCACCTCGATATCTCTCCCCAGAAAATATTTACTTGCTAATTAAAAAACAGAAAATACTGGGGCGCCTGGATGGCTTAGTTGGTTGAGCATCCAATTGTTGATGTTGGCTCAGGTCATGAGCTCACAGTTCATGAGACTGAGCCCCGCATCAGACTCTGCACTGACAGTGTGGAACCTGCCCGGGATTCTCTCCCCCTCTCTCTCTGCCACATCTTCTGTCTTTCTCTCTCAAAATAAATAAACCTCATTTTAAGAAGTAGAAAACACTTAAGTTTCCATTATAAAAATGTGAAGACACCATCTTACCAAAAAATTAACATCACTCATACTTGTGCTTCCAGGAAGATGGAAGAGGGGAACTTTTCTGCATTCCTCTTGCTAAGGATAACTAAGAACCCTGGAGGTTGTACACAAAATGAGCCTGAGAAGCTTCTGGAAGATGGAGGGAAGTATGCAGACGGCTGGGGGAACTCAGGACCTGAAGACGACACTGTGGAAAAGTTCTCTGGATTTTCTTTTTGCCTCATATGTCCCAAGCTGGATACCAGAAAAACTAGAAACTCCTATGAGCATAGACGAAACACACAGACGGAAGCCACAACAAAAGCCTGCTGTAACCATGAGACCAGGAAAGAGGCAGACTAGCAAGACAGAAACTTGTAGACAATAGCCTCTCTACTCCAGCCAAACATCACAGAAAGGGCTGCGGCCCCACCCTCACCAGGACTTTCATCTGTGTCATCCTGTCTCCCATCTCTACCCCTCAGCGTCCGTGGAAACCATGGGGAGAGCCTGGACATACAATTGCCAACATGGCACCCCACCCCATCCCCGCCGGGCGGGACCAAAAAAGTCCAGAGGAGAGCGAGACACTCACCACCACAATGATACACACCCCAGCATCTGTAGAGGCCACAGTGAGGAGAATTAGGTACTTCTACCCCTCCAGCCAGGGAGGCATCAGTGGAGACCCAGGGGGAACCTTGACCTCTACCCCTAGTTGGCAGTTAGGAAAGTTAGGAGGTGGGTGTCTGCCCACTGCAGACCCCTCCCAAAGTGGTGTCAGAAGAAGTCTACTAAAATAGAAGATTTCACGGGTGTCTGGGGGGCTCAGTCAGTTAAGCATCCGACTTTGGCTCAGGTCATGATCTCACGGTCCAGGAGTTTAAGCCCCATGCCGGGCTCTGTGCTGACAGCTCGGAGCCTGGAACCTGCTTCGGGTTCTGTGTTTCCCTCTCTCTTTGCCCCTCCCCCATTCATCCTCTGTCTCTCTCTCAAAATAAATAAATATTATAAAAAGGTTTTTTTAAAAAAATACAAGGTTTCATGTAAAATCCAGTCTCCTAACCAAATACCCAAATGTCCAGGTTTCAATCAAAGATCAGTCATCACGCCAAGAACCAAGAATCTCAAAAGGCATGAAAAGAGAAAGCCAATGGAGGCCAACACGGAGATGGCAGAAATTTTATGATTATTCGACAAGTATTTTAAAGCAGCCATCATAAAAATGTTTCAATCACAAACATACTTGGAACAAACCTCCCCCTCCCACCAAAGCAGCCTCAGGAGAGAATGACCAGATGGAAATCCTAAAAATGAAAAATACAAGAGCTGAAATAAAAGTTATCACCAGAAACAGTACACTTGACATTGTGAAGCTTCTTCTTTTTAAATTAATTTATTTTTTAAGTGTATTTTACTTATTTTTTGGAGAGGTTGAGCATGCATGAGCGGGGGTGGGGGGGGCAGAAAGAGGGAGAGAGAGAGAGACAGAATTCCAAGCAGGTTCCATGCTGTCAGTGCAGAGTGTGATGAGGGCTCAAACTCGCAAACTGTGAAATCATGACCTGAGCAGAAGTCAAGAGTTGAATGCTTACTAACTGGGCCACCCAGGTGTCCCGACCTTGTGAGCCTTCTGATACAATCCAATGAGAATACAGCATCACCTCCGTTTTCTACGATATTTCTGTCAAAAAATAACCTGCGAGGGGATTTATCATGGAGAACTATCAGACGAAACCAAATTAAGATGCGTTCTATAGAGGTATTGGACTTTACCCCTTCCAAAACATCAAGGTCATTAACGACAACGTGGGCCTAAGGAACTGTTGTCGCTCGCATGGTGCTAGATTGGTCCTGGAACCGTGAAGATGATTATTGAGACACAACTGGTGAGATATGAACGAAACCTGAGGATTGGGTCAAAGTTGTTCGGTGTTGATTTCCTGACCGTGATTATTAGGCTGTGGTGACACAGGAGTGCCCTTGTTTTCAGGAAACACGCGATGATGTATTAAAGGACAATGGGTGTCCCATCAACGACTTACCCTCAAATGGTTCGGGGGCGGGGGCGGAACTCAATATGTATAAATAGTGTGGAATTGCACAAAATCTCTGGATGGGAGAGATTCCATTTTCCTTTCCAGCGAAATGAACTCTTGGACTGGGCCAGGAGCAGCAATGGTCTGACAAGCAGTTGCTCATAAAATTTCAACAGAGCACCTGGCAGTCAGATCACAGGAGGACGGGAAGGTTACTACACAGGAGCGACTGTTTCGTTTGATAGCACCAGCAATCAGGAAGGTAGTCATCAGAAGTGGTTCAACTGGTCAGCACCAAATTAGCAGGGCTTATTTCTTCTCTCCTTTATCCAAATCATGGAATCACCCCTTCCTTTTTTACCTCATAAAAACTCCTTGGTTTCCCTGAATGAGCAGCATATTTTTCTGGTTACTGTGGAATCTGTGCTCTCCCAAAATGCAATTCTGAGACCCAAATAAAAGACCTTTGTTCCCTTTTAGTTCCACTTTCTTTCCTTGGTTGACAACAGAGAGGACAAAAAGGCAAATAGGAGAAGTTGTCAACAATTAGGGAAACTGGGTAAAGGGCATAAAGGAACTGCCTAAGCCTCCAGCTTTGATTGGTCTTTAATTACTTCCAAATGAAAAGATAAAACATAGAATTGGTTGATTGGATTATGGTGCATTATGGATAACAAAAAATATATGTAATTGTTCTCCATGATTTTGAAGTTCTCTACTGATATGGAAAGACATCACCAGGATATTAAATGAAAAACAAGAAGTTGCAGAGTGTAATTGGGGGGGGGGGGCGGTGCTAATCAATGAAGAGACAATGCCCAGGATGATAGAAAGCCACGTGTTAACACTGGTTGTCTCAGAATTTTTCTCTACGGGAAGCATCTATCGGTTCCCCAATCAGAAAAGAAAAAATGTCTTCTACGGGCAGGTAGAAGGAAGCAGGGCAGAGAGGACAGCAACCAACCAAATACTCTTGGTTGCTATGATTTCATGGTTAAAACACCACGTTCTGTTTATTCGTACAGAACATAAATACATATAATAAGTCCAACCCTAACAGCATGAAACTAGAAATCAATGATAAGAAAAAAGCTAATGGAGGAAAAACGCATGGAGATCCAACAACGTTAGTGAATAACCAATGGGTCAATGAAGAAATCAAAGAGAAAATTAAAAAAAAAAATACATGGAGACAAACGAAAATGGAAACATAATGACTGAAAATCTTTGTGCGGGGCGCCCAGCTGGCTCAGTCAGTGGAGCGTGCCACTCTTGATCTCAGGGTCATGAGTTTAAGCCCCACATTGGGTGTTGAGCCTACTAAAAAAAGAAGGAAAAAAATCTTTGGTATGCGGCAAAAGTAGTTCTAAGTGGGAAGTTTACAGCAGGATAGGCCTACTATAGGAAACCAGAAAAATCTCAAACCATCAAAGCTTACACCTAAAAGGAACTAGAAATAAAGAAGAATAGAGACTAAAGTTAGTAGAAGGGAAGGAGATAGTAAAGATTAGAACCAAAATAAATGAAAGAAAATTACAAATCAATGAAACCAAGAGCAAGTTCTTTGAAAAGATAAACAGAATCGATAAACCTTTAACAAGACTCGTCAAGAAAGACAAGTACTCAGTGAGTAAAATCAGAAATGAGAGAAATAACCACCACCACCACAGAAATACTAAGAACTATAAAATGCTATGAAAAATTAAATAACAAATTAGAGAAACTAGAAGAAATGGAAAAATTCCTAGAAACATATACAGTCTTCCAAAATTGAATCAAGAAGAAATAGTAAATTTGAACAGACCAATCATTAGTAACAAAGTTGAATCTGTAATCAAAAAACTCCCAAACAAAAACCCGGGACGGGATGGCTTCACAAGTGAAGTCTATCAAACATTTAAAGAAGAGTTAATACCTATCCTTCTCAAACTATTCCAAAAAGTGGAAGCAGAAGGGAAATCTCTAAATTCATTCTATGAGGCCAGCTGTACCCTGATACCAAAACCAGACAAAGACACTACTAAAAAAGAGAACTACAGGCCAACATTTCTGAGGAACCCAGACACAAAAATCTTCAAACCATATTATCCACCAAATTCAACAATATGTGAAAAAGGATCATTCACCATGATCCCCATGATCGAATTCCTGGGATTCAAAAGTCGTTCAATATTCTTAAAATCAATGCAATAGGTCACATTAACCAAAAGGATAAAAACCATATGACCGTCTCAAGAACTCCAGAAAAGGATTTGACAAAATACCTTAATATCATTTGTTTTATGATCAAAACTCTCAACACAGAAGATGCAGAGGGAACCTACCTCGACATAATCAAGACCTTGTACAGTAAACCCACGGCCAACATCATAGTCAGGAACAAGACAAGGGTGTCCTCTCTCACCACATTCATTCACTATAGTACTGGAAGTCCTCGATGCAGCTATGGGACATGAAATAAAAGCACCAGGACTGGTAAGAAGGAAGTAAAACCGTCACCATTTGCCGGTGACAGGATATTGTATATAGAAAACCCCGAGGACTACAAAAAAAAAAAAAAACTATTAGAATAAAGGAATTCGTAAAGTTATAGGAAACAAAATTAGTAGGTAGAAATCTGTGGCATTTCTACATGTGAATCGTGAAGTAGCAAAAAGAAGAACTGAGAAAACAGTCTAATTTACGATTGTTCCACTCGGAACAAAATATCTAGGAATACATTTAACCAAGGAAGTGAAAGGCTTATGCTCTGAAAACGAGAAGACATGGACGAAAGAGATTAAATAGGACACAAATGCGCCCATGGGTTGGAAGGCTTCATATGGTTAAAACGTCCGTAGTAGCCAAAGCCAGCCACAGATTTAACGCAATCCCTATCAAAACACCGAAGGCATTTTTCACAGAACTAAAACTTGCGTGAAACCACAAAACGCCTCGAACAGCCAACGCAGTCTTGAGGAAAGAGAACAAAGCTGGAGGAATCAGCTGTGGTACTGGCACAAAAACAGACACAGAGATCGATGGAACAGAACAGAGAGCCCAGAAACAAACCCACACTTCTATGGTCAACTTATCTATGACAAAGGAGTCAAAATATACGATGGGGAGAAGACCGTCTCTTCAGCAAATGGTGCTGGGAAAACTGGACAGCTATGTGCCAAAGAATGAAACTGGGCCACTTTCTTACACCAGACACAAAAAGAAACTCCAAATAGATTAAAGACCTAAATATGAGCCCTGAAACCATAAAAACCCTAGAAGAAAGTGTACATAGTAACCTCTTGCACATTGGCTTTAGCAACATATTTATAGGCAAGTCTCCTCAGGCAAAGGAAGCAAAAGCAAATATAAACTATTGGAAGGACACCAAAATAAAGATTGTGCACAGGAAAAAGAAAAAAAAAGACAAGAAACACACAAAAGACCTCAATAAAACAAAGTAACTTGCTGAATGGAAGAAGATATTTTCAAATGATATATCCAACAAAAGGTTAATATCTAAACGACATAAAGAACTTATAAAACTCAACACCAAAAAAAATAAACAAAACAAACCACAAACAATCCCATTAAAACACAGGCAGAGGACTTGAGTAGACGTTTTTCAATAGAAGACCTATGGGTGACCAATACGCATATGAAAAAACGCTCGCCATTACTAATCAGCAGGGAAATGCAAATCGAAGCCACAATAAGATCCCACCTCACGCCAGTCAGGATGGCTAGGATCAAAGAGAAGTGTTGGCAAAGCTTGGAGAAAAAGGAAGCCTCGTGCGCGGCTGGTGGGAATGGAAATCGGTGCAGCCGCTGTGGAAAACAGTATGGAGGTTCCTCAAAAAATTAAAAATAGAATTACTGTGTGACCCGGTAATTCCGCTACTGGATCTTTACCCCCCAAAAGTGAAAACACGAATTCAAAAAGATACATGCACCCCTATGTGTAGTGCAATATTTACAATAGTCAAACTATAAAAGCAACTCAAGTGTCCGTAGATACGCGAATGGACAAAGGAGATGTGATTACACACACACACACACACACACACACACACACACACACACGATCATTACTCGGCCATAAAAGAGAATAAAATCTTGAAATTCGGGATGACATGGGTAGACCCCAGGGAATTATGCTACATGAATAAGCCGGAGAAAGACAAACACCACATGATTCCACTTCTATGCGGAATGTAAGAAACACATGAAGAAACAGACCCTTACATACAAAGAAACTGGTGGCGGCCAGAGGGAAGGCCACGGAGGGGAGGGGATCAGCAAAACAGGTGAAGGGGGTGAAGAGGTACAACCTTCCAGTCAGTCGTCAGCCGTGGACATGAAAAGTACCGCACAGGAGGTACAGCCAACGGTACTGTAAGAACACAAGGGGACGGTGGTGACCACACCTAGCACGGTGAGCAGTGAGTAATGAATAGAATCGTCGAGTCACGATGGCGTACATGTGTAGTGTAGCATTATATAGCAACTACGCTTCAGCAATAAGAAAACAACAGGGAAAAAGTATCAGGGCAATAATGACCCCCAATATGAGGTCAGTTTGCTTTTTTTTTACAGTTCTTATAAATTAGTGAACGGAGTTTCTCCACTTCATGCATTATTCTTTTTGCGTAAATCAAGTCTTTAAAGAGCAGATATATTAACAAAAGAGGACCCCAGAACCAACAAAACTCTGACCCTCAGGGTGCAGAGCCTCCACTAGGTCACCAGCCGGTGGGGGACCATCTAGGCACACGGCTGGCACCCTTCGGGCCACTTCCTTCTGAACCATTTCAAACTGTACCATTGGGTCCAGAGGTCACCAAAGAGCAGGTTTGAATAGCGAGAAAGTGATACTACACCAATGCCCACGTACAGAGATAAAATAGGTCATGGAAAGGGATTGGGTAGGGTCAGAAAAGGTGAAGTCATCCCGATCTTCATCAGTTGAAAGGTGACATGTAAGTACCCAGGGCGCTTAGTCATTTCCGATGACGACATCACTACTTGCATCAGGACGGATGCTGAGGGGAAGGATCGGCGTCCAGGTCACGTTTCAAATTAAGTTAATGACACAAGCATGAATATTTCTGCTGGAGAAATCGCTCTGTACGCACTCAGGATTGATCGTTCACGTGATCAAGTAGCAAGAGTCTTCCTTCTCCCCTCTTCCCTGGCTACCTTCCGCCAGCGTCAATGAAGATAACCCAACGCTGTTGATGTGCCAAGTAAGCAAGTTGAAACTCACGTCTACAAGTGTCATGAGGATAGGACAGATTTCAGTTATGTTACCATCCTGATTTCTGTACTGAATTATGGGGGCTTACTGGCAATAATTTGACCCAATCTTGATGACATGAGCCGATGTTAACCACTCTTATCAAATGGAAGTACTTAAGAATCATCTTTGTCACAGAGGACGGTTTAGCTATAGAACTAGCAATAGCATATGGGGTCAGAATGGGTGCAATTTGAGGATAGGTGTGGAGAAGCCACCGGATGGTCTTAAAAGCAAACAGTAGGAGGAGACATCGGAAGAGACTCTCAGTGTGGACTTCTGAAGAAATCCTTCCTGCTCCTTGTACGGATGCAATTTTTATACAACACACAGTCAGGAGGTGAAAAACAATTTATCTGAGGTGTGGCTTCTCTTTGTAAAAACTGTAAGATGCGTCATATTTAGAAAATTCTCGATTTATGATTTGTCGTTAATTTTTTGGGGGATCTCTGGAAGAAAGTTAATGCACGAGAGAAGTAGTAAAAGTTATACCTCTTTGTAGTTAACGTTGCCATCTTGGAGGTGGAGAAACTCCAGAGCTCTGTGTCCTGAGAGAAATACATAAATCAATTAAATTCAACCATAACTGAACCAAGAACTTCCTCGAGATATTTTAAAAGGAAAAGGTCATTTTGTCATTGTAGCCATCGAGGAAGCGGGAAATGAAAATTGGGTGCTCAGTAGCAATTTTCATTAGGCAGAAGATTCGCATAATAGTTATCTTGTTAAACTACAGATCAGATTTGCAGGGGGATTTGAACTTTTGGCCCAGGGTTGAACTTTCTGGATTAGGTCTCAGTTCCCTCCTAAGTAAAATTAAGTAAGTAATACCCACCTTACAGGCTGTTGAGAGGCCACACGATACACGCCGTGTGACAAGCACAATGGCTGACCCACACTAGGAGCTCGGTAAACAGAAGGTGTCGTCATGGTATTTTGCCTCAACAACCCACTGAGGTAAATAAACCTAAGGCACGGAATGAATCCACGACTCTCAAATGTTTATTTTTTCCCTCCATCAATTAGACCACATTAGATGGACCAAAACCAAAACCAAACAAAACGAAATCTCAGGTCACCTGCTCCACCCACACGTCCACACAGCCACACCCCGAATCTGCTTAGAATCCAGCAGACCAACACGCCTCGTGAAGTCACTTTCGAAGTGATACCTTATTTCTCTTGTGCATCGCAAAACACAGCCACCACTAGAAGCATTAATACTATAGGATACCAGCTCACGGCCTGCGCAAGTCACCTGTATAGAAGATTCCGGCAATTTACAAATCCAAACCACTGACCAAGGCCAAATCTAATTAACTCACCTGAATGTCAACCTTGCACGCAGGCTTTATAGAAGAAGTGAAAATAAGAACCAAGATATTTATAAAATCCTCGACGTAATTAGTAAATGTTGGAGTTTTGCCTTTTACATAAGAATCCTCAAAATCTGGGGCGCCTGGGTGGCTCAGTTGGTTGAGCGTCCGACTTCGGCTCAGGTCACGATCTTGTGGTTCATGGGTTCGAGCCCCGTGTCGGGCTCTGTGCTGACAGCTCAGAGCCTGGAGCCTGCTTCAGATTCTGTGTCTCTCTCTCTCCCTTTCTCAAAACTAAACGCTAAAAAAATTTTGTTTTTAAATCCTCAAAAATCTGTGCAGATTAGAGGTGGTCTTCAGTTACATTCATATAAAGTTTTACATTAATATACTGCATTTAATATGTGTTTAGAATATGTTTATTAGAATCTTTGGCACAACTAAAAAAATAAGAAATTATCCAATTTTTAAAAATTTTATATTTCATCTGTAAGTTTTTAAACTCTAAGGATTCAATCCTTGAGTATTTCCACTTACACTTGTTCTTTTCCAGCCCACTTACAGTGTTCGCCAATTTCAATTTCAAAGAGCTTACATGTGGAAAATACTTTCAAATTCATCGGGAAGTTCGGCTTCCTCATTCTACAGAAATGAATCCTCTGGGGCACGTACTCCGTTCACAGCAGATCTGGTATTAGAACCTCGAACTCTCTTTTCTATTGTTTCCCGACTCCTGCTAGCAATAAGTGTTTTTGGAAAGAATACCAGCCTGGCTGTCAGGACACCTGATCCTACGCCAGCCACCAAATGAGCTCGCTGGGAGACTTTCTAGACCCGTGTTGTGTGTGAACCACAGGGGCTGGGCTCAGGGACCGCCAGTGCCCTTTCAGACGGTAAAATTCTGTGATCGTAGGTGCTTGGCCACGAGAACTCCAGACCTAGCTCTGTCCTGCCCTGGTAAGTTTTCGCACTTTCTTTGTAATCTTGGTCTGCTTTGTACCTTCTGGAGGTGGCCTGACTATAAAATATGATTGTTTTTATCTAAAAGTAAACCCAGACATCAGGGATTACCTGAAATTAATCTGAATATTGTTACAGAACATAACCCCATCTGATTAGATTATAAACTGGCTGACTTTCTCCAGGAGTTGAAAAATAGTACAAACGCACTTCTTACGAGAACCAAACGTACGGGGCACCAATAGCTGACACTCTGCCTGGAGCCGGTCCTTCCCAGCTCCCATCATTCTGGGCGCCTCTAATGCCAGCGGCCCAACTCCCTCGCTTCCTCGCCCACCCTGCAGCTGGTCACTTGACTCGGTGGGCACGCTCTTGGGGCCACGAGGGGCCCTTTACACATACGTGGAAATACGAAACAACAGAAATATCTTCCTCAGTCTTCCCGAATTCCATGCACCTGTCTCCTCTCCCATTCGATCAGATGTGCTGCTTCTGGGCAGCCCCCCGTTTCTCCAGCTTCTGTTTGCCCACCCAGAGAAACAGCCAGGGGCCGTATCATCAAAGATGCATCGTTGCCGTGCCTCCCACCTGTCCCTGATTCGGGTCACGGCTGCTACTCTCCGCACCCCCCACCCCCGGCCGCTGGCTGCAGTCGGGGGAACTTGTTATCAACACACAGGACCGACTGGATGGCTCTTCCTTAAACCCGAGGAGCAGAGCAAGGTGCCGGCACGTACCTATTTCTACGTGCGTGGAGATGCCACACGGCGAACCTCGGGGGCACAGGGAGCCCAGCGCGATCAGCAGGCCGGGCCAGAACCTGCACGCCGACATGCCCTCGCTCCTCGCCGCTCCGGGGGACACGATGTGTCTGAAACCCAGGTCCAGCCTCCCTGCTCTCCCTCTAAACGGGTCACTGACACGGGAAGCCCAGCCTGGTTTCAAAACAACAACACTGCCCCGTAAACTGCTCAGCTGCTGTTTAACTTCACCAGAACAGCAAACAAACTCCACCTGAGAGAGACAAAAAAAAAGCCATCAGCCAAAATCTAAACGTCCTGAGGTTGAAGCAGTGTCGCTTTCTGACCCGGGGGCCCCCCCTGGATTTTTTTAACATGAAATTTGCATGGTGCCACTAGCAAAGTTGTTCTCTGAATATTCTTGGCTTTCTTTAAAAAGAGAGAGAGAGAGAGACTCACCCGTCTATACTGACAGTCGACATGCTGGACCCCCTGCCCCTCGCCAGGGCTGGTCTCTTGGGCATCGTTGCCACACACCGATCAGGTGCCCCGTGTCCTTGGCCTGCCGGATGGTGAGCGCTGGGAAAGCTTCTGCCACGATCGGCTGGCACCGACTTCTCTCTCAGGATTTGGCAACAGATACCGACACTTGCACGGGATTGCACAAGAGCCACCACTCCTGGTCTCTCCACTTCTGCCTGTTCTTATGGGGCTTATCTCGAGCCTATGGCACGGTCAGATTCCTGCACCCCAAGAAAAGAGGCCGATTCCGCTGCGGGCGGGAGACGTGGGACCGAGTTAAGGCTTCAGAAAATGCTAGGCTCAGAATTCACCTGTCAGGAAGGATCTAATCCACGGCCCTTCATCCATGGGAAAATGAGCTGGTGCTCTGCATGGACATGGGCGGGGGGGCGGGGGGGGGCCTTAAAGCTCAGATCATGCGTAATACACATGAAAAGCAAGGAAGGAGATCCTCAAAGAGTGGGCGGAAACCGGACGCATGCTCAGGTGAGCAAATGGAAGAGAAGAATAGAACAGAATGTGGGACCATCTGAGACCCTTACGCGTCTGCCAAGTTTCCTCCGTAACCTTAGCTCGGCCGCTGGCAAGCCCCAGAGAAAGGAAGCCCACGGCTGCCCCTCGCCCAGGAGGGCATCGGGCTGGGCCGCTTCTCATCGCTTTTAGGCCAGAGGCCATGACCCGACGTGGTTTGTCTGGCTAACGGGGTGTTTTATAAACCTAGGTCTAGTCTTCCGCTTATTCGCAGTGGGGGAGTGGATGGGTAAGGGGGGGGCAGAAGGGAACTAGACACTCCAGAAGAGGACGCCAACATCATGGATTTCCTAGGCCTTGGGCCTTTACGCCCTTGTGGGTCCCTGCCTTCATGAAGATAAAAAAAATAAGTCAGATTTTACCCCTGCATTGGACTAAGTATTAATATAGAATATTCAGCCTAAAAGTTCACTTTTTCCCTGATTTTTATAAGAAATAAGTTTTGTGTGCCCCCAAAAGTAACATGGGCCCCAGGCAGTGGGCCAACTGGAGAAGGGAGGGACACTGTTGAAAACGGAACCTTAAGAAGATAAGCAGACAAACCACGAGAGACTCGGTACTCCAGAGAACAAACTGAGGGTTGCTAGGGGGGAGATGGGCATTAAGCAGGGCTCTTGTCCTATGTAAGAGATGAAACACTGGATTCTACTCCGAAGCCAACACTACACTGTATGTTAACTAACTTGAATTTAGATTTTAAGAAGCTTTTAAGAAGATAACCAGACTGATTTGGGGTGGAGAGAGGCAGCCTAACAGAACGCAGTGCCCCAAACTCAAGACAGCAGCTGTCAGTAGGGCTCCCTCTGCCGCGGCAGGTGAAAATACACCAGGTCCCCAGTCCCCTGTGACACCCACGGGGCCAGCATTCTCCCTTCCAGGACCTCCTCACTCCCCAATTCCTTCAGTAGACTACAGAAGGAAATAGCGAATCCACACACACAAAACATTAAACTCCGCTGTTCCACTTCTGCTAGATGTGACAGACTCAAAACTGAGGGACACCGACTCAGGAAAAAAAAAATCAAAAATCTAAAGGAGTGCCTGGGCATTTTGCAAATAAGAACCCAACGTCCTAGAGAAAGGAGAAGAGCCCACAGGCCCAGAAAGGCCAGCAGGAGACTCCACTCCGTAGGTGTGGAGAAGCAGAGAAATGACAAGACTAGTGACCCTAAAATCAATGCATAAAATGGGGCTTCCCTTGAACCCACAAATTCCGGAGACAGCCCTATTTTTATCTGCAGGCTTGTGGACGCTGAGGCTCCCTTGCCGCCTCCAGGGCTGTATGCTCTTGTCTCCTTGTGATTCCACCTCGGTTGACTGGATTCTGACAAATGGTCCCAGTGACTAGTTGGAGGCCTAACTTTAATCGTACCAGTGGCTTTTCCAAGGGCAGCTAGTGGGACTTTGAACGTTGCGCCCGATTTATTGCAGCAACTCTACTAAGCAATTATGTTATGCCACAAGGAGAGAACTTTTTACCAAAAAGAAAAGAAAATACTGGGGTGAAGTAATTTGTCCAAAGTCATACAGCTTGTCGACAACAGACTCGGTTTGGGGCCGAGAAGATCTCCAGAGGCACGGTTACAGATGGGGTGGGGGGAAGGCTGGTCCCAATTAATGGAGAGGATACATAAACACATACCCAGAAAAACGCCCAGGCTGCAGAACACTGAGCCACGCTCGCCGCGCGCACAGAACCCTCGACCCAGGGCCCAAGCGCGCAGGGGCTGCGGTCGCACCCTTAGCGTTTGGGGCAGCAGCACCACCCGCGTGTCCACCGATCCGCACAAATTCCGGTGGCGGGGGGGGGGGGCGTGCAGGTTTGGGGGGCTCGTGGAGGAGGGAGCAGGCGCCCTGCGGCAGATGGGGGGGCTAAGGAATAATTACAGAAGAGCCCTGGAGGCGGGTAAGGAGCGACCGGCAGGTGCGTCCCCCCCCCACCCCCCCCCCCCCGCGAACCCTCCCTGGTTCCCCGCGGCGCTGAGCCGCTTGCAGCGGAAGAGCCCGCGCAGCGCCAAGGGCGCGGGAGAGGGCGCTGCTCCGCGTCCCCGCGGCCCCGGCGCGTCCCCGCCGCCGCCTCGCTCCTCCCGCCGCCCCGACCCTTGCACTCGGGCGCGCGCTCGCTTGCCTGCTTCCTGCCGCCTCCTCCGGGGCCATGGCGACCTGCCTGCGGCTGCGGAGCTGCGGGGCCCCGCGCCTCCCGTCCGCGGGTCCCGGCCTGCGCCCCGGCTGCCCGGTGCCCGCGCCCTGCCCGGCGCAGCCCCGCCGCCGTGCCGGGGGCCCGGCCGGCCTGTCCGCGGCGCTGCTGCGCACCGACGGCTTCGTGGGTGGCCGCTGGCTCCCGGCCGCCAGCGCCTTCCCCGTGCACGACCCGGCCAGCGGCGCCGAGCTGGGCTTGGTGGCCGACTGCGGGGTGCCCGAGACCCGCGCCGCGGTGCGTGCCGCCTACGAGGCCTTCTGCAGCTGGAGGGCCGTCTCGGCCAAGGTGAGCGCGCGCGGGGGCCCGGGCTGGCCCGGTAGCGCAGCCGGCCGCGTCGCTCCCCCCTCCCCGATTTGCCGGGCCGAAAGTCGTACGAAGGAGAGCAGAGGTGAGGCACGGGGAAGTTTGGAGCGGCGGCGTGGTCCGGACCACGGTGCCATGCCGGGGCCCGGGGCCCGGGGCCCGATGCCGCCCTCCAGCCTCTGGAAAACGTCCAGCCCCGGGAGGCAGAAGCCGGACGAGTAACGTGAAATTAGCAGCGAGCCAGGGGAGGGTGAACAGGCAGAGGGGCCTGACCCTGGGCGGGGGCCAGGCGCTGAGCGCGCAGGTGGCTCGGCCTGGGTCGTCGGACTTTGTGCGGGGCCGTCCTCCAGGGTTCGGCCTGCATGCAGGGCTCCGGCGTTAGCGGGCTGGCGGCTGGTCGTTTTCGCACGACCTTCCCGCTCTGCTCGTCGGTGTCCTTACCTTCCTCCTGTAAGGATACGAGTCGTGTCAGGTGACGACCCACCTGTATGACCTCGTTGAGCCTTGATAACCTCTTTCAAGACCCTGTTCTGAGAAGCTGGGAGACGGCCGGGGGAGACCCAGTTCAGCGCACGCATCAGGGTCGCCTCACTGAGGACGCGAGCTGCAGCGATTCAAGCGAGGGAGGGAATTCGGCGGGACCAAAATTCCCGAGGCAGGAGCATGCCCGACCCATTTAGAGAACAGCAAAGCCGGGAGGGGAGGCTCTGGAGACCCGGAGAGACCAGGGAGGGGGGCTGGATCCGGTGGGGGGTGTGGACTAGGTTTACCTTGCGGAGGTGGGGCGCCATCCCAGGGTTTCAAGCCCAGCGGTGGTCCGGTTCGCATTTGGAAAGGGTACTCTGGCCACAGCACGGTACAGCTGGCGGGCGGGCGGCGCCAGAGGCCCGGTAGGCCTGTTGGCAGTGACTTAGGCTTGAACCAGGGTGGTCTGCGAAGGGTCTCTTGTGACCTGTTGTGACCGCGCAGGTAACTGGAGTCCCTGGCGGTGGTAGGGTGAGAGAGAGAGGGGCGCCAGCAGGACTCCAGGGTTTCTGGGCGGAATAGCCAGCAGGAAAGAGTGACCAGCAGCTGAGACCAGGAAAGCAGTGGGGGGGGGTACTGGCGGTGTTACAGGTGTCCCGGCGGCTCTTCCGGCCCCATCTCTGCCTCAGTGGGTGTTTGGAGCCCAGGGCTGGTGCTGGGACATCTCACATCACCCACCCGACGTCAGGGCCCTTGAACACGAACGTGGCGTCAGCTTGTCCTCCGGGAGCTCGGGTCTTCTCGGAGAACTTTCCTCCTTGGAAGGGTCTCGGAGCAGCTTTCCCTAGGAAGACAGGCCCACCTCTGCGGCGGTGAGAGGTGGGCTCCGAACTGACTCGTGTGGCCGCCGTGACCCTGCCTTCTTGTCCCCGGGCCTCTGCCGTCCGCCCCCGCCCCCAGCCGTTTCCTCCCTTCCCTCTGTAGGCCCATTCGCCCCACCGGTGGATGGATGGGTCAAGTTCACCCGGAGCTCACAGCCTCACTACTCCCCCTTCCCAGTAGCCTGGGTCTTGCATTTCCTGTTGACGTTTTTTTGCCTTGCCTCACAGCTTTCTTTTCACGGGTTTTGGGACCTCCCATTTCCCACCGTGTCTCCCACCGGGTGCACCCCCGGAGGAGCTCGGGGAAGGGGGGCCGATGCCCGCAGGCGGCCTTACAAGCCAGCGCACTGGTTCCCTGGGGCCGCTGTAACAAGTCACCCCAAACTTCGTGACTTCGCACGACCACACGGACGCACTCCCTGACTGTTCAGGAGGTCGGCGGTCCAACGAGTGCGGCCAGGGCTGCGTTCCTGCTGGAAGCTGGAGGGGTTTCCTCGCCTTTCCCGGCTTCTTGAAGCTGCCCACATCACTCCAGCCTCTGCTTCCGGTACCACGCGGCCTTCCTGCTTCACTTTATAGGACCCTTGGGATTACATTGGGCCCACCTGGGGAACGCTGCCTCCCTCCTCACCTCAGGCTCCTTAACGTAATCACATCCGCAAACTCTCCGTTGCCCCGCAAGGCACCAGGCCGACAGGCTGCGGTGAGGAGGAGGAGGCCATCTGAAGGCCATTACGGTGGCTGCCCCATCAGAGCACTGTTCTTGGTGCTTAACAGGTGCTTCATCTAGTCTTTTCGATGGCTCTGTGACATAGCCACTCGGCCCTTGTTATGGATGAGGAACCCGGCTGCGAGAGGCTCAGAGTCCACCATCCACCACTCACCCCTGCTCGGGCGGGGGATCCGGGACTTGAGCCCCACGTGACTCCGCGCACCGTGAGCCTCCCTGTTGGAGCCCTGCACGCTCACACAGCTCACAGAGGCCGTGGGAGTTTCTGGGAGCTGCCCCACAAGCCTGACGGTTCAAACAGCAGAACCAGATCGGCTCAGTTCTGCAGGGCTAGAAATGGTTTCTTTTTTTTTTTTTTTAATTTTTTAATGTTTATTTTTGAGCGAGAGAGAGAGAGAGAGACACACACAGAACCCAAAGCGGGCTCCAGGCTCTGAGCTGTCACCACAAACCCCGACGTGGGGCTGGAACTCACAGACCGGGAGACCATGACCTGAGCCGACGTTGGACGCTCAACTGACTGAGCCGCCCAGGCGCCCCTGCCACATGTCCGTTTCGGGCAGACCCCATCAGCCCGTAACACAGGCTGTGCATACTGGGGGCGGTCTGTCGCCTCCCCCCAGACCCTGGGGTTCAGCCTGGACGTTGTGTTTTCTGCCGGCCGGCGGAACCCACTTTGTATTCCTGCAGTTCTCACGCTGTTTCCTGCCCTTCCCTCCTTCTCTCTCGGCTGAGCGTGTGCTTTACGCCGAGCAGACCGTGTCCTCAGATACTTCATTACTAGAATATAGTCTTTCGTCTCTCGCCCGGCGTAAGCGCTGGCCCGTGGTCCCCGGGTTCCTAGCCGGTGGAGCACGGGGCCAGCAGGAAGGCGTCCCTGTGTGCGGCGAAATTAGTCATATTTGCTCTGGTCCACAGAAGCTTTTCTCCTCTCTTAGCAATTATGACTCAGCATACGCCTTTACGTGCAACTTGAAATGAATCTTATTATCAAAGAGAGGTCCGTACACCGGAAACTAACATAACGTTATATGTGGATTATGCCTCAATTTAAAAAAAAAAAAAAGGAACGTCAAGGTGAGTCTCCTCAGAGGGAGACCACACAGCAGCCGTTTGAGGCATCCAGGGTTGTTGTGTGTGACTCTTGCTTTCTATTTCCTTCCCAGGAGAGGAGCTCATTACTTCGGAAATGGTACGACTTAATGATGCAGAATAAGGATGACCTTGCCAAGATAATTACAGCCGAAAGTGTAAGTTCAAGGTCCTGCC
The DNA here is from genome assembly GCA_030068075.1 of Paguma larvata. Taxonomy (NCBI): domain Eukaryota; kingdom Metazoa; phylum Chordata; class Mammalia; order Carnivora; family Viverridae; genus Paguma; species Paguma larvata. Next base: position 23,299,181 of record CM057829.1, read on the forward strand.
TTGCTACCCTATGGAAATGCCTGGAATTCTCAGGCGAAAGCCTGGGCAAGCCTCTGACTTCAGGGCTGTCCTGCAGCTAAGGAAAATGTGAATTCTTTGTCTAAGATCAAATACCAACGAATCTTTTTTTTTATGTTTATGTATTATTTTTTTTTTAATTTTTAATGTTTATTTTTGAGACAGGGGGATGGGGAAGAGTACAGAGAGAGAGAGGGAGACACGGAATCCGAAGCAGGCTCCAGGCCCTGAGCTGTCAGCACAGAGCCCGACTCGGGGCTCGAGCTCAGGAACCGTGAGATCGTGACCCGAGCTGAAGTCAGATGCTTAACTGACTGAGCCATCCCGGCGCCCCCATAGATACCAACTAATTCTTGTGCCCGGCACCAACTGTTGCTAATGAAGCCAGGCCCTCGTCTTTGCTAGAACCATTTGTATGTTCCACGCTTGAGTGACATATGAGAAACATGGACTATTACACTAAGGGGAATAAATCAGTCTGAGAACGACGGATACATTTGATGATTTCCTCCTACGTGGAAAATTTAAGAAATAGAACAAGCGAACAAAGGAGGAAAAAAGACAAAAGGAGGTGGGGAGCGGGGGAGCCAGTGGTAACCGGAACAGGCGAGAAAGAGATTATGAGTGAAACGGTGTGAATAATGCTTTCTCACGGCTCCCAGCCGTGTCCGTGCGATTGGTCCAGTTGATTTTTTTTTCGTGCTGCTTTTGCACGTTGGAAACGTACCTGCGGTTTCTCGGTAGCTGCGACAATCACGTTTTGCCAGGGTCACACCCTCGGGAAGATGTTAGGAGAAGAAAGGGACAAGACGCACTTGTCGCCGTCCGGATGCGAACAGGATTGTGGTTTGGGTGGGGCCCGCTGCCTTCTGTCCCCGCGTGGGTCTCTGCTTTCTAAGCCTCCTGCCTGGGATCCCGAATTTCCCTAGGGCCGCATGGGTTCGCGCCGGGCCGGAGCCTCGTCTGCCCCGCGCGCCGCCTGGGAGAACTTCCAAGCGAAGAGTCAGGCTTTTGTTGCTGGCAGGCAGTGAACGTGTCCTGTTCTTTTCTTTTTCAATTTTTTTAAGTCTGTTTATTTTGAGAGAGAGCACAAGTGTGGGAGGGACGGAGAGGACAGACAGAATCCCGCGCAGGCGCCACGCTGTGCGCGGAGCCCAGGCGGGGCTCGAACCCGCGCCCCCCTCCCCCCACCGAGGTCCTGCCCGAGCTGAGACCAGGAGATGAATGCTCTACCAGCCTTGCCGCCACCCCCCCGCCCCCGGCCCCGGGCGCCCCTGAATGTGTCCTTTCCCGATCCCATCCAGGGGAAGCCCCTGAAGGAGGCGCAGGGGGAAGTCGTCTACTCGGCCCTTTTCCTGGAGTGGTTTGCGGAGGAGACGCGCCGCGTCTACGGAGACGTGATCTCCACCCCCTCCAGGGAGCGGCGGGCGCTGGTCCTCAAGCAGCCCCTCGGCGTGGCCGCCGTCATCACGCCGGTAGGTGGACCGCCAGGTGGCCGGGGTCCCGGGGTAGGAGACGCAGCCCGCGGGACGGCCCGCTCTTCCCCGGGGGGCCGTGCGCTCCCGCAGGGGCCGTCACCCGCCCTCGGGCCCTCGTCCCTGTGCGGCGCGGGGGGCCTGGCAGCGGTTCCCCCCGTGTGGGGGGCGGCTGGGGAGGCCCGCAGAGGTGGGGGACCCACGACAGGCCCCAGCGGCTTGTCTGACGTGGCAGAAAGGCTCCTTCTTGGCAGTGCCTCTAGCGCGTCTGAAACATCTTTTTTTTTCCCCCTAAAGACACATTTAAAGGAGCGGTGGTTTAGGGAAATTTTTATTATTTTATTTTATATTTTATTTTTATGCTGAGCTGATGGTTGTCCTCAACAGGAAAGTGTTTGCGTGCAGTGGGCCGGGTTCCAGGGGGGAAAAGGCTGAGAAATACAACACTGCGCCCGGGCAGAGCGCGACAGGCTGGTGGGGCACCAGCCCTCTCTGGGCGACCAGCCTTGTGTGGGCCTGCCGTCTACGTGGTCTCTCAGCTCGTCTAGAGTGCCAGCTGTCCCCGGACTGCCTGCCTTCCAGCCCGCAGGGTCACAGACGGTCGCCCCCCTTACTGCCTGGACTGGCTCCGTGTGACTCAGAACTAGACGTTTGCAAGCTGTGTGACCTTGGGCGAGTTACTTAACTGCTCTGTCTCAGTTTCCCCCAACGGAGGTCCTCATTCTTCCCCAGTATAATACCCTCCTCAGTGGGTCGTGAGGAGGATTTAATTATAATTGAAAAGTGCTTAGAAGAGTGGCTGGCACAGAATAAGCACTACCTAAAGATGTGTCAGAATAAAATAAAATACCATTAAAATAGACAGGGAGAGGTCTACAAATATCGATCTGTAAATAGAAGGAAGTGACAAGTCACCTGCCATTTGGAGAGTTACCTTCGCTAATGTTTTCTCCTGGAGGGTCAGCCAGCCATGGCTTTCAGGCTAAGGCAGCCCTGCCGCCTGTATTGGTGAATAAAGTTTTATTGGGACACAGCCACGCCCCTCCCTGCCCATTCTGCCTGTGGCTCGCCCCGCATCAGAACCAGGAGTGCTGGCGACAGAAATCGTACATCCCACAGAGCCTGAATTTTTGCGATCTGGCCCTTCCCGGAAGAAGTCGGCCAAGTCCTGGTGTGGATACTCTCGCACTGTTTTAAATTCTGAAAATGTTTCCTGTCTCGGCGAGCCTGTGTCCCCAGAGCCCCTCGGGGGGGGACAGGGGTCGGGTGTTCTGAGAGCCCACCTGTGCGGGAGGAGCCGGAGCACTGCTTTGAGAGTCCGCGTGTGCGATGGCGTCCGTCAACTGACCTCCTGACCTGCCCGCCGTTGCTGGACGGGGCGGCCAGCGGCTCACTTCTCCTCTCTGCTCTTCCGACCCCAGTGGAACTTCCCCAGCGCCATGATCACCCGGAAGGTGGGCGCCGCCCTGGCCGCCGGCTGCACCGTGGTGGTGAAACCTGCCGAGCACACGCCCTTCTCCGCCCTGGCCCTGGCCGAGGTGAGCCTCTCCCTCGCGTGTGTCCAGAGTCCCAGCCGCCTCCCCCTCGGGCTGCATCTCGTGCTGGAGGGGGTTGGGTTTTAAGGGACTGGCAGTTAGTTGGAGGCCGATGTTTGAGAAAAAACAATGGAGGGGGTTTCCGCTCAGGTCGTGATGTTATTTATGGTTTATGGGTTCGAGCCCCGCATCAGGCTCTGCGCTGACGGCGTGCGCCTGCTTGGGATTCTCTCTCTCTCTCTGTTCCTCCCCCACTTGTGCTCTCACTTTCTCTCTCTCTCTCTCAAAATAAATTAAACATTTTTTTTAAAGGTGGGGGGCCACTGGGTGGCTCAGTCGGTTAAGCGTCTGACCCTTGACTTCGGCTCGGGTCACAGTCAGGCAGTTGGTGGGTTGGAGCCACTCCTCAGGCTCTGTAGGGACAGTGTGCAGCCTGCCTGGGATTCTTTCTCTCTCTCTCTCTCCCCCTCGCACCTCCCACCCTGCTCCTTCCCCACTTGTGTGTGTCTCTCTCTCTCAAAATAAATAAACTTTAAAAAAGGAGGAGGGCGCCCGGGTGGCCCAGTCCGTTAAGCGTCCGACTCTTGACTTGGGCTCAGGTCCTGATCTCTCTGTTCTTCGAGAGTTCGGGCCCCACATCAGGCTGTGCGCTGGCAGCTTGCAGCCTGCTTGGGATTCTGTCTCACTCCCTCTCTGCCCCTCCCCTGCTTGCTCTCTCTCTCTCTAAAATAAATAGACATGAAAACCAAAAAGATGACAAAATGCTATCTGCCCACCGCTTGTATTAAGCAGGCAGGACGGAAACGTGGGCGTGTCTCATGTCTGGGGAACCCCGGATGCGCCTCCCGTCTCTCGGGTTCAGCCCGCGCTCCGGCGGGTCTCACCATTCGTCCGTTTAAAACCCTCCAGTGGCTTCTCGTGTCACTCTGGGTGAAGCCCCGACTTCTACAGTGGCCTCCGAGGCCCTATAAGATGCCAGCCTCCAGCTTAGTCCCCTTCCCCGCCCGTACCTTCCCTGTCACTCTGGAGCCCTGTCCCCCTCTGCTCCAGCCGCCGTGGCCCCTGCTGCACCTCAGACCACACCGGGCTCCCCCCGACTCCGCCCTCTCTACACCTGCTTGTCCTCCTTCCGGAAAGTTCTTCCCCAGGCACACCCAGGACTTACTTGCTTCTTCAGGTGTGTCACTCGAGTGCCCCCTTCTCAGGGAGGCTCTGCCGGCCACCCCGCCGGAGGGTCGAAGCGTCGCGCTCCTGAGCCCCTTCCCTGCTTTATTCGTGTTCCCCGAGACGCCGTCCTCCTGACGCGGCCGGTGTCTCGCTCGCCTCGGAACGGAGGCGCCGATGTGGCGACGGGCCTTGGCAGAGCCTGGGACGGAGCCCGGATCCAGGAGGCTCCGGGGACGTGCGTGTGGGAGGCAGGGCTCCCGTGCGGGACAGGCCACTCGTGCGCGTGGCCGTCAGGTTCTGGTCTCATCGCCCACCTCCCTCCCTCCCGGGCCGGGCCCCCCTCCTCCGGGTCCCCAAGCCGCCGTCTCTTGCCCTGCGGCCAGAGGCAGGAGCTTCCCGCCGGCAGCGGCCGTTCCCGCGTTTGCCATTCCAGGCCCCCGGCACCTGCTGGAGCCCCAGCTCCAGTGCTAGAAGCTCCCATCCTTTAGGGGCGCCCCCCCCCGCAGCTGGGGCACTGCATCTCAGAGGCCAACAGGAAACATTAACCGAACGGGAGCCTTCATTCTAGAAAACTGTTACAGTTTTCCTCGAAGTATTCCTTAAATCTGTACGGTGTGTGTGGTGTGTGTACGTGAACCTTCTCATCGGGTTCCTCGGGCGAAGGTGTGGTTAACGGTGTGTTTCCTACCGTCTGTGGTGTTCGGGGTCAGTTCCGACCTACGGCGAGATGTGTCCTGCTCACGAAATTTCTTCGGAAACACACGTCCGTGTTGATTGGAAAGGCTCAGGCCCACGTTTTTGAACACCTCTATAAACCTCGTCCAGACGCCTCATCAGACTTGGGTTCGGTCTCCTCGTGCCCGTCAGGACGCACAGTTGTCTCTGCTCCCGTGACGCTGGGAGTGTCGGGGGGTGCCGGGCAGGGCCGCCCCGCCTGTTAGCTCGTTACAAGTTACAGAAATGGTGATCTTTGAACTCTCTCCTTTGTTCTTTTTTAATTTTATTTTTAAGCCCAGAGAGAAAGGCAACGTACATGTCTCATTCCGTCCTTCTGTCCACCAGGGTCTCAGATTAATAACCTGCTCATTCCTACCATCTGCCGAAGGGCACCGGGTCGTCGGTGTGAAGGATCAGGGGTTTTAATGTATTTGATGCGTTTCGATCCCTTGCCAGCATCGCCCTTGATGAAACTCAGGCCGCCCCGGTTTGGGTCCGCGGCGGCCTCCTCGAGTCGGCTCCTGGGCGTCCGCCTGGACTCTTGTGTTGGAGAGCTTCCTTCCCGGGTGGCTGTCAGTTTGTCCTTCACCCTCGGCTGCTTTTACGTCTCCAGGAAGCCCTGTCAGCCACGCGGTCAGTCTTTTTTGTCACTCTCTCGTACCCTTTTTCATCGTCTCCGTAATCCTTTTTAAGTTTATTCATTTAGAGAGAGAGGGAGGACAAGTAGGGGAGGGCAGAGAGGGAGAGAGAGACATCGTTTCCCTAATCTTTAAGAACATCTTCTTCTTGGGGAGCCTGGGGGGCTCAGTCAGTTAAGCGGCCAACTTTGGCTCAGGTCACGATCTCCCAATTCCTGAGTTCGAGCCCCATGTCGGGCTCTGTGCTGACAGCTCAGAGCCTGGAGCCTGCTTCCGATTCTGTGTCTCCCTCTCTCTCTGCTCCTCCCCTGCTCATTCTCTATCTCTGAAAAATAAACATTAAAAAAATTTTTTTTAAGAATATCGTCTTCTTCACCTTGTTTTCTGTCAAGGGATTATCCGTTAGGTTGTTCTTGAGTTCCTTCTGGTTTGCTTTTCATTTCCGAAATGAGTTTTTCCTTGGAATTCTTTAATTCTTTCTTGTGTTCCCTTACCTCACTTTCAAAATTTCTCTCATTTTAATTTGTGGTGTTGTTTATGTTGTTTAATTCATTTTAATTCATATTGTTTTACAATTTTTAAATTTTTTTTTAACTTTGTAGTGAATCGTTTTGATCTGCCTGCGGGCGCGTGTTTCTGGAAGGTTCTTGTCAAAGAGGGCGCTTTGCGCGCCTCGCGCTCTTTTGTCTTCCAGTAGCATCGTCTGGGACTTGAGTTGGATATTTCGCTGAGCATCTATTTTTATATGAAGTTAGTGATCCTAAACTTTTTTTTTTTTTTAAGTTTACTGTTTGGGAAGGGGGGCAGAGAGAGAGAGAGAGGGAAAGAGAGGGTCCGACTTGGCACTGTCAGCCCAGACAAGACTGACCGACTTGGCACTGTCAGCCCAGAGCCCGACGCGGGGCTTGAACGTACAGACCGTGAGGTCATGACCTGAGCCGAAGTGGGACGTTTAACTGACCGAGCCCCCCGGCGCCCCCCCCCGGCGCCCCTAGTTTTCCTAAACGTGTAAAAGGAGCCCCGACTGCAACTCCGTAGAGCCCCTTTTCTTTTTGCTCAGAGACTTCCCCGCTGCAAGCGGGCCGTCCCCCCTCGTCCCCGGTCTCTCCCGGGGCGATCCCCTGCGCCTCCGGGCGCTCTCTGGCCCGCACCTGCTGTCGCCGCTGGGCACCCGTGGGCTGCTTGGGCCCCTCCGCGATCCGCCCGCCACACGGCTTCCGTCCGCAGCCCCGCATCGCCGGGTGGGGGCCGCCCGGCTGCCGGTGTAGCGGTGGCCAGCCACGAGGTTGTCCCGACGGCCGTTGTCGACGCGGGCGCCCAGCAGGCCGACCTCCGGGGAGCACAGCGGGGCGGGGCGCGGCAGGCCAGCCGTCGGGGCCCACGTCCCGTCCCATCTTGTCGTCTCGGACACTCGGGCTGTGTCGTCCCCGCTCTGGGTCTGTGAGGGGACTCGGAGACGGTGCGGCGCCCTGCTGTCCCCCCGCCTTCCCAGAATCCCCAGTCAGGCGTGTGTGGCGTTAACCGTTCATGAGATCGGAAGTCACCCTGATTCCGGAGACGGCCGGCCCGGGGAGGGTCGGTGCCGGAAGGGCGTGCGGCCCCCCTTTCCTCATCGCAGCTCTGGGGGGGCCCCCTGTGGGCGGCTCTGCCCCCGGCCCCTCTTCTACAGGTGAGCCCACAACTTCTCGAATTCTCCTCCCGTTTTTTGCAGGAAAGAAAGCCAAGGGGCTTTTTTTTTTCTTATTTTTTTTTTAAACAGAAAATGGCATTAAGACTCACGCTGGAGAACACCTCCTCCGTGTGTGAGAGCGCGTGTACTATCCCCGTGGCACGAGTCAGGGTCTCACCGCAGGTCCAGACACATTCTTGTTCTGTCCCCGAGGTCAGCGGGGCATTGTCCCCAGCCCGATCCGTTTCTCTCCCCGTGTTCCGCCGTCTCCGCAGCTCGCGGCCCAGGCCGGCGTCCCCCCCGGCGTGTACAACGTCGTCCCCTGCTCCAGGACCAAGGCCAAGGAAGTGGGAGAAGCTCTTTGCACTGATCCGCTCGTGTCCAAAATCTCCTTCACCGGCTCAACAGCTACCGGGAAGGTAGGTGACTTAAGTCTCAGAGAAGGCGGATGTCATCCTGGCATCTTCCCTGGAGGGGGCGTGACGACACTAGTTCCTCGTCAGCGCCCTTTTAAGGAACATCCGCGCGGACCGTCGAGAGGTCTGTGGCGTGAAGTCGCGGGCGAGCACCCTCCGGAGACGTCTCGGATGGCGTCGCTCGCTGGGGCCCGGCGCGGGCTCCTGACGGTACCGAGGGGTCGGCGCAGCCGGAGCCCCCCCAGCTGTTCCGCGGGAAGAGGCCGAGAGCCACCGGTTGTATTTCCTCAGTTCTGGGAGGCACGTTTCTCTCGTGGCCTGGAATTAAAGTTTCCAGAGACACACAAGTGATGTTGGAATGGATGTCTTGGAAATGAACAAAAATCGCATTTAGTAGCAAGGTCCTTACAGATAGAGGCCTTTTTGTTCATTTCCTTAAAAAGCTTTACAGTTCAGATGCCGTATGTTTCCACGCATAGGTGGGCTTTGGGAGACTTAGCAGAAAACCAGGGGGGAGGGGGAGGAGGAGAGGGGAAGGGAAAAAGCCACAGGGAGGGAGGAAGACATAACATAAGAGACTCTCAAAGACTAAGAACAAACCGAGGGGAGAGGGGAGTGTGGGAGGGGGGAGAGTGGGTGATGGGCACAGAGGAGGGCACAGGTTGGGATGAGCACTGGGGGTTGTATGGAAACCAATCTGACAATAAATTATTAGGAAAAAACAAAAAACCTTACAGTTGTGCACTGTTCTACAAATTTATACTAGGAGAATAACTGCAGGGTTATCTTTAATAGCAAGGAATTAGGAACCCAAGTTTCCAACAGACGGGGGCTGAATGAATAAATTGTATGGAACAGCCATGCGATGGAATAAAGGAATGTTCTAGGGGTGCCTGGGGGGCTCAGTCGGTTGAGCGGCTGACTTCAGCTCAGGTCATGATCTCACGGTTTAGGTTTGAGCCCCACATCGGGGTCGCTGCTCTCAGCTCAGAGCCTGCTTCAGATCCTCTGCCCCCTCTCTCTCTCTGCCCCTCCCCTGCTTGCACTCTCCCAAAAATAAACAAATGTGAAATAATAAAGGAGTATTAGAAACGCATGTACTAACGTGAGAGAATCTTCTCGTTACAGTGTTAACACTAAAGAATTACGGTGTATGCCATGAACGTGGTAAGATGTCCCAGACATGTGGTTAATTGGGAAGACAAAGGTTACAAAACTGTCTACATCTGCCATTGTTTTCCTTAAAAAAAAAAAAAAAAAAAAGTACATACATACGAACCTGTGTGTGTGGCCAGATTCTGGATCCATATACCTCAAAATTTTATCAGTGGTAAGCTCTGGGCTGTGGGATTCTGGGAAATTTTATGATCTTCCCTTTATTACAGTTAAGCCAATTGTCACATAATTTTTTTAATGTTTATTTTTGAGAGAGAAAGAGACCGAGCATGAGCAGGGGAGGGGCAGAGAGAGAGGGAGACACAGAATCCGAAGCAGGCTCCAGGCTCTGAGCTGTCAGCACAGAGCCCGACATGAGGTTTGAACCCATGAGCCATGAGATCATGACCTGAGCCGAAGTCAGAGGCTCAACCCACTGAGCCACCAGGCGCCCCTTCACATAATTTTTTAATAAGTAATACACTTACATGATGTAAACACGCTCACATTAGAAGGCTCTGTCCTGCCTCCGACTCCCTCCCTTCTATAAATAACACTGTTTGTTTCTTGTTACCTTCCTACTCTGCCTTTATCAAATAGAGGTATATGTGCTCTTTTTTTTATGGTTATTTATTTTTGAGAGCAAGAAAGAATGTGAGCACGGTGGGAGTGGGGCAGAGAGAGAGAGAGAGAGAGAGAGAGAATACCAAGCAGGTTCCACGCTGTCAGCGCAGAGCCTGATGCAGGGCTCGATCCCGTGAACCGTGAGATCAGGAGCCGAAACCAAGAGTCCGACGATTAGCCGATTCACCGACTGAGCCACCCAGGCGCCCCTAGAAGCCAGTGTTCTTATTTCCCCCTTTTCTCATGCAAACTGTCATCCCACACACACTACCGTCCACCCGGCTTTTTCGCCTCTGGGGCGCCGTCGGCAACACAGGCTTACCGGTGCCCCCCGAGTCCGTGCTCTGTTGCAGATACTGCTGCACCACGCGGCTGGCTCTGTGAAGAGGGTCTCCATGGAGCTGGGCGGCCACGCCCCGTTCATCGTATTCGACAGCGCCAACGTGGACCAGGCTGTCGCGGGAGCCATGGCGTCCAAGTTCAGGAACTCTGGACAGGTGAGCCGGGCGGTTTGCAGGGTGCGTGTGTGTGCGTGTTCTAGGCTCCGAAGGTCCAGCAGGAAATAAGGTGTCATCCCTGGCTTTGAGGAATTTCATGAACAGCGGATGTTTTTTTTTTTTTATTCAAATTGTTCTCTTCTTCTTCGTACTCTTGGAACCGGATTATCCTCACGGCTTTCCCTCACTGGGCTTTTCTCTGGTGCACGGGTAAAGTCCTCTCCTCAGACACCAAACAGCCCGAACCGCTGGGGTCTGAGGCCCACGGTCCTAAGGAAAAGAAGGTAGGAGAATGTCGAGATGGTTCTTGAAAAACTCAAACCCCGCCGCCCGGGGTCCCTGAGACGGAGGCGGCCTGGGGGGCACACGGTGCGAGGTGCCCAGCGGGTGTCCAGGGGACATCGGGGGAGTGGCGGCCTGAGTTCACACCTCCACAGGAAATCTTGGAGGGTCACACTTGGCGTGGACTTTCAGAGTGACCTGAGACCAAGCTGGCATTTTACAGATGAGGCGGCGAAACCGTGGGGACACTGTGTGACTTGAAGTCCCACATTGCAGGGTCACAGTCCGATACTCCTGAGGAGCTGGCACCGTGGACCCGGTTTCTCGCCAAGCTGTTGCCGGAAACCTGGCTTCTTACAAAATACCCTTAAGCGCTTTGTCTCAGAGTACCATCAGTGAGCGGTTTTATTTTTTATTTTTATCTTTTAAAGTTTGTTTATTTTGAGAGAGCTCATGTATGCAGGGGAGGGGCAGAGAGAGAGAGGAGAGAGAGAATCCCAAGCAGGCTCCATGCTGGCAGTGTGGAGCCGGATTTGGTGCTCAGCTGAGCGGAGCTGAGATTATGAGATTATGGCCTGAGCTGAAAGCAAGAGTTAAGACGCTCAACGACCCAGCCACCCAGGCGCCCCAAGAAGTGGTTCTAAACGCATTCCAGAGACAGAATAAAAACTCCTGAAAGGTTATATTGTGGGGGAAAAAAGTGAAATGTTATATACAAGTCTGTACAAATTATTTTCATCCTTGTGTTGACTTTTGGTAACTGATTTTTCCCCTTTAATATAACCTTTAATAAGCTTGGTTGTTTCAGAAGTACGTGTGTTTCCTTTTAGAAACATAAAATACCAATGTGTGTAACCTTCAGAGCTATAAAGCTACAACTTTGAGGTGTGCTGATTTAAGCCAGTAAAAATGCATAGGACACAAAATTATCTATCTATTTGTCTCTCTATATAGGTTGCTAGATAGTTTCTACTAGAAACATACATTATTGGGGCACCTGGGGGGCTCAGTTGGTTAAGCATCTGACTTTCGCTCAAGTCATGATCTCACAATTCATGAGTTTGAGCCCCATGTTGGGCTCTGTGCTGACAGCTCGGAGCCTGGAGCCTGCTTTGGATTCTGTGTCTCCCTTTCTCTCTGCCCCACCTCTGCTTGCACTCTGTCTCTCAAAAATCAATAAACATTAAAAAAATAAAAAAATTAAAAAAGAAACATATGTGATTAAGAACATACAAGAAGAAGATCTATCAGTGATAACTGCAATTCCTATAATGTGGTTATATTTTATACTTTAAAAATTTTATGTCTTATTAGAAAAAAATAAGCAAAGGTCTTCAATGAATTAGGCTGACATGGAAGAATAGCCTTGTGGCCATTTTCAACATGTCAGATTCAGCCAAACCCTTGAACAGTTTAATACACTAGTGGATACAAGTCAGCCTTTGACTGCCTTCTTTCCTGCTCCCTCTCTATCAGTGCAGCATCACGGTCTCTCGTGGAGTCACCATTTTTTTATGCTCCTTTTTTCTCTCCCTGTTTGTTTCATAATGGCTTACTTAACCTTTGGAAAAAACTTGGGTCAGGTGGCTTTCTCTTTTTGACACAGATGTTTGTACTTGCTTACTTGTTTAATCTCAAGGTCAGGCAGCTATGGAGGAGGTTGGAGAAGAGTAAGTACTTTGTGCGTTTGTCTCCAGGGCCCCATCCACATGGGGAGGAACATGGCAGGTTGGACACAGGATGAGAGCTACCTGGGGAAGTGTTTTCACATTCAGAGTATCTGATAGAACAGTGACACGTTAATTGGTTGGGTCAGTAACTTCTGACAAACGGTCTTGTGAGTTTGGTTTGTGTTTTGTTTTCTGTTTAGACTTGTGTTTGCTCAAACCGTTTCTTGGTGCAAAGGGGTATCCACGATTCCTTTGTGAAGAAATTTGCTGAGGCCATTAAAACAAACCTGCGTGTGGGTAATGGATTTGAGGAGAGAACTACTCAAGGCCCATTAATTGACGAAAAGGCTGTAGAAAAGGTAAGTTCGTGTGCTTTTCTGTAAAGTAAATTTCATGGTTTCAATGTCAAAAGCTTTAACTAGCAAAACACACTTTAGTAAGGTGCCCAGCAAGGCTGTTTTGGGAAATAATGGAGGTATCAGAAAAAAGTGAATTTCTGCCCATTTGTATGAATCAAGTGGCATCATCTGGCTATAAGCTTTTCTGGCTCTGTCATCACACTGAGTGCTTGTGAGGTCTGTCACTTTATTTATTTTCAATGTTTACTTTTGAGAGAGAGAGAGAGAGAGAACGTGTGTGCACATGATGGGGAGGGGCAGAGAGAGAGGGAGACACAGAATCCCAAGCAGGCTCCAGGCTCTGAGCTGTCAGCACAGAGCCCAACGCGGGGCTCAAACCCCCAAACCGTGAGATCATGACCTGAGCTGAAGTTGGACGCTCGACCGACTGAGCTCCCCAGGCGCCCTGAGTTCTGTCACTGTAGATCTTCTACTGCCCTCCCCAGATTTTCTCTGATAGCGGTGATCATTCTGCCCCTGGCCGCCTCAGGAATTAGGATCTTGAAAGACAAAGTTCTTTCGCTTTTTGGACAGCTAAAAGGAAAGGAAGGCTGGTTTTGCTTTTGACATCATGGTTGTTCGTGCTGAAATGCTGGCTTCCATTGACAACAGAAAGCCCTTCCAAAGGAATCCTTGACAAACGCCTCTGGTAGGGAGATACCGGAGAACAGAAGCCACACCCAGGACTTACCAATGGCAGGAGAGGGAGACTGCTTATAGCAAAGATCTGTTCGTTCAAAGAAAGTCACGGTCTGGAGGGACCACTAGCTGAGTGAGAGTTCTGTCCTTGGTGTTTTAAAGCAGAATCTCCTGTTTTAACACGTAATACTTTTAAAGAAAGATGTGCTACATATATACAAAGGCACGTTACTCGGCCACAAAAAAAAATAAATTAATGAACTCTTGCCATTTGCAACAACATAGATGGATCTAGAGGGTATAACGTGAAGTGAAATAAGTCCGTTGGAGAAAGACAGATACCATAAGATTTCAATCATGTGTGGAATTTAAGAAACAAAACAAAGAAGAAAGGACACCAACAAGAAAAATCAGACTTTTAACCACAGAGAACACACTGATGGTCACCAGAGGCGGGGAGGGGATGGGTGAAATAGGGGATGGAGATTTAGGAGGACAGTGGTCTTGAGAGCACTGGGTGACGTATGGAACTGCTGAATCACTATATCGTACACCAGAAACTACTAGAACATCGTATGTTAACTGCCTTGGAATTAAATAAAGGGGGAAAAAAACCTTATCCTTTTTTAGAATTACTTACAAGGAACTTTCTTGTAACAGGAACATCCAATATGCTCCTTAGATAAGTCTCCATTAATAGAAAAATTTCAATGGAATAATTTAAATTGGACAGAAAATGGAGGCTGGAGATTGATGCGCGGGGAGAGGTGGCCCAAAAGGGTGGCGGAGCCAGCCTCCTGGGTGTCACCTGTGGAACCACAATTAAACGAGACCAGGGCGCCCAGCCGGGACGCACCCAGATCCAGTGCGGGCTCAGGTCGGCTGTCCCGTGTTGCCTCACCCAGTGGGCGCCGAGGGAAGCGCTGAGGCGTGACAGAGCTCCGGTAACTGTCTGGTGGTTGCCTTGGGACCGCCCCGATGGAGAACATGCGCTAACGCGGACGTCGGCACCACCTGCGTTTTTGACGTGACTTCGGACCCCGTGCCTCGATTGCCCGTGGAGACGGTTTGGGTCTGAACTAGCTGTGGTTCAAGACCCAGAGCGCTGGTTCTTAACCCGCCCTGGGCCTTGCACAGCTACAGATGCCGGTTGTGGGTAGGGCCTCAGCACTGGTAGATTTTCACACGCACCCCGTAGTGTTAATTTGCCAGCCTGGGAGACGGCTGCCCCAGACATTTTGGTGTTCCTGCCAAAGTGAAGGTGCAACCGTTGGCCTCTAGAGGGCGCTGTGTCCCAGGACTTCGAGCAAGGAAGGTGAAGGATTTCCTTTTTAGGGAGTTTAGTAGACAATACCTCGTCTGCTGAATCTGTTGTGCCTGCTTTACTATACCCACAGTCACAGGGTAAATTCGCAGGGGGGGGGGGACTGCACATGACATGTAATATGACCAGAAAAAGGCAGAGCATATTCTCTTTGGGGGCAAGGAGGGGCACCTTTTTAGTTTTCGAGCTATAAATCATGGAAGGTAAGCCATTATGGCCGACGGGGGTTTGATGCGGACAGTGGACTCTGAGAGCGTGGTAGGGGCGAGGGAGTAAAAAGGATAGATCTGGACGGTACAATGCGCCCCAGCCCGTATGTACCTCTTCTGAAATCCCATGGAAAATCCAGCCGAGAATAGGAGTGGGGAGGACTCTGGGGACCAAACGTTGTGGAGAACTTCTGGAAGGAGGAAGGGATGGTGCTAACAGAGAAGTCAATGCAGACAAGGCATTCCCCGGGGAAGCCTGTAGGGGAAGTGGGTGCCATTTTTTAGGATGGACCTTTCTAGAAGTGGCTGGGGTAGGAATGAGAGCAGGGGAAACATGGAGCCAACTTTTGTAGAGTTTTCTGGGCCATCCCTCCACCACTGCTCCTCACAAGCACCACCAGGATAGCAGAGTCGTTTGCTCTGGGCAGGAGGTGGGCTACAGCTTCGAGGGGGGTTGGCGTGCCTTTGCCCTCTGGGGAAGGGGGCTGTCCCTAACGTGAAGCCTGCCGAGTCAGAATCAGCCTGAGCTTGCCGTTGCCCTCCTCGTTCTGGGGACAGACTGGAGACTAAAGGCCACCCATGTCACCAGTCCTTCATGAGGAAGGCGAACAACCGGGAATCGTGACACCTTTGGGGCAAGCCCTCAGCAATGAGAGGACAGCTGGCCCTCAAGGAAGCAGAGGAGTCTGGGAACAGAAAAGAACTTTCTGAGAATCTCATAGTGTCTTCCATGTGTTTCTGAGAAGTTGACCTTTAAAACCAAAGCAGGTTCTGTGAAAACGAGGCAGCGAGAACAAGAGAGTTTTTAGAAATTAAACACATGACGGTCAAATCTCTCTCAGATATCAGCAGATGAAGACGGAAGGCAAAACCAAGCAGAACTTAAAGCAAAAGACAAAGAATGAGGGGCGCCTGGGTGGTTCAGTCTGTAGAGCATGTGACTCTTGAGCTTGGGGTTGTGAGTTCGAGCCCCATGTTGGGTGTAGAGATTACTTAATAAAAGTTTTTTTTTTTAAGACAAATGAAAAAAATATGACAAATTTGAAAAGAAATCAGAACTAATCTGAGATGAGAGGCATCTCCATTTTAGCTATAAGAACTCTAGACAGAACGGACATGGAAGAAGTAGCATCAAATAAATGAGGGATGAAAACTCAGAGCCAGGGGAACACGATTCTTCAGATGGAACGACTTTACCAACCGCCAAGTGGAATGAGAGCAGAAAGCCCAGATACATTCTGCTAAAATAGTGCAATGTCAGGAACATGGAAGAAGAGCCTAGAAGCTTCCAGAGATGGGGGGCAAGCTCGCCAAGGAGTGAGAACTATTTTCGAAGCTGACTTTTCAACAACACTAGAGAGACGTGTACTTAGCGTTCCGAAGGAAAATGATTTGGGGTGACAATTCCGCCACGAACCCACACAAGGTAAAAACGTCAGACGTGCAGGCAGCTCTTCCTGCCCGTGGGTCCCGTCCCCCTGCTTTCATAAAGCCACAGTGTTTTCTTTTTTGCACCGAAAACAAACAAAACCATCAGACACACAGTGTCAGGAAACGCAGGAAGTACACGGTTTTCAGCGCACCCTTTTCAAAACGACCACTGGAGGAGGATGCGTTAGGACAGAATGGAAGCGAAGAGGACAATATGGCGTCCAGGAACCTGGAGCAACTCAAGAGTGTGAGAACAGGGGCGCCCGGGCGGCTCAGTCAGTTAAGCATCCGAGCCTTGGCTTTGGCTCAGGTCATGATCTCACGGTTCATGGGTTCGAGCCTTACATCGGGCTCTGCGCTGACACTGCAGAGCCTGCTTGGGATTCTCTCTCTCTCTCTGCCTGTCCCCTGCTCGCTTGCTCTTTCTCTCAAATAAAGTTTAAAAAAAAAAAAAAAAGAGTGCAAAGAACAAACATCCGGAAAACTTCAGGGTGTCAGGCCCAAGAGGTGAGCCTCAGGCCACACTAGACCCGCCAACAGATGGGAGGATGGAGCAGCAGACGGTCGAAGAGCAGGGGAGGGCGGCACTGCACGCGCCACGTGCCCTCTTCCTGCTTCCGTGTCTCCCCGGATTCGGGTCTTTCTAGAAAGCACGAGGGCACCTCGTTCTCAACCTATTTTTTTTTTAAGAAAAAGAATTGAATAAAGCCAGCGTTCTGCAGATTTGACATCCTAAGAGACCGTGCCCTCTCCTTCTCTTCACGCAGGTAGAGAGACACGTGAGTGACGCGGTTTCCAAAGGTGCCACCGTCGTGACAGGCGGGAAGCGGCACCGACTCGGAAAAAACTTCTTTGAGCCCACGCTGCTCAGCAACGTCACCGGGGACATGCTCTGCTCGCGCGAGGAGACGTTCGGGCCTCTGGCCCCCGTGATCAGGTAAGACCCCCCGGCGGGCGGATCAGGGAAGGGGGGCACCGAGAAAGGAACGCGGTGCGAGCCGTTTCGAGGCCCCGGGGCCGGGAGGGGGGCTGTGTGGTGTCGGCAGAGCCACGTCCCATTCGTGGCTCTGGAATAATTTGTTTTTCTCGTTGCTTCTGTGTAGATCATGGAATTCACCGGCTTCTTTCCTCCGCCTTTTTCCTTCCTTGTTTTGTGCCGAATTCGTTTTTCTTCTCCTTGGAGCGCGTCCTCAAAGAGTTCTGTCAAGGGGGAAACACCCTTGCCGCGCTCTTAGGTGGCCTTTTATCGCACGTTCCAAAGTCCGTAATGATCGACCCGGATGGACTTCTGGGTCCAACACCGCATCGGTCCCCGTCTCCTTATTCCCGGGTCGTTCCGGAGAAAGTTGGCATCTGGCTCTTGTTCCTTTGAAAAGGATCTAGTTTTTCATTTTTGGGGGGCTCTTAAGATTTCTCACGGCCTTTGGCGTTCTTAAGCTTCCCTGGCGAGGGCCACCTGCGAGCGTCCTCATGCCGCTGTCCTACTGTCTTCCTTTAGTAGCTGAGGTGCGTGCCCGGTCCCGGGAAGTCGTTGGTCGTTGTCTCTCAGATATTTCTCTCCCCGCCGTTCGCCCTGTGACGGCCTTCTAGGAGGTCCGTGATAGCGACACATCTGCGTCACCCCCGTCCTCTTCACTCTGTTCATCGTACCTCCTCACCGTGCCCGACGCCTTCTGCGACACCCCCTCCCCGCCACCTGCCCGCTGAGCCGCCCGTTCCTGAGATGCGAGCGCCGTGCCACCCTCCCCCCGCCCCCGCCACGGCCCTTCCGCTACTGTCGCAGCTGCTCTCTCCAGTTCTTTGTTCTTCCCCGTGACGGAGTCTCCCCACGTCCTCATTCTCCCTCATGTTGCCATCGACGCTTATCCGTTTTCTGCATTTTATTCTGTCCCACTCCCGCGGCCTCCTGGCTCGTAGGTCCTTCTGTTTGCGATCCGTCTCCGTCTCGGAGCTCCACAGACGTCTTGTCGCTTTCTCTGGGAACTCGTCCCTCGCCCCTCCAACTCTTAGCGGCCTCGACTGGTAGTGTCTGCCTTGGGGTCGGGGTGAAAAGCTTAGACCTTCAGCTGGGCTGCTTCTGATACATTTGGGCCTCAGGAGAGAAGCTTCTAGTATAATACAGTCTCAATACTACTTCCCGGGCCCCAGGTAACTTTTGCTTTCCTGGGGTATTTTCGGGGTGACCTCTGGAGTCACGAGAGGGGTTCGAGGGAAGAGGCCTCTGGTCCACGCTGCTGTCTACGCTAGCTGTGGGTGACTCCCCAAGCCGGCCGGGGTCGAGCTGTGCCCGGGCCCCGCCACCCTGAGCTGGCCCTCCACGTAGCATTGGCCCAGGGAGCCAGTCTGTGGGCAGCAGCACCTGACTTCACAGCACAGTGGGGGGCAGCGCGGTCCCCGCCCCTCACAGGCTCCACAGAGCGGCCCGTCCCACCCCTCCGTGCGGGGACCCGAGCTCTCCCCGCCCACGAAGCCTCGGTTCCCTCAGGATCCAACCACCTTCTCGGCTTCCGGAAGTGCCTTGTGTTTTGGTGTTAGTTGCTGATGGAGGGTTTCTGAGCTAAGCCTCTCTCTCTCTCCCTCTCTCTCTGTCTCTCCTCCCCGCCCCCTCCTCTTACCGTTTGCTTTCCCGGCTTGGTTACCTATCAGTTCACCGCTGGGGAGATGGACCGCTCCAAGAACTTTCATCTTCTCTGTCTTAAACGTTTTTTTTACCTAGAGCGTGAACTTGACATTTTCATGGAGCCTAAAGAAGCAGTGGTTAGGAATGCAGGCTTTGGAGTTGAACTGGGTGTAGGTTCAGGCTTTGCTGCATCACACCTGTGTGCCCTTGGACGGACTAACTGCTCTGAGCCCCAGGGTCCCCGCGTGGGGACGGGAGAGAACCCAGCACCTGCTACGCAGAGTAGCTACAGGGTCTGAACGACGTACGTAACGCGCATACAGCACTGAGCACGGTGCCCGATGTCATTATGGCGGCCGGAGGTCCGGGAGGAGGTCGTTACCAGCGGGCGTGGGTCTCGCCACACCACGGAGCCCACACGGAACGTGGAACCTCCCGGCGGTGCCTCAGTCAGGGATGTGATCGCTGTGTGAGGGGCAGGCGGGTGGCGGGGACATCAGCCACGCCCTGTTCTGTCCCTCCAGCGGGCACAACGGCTTGTCTGTCCGCTAGGAGACACAGCTGTTCATCCTCGGGACAAGGGATCCTGCTGGGGTCCCCCTCCTGGGCCTCCCCCCAGAGCCTGCCGTGTAGACAGGGAGCCCCAGGCGGCCCGGCCGGCTCTGCCCACTGCCTTCAGGAAGACGGCCGGCCCCTGCTGCCGGCAGAGCTCTGAATTTAAGAATTATGGTGCTCAGAGCCCTCTGCCCCAGAAGAATGCTGCTCAGATCTTGTTCTGGAGAGAGAGCGCTAGAGCTGGAAGGGGCTGCGCAGGCTCTGGGTTCTCTGGTGTTCGTCTCCGGAGGAGCCCACACAGAGCCCCGCGCCGGCTTCCTGGCGCCTGCTTTCTGCCACGTTCGGTTGCTTTTTTTTTTTTAATTTAAAACATTTTTTTATGTTTATGTATTTTTGAGTGAGAGAGAAGAGAGAGCGCCAGATGGGGAGGGGCAGAGAGAGAGGGAGACACAGAATCCGAAGCAGGCTCCAGGCTCTGAGCCATCAGCACAGAGCCCGACGCGGGGCTCGAACTCATGACCCGAGCCAAAGTCGTACACTTAACCGCCCTGTAGTTGCTCCTGAAGTGACGGCTGACTGTCACCCAGTCTCAGCGGCGGCAGGAGCAGTGGTCCTTTGGGAAGGCATCTGGTGTGACGTTCGGACCCGCCGCCCTTCCCTCCCGCCAGCCTGCTTGCCTCTGGTCCTCTCGGAAGAGAGGAGCCGCGCGTGTTGAGCGGCGGGCTCTTCGCCGCTGTGCTGGGCCCCGGGGTCGCTGCAGGCCTCCCGGCTCCTCCCAGCCGTTGTTCGGGAAACAGATCTGGAGACGAGAGAGCTGTCTTCTTTGCTCCCCGCTGCGGATTTTGCTGACGACCCCTTTCACTCTGGCAGGTTCGACACCGAGGAGGAGGCTGTGGCGATCGCTAACGCGGCCGACGTCGGGCTGGCAGGTGGGTGGGTGCCCCTCCCTGCTCCGGGGGGACCGTGACCACTGGAGCGGATGCTGGCGTTGGCCTCTGAACCATCACCCTGGGTTTTGAGTAGGAAACGCCACCGGAGGATACGTTCTGCCGCTTTCCAGGGCATGAGCGGGTTTGTGCAAGTTCACGGCCTTCTGCCTGGCCCCTCCGCACTTGGGAGCTCCCGGGGAGAGCTGGGGGGCAGCTGGTGGGTGGAGAAGCGCACACCCCGAAAGTCCCACGTTCTCGGAGACTTGATGCCTGGAAATCCCACATCTTTGTCTTCCATCCTGCCTGGCTCCTGGCGGCCTGGGCCAGACCGAGGGGAGCGTCAGGGACGGTGAAAGTAGCAAGGAGCGTGCATGCAGACGCAGCCTGAGTGGCCACCGTCCTGCTAGTTTGGAGACGGTCAGGGAGGCCGCAGGACGTACCCACTCGCCCTGACCCCGTCAGGTGCACGTAAATGCGCTCGGCAGATCTGCATTTCGCATCCCCAGCGAGGGAGCGCCGAGGAAGGTACACACGCACACACTGTCGCTCCGTAGAAGCTTCCCCTCCAGGGGTGAGTGAAGTATGCATAACCCGAGGAAGGGCACGCACACTGGGGAGGCCCTTCCCCCGGCTGTCTGCGCAGACCCCCCCCCCATAAAGCCACGGTGGGGCGTGCGCGAGCGCCCGTGACCCAGCTCGGGGCACCTTTCCTCCCTTCCCGCAGGAGGCGGGCGGAGAAGACCGCAGCCCGCGCTAGGGCGGCCGTGCTGGGCGGCGGTGGGCGGGGACAGACTCTGGGCACAGGGGACCGAGGGAGCTCAGTGCGGAAAGGGCGTTCGGAAAGGCTGGCTGGTGCCGAGCGCGATGGAAGGGAACGCCGAAAATGACTAGACACAGGTCGCCTGCGGCCCCCTCCGCTTCAGACACGACGTCTGTAACGACGGTACGTGCCACGCGTGTCCTTTGTCCCCGCGACAGGTTACTTTTACTCGCAAGACCCGGCGCAGATCTGGAGAGTGGCGGAGCAGCTGGAAGTGGGCATGGTGGGCGTGAACGAGGGGCTCATCTCCTCCGTGGAGTGCCCTTTCGGCGGGGTGAAGCAGTCCGGCCTCGGGCGCGAGGGGTCCAAGTACGGCATCGACGAGTACCTGCAGCTCAAATACGTGTGCGTCGGGGGCTTGTAGGACTCGTCCGTTCCTTCAAAAAAGAGGAGAGGAAGCTGACCCCGCAGACGGGGACGCACCATCCATTATTCTAGGTGAACTTCCAGGTGACTGGAATCAGGAATTTCCCAAACTCCTCCGGTACTCATAAGCTTAAGCCGAGGCGAGCCCCACCCCTCCCCTTCCCTAGTGAGGGACCAACAGATGCCACGGACCCGGGGTGCAGACTCCCCAGAACCAGCACTGCGTGCATAGCGCGAAGGAAGCCCTGGGACCCCACCAGGGAGCCGGGTGCAGGCGAGGGCCCCCCCAGAGGCTCATCACTGCCTGCACCGTGACCCCGCCATCTCCCCTGTGGCTCCGAGCTCAGACCAGAGAGGGCCGCAGGGAGGACCCCTGAGGGTGATGACGACCCGGGCAGGGGTGACCGTCCCTGCCAGTCTCCCGGCTCGGCTCTACACACACCTGCCGTGTATTCCTAGGTGTTGCCACAGAGACCGAATTAATCCTTTTTAAGACTCCCGAAGTAGCACAGAATCGCCTGTGTTTCTGCGAGGAAAGGAGGCACGCCCCTCTCTTTTTCTAGATGTTTTCTCTTTTAAGTTTATTTTTCAGTAATCTCTATACCCAACATGGGCCTCAGACTCACGACCCCTCGATCAAGAGTCGCGTGCTCCCCTGACCTTGCCGGCCGGCGCCCTGGACCACGGCTCCTGTGAAAGCCTCCTCGTCCCAAATTCACTACCTAAAGATCAGGCTCTCATTTCCACCCTGCTTTCCACTTCCTTTCCTTCAGGAGGCCAGCCTCAGCGGAAAGCGGGGGCTAGCAGCAGGCAGAAGGGAAGGCGCAGAGCCGTGGCCGCCCCCCGAGTGGTAGCTTAGTTCCCGCAGACACACCATTCGGCACCCCTGTCCCTCACGTCGAGATTCTGTAGAAGGCTTGTTTAGCTCAGTGGGAGGCTGTGAGCCCAACAGAAACCGAAATATTTGCAAAAAAAAAAAGGGAAAAAAAAGAAAAGAAAATCGGGTGCAAGTGAAGGGGCCATTATTCTTAGTAGCCGCAGAGCCCCTGCCCCGCCCCGGGCACCCGCCGTGGCTTTGCACCGGTGAGGAGGGCCCGTGCCCGCCTGCGCTCCCATCAGAGACTGAGCAGCTGCCGCCCGAGGCCTGCCTTCCCGTCCTCCCCCCCGAAAAGAGTAGGAGCGGTCTCCCCACCGTGATTCGGAGAGGAAAACGAATTTCCCTAACTGCCAGGCCGCCTCCTGGAAGAGGCGCGGGGCCTTGAATTTCAGGCACATTTTCTCCAGTAGGAGTTTTTACAGTTTACAGCTCATCATCTGAAACAAAAATGACGCAGCTGAAAGAGGAGCGCTGATTAAGAAACTTCTGGGCCTTTCTGGACACCTCTCTCATGCCTACGGATACACCGAGAAAACGGAACCAAGGCTGTTCCCAGCTGAAGGGGCAGAGAGGACGCCCTTTCCCTTCCCACTCCCTCGGAGTGTGGAACCCACTGGCATCCCGTGGGCGCTGGAAGGAAAAAGTCGTTCCTACCCCCTCCCCACCCCACCCCAGACTTAACATTTGTCCCTTCGCCACGGGGGCGCTGTGGGTATGTCCCTAACGGTCAGAATGCCCATGGGCACGGAGGAACTTACGGCCGGTCCGGAGCTCCTGTATTTGGTGTGCACGATGGCGGCCACGTCCCAGTCCCCACAGAGCAAGCCGGAATCCACGTCCGGGTGCCGCCCTCACGCAGGCCCTGTCGAGAGTCATACACACGGCACGTTGACGGCTTATTTCTACCTTCTGTTTTTACAATTTGGGGCTTGTTTTATAGAATGTTCTCATTAAGATTTGGGTGCGTCCATCTGTTAATGAAAATGCTAGAACATTCTTTGTTAGAGACGCATCAGAAACCCCGATGCGTGGAGGTGTTGAGAGCCTACATTCAAAGTTTCCTGTGTCACTTGGCAAAGCGGATCCCTTAGCGGGGTGGCAGATCTGAGTTTTCTTGTACGCTTGGCTCACCGGGTACATACGCTGAGATTCAGAGACTCATTGCAATACCCTTGATTAATTTCGTAATTCAAATACTTTGGGAAGGAAATAGGTTACTGTTTAGTAAAATCGTTCCGAGTGGTGGGAAGAAAGAAAAGTATCTTTCGTTGAACATTCTGGGGGTTACTTCTCGATAACGTGACCGTGTGTGACCAGGGGTTGGCACACTAGAGCTCACAAGGCAAACGCGGCCTGCCGCCTAGCTCTGTACCACCCGGAGCTGAGAACGGTTTTTGTATTTCCAAATGATGGGGCGGGGGATTCAAAAGAATAATATTTTCACGACACAAAATTATTTGAAATTCAGATTTTAGATTCCATCAATAAAACTTTATTGAAACCCAGACACACCCATTCATTTCACATTGGACCCTTGGCCGCTTTGGGAGCAGAGCTGGATATTGGCAACATGGCCAGGACGGCCTGCAAAACCTCCATTTACTCTGACTCCTTACAGAACATGCTTGCCTTCCTCTGACCTAAGATCCCAGCCAGAGGGAGATGCTGACCTTCCTGCCTTTCCCGGGCTGAACACCTGTGTACAAAGCACTTCTCCGGGCATCGCTCCAATGAGTTCTCACCGAGAATTTGCCAGGGATTCTCACGTGACTCAGATGAAATCATCCAGACAACACGAGCCTGTCAGCCTAGAGAAAACTTCTCAATGTATTTTCCCCAGCCAGGCAAGGATTCTCGTTGCAGCAGGCCGTCTGCACCTGTTCTACCGGCCCCTTTGAGTGGCTTTCAAACACGATTTTATGCCACGTGTTGTGTCTTTTTTCCTTTATTCTCACGGAAAGACGCCGTGAAAACAGATCTCAGAAGCACAATGCAAATAAACCTATTTTATCGCTAGCTTACGAACTTTAGACTGTGCCACGTGACTGCCTTCTCCGAAGGCCGGAGCCCGGGTCTTAATTCCTCCTGGGCAGCTCTGTTAGACTGCGTGTTACTTGAATAGTTATGCTGTGATTGGTGTGTGTGTGCTCTCTGTATGTTTCACTAATAAATGTTGCATTAACGGAATTTCCTGTTTCCGCGTTAGGGTTTCTGGCTGTGTGTGGTTTTTTTTTCCTCCTTGCTGGTTCATTTTGAATTGATATGGGATATTATTAGACCAGTTCAGAGATGTATGAAGACTCTTAGACGATGCCATCCCAAGCCTGCTGCTTTGGCATAAGGGTTAACCCCTTGGAGAAGCAGATCCCAGAAAAGCTCTCCGCCTTCCCCCTACTCTCCTAACAGCAGGACCTGAGTTCACCAAGGTGCCCCCGTCCTCTAGGAAGGAAAGGGGTTGGTCCCTGGAGGCGTCTCTAGACCCTGGCAGCCAGGAGAGGGCACCAAAGGAATCTATATTACGGATTTTCCCAACTGGCCTTGGTCTCTGCCCTTGAAAGCCTGCAGCTGCTTCCCTCTGTCCTGCCGATTCCCTGCAAACCCACCGTTCCTTGGTGAAGACGCCTGTAAGCCAGAGTCTGGGCCGCCTCTCTGTTCCTTCCCCCCGGCGTGTTCACGTGAGGCATGCATGCTCATCACCTTCTGTGTGCTTTTCCCTCGTTCCTCCAGCTGTCACGGCAGGGGGCTCGGCCGAGAGCGCAGAAGGGTGGACAGAAAGTCTTCCCCTCCTGCGTGGGCAGTTAGAGCTCCCTCCCCAGAGACCTGTGGTCTGTGAGCGCCACGGGGCCGGAGCCTGCAGGTGAATTCTGTATCCCAGCGTCTGTCCCGTGGCCCGTGCGCATTAGATACTTGCCGAACTGCACGGAAACCGTGCCTGGCTTGTAGGTGTGGCCGCGTGACTGCGCGGACGCCAGCTTCCCGCGGTTGCCAGCCTCTCTCTACTCTTCCCATTATCCGTTAGGTTCTTTTCCCTAAGTCTGGGTTTTTCCGATACAGAAAAGTATGGGGAAGAAATTCCCCGAAACCCTGCTCTTCAGATATAATCACTGTTAATTATTTTAACAATGTATCTGATATTTTCACCTGTTATTCATTTATATTTATATACGTGACCTTGCTGAATGTGACACTGAACAAAGGTAGATTTTTTCGTCAGAAGAGCAGCCACTGGACATCCCTCTTCGTCATTCCATTGATCTCATGCATTTCTTCTCACCTGCTTTGATTCTTTTTCAATGTTTATTTATTTTTGAGAGAGAGCGTGAGCGGAGGAGAAAGAGAGAGGGAGACACAGAACCCGAAGCAGGCTCCAGGCTCTGAGCTGTCAGCACAGAGCCCGACGCGGGGCTCGAACTCATGATCCATGAGATCGTGACCTGAGCTGAAGTCGGATGCTTAACCGACTGAGCCACCCAGGCGCCCCGTCACCTGCTTTGATTTTTTTAAACATGAACATGGCGGGGGCGCCTGGGGGGCTCAGTTGGTTAAGCATTCAACTCTTGATTTTGGCTCAGGTCGTGATCTGCCGGTTTGTGGGTCAGGGCCCCAAGTCGGGCTCTGTGCTGACAGTGGGGAGCCTGCTTGGGATTCTCTCTCTCTGCCCCTCCCCTGCTCTCTCTCTGTCAAAATAAATAAATAAAGTTTAAAAAATGAACGTATGGTTAAGTTTTATTTTACTCATCAATGAACCTGGTAAGGGTATCAGAAGCGGTTGTAAGAAGTCAAAACTCCCGAAACTTGTATGGATGAGGGACATGGAAACTAACGGAGACACACTGTGCAGGAGGGAAGTGAGTCAAACTCCAGGGCGGGACAGAACTTGGATTTCACTCCGCTCTTCTCTACAACCGTTAAGGGTCTGAAAATGCCTCCAGGGCAATGAGTGTGAGGCCCAGATAACCCAGGAAGGCTCTGCTATGTGTAGACGAAAAGCACTGAAGCTGCTTTTGATTTTGATTTTTAAGATCACTGCCCGGAGAAACGCTCCACTTACCTCTCGACTGGTGGGGCTTTTCCGTGCTCGGCCTCGGCCTCTACTTAGAAGCGAGTGTTATTTTCCAGCTTCCTACTCCGTCTTCCGTTCTCTGTCAGTAAATGCTCACTGGCCACAGCTGCCTTACTTCTCAGTTAGCCTGCAACAGATTCAACAGCAAACTCGTGTGCTCTTCACCTAGGAAGTCCGGGAAACCTCTCTGGAAACACAGCATGTCCTGAGAGCACTGGAGAGCTACCAGCGTGTTCTGTTTGCGAGTGCTGTTCATACATGAATGGAAATGGCTTTGGAAATCAGCAGTCTGCAAGTCTACTTATCTATTTTATCAGCTAAGGAGAACAGACTCCCCGCAGGTTAGACCGGGGACAGTCGTCTGTCCCAGCGGTTCAGAGGACACGGGTATATTGGCAGGTCTTTGGTCAGATCAGGGAAGACTGCGTGCTTCCTTCCTGTGATGCTAAGGCCTCAGGCCTCCAGCTCGGGGCTCATGGCCTTCAGGAGGGCTGAGGTGATCATACTAAGTAGGCTTCAAACACGGGAAACTTGGCCATTCGGTAAACTCCTCTCAGAAAGGGAGACTCTCTGTTTAGTTGGAGACAGGCTGGCTTTGCATTTTTGTTTAACTTGTGCCTGACTTTAACGGAAAAGCCTTTATTGTTTCACCATTAATCCGTTTCCTCCCAACATCTTTCAACCTTTTATCTGGAAATAATTATAAGTTCACAGGAGGCTGCAAAAGTAACAGATGCCTTTGAACCTGTCACCCATCTTCCCCCAGAGGCGACTGTCTTACAGAACCAAGACCAGGAACCTGGCACTAAGTAGCATCATGCTAAGGCAGGCTTTCTGCCGGTCTGCCCAGTTTTTACGTATGTTTGCGTGCCTGCTATCCGACGTTTTCAGCGCATCAGCAGGTAGGTTTGTGCAGTCACTGCCACGATCAAGATACAGAACCACGTCACCCCCACCCAGGAAACCCCTCCTGCTGTCCCTTTATACTTGGCCGGTTTGGAAAGTAAAGTCGCTTGGCCAGGTTCCTTGTTAAATTTTCCCTCAAGCAAAATGTGCACGCGGAGAAAAGCGAATATGACTAACTGAACTTGCTGAATCTTCACAAACGGGACACCCTGTGACCAGCCCCCAGAGCAGGAAATGGAGCGCGGCCAGCCCAGGCCTGGGACCTTTCGGAACGACCCGTGTTTCAGCGAAGTCTCTGGACGACGGCTCTCTCGAGACGCCAGGAGCCATCTCACTCTTGCCCAAGATCAAAAGGACAACGCTTCTACTTTGGGGAAGCTTTAAAGTAAGAGTTTCATGCTAAGTTTTAGGTGAACTCAGACTTAGCTTAGACGGGTTTTATTGTTTTGTTTTGAAGGTATTTGCAGTAGTGGAAAGTCATCGCTGTTGAGATTATAAAGATTTGCAGCAAAGGGCGGTTTGGGTCTCTTGGTGGATGAACACTGGGCTTTGGCAGGACCGAGGGCCACCTTGGAGCCCTAAACTTAGGTCAGGTAAATACGGGAGTCTCATCCCCATTCCTGGGGTCTCTGCCTCAGCAAGTATCTTCCTGGTCCAAGGTGCTAACGGATTCACTTCAATGGCTTGGAAGGAAGGAAACGTGAGGGGTAAAAATCTCCAAAAGCGGATTATTGTATGATCCCGTTTATAGAAGACTCTCGAAAATTCTAGCTAACCTCTAGTGTCAGCGGAGCAGGGGCTGCCTGGGGAGGGAGAGGTTAGGGAGTGTCACGAGGAAACTTCATCTCAGTTGGGGTGACGGTTTCCCAGGTGTAGCACACCAACCCTTACCGAATTGTACTATGCGTTTGCGGTTTATTAGGAGTCCATTATACCTCACATATTATTTAAGTCCATAAAGTTTTGGTTCCAAGACTTTTTAACTCAACCCAGTGGCTGGCTCTCTCATAAGCAGCCCAGGTAACAGGCAGGCACGGCTGTGAAACATAACAGGCTTTCCTGACACACAGAAGACGGAGACCTAGACAAAATGCCGAGATGGAGGAATTCATCCCCAAAGAAAGAACAAGAAAAGGTCACAGCCAGGGACCTAACTGAAACATATGTCAGTAATATGCTTGATTCAGAATTTAGAACGTGCCACGCAGGACTGACTCCCTCTGGTCGCCGTAGTCCTGTGCCCAGTACGGTGCCTGCTAAGTAACGAATGCTCACTCTGGTTCCATGCTGAACAAAAGTGAAAGATACAAGGGGCGCCTTGCTGGCTCAGTCTGTACACATGACCCTTGATCTCAGGGTTGTAAGCTCGAGCCCCGCAATGGGTGTAGAGATTACTTAAAAATAAAATCTTAAAAAAAGAAAGGTTAAAAACAACTAAAGGGTATAAAGTACCACTGATACAGATATTGAAATAAATTTTTCTGTAAAAGCTGAGGTGGCAGTTACTCGATATCTGGACCACGTCCACCCTCACCGTCCCCCTCGGTAAAGTTCAGTGGTCCGGTGGCTTCTCTTGCCCTTGGGATAGAACTCGTACATGACCATCCATTTGCAAAGCCCGTGACGGCGGGCCCAGTCCCCCTCCAGCTCGCCCACAGGCACCCTAATCCCCCCCCCACACTCCCACATCCTCACTGCTTTCTCGTTTCACTGAATTCTTTGTTTGTTTGTTTCTTTGACATTTACTCATTCTTGAGAGGCAGAGAGAGACAGAGAGTGAGCAGGGGAGGGGCAGACAGAGACAGAGCCAGAGAATCCCAAGCAGGCTCCAGGCTCGGAGCTGTCGGCACAGAGCCCGACGCGGGGACACACGGACCGCAAGATCACAACCTGAGCTGAAGTGGGACGTTTAACTGACGGAGCCGCCCAGGCGCCCCCCACAAATTCTTTTTAATTCCTTGAACCACCAGACTCTCTTTCATCTCATGGCTATTACCCATACTGTTTCCTCTGCCTGAAACACTCTTCCTCTTGCCCTTCTCTCCCCAGATTCACCTGGCCAGATCCGGCCCTGAGCTCAGGCAAGACTCTCTGCAGATCCCTCGAGCCCAGGGCTCGGGAGCACCAGGTCCGTCCCCTGGACAGGCTCGGACCACGAGGCTTCCAGCAAACTCGCCCCTAAGCCGCGGGAGGACAGGGACCGGCTTGTTTAAGGCCACATCCCCGGGGTCTAACCCATAGCACGTACTACGTGCTAACTGAAAAAATAAAATAATAAAACAAAAATAATAAAACAACATAAAATAAAAATAAAATAAATGCATTGCCTACAAGTTGAGTATACCTTCAGCTGCTAGGACACTAGAGAGTTTACAGGGACTACCAGCACCTTCTAGAAAAGCTCTACAGCAAAGACCATTGTCAGGCAAAACCCCAGCGACCCCACGCATATTAAATCTGTAGGAATGCAGAGTCCTGGGTTTTCACGAAACCATTACAGGACTGCGTGGTGACCTGGAGTCGGTTCTCCACCTGGACAGAGCCACGTGAGTACCAGGCCACACATCACGGCCAGCCTCTGCAGCAGCGTGGAGCACGAGTGGGCACGTCCGCCTGGTCCTCCTTACCGCGGTGTACACACACAGGAGTCAGAACCACAGCGGAGAACTGGCTTCCATTAACATTTAGCTCTTCCGGCCCCATTTCTTGACAGTTAAAAGATTTACAAAATTTGCTGCCAAATCTGGCTTGTCTGAAGCACAGACGCCCAGGTGTCTTTTCTGCCTTAATCTCCGGGGCCAAATCCCTTTTCCATCCCGCCTACCAGGCTGGACACTCACAGTCACCACAGCGGTGGACTGCTGTCCTGAAGAGTCTGTCACCGCCAGCTGGGATGTGTAGTCTCCTTCCTGCATTTCAGACAAATGAAGGTACGGTGTCTCAAGGCCCTGAAGCCAAAGAGAAATGAAAAAAGGAAAGAAAAAATAATTTTAAGAAGTAGTAGGGCATAATGACGAGTGAGTAATTTTGCTACATATGGAGATCCTGCTTGAAAAAGAAGCGCGAGTGCCCCCAAGAAAATCAGTCCAAAGGTCCCGGTGGACCCTCAAACGCTTGTTGAAGAAGCGTGAATGAACACAGCCTTTTTGGAAGCCCATCTGGCAACACCCGACCACGTGGTAACGAACACACTCTTTAAGCGGCAACCCCACTTCTCCGCCTACACTGGAGAAGCGCCCACGTGTGCAGGAGGCTCACACCTGGACGCTGAGGAAGCGTGGGCTCTGAGAGCAAAAGCTGGGAACAATCTCCACGTTCACGACGGGGCGTGGCCAGACCCACCAGGATGCATTATACAACGCTGGTTTCAAGGAGACAATTTAGGGGCGCCCGGGTGGCTCAGTCGGTTGAGCGTCCGACTTCGGCTCAGGTCATGATCTCACAGCTCATGGGTTTGAGCGCCGCGTCGGGCTCTGTGCTGATGGCTCAGAGCCTGGAGCCTGCTTCGGATTCTGGGCCTCCCTTGCTCTTGCCCTCTCCTGCTCGTGCTCTCTCAAAAAATGAATAAATGTTTTAAATATTAAAAAAATAGAATAAGGACAAAATAAAATAGAATAAAATATAAACTTAAGAAAACCATCAAATAATAATATAACTTCAAACATAGCAAGCCGTTAGCAATAGAAGTAAATAGTTCTGGCCACTCACCAAAAGAAGAATGAGCAAACAGCTCACACACACTCACATGCACACAAAACACTCACAGCAAAAGTGTCCACGTTACTATGTCTTTAGACAACTATATTTAAGATCTGAGCACATTAAAAGTTTGAAGCAAAAAGCTCTCAAAAAGAGACCACTAGATCCAGAAAAGAGGACACTGAAGTTTCTAAAAATATGAGAAACAAAATAAGGAAAAAATTCCTGATAATAAAGCTTATGCTGAATTATTTCTCAAGTTTCTCCCAATATTAAAATAGTATTTCCATAGCAAATGCTGAGTCAGATTTTCTCCAAACAAGCCTCGAGGTCAAGCTGCCAACACGGGACCCACTCAGTTGCTATCGCATGCTCACGGAGAACGCGCGAGGGGAAAGGGACGTCAGTTTTGAGGATTAGTGACTTTCGGCCCTCTTCCGCTCGCTGTACTCTATCAGAGAATCCTATAAAACATATTTTCTAGATTTAAGGCCTCCTCGCCCCCCGACACACAGCAATACTTTAGGTAGGTATGCAGGCAGGTAGGTAAATGTGTGAACAGATAAACAGATGGACAGATATACCTATGGATGAATGGATGAATGGATAAGCAGATGGGTGGATGGACAGTTGGGTGGGTGGGTGGATTGATGGACAGATGGATGGATGGGCAGATGGATAGTTGGGTGAGTGGGTGGATTGATGCATGGATGGGCAGATGGGTGGATGAATGGTTCAGTGGGTGGGTGGGTGGATGAATGAGCAGATGGGTGGATGGACAGTTGGGTGGGTGGGGGGGGGTGGATTGATGGACAGATGGATGGATGGGCAGATGGGCGGATGAACGGTTTGGTGGGCGGGTGGGTGGGCTGGCTGGCTGGCTGGATGGACGGATGGGTAGGTATGTGGTTGGGAGAGCAGGTAGGTGGATGGACAGACAAGTAGAAGCCTGAAGGCAGGACAGAGAACTTGCCTGCATGGCCAGCTCTTTGCTCTCACTCTCAGGACCCAGGGACCACTTATAGAAGACAATCCGGTGACCGTCACTGCTCTGGTTTCCATTCAAAGTGATGGAGTTTTGGGGCAAAGTTATGGTCTGATTTGGTCCTGCGTTGGCGACGCAGTTGACCGTGAGGACTGCAGTCGTGGAGTTGGTGGCTCCATCTGAGTCTGCGACAGTCAGTCTACAAAAGGAGAGGAAGCCATCATGCTGCAGGAAGACGCCGAGTCTCACGGCAAACGGTCAGTGTAGTCTGCTCATGGTACGTCTCTCAGAACAACGCGGAACAGGGGAAAACGGGAATTTGAGGAGGAGGCTGAGAAAAGAACAGACTTGAGGGTTTCTTTGTATTTGTTGCTGTTGACTTCATTTGTAGCTAGTAATCTAGCCACACGGTGGAGTTTCATCTCATATGGGTTTTGAGGTGCTAGATGAAGAATCTTCCTCGGTCAACACGGAGCCTCTCCCTCGTACCTGAGACCAAGAACGTGCCGGGTTTAGGTCCCACCTTCGGGCCTGGGCACAGAGAGACAGTAGATCGCTCATCAATTTTCATCTACAAACTTTTGAATGTTTTATTCTTTTCTAGGAGACTTAATATAATTATGTTTTCTGGACACTCCTTCCTGGGCAATTCTAGGATCAAGCACTTTCAAATACGAACAAACGTTCAACCGACACAAGCCAACAACGGAGAGGAGTGCACTGACCCTCCTGTGGTGAACTCGCTCCTGACGTGGTAACGGACGGGGAAATACGGTCACTTCGTCTTTCTGGGGTAAAGGTGTCGGTTCCAAGCGGCGATGAGTGTGAATCGGGTGTTAATAGGAACCTGAGCCTGGAGCTACGGAAGACACAAGCATCACTTGTAGTAAGGGTGCGTGCGGGCTCCGTGGGTACGGGGCCGTGTACTCTGTGCTCCCTTTCTCACTGTCCCGCGGACCCCATCCAACCAAGAGCCTAACTCCGGTTCTGGCTCCAACAGTGAACCAAGTATCTGAGGCCCTCCCTCCTCAGCCAGGCTGTCAGGACGCATCCTGAGGGAATTTCTTCCGGGTAAAACAGCAGCAGCAACCTGCCTCAAACAGACAATGAATTTAATAAGTATCGAATCATCCTGGACACCCAGGAAATGGACATGAGGATTGACGGAACAGACCGCACAGCTAGAGGGAGAGGAGAGGCCGCATCGTGGGAAGTTAAGAGGTGCAGAGACTGGATTTGGGGGAGAAACAGTCATGGGTGCTGCAGAGGGGAAGAAGCCCTGATCATGGAGGGAGGAGAGAGAGAGAGAGAGAGAGAGAGGAGAGAGAGAGGGAAAGACAGAGAAAGAGAGAGCAGCACACAGGGAATCACACAAGAAGAACACTCCCCCGGAACCGCTGCCTGGGAAGACCAGAGGGCTGGCTGTCGGGAGTGTGCACAAGCGGGGGGGCCCCCCCGGCCTGCGGGTTCAGGAGCAGTCGGGCCGAGGCCGGCGTGGAGCCCAGCAGGCAGAGCGGCGCTCCTGTGGGGGCGCGTGGAGGTGTGGTCTGAGGATCACCTGCATCGTGCTGGGAGAGACAGTTCCCTTCTTGGAGCGCATTTGGGAGAGGCGACAGTGCCTCTCTGAGGACTGAAGAGCTGCGGGCTCCCCTGAGCCGCCCGGTTCATGAGCACAGGGGCAGAGATCCCTGCTGAGGGCGGCTAACCTGGAGGCTGCTTCTTGCTGAGCTTTACTCTAAACTCCAAGCGCCTGTGCATTCATGTGACGGACCTGGGACAAACCAGCATCAGTCCCAGTGCAGAGAGACCCTCACCCAGAGGGTCAGCGAGGGTCTCTAAAATTCTGGAACCCAGCTGGCGCACCTGAGATAAAACACACGTCTGCCAGGCGGGCAGACGGCCCGGGCACAGACAGGGTGAAGGCAGGGATCCGAGGGAAGCCTGGCACACATGAGGGGAGAGTGTTCGCTCTTCTGCGGGGGCTTCCTGGACAGTGGCAGGTGCGAACCCCCTCTCCAGGGACAAGGGAGAGGGCAGGTGCCCTTTTTCTCCTGCAGCCATCAGCACTGGCAGACCAGTGGGCAGCACAGTGCCCAGAGTGGAGGACTGAGCCTCCTCTGGGCAGCTTAAACCAAGGCCCCACCCCCCTGAACTCTGCAGGTGCTTCTGAACTAGGGCAAGGGTGCTGAGAGCCGGAGCAGCGGTGGGCCCCTCCCCTAGAAGACCAGCACAAACACCCCCAGCTGCACGCACCAGCCTACTGACCACAGACGGCTGCGAAGCTTCAGCTCTAGTAGAATTGGATCTAGCCTAATTTGGTAAGCAGACCAAAGTACCTAGTTAAAACTCACCACACTCTGGCCAAGGGCCAAACGCTGCCCACGGCAGGCAAAGAGAAACTCTGCAGAGGAGTGGCCTGAGGGAAGGAACAGCCGAAACGCAACAGCAGAGTGCTCATACCACACACCAGACACGATTCCTGAAGCACCAGGCTCTGGACGGAAAATGACCTCTTCTTCTCACAGCCATTACTCTCAAGAGGAGGAAACATAACAGGCTTTCCTGACACACAGAAGACGGAGACCTAGACAAAATGCCGAGATGGAGGAATTCATCCCCAAAGAAAGAACAAGAAAAGGTCACAGTCAGGGACCTAACTGAAACATATGTCAGTAATATGCCTGATTCAGAATTGAGAACAATAATCATAAGATACTAGCTGGGCTTGAGGCAAGCACAGAAGACACCAGGGAGTCCCTTCCTACAGATGAAAGATGTAAAAACCTGTCGGGCCAAAATAAAAAATGCCATAACTAACATGTGAAACCAGCTGGATGTAATGACCACAAACATGGAAGAATCAGAGGAATGAATAAGTGATACAGAAGATAAAATTATGGAAAATAATGAAGCTAAAAATGGTGAGAAAAATCTTCAATCATGAAAATAGACTTAACGGAACTCAGTGACTCCATAAAGCATAATAACATTCATATCCTAGGATGCCCAGAAAAAGAAGAGAGGGCAAAAGAGGAAGAAGGTTATTTGAGCAAATTATAGCTGAAAACTTCCTAAGCTGGGGCAGGAAACAGATATCCAAATCCAGGAGACACAGAGAACTCCCATCAAAATCAACAAAAGCAGGCCGACACTTGCAAAACACAGAGATAAGGAAAGAATCCTGAAAGGAACAAGGGAAAAGAAATTCCTAATCTACGAGGGAAGAAAAATGAGGTCAGCAGCAGATTCTCTCAAAGAAACCTGGCAGGCCAGCAGGGAGTGGCATGGTATGTTCAAAGAGTTAAAGGGGAAATACTCTATCCAGCAAAGCTGTCATTCAAAATAGAAGAGATAGAGTTTCCCACACAAACAAAAACCAAAGGAGTTCATGACCAGTCCTAAACCAGGACTAAACCAGTCCTGTAATAAATATCACTGAGGACTCTCTGAGCAGGAAAGAAAAACCAAAGGCAACAAAGAAAATCTCCTGAAACGACTTTACAGATAATATAATGGCACTAAATTCGTATCTGTCAATAATCGCTCTGAATGTAAATGGACTATATGCTCCATCAAAAGATACAGGGTATCGGAATGAATAAAAAACAAGACCCATCTGATGATGTCTACAAGAGACTCATTTTAGACCTAAAGACACCTACAGGTTTAAAATGTGGGGATGGAGAAACATTTATCATGCTAATGGAGGTCAAAAGAAACCCAGAGTAGCTATACTTATATCAGACAAACTGTATTTTAAATAACGGGCTGTAATAAGAGATGAAGAAGGGCACTATATCATAATAACGGGGTCTGTCCAACAAGATCTAACAATTGTAAATATTTATGCCCCCAACTCGGAGTGCCCAAATATATAAATTAATAACAAACATAAAAAAGCTCATTGATGATACTACAATAATAGCAGATTTTAGTATCCCACTTACAGCAATGGACAGATCATCTAAGGAAACAAGGAAACAATGGCCTTGAATGACACACTGGACCAGATGGACTTAACAGATATGTTCAGAACATTTCATCCTAAAGCAGCAGAATACACATTTTTTCCAAATGTACATGGCAGATTCTACAGAATAGATCACACACTGGGTCACAAATCAGCCCTCAACCAGTAAAAAAGATGGAGAACATATCGTGCATATTTTCCAACCACAAGGCTATGAAACTTTAAGTTAACCACAGGGAAAAATTTGGAAAGACCACAAATACGTGGAGGTTAAAGAATATCCTACTTCAGAATGAATGGGTTAACCAGGAAATTAAAAAAAGAAGAAATAAAAAAATACATGGAAACAAATGAAAATGGAAACACGATAGTCCAAAACCTGTGGAATGCAGCAAACGCAGTCTTAAGAGGGAAATACACAGCAATATAGGATTACTTCAAAAAGCAATAAAAATCTCAAATATCCAACTAATCTTGCACCCAAAGGAGCTAGAAAAGGAACAGCAAATGAAGCCTAAAGCCAGCAAAAGAAGGGAAATAAAGATTAGAGCAGAAATAAATTATATGGAAACAAACAAACAAAAAAACCCCAAAAAGAGTAGGAAAGATCAATGAAACTAGCTGTTGGTTTTTTTAAAGAATTAATAAAACCGATAAACTCCTAGCCAGGCTTATCAAAAAGAAAAGAGAAAGGACTCAAATAAATAAAACCATGAATGAGAGAGATCACAACCAACAATAGAAAAATACGATTCTAAGAGAATATTATGAAAATTCATATGCCAACAAACTGGACAATCTGGAAGAAAAGGACAAATTCCTAGAAACATATAAACTACCAAAACTGAAAAGGAAGAAACAGACAATTTCAACAGACCCATACCAGCAAAGAAATAGAATCAGTAATAAAAAGTCTCCCAACAAACAGGAGTCCTAGGTCAGGTGGCTTCCCAGGGGATTCTACCAGACATTTAAGGAAGAGTTAAAACCTATTCTTGGGGCGCCTGGGTGGCTCAGTCGGTTAAGCGTCCGACTTCAGCTCAGGTCATGATCTCTCGGTCTGTGAGTTCGAGCCCCGCGTCGGGCTCTGTGCTGACGGCTCAGAGCCTGGAGCCTGCTTCAGCTTCTGTGTCTCCCTCTCTCTCTGCCCTTCCCCTGTTCACGCTGTGCCTCTATGTCTCTCAAAAATAAGTAAACATTAAAAAAAACAAACAAACAAACAAAAAAAACCTATTCTTTTCAAACCGTTCCAAAATATAGAAAATGAAGGAAAACTTTCAAACTCAATCTAAGAAGGCAGTATTAGCTTGATTCTAAAACCAAAGACCCCACTAAAAGAGGAACTACAGGCCAATATCCCTGATAAATATGGATGCAAAAATTCTCAATAAGATAATAGCAAATCGAATCCAACAGTACATTACGATCAAGTGGGATTTATTCCTGGGCTGTAAGGGTGGTTTAATACTTGCAAATCAATCAACGTGATACACCATATTAATAAAAGAAAGGACAAGAACCACATGATCCTCTCAATAGATGCAGGAAAAGCATTTGACAAAGTACAACATCCCCGCTTGATAAAAACCCTTCACAAAGTAGGGATAGGGGGAACATACCTCAACATCATAAAAGCCACATACAAAAGACCCACAACCTCAATGGGGAAAAACAGAGCTTTTCCTCTACAGTCAGGAACAAGACTGGGATGTCCACTCTCGCCATTGTTATTTAACACTGTGCTAGAAGTCCTACCCTCAGCAATCGGACAGCACAAAGAAATAAAAGGCATCCAAATCGGCAAGGAAAAAGTCAAACTTCCACTATTCACAGAGTACTTGATACTCTGTAGAAAACCTGAAAGACTTCACCAAAGACCTGCTGAAACTGACAGACGAATTCAGCACAGTCGCAGGACACAAAATCAACATACGGAAATCTGTGGCATTTCTATATACCAATAATGAAGCAACAGAAAGAAAAAATCAAGGAATCAATCCCATTTTACAACTGCACCGAAAACCATAAGATACCTCGGAACAGACCTAACCAAAGAGGCAAAAGAAAACGCTGAAAACCACAGAACACTTTGAAAGAAATCAAAGACACAAAGAAATGGAAAAACATTCATGCTCAGAGATTGGAAGAACAAATACTGTTAAAATGTCTATGCCACCCAAAGCAATCTACACATTTAATGTCATCGCCCTCAAAATACCACCAGCATTTTTCACAGAGCTAGATCAAAGAATCCCAAAATTTCTATGGAACCATAAAAGACCCCAAATAGCCAAAACAATCTTGAAAAAGTAAACCAAAGCTGGACACATCACAAACCTGGACTTCAGCCTGTACTACAAAGCTGTAATCATCAAGATGGTATGGTACCGGCACAAAAACAGACACTCAGATCAGTGGAACAGAAGAGAAAACCCAGAAACGGACCCACTACCATTTGGTCGACCAATCTTCAACAAAGCAAGAAAAAATATCCAATGGAAAAAAGTCTCTTCAGTAAAAGGTGTTGGGAAAACTGGACAGTGACTTGCAAACAATGAAACTGGGCCACTTCCTTACACCCTACACAAAAATAAAATTCATAATGGATGAAAGACCTAAAAGAGAAACAGAAAACGATCAAAATCCTAGAAGAGAACCCAGGCAGCAACCTCTTTCACATCAACTGTAGCAACAATGAGCTCCTGGGACCTCATCAACACGAAAAACTTCTGCACAGGGAAGGAAACAATCAACAAAGCTAAAAGGCAACCTATGGAATAGGAGAAGATATTTGCATATGACATATCTGGTAAAGGGTTCGTATCCAAATTTTATAAAGAACTTATCAAACTCAACACCCCCAAAAATAAATATTCCAGTTAAGGAACGGGCAGAAGACATGAATAGACAGTTCTCCAAAGACACCCAGATGTTCAACATCACTCATCATCAGGGAAATGCCAATCAAAAGCACAATGAGGTATCACCTCGCACCCGTCGGAATGGCTAAAATGACCACAAGGAACCACACGCGTTGGTGAGGGTGTGGAGAAAGGGGAACACTGTTCCGTGGGAATGCAAACTGGTGCAGCCACTGTGAAAACCAGTATGGCAGTTCCTCAAAGACTAAACATAGAACTGCCCTATGACCCAGCAATTGTACTACTAGGCATTTACTCAAGGATACAAAAATACAGATCCAAAGGGGTACATGAACCCCAATCTCTGTAGCAGCATTATCAACAACAGCAAATTATGGAGAGAGCCAAATGTCCAACTGATGAACGGATAAAGAAGATGTGGTATATACACACCATGCAGTACTACTCAGCCACGAAAAAGCATGAAATCTTGCCATTTGCAACAGCGTGGATGGAGCGACAGTGGTTTATACTAAGGCAGATAAGTCAGTCAGAGAAGGACGAGTATCGTATGTTTCGTTCATATATGGAATTTAAGAAACAAAACTGAACACAAGGAAAGGAAGAGGAAAAAAGAGAGGGAAACAAGCCATAAGGGACTCTTAACTCTACAGAACAAACTAACGGTTGAAGGAGGGAGGTGGGGGTGGGGGTGGGGGACGGGCTGGGTGTTGATGGGTGTTAAAGAGGACACTAGTGATGAGCATGGGGTGTTGTATGGAAGTGACGAGTCGCTGAATTCTACTGCTAAACCCAATATTGCACTGTATGTTGGGTAACTAGAATTTAAATAAAAACTTGAGAAAAAAGGGGATCAAAAGTTCCCTGTAAAGTGACCTTTCAGTACATGTAAATTTTATCCCAACAAATAAGTGCTAGAGAAAGGCTTTTATTTTATTATTTTTTTTTAATGTTTATTTATTTCTGAGAGAGACAGACAGTGAGCTAGGGAGGGGCAGAGAGAGAGGGAGACATAGAATCCGGAGCACGCTCCAGGCTCTGAGCTGTCAGCACAGAGCCCGACGCGGGGCCCGAACCCACGAACTGTGAGATCATGACCTGAGCTGAAGTCGGACGCTCAACCGATTGAGCCACCCAGGCGCCCCGAGAAAGGCTTTTAATAATAACTTCTCTGAAATTCCCACAGGCTTTTATACGATACGCTCTCCCACAAGTCTATCTTGGTAAAACCCTCAGATAGAAAGTAGGCGATAATCTGGCAACGCATGCCAAACTCCTTAAAGACGGACAGGCCTCAGACTCAGAGAGTTTACCTGTACTCCCAGATCGCACTGTAAGGATGTCAGCCCGAACACCGAATAACGGGGCTGAATTAGTAAAATGCGATATATCGGCACGGCATCAAACATGTTACAGAATATTTAACGATGCGGATATTCATGATACATGGAATCCGAATGCAGACCCACACACGTGTGAGAACTTGACAGAGGGGACGGTGCAAACTGGGCAAGATACGCCCACCAGAGAGCAAACGGACTGGGGCAACTGGCTGACCACCCACATGGGGAAACATCCGACGGGCTCTCACAACAGTGGAGACACAGTCAATTCTAGATGGATGAGAACTCAGATGTGAAAGACAGAACGTTCAAATTTTTACTAAAAAAATAGAGAAGATAGCTTCCAGACAGCCTACGCATTTTGATAAAATAAGAAAAAAAAGGTTTAAGTTTATGTAGGTACAGAAAAAAGACCATAACATAAATGCCATACAGTAGGTGTTTATTTCGACACAGAATTACGAGAGGTATTTAATTGTTTTCTAATTATAGATATATTCTGAGTTTTAAAAAATGTTTATGTCAAACATACATTAGTCTTTTCTGAAAGTTTTTTTTTTTTTTTTAAGAGACATAGAGACAGAGAGTGAGCAAGGGAAGGGCAGAGAGAGAGGGGGACACAGAATCTGAAGCAGGCTCCAGGCTCTGAGCCATCAGCACTGAGCCCAACGCGGGGCTCGAACTCACAGACCGTGAGATCATGACCTGAGCCGAAGTTGGCCACTTAACCGACTGAGCCACCCAGGTGCCCCAGTTTATTTATTTTGAGAGAGGGAGAGAGAGGAGGACAGGGACAGAAAGAGAGAGAGAAACCAAGCAGGCTCTGCACTGTTAGCGCAGAGTCAGTCCAATGCAGGGCTTGAACCCACGAACCGTGAGATCATGACCTGAGCTGAAGTCAGACGCTCAACCGACTGAGCCCCCCAGCCGCCCCTGCTTAATTCTTACTATAAGAAGAAAATATATTTTTAACTTCTAAATTATTACTTGTCTCTTGAAATACTGTATTTCTTCTGGATCAAGCTGTAACTGCCTTGCCGAAGGGAGTAAACTAAAAGTCAACACGCAGACCCTTCCCCGAAGGAGACACGTGACTGACAAACGCCCCCACCTCGTGTCATCCGGGCAATGCAAATTAAGTGAGACACCAGCTCGCACCTGTTCGAACGGCCCAAACCCGAAGCACTGACCGCACCCAGTGCCAGTGAGGGTGCAGCGCCGCTGGAGGGAAAGCCAGAGGGCACAGCCACGCTGCAAGACAGCTCGGCGGGGTCTTAGGAAACTTGAACATCCTCTTATCGTATGACCCAGCAACCCACTCCTTGCGATTTACCCAAA
Organism: Paguma larvata; assembly: GCA_030068075.1. Taxonomy (NCBI): domain Eukaryota; kingdom Metazoa; phylum Chordata; class Mammalia; order Carnivora; family Viverridae; genus Paguma; species Paguma larvata. The sequence goes on from CM057829.1 coordinate 23,340,398, forward strand.
GGAGCTGAAGACTTATGTCCCCACTAAAGTCTGCACCTGCATATTTATGGTAGCTTTACTCGCACTTCCAAACCGAGGAAGTGACCAGGAAATAAACTGTGGCCGTCTGGACAATGGACTGTTAGTGCTAAAAAGAAATGAGCTATCAAGCCATCAGAAGACAAGGAAGAGCCATCAATGCATTTGACGAAGTAAAGAAGCCAAACTGAGGCGGCTACTTACTGTATAATCCCGACTCTAAGGCATTCCGGAAGAGGCAGAGCTAGGAAGCCAGTAAAAAGATCAGTGTTTGCCAGGGAGGGGGCAGGGAGACAGATGAACTGGTGGGGCACCGAGGGTTCTTAGGGCGAGAATATAACAGATATCTGCGTGATATCTATGTACGGGATCGTGACACTATCTGTCGTCGCACAGCTGTCCAAACCCACAGAATGCAGACAGCACGCCTCCTGAGGCTGGAGGCGCTTGACCTATAGGCTCCGACTGACCACGATGTGTTAGTGTTGTTTCATCCCGGGTGCAATACACACGATGCTCGTGGGTGATGATGTGGCAGCTGTGCATAGGTCGGAGCAGAAGGTATGTGGGAAACTTCTGGTCCTTCCTTTCAATTTTATTGTAAAACCTAAAACTGCTCTAAAAAAATAAAGTCTTAAAAAACACACATACATGAGCACGGGATGCCCCATGTGGCTGTTGCCCACTCTCCCCCAGAGCCCGCTGACCCCGGGGATCCACTCTCCCCCAGAGCCCGCGGACCCCGGGGATCCACTCTCCCCCAGAGCCCGCGGACCCCGGGGATCCACTCGCCCCCAGAGCCCGCGGACCCCGGGGATCCACTCTCCCCCAGAGCCCTCTGACCCCGGGGATCCACTCTCCCCCAGAGCCCGCGGGCCCCGGGGATCCACTCGCCCCCAGAGCCCGCGGGCCCCGGGGATCCACTCGCCCCCAGAGCCCGCGGGCCCCGGGGATCCACTCTCCCCCAGAGCCCGCGGGCCCCGGGGATCCACTCTCCCCCAGAGCCCGCGGACCCCGGGGATCCACTCGCCCCCAGAGCCCGCGGGCCCCGGGGATCCACTCTCCCCGCTGAAATGCTTTGATCCAACAAATTTGACGATTGAGATGGAATAGGCAGATTTTTTGAAAAATTCAACTTCCCAAAAACCACAAGAAAAAAAAACCCTCGAAAATCTAAACAGCCTTACAACTATTTTTAAAATTGCATTTGTTATCGAAAACTTTCCCCAAAAGAGGGGCACCTGGGTGGCTCTGTCCGTTAAGCGTCGGACTCTTGGTTTTGGCTCAGCTCACGATCTCTCAGTCCATGAGACTGAACCCTGCATGGAGATCTGCACTGACAGCACAGAGCCTGCTTGGGACTCTCTCTCTCCCTCTCTCTCTGCCCCTCCCCTGCTCGCTCTCTCTAAATAAACAAACATTAAAAAAAAAAATAGCATCCATTTAAAAAACAAAAGAAAAAAAACTTTCCTGAAAAGAAAACTCCAGGCCCAGGTGACTTTACCCGTGAATGCTATCAAACACTCAAGGAAGAAATACCACCAGTTCACAACTGTTTCGGAAAGAGGAGGAGGACTGGCTCGCGGCCGGCTTGCCTTATTAGGCCAGGGTGATCCTCACACGCAAACTTGACCAAGACATTGCAAAAAGGGAGAGAAAGGCATAGACCAATACCTTTCATGCAGACAGACGAAAATCCCTTACCCAAATATTAGCAAGTTCAATCCAAGGCTAAATGAAAAGGGTATCATGACCACATAGCATTTACCCCCTGAATGCAAGGTCGATTTGACATTCCAAAATATCACATGACACATAAAAATCACTCAAAATAGATCGTAGACCTAAATATAAAACCTAGAACTACAAAAGTTCTAGAAAAAAACAAGAAATCTTTGCAGTCTTGGGGTAGGCAATGGTTTACTTAAATAGAACACAAAAAGCATGAAACAAGAAAAAAAACTGATGAATCAGACTTAATTGAAATTCAAAACTTTCGCTCTTTGAAAGATTAAGAAAATAAAAAGTCACATGCTGGCAGGAAGTATCCCCAACACATACATAAAATAATGAACTTGTTTCAGGGCGCCTGGGCGGCTCCATTGGTTAAGCAACCAACTTGTGATTTCAGCTCAGGTCATGATCTCATGGTTCAGGGACTCGAGCCCTCCATCGGGCTCTGTGCTGACAGCATAGAGCCTACTTGGGATTCTCTCTCTCTCTCTCTCTCTCTCTCTGCCTCTCCTCTGCCTCTCTCTCTCTCTCTGCCTCTCCTCACTCTCGCTCTCAAAATAAATGAACATAAGAAAATAAAAGAACGATCATACTGTTTCAGAATGTATAACGACTCTTAAAAGTAACTAAGACAATTAAAAGTACAATTTTATTTCTATATATATTTATTTATGAGAAGAGAGCGAGTGTGAACAGGGGAGAGGGGCAGAAGAAGACTCTCAAGTAGACTCCACACTAAGCAGAGCCCCACGCAGGGCTCAGTGCCACGACCCTGGGATCATGACCTGAGCCAAAATCAAGAGTCGAATCCTCAACCAACTGAGCCACTCACGCGCCCCAACACAATTTTTAAAATCAGAAAAGGAGGGACACCCGACTGGCTCGGTCAGTAGAGCACGCAACTCTTGGTCTTGGGGTCGTGAGTTCAAGCCCCACGTTGAGGTTAGTTTACTTAAAAAAAATAAAGGGCATTTAAAACATAGAATAGAATAGAATAAAATAAAATAAAATAGGAAAAGGAAACTTCACGAAAGAAGTTATATGAATGGCTAATAAGCACTGAAAATACACTTACTATCATTAGTCATCAGGAAAATACAAATTAAAACCATAATGAGATCGTGCCACACGTCAAATTAGGGGAAAATTAGAAAGACGGACTCTACCAGGTCCTGGAGCGGACGCAGGGCCCGAAGGTCTCGCACACTCGTACACCGACGGTGGGAATGGAATGTATACACCCAGTGCGGGGAAGGGTTGGGTGGTTTCTTAAAATATTAAACATAAACTCACCATAGAACCTGACCTTTCTACTCTTGAGCACTTACCCCCGAAAAATAAATATATATGTCCACACGAAGACTTATAACAAATGGTAACGGCAGCTTTATCTGTAATAGTTCAAAGCTGTCAACAGCCTAGGGGCACCTGGGCGGCTCAGTCAGGTGAGCCTCCGACCTGGGCTCAGGTCGTGATCTCACGGTTCAGGGTGCGAGCTCCACGTCGGGCTCTGTGCTGACGGTTGGGAGCCTGGAGCCTGCTTCGGATTCTGGGTCTCCCTCTCTCTCTGCCCTTCCCCCACTCACACTCGGTCTTTCTCTCCTTCAAAAATAAATACACATTATAAAAAAAAAAAAGCTGTAAACAGTCCCAAGGCCCACATGTTTGCTGGACAGGAGCGCGCTGGGGGAGCAGAAGAAGAGGCATTGTGAGAAACATTTCTGGAAGCGCTGGTGCGAGGCACCCTGGGAAGCTGGGAGCCCCGTGGCCCACGCCGCAGGCCCCGTGAAGGGCTTCGGGCACAGCCCTCCTGCCCCCTCTCCGCACGGGGTTGCCACAGGCCAGACTCTGGGCTGTGGAAGCCTCTCCTGCTCTCTAACGCGTCTCTGCTTTGCCTCTTCGGAAATGCGTGACTTTCCATCTGGACCAATTAAAGGGCGCGTCCGTACTGGTTTCCCAGACTCTCCCTCCATTTTAAACTACTTCAGGAAGGTTTACTGCCTGCGACCACCAAAGCCTCGCCACCACTCCAGAACCTTCAGTCGTGACCTCACAGCGTTGTGAAAACGAATCCCTGCTGTAAAGAACCTGGAAAGACCAGTTAAGAGCGATGGAGCTAACGGGCCCTGGGGTCACACAGGAAAGTCCAACTCCCACCTGCAGGCGGCGCTGGCACAACAAAAGCCTGACTTGAACTACCATTTTCTGGTAAAGTTACTAGAAGACTATCTCCAGCGGACTCCGGGAGTTGTTTCACTAAAAGCTGATTAGAAATAGTACATTCCTATATATACGATAACGATGTTATATTAATGCCCTGCGATACATTTGTTTTTAGTAGCCTGCACGATAAAACAACGTATTTTTGTCACAGTTCTTCCTGTGATTTCTCTAAGACGCTTCCTTCCCCTGGCTAGGAACTGAGTCCTGACCCACACGCCGCTGCAGGGCAGATTTCGTAAATTTGAAGCCATCGATGTGAGTTGACGAGGTGAAGAAAATAATGATTTGGACCGACCCAGCACGGTGTTGGGTAAGGTTGTGCGGGACAGCTGGGGACTGTGGGTGGAAGCTATTGTCCTTCCCGCCATCAGCTCTTCCTGACTCCCTGGCGTGTGCTGTTTTTCTTAAAAAGTTGAGTGTAATCATGAGTGTTTCTACATCGTTAGTCACGCGCCACTCAGTTCTTAATGGCGGCCTCATGCATTATCGCCAATGGCCTTGCTCTTGGAAACTTTCTAAGAGCAAACCCAGTCAACCTCTCTATGAAAGGGCTACTTTTTAACTCAGGCAGCAGGAACAGTCACTCTCATTAAAAGCACTTACCCACTAACTCAGTACTCAGAACCACGTGCATCTACCGCCTCTGTAACCAGCAGAACGCTGATGTATTCGATCGGCGAGACGCCACAGGACATCGGTCTCACTTGGGAAATACAACGGACAGATGTCAGGATGTCCCAGGGAGGAAAGCAAAGATTTTTTTTTTTTTTTAAGCTGAGTGCTCTTTAGAGGTCAGAGCTACTTGGGAGATGTTGGGGGCCGTGTGGCTCACTAAATCTGCTCCTCGCCTGTCCGTACCGAGTCCTGCCAGAAGCTTCCTACACCAGCTGCAGGGGCCTCTCTAGCTTCTCTGCAGAGCTCCTCTACCCATCGCCTCCACTGACTCTTTGCCCTGAAAGTCAAGCAATTGTGGACCGGAGGGGACATTGGTCCAAACCTATCATCTGGGACGCCTGGGTGGCTCAGTCGGTTAAGCGTCCGACTTTGGCTCAGGTCATGATCTCATAGTCTGTGAGTTCGAGCCCTGCGTCGGGCTCTGTGCTGACAGCTCAGAGCCTGGAGCCTGCTTCGGATTCTGTGTCTCCCTCTCTCTCTCTGACCCTTCCCCACTCATGCTCTGTCTCTCTCTCTCTAAAAAATAAATAAACATAAAAAAAAAAACAACCTATCATCTTACAGATGTGGGAATGGGGCCCCAGAAAGGTGAAGTAATCACGTTGCTCACGGTTATATGAATAATTAGCCAAAATAGAGCCACCAACACTTAATTACTTTAAGTGTCTTTATTTCAACAAACACACAAACCAGATGACACTGTCCCAGGCACGGTCCCGAGGATTTAAAATTCTCAGAGCACCTAACCTTCTAGCAGTTCCGTGTAACAGTCCTATGAGAACCCAAGGATCCTAATTCCCAGGCTGGTTTCCTGTCCGACACCCCACACAGCCTCTCTTCTGCCAGAACCTTTCTGTCTACGGAGGCCGAGGATCGAAGTCAGTGAACAGGCAGAGGGTCCTCCCTCCCCGGTGCCCGTGCCCACAGAGCGGCCCGGGAACGAGGGCTCCGATACCTTCTTCATCAGGAAATCACACGGGAGCTTTGTGGCGCTCGCCGCAATCCCGGCCGCCGCTGGCGCTTTGGTGACCTCTTCCTGCTTAGACGTCTCTCTTCCCTCCCCTCTGTCCATGCCCTCCTCTCTATGTCCTGCCTCGTCCTCCAACTCCTACAGAAATGACGTCTCCTACGTTCCTCCGCAGGCCTCTCCCCAGGTCACCCGCCGCCCTCCCTGGAAGGACGCCTCCGTGCCCTAAGCCTCTGGTCGTCACTTCTATGCCAATGACCCCCGGGGCTCTGTCTTCAGCGCACCGCTCGTCCGTCTCAGAGTCCTGTTTCTCCCATCCTGCCGGTCAACACCTCATCAAATCCTGCCGATTCCAGCCCTCCGGGATCGCTGGATCTGGTTCCTTCTCTCCATCCCTGCGATCGCTCCGTCTGACCCTAACGGGTCTGCTTGCCTCCAGTCAGCTCCAAACTATTTTCTTGAAACAACTCTGATCATTGCATTTTCCTGCTTAAAATCATCCACAGCTTCTCTCTGCCTACCCAGTGAAGCACAAATCGCTTGGCACAGAGTCCAGATCTCTCAAAGTCTTGGCCTGCCCCCCACTCGAGACTCAAAGCTCGCCATTCCCTCTCACTCGTGTGATCGGTTCGCACCAGACGTGCCCCCTCACAGCCCTCCCAGAGTGTCACCTGAGCCCCCCTGCACTTCTGTTCCCTGGCACAGGCAATGAACGAGGTGACGGGCAGGAGACGCTAAGCGCGGTTCCCGGCACCTGGTTGAGTGCTCGCTGAACAGAATCATCATTGTTGTTACCGCGCGTCGCTCCCTTGACCCGAACAACGCAGCAACCCCATTTTAGCTGGCTGGCTCTACCCTGGCACCGCCGCCTCCGGAAAGGCCTCCCTGGCCCTTCTGGAAGGTCGGGCCGGGCGCCTCCCCCACTCCCTTAGCTGCCTGTCCCAGCACTTCCCAGGTGATCTGACACCACCTCCTTACCTGTCAGGCTCACTTCCTGACCATAGATCACGGAGGGAAAAGACAAGGTCTATTCATGTTTCCAGTCCTGGTGCGTAGGCCCCGTTTCTAGGACACGCGCAAAGACGTGCCTGGAGCGAACAAGTAACCTTCTACAGCACGTTTTGTACTGGAAGCAGTACAGTGACCTGTCCTGGGAGCGGCGGTAGGAGACACAGGTGGCTCGGACAGGGAGGACGTGGCGGGGACGAGGTTAGTGGGAAGGCGTGGGGTGCTATGCTCTGTGCTCCGTGGGGGGGCCGGAACTGGCCTCTTCTCCACGGAGGCGGGGCTCAACTCCAGTCTGGCTGGCAGGGAAGGCATTAGAACCTAGGGGATCAATGACAAAGACAAGTTGTCGCGGAAGGAAAAACAAAAATGGCTGACCTCGGCAAGCCATACGCCGTCACTGACCTTTTTCACGAATTAGATTCGGTGGCGTTTGAAACACCAGGTCTGATATCACAGAACGCCAGAATGCTACACCACATCTCTTTAGAATATTCTCTGCTATTTATTAAAAATGTAAGAAAACCGTGGGTTGGACAATTACTGTAAGTGAACGCGCATACCCAAAATCACTTTTGCACAAAAAGTGCAAAAGGTGAATGCAAGAATTATGTAATTCTTACTGCTATCCTCCACCTTCCTCTGAATCCTCTTTCTAGTAGTCTTCTGTCTGCATTGTCTTTACAGGATTGTAAACAAAAGTCAGCGAAGTTAATGACTTCGCTGACACCCCGGCTTCTACTCTTAAAGAAGGGCCCCCTAGGGGACCCTCCCAGACTTGACAAAACTCTGAATTTCTGGTAAACTGCTACCTTATTCCCTTAAGCAACCAAGAGTAATTAAAAATTAGTGACAAATCTGGCCAAATTGTGGTAAGTGCCACCCCTACAGATGGGACCCGGGGACAACTGGCCAGCCAGCTAAGGGTGCTGATTCTTCCCAGAGTCAGCTCTCCTGGATCTCTGAGTAGTGCCTGGTAGACATAGAGAATAAATTTCACGGTGTCCCTTTCTTTCTAAATCGAGGCCATTGGTCATTGATCTTCGGGAGTGACTCTAGTTTTGAAGATAGTATTTTTTTTACACCCTCTGAGGTCCATGGAGTTGTTTAGTATTGCCAGAAATATCTACTGTTTGTCCTGACTGAAACCTGACAGGATACTCGAAAGGATTTAACGACTCTGTGATTAGAAAGTTGGCCAGATGGAATGGGCATCTGGGGGGGTCAGTCAGTTAACTGTCCAACTCTTAATTTCAGCTCAGGTCATGATCTCGAGGTCCTAGGATCAAGCCCTCTGAGCTCAGCATGGAGCCTACTTGGTATTCTCTCTCTCCCTCTCTGCCCCTTCCCTACTTGAGAGCACAAGTTCAGTCTCTCTCTCTCTCTCAAAATAAAAAAAACATAAAAAAAAAGTTGGCCAGATTGGAAGCTGATAGCAGAGCCTGATAGACCTTTTTTTTTAGGTCTCCTTCTTAAGCTAAATGTAGACAGAGGGAAGGAAAACGTTCTGAAGGTTTTGTACAAAATTGACTAGAAAAATTCCAAAGGCAGACGACTCTTAAATCTAGAACACAGGGGGCGCCTGGGTGGCTTAGTCCAACATTGGCTCAGGTCATGATCTCATGGTTCATGAGTTCAAGCCCCGCACTGGGCTCTGTGCTGACAGCTCAGAGCCTGGAGCCTGCCTGGGATTCTGTGTCTCCCCCTCTCTCTCATCTGTCACAGATGTGTGGGATTTTTCTATCTCCTGACGGTATTGCCAAAACGAACTTGTAGAAGAACTCTATTTAATTGGTGTAAACAAGGAAGTGCTCGTATAAATTTAATATTCGGTATTAAAGCAATTTTAAGTTTGTTGGTTTAATTAAGATGGTCATGTCTCTGGAGTTACCAGCAGTGTTGAATATGATACAGACACAACTTCTACCTTTCTGGTTTTAATTAAATAAGTCCTCATTATCACTTCTAGAATTTGTCATCAAGAAACATACCTGGGGAGGGCACGTGGGCGGCTCAGTTGGTTAGGCATCCCCCTCTTGGTTTCAGCTCTGGTCATGATCTCGGGGTCGTGGGATCAAGCCCCTCATCAGGGGCCATTGGCACGGAGCCTGCTTAAGGTTCTCTCTCCCCCCTTCTCTCTCTCTCTCTCTCCCCCTTTCTCTCTCTCTCTCTCTCCCCCTTCTCTTTCTCTGTCTCTCTCCTCCTCTCTCTCTCTCTCTTCCCCCTTCTCTCTTTCTCTCCCCCTTCTCTCTCTCTCTCTCTCTCTCTCTCTCCCCTCACCATCTGCCCCTCTCGGCCACTCGCACGGTTGCTCTGTCCCCCAAAAAAGGAAGAAAGAAACACAGCTTAGGATGATGTCTGACTTTGTCTAAGGTCTGAAGCTCGTGCTGGTGGTCTAAACACAAGAGCAAGCAAACAGATGTAAAAAGGATAAAAGTCTTTAGGTGACGTTTTTAAAAAGTTTCCCCAAATCTTTTTGGTAAGCTAGAGCTTTAAAGTTTTGCTGTGTTAAATCGCATAATGGATATTCACTAATTATCTAGATCATTTCCAAATAAGATAAAATACTAACACATTATTCACTAAACAGAGGCTTCCTTCTGCAGAGGGCCTGAGGATAAATGGGTCCCTTAGTTAACGTCCTTTGTCAGGCTAAAGATGTCATCGTGAGAAAGCACACATTTCTGGAAGTAATGAAAAGTCTTTAAAAATGTTTGCCAAGCTACAGAATGCTAATAATTCATAATTATCTACTTCTTTATTTTCACTGAAAACTAAGGTATTTATGGTTAAATGCTACTATATTTTTAAAGCTACCAGAAATAATAAAGGAAACCTCACTGTGAGAAGAAGGTAGGATGTATCTTTTCAGTAAAAGACAGCATGAGAAATGGAGACGCCTTTTTGTTGAGAAAAGAAGTTGTCAAAGGTTTGTAGAAAAGGAATCTCAGAGAGAGAGGGAGACCCAGAATCGGAAGCAGGCTCCAGGCTCCGAGCTGTCAGCAGAGAGCCCGACGCGGGGCTCGAACACACAGACCGTGAGACCATGACCTGAACCGAAGTTGGTGCTTAACCCGCTGAGCCACCCAGGCGCCCCTAAACTTAGCTCTTTTAATAAAGAAGATTTAGCTTTCTTTGGTACCAAAAGACCTGGTCATGAAACACAGGAAATTACTTTGACGAGACACAAAATCTTTGTTTCTTCTAGGCAGATTACTGAAAAAGGTAAAGAAAAACCTTTCATAATCTCTTAACAAGAGCAGGCCAGTCGTCCAAGAAAACTTTGTCCTTTTAACAAAGAGAAAACCGAATTCTAATTTTGGACTAATCTTAGTTATGAAAGTACAACTCATTTATTTAATTAAAGTCATTCCATCTTAGTCCTGGTCACACATAAGATTCCTTTCCCTCTTGTTTCCAGTAGTTTTAATCACATATAATAGATTTTGAACCCCTAACCGCTTTTAATTTTTCATGAAAATTAAGAAATACACAATAACGAACCGTCTTTTATGTTAGCATCTTATTCTTTGCTTTATAACTTCTAGAAACGTGGTTTCTCATGGAAAATTTCTCAGTGTGGGATAAAACATGTTTAGTACTAGACCAAAATATCTTTAATCCTCCACAAAAGGAAGAAAAAGTGGATGAGCCTGTATGTAATAATCAGGGTTTCAGTGTTTAATCTTATCAGAAAATGATCTAGAAAGCAAATTTAACTTAGCAAAACTTTAAGGTTTTAGGTGACAAAAAAATTTGGAGAAACTGGTTTAAAAATGTACCTAAAAACTTTTTATCTTACTTACGTCTATTATAATTTACTTATTGTTAACAACTGTGTTTAGAGTAACTACCAACATTTCATTAGACGTTAGACAACATCGGTCGTCCTGGGTTATTTTTCTAGGTGATGGAGTGTGTAACAGAGACCTCACGGACTTAGCTGACCACTAAACCCAGATGAAATTGCAATACTGTTAACTTTAAAGACAAGTCTATTCTCAGTAAACCAGCAAACGTAAACTAGCTTTTATATCAAATGTTTCCTAGGTCACGGGAACTTGAAAAGCATTTGGGTTATTTTCTATTACATTTAATTGATATGGGAATTTAATTGATATAAGTGTTTATTTGTTTAAGCCAATTAAATAGAACTCTATTACAAATTAATTTTGGTCTTCCCATCCAGAGGTAGAAAATACCACGCATCTGTGACACATACATGAGCACTGAGACAGGTGCAAACAGAGACTTCATCTGTTTGTTTTAAAAATGTGGCCACGCTGGGACACCTGCCGGCTCAGTCAATAGAGCAGGTGACTCTGGATCTCAGGGTAGTGAGGTCAAGCCCCACACTATAAATTAATCAAGAAGTATGTAAATAAGCAAATAAGCAAGTAAATTAAAAAAAAAAATAGCCCCAAGACAGATAGGATAATGTAAATTCATTCACCATAAAAGGTCAGAAGAACAGAATGGGGAAAGGTCATTTAAAATTTAGGCCAATGAAAAAGCCATTGGAATAAGTTAAGTTTATCTGCTCAGATGGTTCAAACTTTTTCTATCACTATTTATAGAGAAGACACGTGATTTTTTCATGGGCCTAAACTTCAAATGACCTTTCCCCTTTTTGTTTTTCTAGAATTCCCTCACTAAAGTTTGTAGAACATTTGCTTCTCAGAGGGACAGGGAAGGAATGTTAGTTCCTCCAGGAAGTTTTCCGATAGGACAAACGAATGTTTCTGGGAGCATTGGATGACCCCTTGGACTCGAGAGGCATTCCCAGAGACGGTGCAAAAGATATTGCATTTTTATTTTTCTCTGGGGCTCTCCCGGCAGAGATCTGGGGGAGCCGACCGTGCTACACATCTTCCCTTCAGCCGGCTCCTTGTTTCTCCAGGACCCCACCTGTATGTCCCGAGTGGGGTCTAAAGTGGAGAGCATAGCTGGGGCATCTACCAGAATTAGGCAAGGTTTGTTTTCATTGATTTTAATTTTAGTTTCCCCTCGGCTGTTTTAAGGGAATCGTATAGCAGTTTCCCCGAAAATCCCTCACAGTCTCGTCAACCCTGGGAGGGGCCCGAACAGGTGCCTTCCTGGGGCGGTAGGTACGGGGGTCTGTAAGGCCATCAAGTTGGCCGACTGTTGACAGGCTTGGATCTGAGTCTTTTCCAAGTCCTCGGCTATGATCACGAGCAGTGGCCTCCTATCCTGTTTTCTGCCTTTTTATTAACCCATTAATCTCAGGAGGTAATCTATGTACTAAAAACTTTGGAGGATCTTCCCTGGGTTTAGGAAACTGTTTAACTATGGCGTCTAGATGGCCAGGAGAGAACACCACCGGGAGAGGATGCCGTGACTCGGGTGTGTTATTTTGAAACATGACTGTTTCCTAGTCTCTTCGAGTGGAAAGGCAGTCCGGACAGAGGATCCCCGGAATGGCTGTCAGACCACGGAGGGTGGAGGGGAGCTGTGGGCGGTCCCGTCTGTCTTACAGTCTTTGGCGTAGGTACCCATTATGTCCTTGATTTTGGTATTCACCTTTTGCAAGGAATCTTTGAATGAACCTATTTGGGAATTTTGAAGCTTTCTAGAGGCTTCTGCCTGCCAATTAAAATACGCATCCCAGCCCGTTGGCTTCATTTGGGAATCCTTGCTGCCAAGCACACTTCTTAAGTGAACTTCTCTGACTGAACATTCCTCGTAACGGCCACCGTGATTCTAGGTGGTTTTCGTAAGACTTGGCCATTTGCGGAGCTGGCCATAGCTCCTGGGACTGCAGTCCTCTGACGTAAAAGACGCAGGTATGCCAGAGGTCACATCTCTTTCGAATTCAGAGAGCCCTCTTCTTTCAGCCAGCCTTCGTCTACACAGGGCAAGCAAGCCCGTGAACCCCAATAACGTGCAGTCACCGAGGGACGTGACTGCGTCCTGGCCAAGAGCAGTCCTGTGCCACCTCCACCATTTCCCAGCGTGGAGTGTGGGGCGGGGAAGGGGTGGAATCAGCAGGACCTCAACAAACAGGGGCCCCAGCTGCCACCGGCAGGGCCCAACGTGGACTCTGGGGACAGAACCAAAGACCGGGGTGTCCAGTCACACGGGGGACTGTGGTCCACATCGCCAGCAGCTCCCCGCGTGGAACTCGTGACTTCGGACAACTGGGGGACTCAGGAAAGCCGGTGAGATTGGGAGCTCAGGGCGAGGAGGGCAGAGCCCGGAACCGAGAGGAGCTTATCCAGGGCCCTTGGGAAAGGCGAGAAAGACCGCTCAGAAAGGGGCTCCCGGGAGCCACGCCTGTGTTTCTCGCTGTCCCTGATTGCCTTCAGAAGCGCGGCTCAGACCCCACTGTTCCTGTGCCAAACCGGCTAAATTACCACAATTCAGGTGAGTGAGGTTTGGGATCTAATTGAGCTCACTGAACGATTCATGAATCCGGCAGCACCCTGTCTGGCAATAGGAGCTCCAAAGGGCCACAGAAAAGAAAAGGTTTGAAATGCAGGGCAAAGAAATTATAAAGAACAAAAACAGGACTATTTCAGGCAAGATCCCTCCCTCTGGAGAACAAAAGGGTCTCAATGGATGACCTCACTGGTGCAGGTGCAGAAATTCCAGAAGGACCTTCAGGGCCAGTCCTGGGGAAGGCTGAAACACACCGGGTTAGTTACTAGGTCCCGTGTGCCGAAGTGACTGCATTTGTGGTAACCACGTGCTGTGTATGCGGGCTCCGGGGACGGCGTTCCCCTGAGATGCTGGCGGAGACTTCCCAAGGGAGAAGCCCAAGGTCACCGTTCGGTGGCTGACTGACCTGTGAAGGCAGAAAGCTCTTTGTGCTTTCACAGGCCTGGTCCTGATGGAACCGGAGGGGAGGCGGGGGGTTTTGCTGACCTGGAAGGCGCTTGCAGCCGCCGTCCTCCTGGCCCTGGAGGCAGGGGCCCTTAGGAGGCACCTAATTTATCTTTATTTTTTTAATTTGTTAATGTTTATATTTGGAGAGAGAGACAGAGTATGAGTGGGGCAGGGGAAGAGACACTGACCCTGAAGCAGGCTCCAGGCCAGCAGCACGGGGTGAGATCGCCAACCGTGAGACCGTGCCCTGAGCCCAAGGCAGCTGGGCCCCCCAGGCGCCCCAGGAGGCACCTACTTGTGAGGGGACAGCCTGCACTGGTGCCTGGCGACCCCGGCACCCCCTCACCCCCGCCTCCCCCAGCACCCAAGCACACCTAGTCTCTGGAGCGCTCGCTGGGTGGTCCCCGGAGCGGGGGAAGTCTCCTTTCCCAGTTCCTGTCCCGCAGGTGGAGTCGTCACCGAGGGGGGCTCCGGGAGGGTGTCTGGGGGCCGGGGTCCCTGCGGGCTCACTGGGCTGCTGCTCCCGCACCCCCGGAAAACTGCCCCCAGCCGAGGAGGAGCTGAGGGCCTCCTGGGCTCCCCCTCGGGGCTCCTGCCCGCTGGGTGGCCCGAGGGGGTCCGGCCCGGGGTCCCCGTAGTCGTCCGGCCCCCCGCTGGCTGCCGGGGACGGGTGGGTCCTTTCCGGCATCCTCGGGGGCGGGGTGCCCCCAGAGCCCCGACGGCGCGCCCCCGGTCAGCAGCCGAGCCGGGACCCGACGGAGCCCAACCCTCCCGGGCTCACAGCTCCCAGGCTGCGGCAGCGGCCCTCCAGCCACCAGGCCGGGTCGCAGCTGGGCCGGCGGCAGCAAGCGGCCGTGCAGGCCCCCGCGTGATTCTCGGAGTTTCCACGTCCGGCGAGACGATGGCGTGGCCGTACGTCCTCCCCTCACCGCACTGGCCACCGGCCCCACCTGCAAACGGCACAGCCTCCAGCGGGGAACCGGGCCGGCAAACCAGCAAGTCCCCCGGGTCATCTTACAGGCCAGCCGAGCCGCCGCCCGCCCCCGCCCACCTGCGCATCTACCGTCCAGGCATTCTTCCCCATCTGAGCACGGCTTGACGCGATTTCCAGAACTGTGCTCCTCACCAAGTCAGTTGTAAGCTTTACTTAAGGAACGGCTCCGGATTATTGCTGCTAAACGAACGTTGTGGTCTCACAGGTGGTTCTGATGACGGGTCAATGGAAAGGGAACTCTCAAAGGAGAGAAAAACTTGTCCTCAATCTAAGTCTGTAACGATGAACTTTTGTTGTTATTTAATTTTGAGAGAGAGAGGGAGAGAGCAAGCACACTTGAGAGAAGCAGGGGAGGGGCAGAGAGAGAAAGAGAGAGAGAGAGAGACAGAATCACAAGAAGGCTCCACGCTGTCAGCACAGAGCCTGATTCGGGGCTTGAACTCATAAACCACGGGATCAGCACCTGAGCTGAAATCAAGAGTCGGACTGTCAACCCTCGGATCCACCCAGGAGCCCCTACAGTGAATTTTTTTTAGTCTCACGGGTGATTCTGATGATAAATCAATTGACAAGGAAATCTCAAAGGAGAGAAAAACTTGCCCTCAATACAGGTCTGTGACAACGAGCTTCAATCAGACTCGAAATAACGAGCTACAGGTGTTTCCAGTCGGGAAACACGGCAGGTATCAGGGCTGTGCTACCCCCCTCCGCCCCCGTGTGGCCTGCAGACACAGCCGTACAGGGCCACAAGGGCAGTGACCAGTCACGACAAAATGACAGAAACTGAGACTTTCAGAAGCTTCGGCAGCAGTCTGTCATTCTGCGAAATCCAAGGGCAAAGTCACTTATATTCTCTTTTATTTGTTGATAGAGATCTCTTTCCTAGTCACGGCTCTGTTAGGGAAGCTGCCACTTTCCTCATAGTGAGAGAGAGTACTTCTAACTGGAGGTAAATGGTTAAATACAGCGTAAGTATTGAAGAAGAAGTATATAAGTTTTGAAGAATTGTTCGAGGCACCTGGGTGGCTCAGTCAGTTAAATGTCTGACTTTGGCTCAGGTCGTGATCTCGCAGTTCGTGGGTTCGAGCCCCGAGTCGGGCTCTGTGCTGACAGCACAGAGCCGGGGGCCTGCTTCAGATTCTGTGTCTCCCTCTCTCTCTGCCCCTCCCCCACTCATGCTCTGTCTCTCTCTCTGTCTCCCTCTCTCTCTGCCCCTCCCCCACTCATGCTCTGTCTCTCTCTGTCTCAAAAATAAATAAACATTAAAAAAAAAATTAAAAAAAGATTGTTCAATGCTGGGGCACCTGGGTGGCTTAGTCAGTTAAGCGTCCAACTCGATTTTAGTTCAGGTTGTGATCTCACAGTTGTGAGATGGAGCCTCACGTTGGGCTCTGTGCTGAGCATGAAGCCTGCCTGGGATTCCCCCTCTGCCCCCTTCCCCTGCACGCTCTCTCTCAAAATAAATAAACATTAAAAAAAATTTTTTTTTCAATGCCAAACACTGACTTTATAGGAAAGTCTAACTGCTCCAACTTAGTAGCATTAGGTACAACAGATACGCATCTTTCCCCATGAGTAAGCTAGAAACACACTAATTCAACTGAAGTGACATTTTCTCCAATGCAAACCTACTTTTTAAAATTTACCTTAATAGTTTTAACCTTTTATTTTCTAACAAAAAGCTTAATGTCAGATATAGAGGGAAGAAAAAAAATTCCAGTTGAACATAAAAAAATAGGATCTCTAATTAAAATCAAGAGATGATGAAGGGTGTAGGACAGACAATCTTGGACCACCTCTACTCTGAAAAATATTGCCTTCATTAGTAAAGATACCACTATGTCCCTGATCGTCCTTTAAATGAAGACCCAATCTAGGAATTCCTTTCAGACACATACGGTAGGATATGCTTTGTTTCCCTTGAAAAACTGTCAGGTCATCTTTTGAACAGAGTGATCCATAGAAGCTTCCATGTTTCACTTCTGGCGTTGGCCACCAGGCGGCTCAAACGCCAACTGGTCCAACGTGTGTCACAGAAACCACTGGACAGAAAGGAGGCTGTGATCCTGGAGCAAGTGGCTGAGAAGAACTTTCCAAGGCAGAAGCCTGGACACCGCTTACGGCAGCTTTCAATCAGGTAGAGGCTTCCCTACACTCCTGGGGCAGATCATCCGTGTGTCCTGCAAAAGTCACCTCAGTGGTCTATATAGACAGACAGACGTCCCTTCTGCGGAGATCTTACTGCTACATAAAGAAGTTTGAGAAGGTTTCCAGCAACTAACCATTCTTCTGTGGGGCCGAGCTGCCCTAATTACTTCAGATTCCGTAAGACTCGCTCACTCAACACAGCTCGTGAAGAAACCACAGAACACGGCCTCACGTTCCTACGTTCTCCGCAGTCCCGGCCGCGTCCGCGCCGGTAGTAGGCTCCCCGTGAGGGCTGACACATCAGTGACGTCACCCTCCCAAGGTAGAGAGGATGGAGAGGGAAGTCAGGCAAACTGCAAATAGCATTACGGGGGCTCAGGAGCTCAGGAATTTTAAATTAATGGAAGAATCACAAGAAAAAGACAAAGAGGAAGGAAAAAAGTGGAGACTTTGCGAGAGAAAAGAAAAAAAGGAGAGCACCTAAACCTCAGTAATCTCTGAGGAAGGACAGGGCGTTTCCGGCGGCAGCACCCGCTCAGCAGCCCCTCCATACCCTACGACAGTGCTCGCGGGAATCTAGCTGCTTCGCGGGGCGCCCGGGCGCCTCGGTCTGTCAAGTGTCCAGCTTCAGGTCGGATCATGATCTCACGGTTCATGAGTTTGAGCCTCGTGTCCGGCTCTGCGCTGGCAGTGCGGAGCCTGCTTGGGATTCTCTCTCTCTCCCTCTCTCCCTTTCTGCCCCTCTCCTACTTGCTCTCTCTCTCTCGAAATAAATAAACTTTAAAAGAAATAAATAAATTAGCTGCTTCAGACTCCTGAACCACACCCACTAGGCATTCTGGTTCGACAGGTCTGCATGCAGATGAAATTGCATTTTATTTTATTTTATTTAAGTTTATTTATTTATCTTAAGAGAGAGAGAGAGTGTGTGTGTGAGAGCAGGGGCAGGAGAGAGAGAAGGGAGGGAGAGCGTCCCAAGCGGGCTCTACGTAGTCAGCACAGAGCCCACCGGGCTCCATCCCATGAACCGTGAGGTCGTGACCTGGGCCGAAAACAAGGATCAGACCGTTAACCGACTGGGCCACCCCGGCGCCCCAAAGCTGCATTTTAACAAGGGTCGTTCTTGGTGTTAAAAAGAAACAGGCCCAAATGGAGTCACTTACGTGAAGACGCGCTGAGACTAACAATCTAATTTGACTGCAGATTCAGCCTCTTTCACGGAGTGTAATTTTAAACCAACGTCTGGACCCTCCCGATCCCACTAGTGAGGTCATCTGCGCGACAAGACTTCCTGAGTTCCCCTAAGGCAAGGTGACCTTGCCTCCTTCTGCCTATAAAATCCTTCCACTCTGCACCCTTGGAGTAGAAGAGAAGGAAGTAGAGAGAAGGAAGGAAAAGAATAGGTAGATGAGGGAACATACAAAATTACTTCTATCCTGTATTCACGTCAGTGGGGAGCCTGCCCTGTGAGCACCATGGGGCCCTATCCCAGGCAAACCAGCCACCACGATTCTGTTCAAAGAGCAAGTACGGCTCCTAGGAAGAGGCACAGGGTTTCAGGCTTTTATAGGGGCCGACGGGGGGCAGCCCCGAAATGGGTCCCTGTGGCGGGAACATTATTTTGAGTCAAAAGCAATCCAAACCCAGCAGATTCTGGAAAAGCTCTTCATCTCCCCTCAACCGCCTGCCTGCACCAGGACGAGAGCTATTAACAAAGATTCCTCTCTGCCTAAGAAACTTCTCAACGTAACAGGGCACCTGTGTTTTCCAAACACCTCCCTTCACCTTCCTGCTCATGGCCTTTCTCCCCGCGGTAGCCTCAGACCCCCACCCTCCTCCCCTCAGCCCGTATAAGCCTCATGTTGCCTGACTGTCGTTGGAATTTCCACGTCTGTGTGGATTCCCCTCATGTACCTACACTATTAAATTGGACTTTCTCCTGTTACTCGGCCTCAGGTCAATTTGATTCCTGGTCTAGCCAGAAGGACCTTAAAGGGCAGAGTCGATTCTTCCTCCACAACGCTTACTCCCCTTAGAAGCCCGAACCTATGAAATCAATCATACGACTGTATTTCACCAATTCTAAGAGGTCAGTATTTCCATACGTGTGCCTTCCCTGAAACCAAGAGGTCTTAGGATAGCCATGCACTGCTTGTGTGTGCGTATTGGTAACGCAGAACTGGTCCCGGAGGCTGGGAAGGAAGACACTATGAAGCACTCTTTTAAGAAATACTGCATTCCGGGCACCTGGGGGGCTCAGTCAGATAAACGTCCAGCTTTGGCTCAGGTCATGATCTCGAGGTCCATGAGTTCGAGCCCCGCATCAGGCTCCATACTGACAGCTCCGAGCCTGGAGCCTGCTTCGGATTCTGTGTCTCCCTCTCTCTCTGTCCCTTTTTTGCTCACACTCTGTCTCTCTCCAAAATAAAAAACATTAAAAATATATATATATATTTTGCACCCCCAATGCTCACGATGGCACACAGGCAGTATTGGACGGGGAAAACTCAGCACTAACTACTTTGACAAGTGATTCCGCAGAAGTGGATCCAGACTGTGAGGAAATTTAAGAATGCCTTAATTTATATTCACTTACGATTCCTTTTTATAAATGCACAAGAATGATTTATGCTAAAAATCTGCCCAACGAAATCTATTTCAACGTGTAGAAATTTTCTACATGACGAGAAACTGATGTGCTGTCTGTAACGGACACGAGCTCCTTCTTCCTTAGCGGTATTTAAAATAATGATGCATCTTACAGTCACGGCCGCCTTAGAGTCGACAAAATATAGGAGCATTGACACTTTATCTTGGTCTGGCACGTTCTTCAGTGTGTTCATAACAACCCAGGCAATATAATCATCCCTGCTCTTAAAATGAAGAAATCGAAGTTTAGAAAAGTTCAGTGATTTGCGTTAAGACGGAAAAACTAGTACTAGTGTTAGCGGTCACCACTAACTCAGGACAGGAATGGGTGACCCCGGGTGGGATGCCTCAGCCAGCTGTCCCCTCCCAGGGAATCCCGAGGGGGCAGGACGAATCGAAAGCACAGCTCCTGGCTGGGTGCGCCAACACTGCTGCAGAGCAAACTCAGATCAACTCGTCGTCAGACAAGCCAATAACCCGAGGGAGTAGGGCTTGGAGAACAGAACAGGAGAGGTGTATTTTGGGCGCCAGCAGCAGGGAGAGGTGGCAGGCTGAAGTCTCAACAACCGATCTCTCTGCTGGCAAGACCGACACCTAGAGTCTTCCAGAGAGAAGTGTGGGAGGGCACGTGCAAGAGATCGGCGGAGAGGTGTGATCACGGATGGGGGGCAGTCGGTGTTCTGCACGCGACCGCGGGCCGGGAAGGGGCCCTGGGCAGTATGGTCTTCTAGGCCTTCCCTCACTCCTCGGGCTTTTCTGGCCTGGCGGGTGGAACGTTCTGGTCATTGCAAGCATCGTCGATGCCTCCGAAATAAAAACGAGTTTCAGTTGGAGCATAAGTTACGGGGTCTTGTGTATTCCTGGTTTTAACTCTTGGGGCTTATGGTCGAGCAAGAGGACTAGCTGACACTAAGAGTTCTGGATTCCAAGTATTTGTTACTTCAAATACATAACACAGGCTCCACGAGTAAGCACACTGGACAGGGCTTCCGAATGAGCCTGGCAGAGCCCCACTGTGGCTGCAAGCTGCCGTGTCCCGGTGAACGAGATCTTGTGAACTTCCAGTCCGCCCCGTCCTCTCCCCAGCCGCACCTTTGTTTCTTCCCTCATCACAGATACACTCAGCCTTTTGTGAGAACACAGACTCACCTGCCCTCCTCCCACCACCTTTCCCAGAAGCAACCCGGTGCCTTTAGAAATTCACGAAGCGGAGGAGGAGGGATGACACAGAACGGGTCACACCTGGACACCGGCCTCTGCAGCCAGCCGCTGAAGATGGAGGCGGCAATCTAGGGGAGACGAGAGGCGCAAATGACAAAACTGAAACAATTTCAAAATAAGTCTGACGTCCTTTATTCAGGGGACTGGCGGCGCACAGTGCCTCGCGAGGCCTGAAGCACTCTTCCCAAGGGATTTGGGGCAAACGCAAGTTTAACAGAGAATGAAGGGAAGCAGAATCTGTCACCCCGAAGCATGCCACTTTGACACGAGGACTATTTTGAGCCAAAGGTGATCAATACCCAGCAGATTCTGGAAAAACTCCTTACCTCCCCCTCAGCTGCCTACACTTACTTCGGCAAAGGAGCCCTATGAGGCAGAGAGCTATTTCCAGAGCTAGCTTTTTCCCTAAGAAAGGTACCTGCAGGAGGGCAAGCTTTGTTTTCCAAACATCCCCTTCTCCTTTCCTGCAAACGGCCTTTCTCCCCACTGTGTCTCTAAACCCCTACCCCTTTCCGTAGCTCAGGGCCTTATATAAACCTTCACTGCCTGGCTTACTGTTGGGGTCTCATATCTTTACAGGGCTCCCACGCACATGAAATAAGGTTTTCTCCTGCTGATCTGCTTTATGTCAATTTGATTATTAGATCAGCCAAAGAACCTAGAAGGGTAGGAAGACACTTTTCCCGCCGCTACAGGCATTAGAAGGGGCAACAAGAGAACAGGGCATGCTTGGCTACGAGACAGGAAGATTCCTTACAAGTCTAGCCGAAACTATTTTCTAGCGTAAAGTAAGCTTGCCAAAGCTGTTTGCAGATTGGGATTGCTGTATTAGGTGTCCTTGACAGACGTTTCCAGAAGTGCAGGGTGACTTGGGTTTAGATTTGTGATGGGCTGGGTCGCTGAGGCAGTCTCCGTTTTGCGGGTCCTCGTAAACAAATTAAGTTTATCAGAAGAAACAGGAACGAACGAGGAGCCTGTACTGGACACCGCATTCTGTGGAAGGAGAGTTTGGAACAACCAGACCTTGCTTTTGAGTTCTCATCATGAAGCAGATCACGAGACTGCTTCCTGTTCCACTTCACTGACGGCTGTCATGGGCAACTCGGAATGAGGCGGCTGCCCACCCTACCACCATCACTGGCCAGTCCCGGGGGGTGGAGGCGTGGGGGGGAAGGGGGCCTCAAAGGGCCTAGTGTTTTTGAGCTGATGTAGACTAAGAGACCGGAAAGGAGTGAAGGTGACCCAAGGTAAAGTCAGGAGGTGGCTATACCACGCCTGCATGTCACAGTAACGGAGGCCATCGGAACACTAACTTCCATAAGAAGAAGTGAAGAATGTCAACATTCAGGAAGGGTCCCAAAAGCTTCCTGTCTGAGACCCCAGAAGAACCCCCGGCAGTGCAAACAATCCACCGTCTCACCGCCTGAGACTGTCCATATGCAGTCACTGGCCACTTACTCCGCCCAAGGCAAGGGGACAGCGTTCAGTCGGCTGCCCAAGACGCCGCCCCAGAACACAGGGCTGCTGGCAGCCAGGGGTAGTTGGTCCAGAGTCTCACGGATAAAGACCAGTCCTCCACCATAACACCGGGTACCTTTGGCCAAATTAAGAAAAGGCACCTCTCTGGGCAGACGCCACTCCAAAGGCATGCAGCTTGGCAAATGGACCGTGTACCGAATTTCCAACCGCGGGGCGCTTTGACAGAGACCCTTGTGCAATGTGCTTTCCCAACCCTGGGCGTGGACAGCAATTCACCGTCATTTTCTCGGTGCAAACTTACAGTGCTCAGTAACAAGAGTGTTTCCTATTCTCAAGATCGTAGTTAAGATTTTCTCTCTTTTAAGTTTATTTATTTTGAGAGAGTGTGGGTGCAAGCTGGGAAGGGGCAGAGAGACAGGGAGAGAGAGAATCCCAAGCAGGTTCCACACTGTCAGTATGGAGCCCGATGCTGGGCTCAGACTTGCGAACCAAGAGATCATGACCTGAGCGGAAATCAAGAGTCAGACGCCTAAGTGACAGAGCCACCTGGGTGCCCCTTCAGGTTCTCTTTATCCGGTACGTTTATATGAGCGAACAATGGGTCCCCATTTCTTCACCATTGTGCCAGGATCTGGACAGGGAAGGGATGATGAGGGGCAAGAGTGCAGAGAGAGAGACGCTCAGGGATAAGGGGAGGGTGACCGCGGCCAGGAGGGCTCGTGTCTACGCGGTGAACATTCTTCCCTATTCCTTAGTGACAGGACTCAGATGGCTATTTGGAGCACCAGGGTACCCAGCGAGAAGTCTCCATTTGCAACCCCACCCCCCCACCACTTGCAGCTTACTGAGGTCATGAGATTCAGTTCTTTTGGACCAGATATAAAAGGAGCTACTGGATAGGACTCTAGGGAAAGCTCTTTTTTGCCTTTCTCCTCTTTCCCTCTTCCTGCGGCCTAGAATGGGCATGAGCGCTGGCGCCCCGGCAGCCATCAGGAGCTATGAAGAAGCCTTGAGAATGCAAGCCGGAACTAGAAAGCATGGACATGGAGCGCCCGGGCAGCCCTGGGCTGCCAACCTTTGAGTTTTTCTGAGGAGGAAATAAACTTTTATCTCATTTAAGCCACTGCCTCCTGTCCTGAACTTGTCATCGTAAGGAGCTAGATGTCATTTTAGCTGATAAGTGACATTACTTAGTCTTTTTTGTCATTCTGTTTATGAGCTATAAAATGCTTAGGTTCAGACAAGCTCACAGCAGAGACATAGTGAGTAACACAGTGGAATTTCAAATGATGAAAGTAATACAAATTGGGGGTCCTGGGTGGCTCAGTTGGTTAAGCGGCTGACTTCAGCCCAGGTTATGATCTCATGGTTCAGGGGTTTGAGCCCCGCGTCGGGCTCTGTGCTGACAGCTCAGAGCCTGGTGCCTGCTTCGGATTCTGTGTCTCCCTCTCTGCCCCTCCCTTGCTTGTGCTCTCTCTTTCTCAAAAATAAACGTTAAAAAAAAAAAAGAAATTTAACAAGGTGTAAAATGTGTACAGTGAAGACTACAAAATATTTGAAAAAAATTAAAGAAGACCTAAGTGAGTGGAAAGATATCCTATTTTATGAATTGGAGTACTGAATATGATTCAGATAGCAATATTACCCAAATTGGTCTACGGATTCAACACAATTCTGGTCAAAATCATGACTGGTTTTTTTGTTTTGTTTTGTTTTGTTTTGTTTTGCAGAAATGGATTCTAACATTCATATAGAAATACGAGGTACCCAGAAGACCAAAAATCATCTGGCAAAAAAAAAAAAAAAACAAAGCTGAAGGATTCACACTTCCCAATTTCAAAGATTACCACAAAGTTATAGTAATCAGGACTGTGTGCGACTGGCATAAAGACAGACAGACAGATCAATGGGATAGAACTGAGAATCCAGAAATAAACCCTTAGATTTATGGTCAACTAATGTTCAACAAAGGTGCCAGAACAATTCACTCAGGAATCCACATCCACAGTTCTTAGAAAACTGGATATCCACATACAAAAGAATGAAATTGCATCCCTACCTCATACCATATACAAAAAGTAACTTGAAATGAACCAAAAACCAAAACTGACAAACTAAACCTATAAAAGTCTTGGAGGAAAACATATATCTTTGTGACCTTGGACTAAACCTATAAAAGTCTCAGGAAAAAAACATAGATCTTTGTGACCTTGGATTAGGCAATGGTTTCTTAGGTATGGTACCAACAGCAAATGTAACAAAAGGAAAACCAGATAAAATAGGCATCACCAAAAATTTAAACACGTATGTTTCAAACCACACTATTGAGAACAGAAAAACACAAGTGACAGATGGCAGGAAATATTTACAGACTGCATATCTGGTAAAGGACTTCTACCCAGAATTACAACTCGACAATAAAAAGACAAATAGCCAAGTTTTTAAAAATGGGCACAGGATTTGAAGAGACATTCCTCCAAAGATACACAAATGACCAATGAGCATATGAAAAGATGCTCCTCGTTATTAGTCATTAGAGAAATGCAAACCCAACTACAGCGAGATACGATCCACGCCCGCCCGGATGGCTATCATCCAACATCGATAATAAAAAAGACACATAACAAGGGTGGAAGACGAGAAAAGACTGGAACCCTTGCACGTTGCTAGTGAGGTTGTAAAACAGTACAGCCTCTTTGGAACAGTTTGGGCCATTCCTCAAATGGTCAGGCCCAGTGACTAATTCCATTCCTAGGTATATACCCAAGAGAGCTGGAAATATGTATCCAAACAAACATCCGTTGGTGAGCGCTCACAGTAGCATTCGCAGTCGCCAGAAAGTAGAAATAACCCGAGTGTGTGCCAACATGAGAATAAACATGATGCGGTATACCCAGGCAGCGCGATGCCACTTGGCAATAAGGAAATGAGCTAGCCTGCTATGACACGGATGGATCTTCACGCTGTGTCAGGCGAGGCAAAAGCCAATCGCAAAAGGCCTCGTACGCATTGTGCGGCCCCATTTATATCGAATGTCCAGAATACGCAAATCCATAAAAATAGATGGTAAATTAGCGGTTCCGGGAGCTGACAGGAGGGACTGCTTAGTGGGTAATAAGTATGAGGTTTTTTTTAACGAGGTGATGATTCCTGAAATTAGGGAGACCTGTGCGTATCTGTGAATACACTAAAAACTACTGAATTAATGGTATGTAAATTACATTTCAATACAGGTGCGATTTAAAAGAAAGCACATGGGGCACCTACACACGCTAGAACAGGGAATAAAAGGCTCCCCTGAGGAGCTTGTATCCCACTGGGGGGTCCGGATAAAGGGTGTCCCGAGACATACAAAGAATTTACAGGTCTGACTGTGCAATTAGTCTTGGTAATTGTGCAGAAATATAGACAAAAAGAGAGGTTCTAGAAGAAAAAAAAAGAGGTTCTTGGAGAAAAGAAAGAGGTTCTTGGAGGCTTCTACGATAAAACTCTGGTTTTCAGGAAGGGAATTTCTAGAAACTGCAGATTGAGATGCAGATGCCGAACCCTAGCGACCCTGTACAGTGAGACACTGAACAGACAATTCATGACCACTTCAAAAAGGAAGCAATGACCAATCCTTAAGTGTGGTGTTTTTTTGTTTTGTTTTTTTGAGAGAGAGCACGCACACGCGGGCGCACATGCGAGCGGAGGAGGGGCAGAGAAAGCAGGAGGGACAGAATCCCAAGCAGGTTCTGCGCTGTCAGCACAGAGCCCACGTGGAGATCGACCCCACAACCGTGAGAACTCGACCTGAGCCAAGACCAAGAGTTGGGCGCTTAAATGACTGAACCACCTGGGCACGGCTATTGTTAGGATGCCAACTTAGATCAAAAGAATGCTATAAGCATGACAGGCTGACAGGCTATGACAGGACACCCCACGGACGCGACGGAGAAACGCACCCTGGGTGATGTAACAGTGAGGGGTGGCTGCCCACTGGAGGCAGTGATTTCCCGTCCGACATTTCTGCTGAGGACCGAGAGCCGAGTCCCGGCTACGGAGGGAACCACAGTGAGAATACATTGGGAGGGAGGGTGGTTAGGTCTGGGTGAACCTCTGTCTGTTCTTCCTCCTTCCCTTCCTCCCTCCCTCGAAACGTGATCATTGGCTGATAAACAGAGACCAGCATGAAGGAATAAGTGATGCAGCGAGGGATCCGTGGGAAAGAGCCTACCTACGTCACCAGGTGTGGCCCTGGCAGGATTAAGTAATCAACAGGATACACAGTCTGAAAACTGGGGTTCACATCAAGGAGCACGGCCATTCTGGCTGCTCTGTGACTGGGAAAAGAGGCCACGACGTCAGCAATCTATCCGTTGTTCCAGTTCAGGGACAAACATGATGGTCTTAAAAATACATCAAATTATCTGACAAACCACTGGTTAATTCCCATAGAGGATCTGAAGTCGGAACGCTTAATTGTGTCGGTCCTTGATATTCACTATTCGAAAAATGTTAAAGACCACAGAGAACGGCATAAAAGTTCACCAAAAATAATGGAAAAAAAAAAAAAAAACCTTATAGGAGCCTTCCAACTACAGCTCATACTACACGACTGAGTAACTGCCTTATTGAAAAACGGAGGCTCACCGCTGTCTCCAGGTTTTGCACCAACGCCGGCACGGGCAGGCCTGGGAGACATCAATAGCGACTGTAGAAATAAGGAATGAAAACCTCACACGGTGCCACCCGGCTTCCTCTGAAAAAGCAATTATTTCCAAAAATCTAAACTTCCTATGTAAATAGATTAGTGGATTTAAATATCTGTATTTTAATTTTTACTTTTTACTTTTTTGCTTTCCATGCAATAATATTTTGAAGTAACCCTCTATTTTCCTGTTTCCTAGCCTCAAAGTTCTCTTCTTTAAATTGCTTTAATTTTATTTTTATTTATTTATTTATTTATTTATTTATTTATTTATTTATTTATTTTTTGGAGAGCAGGAGCAGGGGGAAGGGGGAGGGGGAAAGGGAGACTCCCCAGCAGGCTCCATGTCTGACGCAGGGCCCGATCCCATGACCTGGGGATCATGACCTGAGCTGAAATCAAAGGTCAGATGCTCAACGGACTGAGCCACCCAGGTGCCCTTAAAATGCTTTCATTTTACTACACCACATTTGACTCATACAAAAGTTAGGAAACAAAATCATTCTGTAGGTTCTCGAAAGCCTGGCCAGGTCCAGAAGGCCCATTTCTACACCCCCACCAGGTACGTGTCGAAGCACCTATTTATTTGATATAGTCCTCGCATCGCACCGGCCGTATTAGTTCCTGGGGCTGCTGCTGTAACAAAGTATAACCAACGAAATCCATCCTGTCAGAGTTCTGGAAGCCAGAAGTGCGAAATCAAGGCAGCAGGGCAGCGCTCCCTCGGAGGCGGGGCCAGAACCTTCCCTGCCTCCTCCTAGCTCCAGGTGCTGCCCGGCCGTCCCTCCCGCCCCTGGACTTAAGGCGAGGACACTCCCACCTGTGCTCTGTGGTCCCATGGCAAGTGTCCCGCTCCTTATGAGGACCTCGGTCACACTGGATTCGGGGCCCATCCTACCGACCGCATCTTAACTTGATTCCACCTGCAAGGGCCCCACTTCTAAATAAGGTCGCACACATTCCACGGGTAGAGAGGTTAGGACTTCGCATCTTTTTGGGGGGACACGGTCCAACCTGTAACAACATGCTTTGTATTTTTCAAAAGATGGGCTGAAATTTGCACCTTGTCTCGTTACTGACCCCTGGAGTACCGAGAGCAGAGAGCATTTTCTACGTGTAAGGGCGAAAAAACCCAAATATCTAACAGTGAGAAGGAAGAATACTGGGGGTTTTCTTTCATCCCTGCAGGCTGAGTCAGACCAAGGGGGGTCAGGGACAACGGACCTGAGCATCCGTTGCAGAACACGGTCCTTTGTAGCCAGCGGCCAGGGGCTGTAGGTGTGGAGGGCGATGCTTTCGCATGGCTGCGACCAGCTCTGACATAAAAAGCTGAAATAAGCTATGAAAGCCATGCTTGGCCCCGAAACTTGGCTGCCCGGCGGCTGCTGCATCAGACTTGGGCTAACGTTTTTGATCGAGGGAATAAGCAGGACCTTTAGAAATTCTATTACGAAACCCTGAAGAGGAATACGCTAGAAAGACTGCCTTGTATTGATTGTATCTGTGCCCCTGAGCCCCAGCACGCCTGGATGGAGGCTGAATGGGCGGAATAAATAACTCTTTAAACAGCATAACAAAAATGTACACTAAAAACATTACAATCGAATCACAGTAATGACTATTTTTTTCTTCCAGGCTGCTCTTCAATGCATTCAATATGTCTACACCTACGTTAAGCAAAGTGAAATTACTCTTCACACAGCTCTTAGGTTCATTTAACATTCTACGGCAAAAATCACTCTTCATTGTTACATTCTGCCCAACTACTCTCATTATTTCGCAACATTCCATTGAGGTGATTTATTATGATTTACTTCACCATTTCCTTACTGCTAAACAATTAAGACTGTTTCTAATTTTTGACTTATATCAAGAATGCTGGAGTGAGAAGCTTCTGCAGGCTCAGGGGGGAAAAAAAAAAAGCCAGGTGCGGTGTTTCTGTCTGAGGGAAAAGAAAACTGCCCCCAGGGGCCACAGGCACCCTCTGGACTGCATTTTCCTACAGGAGGTACTAAGAGGCCGTCCCTTTGGCGGTTCACTGGCTGACGAAACCAAGTTGGCAAACTCCTGCTCTCAGAAGAGTGAGCTCAGACAAGTCAGAGCTGTACTTCTATTTCGACGGAGGCTGCCAGGGACATTCCCTTCTTTGTCTCGGTCCTCCCCCTTCTCAGTCATGATGACAGAATGGTCTCCGCTGAGGTAGCCTTGGCCCCCCGGGGGTGACTGCCCGGTCCGAGGCCTCGCTGTCTGAGCGGCCTGATTCTAGGGGCCGAAGAAACAGTAGTGCCGGAAAGGAACTGTTGATTTCCTGCCCACACTGGGGGGCTGGATGAAACAGATAAACCAACAGTGGAAGAACAGATAGACAACGTTCAGCGACACGGTATATGCTGGGAGGAAGAAAAGGTAATATTTATTTATGCATATTTAGGGCACATTTATTTATGCACCGACCGGCCAATTGCTAAAGTAAATATTTTACCATCTTTTCTAAACTGCTGCAAAATTAAGACACTGCCTCACGGTCTCTACACTGTAAATAACACGAGTTTTATACTCCGGGAGACGCTGTTTCTACATCAAGAAGAAAAATTCCAGCAGGTAAAGCCTTGAGTGTGTACCGCGGGGGTTTAAATAATCTCCCTAATTATGGGAATCGCTTAGTTTTCAATTGCTCAGCACTTCTATTTCTCTCTGAATTCAATTTCTACCTATTGGGGTCATCACTGCTACCTAAGTATGTGCTTTGTCCTGTGCTGTATTAATTAAATCAGCACCTTGAGAACACCGGGCAAGGGCAGGCCGGTGACTGTACAGGAAAGCCTCAGCAGTGCTGGGTGACGGCCAGGTCCAGGGGCTCAGGGCTCTGTGTGTGGATGAAAGCGAATCTGCTTTGTGTCAAATTCTGAACACAGCTGGTGGTGACTGTAGGGGCCAAAGGCGGGCTCCCCCAAAATGTGCCGCTTATTTATTTTTGAATTTTTTTTTAATTCTATTCCAGTCTATTCCATTCTAGAGATTGAGAGAGGGCACGAGCAGGGGAGAGGGGCAGAGGGAAAGAGAGAGAATCCCAAGCAGGCTCCACACTCAGCATGGAACACGACATGGGGCTTGATCCCATGACCCTGGGATCATGACTTGAGCCAAAATCAAGAGTCAGGTGCTCAAGTGACTAAGCCACTAAGCCACCCAGGTGCTCTGACCATTTATTTTAAATAAAAGTTACTTAAGAGACAGTTTATGCAACGGGAACACCCAGACCTTTCTCCATCCCCCTGAGAGCAGGAAATATGTCTCCTTGTGAAAGGAGTCCCCTCTCTGTACCAGGAGGTAGAGACAGCCTTGCCACCAGAGGTAGGAATTTAGAGCCCAGAAGCCTGTATAAACACCCTTTGTTACTTTTTACTAATTTACTACCCCAGCCCAAATTCTGTTTAGGATTCCTTACTAATCAAAGCTCCCGAAGTTAAATTTTCTTCATCCTATCAACTTCTCTAGGATTTATTGTCTCTTTGTCTAAGGAGTATAAAACCCACCTACCTTGGTCATTTCTTTACGGCTCAGTTTCATTATTGGGCCTCCATGTGCACATGTAATAAACTTGGATTCTTTTCACCTGTTAAGCTGACTCTTGTCAGTTTAATTCTTAGTCCAGCTGGAAGACCTTGCAGGGTAGAGAAGATTTTTCCTTCCCTTCATTACTGGACTTCTGAATCTGACAAACCGTGCAACAATTCTAAGACTGTCCAATCTTTCAATTCTATTTATCAGCAGGTCTATGATCAATTAGACAAAAAGGTTTTCCTTCAGAATTTAACTTTCTGGGGGAGCCTGGCTAGCTCATTTTGGTGGACGATGAGACTCTTGATCTCCAGGTTGTGAGTTTGAGCCCCATGTTGGGCACAGAGATTACTTTTTTTTAATGTTTATTTTTGAGAGGTGGGGGCACAGAGGATCCAAAGCAGGCTCTGTGCTGACAGCAGAGAGCCCCCTGTGGGGCTCGAACACATGAACCATGAGATCATGACCCAAGCCCAAGTCTGATGCTTAACCGACTAAGGCACCCAGGCACCCCAGGTGTAGAGATTACTTAAAAATTAAAATATTAGGGGCACCTGGGTGGCTCAGTCGGTTAAGCATCCGACTTCGGCTCAGGTCGTGATCTTGCAGTTTGAGTTCGAGCCCCATGTCAGGCTCTGCTCTGACAGCTCAGAGCCTGGAGCCTGCTTCAGATTTTGTGTCTCCCCTTCTCTCTGCCCCTCCCATGCTCATGCTCTGTCTCTCAATAATAAATAAAAACATTAGAAAAATTATTAAAAAAATATTAAAGAAAAAAGAATTGAACATTCTGGCATTGTATAAATAATAGTTCATGTATTTCCCTGTGGAAAAGAGAAGAAAGTAGAATATTGTCAGCTATTAATCTATCCTGCTAATAACAAGGACATAAATGGTTTTTAAAATTTATCATCACCATCATCAATATAATAGCCACTTATAATAGTCCTTTTATTCACAAGGTAATTGTATGTATTTCATATTATCTGAGTCTCCTAATAACAATCCAAAGGGCAAGACAGAGACCGTTATCCTCAACAGGTGTACAGAATTTGGGCTCACAGGTTGAGAGCCCTCCCTGTGTGGAAAAGGTTGAAGCAAAGCTCCTGCCAGCCAAAATGCCGCCTAGTCTTACCTCCTTATAAATAATTTTTCAGGCTTGGATTTCTTGACTGGCTCTCCTTGGCCCCAAGGAATGTAATGCTCTTTTGTTTTATGGCATTTAGATAAAAGGGAAGGACCTGGAGCACGATGCTTTGATGGATTACATCTGAAGGAGAGTAGCCTGGCCAGAAGTAACCTTAAAGTTGCGTCTTGGGGATGGGTTGCACAATATGATAGCAGTTATGAGCTGGCTGGATATTGGTGTGATTTGCATAATCGTTAGGCTCCTATTATGTAAATTCACTCATTCACCAGCAAAGGACAAGCATTGGGAATCCTGTCCTGGCCAGATGGGTTACACTCCCCCATTGTAGTTGGAAGGCTAGGTGGAATGACTCCTGGACTGTTTATAGATAATTAACATAGGCAGGCCTAGGTAACTTCCTCTTCTCTCCCCCAGTCTTAAATTTATATGCTAATTAACTTGAAAACAACTTGCTAGATTGAGGAAATCACCGCTCTACGGATAAAACACATTATTGTTCAAACCATGCTTACTGATGGGCTGTCACTCATTGCTGTAATGTAATCGCTACTTTTAAATAAAGACACGGAGGCCGGCAGGGCGGAGACGCCAGAATTGCCAGGGCTGCCTGCTCGGTCATCAGACTCCATCTCTCTCGTGGCTCTCTCATTTCCGGTCTCCTGACCGTCCGTCCTTCGGGGACTCCTAGACTCGCCGGAACTGGACCCCGGCAAGCCTCTACGTTTCAGTGGGTACGGAGTACAGCCCTGACCTTTCTCAATTCCAGCACTCTCTCTGGACAAAGCAGGTGACGGACTGTTTGGGACTCACACCCTCCTCCACCCTTGACCTGCCCTAGCCCGGAGAGAGCACCTTCGGGAGAGCCGGCCACTACTCCTGCATCGACAAGGGGCTCTCGGGCGCCCAGATCCTCACCAGCAAACGAAGGAGGGGAAGGAAATCTAACAACACATTCGGCTCGGGGCCAAGCCCGGAACGTGAACTTGGCAATTCTTCCATACCGTGTTCCGTGCTCTCACCTTCTCCGCCTGAGCCGGCCAACACGGGATTACCCGGGAATTTACCGGCAACAGAGATAAAGCTCTACACCTACAATATAAGACGATCGCCACTAGGAGATCGAGAAGAATTAAGGGAAACACGATCCAGGTTCGGTTTTTAAACACGGGGAGGGCGCTGGTGTGGAGTGGGGAGTAGCAGATTCTGTGGGGCTCCAAAGGGCAGACCCGGGAAGAAATGGGAGGAAATACGGGCAGAGGAAAAGGGCCAGCCCCTCCTTGGTCGGCTTTCTAAGAATCCTCCTGGTGAAACAGCGGAAGAGGAGCAGCACGGAGGCGCCTGCGCGGCTCTGTCGGTGAAGCACCAGACTCCGGCTCGGGTCCTGATCGCACGCTTCGTGGATTTGAGTCCCGTGTCAGGGTCACAGAGCCTGGGGCCTGCTTTGGTTTCTGTCTCCCTCTCTCTCTGCCCCTCCCTGCTCACGCTCTCTCTCTCTCTCTCAAAAATAGACATTAAAAGAAAAAAAAAAAAAAAAGAAGCACAGACATTAGGTTAGTATGACCAGGTTGGAGAAGATTAGCAGACTTCTTGGAAGAAAGGGCGTCTCTGCACACGGCAGACAGGTACACGGACTGAAAGGCACAAATGAGAGCGATCCTGTCCCCAGGCACCACCAGAAGCATTACGAAGATGTGACAGAGAATACATGTCTTTTTTTTAAGAGTTTATTAAGTTTGAGAGAGAGAGAGTATGCACACGAGCAGGGGAGGGGCAGAGAGAGAGGGAGAAGGAGAATCGCAAGCAGGCTCTGCACTGTCAGCACAGAGCCTGGCATGGGGCTCCGTCTCACGAACAGTGAGATCATGACTTGAGCCGAAATCAAGAGTCAGGCACTTAAGTGGCTGAGCCACCCAGGTGCCCCCCTCAATCTCTTTTTAAACACAATTATGAAGACTGTACAGAGAGAGATGATGGAAGAAATGAGTAAGTGGGGGGTGAACTGTGGCTTCACCTGGGAAGGTAACAGATATGAAAGGTGACAGCGTGTTATGTTTACAAAGAAATGGAGTCTGAGTTAAAAGCAGAATGCTTTAAAGTACTTAGTAAGATTTATTTGTATGAAATAAGCAAAATACGTAAGGATGTTTGGGGCATGAAAAGAAAAAAGGTAGATTCTAATACTCATTATAAAACAAAAATCATCTAAAATATAAAAAGGAAAATAACTTTTTCTTATGGCTTACCCTACAACAAAGGAGAAGTAGAAAAGAAAAAAACAGGATGGGAATTACGACTTAATACATGCTATCATGACAACTCTGTTTCTAATGAGGAAGATTTCCCTGAATGTTCAAAAGACCAACAAAATAATTAATGTAAATAGTGGAAAAAAAAAAAAAGGAAGGATGCCAGGGTCCTTGTTCCGGCGAATCTAGGGGGTCCACGAAGGACGGATGGTCAGGCGAAAGGAAGTGAGAGAGTCAAGAGAAAAGTGTAGTCTAATGACCAAGCAATCTAGCGTCTTCTCGATTCTGGCGTCTCCTCCATTCTGGCGTCCATGCCCTGCTGGTCTGTGTCTTTATTTAAAAGGTAGTTTGATCTCTTTAACAATAATCCATTTTTACCAGCAGGGTGGCAAACCTCCTTAATCCTGTATGTGGGTCTTAGGATAAATTTAGGGTGGGGGGAGAGAGCAGGGTGTTTCCTTAAGGTCTTATAAATCCATCAAGGCATCCTGCTCCAGGTCCTTCCCCTTTATCCAAATGCCATTAAACAAAAGAACATTACATTCCTTGGGGCCAAGGAGAGCAGCTCAAGAAATCCAAGCCCGCCATTTTGGCCAGCGGGAGCTTTGCTTTAACCACTTTTCTACACAGGGAAGGTCTCAACCTGTGAGCCCAAAACGGCTCCCAACAGAGGGAGGAGGAAAAAGGAAAACAATTTGGTTTCAATGTTTACTTATTTTTGAGAGACAGAGAGACAGAGACCAAGCAGGGGAGGGGCAGACAGAGAGAGGGAGACACAGAATCGGAAGCAGGCTCCAGGCTCCGAGCTGTCAGCACAGAGCCCGACGCGGGGCTCGAACCCACGAACTCTGAGATCGTGACCTGAGCTGAAGTTGATGCTTAACCGACTGAGCCCCCCAGGTGCCCCACAACTGTCTCCGATGAAAAACAAACATCCTCCTCTCCAGGACGTACCAGAAGTCCTGAGCGGGTAAAATGAACCTATTCCGACACTCACTAAAACAAAACTGCCCAACACTAGCGAGCAAGAGTAAATCTTACCAGGAACCAGTGCCAAGAGTCCGAGTGTTTCAACCCCAGGAACGAGAATTAGAAAGGCGGCATGATTTCGGGGGCAACACCATAGATGCCAGAAGACACAAGAGACAAACCCTGCCAGCCTAGAACTCAAGACTCAGCCCGCGAGCATTCAAGAGTAACCGTGTCGCTTCCCCAGCACACACACTAAAACCGTAAGGACACCAAGATTAGCATGGCCCCTGCACGCAAGGATGACATGCATGTTCGCCAGTGTTCCATGCTTTTTGTACCATGTTGCATGTATCGCTTGGGAAAATTTTTAATGGACTCAAATAAAAAGTGTAAAAAAAGAGTAACAATGAAACAAAGATTTTTTAGATAAAGACAGAGCCTACCACCCGTATCTCCCCACTAAAACAGGTAGGAACGGGATGCCGAGCAGAGTTGGAAGAATCGGTACATGAGAAACTAACGTGAGACATAAGAAAAATGGCATCCAAACAGAAATGTTGAAAGATAATAAAGTGGGAGATGAGGGAGGGGGGAATAGGAATTTTAAGTATATTAAGGTGTTACACAGTTTTGGAGAATGGAAATATTTATTAACTAGAGATTTTTTTTTTTTAAGCAAACACGCATGTTAAAAATAAAACCAGATGCCTGGGGGGCTCAGTCAGTTAAGTGTCCGACTTCAGCTCAGGTCACGATCTCCTGGTTTGTGAGTTTGAGCCCCCCACCGGGCTCTGTGCTGACAGCTCAGAGCCCGCTCCCAATCCTCTGTCCCCCTGTCTCTCTGCCCCTCCCCTGCTCGCATTCTCTCTGTGCATGCTCTCTCTGTCTCAAAAATAAACAATAAAAAATAAAATAAAATAATAAAGCTCGTCCTGCCCTGAAGACGCCCACCCTGTGCGGTGACGGGATGAGGGACAATGAGAGGCACGCCCACAGACCTCGGTGCCCTCAGGGACAGCCGGCCGAGCGCAGGAGGAACTTCAGGGTGTGACAGTGAAGCGCCCTCCTGAGATGTCGGGCCGCGTACTGAGGACAGGAAAGCATCCCAGGATGTGGGGACGGCCCGCACCCAGACAGCAGGAAATCTCACAGGAGCCGGTGTACCCGCCTGGTCCGTGGGTCTGCAGTGTAGCCCGTGAACGGGGAACGAGACGGGAGCGCGGACACATAGACCAAGACGACACAGGGAAGGCCTCGCGGGCCACACGGAGGCCTGTACCTCGTTTGGGAGGCAGTGGAGACACACGAATCCTCGTTATTGTGGCGAAACACGTCTCCCACAAGATCTGCCACCTTCCCGGTGCTTAAGTGTGCGATTCGGCGGCATTAAACACGCCCGCGCCGTGGCTCGCCGTCATCACCGTGACGACAGCGGCCGGAAGAGGCTCAGGGACGCGCATGCGCGGGGGAGAAGCCCTGCCTGCAGCAGGATGTGAGGCCCCTAGAATCTGAAGGTGTCTAGCTTTCTTACGTTTTATTTATTTTGAGACAGAGAGAGACAGTGCAAGTGCGAGAGGGGCAGGCAGAGAGAGAGAGAGAGAGAGAGAGAGGAAGCGAGAGAGAGCGAGAGCGAGAATCCCAAGCAGGCTTTGCACTGCCAGCGCAGAGTCTGAGCCGTGAGATCACGTGACCTGAGCCGAAACCCAGAGTCCGTGCTTCCCCAGCTGAGGCACCCAGGCGCCCCTTGATGTTTTGTAGCTTTAAGACAAGAGGATGAAGGGGCGCCTGGGCGGCTCAGTGGGTTGAGCGTCCAACTTCGGACGATCAGGTCACGATCTCACTGTTCATGAGTTCGAGCCCCGCATCGGGCTCTGTGCTGACAGCTCGGAGCCTGGAGTCCGCTTCGGATTCTCTGTCTCTCTCTCTCTCTCTCTCTCCGCCCCTCTCCCGCTCATGCTCTGTCTCTCTGTCTCTCTCAAAAATAAATAAACATTAAAAAAAAAAGACAAGGAGGTTGAAGATGCTGAACTAACAAAATATTTCGGCTTCCGAAGAAGTACAAATATACTGAGAGAGAGAGGTGAAGATAATGGTTCTTTTCACGGTAAGACATCTTCAGAGGTTATTTTGAAGAAATCTGGGAGAAAGGCAACTGCGTCATACTGACCAGAGGGCAGTGCAGCTACTCACCCTGTACTTCATTTTAATGACAAAGCAAAAAAAAAAAAAAGGTGTGCCATTCTGACAGTCAGGACCCCAGAACGACAGGGTCACCACCCTAGACAGGAGCAGTCCTCACCTCCTCATCGCATGGAAAGCCTACTGCAAAAGGGACCCCCGAACTGCGTGGGTGGCAACATGGGCCTCAATGTCCCCTCCATACTCATAATTCTGGAGCTTTAAATGAAGGCATGGAATGACCCCACCTTGGAAACTTCACTGCGAAGGGGGAGTTCTCCCCTTACCCCAGCTACACGGCTTAGGTTAAACAGGCGTTTACTAGAATCCCTTGAGTTTCTGGAACTTCAGGGAAAGAACTGTGCAGCACGTTGGACACGAAAACTTTCCAACAGGTAACAATTCTACCACCGTCATTTGGAGGGGGCGGAGCTAAAACCCCAGCGCTGTCTTGATCTGCCGGCGTTATTACTTAAGGAGCTTTACTCTGAAACTCAAACACCTCCTGTTATAAAAGACTCGGAAAAACGACGCAAAAATAGACGTTATTTTGGTCCAGCCCTTTTTACCACTTAATATAAATAAGTAAAATAGTTTCTCTGTTTTGAATTGACATGAATAGGGTCTAAAAATACAGATTAAAAAAAAAAAACGGAACGAGAACCTGCTTTCGACATTAATCACCTGGAATCACGTGCCTTGAAGACTGTGACAGTGGATGAAGGAGCAGAAGGCAAGCTGACAGGCCTGCAAACACCACCCCACCCCCCAACCGGGTGGGACAGGTGTGACATTCCCGGGGCTCTCCTGGCTGCCCAAAACCAAAGGGGAGAAACAAAGGGTTAACTGGTAGAGATCACAGTCCAGCGGGACCTGAGTCCCCATCACCCCTCCCAGGTGACGAGGGAAACAAAGGCGGAAGGAAGTGGCAGGCAGAACTATATTTCCTTGGAACCTGCAGCCCATGACAGTTCCTTGAGGCTGGCGAGTGAAATGTTTCTCCAGCAACTCCTTATTGTCTTAATGCTAACGCTTTGCTAGAGGGGAAAACGACCTTAGCTTGACAATAGCCAGGCCTCCGGGATCCTGGGACTCTTCTTTAGCATATGAAAGTCTCGCTGGAAACTTCCCCTGGACTTTACCGCCCCCCCATCTCCAAAGTATATAACCAGTCTCTCCCCATGGTGCCAAGGCAACGCTTCCTGCCCACGGGTCCTGTCCCTTTTTGCACCAAAAACGAATTTTTTTCTTGGTCGCCGGCTCCGGACCCCACGAATCCCGCTGTCCCACCCCAAAATACAACCTCATCAGTATTTATTACTGCTGTTTTGTTGTTATAAAGAACCATTATGAATTTTATGATGGTCTGACATGATACGTCGCAACGAGCTTCTGTCACATCAAAATAATTCTATTTTTCGTGCCAAGTTGTATTTTTGGAAGATTTTATTTCTAAGTAATCTCTACACGCAAGGTGGGGCTCGAGCTCACAACCCCCAGATCGAGAGTCGCACACTTCACCGACCGAGGCAGCCAGGCACCCCAGTGCCAAGTTATTTTGAACACACAGAAAATATTTCCTGCAAGGAAAACTTATGTTAAGAATACTAATGACTTTTGTTGAAGGGTTACTGCGTGCCCAGGCTGTGAGCAAAGTGCCCTTATATGTATTACTTAATTTAATTCTTACAGGAATTCCATTAAGTAGGTCCTATTATGACCCCTCTTTTGCAGATAAAAAACCTGAGGGAATTTGCCAAAGGTGACACGGCCACTAAGTGGCAGAGCCGTGACTAGAAGCAGGCCTGGCAATCACGGCAACTGCCCCCAGAAGGAGCGTCGCCCAGTCCTACATACTTGTTTAAAGAGAATGCTCCTTCTCCGCTGGGCTGGAAAAACAATTAAGAAACTTTAACAGCAAATCCATTCTCTCACATCAGTAAGTTACTGAAGCTCCCTTTGGCTTTTTTAATATTTATTTATTCTGGGAGGGAGTGCAATCGGGGGAGGGGCAGCCGGGGGCAGGGGTGGGGAGAGGATCTGAAGCAGGCTCTGTGCTGCCAGGCCGGAAGCAGACCCGGAGGCCGGGGTGGAACTCACAAACTGAAGATCATGAACCTGAGCCAAGACCGAGCCTCAACCAACTGAGCCGCCCAGGTGCCCCTTGACTATTTTTAACAAGTAACGATTTGCGCTGAATTATACTTATTTTTCTGAAAGAAAATTAAGTCCCTGCATTGGCACTGTAGTGGCAAGGTGGGGTTAGTCTAACGTAGTTCCAAAAAGTCTTGATATACAATTCGCGTTTCTCTCTCGACTTACAGACGAATTCAGCTTTCTCCAGGACTAAGTCTGTGACTGAACTCATATTTCCAGTTTTCTTCGTTTATATGAAAATAGTAAACATAAAGTATTATATTTGACATAACTTCAGTCGCGTCCATGATTGAGGTCTTCTTATAATAAACCCTTTCGAGTGTGCGGACAGTGAACGGGCATTTCAGGAATAAAGGAATAAATCCTAAAGCTGACTTCAAAAATTCTTGTTTTTGAGAGTGAGAGAGGGGGTTGTCTACAATTTGCTTTTTCGATTATCAAAAACATCATCCAACTTCTCTACTTAAGCACTGCTTACAACTGTAATATTTAACCCACAAACGAAAATGATCAGATAAACACACGGGCAATAAAAACGGACAAGAGTATGTATACCATATTCTTTTCTCTTTCCACGAAATTAAAAGATAGAATGATGGAGAGGATGGTAACTCTCCTAATGTCAGGTTCATGCTCTTGGTGAATAATATCTGAATAATCTCTTGATTAATACTTACTCCGTGGAGCAAGTTCAACGGGAAAGAGAGAGAAGCCATTCCGGGGTTTTAGGCTTCAGATCACGGGAAGGTCCGGAGACAAAATGAATTGAGCAGCTCGCTCATAACTATCACTGAACGGAATTTAAAGGAGACGATTGCGCAGGGCTCAGAGATGCCATGGGCGAGGCCACGAGACGTCCCTGTCCCCGACTCCACCCTGCCCAGAAACCCCCCTGCCGCGCAGCCACCCGGGAACGCCCTCTCCCAGCGGTCCAGGGGAGCCTGACGAAACTCCCCTCCAGTCTCGGGGCGCCCGGCACCCCCGGCCTGCTGGCCGCCTCCCCTCCCGTCCCTCGGCGCGCCCGCTGCAGGCGGCGCGGCGGGCTCCCGGGGAGCGGCACCTGCAGTCCCACCCGCTCCCCGCCGGCGGCACCTGCCGGCCGCGCGCACTCACACTCAAACACGCGCGCGCAACGCACAGGCGCGCACTCACGCTCGCGCACACGCGGGGCCCGTCCCCTCCCCTCCCCCCGACGGCAGCCCCGCCCCCGCCTTCTCTCCCCCGGGACCGGGCCCCGGAGGAGCGACCGCGGTGCAGACCCGGGACGGGCTGAGGTCTCACCTCCCGCCGCGCACGCCAGCCCTGCCGCCGCTCCGGCGCCGCGCGGCCAGCTCCGCGGGGTGGGCGGCGGCGGTCCGACGGCGACCCCGGCCCCAGGACCCCCGCAACCGCCGTGGAAGCGCACGCCCGTGATTCAGCGCCTTTCAGCCGCGCGGTGACCACGGCGACGCGCGCACGCGCCCCCAGGAAGGGGCGGACCGCGGTCCCTGCGCAGCCCGGGGCGCCCCGCTTGCCGTGGAAAAGGTGGGTCCCCGGGAGGCCGAGTCTCAGCCGCCCGGGACCTAGCAGAAAGCTTTCGGGGGCCAGGGCGGCCTCCGTGCCCACCTCCTTTCCTTCGTCAACCCCTTCCCTGTCGCTGTGGTCCTAAACGGCGTGGGGACGAGCCCCCCTCCAAATGCGGGGACCAGGCTGGTTCGAGGCATCCGTGAGCGCACTACCTGGGTTAAAGACCCTTGGCGAATGTGTCCCGCGAAGGGAAGTCACCCCGCAAGCACGGGACCCACTCCTCCAGCGGGAGCCTCTCTGGGCCTTAGGGTGGCCTGAGCACGTGCTACTTTCTGAAGTCGGCCCAGTCTGGGAGGGCACCCGTCACCCCCATGCTTTCGAAGCGAACGAGGTGCCAGCCACCTCAGTATTTGCGCTCCAGGATGGTGATGATCTGAGCCACAGAAAACTCACGAGGGCGACCCTTCCTGCGTCTATTCTGTCTTCCTACAGGAAAGATGCCCACGCTTCTGGGTGCGGTAACAGGGCAGGAAAGGAAGCCGGGGCATTCCGTGCGCACCCCTTGCACGTCCCCAGGACTGTGACATACAGCGCGGCGCCCAGGACTGCGTCACCCAGACCCGACGCGCAAGCCCCTACTAGGCTTATCACCGGCTATGGACAGGCCTTGCCCGAGTTCCATAACCCCGCTCAAGCTGTTT
The DNA here is from genome assembly GCA_030068075.1 of Paguma larvata. Lineage (NCBI taxonomy): Eukaryota > Metazoa > Chordata > Mammalia > Carnivora > Viverridae > Paguma > Paguma larvata. Next base: position 23,381,515 of record CM057829.1, read on the forward strand.
CTTCAAGTACTAAGTGGAGAGAATAGCGCTCATAGAGGACTGTGGAGATGAAATGAGATAATAAACACTGAGAGACAAACCCGTCCAGGACCGAAACCGAGTGTGGGGAACCATGTTCTACTTCCATAAGTGGGTCAGAGGACGGCCTAGGGCGGAGCGCCACCACGCCTGGGCGTTCTGGCCTGGGGTGAGCCAGCCAGATACCGTACTGGGGTCACCCGTACCTGGTTGGCTCACTGCGGGAAACCGCTTTCCACCTGCTGCCCATGTACCTTGATCACAAACTCCACCCGTCCCCCCAGATTTGCTTCTTACACAAGTTAAGGACTGTCGTCTGTTTTCTCCACAGTCACATGCCTAAGATCTTGTTTTCTTCACATTCACCACGTGGGTGAGATCTTGTGAGCTCAATGAACGCGGAGAGGAAAGCGCTGTTGGGGGCTCTGTCTCCTCCCTGACGTTAGCCTTGAACGCTCGCTCAGTCGTGTAAAGGAATTGGTGCTTTTTTCAAGGTTTTCAAACAATTTAGTAACTCTTTATGTGATCTAATACACACTACAGATTTTATTTTTAGCCTGTCACTCGTCTAAATTTTTTTTGTGATGTGAGGTACAGTTCTTTCAACAATTATTCTTCCAAGTGAATAAGCAACTTATTTTTTTTTAATGTTTACTTGAGAGAGAGCGAGCGAGCGCAGATGGGCAGAGAGAGAAAGAAGGCTCCACACCGTTAGCACAGAACCCGATGTGGAACTCAACTTCGCGAACCAGGAGATCATGAGCTGAGCCAAAATCAAGAGGCGGACGCTGAAGGGCCTGCGCCCCCCTGAATAAGCATTTTATGCTAAAAACATTCTTTTTCTATAAAAACGAACGACTGCCTCGTTAATGTATGCTAAGATATTAGCGTTCTTATTCTAAATGATTAGATAAGTAACATATAAAACTCCTTTCCGTTGTCGCTACAGAGGGAGTATTATGTAAGTTCCGCTTGTCCTTTGGCAGCTGGTGTGGGTGGGAACTTGGTACCCTGGTGAAAATGAGGCTCTGTGGCCTCTCCTCCTCCTCATCCCCACGGGCCCTCCTTTTTCTGTCCTCAGGACGTCAGTGTGTGCTTGGCAGTTCCTGGCGGGAGGGGAAGCTTCAGAGAAGCTGTTTTCTTTCTCAGAAAGAAGAGTAAAGCAGGTAGAAAACCTCAATCGCATCGTGGGCAGGGAAGCATACTAAAACTATAAACAAGCAAAATTTTTTATTTACAGTACACTTCTCTTAAAAATGTTTCTTTAAAGCACATTTAAAAGTGCTCCTTATCTGTTTCCTGTAAAATAATTCAATTTTATAACAAGTAAAACTAAAAAACTATTCTTCTTTACACATTCATTTGTCTCTTAGGAAAAAAAGTCCAATGCAGCTATAAAACCGACTTTAATCATGATCAGGCCTAATTTTGTCACTGTTGACGACACGACTGGCTACATGTTGACACTTTTTAAAAAGTTGAGAAATTTCAAATCCTACGGTTCCCCTTCGAGCTTAGCAATTATGTCCCGCCAGCTGACGACCACGAAGCCGGCTGTGGGACCGCTGTCATCTACTCAAACGCACATAATCGTGGCTTATTCATTTACGGTTATCTGAATTTGTAAACAATAATGAAAAGATCCAATCCCCCCAAATCAGTAGCCTCTTTTATTTTTAAAGATTTACTTAAAACATAAACTATTTGGTGCCTGATTTTAAAAATCAACAAAATACAAAGCTAGCCCAGACAGAGACGGGGTGGCCCCGCTTGAGACCCCGCTGGGAGCCGGGCTATTAAAAGCTCCCTCGGTCCTGATGACCTTCGATGAAGAAGCCTCACATTCTGAACACCACGTGCGCTTTAGTGTAAATAAACATCCGTATTTACTTCTGAAATACGAGGACACAGTCGACAAAATAAAATCACAGTAGTGTTTTCTTCCGTTACAGTGATCTAGTATATTAAACTACCTTTCCAGACAGGTAGAAAATACATTTGCAAGAATCCGGAATGAAATTACTCAGACGGCGTGAGACTGTCATTTGGAAAGCATTTCACAGTATCACCTCTAAGCTGCACAGGAGACCCCAGTGATCACTGGGGAATCTGCCACAGTCCAGTCTTTCCAACCCAAGGAGCTCCAAACTTGCGGGAACGATATGACCACTTTCTGCCGCTGTCCTGAAAAATATGCGATCAAAGCGCAGCTTACAGGTCGCCGAGATCCCCAGGTTGGAGTTCATCTGCGTGTCCCACGTGTACTGGCAGTGCTTAGGTTTGCCCAGGAACTCCCAGACGTCCACAATGTTGCCGGGTAAACCACCACATTTGGTAACCTGAAAAGAAAAAGAAAATTCTTGAAGGCTCGGTCCTTTTTCTCCTAAATTAAAAAGGTTTTTCTATGTTTAAGACCAACATTTCAAATCAGAATGTCATAAGTTAATGTACCAATGCAAGACCGGGTATTATAATTAAATATATTCTAAACATTATTTTGCTGTACGGTAACAAGTAGGTAATATAAAGATATCAAGAGAGCCAGAGAGATCTGAAGTTTGCCCCTTCTCTTCTGTCACAGATTCCTAACTTCGGCTATCAAGTAAAACTTAGAAGGCTCCAAACCCATAGCCTCGGTTATTGCTATTCGTTTTTTAAGTGAACACAAGAAAAGGTAGGCAAAACTGTTACTCTAGTGTATAAATTTAGACATATCCTATTCATAGGATCCAATAATGTGAGCTGCCTTCGCAATGTCATTTGAAATTTCCTGCCGATTCCTCCCCCAGCTCGCACTCCAGGACTGAAAAAGCTGTTTCATGGTGGTAAGATACAGGCATCCTTCCGCTCACTGCACCCCACCCGCCGCACTTCACAGGTACTGTTTCACAGACGGCAGGCGCGTGGCCACCTCGCACGGGGCCGGCCTCCCAGCGCCATTTGCCGAACAGCAGTTGCTCCCAGTGCGGCTGAGTCACATTTGGTAATCTTTACATCGCAAACTGTGCTGCTACGTGCTGGCTATGGTGATCTGTGACCGGGACCTTCGAGGTGACTACTGTAATTGTTTGGGATGCCACTGTTGTCCCCATAGAAGACCGTGAACTTAATGAACGCTGGGGGTGTGCCAACTGCTCCACAGAAGTAAGCTCTTCTCTCCCCTCAGGTCTCGCTTCCCCTCAGGCACATTATTGAGATTAGGCTCATCGACCTGCTATGGTCTAAGTGTCCAAGTGAAAAGAAGAGTCACTTGTCCCTCACTTTAAATCAAAAGCTAGAAATGATTAAGCTCAGTGAGGAAGGCATAAGCTGAGATAGGCCAAATACGAGGCCTCTTAGCCCAATTGTGAATTCAAAGGGAAAGTTCTTGAAAAGAAATTAAAAATGCTACTCCAGATAACACGAGGATGATCAGTAAAACAGCCTTATTGCTGATATGGAGAAAGTCTGAGTGGTCTGGATAGAACATCAAACAGTCACAATACTCCCTTAACCCAGAGCCTCATCCAGAGCAAGGCCCGGACTCTCGGCTCCGTGAAGGCCGAGGGAGGTAAGGGAGCTACAGAAGAAAAGTCTGAAGCTAGCAGAGGCTGGCCCCTAAGGTTTCGGGAAAGAAACGGTATCCATAAAAGTGCAAGGGGAGGCGGCAAGCGCCGAGGCAGAAGCTGCAGGCTAGGGTAGCAGTGAAGGTGGCTGCGGTGACAACAGATTTCAGTGTAGACACAGCAGCCTTCTACTGGGAGACGCTGTCGAAGACTTTTACAGCTACCGGAGGTCAGTGCCCGGCTCCAGAGCTTCCAAGGACGGGCTGACGGTCTTGGCAGGGCCGACCTGAAGTGGAAGCCGATGCTTATTTGTCATTCCCAAACTCGTAGGGCCCTTAGGAATTATGCTAACTCTGTCTGAAATTGTGAGTCACTATATTGTGCGCCTGAAACTCCATAACACTGTATGTTAACTATACCGGAATTAAAATAAAAACTTAATAATGATAAAAAAAGGATTAGGCTAAATCTCCTCTTCCTGTGTCCTACAAATGGAACAAAGCCTGGATGACAGCACATCTGTTTACGACATGGTTTGCTCAGCATTTTAGGCTCGTTGTTGAAACGTACTGCTCAGAAAAAAAAGATCCTTTCAAAACATCACCGCGCCTTGACAATGCGCCTGGTCACTCACGCGCTGGTGGAGACTGACAAGATCAGTGTTTCCATGCCTGCTGACACATCCCTTCCGCAGCCCAGGGGCAAGGAGCCTTTCCACTTTCAAGGTATTCTTGAAGAAGTACCTCTCATGGGACTATAGCGGCCAAAGACGGTGAGTCCTCTGATGATCTGGGCAAAATCAACTGAAAACCTTCTCGAAGATTCTCCCATGATTCACGGGAAAAGGTCAAAATACCAACATGAACAGGAAGGACTTTGGAACAGTTGATTCCAGCCCTCATGGGTGACTCAGAGTTGTTTTCCAGACTTCCGTGGAGAAATTAAGGCAGATGTGGCGCTAACCGGAGAGCTCAGGAGTGGAGCCTGAAGGAGGCTGCTGCCGTCTCCGGGTCGAACTTTAACGGCAAGGAGGTACTTCCTATGGATGGAATCTACTCCTGGTGAAAGTGCCGTGAAAATTGTTGAGGTGACAACAGACTACTTGGAATATTATGTAAATTTAATTGATAAACCAGTGGCAGGTTTAAAATAATTGACTCCAATTTTGAAAGAAGGTCTATTCTGAGTAAAATGCTATCAAAAGGCATAGCAATAGTACAGAGAAATTGTGAAAGGAAGAGTCAATCAAGGCAGCAAACTTCATCATCTTATTTCAATAGCTACAGTCATCCCAACCTTAAGCAACCACCACCCCCATCAGCCGGCGGCCATCGACATCAGAGCAAGAGCCTCCACCAGCACAAAGATTATGACTGGTTGATAACTCAGATGATGGATAGTGCTTTTTACCAATAAAATATTTTTTACTTAAGGTATGTACATTAAAAAATAATGTACATAACTTTTTAACATTTCTTTTTGACGTCTACCTTTTTTAACAAACAGACTACAGCAGTATAAATATATTTTTGTATATACAATGGGAAACTATACTTCATTTGACTTGCTTTATTACGACACCCACTTTAATGCAGGAGTCTGGAACTGAACCTGTAGCACCTCTGAGGTATGCCTGTATACATAAAACTTACCATTTTAATGTGCACGGTTCTATGGCACTGAGTGCATCCCCGTAATTGTGCAACCATCACCGCCATCCATCTCTAGAACATTTTCATCTTCCCAACCTGAAACTCCACACCCATGAAATACTAACTACCCATTCCTACCTCCCTTCCCCAGCCCCTGGCAACCACCATTCTGCTTTCTGTCTGTAAGAATTTGACTACTTTAGGAAACTCACAGGAAGAAACATAAAGTATCTGTCCTTTTGTAACTGGCCTGTTTCGCTCGGCATCACGTCCGCGGCTCATCCGCACCGCAGCACGGGTGTCTCCTTCCCTTTTACAGTTGAGTGACGTTCCAGTGCAAGTCTGTACATTTGGTTTATCCACTCGCCTCTCAATGGTCACATGGTGTGAGCTGCTGTGAACGGTGCCGCGACGGGGCGCCGGGGTGGCTCAGCTGGTTCGACAGCCGCCTTGACTTCGGCTCAGGTCGAGAGCTTACGGTTGAGTCCGAGCCCCACGTCAGGCTCTGCGCGGACAGCAGGGAGCTTCTTGGGACTTTCTCCCTCTCTCTGCCCTTCCCCAGCTCATACTTTCTCTCTCAAAATAACTAAGCAAACTTTAAAAAAAAATGCTATTATCAACACAGGTATACAAATACCCCTTCAAGACCCTGCTTTTATTTGTTTGGGTACACATCCGGAGGTGGGATTGCGGGACCACACGGAGAGGGTCTTAATCTTGGGAGGAATCGACACACCCCCCTCCACGGCAGCTCTGCTGTTTTGTTCCCGTCACAAGGGCTCCGATCCAAACCCTCACCGACACTTGTTATTCTCTGGCCTTCTGAGAACACTCACGCCAGCAGATGTCGAGTAACACCTCGTGACGGCTTGATTCACGTTCCTCCAGTGACTAGTGACGTGAGCATCTTCTCTTGTGCTCACTGGCCATTTTCTTTGGAAGATTTTCTTTGGAAAAATGTCTATTTAAGTCTTTTCCTCATTTTTAGATCAGGTTGTTTCTTTATTGTAGAAATCCTTTATATAATATCAATATTGTATTAATTATGTTAATATTACTCACCTGTCGGAGACATGATTTGCAAATATTTTTCCCATTCCATGGGCTGCCTTTTCAATGTGGGAGCGGGTCCTCTGATGCACAAAAGTTTTCAATTTTGATGAAAGCCATCTTTTTTCTTTTGTTGTCTATGCAGTTGGTGTCACAGCCAAGAGGTCGTGGCCACATGCAGCATCATAAGTCACCTCCCCTTTGTTTTCTTCTAAGGGCTTTCTAGTTTTAGCTCTGTCGGTGGCTGATCATCTCGAACAAACTTCTGCACGGGGTGGGGAGTGAGGCCCCACTCTGTCTTCACGCAGGTGGGTTTCCAGGTCTCCCAACTCCACTTGCTGAAAGCAGGACTTTTCCTTGAAGCTGGCCGGTCACCCAGGTACCACAAGACAGCTACCGTTGAAGTCCCTGACTTGCAAACAGGCCCACAGAGCGTCTGATTTTTTGCGAATTATCCGTGTACAAGGACACAATCTCAGAGACGCAGGGCGCCGCCCACTTCACTTAGGGTCTCGCCCTCCCGCTGCAAGTCAGTCCTGACACGGCTTCGTTCTCGTTTCACTTCCTCCACGCCTAGAGCGTGTGGCAGCGAAAGGAACACTTCCGATCTGATAGGAGTTCAGCCAGAGTTGGGGGAAAGGGCCAGGCCAGCTTACCATTTAATACGATCTAAGTCTACAGAGGTCCTGAAAAATCCCAATGCGTCTCAGCTGAACTCAGAGGAAGGAGACTGTCTCAGACCTAGACGTGGTCGTACCAAGAAAAGGCTGTAAAAGACAAAGCTGAAAACAGAAAGCCGGGAGGAGAAGTAGAGACAACTGTGATGGTCAAATCTTCCTCTTCTCCTCCCCTCGCAGCTAGAAACAGAGCAGAGAAACCGGATCTTTTCTAAACCTTGACTTACTATTTTCTCTCTACCCCTCTTTTTAATCAACAGGTATTGCTTTGTGTTGTCGGCGTCAGGTGCAATATTCATGTTTTCCCCTAGAATCCAAGGGACCCTCCTGCTTCTGCGGCGCTAGGCTCACAGCAGACTCTGAGTATTTACTGAGCTGCATCTGCACGGCCGCTTACACATTTTAACAGCTTTGGTCACAAGAAACCAAATTAGTTTCCACAGCAATAGCGCCCACCGGCACAGAACAGACTTTGTCACTCACTTCGTGATCCCTTAAATTTGTATCTCCTGCAAATATAACCGTAGCCGACTCTGGAACCTCTTGCATTTTCTTTAAAACCGTTTTTAACTGGTTCATTCGTTCCTTGGCGTGCCCTCTGGTGCTCTCCAAGTGAGAAGTCATAAGGCAAAGTTCGTTTCCCAACACACTGGCCTGCAACAAGATATAGTTGTTACAATTACCCACTAACCACTAATGCCAAAATTTGATAACAGAATCAACGAAGTACTCAACTGATTAGTATCCATTTGCGAAAGCAAAACCAATCGGCACTGTGCTCATCTTTCCAGGTCAAGGAATAAGGTGCTAATTCTGCTCCCGAGGACAACTACTTAGCACGCACCCACTAGTACTTCCTGACCTACTTCGAACGTCACCTCCCCTGGGCGTCCTTCCCCAGCGTGCCCAGGGAGTGGCTCCCTCCTCTATGTTCCGACAGCATACTGGAAAGTCTGTTTTTAAAGTTCCCTAGGCCGAATTACAGCACAGTTATTTCTCTCCTACAAAGTCAGGAGTCATCTGAAAGCAAAGACGGTTCTTTTATTTTCTGCTACTATCAACAGCCTGGCACACAGGCACTCATTTTAAAAAGGTCAGTTAAACGAATGAATGAAAATCACTTACTATTTAGATACCGACAATGCAGGATCTGTCATTACTTAAACTAAGCGCCTGCGGGATCAAGTTCACATTCTTTCCTACTGGGCATTCGGGATCTTCTATGATCTGGGTCCAACCTACTGTACCGCCTTCTCGTCACATGCCCCCTCTTCGTGCCGTCTACACCCAACTGAACGCAACGCTCACTTACACTCCTGCGTGCTCCTTCTCAGACAGACCTACCTACGCACACACACCCTGCGGTACGCAACGTGTGACAGTTGGCTCCTGGTGGTTCTGCCACCTGGGCGGTTCTTAGCACCTACATCTGACGTATTTTTCAGATACTACTCAAATACAACTTCCTTCATGAAACTTTCACTGAATAACCTAGCTAATCTCATCACACACAGAAATTTTGTCACTATATATGGGGACAGCCGTTAGCTGGATTTACTGTGGTGATCATTTTGCAACATATACAAATATCAAATCATTACACTGTACTCCTGGAAGTGTATACTGTTGTCTCAATTATACCTCAATGAGAAAACAAAAACCAATCTGGCTTCAGGTCATCTCTAAACCTGCATGGGCCTGATTATATTTCCTCCGGCGGCATTTATGCCTTTCCTTTATCTTAGTTACTATACAATCTCTCCCTTGCTAATCTATAAATGCTACAAACGCGAGATCTTTGGATTCAGTCCTGCAAGGCTTAGAGTACAGCACAGTACCATGCAGAATGCATTTAGGAAAAAAAAAGAACCACTTTAGGAAGCAAATGTGGAATGTTAGTAAATTCTCATCTTTTAATATTTATATTTTGTTTATTCCACTTTCCTTTATTTTTTTAACGTAAGCTCCCTGCCCAACGTGGGGCTCGAACTCACAACCCCGAGATTAAGAATCGCGCCCTCTATCGACTACGCCAGGCAGGCGCCCCTAAACTCTTAAATATCCTTAAGAAAACACCTAATGGATCAGCATTTTGTGTTCACAAGTTTGTACTTGAAATTTATGTAAACACTTAATTTACAATGTTCTTTAAGACTATTTAAAAGAATTTATAAAAGACAAAATTTCCTATAAACGCAGATTTTTTTTAAAGAAAAAGATACCACAATGGAACTGTAAGAAACAACTCAATTTTAAAAAATAAAAAGTCAATTTTTAAAAACTACTTACATACACACACAAAAGGTTTCTCATCATTTTTGTATTTGGAAAAGGGATAATCTCTTGGCTTTTAAATTTCACTCTCGATTTCTTCAACATTATAGCTGTGAAATATCCTTCTTCATGACCTTTAAATGTTTGCGGAAAAGAATTTAGGCTGAGAAGTCAAGAATATTTGCAGTTTATCACAAGCTCTCCTAGTGAAGATTTTATAACAAGTACAGATATTTAAATGGATCTGAATCTTCAAAGTAAACTATTGTTTCAACGAAGCTGAAGGCGGCCAGCTGAGGCCCTGTTTACCTGCCCCTCCCCGAATGGAGCTTGCTGTATGGAGGAAGATAAGAATAAAAATGAATTCACATAAGTGTCTGGAATAGTTGATGATGCCCGGGGCACCAGGAGGGCTCAGTCAGTTAAGCCTCCGACTTCCGCTCAGGTCATGATCTCGTGGTTCATGAGTTCAAGCCCCACGTTGGGCTCTGTGCTGACAGCTCAGAGCCTGGAGCCGGCTTCAGATTCTGTGTCTCCCTCTCTCTCTCCCCCTCCCCTGCTCGCGCATACTCTCTCTCTCTCTCAAAAATAAAGATTAAACCTTAAAAAAATAGTTAATGATGCCAATATCAAATTAAAAAATAGAGAAATTTCTGAAAGAGTAGATGAGACTTACACTGAGACAAATTTGACATGCGTTTACTTCTTACCCTGGAAGCACCAGAAAAATGGTGCTAAACTAAAAAGTTTAGAAAGGTATAAAGTTGTGAGAAGAGAAGTGTAGGGGCAGTGAAGAAAAGCTTGCAACTATTTTTCAGGAAACAAAGTAGCTGAAGAAGTAGTCAGGGGTTTATCTGAACACAGGAAAAGTGGAAAGGGAGAGGCAGGAGGAGGAAAGGGAGGAGAAAAAGGGACAGAGCAGGAGGAGGGGAAAGAGGGAAAGAATTTACCAGAACTGAAGGTCACAAGCTTCCAGTTTGGAAGTTCCTACCCAAGTGTTCAGCACAATAAATAAAAAACAGACCCAATAAAACGAGGAGGAAAGCACGGGATTCAGAAAACAAGAAATCCAAAACAAAAGAGAGTGGAAAAGCATCCCGAGGAGAATGCAGGAAAGTTGCCCCACAAAGACAGAAAGACCAACACAGAGACTGAGAGAGACCCTCTCCTTGGCAACTGTGAATTTAATAATAAATCAAAATTACAATCACATACTATGTAGAAATGAAAGTCAAAGAAAACACAAGATTTAGCCAAATATCATGGAGCGTAGCCAGGATGGTAAATTAAATGTACTCATTAAGAACAAAATAGATGGAAAATCAAAAAACAAGGCAAAAAAGCTAGGAAAAAACCCAAAGTCAATTAAAAGGAATAGAGTTTTTGAAAAAGCAATTATTATACTTCAATTTTGTAATAAACTAATTTTACCAAAAAACTACTCTAGGTCTCAAATTTTTGCAATTTGTATTTTCCTGAAAACCCACCCATTTCAACCATTTTTCACACATATTAAGCTGTATCACATATTCTCCTACAGGCTTCCTAGTATCCTGTGTCTGGCTTACTTTTCTCAAACTTACTTTTGCTTTTCCTTGTGTGTGCTCCTATAGGCTAACATTGATTTATCTCTTTCATTGACTGTTTTCCAAAGACAAAGACAGTAAGAGGAAAAGTGTTACCTGTAATAATCTCGTAACTATTTGCTCTCTTCTTTAGGTAGCTACAATATGGGGGAATGACCTCCTGGAGAAAGATCACATCTGGGCTATACCTAATTCAAAACATCAATTTATGATAAATACCAGGTAAGCTCTTTCACGCGCTGCCACCTAGATTCGCCAAGTATCACAGCACTACTGCCCCCTAGGGGTCTACTACTCATCTTTACACTGACCTTTGAGAACTATTAAATCAGAAGGATCCGTGCCACTTAGCAAATACTGTAAAGATCAAATTAAAACGAAAACATACATAGTAACACTTTAAATTGAAAACAAGTGGAATCATAGGTAATGGAAATCAGTGCACTGAGGGCCTAGAATGGTCCATGAGATGCTTTAAAGGTTATTAACCCCTGCCGAAGAAACTGAGCTGCAGAGCCCAGCGGCTCACACGTGATTACGTCGGCTCCCAGAGCCGGCGTGTAGCAGACACAGTTCGCTCCGGTAAGTTTATTTTCACAGCAATAATTACACACGAAGTTGAGAAGGAAAACCGCGCTAGAAGGCTCCTAACGAAAACCAGCGTTCCTGCCCCAGCCCGCCCCACTCCTGCTCTCAGAGGCAATCACTCTCCCTCCGTTCACATGCTTCTTGGGAGAGCCGGATTCTGAACTGAGATCTGATCCCAAAGTCCAAAATCTTGACCTTTACCCTGTCTGTAGCCCCACGATCATGCCACCATCAAATCTAAGTAGCAGTACTTACAAAGTTAAATAGGAACACACGCCTCGAGCCCTCTCCTGCAGATTGTTCAGGTCCAACCCATCAATGTTCCAGGTAAGGAGAGAGAGCGTGCTGCCATCTTCTTGCCGAGGGCCTTCAGACGCGCTGGTTTTAGAACGGATGGAATCCTTTGTTTCATCATTCTCATTCGTTAGATCAACGCTGGCAAGGTCACAATGAACACAACTTTGCAAATCATCTGTATAAACTAATTTTAAATTATTTCCTACCTATTTGTAGCCCTCATTCCACAGATAAATTTTTAAAAGAGCTCTAAAATATCTGCCTACAGAAGAGGCCATACAACCAAGGAAAAATAGATTCTTACTGTTATCCAAATATTTGCTCACTTCTATAGTTACAGCCAACTCAATATCCCTCAATTTGTGTCACCAAAATGAATTTAATAATTTTTTTAATGTTTATTTATTTTTGAGAGAGCAAGAGACAGAGCATGAGTGGGGGAGGGGCAGAGAGAGAGACCTAAAATCCAAAACAGGCTCCAGGCTCTGAGCTGTCAGCACAGAGCCCGACACGGGGTTCGAACTTTAGACAGTGAGATCATGACCTCAGTCGAAGTCAGAGGCTTAACCAACTGAGCCACCCAGGCGCTCCTAAAACGATTTTTTAAACTATGACCTGAGGGGCACCTGGGTGGCTCAGTCGGTTAAGCCTCCGACTTCGGCTCAGGTCATGATCTCACAGTTCGTGAGTTCGAGCCCAGCATTGGGCTCTGTGCTGACAGCAGCCTGGAGCCTGCTTCAGATTCTGTGTCTCCCTCTCTGCCCCTCCCCCATTCATACTCAGTTTCTCTCTCCCTCAAAAGTAAAATAAAGATTAAAAAAAAATTTAAACTATGACTTGAAATTAGACTAATATAAGATTTCGAAATGTAGATTTTACATCATAAAAGAGACAGACGAAAGGTGAAGTAAGATCTCACTGGGAATAACAGCTGTAAACGTGTTGTGAGCCCCTCCCTGAAAGTGAGGTCGAACAGCTCCCTCCCTGAATCTTTGCCTTAGTGACTCCCCCGGCCAACCGATAGGGTGGAAAGGACGTCCTAGGACTCAGAGGCTTGGTCACGGGAAACTCTGCACTTGCACTCAAGCCTTCTGGAACGCGCTCTCCCCAGAGGCCACAGGAGAAGTCTGAGACTACGAGCTGGAGAGGCCACGTGTACGAGCTCCAGGCCGCGGTCGCGAGAAACGCCATCTCGACCAAGGTCCAGATATTTGAGTGGAGGGACAAACCGTGAGTAAAAGGTGACTGCCAAGCAGTTATGCACCATACATAAATTTCAGACATAGGTTTTTGTCCTTATAACTTTAATAAATTTAATGCCAATATTTTAACTTTTTACTTAAAAAAACTTATTGAGGTATAATTGACATATAATGTTAATTTCAGTTGCACAACATGATTCAGTATTTATGTACATTGTAAAGTGATCACAATAAATCTAGCTAACTTATTACTTTAACGTATTTTGAAATAACATCAGACTTTCGGTAAAACAGTAAGTACAGTAAATAGAATTCTTTCCACTCTTCACCCAGATAAACGTTCCCACTTGCTTAGCATTTACTCGCTTTGCTTTTTATTCTGAAATGTTCACATAAATACTTTTGTATGTATTTCCTAGAAATGAGGACAGACTTACATACCGAACATGAGAACATTATCACGGATACATTATTATTATAAAATTTTAAGACTATTCAAATCTCACCAACTGTGCCACCAACATCCCCCTTTATAGGTCTGGGCCAGGGACCCCTGACGGTGCTCCATTCCACCACTACTACGAGGGATTCACATTTTTTTTTGAGGGACTATTTCAGGGAATCCACTTCCTCTGTTCTGATTTCAAAATTTTATTATTTTTCTTTTTTAACGTTTATTTATAGTTGAGAGAGAGGGAAAGTGCGCACACGGGGAGGGGCAGAGAAAATCCCAAGTAGATAGAGCCCACGATCCCACTGACTGCGAGGTCATGACCTGAGCTGAAATCAGAGGCTGACACTTAACCAACTCAGCCACCCAGGAGCCCCTACAATTTTAAGTAATCTCTACACCCAACATAGGGCTTGAACTTATAACCCTAAAATCAAGAATTGAGTGCTCTAGAGGTGCCTGGGTGGCTCTATCGGTTAAAGAGTCAGACACTTGATTTCGGCTCAGGTCATGATCTCAGAGTTTGTGAGTGCAAGCCCCGCATCAGGCCGAGCCGACCTAGGAAGCCTGCTAGGGGTTCTTGCTCCCTTTCTCTCTGCCCCTCCCCCACTCTTTCTCGCCCAACATGGGGCTTGAACTCCCAAGCCTGAGATCAAGGGCCTCTCTTGCAACTTCCTTATTGGTTACAGGTTAGATTCTGACAGAAATGAACTCAGGCTGGTTGGAGCAAACTAGAGGAATTCAGAAGGAAACAGAAACATGTCACAGAGCCAGGTTCAGGTACGCAGCTCTCTCTACGTTCAATCAAAGCTTTCCCTCCATCTGAATCAAGTTCCTCCGGCCTCATTCCCTCTCTGCAAACCAGCCTTCTCCGCCTGCCCGCACAAGCACAAAGTTGACGTGTTACAGTTCCAGCTCCAGAGGAAGATTCGGACTGAGCTCTCTTCATCCTAATCTTGAAACAAACGCCAGGAGGGAGGACCTGACTGGCCAGCCCGGGCTGGGTGAATACTACAACAGGGGAGGCACAGCTCTACTGCGGATGCGGGGACAACTCCCCCCTAAGAGGCTAGGCAGAGAGAGAAAGGACCCCAGCGAAACGATCACATCTCTACACCGGTGCGGCTGAAGCGGCACGGGGACAAGCGTCTCCGCTAGGAGTTAACTCTACCAGCAGCTCACATACCGTCGAGAACCTCATACATATTATCGAGAGCGCATTACACGCCAAGTATTGTATTAGACTTGGGAAATTAACAACGTATGAAACAGACAGGGACTTCACCACACGTGAGTCTGGCGGGACATATAAAATGTTAAGTAGCCACTGTAGTATGAACTTAATTTCTATGACGGGGACCCTGCAGGATGCTGCACGATCACCTATCACCTAAGAGGGATCGCTCCTTGCAGGTAAGTCACGTCTAAGCTGGGCCTTAAGGTAAACACTACTAAGCAAAGAAAGAGTGGAAGAAAAGGTTCAGGGCAGAGGTCATAACTATCATTACAAAGGTTGACAGGCAAGCGATAACGCGCCACTGGAGAAAGCTAAAGTTTGATATGCCTGTTTTTGTGGGGTCAGGAAGAGGGTGAGGAGAGATAAAACCGGAAACAGGCGGCGGGCAACCTGGAGGGGTGGGAAAGGCATCTGGACGGGAAGGGGAGCAGGGCTCGAACTGGGGAGGCGCTACTGGAAGTACTGGAAGTACGCGTGCCGGTGGGCATTAAAACAAAACAAACTACTACTCCGACTGGCTGGCAGAGAGTACGGAGAGAAACCGCACAGGAAGCCAGGAGACTTCCAAGTTACTGTTCTTCAACGGAGCATTTACTCGTTTATTTCGAGTAATACTCTCACATACTTCCTAGATCCCGAGCCAAAAACGACGTTTCGAAGTTTTCCTTCCCGGACTACAGTACGTCGGGGTGACGGTTCGCCGCGCGGCCGGGGCGCATCTGCAGCCGAAGCACCTGCATGAGCCCCCCGGAGCGCCCGCCCGAGGCTCACTCACTAGGACCCGGGTCCCGCCAGGGCGCATCTCCGCCCGCAGGCACCTGTTGGAACCCCCCGGAGCGCCCACCCACCGCCTCGGAGGGACCCGGCCCTGCCCGCCCGCGGCTCACTCACCAGGACTCGGGTCCTACCGGGGTCTCAGAGCGGCTTTCCAAGACGCTAGCTTCCACGGGTGGATCGAAGTACGAGTTCAGCGCTTTCTGCAAAACAGACACAGCGGTGGGACCTGGGCGCTCCCCGGACCGAGGTATAGAAGGGGGAAAGAGGAGCGAAACCTACTTCCATCTCCCAGTCGTTCTCGGCTAGGTAACACTGAGCCACGGCCGAGTCGCACTTCGCGACCGAAACAAACTCCACACAGAGAAGCCGCCGCTTCTTCGCCTCCGGCTCGCCCTCTGCCCGGTCCGCCTCCAGCGTGACCTCCGAACCGCTCGGCCCCTCCATCCGCTCGCCGTGGGCGGACCGCCCTCCTCACCGGGGCCGAACGGCCGACGCCCGGAACTGCGCAGGCGCCGCATTCCCGGCGCACGCGCATCACTCGCCCGGCGGGTAACTCGCTCAGCCCACAGAGGGCCAGGGGCGTGTCCGCGCAGCCGGAGAGCCGGCGAGGGGGGAGCGGGGGCGGGGCGGAGGCGGGGGCGAAGACGCGAGCAGGTAAAACGGCGCGTGCGCGCACGGTCACTAGGGGGCTCGGAACCACAGAGCACCAGCTGCTGGAGCACCCGCGGTCGGAGCGCGCGACGCCGGACCTGGAGCGCGCGGTGGGCGGGGAGGACGGAGGTTTCTTCGCCCTGCTTGTCCTTGGTCTTTTGCGAACTTCAGAGCTTCCGGCTCTTGCAACGCTCATTCTTGTGCGGTGCCCCGAAGCAGGATCGGTCCACGATGAACCGCTTGGCACAGAATATGGTGGAGCTGATGAAGACGATGGGCAGTGGTCGCGGTTTTGATAGAGTTTTGGAAAAGGTATTGGTGTCTAAGCCTTGGCTTCTAACCAGAGTACGATGCTTGGGGCGGGTTGCGCTGAAAATTAGTAGCTGTCGCTAGATTGTGTTGGACTGCCCCGGGTAAATGATGATTACTGTTATGGAGAGCCATTATGTGCCACGGCAAGTGCATAGCTGATTTCATCTAACACATAAACACAGGTCTTCCTTGATTTCAGCTTGGGCTACCTCGGGATAAATCCATTGTAAATTGAAAATATGGGAAGTCGAAAGTGCATTTAGTATACCTAGCCTACATAGCCTAGCTTAGCCTATATTTGCTTAGATCAGTTCTTAGCCTGCTGTTGGGCAAAACCATCTAACACACAGCCTATTTTGCGAAAAGTGTTGAATATCTTCTGTAGTTTATTGAGTGCTGAAAACCGGAACGGTACAGAGTAATTTTAAGTATAGTTGCTTACCCTCCTGATGGAGGGAGGGGCTGACTGGGAGCTCTCTGCCACAGCCCAGCATCAGGAGAGCATGGTACTGCAGGCATGTAGCTAGCCTGGGAAAAGATGGAAACTCAAAATTCTAAGTTGTTTCTATTGAATGTGTATCGCTTTCCTGCCATCGTAACGTTGAAAAATCTTAAGTCAAACCATCTTAAGTCAGGGACTATTTAAATGATTATCACTGGTGCTGGAGACACAGTTGCTTCTTTCAGAGCCAGAAAGGACGTTGGAGTTCAACCCTTCAACAAACAAATGCCTACAGTGATCTGGGGGAAAGGTGTAAGACACAGTGTGTACATGCAGGACACACTCGCAGCTTAGAGCGTTTGAAAGTAGATACTTGCAGTGAGGTAGGAAAGCCAGGGTCCAGGTGGCGTGGCCCTGCAGAAGTAGGCAGACTAGCCCCTCTCCTTTGCCGCGTGAACAGACTAGCCCAGATTCCTAGTTCTGGCTGTCTGTGTGGAAGTCCTGTTCCGTAAGACTCACGTTTAAATAAGCGTGAGTAACAGAAGCCCTTGGTTATGTCAGATTTGGAAGACATTTAACAACGGAAGAACTTTGAGGGTTTTTTTCTGAATATTTTTTTTTAATTTTTTTTAACGTTTATTTATTTTCGAGACATAGAGACAGAGCTTGAGCAGGAGGAGGGCAGAGAGAGAGGGAGACACAGAATCTGAAGCAGACTCCAGGCTCTGAGCTGTCAGCACAGAGCCCGATGCAGGGCTCGAACTCACAGACTGCAAGATCATGACCTGAGCCCAAGTCGGCCGCCACCCAGGTGCCCCTTTTTCTGAATATTTTAAAGCGTGCATGCCTGTGTTCCTTCTGATTAGGAAAGGGTACTGGGAAATGTGGACATAGCTCACTTAAAAGTGGAGTTTAAACACAGACCAACTGCATTCATTGGAAGAATGTGGTACATGAGACCAACGTCTTCCTCCTGGAAACACCTGGGCTGTATTTTCAACATGGAAATACCTTTCCCTAATAATCTCGAAGGGCTTTTGTGAAAAACACAGGAAATAATACTTAGACAAACGGTTTTAATGTTTTCAAACAGCAAACACGATAAAATCACAAACACCATACACTACTTTTTAACTAACCTTTTGAGAGATCTGTTATGCAAAAAAAAACAAGTGTTGGACTAAGGGGAACTTTGAATTCCTTAAAAATTCTGGAGCCATTTTTCATTGCTAACGTTTTAGATGTGTGTCCTCTTAGGATAATCTTCTCATGGGGTGGATTTGCCTGTGACCGGCTGGTTAAAATTCTCCTAAACTTCATGGGTGCCTGCCTGAGTCGGCATTGGTGGTACCTGGCCTTCCAAGAAGAGACGCTTGTTCAACCAGACGTAGAGAGTGTCTCAGATGTCGCCGTTGAAGGTTGAGTCGCGATACCCATTATTCTAGACCCAGCGCTGCCCGGCAGAGATCCGGTGCAAGATGCAAATGTAGAAAATTGTAGAAAAGCCAAAGGAAATAAGTAAAATTAATTTTAGCAATGTATTTTAAGCAGCTCATTATATCCAAAATAGTGTTTTAGTATGTTAGCAATACGAAAGACTATTATTTGGCGGGAACTTCATCTTTGAAGCCCAGTGTGAATTTCACACTCACAGCACATCTAAATTCATGCTGGCCACGTTTCACGCGCTCAGTATGGACCCGTTGGATAGTGGCCGTCATACCGACTGCACAGGTCAGTGGGTTCTCTGTATTAATTTGATCTGAAATAGGATTTGTGGTTGGTTGTGTTTCGCGTGGGCGGAGTTGCTGGGGCTAACAGATATATTTATGCAGGGGCGCCTGCGCGGCTCGGTGGGTTCAGCATCAGACTTCTCACGGTCTGTGAGTTCGAGCCTCGCGTCGGGCTCTGTGCTGACAGCTCGGAGCCTGGAACCTGCTTCAGATTCTGTCTCTCCCTCTCTCTCTGCCCCTCTCCTGCTCGCACTCTGTGTCTCTCTCTAAAATAAACAAACATTAAAAAAAATAATCACCCAATCCAAATGTCAACAGTGCTGATGTCCAAAAATCTTCTTAATCACTCAGTTTGTCCTGGGTTAAAACTAGATAAATTGCTACTCTCTTGTTCTAAGTCTAAACCAGGCCTTTGCACTGAACTTTGAATCGGTTATTCAGGTAGAGGACTTCCATATCTTTTGGTATGAGACAGAATGTGTTCTTTCTCTAAGTCTCTAGTTAAAATAACCTCTTTGTTAAAATAACCAGTGTGTTTTCTGTTGCCTCACTGGACCTTGGCTGACAGAATTATTTAAAAAAAAAGTTTGATTTTTAATATTTATTTTTGAGAGAGAGAGAGAGCAGGGAAGGGGCAGAGAGGTAGGGAGACACAGAATCCAAAGCAGGCTCCAGGTTCTGAGCCGTCAGCACAGAGCCCGACGTGGGGGCCGAACCCACGAACCGTGAGATCCCGACCTGAGCTGAAGTCGGCCGCTTAACCGACTGAGCCCCCCAGGCGCCCCAGGAATTCCCCCGCTGCAGTGGTCTGTGTACGTGTCTCTTCCTTTAGGTTGTGAACCCCTTCCGAGCAGGGATTTGATTTCATTTGTCTTTACGTTGCCAGTGTAAGGGCCCGGGTAAGGGCAGTTTACACCTTGGTCCCGCTTCACGTGTAGTTTACGAGGACATCTTGTGGCTCCGTCCTTTATTGCATAAATAGACTTGATCCTGTGCTAACATTTATTTGCCGTCAGGCAAAGCAGGACATCATCTTGTTTAGGATGGCTTGTGTTCTCTGGCTGTGTTCGTTGTACCTCAGGGCCTAGTTCTCCAAGGAAAAACACCAGCAACACCACTAGAGTTGTGGTCCGTGACACTGGGAAGTGGCTTCCTGGTGGGAGCTGTTGCAGGCCACACCGCGTACCCAGAGACTTCATCGTGTCTCTCCGTCTTCAAGTCTCTCTAGACCCAGATCTGACTCTCGGGTCTGCCCCATCATGGGTGACCCCAACAACAAACTACTGTGAACTTGTTACCGACTTTTTAAAGGGGAGGTGGAAGCTTCCCTCCCTTCTCACACGGTGTATGGTCAGTGTTTGGCACAGTGCCTGGCATAGGGAAGTACTCAGCTAAGATGGCAGTTATCTAGAATCTAACCCCTCAGTGCTCGCGGCTCCCCCACCGCAGATACAACATACACGCCGAATACTCCTCTATATCCTGCCCGAACGCCTCTAGCCGTGGAAAAGTTACCACTGCTAAAGGTAGCACACCCCGGTCGCAGCTCAGTTCCAGTTCCTCAGTCTTCCGCTCTGATGTTTTTCCTAGTAATTTAACTAGGGTATAAAATACATATTTCTATTATTTTTCCAAAAGCTTCCTATTTGTAATGTTTTTTTTAAATTTTTTGAGAGAATGCACGTGAGTGGGGGAGGGGCAGAGAGTGGGGCACAGAGGGTCCGAACTGGGCTCCGCTGACAGCAGCGAGCCCAATGTAGGGCTTGAACTCACAAACCACAAGATCAGTTGCTCAACCGAGCCGCCCAAGGGCTCCCAAAAGCTTCCTTTTTAAAGATTTTGATATAAAATTTTTAATTCATTGTTCCACATTTTATCTTTCGTGTACTTATTTTTCATTATAATACTGTAAATGGGGCAGGACCTTAAAAGCTGCAGTTTAACTGCGGATTCTTAAAATCGGTTTAGGGTATAAGTTTGTGAATTCCAGTAACTCGTTCAATTATTGAATTTCTTCCAGTCTGTCCAAATTATTTTAAACTCTTCTTTACAAAGTCATTATAAAAATTACTTTCTGCAAAAACTAGGGAACATCCAAATGAAACCTGTCACGGGCACCAGCTGGCTCTGTTGGTCCAAAATTTCTGTGAAGACACTAAGAGATGTTAGGTTGTCATACATAAGGCTGGAAAGCTTAGAATTTCTGCAGGGGAGATTAACAAAAACTGTCTTTTCCCTACATGTTCCTTTTCCTTTAAAAGCAATTTGTATAGGAGGGGCGCCTGGGTGGCTCAGTTGGTTAAGTGTCTGATTTCGGCTCAGATCATGATCTCACGGTTCGTGGGTTTGAGCCCCGTCAGGCTCTGTGCTGACAGCTCAGAGCCTGGAGCCTGCTTCGGATTCTGTGTCTCCCTCTCTCTCTGCCTCTCCCCTGCTCAAGCTGTCTCTCTCTCTCTGTCTCTCAAAAATAAACATTTTAAAAAATTTATATATGGGTTAATTTCTATCATAGATTGGCAGCTCATTTGAATTTCTAATCAACTGTTTTGGGGTGACTTAGTTTAAGATTTTATTTTTGAAGTACTCTCTATACCCAACATGGAGCTCAAACTTACAACCCCGAGATGGAGAGTCACACGCTCCACGGACGGAGCCAGCCAGGAGCCCCCTGGGGTGACTTTGGTTTAATCGGATGAGAATTCTTGATGGGCTAGTTTGGGCTTTCCTAATTACCAAAGAATGTTCAAAATTCTTTTTTTCTTTTACGCTTAGGTGACTCTGGTCTCTGCTACCCCTGGGAAACTGATTTGTGAGATGAAAGTGGAGGACGACCACGCCAATAAGTATGGCACGCTCCACGGCGGTTTGACGGCCACCTTAGTGGACAACATATCCACGCTGGCGCTGGTGTCCACAGAGAGGGGACTGCCAGGAGTCAGTGTCGACATGAACATCACGTATGTGTCCAAACTGCACCGCAGAGATCTGGCTTTAATGTGAAAACTCATTTCAGACGAGACTAAATACATTTATAACAAATAACACTGGAGGTGCCCTGAGCTGACCATCCTTAAGTGCAAGTATACGTGTGCCCAGAATATCCCGGAGCCCTAGTCTGGAATTAGGGCAACCGGTTGCCAAATGCAGTGTGTATGTATGCACCCGCAGGAAAGGGGTAATGCCCTCACCATTCAAAAAAGGCAAACGTTGGCTTCTGTTATGTATACCGGTTGGGGAAACCTCCGGGCTTGTGACTACTTCACACAGTCCTGAAGAGTGCCACTTGGACAGATGTCTTAAGAGGGGTGTCCTGAGTGCAGGTAGAGGATGTCCAGTTTCGCAACCCTGCCCTCTCCCTGCAGCCGCCGGCAGGCTCTGAAGGTACAGACTACGTGACCGGGAAGCAGTACCCCAGAGGTCAGGCCGTCGCTCGCTCTGGTGACGATGCCTGCGGGGGTCAGATGTTCCCAAACGAGTAAGATCCAGTTCCAGTATCAACTGGCAGTAGTGCCAGTCCCATCCCTAGGACGCAGGGTGCCGGGGTTTCGTTTCAGGACGACGGCTTCTTCCACCTGCACGACAGAACGCGTTTTCCTGGGGGCGCAGGAAAGCCAAGGTTATGCGACATGAGGGCAACGGAAATAACAGGATCAGGTTTTTTAAACAGTCTAAATCTTTTATTAGGCTCACTTAAGAAAATTCAGCCCTTCTTTGCCGTGGAAATAAATGGAAAGTGCCGTACACACATCACAGGACAAGAGGCAAGCGCTCTGGAAATTAAGATCCACAGAAAGAACAGCTTCCGCCCGTCGGACTGGCGAGCGCGCCCAGCAGCCCGCGCCTCACTCCGTGGGTGGGGGGTGGCACCCGCCGGTGACTCTCCTTGGCCTTGGGAGCCTCCACCCAGAGCAGAGGTGTTCAAACCTGGCACTGCCCTCCAGGGTCTTCTGAGCTCCTGCCGCTGTCCTAAGCCTAAGCAGTCTAGTAAGTCAGATGTCACTTCTGTCAGGACTGCCTGAGCTTCAAACTGGACCCACCTGAACAGAAACAGTCTCAAAGGTTTACTGTCAGTATTTCAAAAAGTTAATGACAGCTTATGAATAAGACAGGGAAGTGTTGCTCTTAAAAATCACACGGCTCATCACAGCACTGTAAGGAGCGCACGTTAATTCCTTACCGTTCTCACACTCAATCGTTTTAAGTGCGGCGAGGTGCAGAACTTACTCAAGTGCGGTTGAGTGAATTCTAAATATTGTTGGAAAACACAGTAGCCCCCCCCTTACTCCTGGTTGTATGTTCCAAGACCCCCAGCGGATGCCTGAATCTGCAGGTGGTACCGAATCTTACACGTACACACGTGTGATAAAATTTACTTTACAAACTAGGCACAGTAAGATTAACAAAGACAGTAATATAGAACGAGCATAACATACAGTAGGGTGAATGTGGTCTCTCTCAAACTACTCACCCTTCTCGTGTGGACGGGAGAGGAGGAAATGCCTAGAGCAGGAGATGCAGAGAGGGAAAGACGTAGGCAGGGACGCAGCGTTAGGCCACTGTTGACCTTCTGACAATAGATCAGGAGGCTCATGTGCTTCCTTCTGGACCGCAGGTCACTCTAGCTATGGAAAGCCAAGCTGCAGGTGAGGGGGAACCTACTGTGTAGACAGATACCAGTAACACTTCACCCAGGACGTTAAGCAGAATAAAAGCCGGAGAAAATCTTTCAACAGCCCCAAATAGGAAAGAGGAGACTTAAAGAAGTTGGGGGGGGGGACCCCTTCTCGTATTTATGGGAAAAGAAACTTGTGTGGGTATGGAATGGGAAGATGGACTTGGTCAAGGCCAGCCATTCAAATCTGATAGGACAGAGAACTTAGGGATATATTCCTAAACTACCTTTAGAAGGAAAATAAGCAACATTTAAGAGGGCTGGTAAGAGATATACACAACTTCTCGGTTTAGAAGATTTTAAGGTGCGCCTGAGTGGCCCAGCTGCTTGAGCCTCCAGCTTCGGCTCGGGTCATGATCTGGGCTCCTGAGTTCTGCTGTCAGAGCAGAGCCCGCTTCAGATGCTCCGTCCCCTCTCCACACACAACTCCCAAAACCCCCCTTCACAAGCCTGCCTTTGCTCTTTCAAAAACACATACAGAATTTTAATAAGTTATTTGCTGTTAACTATATTTAAACTTGTTTCCCTTCAAGGTACATGTCACCTGCTAAAATAGGAGAAGACCTATTGATAACAGCACATGTTCTGAAGCAAGGAAAAACCCTCGCTTTTACCTCCGTGGATGTGACGAAGAAGGCCACAGGAAAATTAGTGGCACAAGGCAGACACACAAAACACCTGGGAAACTAAGAACACCAGAATTTCCTAAAGAAACCCAACACCGAACAAACACCAAGTGTAAATTTGGCTTGAACAGATGTAACTTTCAAAATAAATCAGCATAACCAGTAGTGAAGAAATCTTTTCTTTGGGAAAAATGACAGACGTTGAGTGAGACACTTTTCATCCTCTACCTCTTCCGTTTGTAATCTTTTATGTAAAATTGGATGAAAACATTCTTAGCCGTCAGAGGGTCTCTGAAAACTTAGGTAAAGCAAAGCCGCTAACAAGACCATTTGAAATGAGATTACCTTACAACTAAAGTTCAAAATTAAGCTATTCTAAGCTTAGGGCAATATAAATGGTTAGTCTGTGAATTTATGTCCTTGTCAGTTCTTAAAATAACTGCTACGTTTTTTAAAAACCCAATTTCAAAATTATGGAACATCAAAATAGATGAAGCACAGCCCATATTGGAAAATAAAATCGACTGAGCCGTATAGCCTAAAATGGTCCCCAAGGAAGTCTGAGGCAAAGCACATTAGCGATGGAGGCAATAGTCCGACGGATGTGTTTTTTCTCGGATGGAGAATTTATTGAGGTGCCTGCGGGGCTCAGTCAAGCATCCAACTCTTGACTTCGGCTCAGGTTATAATCTCTTGGTTCAGGAGGTGGAGCCCTGCATCTGGCTTCGAGCTGATGGTGCAGCCTGCTTGGGATTCTCTCCCCCCTCTCTCTGCCCTTCCCCCACTCATGCTCTCTCTTCTCAAAATAAACAGGAAAAGAATTTATTATAGGACTGGCATATTTTATGTTAAGGGCAGGGAGAAGAACATACTGTTACCCCCTTTTCTAATACCTAGAATAAAACCATGCAGACCACAAAATGGGACCAGAAAGATCCAGTCACAGATCGCCGAGTCCAGGGCTCGAGTTCCACTACCATGGCATTCTTGGGATTTCATTTCTGCATCAGGGGGTCTTCTGAACTTCATTAACTAAACATCAAAAAGGAAGCAACTCTAACTAAATTTGTGAACACTACCAACAGCTAAAGGCCGAGTATCCTCTGCCTGTTGAGTACATGCTCCCCTGTGCTCAAAGGGCAGCAGTGGCCTTCCTCCCCGCAGGAAGCACACCGGGCACCCAGTTCTGGATTTCTATGGTTTCCCTCTGAGAGGAACCTGGGCTCCTTGGAGAAAATAGCTGATTCCAGAGCTAGGTGGCCGAGAGAGGGAAACTGACATGAACATTTCTTGTGCTTGCAAGCAAGCAAGTGTTCACCTTAAAATGGTTAAGAGGCATGCAAACTATGCAGCTTTGAGGAAAAGGAACGGAATCCACACCATTTGGGTAGATAATCTATGGCAGAGGTAGGAGGGCTCCTCCTTACAATAAAATGCTGTTGGATGTGGAGGAAAGCGTAAATCATGGAAAATTACCAACTTGTAGCTATCCTAGTGACCGGCTGGTTACAGTAAAAATAAACTCCTCCCTAGTGCATCTGATGAGGAGCAGGGTACGTCCACGTGGCTGGCTTCCCCGACCGCTTCCTGGTTTCAAGGGGGAAGAACACCACGCAGACGCTGGCCACCACCTTGACCAGTCACCATTCACATCAACAAGGGCAACCTGACAGTGCATTTCTGGTTATTAACTTGAGTAAGGTCACTTCAATTAAACTGGGTGCCGGCCAGAATGCACAATCCCAAATTTAACCGTGAAAAAAGTCTTCAAATGCAAAATGAGAAACACTTTTTGTTTAAAAAAATATATAGCCTACTCTTCAAAAACGTCAGTGTCATTAAAGGCTAAGGGCCTGTTCCAGATGAGAGACTAGAGATGTGACGGTAGGTGCAAAGGTTTCGACAGACTCGAGGACATTAGGACAATTCTACCTGCAAGGCGGACGACAGATGAAGGTGTATCAACACCGCACTTCCGGAGTTCGGTGACCTTTACTGTGGCTACACACGAATACCCCGGTACTTGGGACCGGTGCGGAAGCACTAGGAAGGAAGCAGTAAAGATGTACCCGTGACGTAGGTACCAAACGCTCAAATCGCTCAGAAAAGCTGTATAAACATGTATACAGAAAAAGTGGGAAAAATGTGGCTAAGACATGGGTAAAGGTCATACAGGAGTTTTCTGTATTACGACTTCACTCAATTTAAAATAAAAACTTGAAAACTGACTTACTGAATGCGACAAGTATAATTCAACAAAGTGCGACAATGTACTCTGAGCATCTGGATCCTACAGAGACGGCCGGCCTGGCTGTCAGTCCTCCCTACTCCAGACGTGAGCCTGGGCACGTCACCACGCCTCTGGAGGTCTTTCACTCAGGCTTGTGAGACCACAGCTTCAAACAGGACCTGGCCATGACAAACACTCGAAGCCATTATTTCAAGTAGATTCTACATTTTTAATTGATGAGAAAACATGTGAAAGCATTTTGAAATGAAGAATATTTCTTGGGAGTGCCTGGCTGGCTTAGTTCATGGAGCATGCGACTCATGATCCCAGGGTCGTGAGTTCGAGCCCCATTTTGGGTGTGGAGCCTACTTTAAAAAATATTTTTCTTTTCCATGAAGCAAGGAATGAGGCAACCTGGTAACTGTTAGAGCTCACAAAATGTCTCTGATTCCCATTCTTGGGATTACAAACGCAAGTGCTGTTTGTTGTCCTGAATTCACTGTGCACTACGGACTGGAAAAGAGCCCCCCAAGGACATCAGTAACACCTACCCAGCGGCTTGGAAAAAAAAGTTACCACTTCAAAGATTTGTGTGTTCACCTGAATAGTCAGGGAACTTTCACCTATTTTATTTAGGTTTTCATTTTTTTTTTTCAAATTCCAACCAGAAGCTAAATACAATTGGAAACCAGTAAGCACTAAGTTTTACTCCAAAGGAGTAGGATCATTCAGATTTACTCCATAAAGTATGCAACCCTTAAGCAAAGCTTTTCTTCATTAAACAGAAAAAACAGAAACTATACAGTAGTCTTTCCTTATGTTCATTGCACAAAATGAGTTCTTTTAGAGCTTTGACACTCAATGTTTTGTTTTGTTTTGTTTTTTTAAACAGTTTAAGATCCCAACTTTAGTAACTTTTTCTCTATTCCAAGAAACCCTCCTAAGTTTTCCTTTAGGATGGTGTAGAAACCAGTATTTCTGCACAATTCACTGCATTTTCTTTGTAATAAAGACCTCTTCTCTTTAAAACCAAAACACAAAACCCAAAAGGCAAGTCCTCTCCCCGTCACGGTTTCTGCAGCTGGGAGCGGGCTCCTCAGTGTCAGGCCGCACTGGCTCCCGCAGACTCCAGATCTGCTGCATGGGTCTGACTGCACCCACGGGCAGCAGAGTACGCTTTTATAACAACAACTTGGGGAAAGAGATCTGGAAATAAAATACATACATTTATGAGTACCAGGAAACAAACGTGGCCCAGTAAAACATGAGGCAAGAATGCCTACAATGAGATGCTTTTTTTTTCTTAAAAGATTTCTTTCCCGTGGTTGTATTTTTTTTTTTTTTTTTTAAAACAACCACTCGTGGTCATTGACTGAACCTGACAGTGTTCTGGAACAACAGTGATTACGGCAAAGCTATTCGGTTTGTTTAAATGTCACGTATACCTTTTACATTCACTTCTCACCCCCTAGATGCTGATGACAGAGGTCAGAGAGGCAGAAACCGGCACGAATGGAAAGACCATCATGAGTATCACCTTGTGCTTTCAGATACATTTAAGCATTCAGCGTACACTGTCCCTCCGTTTCACACCGTCAGCAGATGCTGAGGCCGTGCAGCCGACGTGCAGGGCACCTTCCTTCACAGTCCGTGCAGAAGACACCTAATTTTTGTTAAGTTCTGAGACACAAATAATTAAAAAAAAAAAAAAAATCCAAGATGAACAAGTTTCAAAATGCATAGTGTTCTGTGCATGAGTCCATTTTCTTTAAACTCTGAAACAAAGTGTAAGAAAACAAGAAGCCGAACTGCTGCTGCACGCTCGGGCCGTCTCCGCTCTGCTGGCCAGCCCTCTACTCCGGCATGTACGGATGGAGGTGATCCTCTACGGTGCCGACTGCCCAGTGGGTGAGCTGCTCCTGCGGCAGGTAGAGGCAGATGCTGCATAACTTTAAGATTGTAGCTTTGTTTTTTGGAGTCTGGAAGGGGAAGCATTTTCATAATCTTAATAAAGATGACATTTACATAACCGACCGACTGTCACACAAAGTCAATCTCCCATAATTCTAGTAAGCACTAAGGACGCACAGTACTAAAGCACACAGATTAAGGAATACATTATGGTCTGTACCCACAGGGACCACAGTCTAGTCGGGAAGACAAAACCTTGCCATATAAAATAAAGAAAGAATAAATATGACTATGAACTAAATGTTTAGAGAGTTTATTCAAAACAAAAACTTAAAAGTCAGAGAAGTCAACCACGGACAACTTGTTAAGGAAATAAAAGGCCATAGAGACAGGTCTAAACAGAGGTTTGAAGTCACATCTGTATACACAAAGACAACAAATATGTCATAGAAGTGAGGGCAAAGATTAGAAGTAGGAAAAAAAAAAAAGATTGAAGCATAACCCGGGGTAAAGGACTGGAAGAAAGCGAAAGCATTATCAGAAAAATAAAACCTATTATTTTTAAAAAGTAGTCACTAGGGGCGCCCGGGTGCCTCGGTCAGTTTGAGCAACCGACTTCAGCTCAGGTCATGATTTCACAGTTTGTGGGTTCGAGCCCCACGTCGGGCTCTGTGCTGACAGCTCAGAGCCTGGAGCCTGCTTCCGATTCTGTGTCTCCCTCTCTCTCTGCCCCTACCCTGCCTGCACCCTGTCTCTCTCTCTCAAAAATAAACATTAAAAAAAAATTTTTTTTAAGTATATAGTTACGGGGGGCACCTGGGTGGCTCAGTGAGTTGAGCATCCAACTCTTGATTTCAGTTCAGGTCATGATCTCCCCGGTTCGTGAGTTCGAAACCTGCTTTGGGCTCTGTGCTGACAGTGCAGAGCCTGCCTGGGGTCCTCTCTCCCCATCTCTGCCCATACCCAGCTCTCTCTCTCTCTAACAAATAAAACAAAACACTAAAAAAAATAGTAACTATTTAACATCTAACTTAGGGCAAGAGGGCTAGGTGCTTTCACAGATCACCACTGCTAGTAAGCGGAAGACGGAACCTAAACCTGGACCTGCCCACCTTCAAAGTCCTTTTCACTACAGTACTTTAAAAAAAAAGCAGTCTATATATGTAAATAAACCACACAATACACATTTATTTTTTCACTTTAAAGAAAACTTTTAAGGTTATTTATTTTGAGAAACAGCACAAGTTGGGAGGGGCAGAGAGAGAGGGAGAGAGAGAATCCCAAGCAGGCTCCACGCTGCCAGTGCAGCGCCCAATGCAGGGCTCGAACCCATAAAATCAGATCATGGCCTGAGCCAAAACCAACAGTCAGATGCTTAACCGACGGCACCACCCAAGTGCCCCTATTTTTTTTTTTTTCATTTTAAATGCTACAACAACCTTATGAATATCGCTTAATTTAAGAAAAAAACATGCTCACAGAAGTTCCGTGTCCCAGATCGCACAGCCAGTAAGTGGCCGCACGTGGATCAGAACCCAGCCTCCAGGCAGGAGCCTCCCTACCACGTTCCCCTCCTTTTTTTTTTTTTTATTTTTGAGAGACATAGAGACAGAGTGTGAGCAAGGGAAGGGCAGAGAGAGAGGGAGACACAGAATGTGAAGCAGGCTCCAGGCTCCAAGCCGTCAGCACAGAGCCCGATGCGGGGCTCGAACTCACAGACTGTGAGATCATGACCTGAGCTGAAGTCGGCCGCTCAACCGACTGAGCCACCCAGGCGTCCCCCACGTTCCCCTCCTAAGTGAGCACTTGGTCCAGCTCTTTTCACCCATCTTGTATTATGATCAAGGACATGAGATCTCTGTAGATGGTTCTGATCAAGTTGTTTGGTTTCCTGGTTCCCTCCCCTCTTTATGGGCGCAAGAAGGTCTACGCCTCCCGGGACCGTTGTGAGGCTGACATGAGCTCATGCTTGCCCAGCTCTTCGGGGCTGGTACATCACGCACTCCGAGGAGGCCGCCCTGTCAGGTCCCTCCTCCCTCTTTACGGGGCAAGCATGGCAACACGCCTCGGGGTCAGGAAGCCCAGGAGCAGTCTGAGTGGGGCACCTAAGAGCGCTGAAGGCCAGATGCGTCTACGGTGAGGGTTGACACCAGCCATCGCACTGCCCGGGATTCAGGTTCCTGGGACTTGGGACTTTCAATGCAAGAATCAGGCATTGCGGACAGACAGACTGCCGGTCACCCCACCTACAACATGAACTCAGTTGATGAGCTTACAATTTTCTTTTCAATAATAGGATTCAGGCCATTTGCTTCATAAAGTATTAATATCTGACCTTGATATAAAACACAAGACGATTCACTACTTATTTAGCAAAGCTACTCCTTCAAGCCACTAGTCATTTCTAGGTCGTACTATTGATCTATGTATCCTCATGACTATAGGTAGGGGTGCTGGGCGGCTCAGCTGGGCGTCTGACTTGATTTTTCAGCTCAGGTCATGATCCCAGGGTTGTGGCGTTGAGCCCTACGTCGGGTTCTGAGCTGAGTGTGAAGCCTGCTGAAGAGTCTCTCTCTTCCTCTGCCCCTCTCTCCAGCTGTTGTGGGTTCCAGAATATAAGTCAACAGCCTGCTACCCAGTATTATCTCAATAAGTTACTCAAATGAAAAAGTACACGACAAGTAATTAAAAGGAAAAATAAGGCAACTTCAAAATATCCACCATAGGAGAGCTAAGATAAAAGATGAAACAGAAAATAAAACCTCCAAAACCCGCCAAAGCCACATGGTTTTTCTGTTAGTCTATGAAATGCCTCCGCTGAAGTTAACTTTCTTCCCACAGTTCTTACTTGTACCTGTAACACCATATGTATTTAAAAACGTTCTTACAAGACATAAAGTCAACATGTAATCTTCCTAAGGAGTCTTCAGCTCCTTAAAGGTAGCAGTCTGATTCACCTTCATATTTTCTACTGTCAAGACTCTGAAGTAAAAATAAACGACGTTCTATAATGTATAATTAGTATCACAAATAATCTTCTAAATCACCTTCTTGGCGAGGCCTTCTCTGGTGACGCCATCTAAGAACTCCTACCCTAGAGTAGCCCGCACCATTTGCTCTTAGCTCTCATCACTGGTACGCTGCATACCAGACCTCTCTCCTGCGGGGCCCCCCCACCATGCAAGTGAGCCCACAGGACAGAATTTCTGTCTACTGTGTTCGCTGTTGTATGGCACCTGGCACCCAGTAGCAGGCAAAGGTTAGTAACAAAACATCTGTTATAAATTCTAGGTGTAGGTTGAGGAGATAAACAATGTTCTACAGAATAAAAAATAATCTGGAATACTACAAAGATGTCACCCTACCTGAACCATCTACCACACCCACAGGCAGACAGACAGTCGTGCGGTTCAATACAGCAGCCAATTGTGCCTACTCAAATTTAATATATTGAATGCCATTTAAAATCCAGTCCTTCACTAACGCTAGCCACATCTCTAAGAGTCAGTAACCCCATGTGGCATCACTTAAATTGAAATTGCTTATTTAAAGCACATTTGGATCTTTTAAATACAGACATATTTTATCCCTTCAGATTTTTTAAAATAATTTTTTAAAATTAAGTGTATTTATTTTTGAGACAGACAAAGTGAGAGCAGGGGAGGGGCAGAGAGAGAGGAGGAGACACAGAATTCGAAGTAGGCTCCAGGCTCTGAGCTATAAGCAGGGAGCCTGATGCGGGGCTCGAACCCATGAACTGTGACATCATGACCTGAGCCGAAGTTGGATGTTTAACCGACTGAGCCAGCCAGGCGACCCCAGAGGTTTTTTTAAAAGATCTAAGGCTAGAGCTTCTCAAAACATAATGTGTGTTACTAACCACCTGAGGATCTTGTTCAGAACGTGGATTCTGATAGAGCAGGACTAGGGGAGGGCCTGAGAGCCTACGTGTTTACAAATCTGCTATGATCTGCTGACCATACGTTACGCAGAGAAGCTCCCTGCAAGGGTTTCTTAAAATACTACGGTTTTAAGTTTACTGGCGTTCCCTGGATCATGACTTTTAAAACTTCCCAGGTAGTTCTAATATGCAGCAAAGTGTGGGACCCACTGTTCTAGGAAGAGGCCCGGGATATCTTTTGATTTTTAAATAACTTCAAAAATAATGCAGTTTTGAAGTGGCAAAACAGAATTAATGGCACTCATTCTTTCTCAAAAATAAAATAAGACATCAAATAAGCTTTTTTGTTTTTATTTATTCTGAGAGAGAGAGAGAGAGCACGAGCGATCACGGGGAAGGGACTGAGAGAGAGGAAGACAGAGAATCCCAAGGAGGCTTCACGCGGCTGAAACTCACCAAACTGTGAGATCATAACCTGGGGCCAAAACCAAGAGTTGGACGCTTAACCGACTAAGCCAGCCAGGTGTCCGTAACAAGTAAGCTTTTTAAGTGAGGAGTTAAGTAGCAAAAAATAAATAAATAATAATAATAATTAAAAGTTAAAAAAAGCTTACCTGCAAGTGCTGTCTGTCAATGAAGAGAAACACGGACTGGTTAGGGTTGTTGACAACGATTCCAGTCTTGTCCTTGCGGCTCAGTACATGCACAAACTGTTTTTCATAGTCGCCGTGATGAAACTCAAATTTGGCCTAATTAAGAAACATATTCACATGTGACTACAAAGATGTCACCCTACCTGAACCGTCTACTGCACCCACAGGCAGACAGTCGTGCGGTCCAATATGGCGGCCAACTGTGCCTACTCACATTTAGCATATTAAATGCCATTTAAAATCCAGTCCTTCACTAACGCTAGCCACATCTCTAACAGTCAGTAACCCCACGTGGCCAGGGGCCACGGCTCTGAACAATCTGCTGAGATAGCCGGCATTTCCTTTATCGCGGAAAAGTTCTGGTGAATAGCACTCCATTACAGAATTTGACGAAGAAATTTGCTTCAAGAAAAGCTCTGCATCGGTAACTAGATCCTAATTCTCAATGATTTTAGGCCAAATTCTATAAAACTAGATTTTCAAACCTGAGTGGCTCAAGACTGCCACACAGCACTCTGGTGCCCCTGACGGAACACTTTAATTAGGCCGACGGACACCTCTGTCCTTTTTGTTGGAAAGAACACACTATGGGTGGTTCTGAGAAGAAACGTACTCCAACGTCAGCTGCGTATCTCACTACGTATGTGCCCTTGTACATATCCCCTAACTTTTCTAAACTTCAGTCTCCTCTCGGGTTCGAGCCCGTCAGGACAGTTAAGAGGATTAGATGACAGGTAAAGCCCACACCTGGGAGGCGTGGCCAGCCGGGCCACAGGGGGCCTGAGGGTACATGAGCCCCTCAAAGACTTTAAAGATGTTTTTATGTGGGCTTTTTTTTTCCAGATTAAAAAAAATTGTAAGTTAGGAAAAACTACTCTCCAATCAGAACATCCTTTTACTCTTTTATCATGAGGAAGACCAACTCCATCCTCCCCCAAAACGTCTGAGGAGAGACGAAGTGCTGGGTGAAGCCACCAGGCTAATGGAGACAAAAAGCAGAGAAACCTTAAAGAATCTCACGTGTAGATAATGTTTTATCACTTGAGAAAAGACCGTCAGTCCATTTGACTCGAACAACTTTTATTCTCTTCTGTCCAGACAGTAGGAAATACTGACATGGAAAAATCATCGGTTCCTGTGATCTGGAATTTTACCTCCTGGTTTCTCTTACAAGCCGTTAACATAGAACGACATGCTGCCTCCACACTGTTACGTGGAAACAGGATATTCAATTGTACCTCTGCACAAATTCAAATATTTAAGAATACGAAAAGTATGAGTATGAAAATACGAGTAAGGTTACTAAGGCTCTTACACAGCTCAAAGCAACAAGCACAGGCAAATATAAAACCGAACTTGCTTCAAATCTTTCCTAGAGTAAGACGAGGTTATTTCTAAAACCCTACACTGAGTTCCTACCTTCAAAGTGCTATGTGAAGAAGGGAGAAAAAATTAATACAGCAGGCACTGCAGGCGGTATCAGCAAGGGACTGTGGATCGGGCCTTGAAAGGGGACGGTAGTTTTCCCTGGCAAAGCACTAGCCAGAGGCAATGTGGAAAATGCCATTCCAGGAAACAGGACCAACACCAAGCACAAATGTGTCAAAATTAAAATCCATTCAAGCAAGTGGGGCGCCTGGCTGGCTCAGCTGGTTGAGCTTCCGACTTCGGCTCAGGTCATGATCTCACGGTCTGTGAGTTTGAGCCCC
Source organism: Paguma larvata (assembly GCA_030068075.1). Taxonomy (NCBI): domain Eukaryota; kingdom Metazoa; phylum Chordata; class Mammalia; order Carnivora; family Viverridae; genus Paguma; species Paguma larvata. Next base: position 23,415,709 of record CM057829.1, read on the forward strand.
GCGTCGGGCTCTGTGCTGACAGTTAAGAGCCGGGAGCCCGCTTCGGATTCTGTGTCTCCCTCTCTCTGCCCCTCCTCCACTTGTGCTCTCTCTCAAAAATAAACGAACATTAAAAATTTTAAAAAAGAAAATTCTGTTCAAGTAAGAGAGCTTCAAGTACTGAGTATGGCAACCCGCAGGGAAGGCACAGAAGCGGCCAGGAGAACATCGCACTGGAGAGATTTCGGGGAGACTGAAAAAGGGCTTCTACTGCTTCTACAGCATTTCAATTCTATCCTGTTGAATAAACAAAGATTTGAGAAGGAATAATCCCACCAAAAAGAAAACTCGAATAAGCCGCATGAAAGCAATGCCCAGAAGTAACAAAATACGTGAACAGCGGGATGAAGAACGAATGCAGCAGGAGCATTCAGGGCTAGAGAGGAAAGAGGAGGTATTTTAACACGCACCTCCCAGTACTGTGAGTACAGTAGGAACTCCTTCTTGAAAAACAACCTTCACTCTGGTTCCCACTAAATCTCATCACTATTCAAACATTAAAGTGCTTCAAGAGTCAAAAAAAAAAAAAACAAAAAGTTTTCAACTTAAAAGTTTCCCTTTCCTTCTTTCATTTACCCTAAGAACTAAGTTATCTATATTTGAGACTTCTCATTCGGGATACTCAGATAAACTGCAGGAGAAGTTAAGTTCATCTTTACACGGTTCCCTTGTTTCCCGCAACTGAGCCCTGACCTGCACAGCGCGGCCTCTATCCTGCACCGCGCTGGCATCCGGCCCACAGCCAGGTCTTTATGACACGGGGCACTTCCCGCGGGCGGAGCGGCGGACCCAGAGCAGAAGTTTTACAGGAGCTGTGTCCTGACCGCCACGTAACCGCATGACCTTGGGCTGCTACCTCCTCTCCAGCCGCCTCAGTGTCTTCCTTGGCAAAAGGAGACTCCTGTCCGCATACTTATTGTAAGGATGAAGGTTAAATGTCTATATTCAGGAGCCGGCCTAGCACAGTCAACTCGCAAACACCACTATCTGAAGAAGTAGTACTTAACTTGAGACCAGACTATTTTAACCCAACCATCCCAAATAAGGTCTCGGAGGGAAAGAGAAGAGCACTGGAAATTTTTAAAAGTACAGGGAGAAGTGAACCAAAATGTTTCCAGTGAAAATTACTGAATGAAAAAAAAAGAGAGCAGTCACGTTGATGTGTCAGACCTGCTCTGATAACTACAAACGTGCCCCATTCCTCGTCTTCCTGCTTTTCACGTTCAACTTCTCTCCTCCAGCACGTTCGCGTGACTTAGCCATCGCCCATTAAAGGAAGACAGGAATATGCAATACTTTTACCCATTATTTAGGGCTGTATGTTATCCTTAGAACCTATTTCTGTCAAATGAAGAAAAAGGAACGGTAACTTATTTGAGCTGATGTGTAGAACGTTACCATGGGGACAAAAGGAGTATACCGATTTGTCCATCATACACAAAAGCACCATTCAAATACTTCATAGTAATGGATAAACACAATTTTTTTCAATGATAATTTTCATATTTATTTTTACTATAAATAAAAATATGATAGACGGATATACGAAATCTACATCTGTGCAGAATAAAAGTTAGCCATTCCTGACCTAGAACTAAGCATACGAGCACTTTGGTGGAGATCACTGCACTTTCCCTCTGCACACACAATCAGGATCACCGCCACGCGGGCGGACGCTCTTCACCACTGCCGACAGCCCAGCACCCCGCGGGAGCAGCCGAGAGTCAGCAGGGTGTCCAGGAAGTTTACCTCGCCCCTGCTACCGCACCTGCTTCCCCCCGCATAGTTTTATATGCAAACCCACTTTCAGAAGAGGAGTTCTCAGATCCGACTCCTTGGAGAACCAGATGGTCAGGAGCACTATTTCGGGAGCACTATTTCAGAAGAGAGACCTTCTGTTCATTCACCGGCCCCTCTATCAACCAACCAATATCTACCCTGAAAGATTTTCTCTGGCCGGTATTTCAAAGACACGATGGGGTAGTTGGAACCACCTCTCATTCTCAGGAGATTGTCACCCAAACGCCTTCTCCTCTTGCATCACGACATTCAAACAGATGACAGCAACGCACAAGTTAAAACTGATTAGAGAGCATGTTCTCAAAAAACTTAAGTTAGGCCCTATTTTCTTACTTAAGCCCACACCAGACTTAGAACAAAATACCTGAACAGGCCTAAAAGGCTCATCAGATTCCTTCCACCTAGAAAACAGGAGACAGACAATTTTTTCAATATCATTCCGAGGCCAGAGAATGAAATCCATCTCCTGAGTACAGCCAATTACATCCTGTAAAATGACCAAAAAGTAAAAATTAAAAAAATTACTTTCAAAGAAACAAAGCTGTAACAAGCAATGAGTGTCACAAATTACAAGTCTGATTACAGAAACCCTGCACGAGCACGGAGGGCCCGTGCCGCATGATGTTATACGTGAAGAGGGAAGAGGGACGGGACACGACACAATCTGACCGGCCACGGCCTGCTTCTAATCTCTACCCTGTGGAGTCCACAGACTCCGTCCCACGTTCCTCATGTCAAGACCTACATTAATCAGCACGCAGTGGGAACTCCAACTTAGGATGATTTTTTTTAAGTCCCCGTATTTTTATGTCCATTCTTCAAAAGCAGAACCTAGTTAATATTTAAGCAAAACAGTCTTGGCATTTTTATTATGTACTTACAGAAAACTATTTTCTACATTCTTGTTCCTTATTATCATAGCCCAGCGTACTAATTTTCAAAGGCCAGTTAAACCTTTCAGACCAGTGCATGGCTCTTTCTAACCCCCCCCACCCCGCTAACTGTGGGGGTCTCTTGTTCACGGATGTTCCTACTAACTTCCAAAGACCTGCAGAAGTTTAGAAGGTTGAAAGCAATAATTCCTTCTACTTTAACCTTCTTATTTAAATGGAGCATGAGGTCAGTTGTCTCCCCAAAAAAGAAAATCCAACGAACGGGAACATAAAACAGTACTCCCAGCAATAATACACACCACCATCAGCATGATACCACACTTGAAAAGTTACCCATGTTTTATTTGAAGTCGACTTTTAAAGGGACTCATGACCATAGTAACTACCCATTCTTGGGGGGGGGGGGGGGCGGGGATGCAAGCTGACCCCGCAAGAACTTACCCTTCTCATGGACTGGTACCGAGGAGCGTGGAGCTGCACCACGTCCTTCTGTAAGAGCTCTATGGAACTTTCCAAGGAGTAGCTGGAATCTCGCACACCTTTCAGGATATTTTCTTCGTAGTTATTTGTCATAACTGGAATAACCTCAGACACTTCAAAAAGTGCGGATTTTTTCTTCTAAAAGGAACAACAACAACAACAAAGGTGTATTAACCCACCAGGAGCACACGGTCTTCTAACACCCAGCTCACATTACAACGTCATGTACCCTTATCCTAACTCAACAAAGTTAACTGAAGTCATTTTTATAATGAAAAGCCAGATTTTCAAAGAGGTGGATCCTTCTGCTCTTCCTCCAACGTCCATCACCCCGTCACACACACACGGGCTGTCATCAGAAAGCTTTACTGCATGCTTTTACAGTATCCGTAACAGCTGACTTATTTTAAACACCAGTATTGGTTAACCACGGTAAGAGACACACACTAGACATGCATAATGCTTAAAAAAAAAAAGTGACTTACTCTTGATATACTTCCATTTAACTGATTCGACATACAGCTAAATTAAAGTCTCAGCAGTTTGAAAATGAAGCTGTACAACTTACTGTTTTTTAACTCCTTTTAAAAGTCAAATACGTTACTGCTTTTAGATCTTATATAACAAGTGTCAATATATGAAACAGGAAAGAAAAAAAAAAAGACTACCAAACTAAACTTCAAAATTACTTGTGACCAAGCGATCATCAATTTAGGGGATAAAATTCATTAACTACTCGGGACAATTGCCTGGGTACCATCCATTCAGAGTAAAAACAGGTTTTCACGGTGTAAAAGAACTAGATGGTACGACTTGGGACATCTTCTGCATTAAATAAAAGAACGAATCTCACCATATATATCTTTGCTTTATTTCTACCGAACTTAGAATACCTTCAATTAAAATCGGATCTTCTCAATTCTGCGGTCAACATATTCACAAAAAGACAAAATGGAGAAGTAAATCCCTGGTCGACCCAATCCTGGAATAATCACTTCGAAACAAACCACTCTGCAACCGCTCTGCAGCGCTCTACTGCGGGAGCCGGGAGCGCCCTTAAATACAGGCACGCCTGGGAGAGGGCGCGGGTTCAGCTCCAGTCACAGCGGTAACTAGTATCATGGTACAGCATGTCAGAGTAAGGTTTGGGCTTCCCCGGGCATGTAAAAGTGTTTGCACCACACCGTAGTCTATTCAGCGCGCAATAAGCATGTCTAAACAAACAATGTCCACACCTAACGGAAAAGCATCGCTCAGAAATGTCAACAGGCCTCCAAGCCTTCGGCGAGTAGTAACAACTGATCGTAGATCATCAAAACGAATACACTGATTTAAAAAAAGCCTAAAATATTTCTAGAATTACCCAAATGTGACAGAGACACGAAGTGCACAGATGCTGCTGGAAAATGGCGCTGATGGACTTACTCAACCCAGGGTCGCCACAAACCGTCAACTGATAGAAACCAAAATACCCACGAAGCACAATCAAGTGCAGAGCAATGAAACCGAGGTCTGCCTGTGCGGATAACCTTTAGGAGTTAAAAATGGGGTAAATACCCAGGGAACTTCCAAATATTAAATAGATGCCACACTAAGAATCTATTTCTGGTCTGAAATTCGCTCTCAACTTAAAGTGCAAAAATTAAGGCAGCATCTCCTTATATTCATAACCTAATCTCCTGTCAAACAGATCATTTAAGAAACCGTCTGTTTTAAGCTGCAAAAACAAAACAAAACTGCTTTTATCATGTTCTCCTTGCCTACTCACAACTCACTGCGGTCAATTTAACCGTGGAATTAATTCTGAGTATGTTCGCCACCCCCTGGAAATTTAAATTTCTTCTTTAGGTCCTTTTGAATTTTCATAAATTGCACTTCTAAACACAAATTAACCATTACAGTATTTAGTTGTTCCTAAAAATTACAGTGTATTGTCTTCCATTAATCGTACCAAGAGAAAAGTTATCCGCAGCAAGAAGTTGAACCGACTACTTACTTTCCGCACACCATCATTTGGATTCTACTTCACCACTTTCAAACGTCCTACTTTATACATCAGACCACCCTTCAAGTCAGTTAATCATGTCCCGATACCCCGCATAAACGAAATCTATCGTAAAACAGAAACGTGAGTTTTACCACCTTGCTCCCCCCAGGTTCAGTAAACATGGGCCTTACTAAGCTTTGCGGTTATTTCCAAACCGAGTCCCCCGGCCTTCCGGAGAGTTCACTGCAACCGCTGGTGCAGAGAATTCCCCCCAAGGGTCCAAAGGTAAAGCACGCACGCAGACTTGTCATCCGTTCTTTAACCTAACGCGCGGTTATTGAAGGGTTAACAAATAACTTAATATACACTTACAAAAACCACTTGTGCTAATTCACATTAAGAACTTTAAATTACCTTCTCCTTGAACACAAAGGCAATATACATCTTGAAGTCAAACTGGTCAGCTAGAGATTCTTTTTTCTTTCTAAGCTGAGCACGTAGTCTGTTCAGAGCTTGTTTCTTCCGGGAGTTTGGGTCCCCCATTTTGAAATACAGGTGGTACTAAAGCCTTTGGAAATTGTCACTAAACTATGGGCACTTTTTCTTAAGACTCAAGTACAACAGAAACAAGTCATTTTTTTTCCTGCTAATATGATTGAGTAGCTAAAATCACGACTGAAACCCAAAAACTGCACCTTCCGGCAATATTAGCAGACTGTCATATTACAGGGTCGAGAAACAAAAGCTGCTGTCCAGTCATGTCTGGACAATAACGTTGGGGGTTATGGGGAAAGAGGAAGGGGAGGAAAGAAAGACAGAGAGGAGAAAATACTTGGAACTAACTTTTTGGAAAACGCATGTGGCTTAAATGCCAAAATAAAGGCTTTGGGGAGGTGGGGGGGGGGGACGAAAAACCTATTATCAGGATTTAGGTGTGCAATAAAACGCAGCTGACACCAGTCCAATCCTTCAAATCCATCCGGATTTTTTCCCCCTCTTTAGAGAAGGGATTATGAAAAGGAACGGGGAGGGGGGGGAAGTGTAATGATCCCTGCTTTCCAAATACCAAAAGAAAAAAATTGTAAAAAAAAAAAGGGGGGAAAGAAAAACCCACCCCCCCCACAAAACACCAAAACAGGGCAGGTGAACGAAACCGAAATATCCAATTGGGTTTTACCCAGCCAGATCCATGGCTGCAGTACCTAATCGATTCTTGTTATTTCAGATTTCACTCTTGCTATGTATTGCCAGTGCTGGTTATTGATTACGCTTGGTGGTGAGCAAAGAGAAAAGTGCAAACCCGGTAGAGAAGGAAGGGGAGAGGTACAGGGTTTCCCTGCGATCAACTACAGTGTATACGGGGGGCGGACAGCCGTTGCCCAAAGGAGCCGTGAGAAAAAACAGCGGAGTCATCACCAACTTCCCCATCACCCACATTTTCACCCTCAGGCGACTGCTAACGCTGCTGCCACGGAAAACCATGATGGCAGAAAGGGGGTGCAGAGTACGCTACAACAGTTACTCCGGCTCTGCGGCTGGACCCGAGTGAGGCCCGGGATCCCAACACCCCCAGCCCTGCGAGGAGTCCTACATTCCCCGAGGGAGCCTTCCCTAGGGATCTGCCCCCGTTCGAGATCGTGGGGAGCGCGACTTATCTTCCGGCCAGCATTGCGGAGGCAAAGGCGGTGGGCTCTTCTCCCGGATCCCAGGCAGCGCCCAGGGACCACCTGCCTTCCACCCCCCCGGTCCCACCCCCACCCTTTGCCTTCAGCGGCAGCGACTCACTCGCACCACGGGAGACACAGGAGCACTCGGGTTTTCACTCATTTCATCGTGGAAACAATTCCCGCCCGGGTAGAGGAGGCGGGAGAGGGTAAATGGGAAGGATCAGTGGGAAAAAAAGAAAATAGTTGTGTTAATACGAATTACTTTTTAAAGTACGCCCAGCCCACCCCCCCTCAAAAAAACAAACAAACAAAAAAAACCCTGAAGTTCCCGGATTCCGGATTAAGCTCGCTCGCTCGCTCTCACTTTGAACAGACCATGTTTCCCGAGTTTGGCTAGTTTAGGGTGGGGTCATTAGTTGGTTTCCCGAGGGGGCAGGGGAGTGGAACCGAGGCAGCTGGGACGGGGGCGGGTGACGGGGAAGTGGCCTCCCTGTCCCCGCGCAGACCGGGACTCACTGACCGACGCTCGGGCGGGGTTCGGGCCCTCTAGCCGCAGCCTGCGGGCGGAGCGGTGGCGGCGGCAGAAGAGGAGGCGGCGGCGGGGGCGCTGCTCGCAGCACGGGCAGGAGCCATGTCAAGAGAAAACCACCAGCCAACTGAGCCCCTCCATCCCCGCTGCAGTGCGCACTGTGACCGGGCCGCCCGCGCTGCTGCCGCCGCTCAGCCCCCACCTGGGACCCATAGTCTGGCTCGGCGCCCCGGGCGGCGGCGGAGGGAAGGACGCGGAGGCGGCGGCGGCGAGAGAGAGAGAGAGAGGAGAGAGAGAGATCGAGAGAGAGGAGGAGGAGGAGAGACGAGGAGAAAGAGGGGTGGGATTGGTACTGGCGGCGGAGGGGGAGGGGAGGAAGGGGAGGGGAGCCCTGCTCTACGGGGTCTGTCAGCGAGGCAAACCCCCCAAAATAAAGTTATTTCAGTTCAAGCATCTGCTCTTGAGTCTTTCTTCCCCCCACGGTCGGGTTCCGGCTCTCAGGAAGGAAGGTCGAGGAGACCCGGAGGGGGCAAAGCCGAAGCGGAGGGTGAGCGTCCGCGGTGGCACAGCCTCGTTCCCCCCAACCGCTGGCTGCGGAAACGGCGGCGGCCTGGGGCGCCTCCCGGGTCCGGGGCAGAGTCGCGTTTGAGGAGGGGAGCAAGAACAAACAACTTAAAATGGCAGCGACGGCCGCTGCGTCACACGCCCCTCACCGGAGCCGCCCAGAACGCTCTGCGGCTGCGCACCGCGCGGGCCGCCACCATCTGCACAGAGCGAGGGGGGAGGGAAGGCTGGAGGCGGAGAGTGTTCCGTGTTTATCAAGCAGCGAGGAAAGAAAGGCATCAGGAGAGACTATGGAGAAACTTTCCAAAGAGTGAATATTTAATATTAAACTTCTTAGTTGACATTCCAGCCTCCAAGGAGAGTTTAAGAATAGAGACTCCCCTCTCGAGCAGCATGGAGTTTCCATGGGGCGTGGCGAGGGGGGCAACCCATACTCCCGCCGCCCCCTCTGTCAGGCTGTCCCAGCTCCTGAGTTGGCTCTCGCCCCTCCCTCTCGCAGTCGTCATAAAGCCACGCCCTCCCCTCGTCCGCACAAAGCACCCGGATGGAATCCCTCTTCCGGGGTCTTGGTCGGCCCCTGCGATAGGCCTGGCGGCGAGAGCCGGCGCGCTGCGAGTCGGCGGGGGCCGAGTGAGGGAGGGAAAGGGAAGTGTGTTGGGAGATCAGGGACGATCCCCGTTTCGCCTCACTGTGCTTCACTGCTAACCTACGGGGTCAGCCCGCAGTGTCTTGCAGGAACAAGCTGACAACTCTTTTCTAGCGCCTGGAATGTCAGCGGCGCGCTGCGGAGAGTGTCTTCCACGGGTCCCACGTGGCTCCATCCCCACCTCGCCACGTGCGCGGGCCGGGAGGGCGGACCTCAAGCTCTGGGGAAGGTCACCGTTGGACGCCGTTGGAGCGTGGCTGCTGTGACATGGGAGAACGACAGTTGCACCTGCCCCGCGGATCGGCCCCCCCCCGCCCCCCACCGGTTTCAGAATACAGTTTCAACTGGTATCCCCCAGGACCTGAGACCGAGTGCTTGGTGTAGTTCACGGTCTTAGGAAAATAGGAAGAGGGTACTGTGTGGGACGTTTGCCGCTGAAGCAAAGGCGTTGAGTCCCATTTTTCAGAGTTCTGATGTGCTGATAACGCAGTTATAAGTCGGTAATCAGCAAAAGTCAGTGCTCGACAGAAGCTCCTTTATGAACTGCTCAGTGTGATGAAATTTAGAAGTCCATTGGGTCCCCGGATTACCGCGCTTTACTTGGGAAAATCAAAATAGATTACCTGCAATGCCCTTTTTTTCCCACCCATGAGCCAGAAGAATAATTGAGACTACCCTTCCAAATAAATTCTTGTCCAGAACTTAAGGATGAAATTCCTGCGGTTTCCAAATTATTGCTAACTTTGACAAGATGAAGTCAACATTTTGCTACGGCTTCCCTGACTGATTTTCACAATCACATACTAATGATAATTGTAAATCATCGCTCTTGAAGATTTAGGGTACTTTATGACATTTGGTTACCAAAAAAGATATTAAAAAAACTAACACTGGTTCATGCCTTTTTTTTTCCTACGAAGAACATTTTTTGTTAAAGCAGATTATAAATTCCTTAAGTTTTTTTAAATTATTTTTTTAGTTTATTTTGAGAGACAGAGCATAGATAGAGGGAGAGGCAGAATCCCAAGCAGGCTCCATGCTGTCAACGCAGAGCCCAACTTGCAGCTCAAGCTCAAACTGGGAGATCATGACCCGAGTAGAAGTCAAGAGTTAGATGTTTAACCAACTGAGCTACCCAGGCGCCCCAGCAGTTTATAATAAATTCTTATCAGTACAAATGCATATAGCTTACATTTGATTATAAAGCCAAAGGTTCAAAAGCATAGATGGGATCCCATGTCATAAGTGGCTACAGCTGGCGACAGGATGCTCTGCTCTCCTCAAGCGAGGGGATGGACTCACACTCAGCTAATAAAACCAGATTCTCCATCCCACAAATCTAAAAGACAAAACAAAATCCACCAAGACCCACAGGGCAAACCAACACAGCAACCTGCTCTCCCATTGATGGACAGAATTATGTCACCGTCACCGTAGTGTTCGAACATAGAGGATTGACATAAAGAAACTGCAGCGGTCCATCAGGGACAATAATATTCTCTATAAAGTATATTTAGATTGATTCCCTTAAAATAATGACGTTAGGGGCGCCTGGGTGCCTCAATCAGTTGAGTGGCTGATTTCAGCTCATGTCATGAGGGTTCAAACCCCGTGTCGGGCTCTCCACTAACAGTACAGAGCCCACTTGGAATTCTCTCTCTGCCTCTCCCCTGCCAGCTTTCTCTCTCTCTCTCAAAAATAAACTTTATAAAAATAAGAAATAAAATAGCGACATTAGAATTTCCCCACAGGTTTAAACCCAGGACAACACTGCTCTTTCTTGTCTTTACAACCAGCACCTAGTGTCCGTGTTGGTCCGCGGGATTGTTGCTGCGATGTGCTTCTTCCCACGAACGATCCCAAATAAGCCAGGGCTCTCATACGCAACCCCCAGCCTTCCCTCTCTCCACTGCGAGAGGCATCGCTGATAAATCAATCGGATGTACAGTGTCTTGCAGGTCACCCTTTTACCTTTGGCAAGATTACTTACAACTCCTACCACTTTTTAATATTGACAATTCTTTAAAATACTGTAAATGCATGAAAATAAGGATTTTGGCTTTTTTGATACAAATTTATAATGTTTATTCTTACTCGAAGTGGAAGCTCAACTTTACCCCTAAAATATACCTAAAAATACACCTAAAATCTGCGGGGCAGCCGGTGACGTGCTCTCCCAGGAATCCTGGCAGCACAGCCCGCCTGTTTCTTGTCCCCAGCCCGAGCACAGGCCACCACGCTCTTGTCTCTAAGACAGGCCAGTACTGAGAGGCGGCAGGTGACTGGCCTGAAAAACAAAGGGAGATGGTTATACTCCAGTAACTGTGCTTTGAATACAGATTCCTGTCCGGACACTTCTGCCTCTCTGCTGTCGGAGAGGTGGGAGGGGCTGCAGGAGAAGGAGGTGGACAGGGAGCAACATTTCCTTGACTTTTTCGCCTAACTGCAAGAGCACTTTTCTCTAGGAATGCTCCTGCCCCCTTTTTGTCAAAATCACCTTTCACAGAACCGTGTGCCTGGACATGCTCCTTGGGACCCCTGGGATTAGTAGAAAGTCTACCGATTGGGAAGACAAAGTTCCCTTTGCTCCTTTGATCTCTGCCCCCTGCCCTTGTCTGCGTACACACAAAACACATAAGCCATAGCGACTGCTTAAAGTTCAATTTCAAACGTCTTCTGCAAGTCACTGGAGAAAGCGTTGGCAGGGGAGGGGTTATTTGCTGCCCGGACTTGCTTCCTAATGCAGCCCACTGGGCTTCGAAAGGGTGCATGGGAGGAACCTCTGTGTGCTTATCTCCTGAGCCCAACCCGCCATCGTCTACACCGCTGAAAGCCTCGGAACCGCTGGGTGCTGAGCAGGAGGCTTAGTGAAAGATCCGCAGTAGGGCGTGTCTCGTACTGAGGAAATGTCTGGGCTTGAGCAGGCTGGGGGAGGCCGATGGGGGCGGGCAGCCCGAGGGCTACCGCCCCGAGGGAGTGAGGCCCACCACAGGCACGGGTGCCAGACAGGGCATCCCAATGGCCGCAGGACAGGACAGGGCTGGGACCACACTCACTGGCACAGGCCGAGAGGTGAGGGATGGGTTCCCTCGGAAAGGCGGTGCTGGCTGGGTGATGGCGGTGGGGGAGGGGGGCTGGAGGCCTGGCCTCGGAAGGGCAGCTGAGCCCGGGCGCCCTCGGACCCCTCTTCTAACCGGCGGTCAGCCGCAGGGGGAGTGTGTCTGTGAGCTGGCTGGACGAGACCTGGAGAGGCAGCGCCAGGAGACCGGCCCCCACCTTCCCCAAATGTGTGACCGCAGTTCCGTCGTGAGCGGCATCAGGGACGAGGGCCCAAGGGCTGGCTTCACCCATGGGCATTGCTGCGGCTGCCAGGGCGGTGCGGGCTGGCTGAGAGAGGCAGGGAGGCTGGGTCAGGGCCATTTGCTGGAAAGGCAGGAGACTGCGATGCCACCGCTGTCATTGGCGTGGTCCCTGGGGCAGATGAGACCGGCCCCTGCAGAGCGTGTTGAAGGCTCTGGTGATCGTGAGCACCGCGAGCCGATGCTCTCTGCTCCCCACCCCTTCTGGCCCTTTCTGGACACCGAGGACTTGCTTCATGGTTGCTCCCCTTCTGCGTGCTCGGTGGCTGTTGTGACACGGAATGACCCTGCTGTTGTACAAGTGGTCCGACGAGCATCCAAAGTAGCAGTCACTCCACATTCCTTCTCCCGCTCTGCTCCTTCCGCTCGTTCATGCGTCCCGCATGGCTCAGTCTTTCACCTGTGTCCTTGATAGTCCTGAAGCGACGACAGATCACTGCCAAGCGGTGCCGTCACGACGTATGTCAGAGGAGGCTTTATCAAGTTCCTAGCCGGGACATAGGAAGTAACTTTGTCTATTGTCTGGCCAGCTATGAGGTCCTTAGTATTTTCTTTTTTTACTTTTTTAATTTTTAAAGTTTATTTATTCTGAGAGAGACAGAGATAGCGTGAGTGGGAGAGGGGCAGAGAGACAGAATCTCAAGCAGGCTCTGCACCGTCAGCACAGAGCCTGATGCGGGGCCTGAACTCACAAACCATGAGATCGCGACTTGAGCCGAAATCAAGAGTTGGTCTCTTAACCGACTGAGGAACCCAGGCGCCCCCTTAGCATTTTCATCCACAACTCGGAGTCCACCTGCTGATACCCCCGGGACCGCCTTAACTGCTTTCTTTCCGGTTTTCCCAAAGAAGCCTTTGAAGAACTTCCTTTCAGCTTTCAGTCTTCGACAGCATCTTCACAGCTGTGCCTTCCTCTGGACTCCTCGACTTCTACATTTCCAAGGTACTCGACTGGGCAGCTGCATTTTCCAGTACAAGCCCCTTCTTCACCTGCCCGCCACGGACACCGGACGACTGGCCTTTGGGTCACAGACATCTTCCTTTCCCCTAAAGCTTTGCCACAGGCTGTTGGTTTTAATTTTGACGACCCAGCTGTAGTCTCGGCTGCGCCCTTTACAAACTGTGTGACTCTGGACACAGTTTCCTCATCTGTCTTCCGGAGGTGTCTGAGGGTGGCTGGTACACCAATACTCCAACTGAGGGATGTGAACGAAGATCTTGGGTCTAAACAGCACTGGACCTCCTCCCTGGAAGAAGCTGCTAAGGCAATCTGCCGCTTGCCCCCAAGCAAGTCCAACGTCACTGCCTCTTCCTCGGCCACCAGTAGCCACCAAGTGCCACCGCCTCCCCCATGACAACGGACCCCTGTCTTCTTGATCTGGCCCTGATTTGTACCCTTGATCACTTCCATACAAGAGTTTTTTATTTATTTATTTTTAATGTTTTATTTTTGAGAGAGAGACAGAGAGACAGAGAGGATGAGTAGGCGAGGGGCAGAGAGAGAGGGAGACACAGAATCCAAAGCAGGCTCCAGGCTCTGAGCTGTCAGCACAGAGCCCGACGTGGGGCTCAAACCGCAAGATCATGACCTGAGCCGAAGTCAGACGCTCAACTGACTGAGCCACCCAGGCGCCCCAAGAAAAGTTTTTTAAATAACACCTACAAGTATGATTGATGTAGCATAAATTCACCTCTTTACACGGTGCAATTCGATGGTTTTAAGTATTTTCACAGAGTTGTCCAATCTCCACAATTTTAGGACATTTTCGTCACCCAAACAAGAAACCCTGTACCTATTAATTAGCAAGTGCTCCCCTTTTTTGTCTTCCTCAGTCTTAGGCAACCACTAATCTATGTTCTGTCTCTACAGATTTGCCTTCTCTTACGGTTTGTATCAATGGAATTACACAATATGTGTCCTTTTGTGACTGGCTTCTCAGCCTAATGGTTCATTCATGTTATGTTGTGTTATAGTTCAGTACTTAGTTCCTTTTTAATGCTGAGTAATAGTCCATGCATATTTCATATTTTTTATTGATGTAAAATTGGTATATGGCATTATGTAAGGTTCAGGTGTACAACATTTGTATACACTACAATGGTTCTAGTTATGCCCATCACCACACAGCTGAGCTCTTTAGCCATTTGGTCCAGCCCCCAACCCCCTTCTCTTCTGGCAACCACCACTCCGTTCCCTGTATCTGTGAATTTGCTTTTGTTTTGTTGGTTCGTTCGTTTTTTAGATTCCACCTGTAAGTGAAACCACACAGAATTTGTCCTCTTCCATCTGACTTATTTCACTTACCATAATATCCTCAAGGTCCATCCATGTCATTGCAAATGGCAAGATTTCACTCTTTCTTATGGCTGAGTAATAGTCCAGGGTGTGAACACACCACATCTTCTTTATCCACTCATCTACGGATGGACAATTGGGCTGCTTCCATATCTTGGCTCTTATAAACAATGCTGCAGTTGCTTCAGCTTCACAGATCTTTTCAAATTAGGGTTTTCGTATTCTTCAGATAAATCATCTTTTGTTGATCCATTCAACAGTTGATGGGTATTTAAGTTTTTTTCCTGCCTTTTGGCTATGAATAATATTGCTATGAATATGAATATTTGGCTATGAATAATATTGCTATGAGCATCTGTCTACAAGCTTTTGTGCTTCCAACTCTCACTGGTGAGAAATGAACTCACCCGGCAGCGACATTACTGGGGGGCAGTTGTTAACGCTATCTTTAACCATTTGAGAAACTGCCAGACTATTTTCCAAAGTGATGGCACCAGTGACATTCCCACCAGCAGGGTTTGGGGACTCCAGTTTCTCCGCATCCTTGTTGTTCTGTCTCTTTTTGGTTATAGTTGTCCTCGCGCGTGTGAAGTATAGTATTTCCCGGTGGTTTCGATGTACCATTCCCTAATGACTGAGGGTGCTAAGCGTCCTTTCCTGTGCTTTTGGTCATTGTTCTATGTTCTTTGTTGAAATTTCTGTTCAGAGATTTTGCCCGTATATTAGTTGGGTTGTATTTTTATTACTGAGGAAGTTCTTTATTCTAGATAGAAGTCCCTCATTAGATACATGATTTGCAAATATTTTCTCCCATCCTGCGGGCTGTCTTTTCACTTTCTTGGTGCTGTTCCTTGAAACACAAAAGTTTTAAAGTTTGATGAAATTCAATTTATGTATTTTTTCTTTTGTTGCTGTTTGTGCTTTTAGTATCTTATCTAAGAAACCACTGAAAAGTTTTTATGCTACTCCCACTTCGATCCTGAAAAAACAGGATGGAGCAGATGTCGAGGCAAAAAAATGAAGTTTTTGGTGTGCGCTACTATGCCACAGAATTGGAGATTCTGGTCACGGCTGGACAAATCCCAGGACCCTGTGTGCGGTGGGTCCGTGTCTGGTCTCAGTGAGATGAGCCAAGAAGTATCAGCAAGGTGCCGTGGGGGAAGAAAACACTTCTAGCTCGATCTTCTCTGCAATTTGGAAGGGCTATAAAATGGGAAGGATAATCAAAGGATAGAAATCTTTAAAACGCCATGACCATAACGTTCTGATGAAATTCAGATAAAAACCAGACAGGACTCAGTTAAATTTTAGCTTGCTTAACTATGGGAAAACCACCCGATCATGTTAGAAATGCCTTCTTTCCGTTAGGCTGCTTCAAACAATGGGATTTATGGAATGATGATGGCGGTGTCTTGATTAAAAATATCTGCTCAGTGGGTGCCTGGGTGGCTCAGTGGGTCGAGCGCCCGACTCTTGGTATCAGTTCAGGTCACAATCTCGGCAGGGTCATGAGACTGAGCCCTGCACTGGTCTCTGCACTCAGCCTGAGATTCTCTCTCTCTCTGCCTCTGCCCTCTCCCCTGCTCACACTCTCTGTCTAAAAATATATTAAAAAAAATTTTTTTTAATCTGCTTAATTTCCTCCTGGAGGGTTTAAATTGCACTAGAGGGTTAAATTCACATTAGATACATTGGATACCATTTTCTTAGTTGAAAAGCAGGTACCACACCAGATTACATTTTTAACAAAATGGCACTTTTGGAAGATTCTGTGCCAGCCTTCTCCCGGAAGAAACAGAATCCAGAGGGCTCCAAGGCTGACCTCCCCCAAGCCAACCCCTCTGCATTCAGTCCAAGTTAGGAAAGCGTAGACTTACATAGCCTAAATATATGACAATAAGAAAGCCAATGAAGTATTCAATAATCATTCACTATTCTAAAAAGAACCAAAGAATTTACCTTTAAAATATATGTTGTCTACACACACATTCTTTTCTCTTAGAAAAATCTGGTTTCCTCAACATCTCCCATCATATTTACAGCCAGCAAGCATGCTAGATTTTTCAGGAGTTCTCAAATATGTTATTCCTTCATAGTGCTACTTAGTTTATGAGACATGGTCTGGACTGTTGGTCATATTTGTTATGGAAAAACTAATGAGCACAATAAACATCTACACAGGACAAGTTTGTGCTTAGACACCCGGGGCCTGGAGAACTAGCACGGCAGTTTGGTTCTAAAACGCAGCAGCACCGGGGACCTGGTCTCCGAAGTTCAACCGCACAGGTTCATCACCTAAGGTAGGTATGATGACGTGGGATTTAATAATAAAATCTCATAGTCCAAGAGGGACTATTCAGGGCACACACAGCCCTTCCATCCACAGCAGAGTCACACGGTCACGAAACAAACACGATATAAAAAGGAGAAAGCAACTATGTTTTGAGGTCTTTGCTGGGGTGGGAGTGGGGGAGAAGGAAGTTGATTAATTTCTCCTCTAGTCCTGGCCTCGTTTTGTGGGGGCCCGAGATGTGGGGGCCAGTACTCATTTGCAGGCTGAGAGGGGACTACTGATTTCCTGCAGGCCTAAAGCAGGGCATAGGCTCGGAGGATGAGATCGGGCCAGGTAACCAGCGTGGTCCCCACGTCTTGAACACGGTTAAGAATCCAAGGAACATGTATGTGATACTCATGCCACACCATGCACCTTCTTCATTTTTTAGCCTTTTTTCTTTCCCTACTCCCTTTCTTTCGAACTTTTCCTTTTTTATTTTCTATTTCTCAGGCTTTATGCCTCCAGTACTATCCAAAAATAGAAGTTAGCCCCCCTTGTTTATATTTTGGGTTAAAGACAAACATAACAAACAAATCTGCTGATACCATTTTGAGAAGGAATTTTTACCCATTTTCTTTGCCTGTTGGTCTCAATCTGTAAAAGAAAAAGCAAATGCCATCGGGAACATTTTTACTTAGTTTTCCTTGAACCCTGCTTCCTATGGACTTTTGCCTCTTGACTACTCCTTAATCTCATTTCAAAGGTCTTTCTTGATTCCGCATGTCACTCTTGCAATTCCAAATGTTATTACTAACTGTTCCATTTAGTGTATATATAAAGGTTATGATAGTTAATTGGAAAACCCTGGCTTCTGACACTTTGGCATCATCCCCTTAGAAATAAAACACCTAAATACTATGAAGGGTTTGCCTCATTCATTCTACCCTATTCCTACAGACAAAGAACTTAGGGCAAATGTGAGCAGTTACCCTACCAAGGAATACTGAAATATTAGGAGTTTCTTTTCCTTCCGTCTCAGAATACCTTGCACCTGTATCCCACAAAGATTAGGTCTTACAAAAGAAATGGGAGAGATACATACGTGTATAATAATTTCTTCCACAGGTAAGATAACCTTATCTATAATCACACAAGTAAACTATAATTATGGAAGTTCGCAAATTCTTTGTCCGGTGATAAAATAATGAAATAATGCGCACGTGTCTGTGAAATCCCAGGAGCAAATACATATATGTGTAAGTGTAAAGAGTGCTAGTATACTTTTTCATTTGAACATTGCATTAATTATCTGCTTTTGAATAGCAAATTACTCCCAAACTTAGTAATGTAAAACAGCAAATGTGGGGCACCTGGGTGGCTGAATTGGTTAAGTATCAGACTCTTGGCTTAGGTCACAATCTCACAGTTCATCAGTTGGAGCCTACATTAGACTCTGCGTTGACAGCACGGAGCCTGCTTGGGATTCTCCCTCTCTCCTCTCTCTCTCTCTCTCTCTCTCTCTCTCTCTCCCTCTCTCTCTGCCCCTCCCTCCCTCCTGCCCTCTCTCCCTCTCTCTCAAAAGAAACATAAAAAAAATAAAACAACAAATGTTTATTATTTTATAATTTCTGTGAGTCAGGACTTCAGCAGTAGTTGACCTGGGTAATTTGGGCTTAGAGTCGCTCGTGTAGTCAAGACCTTGGCTAAGGCTGCAATCATCTGAGGGCTTGACTCACTAACTGTTGGCAGGAGGCCTCGGCTTCTCACCACGTGGCTTCTCCATAGGTTTCGAGTGCCCTCCGAACATGGTAGTGGCTTCTCCCAGAGTGAGTGGTCTCAGAGAGAGGGAGGTGGAAGCCACACTATCTTTAATGACCCAAACTTGGACGTCACACTCCATTACTTCCACGTTGGTTACACAAGTCAGCCCTACTCAGAGTGGGAAGGAAGTGCACAGGGATGTGAATACCCTTGTGTTCAGGGTGGGGATCGCTGCCGCCATCTTGGAAGGTAGCTACTGTAAGTATCTTTGTGTTGTGTACCAAACAGGAAGTAGCCATAAAAGGGGACTTATCAAAGACTTCCAGTTCTATCATAGTTGGATAGACTAGGTCAGAGGTCAACAGGCTTCTTCTTAAAGAGTGACAGTAAATATTTGCAGCCGGCAGACCATACGGTCTCTGTTGGAATTAGCTGATTCAGTTGCAGCACGACAGCAGCCACAGACAGGACATACACAAATGTGCTCCCCTATGTTCCAATACGATTTTACCAAAACAGCCAACTGGCCCACAGGTGGTGGTTTGCTGACCCTGAACGCCATCATTTATACTCGTTGGCTTAAATGACGAAGGTCTGTCTCTCATACTATTTCTATCACAGGTCTGCACAGAGACGGTTTGCTGCGTACTTTCAGGAATTCAGAATTGTGGAGTATAGCTGCTTCCATGATCACTGAAGCAGAAATCAGGCACATGGCAAATCCCTCGATGACTTTTAAAGTTTCCGGCTGGAAGTGACACCACACTCACTCTCGTTTCTTTGGCCAAAGCAAGTCATGTGGCTAGCCCTAACTTCACTGGATCAAGGCAGTTCAAAACTACCACGTGCCCAGAAGGGTAGTGAAGCAGGTATACTTAGTGAACAGCAGTAATTACTACCAGAAGCATATTATTTCTTATTTGTTCTTTTTCTACCACTAGACCTCTTCACTTTTTAATTGAAGATGACATTGTTAGAAGTGTTATGGAAATTTAAATCTATAAATAGCCTATTTTAATTTATTTATTTTTAACTTGTTTATTATTTTTATTTTAGAGAGAGAGAGTAAGCAGGGGGCAGAGGCAAACGGAGAGAGAGAAAGAGAGAGAGAGAGTCCCAAGCAGCCTTCGCACTCGGCACGGAGCCCAGTGCAGGGTTTCATCCCACCAGGCTGGGACCATGACCTGAGCTGAAACCAAGTCAGATGCTCAACCCGCTCGGCCACCTAGCTGCCCCTAAACTCTATTTTTAAATCGCATTTTGTTATTTTGCTTTTCCCAAACCCCTCTTACCTCAATTGCTTCACTTCTGATGGATCTGTCTATTGCTGTGGCTTTCAGCAGACATTTATGCTACCGTAACTTAATACAGTTGTATATTAACTTAGTGCAGAAAAATCAGCATTTCTTTTGCCTCAAATGGAGAATCCCCGATTCAGCTTTCAATTAAAAGATTGATGTCTTACTGTTTCCAGAAGAAAGAAATATAAGCTATTATCTACCTTCTTTCTTGCAAATGGTAGGGAAGTTGATCAATTACAAATACTTTATTGAATACCTATTATACACGCATACTGTGCTGTGTGTTTTGAAGGACAGAGAAAAATAAATGCTTGTCCCAAAGACTTTTTAATAGTTACCAACATAATAATAAACATTTGAAATAAGAGTGAGCAATACTAGACTGTATAATTAAGAGCTGAATTGTGAACAATAGGCATCGAGTTGAATAATAGTAAGATAAAAGGGTACAAAGGTACATTAAATAGATGGGATTCATGGAGGAAGGACGTTCAAATTAGCTTCAAAAGCTGGGAAGAATTTCACCAGGTTAAGGGGAGAAAAGAGGAACAAAAAGAAGGAAGTTTTCGGAAACAGGAACACAATAACCGAGGGCCTGAAGGTGGATGCTAGTTTGGCACAGCCATGAGACAGTAAAGGTATCGACCCGAATCCAATGAAAGATGCCCATTCAGAAAGAGCGGGAAACAAAGAATCTAGAAAAGATAGAATGAAGGTTTAGTTCTTTTTTTTTTTTAAACGTTTATTTATTTTTGAGAGACACAGAGACAGAGCGTGAGCAGGGGAAGGGCAGAGAGAGAAGGGAGACCCAGAATCTGAAGCAGGCTCCAGGCTCTGATGAGACGTCAGCATTGAGCCCGACGCGGGGCTCGAGCTCAAAGACCATGAGGTCATGACCTGAGCCGAAGTCGGCCGCTGAACCAACGGAGCCCCCAGGCGCCCCCGAATGAAGCTTTAGTGATGACTGGCAGCCTGAGCACACCCATTTGTCTCCCCTCCCTTGCGATATACAATTCAAAAGAACAGGAAATCATTTTTTGGTCATTGTTAATGAAAAAAGCCAGGGATGCCTGCGTGGCTCAGTTGGTTAAGGATATGACTCTTGGCTTCAGTTCAGGTCATGGTCTCAGGGTTCGTGAGACGGAGCCCACATCAGGCTCTGCACTGAGAGTGTGCAGCCTGCTTGGGATTCTGTCCCTCTCCCTCTCTCTCTCTCTGCCCCTCCCTCCCTGCCTCTTTCTCTCTCTCTCTTTCTCCCAAAATAAGTAAATAAGCTTTTAAAAATACAAATATATAGACAGATATGTAGATAGGTAGGTAGGTAGGTAGGTAGATAGAAAGATAGATAGACAGACAGACAGACAGATAGATAGATTTCTCATCTCATGAGAAATGAGAAAAGCACCATCAGCAGACAATAGCTTTTATATACTACTGATGAACCGACACTGGGGGGTGAGTGATAGTGGCCCAGCAAAGCCCTCCTTTCTCTGGCTCCCCATTTTTTCATTGTAACAGGAAGTCTTCCTGTGTGGCAAGCTCTGCTCATGAGCACAGAACTTCCTGTCAGCCTCTTCTGCTTTTTGGGTAATGAGCTAGCAGGAAAACCGCCATATATGCAATAGTAGAGGAAACACATCTAGAAAAACATTAGCTTATTTTCTCTAAGTATAAAACGCACCCCCACATTACTGGGCACAGGAGGGAAATTAGCTACATAAGAAAGAAAAACAAACAAACAAACAAAAAAATACAGAAGAAGCAAAAATAAAGCCTGACCTCACAAGAACCAATACAAGTAACAGGAAAATAATTTTTCAAGCCTCTAATTAATATTTTTGGAGATATTCAAGATATAATAAATACCTAAAGTAAAAACAAGATGCTATAAAGAAGGAACAACTAGAGAACAAGAAAGAGTACTTGGAAATTTAAAATATGCTTCCCGAACTTCAATTGTTTCTATAAAGGTAGAAATATGACATGAGAAAAAAGAGAAAGACAAAAAATAAAGAGAAAATATAAAAGACTGGAGGTCGAATCCAAGTCCACAATACAACCAAATGTGTTCCAGAAAGAGAGCCCAGAGAAAATGCAAGGATAGAAGTAATGATAGAACTTAGTGAAGATCTACCAAAGCCAAGATAGCTAGGAATCTTCATACTGAAAGAAGATCCTGAGAGATTAGCAGGATAATATTAGATGTATTAAGGGAAAAAGAAGATCCGGAAAGTATTGAGAGAGGGAAGAAACCAGTCACCTTCAAGGACTAAAAATCAAACTTGCAACAGGCAATCTGCAATTATTAGATATCAGAAAACATCAGAGTTTTATAAATGTATTAAAACAACTGGATAGGAGGAAAAAGAATAGGAGAAAAAGAAGAATCCTGATCCCTACCTCAAACCATACACATAAACTGAGACGAATTCTTGACTAAATATAATTACTAAAACAAAAAGATGGAAGAAAACATGGAAGAAAATCTTCATGAGTTGGGATAGGAAGGACACTGAAAGCAAAAACTATGAAAGGAAGAACTGAAAGGGGCACCTGGGTGGCTCAGTTGGTTGAGCGTTTGACTTCAGCTCAGGTCATGATCTCATGGTTTGTGGGTTCAAGCCCCACATTGGGCTCTGTGCTGATGACTGGGAGCCTGGAGCCTGCTTCAGATACTGTGTCTCCCGCTCTCTCTCTCTCTAAAAAGGAAAGAAATTTTTTTTTAATTAAAAAAAAGGAAGAATTAATAAATTCATCATTTTAATACTTTTGTTCATCAAAACATATTGTTAAGAAAATGAATGGTCAAGCCACAGATGAGGGGAAAAATACTTCCAAAATATACTTGAGAAAGTTCTAAAACCCAGAATGTATAAAAAATACTACCAACAACAAAAAAAGAGCCCTACAGTTCAAAAAAGATAATCTGATGCAGCTCTCTCTCTCGAGCTTGGCCGCTCTCCTATTTTGAGAGTGTACTTTTTGCTTTAATAAACTTTCCCACTTGTGTTAAAAAAAAAAATAATTCGTGTTTTTAAATGACTGGAAGATTAAATCAGATCCTGCCTAAAGGAAAACACACAAATTGCACATGAAAAACTGCTCAAAATCATTAGAAATTAAGAATTAAAAACTAAAATCAAAATGAAATACCACTACGTGCTCACCAATACGGCTGAAATTGGGAAGCCTGACGACAAATGTTGGCGAGGGCTGCGGAGCAACCAGAACTCTCAGGCTTTGTGAGAAGGCTCTAAAATAAGATGCCTGTTTGGGAAGAAGGTCTGGCAAGTCCTCATAAAATGAAACCTACAGGTATGCTATGATTTCACATCTCCACTGCTAGCGATTTGCCCAAGAAAAATGGAAACTATGCCTACCCAACGATGTGTGCAGGGGCGTTTGGGTAGCTCAGTCGGTTGAATAAATGACTCTTGGTTTCGGCTCAGGTCATGATCCCAAGGTCATAGGATCAAGGCCTGCATTGGGCTCTGTGCCAAGCATGGAGCCTGCTTGAGATTCTGTCTCTTCCTCTGCCCCTCTCTCCTCCACTCGTAGGCTCTCTCTCTCTCTCTCTAAAACAAAAAACCAAAACAAACAAAAAACACAGAAGATATGTGCAAGAATGTGTGTAGCGGCTGTATTCACAACAGCTGAAAACAGGAAACAGTCCCCATGTAAGCATCAGTAGAAAAATGGATAAATAAACGGTGGTATAGTTATACAAGGAATGGATACAGACAACGACATGGATAAGCATAAAAACATTATGCTGAGTGAAAAAATCCCTACACAAAAGCGTGACTGCCATATGAGTCCATCTACAGAAGTCCTAAACAGGCACAACGAATCCATGATGGAAAAAAAAGTCAGAACAGGGGTTACCTCTGCAGGCGGGCAGGTGCAGGGATTTCCTGGGGAGGGACATAAGGGAAGATACGAAGTTCGTATCTTGATGTGACTGTGTGGCAGTGTCAGAACTCACTGAATGGTACACTTCAAGTTCCTGCATTTTGTTGTGTACAAATTTTAGCTCAAATGAAAAAAAACTGTAAACAAGTATCAAACCAAATTGAGTACCGGTAATGATCCGCACGCTGAAGTGTCTGGGAGTAAAGGGCAGAGATGTCTGTGACTTATTGTGAGATGCCTACAAAACAAGAAGGATGGATAGATGAACAGAGGGATGGGTAAGTGGACAGATATTTAATAGAGCCAATATAATGTTAATTGTAGAATCTAAGTGACAGATCTATGTTCAGTATAAAACTCTTTCAGTTTTTCTGTACTTTCAACTTCTTTTCATAATGTTGGGATAAAAGAAAATAATGAAATATTACTGTCAATTTTTTGGAAGAAAATTATAAACCAGAATTTTATGTACGGCTGTCAATCAGGCTATTGAGAAAGCTATTTTCAGTTTTGCAAGGAATAATGTGATTTTTTGCCTACTTAGAATCTCTTAGGGCACCATCCCTTCCTCATCCCTGGGGTAGGGTCATCGAGCTCTCAACATTAGGGGTGGGCACGTGACTCAAGTTTGGCCAAATAAGCGTACTTCAAGCCCTGGGCCACTGTGATTGTTCAGAGATGAACCAAGCAAAGTCCGTCAGAGAGTTCCTCAGGGGTTCTACTGGAACCATCAGTAAAGTAGTTTTTATTTGTGAAGAAGACCTGAGCCTGGAGAGGTGTTGCAAACTATCTTTGCCAGCACATGAGGTTAGCTTGCACGAGCAAGAAACTGACACAGAAGAAAACAAAGGCAGGGCGCGGAGAGAAAGAAACAGGACAGTGAGTTCTTGGATTCATTTTGGGCCATAACTGCCTCTTTCCTTAAGTTACAGTGGAGAAAAATATATTTTTAAAGTAGGCTCCGTGCTCATCATGGAACCCAACATGGAGCTTGAACTCATAACCCTGAGATCAAGATCTGATCTGAGGTCAAGAATCCGACGCTTAACTGACTGAGCCACCAGCTGCCCCACAGTGGAGAAAATATTAATATAGGGAGACAATCATATTTTCCCTTATACTGTGTTGAACAGTGCCCTCCTAAAATTCATGTCCACATGGAATCTCAAAATGTAACATCTGGGCATGGGATCTTTGCATACATAATTAATGAAAGATCGAGAGAGGAAAGCAGCTTGCATTTAGTGTGGCCCTTATATAGGAAGAGGGGAGGATACACACAGAGTCACAGGGAGGAAGAGGGAGGCAGTGAATGGAGTATTGAGGCTGCAAGGCAAGAAAGGCCAGGATTGCCGGAGCCAACAGAAGCTAGGAAGAAGGAAGACTCTTCCCTCGAGCCCAGAGAGAGCATGACCCGGGCGACACCGACTTCCAGCTTCCAGAACGGGAGGACAGGGAGCCCTAGGAAACTAACGTACTTCTCAATAAGGAACAAATAAATTAGAAACTCTAAGAGCAAAATGTCCAAATGTGAAGCAAACTAAAATATGCAAGATTTTTGAGGAACTGGTAGAATGAAAGAAAAGAGGATGTATTTGTACAGATGTTAAGAACATACTACTTTGAACAGTCTAGGGATGGTTGACAAGGGATCTTAGGGGAAAAATTCCCTCTGACGCAATATTTGGCTCTACAGTGAACAATATTTGCATAGTCATAATAATGTAAGCCCTGTGTACTGACATCACACTTAAAATAAACCTATATGCATACAGCGCTTAGATACTGCCACGCACAGTACCTAAGAACTGTATACATAGTATAAACGGGATCACCCTTGATCGCATGTGAGGCTAAAGACCTATCTGACAGAAGCCATTGGCAGACCATGCGACTCTTGACCTCAGGGTCGTGAGTTTGAGCCCCACCTTGGGTGTAGAGTTTACATCAAAAATAATAATAAAAATAAAACTATCCTCATTTTTAAAAAATCTTAAAAAAGGAGTTGAAAAGTGTAAAGAGAGAGAGAAATGGAAGAACAGGTCATTAGTAACCTCATTTTACTTGGTAAGGAATTAAGAAATACTCTCAAATGTGAATGGCAAGAAAAAAGTTCAGGACTAAAAATAATTTATAACTATCAAAAATTGGGCTGCGGGATGAGGCAAGGTGGTATGGGCTAGTGCCTCTGAGCCTAATTCTTATCTCTCATAAAGAGTAGAATGTCGAGGGGCGCCTGGCTGGCTCAGTCGGTTGAGCATCTGACTTCCGCTCAGGTCATGATCTCACAGTTGATGGGTTTGAGCCCTGTGTCAGGTTCTGTGCTGACAGCTCAGAGTCTGGAGCCTGCTTCGGATTCTGTGTCTCCTGCTCTCTCTCTGCCCCTCCTCCACTTGCACTCTGTCTCTCAAAAATAAATAAAAATATTTAAAGACTTCTTTTAATTTAAAAATTTTAAAAGTAGAATGTCTAAACTGATAAATAAATAGCGATAACTCAAAAATACTTGCATAGCATTACTATTTAGGATTATGGAGTAACCAGTGTGGCCAGACAACAGAGGTATGGTGGAGAGCCATATTCTTAAGCACATTCTAGATCAAAGAAACTACACGAAGCCTACATCTGGGCAATGGGCCTGGGTTTAGGGAAGGCTGTTGTTTTTTTTTTTTTTAATGTTACCATTTCTAGTTTTTTTTTATGTCCATGAATGGCTTTGGTGGAAACGCCAAAAGATGAGGGGACAAGCACTGGTGTCATATGGAAACCAACTTGACAATAAAAAGTTTAAAAAAAAAAAAGAAAGGACGAGTGGGTCAGATTGTAGAGGGCCTTATAAAGACGAGGCAGGAAAGTTTTTACTAGATTGAGGCCTGACAAGGGCATTTGGGAATGACGGTGAGGAGGTGGATTTAGTATTTAACAGGAAAACAGAAGACCAAATGTCTGGGTACAAGATGACAGAAGTCAGTCAGGAGGACAATGAAGCTTTTGGCCTGGGCAACGATGGTGGGGTGAATTATCCCGCCTCCCCATGTCTGTGAGAGCGCTAACTCCAGTCCTTCAGAATGTGTCTGCACTTGGAGATAAGGCCCCCACAGGCAGAACGGAGGTTAAAGGAGATCACTGGGGTGGGCTCTAACTCAGTGGGGCTGGTGTCCCTCTAAGAGGAGGGAGAGAACATCAGGGATGCGGGTGGACAGAAGAGGCCATGTGGGGGGCACACAGCAAGGTGACCATCTATCTTCAAGCCAACGAGTGGCCTCGGGACAAACCACACTGCCAGCACCTTCATCTCGGACTTCTAGTTTCTCCCATTAACTGCAGAAAGTAAATTTCTGTTGTTTAAGACACCTTAAATGTCATCTCTGGTGGGGGTTGTCATTGTTGTTATGACAGCCCGACTGAGGAGGTTTGGGGGGGGGTGGGGTTCGTGGGGTTCAGAGCTGATGACCAAGAAAGAATCCTTGAAGAGGTCTTTGGTGCAAAAAGGTGATTTTATTGAAGCACGGGGACAGGACCCCCCGGCAGGAAGAGCTGCACTGTAAGCATGGGGGGTAACTGTTTTTTGGAATCGGGGGAGATAAAGTCAAGAGGCAGTTTCCAAAGACACTTCCACATTCTAAAAACCTACTGGAGGCCCAGCTATGGTCAAGCTCAGGCGGTTTTTCCTTCTGGCAAAGCACTAGCATTAAGATGGCAGGGAGTGCCTGGACTCCAGGCTATTGATGGGATTGCCTTTTTCTTGTAAACTGGTGGAGACTTATCAGTTTGACCATTTGTTTTTTTTGGCCTTTCCACTCCTGGGAGTGTCCACGGAGTACCATATATGTCCTTCCCGGTGGTGGAGGGGTGCTGTTAGCCTGCACTTAGCCCTCAGCTTGCCCCACGCTCCCTCATCACTATCAAACTAATACAGGGACTAAGAACATGACCATGCTAAGATCAAAGGCAGGGGAATGGGAGGGAGGAGCCAGTTCGGGAGGGGAGACAGGTCCAAATTAGAGTAGCAGGGACATATCCAAGAGGAGATGAACGGTGAGCACTGAGGGGCGAAAGCGTGAGTGAGAAGGCAGCACGGGCCTTCCTGGCACCGAGGGAACTGCTGTAGGAAAGAGGCTGTGCTTCGGAGTGAAAGAGCAAAGAGAGCCTACGGTGCCCAGGGCTGAACAAGGGAGCCCCGGTAAAGGGGTGCAAGAGGGGAAGGAGCAATAAAAAGAGGAAGACTTGCTGGCAAACGGAATGAATGCCGAGGGAGAGAGAGCGAGCAGTTGAGGTGGGAGAAATCGTGTGTGTGTGTGTGTGTGTGTGTGTGTGTGTGTGTGTGTAATGCACCAGAGAGGTCAAGAGATTGGAAACCAGGAAAGAATAACGGACTTAGCTAAAAAGAGGCCGTTGTTGACCTTTGAAGAGAACAGCGTCCTGGAGCCCTGGGGAAGGAAGCTGGATTGCCAACTATGCAGCAGAAGAGACTACGGACAGGGAGGGAGGTTAGGGAGGTCCAGGGACAAACAGCACTGCGGGTGGTGGGGGTGCGGGGTGACTGCCCAGGGACCCGCTGCAGGAAACAGGGAAGGAAGTGCTGAGGGGGCTCCCAGGAGGGCTGGGAGCACGAAGAATGAATCTGTTTTAGAAAGGACGGACGGTAAGACTCCCAGAGAGCCAGCAGGGAAGAGGCCCTGGAGACCTCTGGAACTGGAGTTGGGACAACTGGAGGAGCTTGAGCTGGTTAGGAAGTCAGTGAATGTGAGGGAGAAGGAGGGAGGAGGGAGCTCGGGGAAGGGAAGAGTCTACTGGAGAGATGGCGGGTTTACTAGAAGCCACTAAGAAGTCAGCGAGACATACCTAGCGGGAGTAACACCCTATGATGACAGGAGCGTGAGCATTCATGCAAACAAGGGGTTAGGGCTGTCTGGGGCAGTTTACGACCCTTGGTGTGACCTCAAGAAGCTCCTTCTGAGTCATTCTCTGTGACTGCACTGCCATTTCCAGTGTTCAGGACTCCATCCTGCAAGCCCAAGGCCATTCATATACTCCAGGGCCCGGAAGATTCCTACTGGGAAGATCTTTAGTACAAAATCGACTATTCTCCGCTCCAAGCAAACTGCCTAAGTGGTCTACAAAGACAACTGGCTAAAAGCTTTGAAGGAATATTTTGCTAAGCAAGATTAATCAGAGACCTCTTTGCATGGTAGGCCTGAAGAAAGAAATGAACAGTGGAGGTAAAATCAGGAGTCACTCTGCAGCTTTGGAGGCTGGCATTCACTTAACAGCTCAACAGTGTCCTCAGCTCACGGGCTTCTTCCGTCTGCTACGACACTCCTTATTCTTGTTGACTCAGCAACTCAAGATGGCTCCCATGGTTCCCAACCTCTCAGGAGCATTCAAAGACAGAAGGTAGTCAAGATAGAAGCCTTTGTTCTCCTGGGCTACTCTTACGGAGGGAAAAATGTATTTCCCAGTAGCCCTACAGAGGTGCCCTCAAATCTCACTGCCCTCAAATCATATGCCTGGCTGCTCATAGGTGTAAGGGAGGCTGACAGAAGTCCAGGTCAACAGTGAGTCATCCCACGGGGCTGGGTATATCCCCCAAACACAAGCAAGGGGAGAGGTGTAGGGCAGGCAACAGTGCCTGTCATGGTGAATCCAACCCACATATGTAAACATCTGGTCTTAAAAAAAATTTTTTTTAATGTTTATTCAAGAGAGAGACAGAGCAGAGTGTTGGCAGGGGAAGGGCAAAGAGAGACACACAGATTCCGAAGCAGGCTCCAGGCTCTGAGCTGTCAGCACAGAGCCTGATGCGGGGCTCAAACCCACCAACCGTGAGCTCATGACGTGAGCCTGAGTCGGACACTCAACTGACTGAGCCCCCCAGGTGCCCCAACATCTGGTCTTAAATCTGTATCACATTTTGTATAATGTTTTCTGGGTTTTTGGTTTTGTTTCTCTAACCTTTTAAATCTCTCACTACATGGACTCTATTTTCCTGTGTAGATGGGACAACGGTGCCTGTGAGTGTTTTTCCTAATAAATTATAAAGAACTATTTGTATTTTACCTTTATAAATATAAGTTTATATATTACACTTAATCCTGTTTCTTTAGGTAAGACTAACTGACTTCTTACTCTGAGTACTAGTGACATTAGCATATGCCCACTTCCTCTTTCTGCTCTTTTTAGTATTTATATTTTAAAACATACTTATTCTATACTTGATTTATCAGTTGTGCGGTTTTTAAAAAATTTTTTAGATGTTTACTTATTTTTGAGAGAGAGAGAGAGAGAGAGAGAGTCCAAACCGGGTAGGAGAAAGGGGAGAGGGAAACACAGAATCTGAAGCAGGCTCCAGGCTCTGAGCTGCCAGCGCAGAGTCCGAGGCAGGGCTCAAACTCATGAGCCATGAGATCATGACCTGAACCGAAGTCCACTGTTTAACCAACTAAGTGACCAAGGTGACCCTCTCAGTTGTGGGGTTTTTTGTTGTTGTTGTTGTTTATTTGAGAGAGCAAGAGTGAGCAGAGAGAGAGAGAGAGAGAGAGAGAGAGAGAATCTCAAGCAGGCTCCACGCTCAGCACAGAGCCCAACATGGGGCTTGATCCCAGGACCCCGGGATCATGATCTGAGCTGAAATCAAGAGTCGGACACTCAGCCAACTGAGCCACCGGGCCCCTGGATTTACCAGTTTTAAATGATCTGTTTTTATCACTATTAAGAATGACTGAATGAGCACAACTTAAATGACTTCCCTCTTTCTGTCACCTTTCCTCCCCCAACTGTTGTTCACTATGGACTTTGTCCGGTCGAATGGGAATTGGGATATAGACACTTGGGACTTCCAGTGATGTACAAGGGAGATTTTCTTGTAAGAAGATGGCTTTCCCTGTGATACAGAACTAGATATATGGCCCCGTCATGAATGAAGGACCAGCTTCTGGCCCAAAGTTATCCTGCTGAGATATACAAGTAACAATGGCATCTTGTAATCAAGACGTGCGTAGAACTAAATATTAAGGGAAGTCTAGTATACCAGAGTCTATGAGCTTTTCTTCAGCATCCATCAGAGGACTTGATCTGTGAGAATGTGCAGTTTCCTTCAGGTCTGCGTTTTTATTTAAAAAAATTTTTTTTAACTTTTATTTATTTTTGAGAGACAGAGTACAACTTGGAGAGGGGCAGAGAGAGAGGGAGACACAGAATCTGAAGCAGGCTCCAGGCTCTGAGCCATCAGCACAGAACCAGACACGGGGCTCAGATCCACAAACTGTGAGATCATGACCTGAGCCGAAGTCGAATGCTTAACCAAATGAGCCACCCACGTGCCCCAGGTGTGCATTTTTAAACACGGACTTTCTTCCGGATGTCGCTAGTAGTTTTGGACATAAGGCTGTCCGACCGAGAGAGCTTTGTAAAATGGGGCAACCCCCTTTGCCCTAAGATTAGATCTTGGGTTGGGTGTCACCTTGCTGGTTCCTGCGGCTCCTGCAGCGAACTCTGACCTTCTGGACTCTGCCTAGACCACTCGTACCTCCAGTCTCCTGTTCCCCAGCTGACTTCTTAAAATGCGACCTCCTTTCTATCAGATCCCCAGGACCTGCCTCGCCTCTTTGGCTGTGTATTAGCTCCTCTGGTACTTAACATCTTACCTTCCTGAGTGTTAGTGTCCGCCAGACTCTCCTGGTCAGCTACATTCTGAGTCCTTTCCTCACGACACCAGCTCTGCTCCACTGCTGCTCAAATCCCACAGCGGCACTTGGCTGGAAAGCCAAAAAATGAGAACGGTTTTCTGGAAACCAAGAGGGAGTGTGTGTATGAGGGAAGTTGTCTACAGCAGGTTGACAAGCTTTTTCTTGAAAGGCTCGTATAGTAAACATTTTAGACTCTGCAAGCCATACAGTCTCTGTCACAACTCCTCAGCCCTGCCTTTGTAGGAGGAACACAGTCATGGTTTTATGGTAAATTCCTGTAAGATCTTAATTACAGATGCTGAAGTTGAATTCCATTTCAGGTATCACGAAAGATTCTCCTTTTGGTCTTTTTTAACTTCAATTCTTTAAAAATGTAAAACCCAGGGTGCCTGGGTGGCTCAGTTGGTTAAGCATTCAACTCTGGATTTTGGCTCAGGTCATGATCTCACGGTTCGTGAGTTGGAGCCCTGCATCGGGCCCTGTGCTGACAGCTGTGAGCCTGCTTGGGATTCTCTCTCTGCTCCTCCTGTGCTCTCTCTCAAAATAAATAAATACACTTAAAAAAATAAAATCGTAAAAACCATTCTTAATTCATGGGCTATTAAAAAAAAAAAAAGACAACAGGCCAAATGCGGCCCATGGACCGTCGTTTGCACCTGTCTGGTCTGTAAGCCTGAATGTCAAACACTGAGGTGGGACTGAGGAGAAGCCTAATAGACACAGGTTCTTTAGTTCTGTTCATTTAAGGAGAAGGCATGTGTATCCTTAATGAGCTCTGCAGAATTATTTATCCAAAGAGCCCTATATCTCATTGGGATCGGACCATTGCTGTAGGTTCAGGAATATATAAATACCAGAAAATGGAAAAAGAAGGAACAGTTAGCCATCTGATCCCTGCAGTTCTTTGTTTTTCTTTCCAAATTAACCAGAAATGTGGGAGAAACTGGCAGATAACAGCTTTCTTTTGTCCAAATGGCCTCATCTAATATATTTTAGCCTCAAGAAAAGAGTATTCCTGGGTGTCCTAAGTCCCCAAAATAGTAGAGAAGTGTTCTTGGTCTCATTGTGCTTCATTAGTTGTTAGTTTAGAATCGACAACCTGAGCTGAGGGTTTTAACATGGAATTTTCTTGAAAAATGTCACGTTTTTAATTTACGAGCTTTATTCATGTATACTTTTCATGATTATAGTAATCGCCGGGGTAATACTGAGCAGATCATTATCCATACATCCATTGTTATACTCAACATCATGTTAGGCTCTTAAAAAAAATAAATTTGTTTTAGGAAACTTTCACATTCCCAAAACGTCACGAAGAGAACACAGAGAGTTGCCACATCATTCTCACCCAGTTTCCCCAGCGTCAACGTTGTCCGTCACCGCAGCCCAGCGGCCACGCTAAAAAGTCGACACCGGTACGTTACCATTAATTAAACTCTAGGCGTCTTTCAGACTGCACCCGTGCTAGACTCCTGATGATGGAATCTGAGTAAATTACTACAACTGTGCTACCATTTTATAATAAAAGATTAATGATTAGTCTTTCGTTAGAATAAAAGTATGTTATATAATCATAGGATGTACATATCTTTTTACCTATTCTTTCCTCTTGTTTTAATTCATACGAAAGCAGCACTGTCAAGGGGAAGAGGGGAAAGGAAAAAAAGACACAGAGAGGGAGAGAGATAAAACATAAGAGACTCTCAAAGACTAAGAACAAACTGAGGGTGAGGGGAGTGAGGGAGGGGGAGAAGGGGTGACGGGCATTAAAGAGGGCACGTGTTGGGATGAACACTGGGTGTTATATGTAAACCAATTTGAAAATAAAACTATTAAAAAAAAAGAAAGAAAGAAGCACTGTCAGGAGCGCCTGGATGACTCAGTCGGTTAAGCGTCTGACTTCAGCTCAGGTCATGATCTCACAGTTGGTGAGTTTGAGCCCCGTGTCGGGCTCTGTGCTGACAGCTCACAGCCTGGAGCCTGCTTCAGATTCTGTGTCTCCCTCATTCTCTGTCCCTCCCCCACTCATGCTCTGTCTCTCTCTCTCTGCCCCACCCCCACTCACACTTCTCTCTCTCTCTCTCTCTCAAAAATAAACACTTAAAAAAAAAAAAGAAAGAAGCACTGTCAATATTACTTTCTTATTAGAGTCCCGGATGGGATCCTTTAGCTAGATATTTGAGAGTATTCAATATGTAATACGGAATAGAAAATAAAAAGCCAACAAGACCAAAACCAATTTGACTTCCTATTAACATCAGCTGTTTTACTTCTGTTAAATCAGTAGCTGCTGCAGTTTAACCATATTTGGGAAATAACAGAAAATTAAAAAGGAAACTATCTTGCTTTAAGCTAGTTCCTTTTCTTTAAACTTTTCATTCCAATAATAAACGCATGCTGCTCTTTAGGACCCTCTTACACGCTGGCTTATTTTCTGCACCGCCGCCCACTAAAGGACTCGGGGCTCCTTCCGTGTCCTTACCTGACGCACCAGCACTGCACACCGACCGCTCTTCTTCCCTCCTAGCCCCAAGGGCCACGTCCCCTCAGCCCGGGCTCCGCTCGCAGCATGACTGACAGTGCGGCTCCTGGGCAGCCAGGACTCCCGAAGGGAGCACGCACCTCTCATTCAGGTACTACAGGCGGGTAGCCGAACGAGCTTTTCCCTTTCCTCTTTCGATGCTAGAGGGTTAGGTGCAGTTTTCCAGGCCCTGGGAAGCCTGGAGACCAGAAATCAATGCGTACTGTGTGTATTTAACCCGTTAACGGGTGTGTAATCGTCAACTTGTGAATTACCTGTGAGGATGGGGGAGTCAGAACTTTATGAGGGATGAGGGACATCCCACAACTTTACAATTGAGAAAGATGACCTGTATTTTTTAAATGTTTATTATTTTTTTTAATTTATTTTTTTTTAATGTTTATTTATCCTTGAGACACAGAGAGACAGAGCATGAGTTGAGGAGGGGCAGAGAGAGAGGGAGACACAGAATCTGAAGCAGGCTCAGGCTCTGAGCTGTCAGCACAGAGCCCGACACGGGGCTCGAACTCACAGACCGTGAGATCATGACCTGAGCCACCCAGGCGCCCCAACGTTTATTTTTGAGAGACAGAGAGACACAGCGTGAGCAGGGGAAGGGCAGAGAAAGAGGCAGACATAGAATACGAAGTAGGCTCCAGGCTCTGAGACATCAGCACAGAGCCTGACGCGGGGCTCAAACCCACAGACCGTGAGATCATGACCTGAGCCGAAGTTGGCCGCTCAACCGACTGAGCCACCCAGGCGCCCCTAAAATGTTTATTTTTGAGAGATAAGAGCACAAGCCGGGGAGGGGCAGAGAGCAAGGGGAACAGAGGACGGGAACCTGGCTCAGCGCTGTCAGTGCAGAGCCCCGTGCGGGGCTTGAACTCGCTACCTGGGCCAAAGTCAGATGCTCAACTGACTGGGCCACCCAGGCGCCCCGGAAAGATGACATTTATTCTGCTTTAATCTCCACCAACTCTGTTCCCTGCCTGCCTTCCTCTGAACAGCTTCAGGGTGTAGTTTATAGTAAACACGCAAAGGCCAGAAGACTCACAGCCGGGAAGATCCAAAGGAAGGAGCAGGAAGTAGTTCATGAAGCAGACACTCTCATGGGCTCTCCCACACCAAGCAATCTCTCTCCATCTTCTGATGACTGGTAGGCCTTTAATGAGGGACACAACGTTCTGGTTCTTAATTTGACATAAAGGATGGAGCTGAACCGTTTAGAATGCCCACCTTCAAGGGCCAGGCAGAAAGGGGAGCTGCTGGGGGGTTCTGAGCAGGGACCCCAAAAAATTCTGGAGGAGGAGGAGGAAGCAACAGAAGGAGCCAAAGGGTCAGGAACGCTCTCCAGTTGTTGACTCTAGGTAGCGGGCCCACAGGCTTTCACAGTATTATTGGGTCGATCTGCACATATATACGAAATTTTTCAAAATAAAAAAAGATGTGAGAAATCTGCATATATGTTTGAGATTTTTCTTTTAAAAATATTGGGGGATATCCAAATATGACGTGAACATAAAATCAGAATGGAAACATTATGATCAGGGGCACCTGCCTGGCTGAGTCAGAGAGTCTTGAGCTCGGGGTCGTGAGTTCGAGCCCTACATGGGGTGTAGAGCTTACTTAAATAAATGAAATTTAAAAGTCATGCTTACATGTTCATCGTCACACCTAAGGCAATGCAGATCATGGAGAGGTATGGCCCTACCGAACTGTTCCGCTTGAATTTTTTTTCCCCAGTTACTTTGGCGCTCATTTAAGCCGAGAGAAAAAGGTCATAATGTTTTCATGCAACGCATACTCGGTGCTTTAAATAACAACCATGACGAATAGCAGAAAGAATTAGAGAATGCTGCACTTGTAGTCCATTCGAAACACCAACGTTTGGGTAGTACATAGTTAAAGAAATATCTGAGATGCTTTTTGAAATACTGTAGTAGCTGGTACGTAGAGACAGGCCTTCAGAGGACACAGGAATGCAGACTAGGAAAGAGAACTATCAGGCCGGAACTCCTCAATGTTATACAGCTTCGACACAGTACTTTGACTTAAAGCCAGGAGTGAAAGTTAAGACTCTCCCCTATTTTGGGGCGCCTGGGTGGCTCAGTTGATTAAGTGTCCGACTTCGGCTCAGGTCATGATCTCGCGGTTCGTGGGTTCCAGCCCCGCATCGGGCTGTGTGCTGACAGCTCAGAGCCTGGAGCCTCCTTCAGATTCTGTGTCTCCCTGTCTCTCTTTCCCTCCCCTGTTCATGCTCTGCCTCTCTCTGTCTCTCAATAATAAATTAAAATATTAAAAAAAAAAAAGACTCTCCCCTATTTCTGGTGAACTGCATGTAACGTGAATGACACTGCCCTCTGGATCTTACCTGGGAATAGCCTAATTTTTTTTTTTAGCCTTTCTAATTATTTCTCTAAAAGAAGGCAGGTTTGCCACTTTTATACACATGCCATCAATGTTAATATTTCTTGGGATTGCAGGACGATTCATATCCTTCACGGCTGATACAGCGCGGGCCGGGGCTCCTGCGAGGCGCCTCCTCAGGGCTTTCTTCGGGGATTTTTGTGCATCAGCGTATGTAACAATCTCATTCATGTCGGTCTCCAATACCGTTCCTCCCCCATCCCTGTTTCTGCAAGAATATTGTTGACCTTGTCTACTGGGAGAATTAAATCCGGTTCAGACACTTTCAAAACTACTTGTCTAATGTTTCCAATACCTGAGTTACATTTAAAATGCTAACTGCACTCTCTGAAGAATCCACACGGAAGACAACATAAAAGGCTGTGTGTAATGTCCGTATGTCAATTTGTTGTCAGATGCTCCAATTAATAATCCTCCTTCTAGGAGACTGCACACATTTTCATCTTTCTTACGTAGCAAACGGAAAGTCTCCCTGATGGTTTGCGGTTCTGGGTCTTCACCGTAGGGCAGGTGGAACACGGAGAGCTACTGCTTCCTGTCTGGAAGATGAGGAGCGCCCCGGTCCTGGCTGTGCTGGGCGGGACTGACCTGGCGGACGGACGATGGGGGCCAGGCTGGGGCAGGCGGGAGGGCTCCCCCGTGCTTCTTGCTAGCCATCCTTTGCTTACTTAAACTTTGTAGTTGTCTTTTTGTTCGTTGTTGCCATTGGTTTTGTTTGTATATTCATTCTGGAAATTTTCAAGTGAGCACAGCCGTGGAGATAGTGAGTGGGCACAGGAAAGGCCTTGCGTGCGATGAAGCGCCACCTCCCTACCACTCTCCCACTTCCAACAATTACCAACGTTTCCCAGCCTTGTTCCGTGTATTCCCCACACTCTTGTTCCTTCTCCTTCTGAAGTATTTCAGTTTATTTTTTATTTTTGAGAGAGAGAGTGTGCACACACATGCACGAGTCGGGTAGGGACAGATAGAGAAGGAGATAGAAGATCCAAAGCAGGCTCTGTGCTGACAGGAGAGAGCATTCTTCTGGAATATTTTAAAGTAAATCTAGAGAGACATGTATCTCGTAAGTATAGAGATACTCTTTAAAGATAAGAGCTTTGTCTCTTTTGTAACCTGCCAACAGTCTCATCATCACACTAACAAGATTTAGCGTGATTCCTTAATAGCTTGCATTTTGGCGTAAAGTATTAAGTTTCCATTAATTCTTCATTTTTGTTGAATTTTCTTATTTTAAGTTTATTTATTTTTGAGAGAGAGCGCACATGCATGTGGAGGAGGGGCGGAGAGAGAGGGAGAGAGAGAGTCCCAATCAGGCTCATGTGGGCCTTGAACCCATGAACCGTGAGATCATGACCTGAGCCAAGATCAAGGGTTGGATGCTTAATTGACTGAGCCGCCCAGGCACCCCAAATTTTCTTATAGTCTTAATTGGCCTTCTAAAGATTAATACAATATTGAAGAAATAAGTATCTATATTTACTATGGACTGAATGTTTGCATCCCCTCAAAATTCGTATGTTGAAACATACTTCCAAAGTGGTAGTATTTGGAGGGGAGACCTTCGGAGGTGATTAGGTTATGAGGTAGAGCCCCTATAAATGGGATTAGTGCACTTGAGAAAGGATCGCAGACAGCCTGGCTGGCTCAGCTGGTACAGCACGTGACTCTTTCTTAGGGTCATGACTTGGGGCCCCACATTGCTCATAGAACTTACTTTTTTAAAATATATGTATACTTTTTTTGGTAAAGTTTATTTAAGTAATGTCTACACCCATGTGGGACCTGAACTCACGACCCTGCGATCAAGGGTCACATGCTCTTCTGACTGAGCCGGCCAGGCATCCCAGCTTATTTAAAAAATAAATAAAAAATAAAAACCACAAAACCACAGGGGCATGTGGGCGGCTCAGTCGGTTAAGCATCGGATTCTGGATCTCGGCTCAGGTCATGATCTTGAGGTTTGTGAGTTCGAGCCCACATTGAGCTCTGTGCTGACAATGTGGAGCCTGCTTGGGATTCTCTCTCCCTTCTCTCTCTGCCCTTATCCCATTCATGCTCTCTCTGTCAAAATTAGTGAATAAACTTAAAAACAAACAAACAAACAAACAAAAAAACCCAGAAAAAAACCCACAAAGGGCTCCAGAGAACTCCCCTGCCCCTTCTACCATGTGAGGACGCGCATGAATTAGGAAGCAGATTCTCCCCAGAGGCCGACCTCGCCTGCCCCTTGATCGTGGGCTTCCACCCTCCAGGTCTGTGAGAAATCAATTTCTACTCCTTCTAAGCCACCCAGTCCATTTTGCTATAGCAGTCTAAAGTATAGTAAGACAATACTTATGTAAAGGCCAGCTGGTAGAGCCTGTGACTCCTGATCTCAAGGTCCTGAGTTCAAGCCCCACGTTGGGTGTAGACATTACTTAAAAAAATAAAATCTTAAAAGGAAAAAAAAGAAATGGGTGCTAGGGTGGCTCAGTCAGTTAAGTGTCTGACTTCGTCTTGGCTCATGATCTTGGTTTGAGTTTGAGCCCCGAGCCGGGCTCTGTGCTGGCAGCTCGGAGCCTGATCCTGCTTGGGATTCTGTGTCTCCCTCTCTCTGCCCCACCCCCACTTGCACTCTGTCTCTGTCTCTCAAAAATGAACTAACGTTAAAAAAATTTTTTTTTCTTTTTTAATTTAAAAAATAAAAAGAAAGAAAGAAGGGTACCTGGGTGTCTCGGTCAGTGAAGTGTCTGACTTTGGCTCAGGTCGTTATCTTGGGGTTCATGAGTTCAAGCCCCGCGTCAGGCTCTGTGTTTCCTTCCCGCTTGCACTCCATCTCTCTCTGTCTCTCAAAAATGAATAAATGTTAAAAAAAAAAAAAGAAAGAAATGGAAGTTCAACAGTAAACGTTACCTGTGATAAAAGATGAATAACAGCACCGGTGCGCAGAGAAGATAAACAAGGTAGGGGACAATTTTAGGTAAAACCTCAAAACCGGTTTGACACGACAGTATTGCCAAACAAGTATTGTCAGAGCTTAGCGGCGGGCATGGAAACTGGTTAGCGTGACACCGCCAGACAGCAAGCTAACGGGGTTTACTGAAGGAAGTCTGACGAGAGGATTATTTATAGACGTGCCCAGCGTTGAGGGGGCCTACACGGGTTGGTGAAGCGTCTGGGGACAAGCAGCCACAGGAAGTGGCAC
Organism: Paguma larvata; assembly: GCA_030068075.1. NCBI lineage: Eukaryota > Metazoa > Chordata > Mammalia > Carnivora > Viverridae > Paguma > Paguma larvata. Next base: position 23,455,044 of record CM057829.1, read on the forward strand.
CACTGGGCGCATCCAGTGGGGGGAGGGGGCTCTCACTGAACCGTGGAGGGAGTGGGTGCGGAGGAGGGCAGAGCTGCCCAAGTGGCTTCTGGAAAAGGAATGGAGCCACTGCCACCCAGAGGCCCGGGGCTCCCCCCTGCTGCCCCATCTTGCTGCCTGTGCTCTCACAGGGAAGCTGGCTGGCTGTGGGTGGGGAAGATGGGATCTGACACAGTTTTATAGAGGTCGGCCTCCGAGGGCACAGAGTGCAGAAAGGTAGTGTCCGCTTACCTAGACGGGCAAACACGACTCCCCAACACACAGACAGGCTGACCCTGTCTACCCGCTTCAGATGAACACCTCAGGATCTAGCAATCTGACCCCCAAGAATTCACCTACAGAAAAACTCAAATGTACATAAAGTTGGATAATAAAAAACAGGAGTATTTTGTATCCGTTGAGAGCTTACTTATTAGGTATGAGGGTCCAAGCAAGACATTTTCCATTTAATCCCCTCACAAGAATCCCTCTGAGTTCGGCGTGTGAGTACTGCCATTTGACACTTAGGGAAATTAACGCTAAGACAGGACCACAGAGTTAGTAAGTGACAGTACTGGACCCGGACGCAGTCACTCTGACTGCAGTGTCGGGGCTATAAGGTATCTGAGGCAGCACTGCCTGTAAGAACAAAGGACTGAACACGACCGACATGACGGACGAGGTAGATAGATTACGGTACTTCTACACGGTGAAATCTATGCAGCTTAGAGAAGAATGGGGCCGGGGCGCCTGGGTCAGTTAAGCATCCAACTTCGGCTCAGGTCACGATCTCACGGTTTGTGAGTTTGAGTCGCACATCGGGCTCTGCACTTTTAGGGCAGAGCCTCCTTGGGATTCTCCGGCTCCATCTCTCTCTGCCCCACCCCTGCTGCCCCCCATCGAAAATAAATAAACATTTTTTAAAAAAGTATTTCTTAAAAAAAAAAAGAATGGAGTAGATCTACATGCACTGATATGGAAAGATCTCCAAGATACACAGTATGTGGGTGGAAACAGAAGTACAGAACGCTGTGTACAGAAAATGAAAGGTACACAAGAAACTGAACAATGGTTATCTCCGGGAGAAGAACTGTAATCAAGGGAGAATTTTTCAGTGCAGACCTTTCAGTTCTGCTTTAATATTTTAATACATGTGTAATTTTCCAATAAACATACATGATAAAAAGTCACACATATACACATGCCCGGAACTGAACAAGAATAGGTAATAGTTATAGAGCACTGATCTAAACGTCTGTTAAGTACGATCTCTGAATATTCAAAAGAACTCTATTAAGTGAGTAGTACTATTACTCTCATTTTTTATAGAATATAATTCTTTTTCGAGATTTTTAAGTAATCCCACCCAACATGGGACTTGAACAACCCTGAGATCAAGAGTTATATGCACCAGTGACTCAGCCAGCCAGGTGCCGTAACAAAAATTTTTTTTTTTTTTTTTTTTTTTTAATTCATTGAGAGAGAGCATGTGAGCAGGGGAGGGGCAGAGGGAGAGAGAGGGAGAGAATCCCAAGCAGGCTCCATGCTCAGTATTAGAGCCCGACTTGGGGCTTGGTCTCGTGACCCGGGATCATGACCTAAGCCAAAATCAAGAGTCTGACACTTAACCAACTGAGCCGCCCAGGCACCCCCCAAAATCTTTTTTTTAACCCAAAAACATCTCTTTACGTGTATTCTGGTTAAAAATGTCAACCTGCTGGTTTGGAATGGAGAGTCCAGCCTGCATAGCTGTGACCCTGTAGTGAAGGCACTATGTCTCCCTTCTAGTTTTTGGAGAATCTTTAAACCTGATCAGCACACCTCTGTGCCAACACATAGCTTACCGACAACGCTCCTATACGGGGCAGCGACGGGCAGACCTTCGTGAGACGCGCCCTGGACTCTGACACATTAATTCATCAGCACAGTGTGCACAGTGTGGATTCACCTGTCACCATTTCTTCATCTTGTGCCCAAGTTTGAGTCCACTGATTTACCACTCTTGCCGCACCCCCGTCACCACCCCCTTCTGCGAAGAGAGTCTGGATTGAAAGGACTTGTTTAGAGAGGGCGTGTGGGCTTCTATCACGCTCTCATTCTTACACCGACTCTAGTGCTGTTTGCTCACAATTTTACCAACAATTTAAATTTCAAAGTTACTGGTCCCTGTTTTGAGAATTAAACTTTTTCTTTTTTCAAAAGTTGAGATTTTCTTTTCTTTGCCCAGCTGTTTGGTTTCTCCTGTGTCCTATGATTTCTCAAAGACTAGTTACAAAGACTCAGAGAAAATCCCAACTCCTACACTGTCCTATTTTGTATAGTTCTGGACCCTTGAATCCACCTTAAACACCTGCATCATTATCTGACTCTCTTAGACACTTTTTCCCTGTGTTTAAACTTCTCATATTACCATAACCATTGCTTTACAAGAGGGAGGTGAAGAAAAATAATCGGCTATTTTCCTTGCTTATTGGGAATCTCTTGGCATTTATGCTAATTCCATCAAACAGCCGAGAATACTCCTCTGTTTCTTTTTAAATCCAGCTATACTTTTTTTTTTTAATTTTTTTTTAATGTTTATTTTATTTTTGAGAGACATAGAGACAGAGTATGAGCAGGGGAGGGGCAGAGAGAGGGAGACACAGAATCGGAAGCAGGCTCCAGGCTGTGAGCCGTCAGCACAGAGCCCGACCCGGGGCTCGAACTCACAGACCGTGAGATCATGACCTGAGCCGAAGTCGGCCGCTCAACCAACTGAGCCGCCCAGGCGCCCCCCCAACTATACCTTTACCAGCCCCTTCCCTCCCAGGGTGGGGCGGGGTGGGCGGGGAGCCGGAGAGAGTCTGCCTTTAGTCCCCTCCATCCAGTCGCCTTCCTAGGACATCCGGGGCAGTGACTGGGGTGTCTGGCTGTGGCGAGGTCACCACAGGGCACCCTTCCGCTTCCCCTGGCTTATCTGCTGCCCTCTAGGCCGGCCAGATGCTTGCTGTTTTTCCCTTCCCTGTTAACGTTTGAAACCCTCGGCATTCTCAGTCCCTGTGTGGCAGAACCATTTGGGTCCTGGGCCTCAGCTGTACCAGAGAGCTACAGAGGCGGTCACAGGAACCCACGGAAACCCGACGGGGAACCTGCCGGCGAGTCCCCGACCCGGGGCGTTTGACATGTCGCCCTGTGAGAGCCTTGAAGGGGGCAGGCCCACTTGGGCTGAGGCAGGGAGGGCCCGGCCGTCCTCCGCCTCCTCCAGAACCCACCTGTGCGCGTGCACCTCCCTGAATGGTTTGCTCAGAGCGGCCCTGAACTTGGGTTTTATCCTGCTCTTAGCGTCTTGAAATTATTACCAACTTTTTTTTTTTCTAGCAGCACGGAGACGCTCACCTTCATCCTGCACAGAGCACCCCCCGCCGCCCCCCCCCCCCCCCCCCCCCCAGGGTTCTGTAGCCCGCAGTGACCCAGCTGAGCGCACTCAATCCCACCGCCTCTTCTCTCCGGGCCTTCGGCTTCTAAGGGGAGGAGAGAACTCTGCGTGTTCTAGATTTCCGAGCACTGTGTGTAGGTTTGGGCTAATACTGCCTTGTTCTGAGGGAGGTGCTCCCGCCTTCACCTTTTGTGTAAACCATTTAAAATCCTGAACTCCTGGGAACGCCCTGTTCCCCTTTCCATTATCACAGACCTGCGCAGTTTTGCCTGGGGCTGGTGTTTCCCATTTTCTTACACGCTTTGGAGTCTTCCATCCAAAATAAACAGAGTTGGGGATGTATTTTGCTTCTTTTTATTGAAGTCCTTTTTCAGTCCATTTTCCACAAATCTATTTCTCATCTAGCCCATAAAGCCCCCACACGGAAAAAGCTGCATTGGCAAACCTGTAACGCAGGGCAGGCCCTGTAACTTCCCCGACTTCCGCTTTCGACTGAGGGCAGCGGCCGCCCAGCAGCCGTACCCCCTGTTCACCCACCACAACATTCTTGTCTCTTTCATTCACTCTCGTAGGAACAAAGTGATTCTTGCATGCACCCGTTTCAAAATCGCTTATCAAGTCTTTTGCAAGAAAGTTGCCTTTCTTGGGATGGTAGAAAGTCACTTCGCTCTGTCCCTGATGGACTGGTTCCCCGTGATTTCTCTTCAGTTTAAGAACGGGTCAACTATCTAGAGTAAAGGTCAGGAAAACAGGTCTTCAGGCCGAATTTGGCCCCTGGCCTGTTTTTGTCCTGCTTGAGAACTGAGAATGGTTTCTATTGTTTTAAGTGTGGTCAAAACAAACAGTATGCAGTAAAGAAAGCCTAAGATATTTATTATCTGGCCCCTTCCAGAAGGAAGTTTCCCAACCCCGCATATAGAGAACAGTTAACAGTCTGCCTGCCGCTCCACTGAAGTCAGAAAGAGCTACTCTAAGCTTTGGCAAAAGCGGCCTCCAACCTCCGGTGGGTCCTGATTCCTGCTTCCTTTCTGTTCTGTTCCTCCTGCACGGCAGCAGTTTCGAACTGAATCCACTGTGCCTAAGAGCATTCCACTGGGCCATCCGCTCTCGGCCCACAGACCCTGGTGAGGAGAGTAATCCCCAACACAAGCTTTCTACGTAAAACATTTGGGGTTTGTGCTATTTGCCAGACACCAGCCCTGGTACCTGGGGCAGGGGTGCAAGGCGGCCAGGGTAGGGGAGAGTCTCCCCTCAGAGGAGGGGACAGGGACCCTCTTCCCAGTGGGGATGCCTATTCTGGGAAGATGGGCAGACACACCCGTCAGGCACTGTCTCCCAGTGCCCACAAATGCTTGGGTGTGCTTAGAAGAGCCTCAAAAACTCAGGTCGTTTGGGACACCTGGCTGTCTCAGTTGGTGGGACACGGGACTCTTGATCTCAGGGTTGTGAGTTCAAGCCCCGTGTTGGAGGGTAGAGAGGACCTAAAATAAAAACTCAGGTTACCCATTCAATTCTCAGAGGCCTTTTGGAAGCCCTGGGACCCAGAGTGACTGGTCAGCCGCGGAGGGGGGGCTCCTACACTATTTCTGGGCCCCGCGCCTCCATGCAATGTAACTCCACGAGTGTCTCTTTCTTGCAACATACGGGAGCCTTAATAAATGCACCACCCACCACAGCCGCGACCCTGCCTCAGGTCTCCCTATCTCACGGCGGGCTTGCTCACCCACCCCTGCCCCGGCAGCGAGCCTGCCTTTGCTAAGCCTCATTTTGGCCTTTCCTTCTGCCACCCAGAGCATGTCTTCGCGGCCGACCTGGGAGGACGTGGTGGGGCAGCCCACCCAGGCACAGGCACCAGGACCCTGTGCACAGCGATCTAAAAACACACTGTGCAGGGCGCCTGGGTGGCTCAGTCGGGCGAGCATCTGACTCTAGATTTCAGCTCAGGTCGTGATCACAGGGTCGTGAGATTGAGCCCTGTGTCTGGCTCTGCGCAGGGGCATGGAGACCGCTGGGATTCTTGCTCTCGCTCTCTCTCTTTCTAACCCCTCTTCCCTGCTCTCTCTCTAAAATAAAAGATAATAACAAAAAATAAATGAAAACAAACTACATAGTTGGTCTTCTGTCTCCATGGGCTGAAAATTCCAAACAATGTCAGATAAGGTACTCCTTCCTGAAAACGGTCTTTTGCTGGCCAGTTCCAAACACCCGCAGCAGTTATGCTTGGGCTTTCCTAACATACGCTTAAACTTGAAATGCGCACTCCGTACTGTTCCTTTAATAAACATTACACTTGGGGCGCCTGGGGGGCTCAGTCGGTTAAGCGTCTGACTTCGGCTCAGGTCATGATCTCACGGTTCATGAGTTCAAGCCCCACGTCGGGCTCTGTGCTGACAGCTCAGAGCCTGGAGCCTGCTTCACGCTCTGTGTCTCCCTCTCTCTCTGCCCCTCCCCCACTCATGCTCTGTCTCTCTCTGTCTCAAAAATAAATAAACATTAAAAAAAATTACAAAAAAAAAATAAACATTATACTCTACACGAGGTTCAGAGACCTCCCAGGTGTAGCGCTGGCATCCCGCACACCCAGCCTCAGCACTTGCACGGTGGCTTGGAGAGTATGTGTTCCGTGGAATCACTATAGTTCATTCTGGATACAGTTCCCGTCTCCATCCCCGGGGGTACTACATTTTTGCTTTTAAACACGAGCTTGAGGGGCGCCTGGGGGGCTCAGTCGGTTGAGCACCGGACATAGGCTCAGGTCATGATCTCAAGGTTCTTGGGGCTCTTTGCTGACAGCTCAGAGCCTGGAGCCTGCTTCCGATTCTGTGTCTCGCTCTCTCTCTCTGCCCCTCCCCCGCTAGTTTTCTCTCTCTCTCTCTCTCTCTCTCAAAATAAACAAACATTAAACACAAATTAAAAAAAAATGACAGCACAGTGATTATAAATATAGGCGGAGAAACAGAACTTGAGTTACTTCCATTCTGTCATTATATTTTGTGACCTCCACCCTGGAATTTTTATGTGTTTAAAATTCAAAACTTGTCAAACAGAGCGAATGGAGAATGGATATGTTTGTTTGGTAAGTACAAACTTTAGTTCATACTTGAAACATTTTACTGAATTTGGGTAAAATCTTTAAGTGCTGACATTTCCTCTTTTTTAACTGTTTAAGACTGGACAATGACTCAAGAACACACCCAATCAGCAGTGCAATTTAGTAATTTTCCCTAAATTGTATCTTTTGCATTCAATACGGAAGTATGAATGCATTACTGGCCCCCTTTTTTGTTCTCTAATTTTTTTTTTAATCAGAAAAAAATTTTTTTTACTCACATATGTCCAAAGTTCAAAACAGAAAACTTTCACTTTCTGCATTTACTTTCTGGTCATTTTACTATTTGCTTCATTGCATGATTCCTGAAAATAACGTTTGCTAAAAATGATCCAGTCTAAACGAACTGGTACATCCAGACCGTGGAGTATTACTCAGGACTGGGAAGAGACGAGTCATAGAGAGACATGCGGTGAACCTTAAAGGCACATTAGTGAAAGGAGCTAGTCTGAAAAGGTTGCACACTGTTTGAATCCAGCCGTACGATGCGGCGAAGCTGGAGAAGGGAAACCGTGGGGACGGCAAACTGTGCAGGCGGCAGTGGTTACTGGGGCGCCTCGGTCAGTTAAGCACCGACTCTTGATTTTGGCTCGGGCCATGCATGATCTCAGGGCTCGTGAGATCGAGCCCCGAGTCAGGCTCTGTGCCGACGGTGCAGGGCCTGCTTGGGATTCTCTCTCCCTCACTCTCTGTCCCTCCCCCAATCAAGCGCGTGCTCTCTCTCTCTCAAAATAAATAAATAAACTTAAAAAAGGATCAGTGGTGGCCAGGGGGTGTGGAAAGGGCGGGTGAGCAGGTGGAACACAGAGGTTTTCGGGTAGCAAGAATGTGCTGTGTGATAGATGCACACATGGCCAGCACAGGTGGCGCAAACCCTGAGGTAAACAAACTTCCGCAGCTGGGGGATAAAGATGTATCGAAGTAGACTCAGGAATTGTAACATATGTACCACTCTTTCTGCTGCTAACCCAAAATTGCTCTAAAAAAGGTCATAAAAGAATCCCCTCTGGGTGTCTAAGGAGCTCAGTACGGGGGGTGGGAGGGAGGGGGGCACCCCTCCTCCAGATCACAGTGTTAGTTCCATGCTCTCCGCCTCCCAGCAGCCCACCGGCTTCACAGCCTGTTCTTCCGGTGCCTCCCCGTCTCCTGGCTCCTCTCTGGGGCATTTAAACCCACCCTGTCTTGCACGCCCTGCCGGATCCCCTTGGTTTTCTGTGCTTGCTGGCTTGACAGGCTCACTTGCTAGACCAGCCTCAACCCACCGTGGCGTGACGGCTGCACCCGCCGGTCACGGAATCTCTTACCCACTCTAACGGCAACTTCTCATCGATCAATTAATGGTCACTCTGGAGTATTTCTTATTTTTTCAAGTATTTCATTTCATTTATTTTTTAAGTAATATCTACACCCAAAGTGAGGCTCGAATCCACAACCCCGAGATCAAGAGTTGCACACTCCACCACCTGAGCCAGCCGGGCGCCCCAACTGTTTCTTAAATCACTTGAGTTTTGACAATGAATCAATGCTTAGCTCTTCAAGTACGCGCCTCCAAGATGCCACCCTCGCCTGGTTCCTCCTGCCTCTTGGGCTGCTGCTTCCCAGCCTTCCTTGCTACTCTCTTTTCTCTGCCTGTCTCTTTTGTATCAGAGGTCCTCAGCTTTAGATCCTGAGTCCTCTTATCTCCAGCTCCACAGTGTCCCCGAGTGATCTCACTCACCGTCAGAGTGGGGACACCTAGATCAAAGCAGTGGAGAGGTCTAAGGCCACACTGTGTGACAGCATTAGAGTGAGGGCCGTGTTTAATCCAAGTCGACGATGAGCTAGACACCGTGTTGGGGATATAGATGAGAATCAGAGGCTTTCTCTCCCCCTCCAACTTTGGCAACCTACAGAGCCCTCCCCTTCTCCCACCCTGCCTGTCTAGCTTCGACTCGTCTGCAGGGCTCAGCTTAAAGTGTCACTTCATCTGGGAGTCTTCCCTGACTCCTCTTAAGACTGGCTGGGCTCCTGCTGTCCTGTGCGCCTCGCAGCACCCTCAACCTATTCCCTCTAACGGTTACCTGTCTAATTCTTCCCCATGGATGCCTCCCTTTCTTACGGTTGTAAGATCTCTCCTCTGCTTGAGCTGAGAAGAGCAGAACTAGGAGCCCGCCAGCTCTCCTATTTTGCCAGGGAAATGGACGCTAACCGCATAGAGGGCAGCGGGGCTGTGTCTGCGGGCACCGTCACACCCCCGACACCCAGTGCAACAGCTGGTAGACGGTCATCACCCAGAAACTGTTTGCTCTTCGAAGAATGAACGGAAAAATGAATGAGGGAACCACCTGACTTTCTGCTAAATGTTGGAACAGAACTTTGAGAAATGTCTTATTTCTTGGGCAGAAAAACGATGATAGGGCAGAAGGGCTATTCCGGAGGTCCCTACCGATCCCGTGATTCTGAATTTGGAAACAGGATCTATTTTTCTTTGTTACTAAAATTCCGAAGAATGTTACTTTGCAGAGATATTAATGAAAGTACAGTTTGCTCAAAAGGTGAGAGAAAATCAATATAGTATATAGCTTGTCAGATGCGCGCGGCTTTCAAATTCAAGTTCTGTTTTTACTTAGACAGTACTGCCGCCTAGTGGATGATAAAACATCCTTCTCAGAACTGTGTGCCACGAATACTTGGCAAACTACTGAGAATAACGTTATTGACATTCTGAAACTGAATCGAAACAGGCGGTTTCAGGAAGAACTCTGCTGGCCTGGTACTTACTGGAACCCAGGAGATCTGACTGACTGCTTCTCAGCAAGTCGATGGAAATTTCTAATAAGGAAAGTTTTCCAAGACTTCTTTGAAACTTTTTGCCCTTAGAATGCATTCCACTAAGAGTGTACAGAATACTCCATTCAAGATGTATTAGACTTAATTCTTTTCTCTATGTGGTTACATTACCAACTTAATACACGGTTAGGATTGCTTTAGGGTTTGCTTTTGTTCCTGCATTTTCATTTAATTTTTCCTAACATTATTATAAAATTTTCAAACAGTAAAGGCTGTTTTACAGGGAACCTCTGTACGCCCACTACCCAAATTCTACCATCAGCCTTTAACTATATTTGCTTTACCATATCCATCTAAATATCCCCGTATCCGTGCATTATTTTGTTTTTGAAGCATTTCAGAATAAACTCTAAATACTTCAAAATCCGTATCATCAATAGAGTTTTTCTTCATTGCATTTGTGAAACACTCACATAGTTCAAAAGTAAAACAGTATTCGCTCAAAAGCCTCACTCCTATCCCATTCCCCACTCCCATTAAGTAATCATTTTCCATTTTCAGTACTTTCTGATAGAGCCTGTTTCTTTTTTATGAAAATATAAGTACAGACATAGATTCTCATTGCTGTCTTCACTAAAGGCAGAATGCTATACTCTCTCATTCTACTCTTTCAATTTAATGATATATCCTGGGAATTCTCTATTTCAAATCCTTTTTTTGTTTGTTTAAGTTTTTAAATTTGTTTTGAGAAAGATAGAGAACACAAGCGGGGGAGAGGTGGGGAGAGAAAGAATCCCAAGTAGGCTCCGCACAGTCAGCACAAAGCCCAATGTGGGGCTCGGACCCACAAACTGTGAGATCGTCATCTGAGCCGAAACCAAAAGTCAGATGCTTAACCAACTGAGCCACCCAGGCGCCCTGGAATTCTCCATTTCAGAGATCTCCCTAATTCTTTGTGGCTTCATAGGACTACACTGTACATAGATTACCTGTAATTTATTCTACCCGCCTACTATGGATATGTAATTTAGCTTGTTTCCAATATCTTGGCATTATAAACAATGCTGTAGTAAAAAGCCCCGAGCATGTGTTGTTTCAAATTTACGGAGGCATACCTTCAGAGCAAATCCCCAGGAGGGGAATTACTAGGTCCAAGGTCAACATGCACACAGACCCTGTAGAAACGCATCAGCCCGTACAGCCAGCCTCCCGGGGCTTTGACGTTCTGCACTCCTGTCAGCCATGTGTGAGCACCCGTCTCCTCCAGCCTCACCTATGGAATGTTTTATTAGTATTCTGTTGTCACACTCTTAACAGCTTAAGAGCGAAAACATTTACTGTCTCATAGTTTCTGCATGTCGGCAGTGCGCGAGCCGGGCGCTGTGCTCAGGGTCTGTTTGCGAGGCTGCAAATGGGGTGCTGGTCAGCCTGTGCTCTCATCCGGAGGCTCAACTGGGGAAGGCTCTGATCTGAACTCATCAGCCTGTTGGCAGAATTCATTTCTCTGGAGCTGGAAAACTCGTGCTGGCTTGCTTCTTCAAGGCCAAGAGGAGAAGGTCTCTGCCGTCAGGAAAGGTCTAAGCCCTCTGTTGAAGCGCACACTTCTGGTAAGTCAGGGCCACCAGGATAATCTCCCTTTTGATTAATTTAAAACCAACTGCCTGGGACCTTAACTGCATTCAGAAAATCCAACTGCCTTTCTTCATATGCTGTAACCTCTTCCAGGGCACAGCTCCAGAGATCAGACATTAGTGGGAGAGGGTCTTACAGTTCTGCTTACCACAAGTACACTTGTTGAGCTGTTAGCTCCTCAGTGCTCTAATTTGCATGTCTCTTATTATAAATGGAGTTGAGTGTTGCTTCATACATTTAAGAACTGGTTGTATATCTTCTTCCTTGAACTCTCTGTTCCTGTCTTTTGCCCATTTTCCCATTGAGTTGGTGGTTTTCTTCCCTTTGGTGTTTTTAGAGCTCTTTATAAAAATAGGGAAATGAGGTCTTTATCTGTGAAATAGATTACATACATTTTCTCTTAGCTTGTCATTTGTCCTCCGTCTCTGCTTATGGAAATCATCTGATTTTTAAGATGTTAGATAATACATTTGGTTTCGGCTCAGTTTTTTAAGACAATGTGCAGACCACTACTATGTAGGCTAAACAAGACACACCCGGGGCGCCTGGGGGGCTCAGTCGGTTCAGCGGCCGACTTCAGCTCAGTTCATGATCTCACGGTCTGTGAGTTCAAGCCCCGTGTCGGGCACTGTGCTGACAGCTCAGAGCCTGGAGCCTGCTTCAGATTCTGTATCTCCCTCTCTCTCTGCCCTTCCCCTGCTCATAGTCTGTCTCTATCTCTCAAAAATAAATAAACGTTAAAAAAAAAAAAGCAACAACAATAAAAAACATACCTAACGGCCCCCATACAGCCAGCAGGCCACCATCCACATCGTCCTCTCTTAATTCTGCTCCGAGTGTCCCCTAAGAAAGCTGACTGTATAGACACATATGTATTACACTTACATACCATTTTCAACATCGCTGGAGTGGTGAATTGTGGGCCCCCGTTGGTAATACATTACACCATCTCACAGCTCTTAGCTGTGCTTACACTTTTACTACATCGAATGGTTTGTCAAAAAATGGTGTAAAAGTTCATGGTTGTCAAGGTTTTTATGGCCAAATATTTTCTAATATTTCTACCTCCTCACTCTTCAGTTAATCCCTTTTAAGTTACTATTTTTAAAAAAATTTATTATTTAAAGTTCCAAACGCATAAAAAAACAGAGGGGACAGAAGAACAAATTCTCATGTATTCATATATGCTGACCTTGGCAGTTACCAACACAAGGCCAATATTGTTTTATTTATACCAGTGGCTCTCAACTATGGGTGATTTTCCCACAGGGATATTTGTCAATGTCTGTGGGTTTTTTGGTAAGATTTTTTATTTTTAAGGAACATCCACACCCACTGTGGGGCTTGAACTCACAACCCTGAGACTGAGTCACATGCTCCACCGACTGAGCCAGCGAGGTGCCCCTCAGCGTCTGCACTTGTGTTCCTTACACCAGAGGCAGCTCGTAGGTGGAGGCCAGGGAGGCTGCAGAGGACAGCCCCCCCCCGCCCCGACAAAGGGTTATCTGGCCCCAAATGTCGGTAGCATCCACATTAAGAAAGCCTGATTTAGGGGCTCAGTCGGTTAGGCATGTGACTTCAGCTCAGGTCATGATCTCACAGCTCTGAGTTCGAGCCCCGCGTCGGGCTCTGTGCTGACAGCTGAGAGCCTGGAGCCTGCTTCAGATTCTGTCTCCCTCTCTCTGCCCCTCCCCCGCTCATGCTCGCTCGCTCTCTCTCTCTCTCTCTCTCTCTCTCTCAGAAATAAATGTTAGGGGCACCTGGGTGGCTCAGTTGGTTAAGTGTCTGACTTCAGCTCAGATCATGATCTCATACTCTGTGAGTTCAAGCCCCATGTCAGGCTCTGTGCTGACAGCTCAGAGCCTGGAGCCTGCTTCGGATTCTGTGTCTCCCTCTCTCTCTGCCCCTCCCCTGCTTATGCTTTGTCTCTCCTGCTCTCAAAAATAAATAAAAAAAAAATTAAACCAAAAAAATTTAAAAAAAAAAGGAGCCTGACGTATACCTTTACGTCTCCTTCCGACATTGATTATGTCAAAGCAAATATCAGATAGACCATTAATCTATAAATACTATTTACAGACCAAAACCATTATGATAAAAACCATAATACTATTATACTAGTATCTTAACATCATAAAATACACAGCTTTCAGATTTCTCTTAGTTTTTAAAAAAATTTTTAAGTTTATTTATTTTGAGACAGAGAGTGAGCACACACAAGTCAGGGAGGGACAGAGAGAAGGAGGGACAGAATCCCCAGCAGGCTCCACACCATCAGCGCAGGGCTCGAACTCACGAACTGTGAGGACAGGACCTGAGCTGAGATCAAGAGTCAGAAGCTCACCCGACTGAACCACCCAGGCGCCCCCACCCTTGTTATTTTTTTTAAGTTTATTTTTTGAGAGCGAGAATGAGTGGGGGAGGGGTAGGCCTTATTATTTTTTATGGTTGACTAATTCAAACAAGATCCGTAAGTTGCCTTTGTTAATATCTTTTCTTACACTCTGCACATTCTTTTTTTTTTTTTTTTTTATCTTTTCAATTAGTTGTCGGAAAAAAAACAGGTGACTTGTCCTGTAGTATTTCCTATACTTTGGATTTATTTCGCCGATGGCATCCTCGTGGTGTTTAACATATTTCTCTGTCCCCAGTAATTCTTTAAAATAGATTTCCAACGCAAATTCAATTTGGGGGCGAGAGTACCTCATAGGCGGTACATTTATCTTTAAAGAGATTTCCAGGAAAAAGCCAGTGAATCTGTTTCTAGATAGAATCCTGGCGGTGAAGAAAACAAATTCTGACCTCTTGACATCCTCCTACTAGAAAATTCAGGAGTGGAGAGAGTCCAGAGTTCATTCTCTCCGCAGTCTTCTCAGACGGCAGCCGCACCTAGGATGACGGGGCTCCTAGGGGCTCACCCCAGCCTGGGGGGTCCCACGGCATGTCCCGTCTTGCAGCCTAAGTGAGATAACTTGGGACTAAGACAGAGGACTTCTTTTTTTTTTAATGTTGTATTTTATTTTATTTATTTTGAGAGCGAGCACGCACGCGTGTGCACGAGTGGGGAGGGGCAGAGAGAGACAGAGAGAGAGAGGATCCCAAGCAGGCTCTGCAGCTGTCAGACCAGACCTGACCTCAGATCATGACCTGAGCCAAAACCAAGGGCTGGACACTTAACCTTGAGCCGCCCAGGCGTTCCAAGATTGGGACCTCTAACTTCCGGACAGCCTCTGAGCAATCTGGACCTGGTCTCTTGGGTATGAGATACGTGATAAACTCCGCTCTAGGGACACTGGAAGGACAATCTGATTAAAACAAGCTATTTGGGGGCACTGGGGTGGCTCAGTCGCTTGAGCATCCGGCTTCAGCTTAGGTTATGACCTCGCAGTTCCTGAGTTGGAGCCCTGTATCAGGCTCTTTGCTGACAGTGAAGACACAGTGTTTTATAAAATATTTTACAGACACAATTGTTAAGATAGGATTAAAATTATATGCCTTTAAAAATAAAATAAGATACAATATGAAAATAAGATAAGATAAAAATAAATAAATAAAATAAAAATAAAATGGCTTTAAGGACACCTTCCTTGGCTCCAGGAGCTGAGGCATCTTCGCTGACTTTCCTCAGGCTCTGGGCCGCCGGATGTTTTCCTTAGCCGAGCGCCGCTTCCTCTCTGGTGTGTTACTCGCTGCAGCACAGGCACAGGGTGGCTGACAAGGGGCTCTAACCTTCTACGAAGGAGGGGGTTCTGTCTGTAATCTCAGCACCCCGGCGATCTCTCCTGGGGTCCTGCCTGCATTACCTCAGCTTTTTTTTTTTTTTCTAGCTTTATTGCAATATAGTTTACATTCAGAATTCACCTATTTTCAGTGTGCGGTTTACGAATTTTGGTTAATTATATACAGTCTTGTAACCACCACCAGAAGCAAGATCTAGAACATGTTCTTGACCCTGGAAAAGCCTCCTTGGTCTCCACTACTCTTGAGAGCTTGCGTTTTCCACTCTCAGTACTCGGCTCGCGTTCTGTGCCGGTCACCGGGGCACCGAGTCTCATTTTCCTCAGAAGCATCTCTGTTTTCGCCCTACTTCGCAGACAAGGAGTCGCGGGCAGGCTCAGTGCTCGGTGACTAAGGAACCTTTCCCCGGCTCAGTCACAAGGTCCACTCTAAGCTCTTTCATGCCATTTCACCTCCGACCTGTAAGCGTGGTGATCTTTAGAGATCTTGTTAGACTTCTGAATACCTGAAGAGGCCATCACAGGGACACAGAGACGGTCGCTGGAGCTGCATGACATTAGCGGCAGGATCTTGGAGACACAGTCTCCCCAGAGTCATCCCCATGGTTTCTTCCCTTCCCATCCCACGGACTTCCCCCTTTTTCTTAAGTTACCCAGTTTATGTCTGTGCTGCGCAACCTGAGACATTCTGCTAAACGGAAACTTATAATAACAGATATCATTTCTCCCTGGAGGCGGATTAGAAGTGTTCTCTTACTGGCTGCTGGAAACCTCTTCCCAAGAGCTACTGAGACTGGAAGATGTAACGTGGCTAGCTGACCAAGCTTCTTCCTGGAGTGGGAGCCCGCGTGCGCAGAAGAAGGTCCTTCCCTTGTCTGAACCCAAGTCTGGTCACTTTCCTTTCACCTAATCTTTTTTATTTTTTAATTAATTAATTAATTAGTTTCTAGAGAGAGGAGACAGCATGTGAGGCAGGGAGAAGGGCAGAGAGAGGGGGAGAAAGAGAATCCCAGCCAGGCTCCACGCTCAGCACAGAGCCAACATGGGGCTTGATCCCACAACTCTGGGATCATGACCGGAGCCAAAATCAGACGTCAGACACTCAGCCAACTGAGCCACTCAGGCACCCCTGTCAGCTAGTCTTAAACTTTTCCTCTATCTCAAGATTTTTTTTTTTTTTTTATATCTGCTAATATTTTCATTCATCTTTCATGATCCTCCCACTGTTTCCTAATGTCCACGAATAAAATCCTGTATCTTCTGTATTATTTCTACATTTACCAAAAGTTTTCTGACAAATTTGCTACTGGAATGCACGTTGTGTGCTCATAAACTTATTACCACAGAGGGCAGAGCATCCGGAGACTGGTGATGTACAGCATCAAAAGCTTAAATTCTGGGCCTCATGCATCAGAACTCATTCAAAAATTATTCTTTTTGGGGCCCCTGACTGGCTCAGTCAGGAGGGCTTGGGACTCTTGATCTCAGGGTCATGAGTTTGAGCCCCACGTTGGGTACAGAGATTTAAAAAAAAATAAATAAATACACTTTAAAAACGTATTATTTTCATTAAGAACAAGATGAAGAGATTTTCTTTTTTTTTTTTTTTAGATGAGCAGATTTTTGAAGAAAAGGTTTTTCTCCTTGAGTGACCTTTTGAATTTTTTTTTTTTAAGTAACTCTATTCCCAACATGGGGCTCGAAGTCACGACCCTGAGATCAAGAGTCACTTTTGAAATGCAAGAACTGCTTAGCTCTGCTCCTAATACAATAAAGCCGAAATGAAATGACGGCGAGGAGGGGTCGCGCAAGCGGCAGGACGGCTTAGGTGCTCGCTCTGAGCAGCCCTGGAGCCTGAGCCGGCTGCTCCCACCTGAGGCGAGGCACCAGCGGCTGAGGAGGGTGGAAGGGGACAGCTGAAAAGCTTTCAGTTATGGTTTGAATTGTGTCCTCCTTCCTTCCTCCCCAAATCCACAGGCTGAAGTCCTAACTCCCTGTACCTCACAATGTGGCCTTATTTGAAAACAGGGTCTTTACAGACGCAATCAGGTTAAAACTATAGGGTGGGGGCGTCTGGGTGGCTCAGCAGGCTGAGTGTCCGACTTCAGCCTGCGGTGGGCCCATGGGCTCGACCTCCATGTCGGGCTCTGTGCTGACAGCTCAGAGCCTGGAAATTGCTTCAGATTCTGTGTTTCCGTCTCTCTCTCCCCCACCCCCACTTACACTCGTGTCTCTTTCTCAAAATTAAATAAACATTTTAAAAAATAAAAAAAAATTAAATGATAGGGTGGAACTGGTCTTTTTTTTTTAATGCTTTTTAATTTATTTTTGAGAGAGAGAGAGAGACAGAGTGTGAGCAGGGGAGGGGTAGAGAGAGACGGAAACACAGAATCTGAAGCGGGCTCCAGGCTCTGAGCTGTCAGCAGAGAGCCCGACGCGGGGCTCGAACTCAGGAACCACAAGATCATGACCTGAGCGGAGGTCAGCTGATTAACCGACTGAGCCACCGAGGCGCCCCAGGGTGGAACTAGTCTTATTCAGTTTGGGCTGTTAGGGCAAAATACCACAGACTGGGTGAGTTGAACAGTAAGCATTATTCCTCACAGAGGCCGGAAGCACGGATTAAGGTGCCCGCAGATTACATCCGGTGAGGGCTTGCTCCCCGGTACTTCTTCGCCAACTTCTCACTATTGTGTCCTCATAAGGCAGAAGGACTGAGGGAGCGCCCTGGGGTCTCTTTCCTGGGGCACTAATCCCAAAGGTCCCCACCTCTAAATACTATCACGTAGGGGGTCAGGTTTCAAAATTCTGGAGGGACACAAACATTTAGTCTGTAGAGGAGGAGGAGGAGGAGGAGTAAGAGGAGGAGGAGGGGGAGGAGGGTGAGGGCAAGGAGGGGGAGGGGGAGAGGGAGAGAAGATGGCCATCTCCAGGCCACGAGGACAGGCTTGG
The DNA here is from genome assembly GCA_030068075.1 of Paguma larvata. NCBI lineage: Eukaryota > Metazoa > Chordata > Mammalia > Carnivora > Viverridae > Paguma > Paguma larvata. Next base: position 23,472,676 of record CM057829.1, read on the forward strand.
GGAAGGCCCCCCTGCGCCACGCTCACAGGAAGCCGGTGTGTGCCATCAGCGAACCGCTGAGATCCTTCCTCTAAACGTGACGCTGAACACTTGGTTCCCATGAAACCATAAGACCCAGGACTACTTTGCTCTCTCGCTCACGGGAGCTGCCCCTGCGAGCCCTCGGCTGGGCAGGGGCGGCAGCGCACTTCGGGGCCTTCCCCTCCCGCGGGAGTCCAAGCACGCCCTCGGGCACCGTCCAGGCGCGCTTCCTTTCCCACTAGGACGGCTAATTTCAGGTCAGCCTGGCGGGGCCAGGGGTGCCCAGACGTTTGGTCAAACATTATTCCGGGTGTTTCTGTGAGGGTGTTTCGGGATGAGATTGACATTTAAATAAGTAAACCGAGCAAAGCAAACTGTCTTCTGTAACAGCGAGTGGGCTTCGCCATCAGGTGAAAGCCTGATCCCGCCCCCCCATCCTCCCCCCAGAAGAGAAAATTCTCTCGCCGATGGCCTTTCAACTGAGACAGGGGTGCTTCCTGGCTTCACAGCAGGTTCGGGCCTTCAGATCCAAACTGGGACGCGGCCTCTGCAGATTTCGGACACGCCAGCTGACACAGTCACGTGGCAGATGCCTTCCATCTTGTCTGCCCTATTGGTTTCATTTCTCTTGGACAAATATCTAAACACCTGTCCTCCCTTACGTAGCCAGCCATTCCTTCTCATCTTATAAACTGACTCGACAAGTTAACTCTTGTACAATTAGCACTGGGAATTTTGTGAAAACTTTCTCCATGCCCAGATCCTTTCAGAAATGGTCTGGGTTTGAAAAATAACATATAGGCGTGCCTGGGTGGCTCAGTCAGTTAAGCATCCAACTTCAGCTCAGGTCATGATCTCACCACTGGTGAGTTCGAGCCCTGCATCGGGCTCTGTGCTGTCAGCACAGAGCCTGGAGCCTGCTTCAGATTCTGTCTTCCTGTCTCTCTGCCCCTCCCCTGCTCACACTTTGTCCCTTTCTCTCAAAAAGAAATAAACGTTAAAAAAAAAAAAACTGAAAAAATAAAAATTAAAAAATAAAAAATAAGATATAAATAAGTATCAGAGGACAGACAACTTAAGAAGAAAATTTTTGCTTGGAATGCTCTTGTTTTGAAAAAGGAACAGTGACCACCCACTGTAAAATTTCAGCAGTTTCTTTATACACGTGACAACCAGCAGACCCTGGTATGCCTTCTGTAAAGAATGAACTTTCAGGACCAATACTCCCTGTTCTGAAAAGTGAGAATTAAAACATTCCTTCGGGGCGCCTAGTTGGCTCAGTCGGTTAAGCGTCCACGTTTGGCTCAAGTCATGATCTTGGGGTTAGTGGGTTCAAGCCTCGCATTGGGCTCTGTGCTGACAGCTCAGAGCCTGGGGCCTGCTTTGGATTCTGTGCCTCCCTCTCTCTCTGCGCCTCCCCTTCTCACACAGTCTGTCTGTCTGTCTCTCTCAAATAAACAAACATTAAAAAAAATGTAAAAACATTCCTTCGAAATACAAACACACTGAGGCCGGCCGGCTGGCTCAGCAGGAAGAACATGCAATCATGATCTCGGGGTCCTGCGTCTGAGCCCCACACTGGGTGCAGAGGTTACGGAAATAAAATGAACTTTATAAATAAAATACACTTTAAGAAAAAAATACAAACACAATGAGAAGAGAAATTACATATAATGGCTCAACTGCAAGGTTTATGTTCATCGTGGATTGTATTCACTGTGCGTTTTATTTTTCTTTTCCTTGGTACCTTCTAACCGCCTGTTTACTGCCTTTTATGTTAAAGCTGATTTATCATCATTAACATTAGTATGTGTCTCATATCATCGATTATTAAAATGTTACCTTAAGCATAAAAATCCTAGGGCGCACGGCTGGCTCACTCGGTAGAACGGGCTACTCTTGCTCCCAAGGTCAGGAATTCAAGCCCCACGCTGGACGGAGAGCCTATTTAGAAAAGTAAAAAAATAATAAAATAAAAACCTTAATTCTGGTGCATCGTTTGAATCTGGACTTTTTTCCTGCTCTCATTGTTTTTCAACTTTGTGCGAGTCTCAGGTAACCTAAAATGTAAATTCAACTTCTATTTGAATATAATTCAGCGCTTTTTGAAGAGAATGTAATGAATTTGTTACTCCAGGGCAGTCTTCAGAACCGTAGAGAGATCACGCAACAGGCAATTTCTGAACTCTGGCTAAAAACCTTGGGCGCCCGGGTGGCTCAGTTGGTTAGGCACCTGACTCTTGGTTTCAGCTCGGGGTGCGATCTCACTGGTGGCGACTTCGAGCCCTGCATCAGGCTCTGCGGGCTCTGCGGGTTCTGGGCTGGCAGCACGGAGCCTGCCTGGGATTCTGTGTCTCTCCTCTCTCTCTCTGCCCCTCCCCCACCCATGCTGTCTCTGTCTCTCTCAAAATAAAAATAAACTTAAAAAAATGGGAATTTAGCTTAGCCTTAATAAATGGTAAGTTGTAAAAAGGTACATGCCGTCTCATTGGGCCTCTTGATATTTTTTTTTTTTGGCATTTTATTTTGAGAGAGAGAGAGAGAGACACAGAGCATGAGAAGGGGAAGGGCAGAGAGAGAGGGAGACACAGAATCTGAAGCAGGCTCCAGGCTCTGAGCTGTCGGCAGAGAGCCCAACGTGGGGCTCGAACTCACAAACTGGGAGATCATGACCTGAGCCGAAGTCGGACGCTCAACCGACTGAGCGACCCAGGCGCCCTGGGCCTCTTGATATTAATTAGCATTTTAATTTATCATTATTCCATGTTAAATGACTTGGTTTTGTTTTTCTATTACAGTACATTACTGGGTTTCTTTCCTTCCTTCTCTTTTCACGATCTGATTACAAATGTTCTTGGGCGAGACATAAACAAACCGCTCTACAATGCACAGCAATGGAGTCTGTGCTCAGCTGGAAGTGGTTAGGAGAAAGATTACGGAAAAATATCCACGATTTTGTCAAAAGCTGTACAGCATAACGTTGCAGTAAACCGAAGGATTATACAGGAGTCACTATGACTGCATAAACTTACTCCTATCAAAACCCAGGGTTTCCTTACTGCAGACAAAACTACGGTATATCTGGAAGCCTAGAGAAAAATTCTGATGAAATGGCAACCACTTGTAACTTCTTTCCAGGTCCCTACAAAATGTTTTCCCTATGAATGGGTTCCTCAAAAACAGCGTGAAAGCATACATTTTAGAGACAGTCCCAGTAGTCTGGGGGCTGGAGGATCGTCCGTCTCTGGAGAGAGGAGTATTTCCAGAACCTCTCTCTTTCTACATGTGGACTTCCGGTCAGAAGGTCTGAGGTCTCAGTGTGTCACTGCCTACGGGTCTGAGATCTTGGGCTGGTAGTTTAGCCTCTTGTGAAGAAGGGAGCGAAAAGCATCTACCTGACAGGGCTACTATGAGGGTTCAGTGGGATAGTGCGTGGGCCGGTATTTTAGAGGAGCCGCGGCTCACTGAAATCCAATGGGACGCAAATGTGAGCCGCATCTGTCATTACGTGGTTTTCCGGGAGCCATACTGTAACAAGTAAAAAGGAGGGGCATCTGGGTGGCTCGTGGTGGAGCATCCGACTTCAGCTCAGGTCATGATCTCAGGGTTCATGAGTTCGAGCCCCACATCGGGCTCCGTGCTGTCGGCACCCAGCCCGCTCTGGATCCTCTGCCTGCCTCCCCTCCCCCGCCCCACCCCGCTCCACGCACGGGCGCACTCTTCTTTCTCTCAAAAATGAACACTTTTAAAAAATTTAAAAAGTAGAAAGAAACCAGTGAAATGAATTTTAACAATATTTGCATTTAACTTAAGATATCCAAAGCACCATGTCAACGGGTCATCGATACAAAAAGTAACAGAAATGGTTTATATTCTTTAGCACTAAATCTTTGATCCCAACATATATTTGACATTATAGCGTATTTCCGTCAACACTAGCTACATTTCCAGTGCTCGATAATCATCATATGAGTAGTGGCCAGCCAGCTGGATAACACAGGTACGGATGGGAATTAGTCACATAAACTAGTCGATCATTTAGCAGGCAAAGCAGAAAGGATCTAACCTAAGCTGGTAGAATGGTTGTTTCAGACTCTGGGAACTTCACAATTTCTTCCTTAAGTAGGCACCATCTCCTTTGGAATATTGAACAAAAAAAAACAACAACAACAATGCTGAAACGTATAAAGTAAAAGTCCCCCTACACCATTTCGAAACTCAGCAATACTATTAGCAACTACAGATTACATTTAGGTAAGTGGGCTTCATGATACTTCTGGAAAATCACCAATTCTCTTACTGCTCCTTAGGTTTCTAACGACGGTGCGCTCTAGCTTCTTTCTACCTCTCTGGTCTGCTTACCATTTTCATGTGGAAGAGATTTCTTTTCCAGCTTTTTCGGTCTGTTAAGGAACGTTATGAACTTTGCTTTACACCCTACTTGGTACAGACTACTCGAATATAACTTTGTATATACTTTTGAATATATACCTACCCATTTTGCCTCTTTCCAGCGATCTCTTTTTATCACGTGGCTGAATGAAGAAACTGGAAGTCAGAACTACTATTTTAACTGGCTGGTGTTTCAGTCAAATGACACCAAGCTGGGGCACCTGGGTGGCTCGGTCCGTGAGCATTTGCCTGATTTCAGCTCAGGTCATGGTCTCCAGGTCATGCGGGAGTTTGAGCCCCGCATCAGGCCCTGAGCCTGCTTGCGATTCTTTCTCTCTCTAAATAAACAAACAAATAAAACAAAAATGACACCATACTTGTACTTGGTACTGGTCATCAGAATTCTCACTTTGGAAACTGATAGTTTTCCAATCAATGGACTGTTTTCTTTATGAATTTAGACTTTACGTATTTCTTCCAAACAAAGCCAGGATCATATGACTGTGCTTTGTACATCGTGAGCTGGGCCAAAAAGACATGGGTGAGGCGGGTGGGGGAACGCGGGGCACGCAGCTGAGAAAGCGCTTCCAGAAGGAGGCGCTGTGCGTGGCTGGTGATATTCCCTCTTCTGACAATGAGAATCCCTTGGAAAGTTAAATAGGAAACAAGAATCGCATTACGGTAGGTGCAAACAAGAGACAGGACTTGGAGAACCCAAGTGTGTCCACAGGCTGGCTCGGAGTTTTGCAGAATAACGAGAAAACAAAGCTAGAGGTGTTGCTAAGGTGTCCCTGCTCCTGAAAGCTGCAGTGTCGTGTTCCCCGCGCCCGGACCGGCCCCGGGAGGGTGAGGGGCTGCAGGTCCGCGGCCCCCATCGCACCGCGACACGGCACGCACAAAGCCGAAACACGGGAGCCCTTCCCACCATCAGGAGCCCAGGAACCACGGCTGTGCCGACAGGTGAGTCAAGCATCACCTATGTGAGGGCTTGTTCTCCCGGTGTTTTCCATCTACCGGGAGACCGCCTTCCCCCCCAGCAAAACGAAGCGAGCATTCCGCGCACAAGGGCATTCCGAGCGGAGGTCAGAGGGCAGCGCACTCGCGGAGGCAACAACCTTGGGACGTCCCCGCCCCAATCCACGCCACTCCCACCGCGCAGGCGCGGGAAGGGGCGGGGCCGGGGCGGGCGGAGGCGGGAGGCGATTCGCTGGATTCGTCTCGCGTCGGCGGGTCACGTGGCCGTCGCGCCGGCCAAACTGAGTTCGCCAGGTCTTCCAGCGGCGGGCGCCGGCCACTCCAGCGGCCGCGGACCCTGTGCGAGGTGCTTCTGCCACAGCTTCCCGCGTCCGCCACGAGGATTGGGCGCTCCCATCCGGTAACTGTGAGGGAGGTGGGTACGCGGGGAGCGCTCCCCGACGGCTGCCGGGCGGCGGCGGGGCTTAGGGTGGCTGCGCGCGGGGCGTTGGGGGGCCGCTGAGAGGGAGGCAGGGCCCGCGGGCGACGGGCTGCCCCATTGGCTGGGTCGGTTTTGGCGCGCTCCGCCGTCCGCGCTCGCTATTGGTTGGCGGGCGCGTCCCGGACGCGTGCGCCGCGGCGGGAAGCCCCGGGCCTGGCCGCCGAGTTGCGGGTTCCCGGCCTCGGGTGGGGCTCCCGGCCGCCGCGCGGTTGGGCAGCCGGTGCCGTGAGAGACCCGGTCTGCGAGTGCCCGGCTGTCGGGGCGAGGCGGAACCCCCACCCTCCGCGCGGCTCACTGGCCGGGATCCGAGGGGTCCGCCCGCAGCTCGGGCTCCTGGGGGGAGGTCGCTGGACCCTGCGATCCCGGGGTGGTGACCCAGGTGGCTCGGGTTCATCCAATCAGTGTTTCCCTTACCGGAGAGGTGAAGGCGCAGGGTGCTGACCACAGTATGGTAAACACACGAAAGGTTGCACTCGGGTTGGTGGCCCTCACCTGTTGTAATCCTCACTCTTACCGAGGCACATTTTACATCGCGGTGTAGGAGCCAGACAAGGACATTGGAAGTTTCACGAAGCAGTACTTACGACCTCACCCGCTAGGCACTCTGATACCTTCTCGTTTCCTCCATTCTGTTCTCAACAATGTTCGTGACCCAGTAAATGACTTAGGGATCCTGGGCCGCGACCCGTACTTGGAGAATAAACATCGATCCGGGTACTGGGTCCCCTCCCGCATCGGCTTAACCTGAAATCGGATAGAAAATAGGGTGCATCACATAGGGACTGGGCGTGTGCCAGGGTGTGTCAGTCAAGGTTCGGAAGCCACCGCGCTGAGTAAAGGCATACGCCACAAAGATCGGGGAGCTCTCTGGGCAGGCATAGACATGTCCAGGGCCTTCCAAGGTTGGCTTGGGAGCGAGGCCGGCCCCGCGGTCTGGTTAACCACATTGCATAATCCCTCTGTCTTCACCCGCTTCCTTCCCTCAGTTCCTGGTGATGGAACTCACCAGGTACTGGTGTACACAGGTAATCTCCTTTGAGGGGATGTTAAATCACTACTAACTAACTGCTGGTTACCAGAGCCAATTTTATCACAGCTTAAAGCTACCTTTAAACAACGAAGTTAGACTGCTCTTTTTTTTTTTTTTAAACTTTATTTATTTTGAGAGAGACCAGGAGACAGAACTAGCAGGGGAGGGGGAAAGAGAGAGCATCCCAAGCAGGCTCTGCCGTGGCAGCACAAAACCATGAGATCCCGACCTGAGTTGAAAGCAGGAGTTGGTTGCTTAACTCACGCAGCCACCCAAGCGCCCCTAGAACGCTGTTCTTAAGGATAGACCTGAGCATACCCAGGTATCTGCTGACCATTTCTCGAATCTTTTTGAACCTCATATAAAATCCAGGACAGGATAGTGTTTTGTAAAACTGTTTAGAATACATAATTTTCCTTTTGTAACGAGATGTCTCCAAACAGAATTATTTGTGTGTGTGTGTGTGTATAATACAGATATTAAGAGTCACTAACTTTAGTCATTTTGTCTTTGATAGGGCTGAGTCTGGGTACAGTGAGATAGATAGTTCCACCAGACTATCAGTAGACACCAGTAGCTTTTCCATGATCGTTAAGTATTTTCAACAACAAAAAAAATCTGAACTCCATCTTGGGGTCCAAACCATTTCTGTTTACGAATTACTAATCTCTTTTGCTTCACCAGGTATCATGAATCCCAACATGAAGCAGAAACATGAGGAAATCAAAGAGAACATAAAGGTATGTGATGGAATCACTTTTATTTGTAGAAAGCATGTGGTTAGGAGTAGTTTGTCATAATTTAAAAAAATATTTTTTAAGTTTATTTATCTTGAGAGAGACAGAGCGCGAGTAGGGGAGGGGCAGAGAGAAAGAGATTTTCCCAAGCAGGGTCAGCGCAGAGCCCGACATGGGACAGAACTGCGAAAACTCACAAAACCATGCGATCATGGCCGAGCCGGAATCAAGAGTTGGGGACGCTTAACACGCACTTCTAGTTTAACATAATTTAGCAAAATTTAACCTGGCTGTGGTTTCTATAAACTTTGAACTACCGAACTTTTAGCCAGAGGACAGGTAACGACAGAGAACCTTTTAAAAATTATAGTGGACAGTAAGTTTTATAATCCATGAACGTGCGAGGTCTTTCCACGTTCTTTATGTAGGTCATGTTTAAATTTCTTCCGATACTGTTTTGTCATTTTCAGAATATTGAGTTTTATACCTTTTTAATTTTTTTCCCTAAGTATTTTATTTTTAATGCTATTGTAGATACAATTGTTTCTTGCATTAAATTTTCTGCGGCTCATTGCTACCGTATAGAAAACAGGTGATTTTCATATTTTGAATTTGAACTTGTGTCCTGCAGCCTTACTGAAATTATTAGATCTAATAGTTTTTTAGTAGATTCTTTAGGATTTTCTGTAAATAAGATTGTCGTTGCTTTCTTTCCACTCCTACATTTTCTGAAATGATTTTTATTGAAATCCTTTGTGTCTTTGGAATTAGTGTCTTTGACCACAGAGATGCATCTTGCATTATATTATATCGCACGTGTTTGCAGAGTACGTTCTGCTCATTGCATCTAACTGCTTGTTTTGCTACACTTCACGAACCCCCGTGTAATAGAGTCACTGGAAATCTTATCCCAAATCTTTATTCTTACCACAATAGAACAGTTTAATTTTGAGTCCGTAATTTTGACTGACTTGCTTTTAAGGTTCTAAATGAATTCACAACTTGACTAGGTTCGGCTGCACCAGTTAGTTGCTGAGGGTTCCTGAGCATGAGACCGCATCTTCAGGAATCTGTCAGTCTGCAGATTCAAATTCATTAGGGCAAATAAAACCTTTCATACGTGATAGCAGATGCTTTCTGGTAGGTGGCTTACCTTGCCTTAGTCAGTATCCTTACCTTGTTTTCCTTAAATAATACTGTGGATTGATCATTTGTATGAAAATTTTCAAATACTCAGAGAGTCAATAGTATAATAGTCTCAGTTAACAGTTACCGGCGTATGGCCAGTCTGGTTTCATATGCATCTTCATTCACTCCTCCTAAGTCACCTAATTATTTTTAGGCAAATCCCAGATTTCAGCAGATCCTTCTATTTAAAGAAGAACCTAATGTTCACTGGCTAGAGTAAAACTAGCTCATATAGAAAGTAAAAGCACTAGAGTTCTGGTTGGTTCTGATTCAGCCTCCAAAACTGTGACCTTGGGTGAATTATTTAGCATCTCATCCTCAGTGTAAAACAAGACAGTTGGACTAAAACTAGATCTGTGAGGGGCGCCTGGGGGGCTCAGTCGGTTGAGCATCCGACTCTGGCTCAGGGGATGCTCTCACAGTTCGTGGGTTTGAGCCCCGCTTCGGGCTCTGTGCTGACAGCCTGGAGCCTGTGTCTCTGTCTCTGCTCCTCCCCTGCTCGCACTTTGTCCCTCTTTGTCTCTTAAAAAAATAAAACGTTAAAAAATTTTTTTTAAATAAAACTAGGTCTATAAGAGTGAATTATGGTTGCTCATGGATTCCCTACCAGTTGTCTGCAAAATCCCATGAGTAGTGCTCTCGTGTGCATTTTTTTTTTTTTTTTGAGAGAGGGAGACAAGGGTTTACAGAATCTCAGATTGTTTTATAAAAAGATTATGGCCCATTAATGTAGAAGGACATTTTGGCTCTAAAGAGTCTGTTATTCTAGTGAGCAGTCCGTATAAAGACAACAATTGCAATATTACATCTTTGGGGCTGGATGCTTACAGCCTACGTGGATAAAAGTTAATCTTGAGACTTGTCGTTTTTCTTCTGACAGTGATTTATCTGGCTGCTTCGGCCACTGTGAGCAGCAGGCGTTTAAATAAGTTAACACCTCCCATTCTTAAGGATCCAAAGTTAGGTTTCCTTCTGTTTGTCTGGAGGCTGGTGACTAATCTATAATCTAAATTACATCTGCGATGTTGGGGTAATGTTTGTTCTCAGAGTAGTTGGCACTTGTTCCTCGGGTAAATGGTGAGATAAAGGTCGGCGGTGGGAACCCTGCCGAGGGAACCGGGGGGGGGGGGGGGGGGGGGGGGGGGGGGCCCCTGCCGTGGGAACTGCGGCTGGCATCGGTAACTTTCCCACGCTGCTGCTGCTTCGGTGTCAGGTTTTTGCCGGCCCTTGCGTGAGTGCTCACCATTGTTTGCTGTCCCCTGGGGGCGGCATAACTGATGGATTTTGCAAAAACAGGGCTTTCAGATCAGGAAATCTATGGGAAGCTATTTACATGTTTAAAGGAAGGGTCTAGTTTTGTCAAAACCTTAGCGCGGGCGCTCTGTGGCGCCCCGTGCCCGGTGCCTCCGTGGCCGGTGCCTCCGGCGCTGCCGTTCTGGCGTCTCCTAGTGAGCAGGCCCGAAGCTCACCTGCTCCCGCAGTCTGCGCTCTAACAGGGGGTTCGGGTTCGTGTAGGGTACGTTCTGGAAAAATATTCCTGGGGCGCCCGGCAGCTCAGGTCCTGACCGCACGGCTCGTGAGCTCGAGCCCTGTTCTCAGTGCAGAGCCGGCTTCCGATCCTCTGCTCCCTCACTCTCTGCCCCTCCTCCACTCACGCTCTTTCAAAAACTAAACATTTGAAAACGGAAGATTCTATTCCTTTGGTAAAAACATACAATTGTGTTAGGGAATATTCACTATTTAACTGAAGTCTGAGATGAATCCTTTTGATTAGGGGAAGAAGTATTTTGCAGTGTAAATAATTAATCTTTTCCCCCAGTTTACCTCTTCTCTGGGTTTCTGCCATAAATGCTAAGATGTTTGGTAAATTTCTAGTTTCTGTGTGGCAGATCTTCTAAGAGGGAATACAGATACTCCTGTTGTACTGGAATTCATCACATATGCTTTCAAGTATTAGAGCTCGGAAATTTTGTTATATTTTGGTTATAACTGATATGATTAGTTGACAAAATGATTGTAATAACAGCATATATTAAAATGGAAGGAGGAAAGCTACTTGTGTCCAGTTTGGGTAATAGGAGCCATTCTTAAGGTTTTTCAAACTTTAATAGAATTTTAGGGAGATAACACGTTTGCTGGTTGAATAAACCGCTGTGTTGCTCATATGCAACATTATAAAATTATATAGCAGAACAGGGGTGCCCGGGGGGTACGGTCGGTCAAGCGTCTGACTTTGACTCAGGTCATGATCTCACGGTTCATGAGTTCGAGCCCCACATTGGGCTCTGTGCTGACAGCTCAGAGCCTGGAGCCTGCTTCAGATTCTATGTGTCTCTACCCCTACCCCCACTCACACACACACTCTCTCTCTCAAAAACAAGCAAACATTAAAAAAATAACAAAATTATAGGGCAGAACAAATACTAGTGTTCTTAGTGTTTCTTTTTTCCTAAATCATAGCAGGAATAAAAGATTAACAACCCATATAGCAACCCCATAACCAGATAATAAATTACGTTGTCTTCTAGAATAGTCCTGTCCCGAGGAGGACTCTGAAGATGATTCAGCCTTCTGCAGCCGGAGCTCTCGTCGGAAGAGAGAATGCGGTACGTGTTCCCGGGCTGGAAGGGGGCACTGAGGAGCCTGCCTTTGCCGAGATTCCCAAATCCTTGAGACCTGGAAGTGATTGCAGAGTGACAGCTGCATGTTCCTCGCAGCAGTGGTTTGTGTATCGACAGTTCAGTTTAGGAAGTCCAGCACTGGTGTGAATGCCTGCCGTAGGACTGGGACCGGGTAGCGAGTTCTGAATAGCCTGTAGGAGTAATGTTTGATGTTTTGGGAATAAAATGTTAGATTCAGGATAAATCGCTGATGAGGCCTTCTAGACTTTCGCAAGTTTGAAAACATTGCCTTTCTGTGGTACTCCATTATTTAAACAATAAACTTAATTCAGCTAAGCCTTAGACCCAAGCCTAATCTAGTTGCTGCAAATAAAATTTCTAAAATAACTATATATTTTTGTAGAGTTTTAAAATGTGTTATTTTTTAAAAGATCCAAAGATATCAAAAAGGTAATGAGGGAGCGCCTGGGTGTCTCAGTCAGTTAAGCATGTGACTTTGGCTCAAGTCATGACCTCAGGATTCATGAGTTCAAGCCCAGCGTCAGGCTCTGTGCTGATAGCTCAGAGCCTGGAGCCTGCTTCAGATTCTGTCTACCTCTCTCTCTGCCTCTCCCCTGCTCATGCTCTGTCTCTCTCAAAAATAAATAAACATTAAAAAAAAGATAGAGGCACCTGGGTGGCTCAGTTGGTTAAGCGGCCAACTTCGGCTCAGGTCATGATCTCACGGTCTGTGAGTTCGAGCCCCGCGTCAGGCTCTGTGCTGACGGCTCAGCCTGGAGCCTGCTTCAGATTCTGTATCTCCCTCTCTCTCTGCCCTCCCCCTGCTCACGCTCTGGCTCTATGTCTCTCAAAAATAAATAAACGTTAAAAAAAATTTTTTTTTTAAATTAAAAAAAAAGACGAGTGCCCTCTTTTTAAAACATCCAGGACAAAACCATCCCACTTTCTCATTCATTACATCAAAGTAAAGGAGACCGATGTATGTATTTTCATTCTAGTTGGTTAAAGGCTTATCCAAAAGGAAACCTTGGAACGACCCGTTAACATCTAAGCATGCCGGCCCCGGAGTCGTCGTCCCGGAACATAGTGGAAATAAAGACTTCAGTGGAGTTACTCAGGAAGCATACGATCTTATGATTGCAGGTAGGAAAATACGTGTAACTTTTATCTTAAGTTTCTTAAAGATAAATTTGTTATGTAGTTAAGAATTCTGCACACACCTCTTAATCTGGGGACACAATTAGATATTTTACTCAAATGTGGTAATTTAAAATTTCTTAATGGTTACGAATATACACACGCGCTGTGAGTTTGGGCAGGCCTTCCTGTTGGGGAAGCGCCAAGCATGGACGAAAGATTAAGAGGATGGTGGCTTGTTAAGGCTTATAAAACTTGGAAATCATCTTTTCAGGAGAACAGTGTCTAGAGAATGGATTTGAAGGAAGGGATTTCAGTGTGGCAGAGAACGAGGCGAGCCGCAGAAACCCGCGGAGAGCGGGAGCCGGTCGGGCCACTGGGGCAGCAGCGGAGGGCAGAAGGAAGCTAGCGACCCTTTATAGAGCTTGTGGAAGAATTTGTTTAGTGGAGAACACTCATGTTTTTTACAGCAGCACGTAACAGTCATGGTCTCCAAAGTCTATATGTAAAACCTGCATTTATTTTAGAAAATCCATCCTCTCAATATTGGAAAGAAGTGGCAGAGAAACGGAGGAAGGCTCTCTATGAAGCACTGAAGGAAAATGAGAAGGTATGTACCGAGTATAATTTGTGGCAGTTTTTAACAGGGTTAATTCCAGGGTTATTTTCCTTCTACTGCTTAACATGTTTGGTTAGAGCGACGTAAATTAGCTTTCATGTTGGCCCAGGAAGAGTTTAATTAGCAGGGAGCTCTGTCTGGGAATTGTGCGAAAGCAGCTTACCGGGCCTGAGAGCCGCAGGGGGCAGGGACTGCCGGAACCTTCGTGCAGCGTGGGTCTGTCGGGTGTATACTCGGAGGCCCGCCGGTCAGGGGCGACGTGTTCGGTACTGAACTCTGCTTCCGTCGTGCAGCTGCATAAAGAGATTGAGGAGAAGGACGGTGAGATCGCCCGCCTGCGAAAGGAAAACAGGGAGCTGGCGGAAGTGGCGGAGCACGTACAGTACATGGCAGAGGTCATAGAGGTGGGTGTTCCGACCTTGACCCGGTGCAGAATCGTCTGTTAGAATGCCAGGCAGTAGCGCGATCAGTACGGCTCGGACTCTGGAACCCGATTTCCTGGGTTTGCGTCTCAGCTCTCTGCCGCCTTGCGCCATCAAGTTTGTTAGGTCAGGCAAGTTATTTATCTTGTCAGGCCTTCATTTTCCTCGTTTGTAAAATGGGATAATAGCGTGCGCTTTGTCTGCCTGGTGTGAGGATAATGAGTTACAACGATGAAAGTTCAGAGAAGTCCTTGCCCGTAATAAGACCCCATTGGTTGAAGATATTGTCGGAAGCAACAGAACTGCTCTTTTCTTGTGGAAATACAAAAGGAGATTTATTTACATATGAAAAATTAGGTTTTAAACTTACTCGTGTTTGCAAAAAAATTATCTAGCTGGTAGGAAGAAAAGTTTTCAAAAAGAAGCTTTCCTTGTACCGAATTGCTTACATTTTGAAGCTATGATAGAATTAACGTTTGAAGTTTTCATTTGCAAGTCCTGTAGTGGCTCCCTTAGCTGCCATGGAAGTGCTGGTTCACAGCAGACTGGGAAGTGGAAAACCCGATCCTCACTGTAGGCAGCTTGAGAAGTGGAGATTGGAGTTACACTGTGAAAGCAAGTCAGCGCTTTAAAAAACTGAGCGAATCAGGGGTGTCTGGGTACCTCAGTCGGTTGAGCATCTGACTCTTGATTTCGGCTCTTGATTTGTGAGTTCGAGCCCCTTGTTGGGCTCTGCACGGACCGTGTGGAACCTGCCCTGGGATTCTTTCTCCCTCTCTCTTCCTGCTCAGTCTCCCTCCCTCCCTCTCTCTCTCTCTCTCTCTCTGTCTCAAAATAAATAAACTTGAAAAAAATGAGCAAATTATTAAGCGCTGTGACTTTACTGAAATATGGTTTAGCATGGTGGAGATTTTGAGATCACGTTGATTGATTGTGGGTGAATTTAATGGAGAAGCATTATGGAAAAGGACCTTGTTAGAACACTGAGGGTCAGTTATGTCAGCATACTGCTGGTAGACTTGGCTTTTAAAAAAGTGTTTACAATAAATTGTTTATTCTTTTAAAAGAGATTGCAGGATGGACCTGTGGGTAACTTTGAATCCCCAAACAGCCAGGAGTTTGACTCTGAAGAGGAAACCGGTGAGGGCTCTGAAGAGGAGGGCTCAGAAACTGGCGCGTGTGCCGAAGAAGTTGTCTCTTCCTCTACGGACGCGAAACCGCATGTGTGAAGTTCATTAATATTGGACTCTTGAGAAATACTGCCAAAGTTTACCTCCAGTATAGTTCTTTGTAGCAGAGCAGACAAATGTATAATGCAAAGTTGGACTCAAACTTCCTTGTTTGAATCCTGGGACCCTGCTGTATTAAAATACAAATACTATGTATTTTAACCTACGATGTTTTATGTAAATAGCATTTTCTCAGTTGTCAGACATGACTTGTGTATATGATAAATAAACTTCAATCTCCTGTTGAGCATTGTGTGTACCTTGGAAGAATGAAGTAAGTCTGTTTCTGTGGTTTTATGTGGTTTTCTGTTCCTCTGCTATCTTGGAGGAAACAAGGAGAAAATGGATTTGTCCCTCTTGAGACCGAGACAGTTGAGGTTCTCACTCGCAGGTTTGGTTGTCCCTCAAGCTCATTGTGAGGACTGTTGGTTCCCAGATACTCTGAGTACTTTTGATCGTTGAGAAGTTAGGATCAGAAGCTCCCCACATAGATCAGACCGGCCAGGTGAAGGCTCGGTGGTCTGCTATCATCAGGCTCTTCTCGGAAGCTTAAGACGGTGGAGGATTGTGATCATCTTTTGGGCGAGGGAGGCAGGTGAAATTCTGCTTAAGAGATGCAGCGGAAAAAAGATAACAAAAAGTTCTGAAACTTTCTATTTCACATACGGTCTGTGTGGAGTACGTATGTTGAGAAACTAGGAGTAGGAGTAGGGCTGAATTAGAGTTTCCCACATGTGGGGTTTTAGATGAAGAGAAGGACAAAGGAAATGGTTCAGGAAGCATACAGCACTGGGATGGACTGGTTCTGTGAGCAGCGTAGACTGGCAGTAGCGAGCGATGTCAGACTTCGAAGGACCACCTGAGGCGAGTTATCTATCCTTATAGAACTTGAATGTTCTTATCTCTAATATTGAGATGCAGGCTACCTCAATGTCATTTGAGGATTAAAACCTTTGCTACGGTGCCTGAACTAAATGCTTTTGACATGGGAGTGATTATTAATCTACAGCAGCACTGTCCAGAAAACTTTGGGAGATGCTGGAAAATCTTTGCTGTCTAGTGCGATGACCGGTTAGCCGTGTGTGGCTGTTGAGGACTTGAAGTGGGGCTAGCGTGAGTGAGGCACTGGGTTTTTGCTTTTAAGCAGCTGCTTGAGGCCCGGTGGCTGTGTTAGTGCAGCTTGGTCTCAGGGATGGGCCGCTGGCCCAAAGATAAATTAGGACCAGAGGGACACCTGGGTGGCTCAGTCGGTTAAGCGTCTGACTCTTGATTTCAGCTCAGGTCAAGATCTCACGGTTTGTGGGTTTGAACCCCACATACGGCCTCACAATGACATGTGGAGCTTGCTTGGGGTTCTCTCTCCCTCTCTCCCTGCCCCTCCCCCACTCATGCTCGCATGCTCTCATGCTCTCAAAATGAACTAAAAAAAACAATAGCAGTTGGCATAAACCACATGGACAGAGCTCCATGATGTCGAGTGAAAGGAACCAGGTAAGAGTGCCTGCTGCGTGCTTCCCTTTAAATACAGCCAGGGTCTTGATAGCAGATCCGTTGCCTAAGGACCTTGGGGTGGTTTTGAGGATGGATTGCAAGAGGAAACTTGGAGAGAGAGAGTTTTAAGTCTCTAGCACCTGGGAACTGTGACCCTAATTGACAGAGAATTTGGAAGAATTCCCTTTAGATGATGAGTCTGATTTTATTATTTTAATGTTTATTTTTGAGAGAGAGACAAGAGCATGAGTAGGGGAGGGACAGAGAGGGAGTCGCAGAATCCAAAGGCACAGAGCAGACGCAGGGCTCGAACTCATGACCTGAGCCGAAGCTGGATGCTCAACCGACTGAGCCCCCCGGGCGCCCTGAGTCTGATTTTCAGTTAGGTGTCTAAAGTCTGAACACCTCAGTGGAATACCCTGAAGACAGAGTCAAAGGTCAGTCACATCTGGCCAGTTAGAATAACCTAACTTACTTGACATTGGGTTAAGTTCAGGAGAGCTTCTGCAAGGATATCCATAGATTAAGAATATGTTGGAAAACTGTTATGTGGGAAGCCTGGATTAGACCGATATAATTTGTCAATATATTCTATAAGGTTGGTGTTGCATGCTAAAAATAACCAGGATGGCCCATAAAAAGGTTGGCGGGGGGAATCAGAGATGGAAAAATCCTAAATAAAATGGTAAATCTAATCCAGCTTATACTGAAAGATAAAATACACGACCGGGTTGGGGTTTATCCCAGGAACGCAAGATTGTCCCAGTATTCGTGCAGCCTGAAATTCTTCACACTGAAGGGGAAGAAAGCCCATGATCCTAATACAACAGCGTTGATACAGTTTAACATCTAAGCTAGGGAAAGAAGCGACTGTAACTTGATAAAAGCTGTTTTCGTATGCCTAGCATCACATGGGGAATGGTTAATGGCCGAGCCTTAGAAACTTGTAAGGTCGTGAACCCGACAAAAATGGACCACAATTATTAGGAATTCTTTTCAAGGTCTCAGCCTGGTGCAAGCAAACCAAATAAAGCTAATTATGGGAAGGAAAAAGAACTCCTTTGTGTAAGAGAATCCCAAGAGCAACCAGAAACAAATTAAGTGGCCGGATTTTAAAATAACCCTAAATTAATTGCTCTTCTATACACCCGTACAGACAAGTTTAAAAACAGTGGGTATGGGTGGGGGAGGGGGAGTGGCGAGAAGATCTGTGAAGAAAATGAAAATTACTAAGAGACATCGAAAAAGTAGTCTCAAAAAGTTCTTGAATTTCCTGCCTTTCTGGAGTTCCTTGTAAAACGTAGAAACTACTCCTGTCTGCCATGAACAAAAATGGGATTTGTCAGAAGACTACAGTGGTCCTGAGGAAGCAGAAACCAGAGCGGCTTGGGGGTCGCAGGTAGGTGCTAACCAACACCGGCTCAGTGCTGTCCGGTGTTCTGTCCTGAGATGGCGGTACTGGCATAGCCCAGCTTCCGTCACCGCTCCTCAGAAGGGAAGATGGCTTGGTTGGCAGTCTCTTAAGACTACACCGGGGGCAAGCTATCCCCTCAAAAGAAATCGAAGTGTCATCAGAAGAAAAAATGGGGTCTGATGAGCCAGAATGTAGCGATGTCCACTACACAGCCATAGGGCGCTTGAGACTGTCTAGAAAACCACCGGGTGCCCCACCCTGTCTCTTCCAAGATTCAGTCGAATTTTAGGTTTTAGCTAATGAGGTCATTCGGGCAGCCAGGACGGATAGGAGTTGGTGGATCTGAGCTCCTGGGGCCTCTGGGCGGGATAAACGAGGGATAAAAAATGCACGTGTGCTGCGTATTCACCAGAGCAGCCCCTCGGTAGGGCCACACTCCCCCTTGCCTAGATGGTAACTTTCCTGAAAGCACACCTTCTACTGACTTTCTCCCCCACCCCGTGCTTAGTTCCTTAGATCAATCTCCCAAACACGGTCCCTGCACTCAAATTCTTAACTGGAGTCCCCTTCTAGGAGAACTCAAATGTTGGGGGGAGGCAGAGGCATAAGGAGCAACCAAGGAAAATAAAGTCACTGATTGTTGTTAAAACTTGTAAACCAGTTCTAAATTTGAAACTTAGCAGACAGACTCCTCCAGGCCCAGTTCAGTCTTTTGTTTTACCTCCATCAACTTCCGGTGCGCCAGAGTCTAAAAAGGAGTTTGAATACAGCAGTAGAGGTAGGCTGCCTTACGAGCCACACTTCCCATAGATAAAATGTTAACCAAACATTCCCTAAGCATTGTCAGAGAGGGGCCTTAGCAATTCCCAGTTAATCGTGTGAGTCAAACCCAGCCATTTAGCTCATCTGTCTCCCTAGACCCCATTAAAAATGACTAATCTATAAAAGACCTAATCTTACCCTGATGAGACCATTAATAGTCCAAGGAGGACAAAGGAAAAGTGACGAGGGAAACTTCCAAACAAAAATATATGAGTATTGCTAAGCAACTCCGTTACTAGACATGTATTCCATAGACATGCTTCCCCATGTGTGAAACGATCTATATTTAAACTTCCTCATGGGGCACCTGGCTGGTTCAGTGGGTTAAGTGTCTGACTTCAGCTCAGGTCAGGATCTTGCGGTTCAGGAGTTTGAGCCCCGCGTCCAGCCCCACATCAGGCACTGTGCTGATGGCTCAGAGCCTGGAGCCTGCTTCAGATTCTGTGTGTGTCTCTCTCTCTTTCCCTCCCTGCTTACGCTCTGTCTCTCTCTCTCTCTCCAAAATAAACATTAAAAAATAAACTTACTAATCACAACTTTGAACTATCAAAAGCTCGGGAATAACCTAAATGTCCACACTCAAGCCTGGTTATATAAATTCTAGCTCAGTCATACGATAGAATACACTGAAGGAGAAGAAAAGAAACTCTAAGGTATAAAACCAAGACCAAGATAAAGTATTGGTAGGTACCACACCATTTTTCACAGAACTAAAACAAGTCATCCCAAAATTTGTATGGAACCACAAAAGAGCCCGTATCGCCAAAACTGTCTTGAGAAGGAGGAACCGAACTGGAGGCATCCCCATCCCAGATTACAGAATACACAACGAAGGTGTAGAAATCCAAACGGTATGGTCCTGGCACAAAGATGGACATACAGGTCAGGAGACCAGGATAGAGATCCCAGAAATAAGCCACATGTTTATGATCGATTTATGACAAAGGAAGCAAGAGCGTACAAGGGAAATGACCAGCTCTTCTATAAATGGTGCGGGAAAAGTGGACAGCAGCATGGAAAAAAACGAAACTGGACCACGGTCTTACACCATACAAAAAAATAAACTCAAAATGGATCATAGATGTAAATATGAGACCTGAAACCATAAAACTTGTAGAAGAACACATAGCCAGTGATTTCTTTGACATCAGCCAAAAAAAAAACCACTTTTCTAGCTAGGTCTCCTGAGGCAAAGGGAACAAAAACAAAATTATACTATGGGGCCTAAACCAAACCAAAAAGTTTCTGCAAAGCGAGGGAAGCCATCAACAAAACAAAAAGGCAACCTACTGAATGGGAGAAGATCTTTGCAAATGACATGTCCAAAAAAGGGTTAATATTTAAAATATATAAAGAACGCCTACAACTCATTATCAAAAGAAAAAAAAAAATCCAGTTAAAAAATGGGCAGGGGACCTGAACAGACATTTCTCCAAAGAAGACATCCAGACGACCAGCCAGACACGTGAAAAGATGCTCCAAATCACTCATCACCAGAGAAACGCAAGTTAAAACCACAACGAGACATCACTTTACACCTGTTAGAATGGCTTACGTAAAAAACACAAGAAATAACAAGTGTTGGCAAGGATGTGGAGACAAAGGAACCCTCATGCACTGTTGGCGGGGGTGCGAATTGGTGCAGACGCCATGGGAAACCGGTATGGAGGCGCCTCAGAGAGTTAAAAATAGAAGTTAACCATGTGATCCGGTAATTCCGTTCCTAGATAATTTACCCCCCAAAAATGAAAACACTAACTTGAAGGGATATATACACCCCTCGGTTTACTGCAGCATTATTTACAATAGCCACAATATGGAGGGAGCCCGAGTGTGCGTAGATGAGTGGCTAAAAAAAATGTGGGGTAAGGGTATAGATATAGATCTATAGATACAGATGAGTGGATAAAAATGTGAGAGATACGGATATAGACGATATAGATATAGGTATATAGATAATGGAATGTTAGTCATAATAAAGCATGAACTCTTGACATTGGCAACAGCATGGATGGACCTAGAGGATATAATGCTAAGTGAAGTAAGTCAGAGAAGGACAAATAACTGTATAATTTCACGCATGTGGAACTCAAACGAAGAAACAAAAGAGAAACTCAAAACAGACTCTTAAATACAGAAAACAAAGTGGTGGTTGCTAGAGGAAATGTTGGGGGGGCAGTGATGAGTGAAATAGATAAAGGCGTTTAAAAGTACACTTATCGTGGGGCGCCTGGTGGCTCAGTCGGTTAAGCGTCCAACTCTTGATTTTGGCTCAGGTCATGATCTCATGGCTAATGATTTGAGCCCCGCATCAGGCTCTGTGCTGACAGTGCGGAGCCTGCTTGGGATTCTTTCTTTCCGTCTCTCTCTGCCCCTCCCCTGCTCACACTCTGTTCGAGCTCTCTCTCAAAATAAATAAACTTAAAAAAAAAAAAAAAGAGTACACTTGTCATGATAATCACTGAGTAGTGTACAGAACTGTTGAAGCATTACACTGCACACCTGAGGGTAATATAATATTGTGTGTTAATTATACTTCGATTTTAAAAAATGTGAACAGAAAAAAAATCATTGGTGCAAATAAGACACTACTATATGTTAAAACATAAGACACTACTATATGTTAAAAAAGACTAAGAAAAGAGATGTATGTATATTTCCTCACGTACAGATAGAATACCTCTGGAAAGATACAGGAGAATCTGCTATTTTTCTAAATCTGATGTTTTCAGGATGCCTGGGGGGCTCAGTCGGTTAAACGTCTGACTTCGGTTCAGGTCATGATTTTACGGTCTGTGAGTTATACCCCCGCGTCGGGCTCTGTGCTGACGGCTCAGAGCCTGGAGCCTGCTTCGGATTCTTTTCTCCCTCTCTCTCTGCCTCTCCCTTGCTCGTGCTCTCTCTTGGTCTTTCAAAAAATGAAAAGTGTTAAAAAAAAAAAAAAAAAGAAAATCTAAATCCGATGTTTTCTTCCAGGAGTGGGAAACTCCAGTCCTGTAACCCTCCCGGTTTCAGCAGAGGTGAGTGGCCTCGCTCACGGCAGCCTTTGGGAAAAATAAACGGAGCGTGCTCAGCTTGGCTCTTCCCTTCTGAGCAGTGAGGGCTGCGCTGTCCTCTGCTGCTTCTCCAGGGTCAGAGGCAGGCTGAAGTCAGACGGTCACTCCAGAAACATCAACAGATCATTGGAAATGGCAGATCTCCAGAAATTAACATCCTCTTCATTCTTTCTGAGGAAACTGGAGGAAGACATGCTCCAAACTGATAGGGGGGTGAACCAGGAAAAGGGAAGCAATAGTATGTGGGAAACAGTGGGTCCAGCATGGGAGGGATGGAGGGGCCCCCTGGTGGTGAAGGGAAATCCTGAAATATTTGTTCGCCAGGTGGCCGTCCCAGATCTGAACAATAGCGTGGTGGGATCCAGGATGCGGGGCTGTCTTCAAGAGAAACGAGCACTCAGCGTGTAACTACTGAGTGCTTGAACAGCTATGGGAATGGGAATCCATGAAGGAAACTAAGCAACGAAACGAAGGAACAAGACTCCAGGGGAAACAGAGTTGCATGAGGAAGGAAATGATACTACATGACACTTCTCAGCCATGAAAAGCAAAGAGGTACTCCTATTGTTTTAATGAACAACTATGGCGCGATTATATTGAGAGAGGAAGAGGAGACCCTGGCACGGAACAGGGTTAGAACCTTAAGACCTTATCTATCAGAGTAAGAAGTAAAAAGAAAATTACCTAAAATTGGAAGTAAAAAAAAGTAGCAATGTATGTGAACTATTTAGACCTATGGAAATAAAAAAAAACAAAAACAACAAAAAACAAACAAAAAATCCAGAAGAAACGGCCAAAAGAATTCAAAGAGTCATCTCTGGGAGTGTGGATCAGGAGGGTGTTCGAGGACTGCTATTTCTCAGTCAGAGTCCTTGCATTATTTGAATTTTTAAATTATGTTCATGTATTACTTTGAACTTACTATTAAGATTTAATTTA
This sequence comes from Paguma larvata, assembly GCA_030068075.1. Taxonomy (NCBI): domain Eukaryota; kingdom Metazoa; phylum Chordata; class Mammalia; order Carnivora; family Viverridae; genus Paguma; species Paguma larvata. The sequence continues at coordinate 23,495,250 of CM057829.1, forward strand.
AAAAGCATTAACAGAGGCGCCTGGGTGGCTCAGTCAGTTAAGCATCTGACTTCTGCTCAGGTCATGATCTCACGGTTTGTGAGTTCGAGCCCCGCATCGGGCTCTCTGCTGTCGGCCCGGAGCCCACTTCGGATCCTCTGTCTCCCTCCCTCTCTGCCCCTTCCTCACTGGTTCTCTCTCTCTCAGAAAATAAATAAATAAACTTTAAAATAAAATAAAATAAATAAAATAAAATGCATTAACAAAAAGTAATTTCTGACCATGACCCAGTCTCTAAACGGGACTTCCAACTTCCAACCCTTAATCTACCACCATAAATGGGATTCCATTTTGAGAAAAGCTGGATTCACGAAAATCCACAAAGGAGGAGAATATACAGTTGCTCAGCCGAACACAGCTTTCTCCGGTTTAGCATCTGAGCACCCTTGTGCCAAGAGCCCCATGAATCCGCGTCGTGTGATCAGCACTCCGAGACGAAAGACAAGCCGGGGTCACAGACTCGCACTGCCGTCTCAGCGTCACTTTGAAGCACAGCTCGGTCAGAGCCAGTTTGTGAGAAAGGTGAAAAATTCAACATCCGAGGGCTGCGACTTAAGCCAGAGGCAACTGTTAGTGTGCCTTTAAGGCGCCCGCGATCAGTATTACTCTTTGCAACAAAGCTTCAGGAGGCTGGGTAGCCCAGAGGTCAAGTGCAGTTTTTCTGCTCCTTATTCCCTAACTGATAATAGAGGGATTGGGCACATCTTTGTGGGAAAAACCAAGATCCTACCTTCAGGCTGTCTCTAGGTGTCTGAACACACGGCCCCGCATCTCCATCCAGAGTTCTGCCGGTGGAGTGGAGTTGAGGTTTTATCGAGTGTTAATTGCCCTGAACTTCCAGCTGGCCTGACAAGCATAGCGGCCAGAAAACCTCAGCTGAAGTCCTGGCAGCTGGAAGATCGGAAGATCGGCACTGAGATAGTTAGGGCTGAAAGGGTACAGGTTGGGGGGCGTCCACCACTAGGCTGTGGGTGAGGTTCGGACTTGGCATTTCTAGGTGCCTTGGCTTAATGTCATCTGATAACCCCCCAAGCGCACCGTGGCTCCTAACCGTTGTACCGGTGACGCATCGCTCCCTCAACCCCCCATTTATGACCTTGCATTTTATGAGGTCCTTTGAAACTGCGGTGCTTTTCATACATTTGGTGATTTCGGTCACCATGACAACTGACAGAGGATTTTTTTCAGCTGCCTAAAAGAAAACACTTGAGAGGACTCTCTCGACTTGTTATTATTTATTTCCGTTTGCCAGGCGAAGGCAACCGCAGCTGCCTTTAGGGAAATTAATTCCTGTGGAAACCGATGAGGAAATACAGCACCTCTGCAAAATTCTCAGGCCACCCGGACCAGTTCTCAGTCGCCAGCATCTGCAAATGGTATTTCAGAGCGCTGCAGTCTCTCAGCTCCTTTATGCAAGACAAGTTATTGCACGTCATGACGGAGAGAACGTAGCAAGCCCAGAATTTAACGAGGAGGCTCCTGTTGACCTCGCTTTCGATGCTAGAAGCGGGATTCTCCTCGCAAATCCCCGTGAGGACCGGGAGCAGCTTGAAATGCTTGGCTTTCCTCTGGCTGGCAGGATTTAAGTAACACCAGCAGGCTACCCCCTGGAGCAGGAGGATCTTGACTTTCGGGGCCAGGTGCTCGTCTTGCAACAGGCTGGCGACTTCCTTCATGTGCTCGGCGGCGTATTTCCCGGCAGTGGGCCCTCCTGGAAAATAAGCATTCGCGTTTCAGAAGGAGTCGGTATATCTAGGAGCTGGCGACAGTTGAGTGCTGCTAGCTGCATTCCTTTTGCTGTGTACTGACACCGTGCCTACTCTGAATTTTCCTTTCTCCTCTTCTCCCCCCTGGCGTGCTGCTGTGAGCATGAAAAAGCGTGTTGATAAGCAAAAAAAAAAAAAAAAAAAAAAAATATATATATATATATATATATATATATATAGAAAGCACTGGAAGGCCCCTGCCTGCCAAAGGCTCCTCCCTGGTTCCTTTATTCAAGTGCCTAGGAGGCAATATTTCAAGATGAATAGAGCAAACGAAACGGAAAACCCGAACAGCCGCCCCGCAAAGCCAGGGTCTCACTCGTGAGAGAGAGGTTTTTTGTGACCTGTCCCTCGCTGTCCCCATTCTCTCTGATGTCTCATTTCTCAGCCCAACTCTTGCAGATCTGGAACCCACGTGGCCTTATAAGATTGTCCTTGCCGTGCTGATGCATAGGGACACGTGTACCCCGATGTTCACAGCAGCACTTTCAACAATAGCCAAATCATGGAAAGAGACTAAGTGTCCATCAACTGACGAATGGATAAAGAAGATGTGGTATATATAGACAATGGACTACTACACGGCAATGAGAAAGAATGAAATCTGACCATGCGTGGCAACACGGATGGAACTGGAGGGTATTATGTTAAGTGAAATAAGTCAGGCAGAGAAGGACAGACACCATGTTTCCACGCATAGGTGGATTTTGAGACTTAACAGAAAACCAGAGGGGAGGGGAAGAGGGGAAGGAAAAAAGACACAGAGAGGGAGGGAGACAGAGACTCTCAAAGACTAAGAACAAAGCGAGGGTTGAGGGGGGTATGAGAGGGGGGAGAGTGGGTGATGGGCACTGAGCAGGGCATGGGTTGGAATGAGCACTGGGTGTTGTCTGGAAACCAATTTGACAATAAAAAGTTAAAAAAAAAAAAAGACTGTCCTTGCTTTGGTTACTCACCTAACCTGGACCTAGACTCCACTTTCCTCATATACCTGAACCCCAGATTGCCCTTGTTCAAATCTCAAACCTGTAAGAAGGTACGAGCCAAGAAAACTTTGGATGAAGACTCTTCATGTGGAGAGGAGTAGCTGGCACACTCGGCCAGATTCTAGCCACTGGGGTTGTGACGTGGCTTGGATTTCTCTTGGTGGCACTACCACAGTCTCATGGACCCAAGGATGTTCTAGCCAACGTTAAAGCTTTAGCTGAAGCCTGGGCATTGGCTCCTCCCCTGCCTTCCACCAGTATAACTAAGGCCAAGGCTACATACCATCAAGTGAAAGAATTCTGACTCTTTTATAACTAACCAGCTCTTCCCTCAAGGGGGAGCAAAGCTATACAGGGAACTTTCTCAAGAGGTGGGCGCCATTTACCCTTCCTTCACATGGGAGTCCCCTGTCTTCCTTCTAGCTCCCTTCGAGTGGCTCTCACCCATTCTGGCACCTAGGATGCCTTGGTCCTTGAAAACGGTAAGTGTTTTCTCTCACGGACCTCATTCTTTGAACAATTTAGTCTATCAAATCACATCTGGGCGAACCCATTAAAAAAGAGATCAGTCTGTCTATGATCCTTAGAGCTACCAGCCAGAGCTTCTAAATAAGAGACGTGTTGAAGGTTGTGTAAAATTTCGTCTTATATCCTGAAATTCATTGGGAAAAAAAAAGTGGAGTGAGTTTAAACCCGATAATCATTAGAGTGGTGCGCGTTCGAGCCGTTTACTGCTTAATTTTCTGGCCAAATGTACATTATTAACAGTCGCTCTTCGCTGATGCCCCAAGTGCCTTTCCTGATAGGTGTTTTAACAGCATTAATAGGGGCGCCTGGGCAGCTCAGTCGGCTAAGTGGCCGAATTCAGCTCAGGCCATGATCTCACGGTTCATGGATTTGAACCCCATGTCGGCTCTGTGCTGACAGCTCGGAGCCTGGAGCCTGCTTTGGATTCTGTGTCTCCCTCTCTCTCCGCCCCTCCCCCGCTGACACTCTGCCTTTCTCTCTCTCTCCCCAAAAATGAATAAACATTAAAAATAAATAAAAAATAAATCCGTACCCGTGAAGGCCAACAGTCCAATTCTATAGGCGGCCTGAGCCCTCTTCTCAATGGCTAGAGATTGATTCTTCAATATGCGACCAAGCACCACGAATTTTTCTTTGTGAAAGAGACTGTCACCCGAAGGGATATCTTCTTCTTCCTTCTTCTTAACAAAAAAGCGCTTAACAGTGACATTCCAGAACTTCTGGAGGCACTGATACAGCCCCATAAAATACTGGTAGGTCCAAGTCCCAAACTGCTCACAGTAAGTATGTATCTTAGCCATCGCATGAAAAAGGCCAGCGGGGCTTTGGTTATATGTGTGTTCTGGTGGCCGAGGTTAACGGTCTAGAACTCTGGGACGCATCTCTTAGCGACCCTGGAGAATGGAATCCACAAATCAGGGGCAAGCAATGGAGGCCTAAATTCTTCAGGCCGGCCTCGAAGGCCTTCTACGGTTCCGGCCAAACCAAGTTCACTGCCACGCCTCTGGCGCATGAATCTCAGTGTCGACCACACTGGCTTCTCCCCACTCACGCTGGGGGCGCTCCCGCCTTTGCCCCTTTGCTGGGACACCATCTACAGGAACTCGCCTGCTCTGCTTGGCTTATTCTATCCCGTCCCGAATTTCCTTCTGCAGCGTTGTGCCGATTCTGCGTATTTGTCACGGAATCAGAGTCTCCCTCCTGTGTTGGTCCTATTTTGCTGAGAAAATAGAAGCGGTCAATGGAAGGCATGGCCGCCTTCAGCGCACCCACCTGTCTCCATCCGTGCACATAGGCTCCCGCCGTCCCGTTGCTATGCCCCTCTCCGTGCCTGCAGCACATGTCACGACTTGTCCCACTCATGGAGACTGCCCTCCACCTCTTCTCTTGCCTTAACTAACTTTTCCATGCTGACTGGATCCTTTTCATATCAAGCAGCCTATACTTTTTCCCATTAAAAAACAAGACAAATAATAAAACACTCTCTTGACCTCACAGAACCCCTCCACCAAGTTATTGCTCTGCTCCTGTTTATACAAAAACTTTTCTTTTTTTAGGTTTGTTTATTTTTGAGAGAGAGACAGAACATGAGTGGGGGAGGGGCAGAGAGAGAGGGAGACACAGAATTGGAAGCAGGCTCCAGGCTCTGAGCCGTCAGCACAGACCCCGACGCGGGGCTGGAACCCAAGAACTGTGAGATCACGACCTGAGCCGAAGTTGGATGCTTAACCGACGGAGCCCCCCAGGCGCCAAAAACTCTTCAAAGACTAGCCGTACTTCGCGTTTCAAATATTCTTCCGCCCTCTCTTGGATGCGCTCCAAAGAGGGATTTCAAAGCCGTGAATGTACCGACATTGCTCTTCGGGGTCACTGACGGCCTTTCATTCTGCCGAGTCCAGTTCTCGGTCCCCAGCATTTGATACTCTTTTTCCTTAAAACACTTGATTCGCCTAGTGAGTAGCTTCTAACAGGTCACACTCGATTTTTCTCCCGCTTGCCACCCTCCATTTTCCTTTGCTGGTTCTTCATCGCTATGACCTCTAAATACTGGGGTGTTCCAAGGCTGTTCCTATGGCTCTTCTTTGTTTTGATTTATACTTCCTAGATGAAATAAACCAGTCTCGTGGCTTTAAGTGCCATTCATAGGCTGAATACTCCCATTACATATACATACATATATGTGTGTGTGTGTGTGTGTGTATATAATTTTAACATTTTATTTATTAAAAAATTTTTAAGTTTATTTATTTTGAGAGCGAGAGAGAGTGAGAGCGAGTATGAGTAGGGTAGGGGCAGTGAGAGAGGGAGAATGAATGAATTGCAAGCAGGCTCCACGCCATCAGCTCAGAGCCTGAGGCGGGGCTCGAACTCATGAACTGTAGGTCACGACCTGAGCCAAGATGGAGAGTCAGATGCTCAACTGATTGAGCCGCCCAGGCACCTTGTATTTAACATTTTATTTTTTTAAGTAATCTCTACACTCAACATGGGCTTGAACTCACGACCCCGAGATGGAGAGTCACACGCTCCACCAACTGAGCCAGCCAGGCACCCCCCCCCTCCCCAGTTTTGTATTTTTAACTAGATTTCTCACCTGAACTCCAAACACATTCAGTCACCGACTTGATAGCCATGCATTTGGATGTCTACGTGGCTTCTCAAATAGAACATGTCCAAATCAGAATTCGTGGTCTTCCTCTCTAAGTCGGCTGCGGCTCAGTTTCTCTGTCTGGGAAGAAGGCACCCGATCCTTCCCGTGGTTCGGGTTGAAATTTTTGGACTTATCCTTGGCTTTCATGTGTCTCCCACCTCATTTCCAACTCACCAACAAGGCTCTACGGTCAACGTAGAAATTTGGACCTCCTCCCTGTCCAAATCTGGGACCTTATGCAAAGTGTACTTGCCTGTACATTTCAAATATATCAAGATATGGAAGCTCAAGAAAAGGGGGGCTGGCTATTGTTCTAGATGAGAAGAGCCTGAAAGAGACATGTGATCCGTGGTTGGCACCCTGTGTCCACACACGTGTGCCTGCATGTGTGCCTGCATGTGTGTGAGCATGTACAGGCTATAAAGGATTATTAGTGGGACAATGTGGACACACGGACATGCATCGGCCAGCACGTAGCCACCCACTGCTTTGGAGCAGGTGAATGTGACTAATCCGAATCGAGCTGCGCTGAAAGTATAAACTACATACTGGATTGTGAAGATCTAGTATGAAAAAAAAAGAAGGAAGGCACCTGGGTGGCTCAGTCCGTTGAGTGTCCAACTCTTGATTTCGGCTCAGGCCGTGATCTCATAGGGGGAGGGGCAGAGAGAGAGGGAGAGAGAGAGAGAATCGCAAGCAGGCCCCGCATCATCAGTGCGGAGCCCAATGCAGGGGCTCCAACTCACCAACCGTGAGATCATGACCTGCGGCGAAATCAAGAGTTGGACGCTTAACTGGCCGAGTCACCCAGGCGCCCCCCGAAATGTATTATTAAAGTTAACTTCTATTATTTTTACTTTTTCCAATGAGTCTACTAGGAAAAATAAATAAGTGAAATAAATTGTGTCTGCTGGAAAATCTAAAGCCCCAAGCATGTCTCATTCTCAAGCCCCTCGTGTTTGCTGTTACCTCTTCTTCCCGGAGACCTGCACCTGGTTCACCCCTCAGGTCACTGCTCAAATGCAATTTTCTCTTAGGCCTTTCCCGGACACCCTCTTCAAACTTGTGACCTCGGCCATGTCACTTCTCCCGTCCCCAACCTCATACGATGACGATCCCCTTCCCTGTCCTGGTGTCTCCCCTCGCCAGAATACGAGCCCTGTGAGGGCAGAGATTTTTATGTCTTTTGTTTTTTCTTCATGCTGTATCTGCAGTGTCAGAACAGTCCCCGGCACACACCTTACTCAAAATAAGTATGCAAATAAATAAGTAAATAAATAAATACAAACTTTGACTAAATGAGAGGTTAGAGATCAGGTTTTTAGCAAACAATTTGTTTCTCGCACAAAGTATACGTAGCGTTTCTCAAAAACAAGAGAAGATTGATGCAAAATGAGAGACTATCTCCAGGAAAATTTCGGGGATAAAAGTAGTTCTTTTTCTGTTTGACTAATTTGCGTTTCGGATACAGTAAGAGGTGCTGGTGCCTTCCGCCGAGTTGGGGCTCATGATTTTCCTTTACCACTTTGTGAAGTTAAGGAAGGCAATTCAGTTAAAGGGTAGAGCGATAAACCCTCCTTAGAGGAAAATTTTTTTCCTGCTGACTCAGGTACAGAAATCACTGGTATGTTATAACGTCAGTGGGTGAATACTTACTCTTCTAGCAGAATGCTGGGGGCTCCTCTGTGATGGTACGGGTGGGGCACACGTGAATAAAAGAAGGCTCTCGGCATCCTCCGGGGGCTCGTGGTCTCTCCTCACAGATACCACGGTTCTAGAACATAGCTCTTTTTCTCCAGTTAGCGTTACAACAAATCTGAGAGGTAAACATTGTTACCCTCCTTTACAAGCGAGGGGATTCCAAGGTAAGAGTTCAAGTTGCGAAATGAGGCGTAGAAAGGCCGGCTTAAGAAGGGCATGTGAAAAACACAGGGCGGACACTGTGCGTAAGAGTAATACTTCAAAAATAATTTTTATTTTAACTTACGTGATCGAAAGAGTGATGGATACAAATGCCACAAAACTAAAAGCACCCCCTCCGAGCAAAAATAAAATGCAGAAATGAATACAAAAGGTACGGGATTAGTTACTCATGCAATATTCAAAATTTTAGAAAACAAAAACAAAACTAACAAAAAACTCGGTAATGTTTGTGACTTGACTTTCTATAAAAAGACTCATTTCAACCATTTAACATGGACTATAGGCTACAGACTATACATGCTACCTACGGACTGTACAATGTACCTTTAAAATGAAGGATATGTGCATATATATAATATTTATAAATATACAAGTATATATACACATTATAACTTCACAGTTGAAAGAACTATTTGCCAGGGAGCCTGACAAACAATTTTTACTTTAAAATGGAATAAGACTTGTTTTTAAAGGTCTTGCTGAAATGTAAATATTTAAAACGACACCTAAATATTTGATACAAACACATCGAGAATACGGTTGATATTCCACAGTTTAAATCACACGCACACATTTTATTTTGATATCTTGGCATATCCCACCGCGTATTCCCCTTACGAGGAAGGAAAGTTAGTTAGTAAGAGCTACCTAGCGGTCTTGTACTTTATTTAGCGGAATTGCTACCCTGATACGGAAACAGCAAGGGAAGCTGTTGTTTTAACTATTTGGCCAAGAGATCGCACCCAGTGATGAGTGATTTCTCGGGGGCAGTAACTGTGCCTGTGGGGGCATTCTTCTTCCTAATCTCCTGGGGATTCCTGTAGAATCGAGGTCCTTGTGAATCTCCTTCTGCCCCCACCCCATTCGGATTTCTCCAGCTTCCCAGTTCTCCTGCTCCAAAGAGCATCACAGCTTTCCGATTCCGTGACTTTTGGTTTCGATTGGTCTTAGCAGCAAAATACCTCTGTTGTGAAAGTATCATTTAAAAAAATGGCTCTTGTTGAAAAAAGCTTCAACTCTGAATGTCTTTTTCAAGGAGTACGGGTATCATCTTAATAAGGTAGTTCTTAGTCATCTACCCGTCTCTCAACCATCACGGAAACATGCTTTGGGAACTGTCGGGATGGAGACAAGAACCAAAAGACGCAGCGGAAGCTTGGAGAAAAATGAAGTTAAAAAAAAATTTAAACCCTGACAATGTGTCATTTCACCAAGTCCTGCAGGTAAACTTTTACTGGAAGAAATTCTTTGTTGTGCTTTGCATTTAAGGTAAAATTAGGTAGCCGGTGGGGCCACTCGACCCTCAGGACGCGGCAGAGAGACACCGCAAGGTGCGTGATAGGCATCAAAGTATCATGTGACTATTTCAGGCGTAGCGAAGGACTGCCAAGAAAGTACCAAGATGACTGTTTTAAAATTCCATACACGTGAGATGAGACGGACTCTTACTAAGTATCGTCAGACGCGCTCGACATTGTCAACCGTGGAGTCCTACGCAGCCCTGTTCGATTGGCCACAGGAAAGTAGATAGATACTGTGACATCTGACTTTGAATTCTGTCTCTAACGTGTTCAGTTTCCAGACCACCTCAGCGGAACTCTTCCAGCCTGAAACATTCCCGCCAGCACCCGGCACCGCCTTGAAGAACACGGCCGTTTCTGCAGACCGCCGCTAGGCCGAGCTCGTTAAAAGGCCGTGGCGACCTCGGCCCCGTGACGCCCTCCGACGCTGACACAGTCTCGAGGAAATTTGTCCAGCTGTTCGTACGCCAGCCGCCCGTCTTCTCCTGCGCACAGAACACCGAGAATAAAGCCCAGTTTAACTTTCTTATCCGTCACCCGGGAGAGCAAATCGAGACCGGTTGTTGGGGAACGGGTTGCTCTATTTTGCTAATGTTAGCTTCAGCAAAGAAAGGCGTCTTCCGTTATTCTTAATTCTGCTGTTTCCCAGGGAATGTTTGGAAGAACCAAGAACTTCTTTTTTATACTTAAAAAAAATTCCCGTATAGCGAACAGTGTTCTATTAGTTTCAGGTGTACAGTGTAACGATTCAGCAATTCCATACGTTACCCCGTGCTCAGCAGGACAAGTGTACTCTTAATCTCCTTCACCTGTGTCCCCCATCCCCCCTCCCCTCTGGTGACCATCAGTGTGTTCTCTGTGCTTAAGAGTTGGCTTTTTGGTTTGTCTCTTTTTTCCTTTGTAGAACAATCACGAACTTTTGAGTTAATGCGGAGACTAAAACGATGCCAGGGTGTGGCCCGGCTGCCAGGGCCTCCCACTCCGACTAACGTTCTGTCTTCCGGGGGCGTTATTCTGTGTTGGCCCCTCCTCTGGCCTTTCCACAGCCCCGTGGGGCAGGCGGGTGTTGGAGGAGGGAGGGCCTGGGGGCTGGCACACGGGGCAGGGTGCTTCCAGACTGGTCTGAGGTCCAGCCGGGACACGGCGGGGAGGCCACAGCCACGCAGACAGAGGCTCAGACGGCGGGTGGCAGTGGCCTCAGATGGCGATTTACTTTGAATTGGTAACGGCTCAAAATTAAATACAATTAAACTCCAGTTCCTCATCTACAGAAGCCACGAGGAAATGGCGCAGCCGTACAGGACATAGAGACCGGCCCCCTCGTCACAGGGGCGCCTCCCGGATACAAAGACCGATTCGGTCATCGGGGTAAAACCGCACCAGTGTTTATGTGTTAGGGTCAAAGGAGATTCATAACATGGAGTTCAAGCTCGTTACCTATTAGAAGCCCCCGGGAGACTCTGAACAGTCCCAGCGCCCCGCACACCCCAGAGTACTGAAATCAGAAGCTTCGGGAGTACAACCCCGGGTCTGGGGACATTTGAAAGCCTCCTTGGAGATTCCGATGTGCAGCTCGTGTTGGGAACCGTGAGCTGGTGGTGTGAGGGGGGCGTGGGGGCTGGGGAGGGGAGCCACGAGGTGAGGCAGGTGTGACGACCACTCCTGGAGATGCTGTCTGTGCAGCTGAAGTGGCTCTTGGGGCACGTCCGACAGGGACAAGCTTCTCTGGGTCACCCTGGATAAGGAAGCATTGCCGGCTGTCCTTTGCAAACCCCTGGCCTGCCTTCAGCGTCAGCCCAGAACACGACGGGATAAAAGGGTTTCAAGCTAATGACACCTTGGGGACGTCTTTAGGGAATGAAATACGTGGTAGGCATAAAGCCGCCATAAGGAATAACTGTTTTTAATTTTTTTATGTTTTTATTTTATTTTTAAGAGAGAGAGAGCAGGAGCGGGGAAGGGCCAGAGGGAGAAGGAGACCCAGAATCCGAAGCAGGCTCCAGGCTCCGGGCTGTCAGCACAGAGCCCGATGCGGGGCTCAAACCCACGAACCATGAGATCATGACCTGAGCCGAAGTCGGAGATTTTAACCGACTGAGCCACCCAAGAAATAACTGTTTTATCCTTTAAACAAACACGTGCCGGCTTGGATTTCTGTGCATCGAATGATGTATTCAACAGCAGAAGGAAGTGTCGATAAGGCAGTAACTGTAAGAACACCTAAGGACGAACGTGACTTTCACGGTGATTATAAATGCCACGAGATTCTGCCTTCCGTCATTAAGCGACTGTAGCCAAACCAGGGTGGTGGCTTTTTCCGGCTAGTATTATTGGCCGGATCGTATTTGAGGACTTCTGGAAGTATAGTTTTTACGCAGTAAGAGGGGTTGTGGTAGTAAAATAACAACTATTTGTGTCTTTCCTGCAGGACCCGAACAGGCCCTCTCTCCCCTCCGCGCTCCCCGGAAAGAGGAAGGGGTGAGGCCCGGGGGGCAGGCGCCTTCCCAGAGTGACAGGAAGAGGGCGATTTATCCGGCCATTCCAGAAGTCAAGAACTCCTTCGCTTCTTTTCTCTGGCGCGAGGACCCAGGTGGGTAGGGGCCGGCAGGGCACCCGGAGCCTAACCCGAGAGGAGGGGTGAGGCCCTGCGAGCAGGGGTGAGAGATCCCGCCACGCCTACGCCTCGGCCGACCAAGGACCCGAGTGGCAGCCCGAGCTCGCCTGCCCAGCCGGACCCCCGACTGTCGCCTCTGCTTCAGGTTCGACTTCTCGTCCTTGCCTCCCAACGGCTCGGGCGGCCAGCGGGCATGGCTCCCGACAGCAGCCCCCGGCCTTGCTCTGGACGGTGAGAACCGGGGTGGGAGGGGAGGTGAGAGAGGCCAGTTCCTCGTACTGTGTGTGTGTGTGTGTGTGTGAGAAACACACCTGTGTGTGTGTGTGATATGTGTGTGACATGCCGTGTAAGTGTGACATATGTACTGTGTGTGACATACTGTGTGTGTGACGTTCCCTGTGTGAGCGTGAGTGTGAGCAGGGTCCCCGAGGGCAGGCCTCCCACGGAGCCCAAGAACCATCTGGCGCGGCTCCCTTGGAGAGCACCAAAAGTGAATGACCGTGTAAGCGACACTCACCGAGAGACAAGAGGGTCTCCGAGGCCATGTTTCGGATTTCCTCAGTGTCGCACTGACACAACGTCACCAGCATCTTAATGCTTTCGGTGGCCTGCGGGGAGAGAGCCGTCAGTGCTGTGACACCACATCAGGGCCACACGAGGCGGTACCGCGACGCAGGAAGGGCCTTCGAGACTGCCTCGCCCAGGGGTTCCCGGCCCCGCAGACGTTGGGTCGTCTAGGGGCTCTTTTATGTATTTATTTAAAATTTTTTTTAATGTTTATTTATGAGAGAGAGAGACAGAAACAGAGCATGAGCAGAGGAGGGGCAGAGAGAGAGGGAGACACAGAATCCGAAGCAGGCTCCGGGCTCTGAGCTGTCAGCACAGAGTCCGACGCAAGGCTCGAACCCACAAACTTCAAGATCATGACCTGAGCTGAAGTCGGATGCTTAACTGACTGAGCCACCCAGGCGCCCCACCTGCGGGCTCCTTTAAAGGAACACATTCCGGGCTGTCGCTCTGAGCTGCGCCGTACTCGGCTCCCGGGATGGAGCGCAGGCTGCGCACCCGCGGGAGCTCCGAGGACGCGCGTCCGGAAGTGGAGCGGCCGGCCCGTCCTTCCAGAACACGATCCACTTCTCCCGGCTCTTGCCGGCGCCTCACTGTTTCCGAGCCGGCGCTCAGTTAAGCACTCGGTGTTCAGCTGATGTGCCCAACGGGGGCAGGGTGGTGGTCCCGACCCTGGTGTCTGTTCATCCCACACGTATCAGCACCCCACGGGCCGGGCAGTTGGCCGGGCAGCGAACAGGGCTCAGTCCTGGCCTTCCGGGGTTTGCAGTCCAGGGGAGAGACAGCCGGGGGGGGCACGGTGCCCGGGCAGAACACAGCTGGGAAAGTCTTCCCGGAGGAAGCGGTGTCTTGGGGCAAGTGGTAAGTGTGCGTGTGCGCGCGCGTGTGTGTGTGTGTGTGTTGGGCGGTGTGGAGAAGGGACTAAATTCCAGGCGAGGGGAGCGGCTTGGACCAGGACCCCGATCAAGGAGGGCCTCGCAAGCCACATTAAGGGCTTTGAACTTCATTCTTAGCGTGGTGGAAAGCCATGGCGCCCGGGTGGCTCCGTCAGCTGGGTCGTGGCCTTGCCGTTTGTGGGTTCGAGCCCTACAGTGGGCTCTCCACCCCCGGCGAGGAGCCTGCTCCGAATCCTCTGCGTCTCGCTCTCTCTCTCTCTCTCTCTCTCTCTGCCTCTTCCCCCACTTGCACGCTCTCTCGAAAATGAATAAACATTAAAAAAAAAAGAGTGAGCTGCTTGTTAAAGCAGTTCATGGGAAGCATTTGGGAGCTTATCGGCACTTGAATTTTAGTATTTCCTTCCAAATTTTATTTGTTCCTGCTCTTTTTGGTACACAAGAAAAACTGGTGAAATCATCCTACCAACTCTTTCTTGGGATGAGCTATCCATTTCTAACACTGACCTGCGGGTTGTTGAAACACATAACTATTTCTGAGAGTTATTAAACTCTAACAAAACAAAAATCATATTTAGTTACTATTTAAAGAAAAGACCCCCAGGGCGCCTGGGCGGCTCAGTCGGTTAAGCGTCTGACTTCGGCTCAGGTCACGATCTCGTGGTCTGTGGTTTGGAGCCCCGCGTCGGGCTCTGTGCTGACAGCTCGGCGCCTGGAGCCTGCTTCGGATTCTGTGTCTCCCTCTCTCTCTGCCCCTCCCCTGCTCACGCTCTGTCTCTCTCTCAGAAATAAGCATGACGACATTTTTTTAAAGAAAAGACTCCCAACAAATAACCAGCGTCCACAGTGAAGGAGGTAAGACACGTGCTTCCAGAAGGCGGGAAGACAGCTGTTGTGTGCACTTGGCCTTGACTTGCTCAGGGCTCAGGGCTGAAGCGTCGGGGCCTCGGAGGCTGGGTCTTACCTGCAGGCTCTTCAGGGCCAGGCAGGCTGCCTTCTGCAGCTGGAGGTTTGCCTTCGTCAGCGTCTCGCAGTAATACAGCAAGGCCTGGAAGAGAGGGAGGGACCCCGTGAGGACATTCTGATTTGTTTGCAGTTTTGGAGGTATCACTTTTACTCCCCGACCTAACCTATAGATAAAACAAGACATTTCGTACAACCTTCAGAGCAAAAAAACCAAAAAACCAAAAAAACCCACGAAAAACAAAAAACAGAAAAGTAAAACAAAACAACCACACACGAAAACAACAACAAAAAACCACAACCTTCCCCCCCCCAAATAAAAATTCATGTTTACTAAAAGAACTGTCTCTGAATTCAATATGATACTCCGTCAGGTCACAGACTCTGTGGACTATGAAGTTGGGAGGTCCGAAGTTACGATTCCAGCCTCCAAGGACCCTGAGCTCCGGAGGAAGTGCTGACACGGTGGAAGGGGCTGCAGAGAAGCAACGTGTCTCCGCAGAAGCTACGAGACGCTCAGTGAGTCACGGGGAAGAAAGCCAGGGCAGGGTGCAGGAAAACGCCGCGGGGCCTGGACGGGGAAGGACGGGCCAGGCTGCAGGCGGGACGCCGGGGCAGGGTAAGGCACTCCCGCAGGGAGGAGGAAGGGAAGGGGCGTGCCGAGGCGCTGAGTTCGAGGCGTGGCACCGGTGCTCTGTCTAAAACTCTCAACGTGGAAATAAGTTCTTACCTTTACCAAGCTGATTTCGTTCTCAATAGCTTATATTTCTTTCTTTTGTTTTAAAGTGTGTTTTATTTATTTATTTTGAGAGACAGAGTGAGAGAGAGAGAGAGAGAATCCCAAGCAGGCTCTGCACTGTCAGCATGAAGCCTGACGTGGGGCCTGGACCTGCGAACCGTGAGATCATGACCTGAGCCGAAACCAAGAGTCAGGGGCTCAGCCCAGGCGCCCCAGGCGCTCACATGTCCTAGATCCGCCTCTCCCCCAAGGCCATGTCTTGCCGAGGTCTCACTTTCATGCCTGGGTCACCGCTGCCACGTTTCTGCTTCCTGGCACCAAACGGCAGGGGGCTGCTTCCTGGAGAGCAGTGGGGTCCCTGGGGGACGCGCCCACCTGCCTCTCCCTCAGGAGAGCAGGCACCTCCGGCATCGCCTTGGGACGCCTCCTTATGGACTTTTCCAGATCCTACACATTTGTGTCCCCACCCCCTCCAGCTGCCCCTCGTTCCTGCCACACTCACTGCTGTGCCCTGCTGCCGCCGTCCCCCCAGGGAACCCCGTGAGCTCTGCTCCCCTCTCGACAGACCCCATTCCCAATGATCTTTTATTTACCTTCTTTATTTTTGAGAGAGACAAAAAGAGTGTGAGCAGGGGAGGGGCAGAGAGAGGAGGAGAGAGAGAATCTCAAGCGGGCTCCGCGCTGTGGGCACGGAGCCTGATGTAGGGCTTGAACTCATGACCGTGAGATCATGGCCTGAGCCAAAACCAAGAGTCAGATGCTTAACGGACTGAACCACCCAGGCGCTGCCCATCGCCCCCCCACCCCGCCACGATTATCTTTTAAACTAGTTCAAATCCCTGGCCCCGTTCACCAACCACTACGTGACCAGCTGTCCACTTTCTCTCTCGTTGCCTGTGACTTCTGTCGTCCTAATTATCATTCATGTGTACACCTGCGTTTATATCTATTTCTACTCTCTCTCGACTTGCTCACACGTGCTTCTGGGATTTTACTTAACTTCCTGGGCCGTAGTCTGTTCACCCGCAAAGTGAGTGGAATAAAAAGCCACTCACAGGGCTTTGTGGATCGTACACGTGGTGACACGTGTAAAGGGCTGAAAACCGGTCTTGGCACAAAGTAAGCCCTCAATAAACAGAGCTGTAGTGTTACTATTACTCTTACGTACATCTGTGTGTTCACGTATCTGTTTACAGGAGAAAGCTACAGTAGTGACTCCATTTATGTCGAAGCTCCCGAAAGATGAAGACGTTGGCTTTTTTGTTTTTTAAATGTATTCGATCCCTTACAGCACCTAGAATGATATTCTATACTTGGTGAGCACCCCTCGACTCCGGGGGCACCACAGTGCCTGGATGAAAGAGCCCGGAAGTGTGCCCGAGCACCTGCCGATGTGTCTGCTCATGGGAGGGCACGGGGCACTGGGACGGTCCCTCCCGGCCGTGATGAGACACGGCCTGTTCTCTCAGTGCTGTAGGAACCCCCTCTTTAAGCCATAATAATACTACCATAATATTACCATAATATTACCATAATATTACCATAATAGTTTAAGCCACGTGCCCCAGGCTGCCTTTTCTAAGGACATGCTAGATCACGGGTCCTTGTCCTGACCAAAGGGCACCATGACCCGCTCACAGAAGACCGTGTCTGGATAGGCTGCTGCCAGCAGTGGTCACACGCCTTTAATTTTCCTCCTTTCTCTTCAGTAGAGTGAGGACGGTTGGCCCACAGAACAGCCTTTTGAGCGAATCCCAGTTAAAGACTGGAGCTTTGTAGGGAAGAATAATACGAAATCCCTGCTCTTGGGCCCAAGTGGCCTTAGAACAGAAGTCTTGTGGAGACCCAAACAGCCCACCGTTCCCTAGCTTCGCTAACGCCTCAGAAAAGTTAGGCTCTTCTCGGTGTTCAACATTTGGCCTTTCCCAGGACAAGAAGGGGCCAAGTTTAATTTTACCGAGCTGATCTGAGGGTTGGCGTGAGCTGGTTTTTAGAACAACGGTTCAGATTATAAAGGGGACCGAGCTGCTGTCTGTACGGGGCCCCCGATGATTGTTTTGCCGATGCCTGTTACACCTGGCTGGCACTGAATTAAATCCAAGGAGGAGGCAAACCACCTCTTCCAAAAAGGAGTGATAGCTTTTAAAATGAAAAGTATTCTTGGGGGCACCTGGGTGGCTCAGTCGGTTGAGCGTCCAACTTCGGCTCAGGTCATGATCTCACTGTTCTGAGTTCGAGCCCCACGTCGGGCTCTGTGCTGACAGCTCAGAGCCTGGAGCCTGTCTCAGATTCTGTCTCCCTCTCTGTCTGTGCCCCTCCCCTGCTCATGCTCTGTCTCTCTCTCTCTCTCTCTCTCTCTCTCAAAAATAAATAAACATTAAAAAAAAAACCTGTTAAAATGAAAAGTATTCTTGTTCTTTGACTCAATAGTTTGATTACTTGATGCCAAACTGCTCATAAAATATGTGTGCACGTATGCCCACTGTGATGCTTTTCAGAGTCGGGATCTGCACGAAGGCCCATCAATATGCAACAGGAAAACAATTACAGAATATTCATACCCTGAGATGCACATTAATCCATCAAATAGAATGAAGTGGACCAATGTGTTCTAACACGGAAAATAACCATTATCCGCCACTTTAAAAAAATCAGTTCTGCAACAGAACAGTGTGATCTCATTTAAGAAAAAATAATTACAGGGGCCTCTGGGGGGCTCAGTCGGTTAAGCGTCTGACTTCAGCTCAGGTCATGATCTCGAGGTCTGTGAGTTCAAGCCCCGCGTCGGGCTCTGTGCTGACAGCTCAGAGCCTGGAGCCTGCTTCGGATTAGGTGTCTCCCTCTCTCTCTCTGCCCCTCCCCTGCTCATGCTCTCTCTTGATCTCTCTCAAAAATAAGTAAACCTTTTAAAAAACAGAAAAAAATAATTATAGATGTTAGCACATGCAGAGAAAAACATCAGAAGGGAAAAAATAGTTACGACAGAGAGGAGGGAGGCAAACCATAAGAGACTGAAATACAGAGAACAAACCGAGGGTGGAGGGGGGTGGGGGAGAGGGGAGAGTGGGTGACAGGGCACTGAGCAGGGCACTGGTTGGGATGAGCACTCGGGGTTGTATTGGAAGCCAATCTGACGATAAATTATATTAAAAAATTATGAAAAAAGAAAAAGAAAAACATCAGAAGGAATACATACCAAATCCTTAGCAGTTTTCTCTGGGGGCTGGACTTACGGGCACTCAGCTCTTTACGGTATAATTTTGTGGTTTAAATTGTGTTGCAGGGTACATATGATTAACAGGCGGAAGAAAATTACTTTTTATAAAAAACATATGGCAAAAGAGTAAGTGACAGAAAATTGAACGAGCTTCCGGCTCCATGTCCGCGGTTTGGGGCTTTACCTTTTCCCTGAAGCGCTCGTTTCTGGAGGCTGCGGCCAAGTACAGCATCACGGCCTCACGGGCCTCCTGGTCCTCGCCGGTCAGCAGCACAGCCAGGGTGCCCAGCACCTCCTGCTGGGCCGAGAGGCTGCCGGGAGCAAGGTCGCTCATGGCCTGGAGCAGTTTCTCATCTCTTAGCGACTGCAGAGTCTGAATCAAGGAAACTAGCGAGTGAAAAGAAAGCAGAGTTCACGTTCTGATCGGAAGGCAACACACTCACTGAAAATAAAAGGAAGACTCAAGTATATGTGTAATGACAGACCCAAGTGTGCAAAGTCAGCATACGGCGAAGGCGATGTTTGCAATCGTGAGAAAAGGGCATGACTCAAATCACTCTATTAAGGCGAGCGGCAAACCTTAGGACGGAATGGGAAAGGTGGATCTCCATCCCATGCAGGCTCTAAAATAACTTCTAGATGAATTAAATAGTCAAATGGAAACATATATAGCGAAGGGACGACAAGTAAACACTTTCTACAGTCTTCCTGATGAGAGCAAACTCTGTTGCCCGTCTGTCAGCCATACCCGTCTGGCGGGCCCCTGGCCCCTAAGTGACCCCAGCTTGACCTTCTGTCTGTCTGCGCTCGGGTACCCGGGCCCCGATGGAGAAATCCAGGTGGGTGGCTGGGATATGGAGATGATATGACCAAAAATAAAATCCTGAGTCCCATTTGGGCAAACTGACAATGTTGCATGACCCAGGAATATATTCTGATCCCTAACAAGGTATCCAGTGCGGGAATCTGTTAGCCACTGAAACCGTAGGATAAGAGCTGTACCTGGTCAGTACAGATGGGAAACGACAACCTAACATTCATGATCCATCAGTAGACAGCATCCTCTGTACAACGGACACGCTAGTGAATTTTCGAGATTTTTTTTTTTTTGGTTTTACTTTCCTATTTCTCCTGCTGGGGACGTTCTGGTCATTTCACCGCTTTATAATTAAATCCCACAGCAAAAGGTCTCGAGACAGTATTATGTACAACAACGAAACAAACAAATCATGGAAAGCAACCTAACCGTTCCACAGTAATCAACTGTGTTCGCATGCATCCAAATGCGGGGATACTACAAAATTTTTCAAAAAGTTTCAAAGGAACATGAGATATCACGTCAAATAAAAGCTAGGATATAATACGCTATAACAGGTCATCGCAATTTTGAAATTTCAAATCCATGCCTATCCAACTAAAAAAAATCCATTAAAATCTCAAAGTAAGATAATAGGTGATTTGAATACTGTCGGGTGTACTGTTTCTCTAGTCTTTTTCTTTTTTTTAAAATAACGTGTTTTTTTTTTTTTTGTTTTTTTTTTAAAACTCACTCCTACTGGTGAGCAGGTACGCCTTCGCCGGGGCCGTGAGGCAAGAGGCTCAGAGATGTCACCTGCCACTGATGTCACCTGAGCAGTCGAGAAACTGACTCAGAAAACTGCATTAGACGGTGGCAAACTTAGAGAAGACAGGAAGACCATCCTGAAGTGAGATCCTGTGGTCTCCTGCCTCGGTTCTCCTTCTAGAACTCTGGACCAGTGTGTGCTCATCATGAGGGCTCCCCTGTGTTCAGGCTGGCTTGGCACCGGGTGGGGGAGAAAGTGCTGCTTCTCCCACGTCAGTGCCTGCAGGGTCCAGCGTTCTGGACGGAAGGGCTGAGTCTGGCGCTGAGCCAACCCGTCTCCTCCTGGAAAACAGACGGCATTCCTGGCCCCTTTCACTCTCAGCGGTGAAGCCCGGGTGGATTTACAGAGCACGGATTTGGGAACCAGATCCCGCCCCTCGCTGCCTGGCTCCGTCCCCAAAGAGGTGTCCCCTCGTTGCCGGTGCTTCTTTTATTTCTAACATGCGAAGCAGCATGTGAGAAGGCAGGCACTAATGAGCCTCACGCCAGCCCCGCGACGCGGGTGTCCGTCCTTCACATTCCCCGGAGACACAGCCTGAGATTTGGTTTTCCATCTCTCTCCTTTCCTGACCAACGGGTTGCCCCATCTGCCTTATCGTGAACCCCATTGCTCATTATTACGAAAGTGCCACCAAAAAAGGCAACGTAAAACGATACTGCCTGTAGGCTTGATCCCACAAGTGGCAAATACACTGATGAAGAAATTATATCATGAAATCAGCTTCTTGCCAATGTCATACCCTTGCTGGGTGATTGGGGTCATCTCGGTAAACCCCTGGCTCATTTCCAGGAGGCTCCCTGCTGTTAAGGGTCCAGAAGTCATTGAAAAGGCTGATCTCATCCCAGCTGCTGACCCGGGGGAAGAAATGGTTACCGGCACTAAAAACCACGACCGAAAAGACCAGAGCTCGCTCCAAACTGAGCCACCACGCGGTGCAACGACAGAACACGTCCCACCTTGCTTGGCCAGCTGGTTCAAGTAGCTCTCGAGGTCGCTCACACCGTGGCTGGTGAAGTAACTGTAATACTGGAAAACGGTGATGACTTCCGAAGAGAGGCTGGAGGGGAGCAGAGGCTCCGCCTGGTCCAGGATTTGGGACACCAGCGTTCGAAACACTGGAAGCAGAAACACGAAGTGGCTTTTAAGAGCCGTGACCATTCGTTCGTTCACCGGTCTGTCTCTGCAGTGTGGTATTTGGCAGAGCGCAGTACGTGTGATGAGCAGGTGATGGTTACGTGTGATGGTTACTGGACGTATGTATACACACTTGTGTAACTGCGTTCGGTCAAGAGACAGAACACTGCTGGCACCCCACCAGGTGACGAAAGGTGCTACGAACCTTTTTTGTGAGTATAAGCATGTATCTCCCTTGATATATTTAGGAGCGGAATTGCTGGATCATGGGGTAGGGGTATATTTAGCTTTAGTAGAAATTTCCAGTGTTTCCCAAGTGGTTATACCATGGGACACTCTCCTATTGGTGACGTTTTAATGAAAAACATATACAGCCACCTAAACAGCAATATGGACGCACAGCAATAGATGGCGTCTTCTCTGGAGAGTCAGAGCCCTCGTCTCAGGGCCCCCCGGCTGCCGGG
Organism: Paguma larvata; assembly: GCA_030068075.1. NCBI lineage: Eukaryota > Metazoa > Chordata > Mammalia > Carnivora > Viverridae > Paguma > Paguma larvata. The sequence continues at coordinate 23,516,659 of CM057829.1, forward strand.
GAAGTGGCGAGGGGAGCCCGCCGGCGCTCGCTCACTCGCAAACCGAACAGCAGACGCCCTCCTCCCCGCTGCCGCCCTGTACCTGGGTCCGCGAGCCCCGGATACTCTCTGTTGACGGCCCCGGCAAAGCCGGCTTCCAGCTGCTGCACCACTCTGCCGGCCGAGCTGTGGTAGACCCCCACCGGGCTGCAGCACCTCGTCCAGAACGACAGCAAAGACCGCTCTTTGTGAAATTCCGGGATGGCTGGAAAGGAAGAGCACCCCCCCATCCCCCGACACATAGTTTGAATGAAGCATGGGGGCGGGGCAGGCCTTGTGGGGGCCTCTTGTTTTTTTAAAGACTTTTTTTTTTTCATTTTTTAAAATCTTTTTTTTTATCTATATATTTGAGAGAAAGAGAGAGAGATAGCGGGAAAGGGGCAGAGAGAGCGGGAGCTGGTGGGGGGTGGGGACAGAGGATCCAAATCAGGCTGTGTGCTGACAGCAGAGAGTCCGACGGGGGGGCTCGAACCCACAAACTGTGAGATCATGGCCTGAGCCGAAGTCGGATGCTTAACCGACTGAGCCACCCAGGTACCCCAAGACTGTGGTTTTTAAATAAAAAAAATACTTCTTTATTTTGAGGGACAGTGGGGTGGAGGGGCAGAGAGAGAGAGAATCGCAAGCAGGTTCCATGCTATCAGCACAGAGCTCGATGCTGGGCTCGAACCCACGAACTGTGAGCTCATGACTGAGCCGCTCAGGAGCCCCTAAATTTTTTTTAAAAATTAGGTGCCACACCCAACGTGGGGCTTGAACTCATGACCCTGAGATCCACAGTCACATTGCTCCACCGACTGAGCCACTCAGGTGCCTCTAAAGACTATGGCTTTTCATCGGAACTACGAGATTCCTCGGTAGCTGGCAGATTTTCCAAAGGGCAAGGAAGTTACGACCAGAAGCTCACCCAGCCCGGGCAGCGAAGAAAACACAGCCAAAGCAAAGCTGTTTGCTTTCAGCGAGAGAAAGTCCAGCAGCTCTACTCTCGGAAGGAAGACACTCTCCTCATCTCCTCTCCCGTAACTTTCCTGCCGAAACCGGCACAGGATCGGAGAATCGCCCCTCAGGAGATGCTTCTGAAGGGGCTGGAACAGAACGGGACGTGGGCTGGGGGAGTGTGACACCCGCCCGGGGGGCTCTCTGGCTGAAATGGCGAGGCACACCAATGACGAGGGTCAGCATTTCCCTGCGTGCGGTCCCTTGTGTGCGGTCGTGACCACAAGGAGGCGCCTGAGAGCGGGGAGGACACGGGTTGTTGCACCCTGAGCGTCCTGCCCTTTTATGCCTCTCAGACACCCGCCAAGGTCACTGGCTCGCAGGAGGACGAGACGCAGGAGGCGGAAACATAAAATGGGGACCCGCGGGGAGTGCTCTTCGAGGCTGGATCCGCCCGACCTGCTGCTCCACTACCCCCACGGGGCAGCTGCTGCGAACAGAGACACACACTCCCGTCTCTACTAAAGAGCTCTGTAGCCAGACCACACAGGTTCAAAGGCATCTTCCCCGTGTCAAGTTCTCCACCTAACACTCTTGGAACCAGGGACTTTCCTGGGAGCCCGCGAGTCCACATATTTCTCCCTTTTCCGAGGAGAGTTAGGGCGTATCTTGCATTTGACAGTCCGCTGCTGTGGGAGCGGTCTTCACCCGCCCCACGGCACAGAACGGTCCCGATCGCCTGTCCCCAAACGGAACCGTGCTGGCAGAAAAAGTCCGGGAAGTTGCCCGTGAGGCGGATGCCGGTTCCGCCTGTACACTGGCGTCTCATGTCCGGAGGTGGAGGGCCAGCCCTACAGAAAAAACCGTGTCTGGGGGTTTGACTCGGAAGACTCAGACGCAGTGTTAACGAGGCGGCCCCAGCGTGGAGACACTCCTCCAGTTTTATGCCTTCCTGCTGTCCTGACAAAGCGAGGAAGAGGTCCGGGCGAGCGGCGGGCCAGTGGCCGCCAGCGGGTGGAGGTGTGACGTGCACGTGCTCACCTTCCATGACGGAACCGATGTTTCCTACGTTCTCATCGCTGACGGCCGACAGCTTCTCCATCACTTGGACTTGCCGAGAGAGCTTCTCCAGGAGACTGCTCACCACAAATGGGGTTTTGCTCGAGAAAACAATTTGCTGATCGAACAAACAAAACCACCGTGTCAGTTTGGCCCACTGTTGTCAAGGGGGGTTTCCCCACCCAACGTCATCCTTCCTAACACAGCGGTCGTGCTAGACACACCTCCGCGCGTTCGGTTCCGGTCTGCGACCGTTCCTCACCCGTGCCGATGACCACCCCCGACGAAATCACACATGTTTTTTGTCGCTCTGACCTTTTCCCCCTGCCTGTATAGATTCTGGAACTTTTTCAGTAATAGGGCTACAAGGTTATTATCCAGTTGCCTTTTCTTTCACGTACTGTGAATCTGCAAATCCTCTCTGAAACTTAGAAGGCATAGTTAGGCTGCTTATCTGTGGGCTAATAGAAAAAGAGGTTTATTTTACAAGTAGTCATTTTTCACAGCACGGATTCATTTCCTTGTTTTCGAGCTGGAAAGTAAGAACTTGTGGTCGAATAATCATGATTATAATCAAGGCTTTCGCCTTCTAATTACCGAGTGCTGATTACATACCAGGCACTGGTCTGAGCCCATGCATTAGTTCATACTATTTCTCACAACCACCCTGTGAGGTGGGTACTGTTGATATTCGATCTTTCGGCTGGGGAAACTGAGGCACAGAGAGGTCCAGTAGCATGCCGAGGCCACATAAATAGGAACTGAGTGCACCTGTGTGCGGGTCACCAGAATAAAGGGGATGAGCGAAGACGGGACAGAAGTCGGTTGCTGCCTGAAGGTTCTAGTCCTTTCTGTGTGCCTCAGAGACCTGTCCCAGTCAGCTGGTAGGCACGGAAACAGAGGGCTGACCTGTACTGCCATCCTCCCCTGTCTAAGCCACGTAGACTCCACACAAAGAGGATTTCCGATCTCAGAAGCCTAGCATAGCAGTTATGTGCTGATGCCGTTCACATACGTAAATATGGCAGAAGCGACGGGTTTTAGGCGTACTAGATGCTTCTCACGGAATGCCCGTTTTGATCTCCTTGCAGTTACGTACCGAATGAAGATGTAAACGGACCGCTTGAGCAGTGGGTGGGAGTTAGAAACTAAGTGTCTAATCCTTAATCCTTTACATCTCTACATCTACCTCTTTTGTTTTTCTGGTCTGATTTTCCCCACAGAGGGACTGACCTGTTATAACCACGGTCGGACTATCGGGAAGAACATTGCACTGAATATTTAAAAAAATTTTTTTGGTTTAATTTTTTGAGAGAGAGAGAGACAGTGTGCACAGGAGGGGCAGAGAGAAGAGAGAGAGAGAGAGAATCCCAAACAGGATCCGGGCACCGTCAGCACAGAGCCTGACGTAGGCCTCGAACTCGGGAACTGCACTGTGCTCAATATTGCTTGTCAATTAGTCTTTGAGAGAAAACGTTCACTCCTTCACGGAAGAGAATTCTCTTACGTCTCACAAAACGATGACTTTACCTCTACGATGCCAACAGGTCGTGTGCTCAGCACAGAATCAGGCTCAGCAAGAACAAAGAGCTGCGAAGACTGTCTTACTCGAGTGGTTGGAGAGAGAATAGTTATAAGCACACAGCAACCCTTTCCCATTTTGGTCAGAAAAAAAAACACTGCGCCTTCTGCCAGGTTGGTAGAAATGCTTGCAATTCAACAGTCAACAGATCAACTCGGATGCTGGCCAACCCAGTGTAAGAGTCATAACTGCCAACAGTTTCCCGCGGCGTCTGAGGTGAGTCTGGGGTTGTTTGTTCGTGGAGGAAAAGCATAGTTTCTGTCGCATCACAAGTGTATTATGGGAAACGCACACTAACCCGCTTCTGGCCTCTCTGGGATCCCTTCCCCCTTCCCCCGCCTCTTGTCTTCCACTTGGTCCCATGCTCTTGGAAGCATGATTGATTGATTGACTGATTATTTATTGACTGATTTTTTGCGCCCTTCCTGCCTGGCCAATGCCCCTGAAAACCATTACACATCTGCTTTCCCCTTCCTGTCCTGGTCCCCACACGTGCAAACAGGCTGGAGACAACCGGCAACCAGAAGCCAGGAGGAAGCATTTAAGGAGAAGCTCGGGGGGGGGAAACCGCTTTGTTCCAGACAGCTAACACCAGCTAACTCCTGCAACCAAAGAATTTCAAAATATTTGCTCCACTGTGGCAAAATCTTCACTGGTCCACAGCCTGAGACGAGAAGAGAAACAAGTCTCGTGGTGTCCCAGAATGGGGGCCACTGGTGATGCTAACGGCCTACCGAACTACCCTTTCTCACCGCTAACGCGTACATATTCAAGGTCTGGGAAACCGTGGTCATATTCTGTAGCATTCCGCCTTGAGCCGTCCAGGTGCTGTGACAATATTCACGTCACCGTACGACAAACGCAGTGGCCGAGCCCACCTGAACGAGCCGGGTGCAGTACTGGAGGTGCCTGACGATGGCGATGTCCAGGCTCTCATTCCCTGTGGTCAGCGGGAGGGGGCTTCCCGCCACACTGGTCCCGACTCCCGTGTCTTCCGTCAGTGCTTCACTCAGGTGGCCCCTGGCCTCCGGGTGCACCGACCTGGAAGGGCTGAGGCAGGGAGGCGAGGGCGACGTTAGCGGTTGCTGTCAGCGGGGAGACCCCAGGTCGACCCAACGAAGCTCCCGGAAGGTCCCAAGCAGCACCCACCGCAAAGAGGCTGTCGCTAGCCTAGCTTGAAAAAAACGAGATACCTTTCAGAAGCTACTTTTTGATTCAGCCCTGGTCACTGATGCACCGTATTAAAAGATGGGGCAAACAGATTGCTTCTAGAGTTTGCTTCTGAAGCACAGGGAACCACTTTTTAAAAAAATTTTTTAAGGTTTATTTATTTTTGAGAGAGAGAGACAGACAGACAGAGCACAAGCTGGGGAGTGGCAGAGAGGGAGACACAGAACACGAAGCAGGCTCCAGGCTCTGAGCTGCCAGCACAGAGCCCGACGCGGGACTCGAACTCACGACATGTGAGATCATGACCTGAGCCGAAGTTGGACGCTTCACGGACTGAGCCCCCCAGGCGCCCCCAACAGCGAACCATTTGTAAAGCAGGCTCCCGTGCCTTCCTGGTGCACCGGTTACACTTCCTTGCTCTGTGGACCGGGCGCTGTGCCAAATTTCCTGGGATTAAACTGTCCTCTATTTGTGTGGTTTCCCAAGAGCAATTCCATTAAGAACTAATGTCAAGGCTTTCTCTTGGCCTCAGATCAGCTGCTACTAGAAGAAAAGGAAAAAGGAAAGCTGCCAACGGGAGGCGCGCTGTTCCGCCCCAGACAAAGGCCAAAAGGGGCGTTTACTGGAACCCTCCGAGGCGGAGCCCGGTTCTGCCTCTCCCGCCTCGCTGAAGCCCCGCTGGCAAACGGCTCACGCCGGGATCATGACGGGCACTTAGGCTGACAAGTAAGTATGTGGCCTCCAGGATCCGGTTTTGTTCTTAAAAGCAGTCTGTGTGGGAAAGAGGGGATGGCTGTCCCGTTTCGCACGTGGGAGGACTGACTGTCAGTGACGTCCCCCGCGGGGTCCTGGTCGCACAGCGAGGCAGTGACAGGGCAGCTGCCGGCTTCCAGGCTCGCGGCCCCCAGCCTCCAGGATTTAGAAAGATCGTGCGCCCTCGCCCCCGAGGCGAGGACTCTGCTTGTGTCCTGGCAATCAGCACGTATTTGAGACGCGCACACAGGGCCGCCTGGCGGCTCAGTCGATTAAGCGTCCGACCCTGGGTTTCGGCTCAGGGTCATGATCTCACAGTTTTGTGAGTTCAAGCCCCACATCGGGCTCTGTGCTGGCAGTATGAAGCCTGCTTGGGGTTCTCTCTCTCTCTCTCTCTCTCTCTCTACCCCTCCCCCACATGTGCGCGCTCTCTCAAAATAAATAAACTTAAAACAAATAAAACACACACACAATTTTCACAATTTTCCCTAATACCACTGATGACATCTACTAAAGTGGATCGATTTAGTCAGTTTAATATCAATGTTCTAGAAAATGCACAAAACCTACGATGTTTTTGTTGTTAAAATGCTTCTGAGAGCAAGAAGAACGAAGCTTAGATTGATGCCTGAGTCTGACACATCGTGCAACGAGGAGATAGGGTTTTGGTTTCGCAGCATTTGACGAATTCGACCAAGTCAGAGAAATCTCAGCAGGGAATGCTGGGGCATCGCTTCAACACTACGTTCATTTAGTGACTTCTGTTTGCCCTGCCCTCAGTTTGCTCAAAGGATAAATTCTAGTTCTCACTTTTTCTCTTCCTGGTTTTGGAAGAAGGAAGCCTCCGGGAACAAGAAAACCGAAAAACACGGACATAACATCGCCCACGGAGAGGTTTGTGAAGGTGTGACTTGAAAATCTGCTTACATAACACAGCGAAAGTAGAGACGGTGGAAACCTACCCTCTCCTTTGGGAGAAAGTGCGTGCGTGTGTGCGTGTGCGTGTGTGTGTGTGTGTGTGTGTTTCCAACAGTTAATGAAGGGGAGTATATTCCACTGTGCTTGGGGGGCTTTGCCGAAGTTACAGAAGGGACCCCAGACTCTAGCTCCAAACACGAGGTCTGGCTGGACAAGAAAGCCCGACGGAGAAGGTGACGATATCCCGCCTTCGTCTTCCCCACCCTCCCTGGAGAGGGCCTCCTTCTCTACCCGTTGGGCCGCAGAAGCAGAAGACAACCTTATCAGTTCCTGGCCATCCCCTGTTACAATTCCAAGGTACCTACGCGCCCTGGGCTTAACCTGGTACGGACGTGTGCCCTGGTGAGCTCGACGTGCAGCTACTTGGCTGAAGGGGCCAAGAGATAAAGGGGCAGGGAAAGCAAAGCCTGACCCTGACCCAAAGAGGAGCTGGGAGACGAGACCCACAGAGACCCAGGCCCAGGCGGACACGCAGGAAGGGTTCTCCAGACACACAGCATGCTGAGTTCCTCTGGAATTAATGTCACTGGGGGCAAGTCGTCGGCCCCTCAGCCTCCGAGATACAGGTGTACGCGGGATGTACACACACGCGCCCATACGAAAGTCTCCCCTTCATTTATAATGAAGAAAAGCCGTTCATTTTCCCTTCGATGACACAAGAGAGGCGAACAATATTTAAAAATCGTCCTTGCCAGTAAAATAAAAGGCAATTGAAAGCCAACTGGTCATTCGGGTAGGGAGTCTTCTCCCGGAGGTGTGCGCCAGGCCCGTCAGATAGCAACAAAGAACCGCCGTTCAGAAGAAAGCTGAGCAGACGCCAACTGCACACTTACCTACTTTTCTCCGTCTCGGTGTCTGAAAATACGGAATCTGTGCCTCCTCCCACGTTACAAACCTCCTCGCCATCCTCCTCCTCCTCGTCAAAATCCGAGGTGTTCAGGAAATCAAAGCTTTCTAAAGCACTCTCGACTGTAAGACTTAAACTGGAAGACCGGCTGAGGTTTCCGGCTGGCTTACACTGCAAAGGCAGAAGGCATCGGGAAGAGTGTCAACACATCCCGCGGCAGCAACGCGACAGGCAGCACTCGAGCGGAGACGCGACGCTTTCTTTCTTTCAAGCTTTTATTTTGTGGTTGTTGGCATTTAAAAAAAAATGCATTTAAGATCTTCGTATTAAAAAAAAAAAAACAACCTACAACGAAGGATGAAATGACACAGTATCTGGGATTCGTTCCACAATAATCTGGAGGGAAATAAGCGGGCAGAAGAACGGACGAAACGAGACTGGCTGAGAGCTGACACCACGGAAGCCGGGGATGGGCGCGCCGGGAGCCCTTACAGGATTCTCTCTACTTCCGCTTGGAAGTTTTAGACTACAAAGCTTAGAAAACACGACAACTCAGAAAGCCTGGGGAAACGGAACTGCTGTACCCCTCTGCCTAGAACTCAACCCCAAAGAAAATACAACCAGCAGACAAATCTAAAGAGTCCCGAGGTCCATGCCAAATACTAACCAATCTCTAAGGTCACATGGCAAGGTCTGCACTGTCCTAGGGCAGGCGCGGGCTGCCCCAGGAACCTGTTCCAAAGGATTAAAAAAAAACAAACAAAACCACCCCACAAAGAGAAAACTACTCAAACTCAGACCTAACTCACACTCCCTAGGCAAGTAGACTTCGATATTAATTTCACATTCATGGCATAACCTGTCCTTCGAGCGCCGAGGAGAAACGGAAGGGTGCAGACACGCAAGAAGAATCCCTGCTTCCTTTACAGAACAAATCCCGTCACTTCCCTGACGGGGCCCTGGGACACTGTGGGCACACCTCTCCTGGGGCCTGGAGGGTTCTGTATTGCTAGACGCAGACAGAAGCAAGACAAACAGGATAGCGCCGGTTGCTATGGGCACAGAGATGGAAAGCAGTCCTTCCGAATATTCAAGGGGACGGACGCTGGGGCGGACTGAACGGGGCAAGTCCTGTGAGTCGGAAGAACTACCCGTCCTCCATCCACTGGGGCACACTCCTTGCCGACTTCGTAACACGAGGCAGGCAGCGCCTCGCAGAGAGCTGTCTCTGATGCCCAAGATGGCACGAAAGCTCGGGGGAAACCGTCTTTTCGCTCTTTTAAATCAGAGTTGTTTCATTCACCCTCAGTGCTCTCCGTCCCAGGGGCAGCATCATTTAGTTTCTGATCCTCAAGAGGCTTTAGCGTCCTAGGAATGCGAAGGGGGGGAGAAAAGAGAAAGCTTTGTCCAGCTGATGCTTTAGTTCGGGCTGGATCCAAAGCCACTTCCCCAGACCTCAACTCGAATCCTGTTCTCAACCTCAGCCGGACAGAAGGAGCCAGTCCGGACTCCACCCCCCGCTAGGGTCTTCTTTCTTAACTAGCTATCTGCTGAACCTGACCTTGCGCACTGTGGATGCGTTTACACAGTGACCGTAACAAAGGGGGAGGGACAGTTAAGGATTTTGGGGGCGGGATCGTTTCGGAACGACCGCAGATTGAAATAACGCTCTGGAAAGAAGTCTGCGGCCACCAGGTTTTCACCACAGACGGGTCGCTTAGGGTTTCCTGGTGGACCCGGCTCCTTCTCGGCAATCTAGATGCCTGCAAACGGGAACCGGTATGCCCGCCGGCCCTCTCCCAAGGCCATCTGCTAGAGGTGGGGCCAGCTGTGTCTTTAAATTGAACACGCTTGGCCCGCTAAGCACAGCTGGTCACTCTGCGGCCAAGAGCTTGTTGAGGGGCCGGAAGGAGTCGTCACCCAGGGCACTAGACAAACGGCATCCACACACGGGTCCTGAACTGGTGTGTTTATGTTTTACAGAAAGCAGAGTCACGGCGTCCTCTCGGAGGCCGTACCCACAGCTGAACTAGTCCCTCATGGGCGCTGGGGGACCCGGGGAGTCGGGCGTGAAGTCTCACGTGCCCTGGGGACGAATCCCCCCCAGAGCAAGGGGAGCAGGACGAGGAAGTGTAAGACAGAGAAGCCTTGGAAATGTCTGGAAGCACACTTCCCACGTGCCACGGAGAAGACCACGTCTCAAAACAGTCATTCCAAGGACGCGACAGCCTCCTGTGGGGTGAGTCCCGGCTCGCCACCGGTACCTTAGTTTCAAGTTTACTTTATAGCGCGGGTCACCAAAGAATCGCTCTTCCGTGGAGAAGGCCCCAGTGTCCCTTCTGTGTGGCAACATTAGAGTGGCGAGGCGCACAGAAGTGGCGCGGGATAGGGGACAAAATTCAGGTTCTGTCTCCCTGGGCGGTGTTTTAAAAAAAGTTTAATCTGCATGCCCGGTGCCAAACAGATCTATTCCAGCGTGGCAACGAGAATCTCATTATTAGAACCCACCTTCCCACCCCGCCTCCCCCCGAAGGAAATCCTCCCTCTTGCTCCCCGCCCCCACCACGTCCACACTGAGCCACCTGACCAGGAACGGGGGTGAGAAGGACATCTCCCAGGGGCTTGGGGGTCTCTGGCTTCTAGAGCAGGGCAGACACGGTTCCTGCCCGATCCATCTCGCGTTCAACTGGCTGGTTGGGACAAGTCGGGAGAAGGGAATCTTCGGAGGCGGTGCCCGGGGCTGGCGCGGGGGCGGGGGGGGGTGGTGGGGGGGAGCTGACAGACCCGTGGCCCCCACCTCCCGGTTGCCTTCGCGGTGGCATCTCGATGCCATTATGGCCGTCAAAACGCCTCTGCTTCACGTCTGGGATCACAGCCACCAACTCTGGGACCGAAGGAGCTCAGACACCCTCCGAGCGGTTTAATCAAACTCCTAATGCTCTTAGGTGCCCTGATCCGCTGTTAGGAAGTCGACGATGGACACGCGCCACCGGGGTTGAGAAGCCGGCGCCACTGGAAGGACGGTCGGCCACCCGCCCGGGACGAGGCAGGACACCAAGGGGAAGACACGCCCTCCGCACAGACGTGGGCCTCGGCCGCCTCTCCCCAAACCCGACCCCGCTTCGCCGCGACGGTACGTACTTTCAGGACGTCGTCCAGACGCCTGACCTCCCGGCTCAGGTCCCGGAACTCCTGGTAGCGCTCCCGGTGCGGCTCCAGCGCCAGGAAGAGCCCGCCCAGGGCGTCCTCCAGGCTGCCGTCCGGCAGCGCCCTGCAGCCCTCCGGGTCCGCGCCGGCCGCGCCCTCGGCGGGCGCCTCGGCGGAGGCCAGCCTCTGCACCAGCTGCCGGGTGAGGTTCCCCTCCGACGCGTCCAGCTCCACGGGCTTGAGCTCCGAGGCCTCGCGCAGCAGCGCCTCGGCCACCTCCTCCTGCAGGCAGGGGCGCTCGGCCGCCGGGGGGCTCCGGGGCCCAGCCGGGGGCGCCTCCCGGGCCTCTCCCTCTCCAGAGGAGTTTCTGGAAGACGCCGCCGGGCCGGAGTCCTCCGCGCCCTCGTTCCGGGAGGCCGGGCCGCCGGGGCCCAGCTCTGCGGGGGTGACGGTGATCTCCGGGCGCGCCGGGCCCGCGCCGCAGGGGGAGCCGGCCGGGGCGGGGGCGGGGGCGCGGTCCTCCTGGGGCAGGTCGCTGAAGCTCAGGGACAGGGGCGTCTTCTCCTCAGCGGCCTTACCGTTTTCAAAGACGTCATCAGGTAGGTTAGACTGCAGATTAAAGGCATCTCGTTAGTATTTTAAATTTTTTAATATTTATTTTTGAGAGAGAGACAGAGCGTGAGCAGGGGAGGGGCAGAGAGAGAGGGACACAGACTCCCAAGCAGGCTCCAGGCTCTGAGCTGTCAGCACAGAGCCCGAAGCGGGGCTTGAACTCATGTAGGGTGAGATCATGACTTGAGCCGAAGTCGGACTGAGCCGAAGTTGGAGGCCTAACCGCCGGAGCCACCCAGGCGCCCTGACGTTATTATTTTAAATACGAATGATGTGATTGGTGTGGTTTGTTTCCAGCTAAGATGCAAGGCCATTAAAATAAACAACCAGCGCTTTCGTGATATTAATGCTGCATTTCTTGGTTTTGTGTGTGTGGTTGTGTGTGTGTGTGTGGTTGTGTGTGTCGCTGTGTGTGTGTGTGGTGGTATGTATGGCTGTGTGTGTGTTTGTATGTGTAGTTGTATGTGTGGCTGTGTGTGTGGTTGTGTGTGGTTGTGTGTGTGGTTGTATGTGTTTGTGTGTGTAGTTGTGTATGTGGCTGTGTGTGTGTGTGTGTGTGTGGTTGCATGTGTGTGGTTGTGGTTGTGTGTGTGTGTGGTTGTATGTGCGGCTGTGTGTGTGGTTGTGTGTTTGTGTGTGTAGTTGTGTGTGTGTTTATGTGTGTGTGTTTGTGTGTGTGTTTAAGTGCGTGTGTTTATGTGTGTGTGTAGTTGTGTGTGTGTTTAAGTGCATGTGTTTATGTGTGTGTGTGGTTGTGTGTGGTTGTGTGTGTGGCTGTGTGTGTTTGTGTGTGTGTTTAAGTGCGTGTGTTTATGTGTGTGTGTGTGTGGTTGTTTGTGGCTATGTGTGTGTTTGTATGTGTGTGTTTGTATGTGTGGTTCTGTGTGTGTGTGGTTGTGTGGTTGTATGTGTGTTTGTGTGTGGTTGTGTGTGTGGTTGTATGTGTGTTTGTGTGTGTAGTGTATGTGGCTGTGTGTGTTTGTGTGTGTGTGTTTGCAGATGTGTGGTTGTGTGGTTGTGCGTGTGTGTGTAGTTGTGTGTTTAAGTGCATGTGTTTGTGTGTGTGTGTTTGTGTGTGTGGTTGTGTGTGGTTGTGTGTGTGTGTGGCTGTGTGTGTGTGGCTGTGTGTGTGTATGTGTGTTTGTGTGTGTAGTTGTGTGTGTGTTTAAGTGCGTGTGTTTGTGTGTGGTTGTGTGTGGTTGTGTGTGGCTGTGTGTGTGTTTGTGTGTGTGTGTGGCTGTGTGTGTGTTTGTATGTGTGGTTCTGTGTGTGTGTGGTTGTATGTGTGTTTGTGTGTATTTGTGTGTATGTGTGGTTGTATGTGTGTTTGTGTGTATGTAGTGTATGTGGCTGTGTGTGTTTGTGTGTGTGTGTGGTTGCATATGTGTGGTTGTGTGGTTGTGTGTGTGTAGTTGTGTGTGTGTTTAAGTGCTTGTGTTTATGTGTGTGTGTGTGGTTGTATGTTTGTGTGTGTGTGTGGTTGTGTGTGTGTGTTTGTGTGTGTGTTTGTGTGTGTGTGGTTGCATATGTGTAGTTGTGTGGTTGTGCACATGTGTGTAGTTGTGTGTGTGTTTAAGTGCATGTGTTTGTGTGTGGTTGTGTGTGGCTGTGTGTGTGTTTGTGTGTGTGTGTGGCTGTGTGTGTGTTTGTATGTGTGGTTCTGTGTGTGTGTGGTTGTATGTGTGTTTGTGTGTATTTGTGTGTGTGTGTGGTTGTGTGTGTGGTTGTATGTGTGTTTGTGTGTGTAGTGTATGTGGCTGTGTGTGTTTGTGTGTGTGTGTGGTTGCATATGTGTGGTTGTGTGGTTGTGTGTGTGTGTAGTTGTGTGTGTGTTTAAGTGCTTGTGTTTATGTGTGTGTGTGTGGTTGTATGTTTGTGTGTGTGTGTGGTTGTGTGTGTGTGTTTGTGTGTGTGTTTGTGTGTGTGTGGTTGCATATGTGTGGTTGTGCGCGTGTGTGTAGTAGTGTGTGTGTTTAAGTGCATGTGTTTGTGTGTGTGTGTGTGGTTGTGTGTGTGTGTGGCTGTGTGTGTTTATGTGTGTGTGTGTATGTGTGTTTGTGTGTGTAGTTGTGTGTGTTTAAGTGCGTGTGTTTGTGTGTGTGTTTGTGTGTGGTTGTGTGTGGTTGTGTGTGGCTGTGTGTGTGTTTGTATGTGTGGTTCTGTGTGTGTGTGGTTGTGTGGTTGTATGTGTGTTTGTGTGTATTTGTGTGTGTGTGTGTGTGGTTGTATGTGTGTTTGTGTGTGTAGTGTGTGTGTGGTTGCATATGTGTGGTTGTGTGGTTGTGCGTGTGTGTGTAGTTGTGTGTGTGTTTAAGTGCATGTGTTTGTGTGTGTGTTTGTGTGTGTGTGTGGCTGTGTGTGTGGTTGTATGTGTGTTTGTGTGTGTAGTGTATGTGGCTGTGTGTGTGTGTGTTTGCATATGTGTGGTTGTGTGGTTGTGCGTGTGTGTGTAGTTGTGTGTGTTTAAGTGCATGTGTTTGTGTGTGTGTGTTTGTGTGTGTGGTTGTGTGTGGTTGTGTGTGTGTGTGGCTGTGTGTGTGTGGCTGTGTGTGTGTATGTGTGTTTGTGTGTGTAGTTGTGTGTGTGTTTAAGTGCGTGTGTTTGTGTGTGGTTGGGTGGTTGTATGTGTGTTTGTGTGTATTTGTGTGTGTGTGTGGTTGTGTGTGTGGTTGTATGTGTGTTTGTGTGTGTAGTGTATGTGGCTGTGTGTGTGTTTGTGTGTGTGTGTGTGGTTGTGTGTGTGTGGTTGTGTGTGTTTGTGTGGTTGTGTGTGTGTGGTTGTATGGTTGTGTGTGGTCGTGTGTGTTTGTGTGTGTGGTTGTGTGTGTGTGGTTGTGTGTGTTTGTGTGTGTGTGTGTGTGTGGCAAGAGAAAACAAAGCCCTTAAGAAACAATTTCTGGTGTTGGATCTAGGTGAAAGCTCATCATACTATTCTTAGGTATAACATTTTCAAAAGAAAAGGCTGGGGGAAGGGAGACGAGAGAGCCTGTTTCCTGAAACGCGGGGTCGCACAATGTTCGGCAGCCGTAGTCATGAATAACACCACCGATTATTTTCTCACATTTATCTTAAAAGACTCTGCAACATTCATGCTATTTCACTCAGGAGATGCGATGCTTTGTTCTGCTTCAGTTCTCATGAATTATTTTGAAAGAATCTCTACCCACAAATCCCAAGCCCTTGAAAATGTTCTATTAATTTGGTGACCATGCCACAAATAACTGAGGCCAGAAATACGCTCGCGTAGCTTCTGTGTACACGGGAGAAAAAGACCAATGAACTTGAAGGTCTCCCGGGATTGCACGGCCAGAGCTCTCGAGGTGTCTAGAAACACCGAGTCCTCTGGTCAGGCCGACCCAGGTTGGGTCCAGTACACTCTGTGATCGTGAAGCAGAGCTCAGAGGGGAGACAGGTTCCACATATCCAGGTAACGAAGATGATGGCTTTATGCGGGCATTCAAATGATTTCCAGCCTTCCCTACGCTGCGCTCCGCGCAGCGTCTCAGTACCAAATGCCGCTCTGCGGAAGAAGTTTTCTGGTTATGTGAGATCAACTCTTCAAAGTGGATAATTTCTCTTGGGTTCTAGATTTGATGTTTTAAGTAATGGTAAGGACCAAGCTAATGCCTAATTACATATAACGCAGGGAATGATCATAACAGTGCTAGGAATGAGCCTGGGAAACAAAAAGGTTCCAGCCCGTGAAACGGGAGCGGACGGAAAGGGAGCTCCCTGGCCTCCCCAGCAGCGTCTCTGGTCCCACCGCTGCTGGGCTGGGGCCACCAGGTCCCAGCACGTGCAGTCCGTTCAACCCAAACTTTCTATCCTCATCTGGCTGGAGGGGAAGTGATTTTAACCCCAGGGTGCGACGTGTCACTGGGGCACTTGAGGAACTTCTGCAGGCTCAGTTTCACCTCTAAAGAATATTTTCTTCCGTGAGGGGTCCCTGGGCGCGTTGCTCAGGCTGCTGGGGGAGGCGGGTGGGAGCGGGAGCTGGGAAGAGGCGGGTGGGCTCCATGGGTTCTGGGGCTGGTCTCCTCCCGTGTCCTCTGCCCTCTGTCTGCCCCCCACACCGTGCCCCTCTAGGAGAGATAAAGGGGAAGCTTCTGGTAGGAACGGGAGAGGGCTACTCCGGGGACTTCTCCGAGGGGACCCCTCAGGCATCTCACAGAACCCCCTGGGCCCTGTCCGCTCTGGGGGAGGAGGCGGCACTGGCTAAGGTGAGGGGCCGGCTCAGTTGGGATGCTGGTTCAAATTCCAAAGTCCTCGCCAGCCATTTCCCTCGAGCCTCATGGTCCCAAACCCAACCCGCACCTACGTGAGTGGCCGGCGCGGAGTCAGACTAAGCCGAGATGCTGGGCTCAGGGGCCTTGCGGTGCACCAGGCGCACA
This sequence comes from Paguma larvata, assembly GCA_030068075.1. Lineage (NCBI taxonomy): Eukaryota > Metazoa > Chordata > Mammalia > Carnivora > Viverridae > Paguma > Paguma larvata. Next base: position 23,532,173 of record CM057829.1, read on the forward strand.
GCAGTCCGAGGGCACAATGAGGCCGGACCCCGGCTCGGGGATGGCTGCCGCCTGGGGGGCAGGGGTTCCCGGGGGTCCCGGAGCTCAGCACTGCAGGGTGGGGAGGCGGAGGCGAGGAAGCGCATAGTGCATTCGAGAAGGAGCGGTGTGTGTGCAAAGGCGGCAGCTGCTGAGGGGGCGGTGGAGCTGGAGAGTGGGCGGGGGGAGGCCAAGGGGCTCGGGCAGGGGACGAAGAATGGTCCATGGCGGGCGTGGAAGCTGGGCTGAGGCCCGACCGGAAGAGCCGCTCTGAGGCACCTGCCTTTATCCAAAACGGTATAGGAAGCCATGAAGCTTCTTCTACTCTTGGTCTTGTTTAAATTGCGCTATTAAAATCTCTACCAACTCCCTCCACAATGTAAAACCCGTGAACGTAGATCTACACGTGATATCCACAGTCACGTATACGACTGTGTCCGCTAGATCGTGTTTGGGTCCACGTGTCCAGGCACGCTGTCCTTACACTGCCTTCCTGTTCTCCTTGGAAACTCCACTCAGTGAACCCGGCCCTCGTCACCTGTGTTTCGAATTGGATGCGATTATTATGATTATTAATCAGAAAACGTTTTAGTCCTTTCCTTTCCGGACACTTGAGAATTACTCTTTTCCCTCAAAGATGACTTGTATATGTCCATAAACAACAGAATATTCTGTGTATGTAGGTACACATGTGTACGTGCGTCCCCTCTCGTGACATAACGTCCACCACACATAATGTAGGCTAGCTGTTGCATGCCTGACTACAAACAAAAGAGTTTCTTTTACTAAGGCAGCAGAAAGCGAACAAAGACGATGATAAACTAAGGCTCAGAACCTCTTTAAATAAAAACAGCTCTAGTAAAATTGGTTAAGAACCCTTCTGACCTCTTGAATGCCAGTGTTTGAGTTTACTCAAATGGCTAAATGATTTGAATGCCGAGGCACCTGAAGACGGTGGTCGGTGATATGCCAGCTGAGCTTGGGAAGGAACACCTTCGTTGACTGCGAGCGTAATTGTATTTTTCGGAGATGGAGATCTTGTTACCATGGATATCTTTGCCCCAGCGGAGAAGAATCACAGCACAAAAGCAGGGCTCGCCGACGAGAGGGACCCACCGCCAGGTGGACAGAGGCGCATGCGTGACCCGATTTCCCACCCGAGGGACAGGGCGGCTGTAGCCATCACCCCGCGAGCACGACGGAGAAGCAGGTGAAACAAGAGGCATGCCACAGCACACACACGTGCCACCAGCCCCGACGGCAAGCACTTCGCGGCGGGCAGGCCACCCCCACTCACATAAAACTCTAGCCCGGCCTTGGGTCTCAGCCTGAGGGAGGGCAGGTCACTGAGGGAGCGGCTGCAGGGCAGCTTGGCCAAGAAAGTGTCCTGCAAGGCACTCAAGACAGACAGCCGCCGCGGCTTGTCTGCTGGAGGGCGCAGCCACCGCTTAGGAGTCAAAGCAAGACGGGGGAGTTAGCAGAAAGCATCGGGTACCGTGTCTCGTTAGCTTCTGAGCCAGCGTTTCCGGTTCAAACAAGGAGGCTATCGGGGACACCCCTCACCCTAAAAGGCTGAGCTCAGAGAGTCTTCTGAAAAGTCTGCATGTTTTCAGAGCGATCGGTGGAGGGGGTGAGGGGAAAGGAGAGCCAGCTGGGGGCATTGTGCACACGGCCAAGGGCATCTTGGAACCTGCCTTCCTTGGTTGCTACTTGATTAGGGGGAGCGTGACGATGAGCCTCAGCGGGAGTTATCGAGAGCCCCGACACCGTGTGTCGAGCGTTTCGAATACTGGGTGCAAGCCCCGCCTCGGGTTCAACGGGTCTCCTCCCCAAGTCACCGTGAACTTACGAAGAAGGAGTGATCCTTCAGGGTGGGCGTCTCCGGGGCACCCTGACTGTACATGGACATTCGTCTCTGCAGGGCGGCCGCCTTGTTCCCAGGGCCCGAGGAGGGGGTCGTGTCCTCTACGTCGAATGGGCTGCAACACAACAGGTCCCCGTGAGCGCGCGCTTGTTAAAGTCACCTCCGACCCCCGGGCTGCAGGCCCAGGAAACGCCTCCTCATTCGGAAGTCATCTCACAAGAGTGGGGATCGGGCTGGTTGGGGCCAAACTGGCACGGCAGGAGATAAACCGAGACAAAAGAAAGCAGGGCGAAGACTGAGCGCAGACCCGGCCCAGGGGCCAATCACCGCGGCAGTAAGGGGAATTCGCCTATACCCCCAGACGCTAGGTAAGTCTGTGTCTTGGTGAATGTTAGGCATAAGCATATTAATGCTTGTCCAAACAAGGGGTCGGTCCGTAAAAATTCTTTGAGCTTCCCATTGGCAGTACGAGCGAGTAACAGATGATCGTTCTCAAGAAAACGAACGTAGACTCCCACATTCATTTCCATCGACACAGAGCCTCTCGTGTGATGGGGACGGTCTGTCCACCGTCACCCCGTTCATCATCATGCCGTCGGGGTCATCCAGCAAGATGAACGATCTTGCCTTTGCCACGTCGATGACTACAGACGGCGTGGAGGGGAGGCCGGGCCAAGGGTGCGGACGGGGGCTCGTGGCCAAGACAACGGGGTCTCCGCGGCTCCCATGCCCCACCCTCTATATTGGACAGGGGACCCTGGATATCAGTGCCCCGCACGTCACACTTGCATGGAAATGCACCAGGGACACAGTGTCCTATGTTGTGGGCAACCAGCGTTTAAGGACTTACAACCCTTCTCATGAGGTGACTTCAGAAAACCACCTTGAGGTTCGCGGCCCTGACAAAAGGTATCTCTTACGCCTTGGACGTTTTCTATGTCAGTAGAGGGTGAAAGATCCTGAGAAGCTTCTCGGAGCAGCGCAGGGCACGTGGGATGAAGAGGGACAGGCGTGAAGACACTACAGAGAGAACCGGGATCTTTCCGAGGGCAAAATGCCTCCTACTGGACAGTTATTTTTCTTCCCAAATTGCTTAAGAGCTATATATTTTTAAAAAATTTTTTAGAGTTTATTTATGAGAGACACAGAGAGACAGAGCGTGAGTGGGGGAGGCACAGAGAAAGAACGAGATGTGGAATCCGAGGCAGGCTCCAGGCTCTGAGCCGTCAGCACAGAGCCCGACGCGGGGCTTGAACTCGTGAACGGCGAGATCATGACCTGAGCCACCCAGGCGCCCCAGACCTATATTTCTTTATATATATTGAAAGTTTGAGAAGGAGGGAAGGCGACAGAATACACTATAGGAAGTATGAGAGGAGGAGAGCGCTAAGATGGAAGCTTCTGGAGCTGACCGTGTCCGAATGCCCCCTGCTGAGCCAGCAGAGCAGAGCCTGGGGCCCTGCGAGATTCTGACACAGGTCTCAGTGGGACCCGAAAATCCCCTTTGTGACCTGCCCCCAGGGACTCTGACAGCCTGAGCGCCACCCTCCGAACGGCACTCGTCTGCAGCAAGAACTTGTAACGTGACGAAAGCGAAAAGGGCCACTTACTACCAGGTGACCTCCAGGCTCAGTTTGACGGTGCCAAGGTCGTTGATGTCGACCGCCACCACCTGAGGTCGGGCGGCGAACAGCTCTTTGGTCTCGCAGGTCACGCTGCCGACCAGGAGGTGAGTCGCGAGCCCTTTGACTTCGGTGACCTGGCGAGAGGGGGACAGGGACGGCCTTACGGGGAGCCCCCGACGCAGGCCGGGGACGCTCCCCCTGGTCTGCTCGGCCCGCTCCGGGGGGAAGCGGTCTCCACGGTGCGCTCGGGGGGCAGAGGGGCGTCTGCAAGGTGGAGGGGCCGCAGGCAGGAGTTGCGAACCGCACCGCGCACCAGGACGTGACAGGGACAGCACCGCACCTTGATGGAGATGAAGCCAACGATCAAGGGCAGGAACACGACCTCCTCCCCGTCCCAGCTCTGCTTGCCGTTGGCTTCTATTTTGCCTTTCAGTTTCCACCTCTGTCGGCCGTACTTCATGAAAATCTGGGGAGAAGGCACCAAGCCTCAGGCTCCAGGGCCCTCACCCGACTGCCCACCCAAACTCCGAGCTCAACAGGCAAGGGAATAAATCGCCCCCCTTCTCCATCCTCCTCGTCCCACCCCCTTCTTGTGGGTCTTTCCAGTTCCCGGGGGTCTGGGGGCCAGAGCAGATGGTGAGCGGGGAAGAGGCTTTTAAGAGGGAGTAAAGTCTTCTCTCCCCAGGCCGAGGGCCTGGAGGGCCTTCTTTAGTAAAAGCTCATCACACGTTTCCTTCTTCCCGCAGTCATGGGACCAGATCCTTCTGGAGAAGACGATGCTTCAGTATATGAGCCGTGGCACCCCCCAGCTCCTTGAGTGGGAGGAGAAACCGTCGGCCAAAATCTACTTAGCAGCCGGAAGCAAGAAAGAAGACTCCTCCTCCCGGATGGGGGAGATGGAACTGGACAGGGATTTTGAAATCTGACAGACCCCAGGGAGAGGGGCTCCAGCTCTCTTTGCTCAGACGGCTTGACTGTTTAGGGGAAGATACTCCCCCCCCCCGACCCCCCAGCCCCAAGAAGAATGATCATGGAGTGTTTTGGAGGAGACAGATAAAATAATTCGGGAAGTTCTCTTTTGAAGGGAGAAAAGATAAAAGCCTTTTTTTACTTTATGGGGGGGGATCTTTATATCAAGCACTCCTGATCCTGGGCTGGCTCTTGCATCAGGAGAAAAGGCGGCTAGGAAGGACAACATTGGGACACCGGGGGAACCACGGACGCGGATCGTATGACAAGGGCCAATGTTGAGTTAGCTGCGTTGAGAGCTGCACAGCCCTCACAGGAAAGTGTGTCCTTCCATTTTTAGGAAAATAATTACAGGGCGAAAGGTCACGATGTCTGTGCTTTGGTCTAAAACGGTTCAGCGAAATAACCGCCATCATAGCAGGAATAATAAGGCAAATGTGGCATGATGTTAAAAACTGGTGTCTGGACGGAGTATGCGGGGGTCTTCACCTCCAAACTTTCTCATTGGCTTCATTTTTTTTCCCTCCAAAATAAACAAATGTAAAGGAGAGAAAAAAAAAAAAAAGGCAACGTAAACAGCCAAATAATGGCAACCAACTCCTGCCCTTCAAATCCTCAGTCCCAAGCCGCGGACAGACGCGATACTTACTTCATATTGATCTCCGGGACAGAGGCGAGCAAAGCCGGCCAGACCTGCAAGTGTGCAACAGGGACGTGAGGCCCAGCCCGGAGTCCGCCTTCACACACCCACACCGGCACGTTAGTACACCCTGAAGCGACGGCCCTTCGTGAAAGCTCATGGCACAGTCTTGGGGGGCATGTCCCATGACGGGACAATGGGAAAGTGACTGCCAAGAGTCCCCTCTACCACAGCTGCAGAGAACGTTCCGGGCTGGGGTAACCAAAGATGGTGCTTTCTGGGGCAAAGAAGGCCGTCGGCAGGGACTAGAACTCTACGAACCTTCGGCCAACTGGAGGTCCACCCAGATTCCGGGATCAGAGAGAATTAGGGCCAGAAAGATATATTCGTTTATTTACCCCAAACATTCCCATGAAAATAAACTGCTCTCTTGTTCTTCCTTCTGTCCCAAAGATTGGTGATTTCTGCTAGGGGCCTCTCACTTGGGCGAAGAGTCCATGGACTTAGTCTGTCTCCCTTGCCTCTCCCCGATTCACTCATTCCTGTGTTTTCCTTTCCTGTTTACCCAGCATAATGGTGATAGATGATTATAATAGATAATGAGAGCTAGACGGCACAACACACTGTCTAGTGTGTTATGAAATCACTTAAAATGGATTATCATCCACACAAAGTCAGTGATTAAGAAAACAAAAACCGGCCAACCAAATGACAACAACCCTCCTCCCCACGCGGAGATGGGGCTTCCCTGTGGCCACGCCATCGGCACAGCCTCCCTGGCTGGACCCGCCCAGCCCGAGATCCAGCCCCGTCTCTGGGGTAGCATCTAGAACAAATCGTGTCAGGCCGCTGTCGTGGGACATCTCCTGAGTTTTCATCAGTCTTTTTCTTTCTTTCTGTAGATATTTACTGAGAGTCTGTGTGGGGGGATCTGTGCCTCGGGGTACTGATCTGGAAATGAAGAGATGTGTCACCGACACCCAGCAAATAGAATAAAATGTGATTAAAGTCCACGGGGATGACACGGACAAGACCAGGGGCAGTAAGAGGAGTTCAAGCAGAAGGGGACTTCTGGTTTATTTACTGGGGAGCCGACTTGAGGTGTCAACTCCGGATTCATCACCTCTCAAAGAGGGGGTCCCAATCTCCACCTCACAGAGCTATTTGTAAAGACCCCTGGCCTTTGGTCCATAGCAGGTGTTTAATACATAATAATGAGTATATATTCAAGAGTGGGGTCATACCATTCATTCATTCATTCATTCATTCATAGTTTATTTATTTTGAGAGAGAGAGAGAGAGAGAGAGAGAGAGAACACAAGCAGGGAAGGGGCAGAGAGGAGACACAGAACCCCAAGCAGGCTTTGAGCCGTCTGCACAGAGCCCACCAGATGCGGGGCTCAAACTTGTACAAACCGGGAGGTGACGACCTGAGCCAAAAGCAAGAGTCGGACGCTCAGCCGACGGAGCCACCCCGGCGCCCCGGGTCATACTCTCCATTAGGCATGTGCCATCTACAGCTCACGTAAGGGACGTTATCTATGTGAAAAGATAGCAAATCGATACACATCAGCCAGAGGGATGGCAATGGAGAGACAGTAAAAGGAGATTTTTTTTTTTTTGGTTTTAAATTTTTGTAAGAATGTGTTACTTAGGTATAATTCAGCAAGAAACTCTATCTCATTTAATGCAGGCTAGTTTCTTCGAGGAAGGTACTGTTTGAACAACAGAATTTCACCATAGGCAAATGAGGGCATAGGTAAGTGGGCACTTCTGGGAAGAGGGCGTGGCCTGTATTCACCCATCAACATTTCCAGAACGCCTACTGTGTGTCAGGCACGAATGAAGCCGGGGGGAGGAAGATACGCGCATCACACGGGCACAATAAATGTAGGGGACTAAACTCATCAATAGGGGCTTATCGGTAAACCTGCTCTGTTTCTATGCCAACCACAAAGCAAAGTCTCTTATCCTAACGGGGACCCGAAGACACAGTTTAACCCAAGGAATGAAATGACTTAAATAAGAATGGGCAAAATGCTTTAGCACTCTCTCATTTTCTAACGCAAAGAATCAGTATAACTTTATGATGAAGAGCGCCAGTTCAGAATTCATGACCAATGGTTATCCACAGTGGAATATGACACGGCCATTAAAAAGGATGAGATCTTGGACCCGGAGGGCATGAGGCTGGGTGAAATAAGTCAGGCTGACAAAGACAAATACCATATGATTCCATTTATATGTGGAATCTAAAAATAAAACCAACAAATAAACAAAAAGGAGAGGCAGACCCATAAATACAGAGAACAAACTGATGGGTTCCAGAGGGGAGGCAGGTAGCAGGATGGGCCAAGCGGGTGAAGGGGAGGGTGGGAGGTACAGGCTTCTAGTTATGGAAGAAGTCATGGGGATAAAAAGTACAGCACAGGGAAAATAGTCAACGATATTGTAACAGTGTTGCATGGGGTGGGGAACAGTAGCTACAGTCACGGTGAACACAGTGCAACATATAAATCTGTGGAATCACTATGTTGTACACCTGAAACTAACAGAATACTGAGAGTCAACTGTACTTCAACTTAAAAAAGGAATTCAGTACAAATGTTTAGCTATCTTTAATAAGCTAGTATTATTATATATCCTAATTATATTATAATAATTAATTAATTATTAAAAATAATTCTCTCTGGTAAGGTGGGACTATGAGGAAAGTTAAATGTTTCACATTCAATAATGATTAAAATTTTTTTTTTAATGTTTATTTATTTCTGAGAGGGAGAGAGACAGAGCATGAGCGGGGGGGAGGTCAGAGAGAGGGAGACACAGAATCTGAAGCAGGCTCCAGGCTCTGCACTGTCAGCACAGAGTCTGATGTGGGGCTGGAAACTCACAGACTGCGAGATCATGACCTGAGTTAAAGTCTGATGCTCAACCGACTGAGCCACCCATGCACCCTTCAATAGTGATTTTTATTGGATTTTTAAAAATATCATGTGTTTATTTTATAACAAAAAAGACATAAAGAAGATCACGTATGTTGGTTGATGGGCAGCACCCATGTGGAGAAAAGGCTGTTTGGATATTCATGACAATTTTTACAAAATTTAGCACTGGGTAGAGCGATGATATTATGACTTAAAATTTTTTGGTGTATTTGCTGATATTAAAAAAAAATGAGAAGGTACCATTTAAAAAACTTAAAACAGATTTGAGAAGAACAATCCTGCTCTTTTCATAGAGGCGGCCGGAGAGGAGCTAATTTTGAATGGCTGGTATGACAGCGGCCCTGGGACTCTCAGATGGCTTCACACACAGGACACCCATACGGCCAACGGACCTTGGAGGTTCAGTGTCCTCTGGCTGCCGGGTATGGCCTTTGAGTTCTTAATCATTTTTATATTACTTTAAGCATGATTTTACCCGTGTAAAGATGACGGGGATGGTATCACACAGTGTATTTGCCTTCTATGAATAGCCCTATTAAGCTGGGAGGCTGTGGAATAAATGGCTGCCTTTCACCTGTGCAAGAGGCATGGCCAGGGTTAAGAAGATAGGGAAGGTCCATTTACGCTTAGACAAGCACCCGCCGTTACCATTCTCTGTCAGTAGATGGCAGCACCTCACCACCTCCGTCTGCCTCCTTCCCCACAGAGCCAGGCCACTTAGGACTGTTCCAATAATTAGACTATAACGAGCCACTTTAAAAAGATTTACTGAAATAGAGCGCAGTTTAAAAAGTCAATTTTCCCTAGTCATTTTCTGGAGGATTTAGTCTTATTTTTTTTTTTTTTAATACTTTGGGGAGAAAAGCACAATTGACTGGTTTTTACAAATCAGGAGAGGCCAGAGGCGCCGACTCTAAGAAAATCCAAGGTGCCCTTTAAAACCTGTGCCAATCAGTTCAGGTTTCGTCCTTTGCAGGTGTACCTGTGCAAATACAACAGGACTCTGGTTAAAAAAACAAAAAACCCAAGACTGACCCGGGATCGGTGCTGGATCAAGGTGTGTCGAGGGAAAAATTCCTTTGAGGTTTTTTTTTTTTTTCCCTTTCAAAATTACCGGAAATCCCATATCTGAAGAACTTATCCAAATGGGAGAGAGGTACTTGGTAGCAATGTTTTCGTGCTTCGAAGCCCATGTCATTGAAGCGAAATCTCTTGAAATTGCTTCTAGTGCTATCACACCGAGACCCTGACTACACCCGTAACGTAGCCAGTTGGCAACAGGCAGGCAGAAACAGGTCCCGCACTCTGCCGTCTAAAGTTCTATCCGCTCATGCCAGCCCACCGCGGCTCTGGCTGCCGAATCAGAACCAACAGCAGGGCGATTGTGGTCACAGCCTGATGTCTTTGAGGCCCGGCCGGAGGCTTCTGGGATTCCCGCAGCTGGGGAGGTCTTTCTGTCTTCCCAGTGGTTTTGTGATGACGGCTGCACGGTCCAGAAACCTTTCCTTTCGGCCCCTCTAAAGACCCCGGGGCTAGCGCCCAGGGGTGGGTGGGGGCAGGGGACTTTTATTTCTACGGTGCATCGTCCTCTGCCTTCTGGTCGCTTTACTGTAAACACCTACTACTGACAGAACGGCTCTTCTCCGGCCCCGTTTGGAAGGCTCGGGCTCTAGACTGCGCGGCCGCCCGCCTCTCCTTCCCCTGCTCAGAGGCGAGTCTGCCGGACGAATGCTCCCCATGTTTTCTAGTTCTCCGACGATCTTCCTTTTCCAAGAGAAAAACGATCATGCGTGTTGACCGCAGATGCACAGGGAGAAGGGCGGCTGGGTGTTCATGACGACGTGAACGAAGCTGAGCACCCGGCGGAGCGGGTACGAAGCTAAGGAAGTCACACTTTCTACCCCGAGGCGAGGGGCCACGCAGCTGGCCCTGCCGGGAGCCTGCCGGGAGTAAGGCCTTCCCGCTTTACTGACCAGGGATAAATACTGCAAATTTACTAGCTCGCGGGGAGTTCTTCCCTCCGTCGAGGCCTGACCGGCCCTGGAGGCTGGAAGGGCAGGCTCAGTCTGGGGGACACACACAGCCTGGAAGGTCCCTGGAACATTCTGCTCCCCGAAAGCCCGCATCTTTTCACCTCCGTCCTGGTTCACAAGATGCTCCCTCTTCAGCCTGACATTCAAGGTGCTTCAAGATCCGGCGCCAACAGACTCTATAGCTCTTCCAGAAAGCGCTTCGGCCTCGCCGGCCCACCTGCCAGCTTTCGACATGCTCTTCCCTCTCTGCCGAATGCCATTCCCTCGCAGTTCATGTGCCCAGAGCAGTCCCTCTCGTTCGCGTTCAGAGGCTACACCGGGGAGCCCTCCCCCTTCCTCCCTGCGTCTGCCCCCCAAGAGAGGAGAGCGGCACCCCTCTCCCCCCACCCCCCAGGCTTCTGAGATAACCCAGCCTCCCCGTTGGTCCAGCAGGTGATTCGTTCCACTGGATTAGAACACCCCGGCGCGCACCTCCAGCGTCTCCGGTGGGTGTGTGGAACTCGAGACCACGGGGCCACGCATGGGGGGGGCAGCCTAGGGCGTGGCCCGGGGCAGGAGCTCCCTAAGTGCTTGGTCAGTTGTTTTTATCATCGATCCAGCCACACCCCCACCACACACACACACACACACATGCACACACACAAAACCAAAATGGTTGTTTTCTCTGGGCTGGGTGGGGCCGAAAGGGAAGTGTGGCAGGGTGTGGCAGGAGGAAGTGGGGTTACCAGGCCTGAAAACATTATGAAATATCCTCGGTGTCTGTCGATATGTTTGTTGGGGGCGGTTATGTTTCAGCAGAGGGAATGGCAGGTAACAAAGGAGCCGACTGCGAAGATGCGAGGCTTCTCGGCAGGGTGAGGAGGCCTCCCTTTACCAAGAGAGAGGAAGATGTCCACGCTTGTGTTACCCTTGAAAGCTTTCATAGCTGCGGTTTCTGAGCGTTCATGGTGGATTTGGGAAGTGAAAGGGAGAATAATCTGTACCGAACAAGGAGAGTAAGTTTTGGGTCTGGAGACCCTCCCCCCCGCTCCGGGGAACCCCAAGCCCGGACAGAAGCTAAGGAAGCAGAGCAGGCGGGAAGGAGAGAAGAGGGAGGGGGCACGGATGGAAGAGGACGGGAACGGGAGGTCCCGCCAGGCCGCCCTGAGAGCCCTGTGGGAGCAGAGCCATTATTTAGCCGGTGCCCGGGTCCCTCAGTGGATGTGGCCCCCTGGCGTCATCTCCTCACTGACCACCGGGCTGCCCGTGTGCTGGCTGGGAGAAGACGGTCCCACAGACGAGGCCATGCTCGGAGCAACAGTTTGTAATATCTGCTCTGCTCTCTGAGACTTCGATCCTCCCCGTATGGGACTGAGCGTGGGGACGGGGCCACCCTGGTGTTCAGTGTCATTTGACTCCAACTTACTGTGTGAGTTCGAGGATGAGTCACTCAGCGCCCATTTCCCACCAGTAAAACGAGGGGATTATCGCCTCGCCGGTGATGCACGCAGTGGGGAACAGTGGGCACCAGAAAGAGCGGAAATCTGGGACCCCCGAATGAACAGTGAGACAGGGGTGCTGTCCCCAGTTTCTGTCACCTGGGAGACGCACTAGTCTGCATGGACCGTGCCCGAGTGTCGCGGGAAAGGAGACGGAAGTGCTTTCTGGTAAACACGGATTCAGGGCAACTGTTTTCCAGAATGAGGCTGCCGACAAAACCATCCTGGGAGTCTTAAAAAAATCTTGCAGGGTCTGGGGCAGGGTCCGAGCGGTTTTGCAACCTCTGAGACTCGTGAGGACCCAACACGAAGACCAGAAACGAAACCCTGAAGGAACACGGATGCCCCGCCTCGGCGGTCCCGCCGGTGTCGAGACTTAGCGCTGAATAAGAAACCGATTCTGCGTCAGGTTGGCCCGTGAGACGAAGGCGGCCACGGCAGACGCTGAAGGTCAAGGTCACTGTTACTCCAGGGGTAAACACCTTCGGGGCGGCTCCCATGCTCTCCCGGGGTGCCCGGTGTTGGACACGGGGTGCCCGGTGTTGGACACGGACGGTGCCCTGCAGACTTCAACGACTCGCTCCGAAACGAAACTCCGTGTTGAGCACTTAAAAATCTGCCCCTTCGCCACTCCCTTAATTGCACAACGTGGACAAGAGGGTGATTAAGTTCCCATTAGCGACAAGCCAGGGATCGAGCTGCCTCAGAAACCCGAGGACCGGAACCGCCCCAGCCCTCGTTGCTGCAGTCAACGGGCCCCAACTCAGGACCCACGGACCTGCCGCTGCTCTCAGGGCCCTGCCCGCGAGGCCCGGGCCACGTTCTGTTTGCTGAGGCCGGTGCACCTCGCTCTGAAGATGCCGCAGTAAAATATAACCTCATCATGCTCCTAGCTTGGAACTTTCCAGAGCAAACCCCAGAGACGCACTGGGAGAAAGAGGAAAATGCATAGCCCTCTGTGGGTTTCCCACTAGAAACGAATCAAACGAAGTCATTGGTGGGCAGCTTACAGAACACATGAGCGCAAAGGAGACACTGCAATGACTCCCCAGAGAAGCCAGAAGACAAATCTAGAATGTGGGATAGTCTATACAACACCGGTGTTTATGCCAAGTCGACGGTTGGAAGGAGATGGGAAGGGTCTGTTTTAGATGACAGCAAGCCTAAGAGAGACACAAATGACCACTTGTGACGCCTGGACCTCAGGTGGGTCCTGATGCAAACAAATCAACCGAACAAGCAGTGACGAGACGGCTGGGGAAACTGACCGGGAACGGATGAGTGACAAAGGCAGGTTCATGTCATTAGACATGATAATACCGGGCGCTGGGGTTGCGTGGGAAGACGGGCCTATTCTTTAAGGGATGCGTATTGAAATATACACAGGCAGCCACGTAACTGGGCTGCGCGTCATCAAAGAGAAAGCCAGATGAAGCAAATGTGGCAAAATCTAAGTGGTATGGGGGTTCCCTCTGATGTTCTCTTCACTTCTGTGTATGTCTGAGATTCTGGCATAATAAAGGTTCAAGGGTGCAGGCGAATCTTAGGACTAGAAGGTTCTGGAACATCAATACATTAACATAAACGGGGAGGGGCAAAGGTGGTGGCACAGTGTCTTTGCAAGAAAAATGAAATTAGTGCAAGCTCTGTCATGTGGAGGTAGCTCCTGACTCTCTCAAAGGGGGAAAGAATATTTTCCTTTCCTTTTCTTTCCTTCCTTTCTTTTTCTTTCTTTCTTTCCCTTTCTTTCTTTCTTTCTTCCTCTTTCTTTCTTTTCTTTTCTTTCTTTCCTTCTCTTTCTTTCCTTCTCTTTCTTTCTTTCTTTCCTTTTCCTTCCTTCCTTCCTTCCTTCCTTCCTTCCTTCCTTCCTTCCTTCCTTTTCTCTCTCTCTTTCTCTCTTTCTTTCTCTTTTGAGAGAGAGAGACAGAGTGTGAGCAGGGGAGGGGCAGAGAGGGAGGGAGACGCAGAATCCCAAGCGGTCTCTGTGCCATCAGCCCGACACAGGGCTCGAACCCACGAACGGTGAGATCAGGACCTGAGCTGCGATGGAAAGTCGGACGCTGACCCGGCCGAGCCCCCAGGCGCCCCGAGTACCTTTCATCTTGATGGCGAACTCCCCCAGCAGACTCTCCAGCTCCGCTTCAATGGCACACATGTTCTGTGGAGAGCACAGGAGACAGGCGTCAGAGGCAGGCTTCCCTCGCACCACGGCGCACACAACCCACAACTGCCGCCTGCGTTCGGGAGGCGGCCACCGGCCTGCAGGGAGCCCCCCGGCACCGCCAGGGAAGCCTTCTTGACAAAAGGGTGCACCTGAGTCCACCCGCGCCTCCGGGGGCACAGGCAATTCAGAGCACGGAAGAACGAGCTCGACTATTTCCACGCGCAGCAGTGAGCACTGGGATGCTGGATCGAGCAGGCGAGCAGTCTCCCCCTAAAGGGGAAAGCTCAAGGCTGTGAAGTAGCTGGCTTCGGGACCTTCTGCGACAGAAGCCTTGCTGCGTTGCCCTCAGACGGTACGTCAGTTATACCATCAAGTTATGCCATAAGCGGACGAATCCAGAACGTGATAGGCTGGAAGAACTGGCCTGGATTCTGTGCAGAGGCAGTGCTGTGGGGGAAAGTTCTGGATCAAAAGAGGCTGAAGAGACCTAACATCCACATGCGACCTGTTGACTTTCACTGGATCCTGATTTGAAGGACCATAAACTAAAATAGGAAGACGTCGGGACCAAATCAGGGACGTCTGGAAACACACAGACCCTTTGAGGACTCTGTGGCGTGGATGAATTTTCTTACCTGTGACAATGCTGTGTGTTCGTGCAGGGGATACACAGGTTACGAGGGTTCCCACTATGGGCACTGAAATACTTATTGTAAAGTGTCACAATGTCTACTACTTACTGTGGAATGACTCAGCAAAAAAAAAACAACAAAAAAACAAAAAACAAAAAGAAAAACCTGAGCCTCTGCAGAGAAGGAAAGCAAATAGGGCAAAATGTTACCAATTGGTCAGTCTCCATAAAGGTAGAGGGTGTTTATTATACTAGTCTTGACTTTTGTATGGGTTGGAAATTTTTCTTAATAAAAACGGAGCGGGGGCGGGGGGGGGGGGCGCTAAAAGCGCACAGGCACTGTGCTCTGTGAGTGAGGCGGGGCGCTTGAGGTGCCCCGGAAGTGATTCCTGGGTCTGACGAGAGCCCTCCGCCGACTCTGGAGTAGAGGGGACACTGAAGGCAGGAGGAGGGACGCCATCTCAGCGGGTGGTTAGACTCCTCATCACCCCCGCCCTACCTCCTCGGTATCTGATGACCCAAACAGAGCAACTGGTGATCGAAAAAGGAAAAGGGCCACAGTGGTGGGGGGGGGGAAGGGGGGGCGGTTCTCCCCAGTGGGTCCCTTCTGCAGGTCAGCGAGCTTAAGGTTCGGAGACCACCTTGGCTGCACGAAGCAGCGGTGCCCACCAGCCCTCCCAGGGGCACCTGCAGGCTGTCCCCTCAGCAGTCAGCCTCCACGGTGGAGGTGGGATGGGGGGGGGCGGCTGGGAGGGGCCAGCCGGGGGAGCACTGACGGACTGCTCCCTTCGCGTTTTGTCTGCTGAGAACTTCAGGGCTGATCTGTAAGGCTACAGCTTCTGGTGCCTACTTCCTCCTTTGTTCTGCCCCAAAAGATCGCTCTTCGGAACTGATGCCTGGATGGGACGCAAAGGGAACGGCCATCGCCTCTCCCCCCCCCCGTAAGCTCTCAGTGCCTGCAACAGCTTCGCAAACCCGGGGGGAAACTTCCTGAAGTCTGAGCTCTGTGCTGCTTGAAAACCAGCCCTCGGTACCGTCAACCTCTTTTGTAGAGCATCGTGTGTTTGTGTGAAGGAACACGTTACGCTCCCCCAAAACGCCAGCGGTGTTATCGTACAAGCCAGGGCTGGCACTGGTGTCTTCAACACCACCGGGGGGGGGGGGCAGCTAGCTTAGCAGCGGAGGACATTGTGGTCAGGATTTGCTTCCGTCTCACCCACGCGGCCGCTGATGACTCCTGCTGCACCCACGGAAGCATCCAGAGCCTTCTGGCCCTAAACATCCCTTGGGATCAAATCCTGGCTTTGCAGTTCTGGGAGGATACGAAACCACCCGATGTCGAGCGAGGTGGGAGCCTACGGAAATCCAGCCCTCTCTCCTCTGCGGCGGTAGCTCTCTTGCTGGAATTGTAATCTACGTCTCGGAGTTTGCGAACAGACCGCGAGGCCGAGGGTTGGTGCCTGCCTGACCCAGGGCAGGTACTTCTGCAAGGGCCAGCAAAGATTCCAGCCCCTGCCGGTCCGTGACATGCCTGTGGAGTCTGAACGACCTCTATAATTGCCCTTTTGATTTCATGGAGATGGAGAAACCGGGTCTCATGAACCAGGGCTGGGCCACTTCTAAGCCAGAGACCCTCGGCCCCCGGGTCTGTCGACTTGGATGGGGAGAGAAAGTCTGCTGCTTCCCAGCCCTAACGGCAGGCTTACTGTGAAGTATCACGAGTGTCAGCAGGCCGACCGGGACCTGTGACTCTGACACAGACAGAAATCGCACGTACATTCCTGCTGGCACCATTTGTTCTAGATACCTTGAAAAATCGTTTGTACTTTTTGCTGCTTTAAAATCTTATAACTTCAAAATAATTAGAGGCACTTCTGGATCTTATAACCTAATGCTAATGTGCTCATAGAGCGGCATAAATAAAGCATAGCGTGATAGCAAAATAGTTTGCTTTTTAAGATATTTTGACACCTGTATGCCTAATATTGAAGTCTCTGTTTCAGTATAATTGGTCGGCTTTGAATTCCTGGATTCTATGTATTCTATTTCACGCATTTAAAAAGTGTTGTTCGGAAAAGGGAACACAGGCACAGACGCCTGCTTCAGACCACGGAAAGACACTAACGGTGCGGCCCAGAGGCGCGGCTGGAGTGACCACACAGAGTGACCCACGAGGTCCCTCCTGCCGCAGGGCCGAGACAGATGCTCAGCTCTGGGAACTGTCCCGCGACCCTCATGAAGCTGATGACTTCATTCATGAAATTCGATCGGTGAGCAGACTCACGGGCTGGTGAGACAAGCTGCTTTAATAATTCAGCCTTTCATCAAAGACGCTTGGTATCAGGTGACCCCAGGGGGAGTGAAGACCTCCCTGCGACATACGTTCAGGCCTCAGAGACAGAAGCCGGGAACGCACACTTCTGCTCAGGGGTCTTTGTCTTGCCTCTTTTAAGGTAGAAGGGAACTTCCTTACGAAAAAATAATCCTGGGCAGGAGGCTTAGGGACACCCGACATCCGGGGTAGCCATCTTACCCACCGGGGCTGTTCAGCTTTTCCAGGAACAAAGCCAGATTCGACCACACGCTAGAAAATTTAGAAGTGCACTTCAACGTCAAAACCAGGGCACTGCGGCTCACTCACGCAATCACCGAAATTTCCAACAAGTATCTGCAGCCTCCTTGTGCGAAGGGGACAAGGCAGCAGGAGCACATAAGAGGGTAAGACGTGGCCAGGGAATGGCTTCGTGGGCTCCACAATCTCAGGGATTTACGAGTTCGTGAGCAAGGAGATTCCAAGGTGCTAGGAGATGGGTGCCTGGCAGGCGACGTTCAGGGACCGAGCAAAGCCAACGGAGGCTGTGGTGCCTCACGAAGACTCTGAACAAAAACACCGCCGACCGAACTACCCAGGAGGCATCTTAAATCATTCCATGGACAGCCTCAAGACAACGCACGAGAGGCATATGGTAGAATGTCTCCCCGAAGAGCAGTGTGGGGCTGCAGGCGGCCGCGCCCCTTGTTGTTGGAAGTCGCCAGCGATTCCGGCAAGCCAGGGGGTGGGGGGGGGACTTGAGCGGCCGAGCAGGCCCGAACGTACCTCTGTGTACTCCCTGTAGCTGCGGCTGATCTCGGACAGACTCTCCCGGGCAGCCCTGCTGGCGGGCGAGGCTGCGAAGGCTTGCTTCATTTTGCTGGCGCCATCCTGGAGGCGCCTCTGGATACAGTAAGCTTCGTAGAGTTCATCCACCTGTCGGGGTCACAAGAGGGAACACAGGGCGTGTAAACAGCGCACCTTGCTTGGAAGCAGTTACGCAGGCCATGGCTAAGTGCGGAAGGGATTTAGGTTTCTGACCTCAATGGGGGGACTCTTGGAGGCAGAGACCAACCGTTTCTGTTTTAGCCACCGGGATCCGTTTCCTATTGCGAAGCAGATTTTAATCTGAGCCGTCTTTTCAAATTGCACAGCATGAAAAGGAGCCAAGCGCTGGTGGCTATGAGAGGCGCGTACTGGATAATGAAGGCAGGGTCTTCTTCATAAGCAAAAAACACTGAAAGTGTTTATAGGAGGCTATCATCACTTTATTTTAAGGGTATTTTCACAGGGTGATATTCGCATGTCTAAATTTAGCAATTTTTCTTTTTAAAGAAATTGAGCCTCGACTTTACCAAAATCATTTTCAACGCTGGAGGTGAGCATTTTCCTCCTATCCGTCTACACTTAATGCTTCTAAAAGGTAATAAATCTTTTGCAAAGGACTATCCATCAGACTCATTCTATAAGCTTGATAATCACTTAATGTCTCTAAGGCAGCGATGCTCAATCGACCCAAGGCTATTTTGACACCCAGGGGACACTGGGCAAAAGCTGGGGCCGTTTTTTCTGGTGTCACAGCTGAGAGGTGTTACCGCCGTCCGGTAGGCATAGGGGCGCCACAGGGAGGCTCCACATCGTGAGCAGGAGAGGAAAGACCCTACAACAAAGACCATCTCCGAATATCAACAGTGCCTACGCCGAGAAGACCTCGTTATTCCTGGTCGCGAGTATGTCATGGGCTTGTACCGTGCTCCACTGCCAACACGCCCCCCAGTTAACTCAGAGGCTGGCAGGCAGATTAAAAGGACACTAGCACGGGGCGTGAGCAGAAGCGAAGGAAAGCTATGACGAGGTATCCCAGACAAGGGAGCCTGTCTCAGACTACTTGAGTGTTTCGTTTCCATACAAACTTTCCTGCCTCCAAGAGCTACCGAGCCAGAGGCAGGTGGGGATGAATGCCATGGGTTTCAGGGTTTAAGATTCCTCTTTTGTTCTGAAGGCGAGCTTTGGGGCACTCGCTCAAAAGCATTAGTGGGACGTGTCAGGGTGGTGTGATTTGCCACAGCTGCCGTCTCTGTATCGTCACCCTCAGCACAGAAGACGGACGTTAAGAGAGTGGAAATTATTTTCCGATTAAGGGATTCGCTGTCGCTCTTTACGGCAACGGTTCACCGCGCTCTGCTGCGAGCAGTTGCCAGACTCCGGACTGCAGCCTTTCGTCTTTGGGGGCGATGGATCTGTGCGTGATTAAGGGGGAGACGTAGGACTCTGGGTGGTGTATCTGCTGATGAGACCTTTGGGTTGGTGGCTGGCAGAGAAGGTGATTCCCTAACTTTAGAATTAAGCATGGCCTCACCCAGTGAGCTTGTTAACGGGCTGACGCCCAGGCCCCACTCTGAGATGCTCACTGGGGAGGTTAGGGCTGGGCTGGGCTGGGCATCTGAAATTTTAAATACACACTGCCGGTCGTTCTGATGCGGGAGCTCCCCACAAAACTCTCGGAAGCACGAGAGCTGATACCTCGTCCAGCGCAGGCCAGGGGGTCCCCTGGAAGCCTGCCCCTTCAACCTTTTCCCCCACTCCGGGGTTTGCTGTAAAGTCTGTGACCGTCATCCCCTCTACAAGGAAGCTGCTCACGGGGATGCTGGATTCGCCCTGATGACTAGTCTACTCCTCGGCATTTAAAGGGAAGTTAATTCTTAGTTTCCACTACGATGTCCACCTATCCTAGCCAAATGGAGTTCACCTTTAGGATAAAGGGTGACCAAGTCCTCGCGTGAGTGGAAACGGGCGTCTGCAGGCAAGCATCTGTCTCAACTCTAGGTCAGCAGCGGCTCTCATCAGATCAACTGACTGACTCATTTGGTTAATTATAATTTGTGAGGTATGCTGTGCGTAAGGTGTGGCAAACAGACCGCTACCAATCTTCAACGGCCGCCGGGGTTGCTGTGTTCAACAATGAAGGATACGTGATGGATAAACACACTCCTACCTAACACAGGATTTTGTTTTCTTGCTGGGATGCGATCTGCCAACACTTGCCTGCCCACAAATACCTTCTGATGGATGTCACTGTTTTATTTATTAACAGAAATTGGAGCGGTTTCAGAGCTGCTGAGGGAAAAGAGCTCTGTCAGAGTGGGAACATACAAAGGCGGTTGTAGGTACATGTGTTTGCCTGTGATAAATCATCACGGGGTTTTAAAATGAAGGGACTCTTAGGGTCATTGAGACTGAATATGTGTACTTCCCAGCCCCGTCTCACAGAGTGGAACACCGAGGTCCCCATAGGTGACAGAGCCTAGAGAGCACGTGCCTGGAATCCAAGGCATCGGACTCCTAGCACAGAGATCGGCTGAAGCCTCCAGTCTCTGTACTCGGAAGAGAGGCTGGCATGGGGATGCAGACAGGAATCGCTATTGGTGTCATTTAGCGGCTCCCAAAGGGAAATATTTTCAGGCGGTACCGGTACCTCTTTTAAGTGTTCAGAACGAGGGGGCGACAAAGTCCCACTCCACGCAAGGCTGGGTGGACCATCGGGGAACTATCTGGAGGGTTCAGGGCTGGGTGTCAGGGAGCCTGACAAAATGGCCGCCATCTTTCGGGGGCGACGAGGATGGAGAGGTCGTGTGAGGAAGGGCAGAAGGAACGGGGAGCTCCACAAAGAGTTAGGAGCTGTCCTTACGCCCTTCGTGGAGAAGTTTATGGGCTGCCGAGTTGTGTGCGTGCCCAGAGGTCAAGTTGGGTAAGAGGTCTCGTAGGGTCAGTTTGGTTCAGTCTTTACCAAGACCACGTGGAGACCCAAAGCCCCCCAGGAGGCACTGCGCGTGCCCCGCGGGAAGCACGTGAGGTCTGTTGAACCAACTATGCCGGATTGGCAGGCTCCTCATTCTTGTTTTTCTCCATCTTTCCTGCCTGTGTGAGGACTTAACTGCGAATCAGCTCAGGAGTCAAATAGGTAAGGAATTCTCCACAGACTAGATACCACACTCAGGCCCAAGGCATATGGATTAGCGACTGAGAATGGGGAGCACAGAAGCCAAGACCGCAGGAACTTCCATTACCTTGCTGATGTGGAACTCCAGGCGCCTCATGTATCTTTCAATCGTTTTAATTTGCTGGAATTAAAAGAAGAAGTTTGAAAAAAGTGCAGCCCTTTACGGTTTAACCCAGCTCGACCGGCAGGAACGTCTTCCTCCGGGTCTCCTACGCAGAAGGACCGGAAAATGCTAACTCTCTCCCCGTTCTTCCAATCTGGGCTATTTCCGACACTCTCTAGGAACAATCTGACAAGTATCTTCTAGAACATGGAATAAATAATCTGAGAAATGAACTCGAGTTGGTTGTGGGAATCATTGCGGGGAACATTGAGGGAACCCCATCAGACGGAACTCACTGGGTCTCTGGCAGGACGGTGTCACACTGGGGTAGACCTCTGTCCCTCCATCCTGTCATCTCTAGGATGAACTCACCCCCCTGCATTTTACAGTCTCAAAAACAGGGATGCATTTTATACTCGCTACTGCCGGTGCACGCTCACAGGTAACCACAGCAGTTCATGCATCATCCCTTCGTTTGACTTCTAACTACTGTTATTACACACATTAAATTTAATTACCCTTTAAAAGGTCTCCAAAAAACCATCATACCATGATTCAGCATTAAAATTCCATATATATGAAAAGGCATGGGAAGGGAACAGCAGGATATTGAAAGAAAGAAAAACAAAATCTACACCGAAAAGCAAACTAGAAGAGTTTTCTCATGAAGCATGCAACAGAAATTTTAAGTGAAAAGAAAAAACGGTGCCAGGATTTAACTGGAGTCACTTTTCTCCCCCTTAGGGACATAGAAAATACCGGTGTGTTTTCCAAGCGAGGAGGTCTTCGGTTGGATGACATTTAGAGGGGACACAGAGCGCCAAAAACCTGGGAAGTCCTTAAACTTATCAATGCCCCGAGAACCCCTCCAACCGGGTGGCATTTTTAGGGAAGCGACCCTACCGGCGGTATTGGAGCTACAGATGATGGTACCTACTCACCCCCCTCGTCAGAGAAAAGCATGACTTTTTCTAGGCTGAGAAAAATCCTTGGTTCTCTACGATCTTGTTCCGCCTAAGAGGAAACCACTGCCCCTATTCAAAGACTCGGAGTTTTATTTTTCGGCAACTCTCCAGCACAGAATGATAACTTACCTTGTCCAGGTCATACAGGACACCCTAAAATAAAACAAAGGAATGTCGGAATTAAAATGTATTCTTTTCAAAACTGTTACTGATATGAACCGAGGGGTTTGGTCTGCGTTTCTGCATGACCAGTGAAATAATGACCGAGCCTGCTGAGTTCTGCCGGGTTATTTTAAATAGCGGTGAGAGCACTTTTAGGAGCCAATATTTATTTATACTCCGTGGTTCCAGAATTCCACCCCAATCTCTCTGCCTGCTGGGAGCCTTAAGGGGTTCGCTTGCTGTTAGCTCTCCTCGCTTACATATCTAGGAGCACATAAATTCATGTGAACTTTTCATTGTTTTTAATGTTTATTTATTTTTTTGAGAGAGAGAGAGACAGCCTGAGCAGGCAAGGGCCAGAGAGAGAGAGAGAGAGAGAGAGAGAGAGAGACAGAATCTGAAGCAGGCTCCAGGCTCTCAGCTGTCAGCACAGAGCCTGACGCAGGGCTGGAACTCACGAACTGCGAGATCATGACCTGAGCTGAAGTCGACGCTTAGCCGACTGAGCCACCCAGGTGCCCCCATGTTAACTTTTAAAGAAAGAAGAAAAGTTAACATAAAATGCAGCAGCGATACGTGTGTTAAAGGGATCACGGCCTTCCTGTTTGAACATATAAAACGGGTGTTTAAGAAGAGCCCCGGACAGTGGTGATATGCTTTTCCCAAATTGTTTTTTAAGCAAGTTCATTTCCTGTGTGCTCGGAAGAGCACAGCGGAAGCGGTACCCCATTCCCACGGCCCCCATCAGGAGGGTTTTTATGGAACACCGGTCCTGGCGGAAGCCCCTCCATCCATTGTTCTCCAAGGAGAAACATTCGTTGCCATTGGGGATGGGCAAGGACATTCGAATCACAGAGGGCCACTCCTTAAGGGGCCCTTCCCCACAAAGAAGGGGCGGTTCATACTCTGACCCAGGGTGTAAAATCTGTAGCTTCGATAAAGCTTTTAACCTCCAAGCCCTCAAAAAGGACACGGCTACGCATTTTAGCAAATCTCCTAAAACAGA
Source organism: Paguma larvata (assembly GCA_030068075.1). NCBI lineage: Eukaryota > Metazoa > Chordata > Mammalia > Carnivora > Viverridae > Paguma > Paguma larvata. Next base: position 23,555,090 of record CM057829.1, read on the forward strand.
AGACAGCCGCTGTTAGTGCACGGCGGCCTCTGCTAGGAGGTGGAGACTTTTCCCGGGTTTTCGGACACCTCGAAACATTACGGTGTAAGACTATTTAGAACAGAACAAAATCATTTTTGTAAGTTTATTTTCTTTATTTTGAGAGAGAGAGAGAGAGAGAGAGAGAGAGAGAGAGCAAGCAGAGGAGGGGCAGAGAGAGAGAGGGAGAGAGAGAGAATCCCAAGCAGGCTCTGCTCTATCAGAGTGGAGCCCGATGTGGGGCTCGAACTCATGAACCCAAGATCAGGACCTGAGCCGAAGCCACGAGTCAGACGCTTATACTTAAAACTGTGTATAGAGGGGCGCCTGGGGGGCTCAGTCGGTTAAAGCATCTGACTTCACCCCAGGTCATGATCTCATGGTTCAAGAGTTCAAGCCCCGCGTTGGGCTCTGTGCTGACAGCTCGGAGCCTGCAGCCTGCTTCAGATTCTGTGTCTCCCTCTCTCCCTGCCCCTCCCCACCTGCACTCTGTCTCTCTCTCTCAAAAATAAATAAACATTAAAAATAAAATAAAATAGTGTATGGATTAGAGGGCCCTCTGCAAGCAGACAAGTCCTCACAGATTCATGGGACTCGGGGACATTCACAACCAAGTTGAGCACGAGGCCATGCAACTGACACGGCACAGGGGTCCCTCCACCTTCTCACAACAGGTCCCCCTGGAGTCGCCTTCCTTTCCCTCACTGACGTCACTGACCTGTACTATCTTCTCAGCAGTCCTGGGTTCCAAATTCCGTGCTAGCAACATGCTAGGCCAACCCCAAGTTTTCATTTCCTTCTATTCCTTGGAGGAGGGGCACAGAGGGTTGTTGTGACTGTCGCTTAGTATTTTCTCTTTTTTTAAAAGATTTTTTAAATGTTTATTTACTTTTGAGAGAGAGTATGAGCAGGCCAGGGGCAAAGAGAGAGGAAGAGAGACCCCCAAGCAGGCTCTGAGCCATCAGCACAGAGCCCGATGTGGGGCCTGAACTCACAAATGGTGAGATCATGACCTGAGCCCAAGTTGGATGCTTAGCCGACTGAGCCAGCCACGTGCCCCAGTAGTTTTTCTTGATTATAAAGTTTATCTGCATAAACACGTTTGGAAAATACTGAAAAGTATTAAGAATGAAGCATTAAGAAGAAACATAACCTCCTTCTCAAATGCGCATCAGGAAGTGGAGAGTACTTTGCCCCTTGGATCTGCTTTCCTTTTTTTAAAGTTATTTAAAAAAATATTTCCTTAATTTTATTTTTGAGAGAGAGACCAAGTGCAAGCAGGGGAGAGGCAGAGAGAGAGGGAGATGCAGAATCCGAAGCAGGCTCCAGGCTCTGAGTGGTCAGCACAGAGCCCAACGCGGGGCTCGAACCACAAACTGCGAGGTCATGACGCAAGCCGAAACCAAGAGTTGGATGCTTAACCAGCTGAGCCCCCCAGGCGCCCCATGATCTGCTTTTCTTAAAGGTTCTTCCTTGTCTTCGTGCCTTCCCCATCACCCCATTTCTTGGTACTTAGCCAAAAAAAGGAATACTGTGTTAACGTCCTGCTGATTGGATGGTACCTACCAGGCGAGAGTTCCTTCTCATGTCTTTTAACTGAGCTGTCAACTTGTCCAGCTCCGTCTGGTGGACCTCCAGATACTCACTGCAAAAACAACAGGAAACACGATTGTGAACGTGGCGCCTGGCAAGTGGCGTCCGTGCTGGTGCTGACCTTGCCCTCCTGAAAGGGGATTAGGAATCTGAGCCCTGCCCTGTGGAGGGCAGAGTCGGTGGGGGAGACGCTGTGTGTGTTTCCCCATCCCTCAACTTTCTGAAAGCTCCAGCGGTTCTTCTGGTACCATCCAGATGGTTGAAGAGGAGAACCTGTGAAGCTGAAAGTCCAAAAAAGAAAACCGATGGGGAGAGAAGAGGGCAAAACACATACGGAGTCTGTCCCGGGTCCAGGCTCACAGAATTCTACCGAGTTAAAGACAACACCGACTCTACAGGGCGCCCCGCACGCTAGGGGAATTGTATTCTGGGCAAACGATCTTAATAATAATAATAATAATAATAATAATAATAATAATAATATATATAATATACAATACAACATAATATAACAACTTGGGAAGGTTTCAGAACCCTTCTTCAGCAATCACTAAAATGGACCAGTCTGTCCGCCACTGTTTAAGTGAAATCCAACTCAAGGCCGAGTTCAACACATCGCTCGTTCAGATCTCCTTCAATGTTGCGGATATGACGCGGAAACCTAACGTATTTCGTGTCTGGGACTTGTCTAGGGCTTCCCCGATTGAGGTGTAAGAATACAAAATCACCGCGGAAACAGACATTTTAAAAAGATCTCTGAAGACTTTGCTCCCCACCTCCCCACCTCCCCCCGGTTCTCAGAAAGGAGGAACGTTCTAGGGTGTTCTTGGGTTCACTGTTCTTACTCAAGTCCGGTTTTCAAGGCTCCGATGACCTCTTCCACCCTCTTAGGCTGAGGCTCTTTGGGAGGGTTGTTGTTTTTGTGTCCTAAATTGTGCATTTTCTTCAGTTTGGCCTGAGGCTTCTTGACGGCGGAGGGATTTTCGATAAAGGAGTTACATCTGTGCAGAGAAAGGAGAAATCGTGAGTCTCGGCATCCCGAAGGACTTGAGCAAAGCACTGCCTTTTGGACCATCTGGTGTTTGTAGTAGTGTCTTTCGGGGAAGGTGTCGGTCCCTTGTGGACGCACGACCCGAGTGTAAACTAAACTATGTGTAGTTTAGCACTAGATGCACTATCAGCTCTGTTACCGTGAGCTGGAGGCCGCGCAGGGCGCTGGGTACCCACACTCGGGTACCGTGCTCTGCGTGAAAACACTCCACACCACTGACACCTTACAGAAAGCCAAGGACAAACACTTCGGAGGAAAAGAGGACGCTGAAGAATCGAATCCAACGGAAAAAACACGTGCGCTATGTAACATCGGGCACGAGCATCTACTAAATTCATCTAGGACGTGGATGAACAGTTTGTTTTGTTTTTTAAATGTTTATTTATTTATTTTGAGAAAGAGAAGGAGAGTAAGTCTGCGGAAGGGGCAGAGAGACAGGGAGAGAGAATCCCAAGCAGGCTCCACGCCGTCAGTGCAGAGGCCGAACCGAGGCTCGATCCCATGAACCATGAGATCACGACCTGAGCCGAGATTGAGTCGGATGCTCAAGAGACTGAGCCCCCCGCCGGGGCGCCCCTGAATAGTTTTTAGATAAAGGGCTAAAAGCACGACACATGGCTAACTCCAGACAGCGTTAAAGAAAGGTCCACGTAGCTGGGCCGACAGCTTGTTGTAAGCTGGATTTTTACAGAGGAAATTATCTTTAGGTAGATCATAAAAATTGGGCGTCTCATTCGTGGCAGGGAAGCAGCCTGCGGCGGGGAGATGGACACTTGACAACTGAGACCCACACTACTGATCCGGTTAGGAGACCAAGAGGCCAGCCCCTCCCGGACCCCACCATCAACGGGAAAGCCGTGACCTCAGAGTCTGGCAGGTGCCTGCCCAGCACCCCTCCCAGGCTACTAGTTCTTCTCCTCTGCCGTAACCGCGTGCACCCAAGGGGACGTGACAGGTCGGGGCACGTGGGCCCGAGCGCCTAAGACCTCTGTCGTGTCAGAAAAACCGACGACAGATTTACTCCACGTTATCTATTTCACTACCCGCGTGTCCCCCGAGTCCTGTCGGAGATGAAGGGAGATTCCAGAGAAAGCAGAAGACTAACTTCCCAAGCCTGTGTCCGAGTGACATCCGCTTCCCAGAGCCAACGCGCAGAGGCCGTCTTTACCAGCTGCGTAACGTTACACCCAACGGGCTCCCAAGTCTGGCCGTGGGGGGGTGGGGGGTGCTGGGCAGGGCTAGGCACACACGCCGCCGGCTTATCCCAAATCCTCGGCCATCTGTTTTGCGGCAGGAATTCGAAAGGACAGAAAAGAAACGATGGCACTTAATTTCTGGCGCATTGCATCTGTCTCATGGAAGAGATTCAAGTGTGCGTGTGTGTGCGTGTGTGCGTGTGCGTGTGTGTGTGTGTGTCTGACCAGGCTGCGCGCCCAGCCACGGAGCCCCTGCAGGGTGCGGGCTCGCGTTCCGCACCCCGGGAGGGACCCACGCGCCACTTGCCTGGACCGCCTCTCCTGCAGGCCGCTGAAACCCGCAAACGACTGGCTCCTGATGATTCCATTGGGGCCCCCAGGCGAGAAGGACTGGGACCCGACCAACATGATTTCCGGGAGTCTGGCCGGGAGTCCTGGAAGACAGAGGAAAGAGGACGGCAAATCACGGGCAGGTCCGGGCAGACAAAACACCGAGCTTGTCAACAATGACAAAGGTGAGGCGAGGTGAGTCATGAGACCATTCGATGTTTGTAAGTCCTGCTTCCTGGGGCTCGTTCCTTTCCAGCCAAAGGATTCAGCTCTCGGGGGAAGAAAAAAAAAAAAGATACCCACCTACTGAGACAGAAATCAATGGAAATTGCACACAATTATCAGTCATTTTGGGTTTCTTTTCCGTGATTTTTTTTTTTTTTTAGACAAGGCTCAAATACCCGAAAACTTCGGAATGTTTCCCTCCGTTCAACAGCAGAAACACACAAACGGGCCAAGTCACCGTCGCAGCCAGGCCCTGCAGCCCATTCAAAACACAGATCTCAGGGTAGAATTCTACACTTAGAAGCCAGACGGCTGAAAACACTAGTTTCTTTAGAGATGACTTTACTGAAACTTGTTCTTTTTTCTACCCTTAAGTATATTTTGAAAGATACCATCTCGCCCCTATTGTGGGGTTGTGAAACAAGACGGGTAAAGAGGGCACTCACAAAAGTGTGGATAAACTAGGTTATTAGGATGAGGAGAGGGGAGGAGCGGGAGGGGGGGGAAATACGGCAGACAGCACCACCCCCATTTCGGTCTCTTGCTTGGCTTTTGCCAAGACTCACCACGCCAGGGACTGAGAGGCATTGTCGACACACAACGTTGGCGGACACGAGCCTGAAGTGAGTTCCCCCAAAGGACTGGCCTGCACCGTGGGGTAATTCTATCCGCCCAGGTTGGACAGACGGGGAGCACGTACCATCGTCTTAGCAGGGAACCTCACTCCGAAGGGGGGCGGACGAGGACCGGGCTCGCGGGGGACGGGGAGGCAGCCCCGGTGCAGCCCGAGGACGCCCAGAGCGGGCAGACGCCAGCCTGGCCTGTTCAAACAGTATCAATGACTGTCCTTTAAAGACCCAGCAAGCCAGCAAGAAAAGCTAAAAGGCGCGGCGGTGGAACTTTCCAGACGTGATGGGAGAGCCACCCGGCCAGGCTGGGCTCAGAGCTCTGCCAGGCAGCTCCTCGAAAAGAAGGAGGTTGCAGGGAGGACGGCCCGGCCCCTCCCCCATACCTGGGCTGGTTTTTAAACCCCCTCATTCTGTCCCCACCCCCTCCCGCCCTCTCTAGAAGAAAGCTCTGGGGTGTTCAGGAATTCCTGCAGCGCCCAGGTGCTGACTCACTCGGCAACGGGCCTTACACCAGGCAACGGGCTTGCTGGATGGGACCAGCGCCCCGCCACTTCCATGCCAGCTGTGGGGGCGGGGGTCGGGGGGAGCGTAAGTTTTGCCGGCTGTTCTTTCGCATTTTAAAAGTGACGATGGAGAAGCGTGTGTGTGCTTGTGTGTGTGCACGCGCAGCAGTGTTAATCCCTAGCGTGCTGATGGCAGGGAGAAGTGCGGGACTTAATGAGGTCCTTCTAAGTGCTCTCTGCTGCTTACTAAAGCTCCGTCCGCTTCTCAGGTTCATAAAGCATGCCTGGGAATCTTTGTGTCCGCAGGCAAACTTGTCCCGAGAATCAAGAAGACACTATAGTTGGGGCACCTGGGTGGTTCAGTCAGCCAAGCGTCTGACTTCAGTGCAGGTCAGGTGCGTGAGATGGAGCCCCGCGTCAGGCTCACTGCTGTCGGTGCAGAGCCCGCTTCGGATCCTCTGTCCCCCTGTCTCCCCGACCCTCCCCAGCTCTCTCTTTCAATCTCTCTCAAAAATAAATGAACATTTAAAAAAAAAAGGAAGAAGACACTTTAATTTGCGTTATTACCGGACTCAACAGTTTTACAATCACCTTAAGGTCTAAATTTGGTGAATTTTATTAGTATCGTTCTCATTTGATAAATTATTGCTTGACAGATCTATTGTTGCATTATGGAATTCTTCGATCACGGGAAAAGCATGAAAGCATTTGAAATATTTTAATGGCACGATCGTTTTGTACTTCCTAGAAGCTCTTAAGCCACAAAGATTTTTTTTTCTCTTATCCATTCGATCGACAGTTTCCACTAGGGGCCCCTGGCTCCTGTGCCCAGGCGTTCAATTTAATTAACGCGGAATGGCACGTGGCTATTGGGGTTTTGAAAAGGTCCTCGGGTCATTCTTAGGCTGAGCAAAGCAAAGGGAAAAAAAGGGGATCCCAAGTTGGTTGAAAGTTTAAAACGTCAGTGAAAACAATCTTTTCAAATCCAACTTTTAAAAGACACTGTTCAGAAGTATAGGCTTCTATTGGCCAAGTTTACATGTCTGGTTCGATGAATTCAACCTATGCACCAGCCGGTAGAAGAATGAACCTCCTTCCTCCATTCAGCGAGAGATGACGGTCCTGAGAATAAAACGCACGCCTGTCCCGGATTCTGAGACTGCCGAGCGCTTTGGGGTGGGTGAGACCACTCCGGGGACACGGCGAACGGACGATCGGGAGGAACGTGCTTGCTGGGCTGAGGGGCGATCGTTATCAGGCAAGAACCTGGCCGAGAGCCGGTTAGGGCTGAGATCTCTATCCCGCAGGTCAGCTGCCCGGAAGGCTGACACGCCGCCCCAGGCGGGTCACCAGGCACACGCGCGCAGCCCCCACCCAAAGCCCGGCTGTTGGAGAAAGGAGCGCGTTGGGACGGGGTGGACCGCGGAGGAGGTATTAGGGACGAGACGTCCCCCGCGCCCCCAGCCCTGAAGGAGGCAACTTCTTTGCTAAGAGCCTTCCAGCCGCCTCGGCTCCGCCCACCTGCACGTTTACCGGAAACGCTCTGTTGTCACTTTTGATGGCCCCACTCCCGCCTCGGGTGCCCTCACAGTCTGCAGGCTCCTCCCTGGCTTCCTGAGAAGCCCCGCCCATGCAGTCTTCCCAGCTTCCGGCTGAAGCACCCCCAAAACTGCACCACTCCCTTTCAAGGCTTTAAGGACTGAAAGCCAGCCATCCCCCACCGGAGCGATTCCCGCTTGAATCACGGGCGCTCCTTTGGCCTGAAAGCCTGAATGAACGAATGAATGAATGAATGAATGCCACAGGGGACCTGGGGTACCTGGGATGCTGTACCGATGCTGGGATGCTGGGATGCGGTACCCAGAGTCTGGAGGACAATTTGGAAGATCTGTTTAAAAAGGAAAACATTTGGGGCGCCTGGGCGGCTCAGTCAGCTGAACGCCTGGCTCTCGAGTTTGGCTGGGTCATCGTCTCAGAGTTGCGGGATCAAGCCCCGCACTGGGCTGAGCACAAATCCTGCTTAAGCTTCTCTCCCACCCTCTGCCCCTCCCCCTCTCTCAAATAAAAAAAAATATATCTCTTAAAATAAAATAAAAAGTAAAACGTTGGTACTCTTACACATGTCCTATCTACTCTTCGGTATGTCCTGGAGAGAAAGACTCAGGCTCACAAAGGGGCAGGTACCGGGATGTCCGTGACAGGTAACGTGACAGACGGAAAAATGGAAAAGGCCAGGCGTGTCGGTCTTTACAGCAACGGTCAACAATCTGTCACGGCAAAACCCCGGGATAGAAAACTATGCAGCAGTTAGAAACCGATAGGCCCGGGGGGCGCCCGGGGGGCTCAGCCGGTTGAACATCCGACTTTGGCTCACGTCGTGATCTCACGGTTCCTGAGTTCGAGCCCCGCGTCTGGTTCTCTGCTGTGAGCGTGGAGCCTGCTTCAGATCCTCTGTCCGCCCCTCCCCCGCTCATGCTCTGTCTCTCTCTCCCTCAAAAATAACTAAACGTTAAAGAAAAAAGATAAATAAAGGGACAAAAAAGGAACATATATGATATGCGCTGGGCAACAAATATATTTATATTGTGTAGAAGTCTCGCAAAGGGGAGATACGGTTTCTAAGAAACGACGTGTCAGGTTGCACGAATTCTCATTCCGCCAGAACAGTTCAGATCCCCCCAGGGACATCCTTCTTAGGAGTTCTGAGCTTTGCACCAATGTCTGTATTTTCATCTGCAAAACTTGCAGAGGCGGGGCGGTACTCGGCCCGCGCGGCTCCTGATACGAGAGGCCAAGGCCCTTCGGACACCATGTCTAGTGACCAAGAGACTCCTCAGGACACAGCCAACTCCTCTTTGGATGCCGTGACCTAACACTGCTGGGGCTTCGAAACATGTCTGCAGTCCCTAGTTAGGGACTCGTCGCCCGGTCTTCCGGCAAAGTGCCAACCCCACGGTTCCTCTGTCCCCGTTAAACCCCGCGCCGGTTTCCGATCGAGGCCAACGGTCAAGCTGTCCCCGGACGCCCCGCTGCCGTTCCAGGTGGCCGTCCCTGCCCTGCCCTTCCTCACCCCACGGGGAGCCCGGAACGCCTCTGGGAAGAATCGCAGGCACCCTGACTTAAACAGGCCCTGCGGTTCCGAGCTGAGCCTCTTGGCGAAGCAGCCAGAAGGCCACAGCTGTTTCTCTTCTCGACTCTTTGAAAACCGCGGCTTCCTCGTCTGCGGCACAGAGACGGGATCCCACCAAACGCAGGCCGGGGGCTCTTGGGGGGAAGCGAGTACAGGACTTTACGTGTCCTGACACGGGGATCCAGGGGCACTGGGCCTCGGCGGGCGCAGGGAGCCACCCCCCCTCCCCCCAACAGGAAGTCCTTGGCTTTGTTTAAACTAGAGGGTAGCTGATCACATCGGCAGGCGGGTTTTGGAGAAGAGCACGGAGCCTGGGGATGGCAGGGTCTGGGGTGGGGAGGGGACGGAGGCAGAAACCAGGGGATGAAGAGTCCCCCCCTCGCTCCACTGTGTCACTTGCCCTGTTCAGACCACACCAGGCGTGCAATCAGAGGGAGAAAGAGCCGGCCACCTGGAGAACTTAGCGATAAGCGGACTCGTAAGAACACCCGAGAGCGGCTCGCGTGGCGGGCAAGACACACCTTTTGTCACACGGCGGGCCTGGGCACAGTCCACCTGCAGCGTGCAGTGGCTCCGCCGGCAGAAGTAGTAAAAGCAGAAGAAAACCCGCTGAAAAGTTCAGTCCTGGTGACGGGTCTCTCTTCCGTCATATTTTTATAACCCCCTATTCTGGCTTATGCTCTCTTGTGGGTTTGCTCAGCCCGAGGTACAGGGCTCTCGCCCCAGATTTGAAGCGTGCCTCCAGGGGACCCGAGAGGCCAGGCGCGCTAAGGGAAGGGTCCCAGCTGCGGGCTGACCTCCCTGCAACACGTGTCAGGTGAGAGTCTCCACGCTGAGCGGTTCCGGGAGGGGGTGCTGGAGGCGTGGATTACCCTGGAAAGTACCTGGACAAACTGTCCAGTCAGCTGGAGGGATGCGAATCAGATTGTTAGCATTAGATTACTGAGATTCGTTCAAGGAAACAGGAATTATTGGGGCGCCTGGGTGGCTCAGAGGGTTAAGCGTCTGACTCTCCACTTCAGCTCGGGTCATGATCTCGCGGTTCATGGGTTCGAGCCCTGCGTCGGGCTCTATGCTGACAGCTCAGAGCCTGGAGTTTGCTTCTGATTCTGTGTCTCCCTCTCTCTCTGCCCCTCTCCCACTTACACTTTGTCTCTGTTTCAAAAATAAATAAATATTAAAAAAAAACCAATAAAAAGAGTACTTAAGTTGGCACCATATTCCATATGTTCCTCTGGACAGTAAGAAGAAATATAACCAGTCTGTATGATACATGCTTTTTATTTCTGATTTTAAGATGTGGCCAAAGGCAAAGTGAACCCCTCCAGGGGTGACACCAGAGGCTTCTCTTCGGGAAACGAGAGAGGAGTTAGCATTAGTTCATGCCTGAGTTGCAGGACACCAAACATCATGAAGTTAAAACATGATACCATGGCCGGACATCATTGCCCATTGGAGAGAAGGCTGGTTTTTTTGTTGTTTTTTAATGTGTATTTATTCTTGAGAGGGAGAGAGAGCTCAAGTGTGCAAAGGGGCAGAGAGAGAGAGAGAGAGAGAGAGAGAGAGAGAGGATCCAAAGTGGGCTCTGTGCTGACAGCAGAGAGCCTGATGTGGGGGCCCAAACTCATCCACTATGAGGTCGTGACCTGAACCAAAGTTGGATGCTTAACCGACAGAGCCCCCCCAGGTGCCCCTGAAGAGAAAGGTTTTTATGGCGCCTTCTCTTTTTATTTAACCACATCTCCTAATAGATCTGGAAGGTTCCCACTGATGACAGAATATATAAGACATCTGTGATTTCCAAGGGACCAAGGAAAGGATAATTCGGCCCTCACCAAGGCATTTCTCATGAGGGGAGAGCGTCTACTTAAAAACCAACTGTTGCCACAGTTTCAAAGCTATGTCCTTTCCGGAAGTTAGGCCAAGACCAATCCTCTGGGACAGGGTGATGATCGGTGGGTCAGGGTGGCAGGTCGCTGGGTGACACGCCGGCAGAAGTAACAAATGCTAGAATCGACTCAAGTGTTTGCCTGGTGCCGAGGACGGCAGTAGACGCAGGGGCAGGAGGGACCTCAGCGGGGGGGGGGGGGGGGGGTGGGTGGGACGTGGGAGGGCGCTGACACGGCGCCGGGGCCACGGTCGGCCACGCACACGTTTCCCAAGACCCACGCTGGACGCGCAGGCGAGTAAAGGTTACGGTCTGTGAATTCTCTACGTCGATAAAGCTCTTAAAAAAATCACTGTCAATTTTTAGAAAAAGTCCTCTTCCTTCTGCAAGAGGAAGCGCCAGGAAATCGGGACTTGAAAGGGCAAATCGGAATCGGTGAACCACCGCCGGAGAGTTGATGCTTTTGTGACGTGACCCCGAGGCCCTGCGAGATGCCTCCCGCGGCTGGCCCGCCCCGGCACCTTCTGAGTCCTGGCTGCTTGCCTGATTTGTGTTCCTTTCCTCTGCTTCTTCACGCTGCCATCCTGCTTATGCTCCCCTCCCCCCTGCCATCTTGGTCAAGGGCAGAAGTATAATTCTGTTGTCTGAAAGAGGCATGTGGGCCAGATGTAAACAGCCTGCTACGCTAAATGATGATCTAAGATGAATCCTAAAAATAGGCGTCTGCTTATTACACGGTTGCAAGGTGCCTATTACAGAAGGTGACTAATCTTTAAAAAAAAGGACGTACATTTAAGTCATTGGCTATTTGTTTTTAATGCAGCGCTTTAAAAGAAATCAAGGCGATGCTAATATTTGCTCCTCAGTTGTCCGCATCGTGAACCAAATAACAAATGCATGTGTGACCCATTACATGACTAAGACGAGCGGCCTCAGTGGATTAAAAACAATGTATAGAACAACGCGGTATAGACTCGCTCCTCGGCAAGAGGTGGAAGAACCGACGTGGTGTCCGGGGCAAGTGCTCAACTTGTTGGGTCCCCACTGTCGTGTCCTTAGGAGGAGAGTGGTATTTCCTCCCTGTATTGACAGCCAAGCATTTAAGATTCAACTGAGATCAATGCACCATTCAATCTTTCCATTACAAGGCTACCTGGACTTTTTTTTTTAAGTTCTATTTTTTTAATGTTTATTTATTTAAAAAAAATTTTTTTTAACATTTTATTTATTTTTGAGAGACAGAGAGACAGAGCACAAGCAGGGGAAGGGCAGAGAGAGAGGCAGACACAGAATCCGAAACAGGCTCGATGAAGGGCTCGAACTCACAGACCGCAAGATCATGACCTGAGCCGAAGTCGGCCGCCCAACCGACTGAGCCACCCAGGCGCCCCTTAATGTTTATTTTTGAGGGAGAGAGAAAGAGAGAGCCTGAGTAGGGGAGGGGCAGAGAGAGGGGGAGACACAGAATCCGAAGCAGGCTCCAGGCTCTGAGCTGTCAGCACAGAGCCCGATGCGGGGCTCAAACTCATGAACCACGTGATCATGACCTGAGCTGTAGTCGGACGCTTAACTGACTGGGCCGGGGGCCCCTTAAGTTCTATTTTTTTAAAGTTTTCATATAAGTAATCTCTACACCCAGCGGGGCTCCAACTCATGACCCCAGGATCAAGAGTCACATGCTTTCCCAACAGCCAGCCAGGCGCCCCGTCTGGGAGATCATCTAACCTGGCTTCTCATCATCCCTGCAGACGGCCAGACGTCAGCCTAAAAACACACAGACGATAAAGGAGTGCTTTCTACAAGACCAGCGCTCCAACCCCTGAGCGACGGGGCCTCGCTAAAGGAGTGCTTTCTAAAAGGGAAAGTGTTCCAGAAACACAGATTGTGAAAAGAAAGACTTAGGTCCAATGAACTTGGGAGAAAAAGAAAGAACTTCGTCTCGGAATCGCTGGAAAACCAATATTGATGGTGTTCTTTCCATGGTTCGTAAGACTCCGTCCATCGGCACATAATTATGTGATACGCTCAACGCGGGCAGGCGGTCTGGGGCGTGCGGTCCAAGATCCAAAGAGAATCCGAATGGGTCTTCGCTTTGAACGGCTTTAATAATTAGAGAAGAAAATATGACTGGATATAAGCAGATGGGAGGCCGTTTGTGATGCACAAAATAACAGATAGCAGGACTTACTTCGAAGGGCTCCGGGAGAGCGCGGAGCAGAGAGGACAGGAATCTGCGGCTCAGTCCGGGCGGGGCCGTTTACGGCTGTTGGAACCGCTGCCCATTCCTTCTCTGAATCCCAGTCTCCTCGTTTATATAAGGGATACACACTGGGAGGATTTTTGTGAGCGGCAAATGAGATAACATATGTACTGCCTGGGACGTAGTACTTGCTAAATAAGACTCGCTGTTAATAATAACGTAAAATACAGAGCGTCACTGGTGGGAAGTCACGGACTAAGGAACCTACTTGTATTACAGGTGTTTTCCTGAATATCTCATCTCTCCAACCAAGCTACAAACTTTTCCCAATAGAGAAGAAGATCGATGAGGCAGGGGCCACCGGGAAGTTTCAAAAAGAAGATAATACCAGCTCCTTCGAGAATGGGAGTGCTCCAGGTAGGTAAAAGGGAGTGAAGCCAGAAAGAAAACCACATCTCTCTGAAGACAGCAATTTTTAGATCATGAAAAAGCCGCGCTACTTTAAAAACTAATAAGGAGCAAACGCACGAGTGCTTTGGAAGCCTAGTTCAAATTTAAAAAAAAAAAAGTGATTTTGAAATTATTTGTTTTACTTAAGAAATTTTTTAACGTTTATTCATTTTTTTAAAATATTTTTTTAATGTTTATTTATTTTTGAGAGAGAGAGAGACAGAGCATGAGCAGGCGAGGGACAGAAAGAGAGGGAGACACAGAATCAGAAGCAGGCTCCAGGCTCCGAGCTGTCAACACACAGCCTGATGCGGGGCTCGAACTCGGGAATGGTGAGATCGTGACCTGAGCCGAAGTTGGCCGTGCAACTGACTGAGCCACCCAGGCGCCCCTCATTTTTGAGAGACAGAGAGAGACAGAGCACGAGCAGGGGAGGGGCAGAGAGAGAGGGAGACACAGAATCCGAAGCAGGCTCTAGGCTCTGAGCCGTCAGCACAGAGCCCGACGCAGGGCTCGAACCCACGAACCGTGAGATCATGACCTGAGCCGAAGTCGGCCGCTCAACCAGCGGAGCCACCCGGGCGCCCCATTTCATCCATTACTTTCACTGACACAGAAGCCGACTGTTCTTCACGGCATCTTCTGAGCAGTTCGCCCAGAGGCTCTTCCCTCACGAACAGCAAAACTCTGCGTCGCTGGTGGGAACTCACGGATTCCACCCGACTTGTATTACAGCTATTTTCTTGAGCATCTCAACTCTTCAACCAAGCTACGAACTTCTGAGGGCGGCCTCCGTCTACCTGCACCGACTCCTTTGGTTCTGAGTGCCAGGCTGGTCCAGGTTTCACCCAGGTCCGCTGGTCTTGTCTACGCTCTAATTTTTCTCAAGACAATGAAGACAGTAATAGCTAAGTCCCTTAGGCTGTTTAAAGGGAGAAAATGAGATAATGTATGTAAAGGGCTAGCATGAACTAATGGTTTTTCCTGCTAACCACAGCCTGCCCTCGGAAGATGCATCTGACTTTTATCGGTCAAGTAGAACGTATTAATTATAAAACCATACGCATTTCGCCTGTGAAGAGACATCTAGGAATAAAGTAATCTGACAAGCCTGCTTCCTTCTTTTTCTCTCTTTTATCACCCCTCGAAGCAATGACAGCAGAGCACGGTGAAGCTATTTTAAGGGTCTGGCTGACTCACTGGAAGAGTAAAGAAGAAATGTTAATAGCGTGTCTATTCACTGGGCCGGGCGATTGCAGTAGCTACCGGGTAATTGACACCGTTTCAGCCTGAGGAAGATGAAAACTCTGCTTCTTCCTCTATTCTGGCAGATTAAATAAATCCAGGGAGTGGCAGCTGGTCTTATGATAATTGGAAGAGAAATGACTCAGGACGTAACAACTCGCTTAAGTCTCAAGAGGAGTTGAGCGGATTTTAACTAATGTTTTCATAACTCATCTTAAAATGCAAAGTCTAGAATAGTCCTAGACCTTCCTTTGGCGCAAACTACAGAGCAAAACAGGACCGACGGTTTCCTGGTTGGAAGCGAAGAGCATTTTGTATTTCGATAAAGGTGGAAGCTATCAGGAATAATAGGACAATTGCCTATAGACATATAATTTAAAACCCGTGCACATCGGAAGGGAACGCTCTCTTGGGAACACTCTCCCCAAAGACAGCTTGGCTGCTGCTGCTGAGAGAAACATACACCCACCACAAACCCTCACTCTCTGATCACCAGATTCAAAAACAACGCTCGGATGCAGAAGAAAATGGCCCCGTGCCTAGCATGTCACCTCCTTCAGGCTTGCTCGCAGGCAGCCTGTTTACCCCAAGAGCTTGGCAACTCGCTTCTAGCTAATGGAGACTGTTGCTTCTTTACTTCAAAAACTCATCAGAGTGACACATCTTCTATTGCTATTTGATGCAAATGAAATGACCCTTTTGGTAAGCTCATATTTTTCATTGTTTCACTGGAACCAAGCCACATCTTTGGAAATCCTAAACAGAGAAAAAAAAAACACAACCCCATTAAGTTCTAGGAGAAGGTCCCCAGTAGTGTGCTGGGAAGCACAATTTTGCACGACGTGCTTGTGCCTTTGCCCGGCACGAGTGGAGAACACTGGTATTTGTCAAGAAGCATGAGACGTAGGGAAAGGAATAGTGCCTTATAATCAAGCTACGCGATAGGTTTCATCTCACAGAAAGGATGAATTATCTTGTTTCTTTTTGAAAAACCTGTGGTTTTTTTTCTTAAGTAATCTCAGCATCCAACTTGGGGCTCGAACTTACAGCCCTGAGTTCAAGAGTCGCGTGCTCCGCCGACTGAGCCAGCCAGGTGCCCCGAAAGGACACATTACCTGAAAGCTTTTCAGATACAGAATCGAACTAAGACATATTTCATATGGTCAATCCATCTTTTTTTTTTTTCAGCCATCCAAACAAGTGAACTGAACTGATTGACAATTGTGACGGCAAATAGGGCCAAAAGCGCGGACTCCGTCACGGGGATGTCGAATGACCGCAGCCCTCGTCTGAGCCAGGGGCTCACGGCTAAGCCCTCGCAACGCTAAGGTAACACAATGGACTCAAAACTAAGGCAGTTCTTTCAAACTCGAGTTACACGCGTCATTTTATTCCTGTTGTTATGACAACACTTTTAAAAGCAGCCCTCGAATGCTCAGGATCCAGGCATCTTATTATAGACTTGCAAACTACCTGGGGAGGGTACGCAGCGCTGCTCCTCGGGGCTTTAAGGGGCCTGGTAATCACGAAGACATGCGGTTAGAATACCTGGACCCCTGCTCAGCATTGGCCCCCAGAGCCCCTCACCTGGCTTTCTTCTATCAAAACAAGCAGTGGGGGCCCATCCAGAGGAGGGCAGCATAAAGAATTTACGTGGGCAGATACGCATTATTATTTACAGTCTCTGTTCATAGCGGCAGCCATAAACGAGACATTCTTTCACGACCTTGCAGACTTCATTCTCTTGGCGTCGCGCAGCTGTTACCAGCCTGCGTGTGTTTGCAACCGGCGGTTGCTTGTTGTTAGCTATTGGAGCCGCTCGTTTCCGTAAGTTTTCAGAAAGACTTCTCATAGCATGGGTGTATCATGAAAATTAACCATTGATCAAGGGACGGTGGTATCGGAGTGAATCTGTTACATGAATCGGTGACCTGCTGTGTTCACCCTATAGTCTGGAGAGAGTGTAGACATGTTTGTTAAAAGATCTTTTTTTTAATGTTTATTCATTTTTGAGAGAGAGAGAGAGACATTGCATGAGTGGGGGAGGGGCAGAGAGAGAGAGGGAGACACAGAATCGGAAGCAGGCTCCAGGCTCTGAGCCGTCAGCACAGGGCCCGACACGGGGCTCGAACCCATGAACTGTGAGATCATGACCTGAGCTGATGTCGGACACTTAACCGACTGAGCCACCCAGGCGCCCCCCGACGTTGTAATTTTTTTTTAAGCAGCCTACAAATAGAAAAATGTTTTTGCTAAGGAAAGAGCTAACTGGGTATTGGCAGTTTCCGGTCATTTGGAGAAATTGATCTGTCATGGTCAATTTTCCGTGCCCTGAAGTACAGTGCTCTGAAAATTTTACCTTCCTCTCCCTAAAGCAGTGGCGTCTTGCATGACGGCATGTGAACTATTACTAGACAAAGCACAGAGGAAGAAAACGATACCAAGGGATTCGTTTGGGAAGAACTCAGTGTCAAAAAGTTACTCTGGGGGGCGCCTGGGTGGCTCAGTTGGTTGAGCGGCCGACTTCGGCTCAGGTCATGATCTCACAGTCTGTGAGTTCGAGCCCCGCATCGAGCTCTGTGCTGACAGCTCAGAGCCTGGAGCCTGCTTCGGATTCTGTGTCTCCCTCTCTCTCTGCCCTTCCCCTGCTCATACTCTGTCTCTATGTCTCTCAAAAATAAATAAACATTCAAAAAAAAAATTAAAAAAAAAAAAAGTTACTCTGGGATTCTGGCAGAACAAGGCTGGTGTGAACGAGCCATCTTCCTGCTACAGCTTCAAAGTGGAGTGGCTGTTCAGAGGCCTGGACCTGCATGGTAATTGTGGCAAATTAAACAGCTATAATAAGGACAGTCGTTCCGTTACTGGCCCTCGCTGCTGCATACCAAGAAGGTGGCCATGGGAATAACATCTGCTGAGTTATTTTTGGTGGCCAAAAAAAAAAAAAATCTTGTAATCAGAATGCAAAGCAGTTAGGTATAGCGAGATGATCAACAAAGCGGAAGAATTACATTCCCTTTTATGGGACCCCAAGAGTGGTTTGTAATTTCTTCCCCTCCCTTGCTTTGTCCAAAGGATCTGAAGCTGTAAAAACAGCAGTGAGGCAAAAAGCCCATCTAATCCGTGGCTTAAAGAACAATTTAGTGCAAAGAAAGAACAAATTGTTTATGACTTCTTTCTACCAAGGAAAGGCCCACCCCAAAGAACTGGATCCTTCAACATATGGTGAGTTTCTAACACCAGGGACAAAGGAATACGTTAGGGCTTCTTTGTACACGTGCGAAATGCCGTATTACTTGGATTCGGAGGCCGGAAGGCCCCATCAGGATGCTTCCCCTCCCGGGTCCCCGCGGGACTCCTGCAACCACACTGAGCTCTCTCAACAGGGGCACTTCCACCCTTGGTTGTCAGTGTTCCCTTTTGCCCCCTCACTGTCCTGAGCCAGGTTACCCAGAGGGAGTTAGATCCATTTTTTTTAAGTTTATTTATTTATTTGGAGAGAGAGAGTGTGTATGCAAGCAGGGGAGGGGCAGAGAGAAAGAGAGAGAGAATCCCAAGCAGGCTCCACACCGTCAGCACAGAGTCCAAAATGGGGCTCGGTCTCAGGAACCATGAGACCATGACCTGAGCCCAAGTCGAGAGTCAGATGCCCAACCGACTGAGCCACCCGGGGTGTCCCAGATCCATTTTTATAGAGCAGGAAAATGGGGGGTTGGAAGGCTTTTCCCAAGGTCACCTGTCTCCCCTCATCCGTCTCTCCGCGACTCACTCTCACCAGCCTGAAACCCTGTTCTCTTCTAGATTTTTCCTATGATCGCTCACACACTCACTCCATTCTCTGGGTCACACCAGAACTGTGTGAAGAACCATTTTTTTTTTCTGGGACTCAGGTCTCACTCTGCAATGCTTGGCCTTCCTTAGGCCCTTGTCTTTTAAATTTTTTCTCTGGTTCATTGGTGAGAAAGTGGTTGTCACTCATTTCCTTGGGTCCTTACCCACTGTCTCCATCCACCCCATCCCATCAGCTTGGGCAAAGTTATAAACAGAGCGAGAGCTGGTGATTCTTTGGACAGACTTGGAGAAAGAAGACAGGGAATGGATTTCCCTGGGACCACTTCATAGGGCCTCAGGCTCCTTACTGACCAAATAATTCCTTCAAGGGAAAAAACAGAGGAGGAAGGACAGTAAGAGACTCAAGAGACATACCAACCCGATGGAATGTGTGGGTCCTGTTTTGACCATGATGATGAACCAACTGGAAAAAGGTCATTTTTGAGACACTTGGCACATTTTAATAGGCAGTAGATATTAATAAGAAATATTGCTAATTACTGAGGTGTGAAGTGGAATTACGATGATGTGAGGAAATGTCCATACATTTGAGATGCACACCAAAGGGTGTAGGAGGGAAATGACCTAAGGTCTAGATTTGCTTTAAAATGCTTCGACCACAATAACAAAAGGGAGAGATGGAGGAAGCGTGGCAAGTCCCTTTTTTAAATTTAATGTTATTTTAGAGAGGTATAAAGAGAGGTCACTCATGAGCAGAGGAGAGAGAGAGAGGGAGAGAGAGAGAATCTTCAGAAGGCTCCACGCTGAGCCATAGGGCTGGATTCTACGACCTTGGGATCATGACCTGAACTGAAATCAAGAGTGGCACACTCAACCCACTGAGCCACCCAGGTGCCCCAGTAGCAGGTGTGGCAAATTCTTAATAATTGTTGCAACTGGTGATGGGTATTCAGGAATTT
The DNA here is from genome assembly GCA_030068075.1 of Paguma larvata. Taxonomy (NCBI): domain Eukaryota; kingdom Metazoa; phylum Chordata; class Mammalia; order Carnivora; family Viverridae; genus Paguma; species Paguma larvata. The sequence continues at coordinate 23,574,299 of CM057829.1, forward strand.
GTTATTCCATTTGCTCTAGTAAGTCTATTTATTGAATATTTTAAGAATTTATTGAGTGTCTACTAGCCCAATGCTGCAAAAATCAGGCAGTCCCAAGTAGCATATGGGAATCAGGACACTCATCCACCATAAAGGAGGCAAGGATGACTTCAGAGATGGTAATTCTTAACCTTTTCCCCCTTTCTGGAGCACTCCAGGACACAGAGCACAAAAGAACGGTGAGGGCAAGGTGGCCACAACGCGGGATAACCTTGTGTTCCTCAGATCCTGGTGCAGACCAAGGTGAGGTCATTGAGAAGGGAGGTGTGTCTATTTTCTCTAGAAAGAAAAGGAGTTTTCGGTTGGCCTGTTAGTTTCATGGGTCTACTGTATCCCACTGCAAAGCAAACAAGAAGTCTATGACTGGACCACACCGATGCTCAAGTCAACTGGCTTTAGGTTCTAAATCCACCTAATTTTCCACCCCACTCAGGCCAACCTCTGGGTAAACGCAGGAACTCCAAACTGGGACCGTGTCTCTTGGGCAGGGAATAGGCCCACAGAAAGGGGAGTTGTGTGGTCAGGGAGCCTCCCTTTGTGCCTCTGTCCTCTGGCTCGTGGGGAGAAGCTCGTGGGAGTACTCTGAGACTTTGACCATAGCCCAAGGAGACTGAAGGCTGTCAGAACTTGCAGAAACAAATGCATGCTGCAAGCAAACCAGAGAATGGATTGGGTAGTAAGAGCCACGCAAAAACAAAGGAATGAAACAATCTCTGAGTAGGGAGGGTAGGCGTTCAAGCCAATCGACAGAGACCTTCTCCAGCACGTGGGGCCTCTTTCCAAAGAATTTAGTAGCAGGTGCTAAAGTGAGAAGACTTTAGAATAGGTGACCCTGTGGAAATTAATAGAATGGTTCATCTTCTGGAGACTAAGCAGCTGTGTGTTATCTCTAGTATTGCCAAAGGGCCTCAAAGAGGAGGCTGGTAATTATATTTTACGTGGGTGGATTCCTCTTTCCCAAATGCTCCAACACCTCCTCTGTATCCTGATAGCAACCCTATCAGGCACGACAGATATCACGATTCCTGTCGTACAGGTAAGGAACTGACCTGGACGCAACTGTTCCACAAGACTGTTGGAAGGGCTGGAACTAGAATCTGATTTTCTACCTTCCGGATAGGTCTTATGTCTACCCGTCTCCATTTTCCTTCAGCTGAGAAGGCAGAATTCCTCCCCTAGTATTCTTTGCCTGTTTCTCTCTCTCTCTCTCTCTCTCTCTCTCTCTTTAATGTTTACTTATTTACTTTGAGAGAGAGCACACGTGTGCTTCTGCAGGGAGGGGCAGAAAGAGAGGGAGAGAGAAAATATCAAGCAGGATCCGCACTGTCAGCACAGAGCCCGATGCAGGGCTCGATCCCACGAACCCTGAGATTGGGTGCTGAGCCGATATCAACAGTCAGATGCTTAACCGACTGAGCCCCCCAGGCGCCCCTCTTTGCGTATTTCTCAGTGTGGCTTCCCATCGCCCTGGAGCGGAGGGTCATCCGTGTTCAAACAGTGTTCATCCATCCGTACCAATCAGGTACTCAGACGGCTCAGGAAGAACGGCTGAGCCTTGCCTGTTACCCCCTTGCCGTGTCGTTCCTTCCTCTCTAGCCATTCCTACAAATGAGGTGCTCATTATGAGTTAACGACACAGTATCACAATAATGACAGCATCTTAGACTCCACAAAAATAAACGAGCAATCTTTGCTACTCAAGGGTACTGCCCTCCCTGTATTTTATACTCTTGTGGTTAAATCCAGAAAATCGTGACCACCCTTAGGAACTCAGTCATTGCGTTTATTTGCAAACATCTGCTACACGGAAATAAATATTTCACCTCCATCCCAACCCCTGCAATTTCCTATCAACAGAACTATCAATAACCTCTAGAAAAAGCCTAATGTACTATAACATGCCATCTAGAAGTTCCCAAACTCGGCTGCAATTAGAGTCACCTGGAGAACTTTTATCATTATCATTATGTTTTTTTTTTTTTTTACCTGGAGAGCTTTTTAAAAATGTCATTATCTGAGCAATATCTACAGATATTTCGATTTAGTGTTCTGGGGTGGGGTCTGGGGATAGGTATCTAAAAAAAAAAAATCTTCCCAGGGTTTAAATTTTCTCTGTGCACATGGTATGCAGCAATCAGTAATCATGTCTCCTTTCCATTCTCTTTTTTAAATTTTTTAATGTTTATTTTATTTTTGAGAGAGAGAGAGAGAGAGAGAGAGAGAGAGAGACAGCATGAGCAGGGGAGGGGCAGAGAAAGAGGAAGACACAGAATCGGAAGCAGGCTCCAGGCTGAGCCGTCAGCACAGAGCCTGATGTGGGGCTCAAACTCACCAGCGGTGAGATCATGACCTGAGCCGAAGTCGGACGCTTGACCAACTGAGCCACCCAGGCGCCCCTTTCCATTCTTTTAATATCCAAAAAATTAAGTTATTCATGGGTCTCCAGTCATCTGATTCCAATTCTACTACACAAAATATTTGAAAAAGGCATTGCAAGTCTTCCCTGGAAACGCAGCACAATTGTATATTTAATGGCAACGAAAAAAAAAAGAGAAGAGAATGGTTCTGGGACTCGCAGGACTTAGAAAAGTTTTTCCATTCTCGTGAAGACTTAAAAGTAATGCCTTCCATCTCAGGGCCGTTGGGACTAAAGACCTCAGCCGGCCTGGGTCTGTGGCCAGCAGCACTGCTTTTTAAGTGCAGCCTTAATAGGTTGCTTAACGCCCCCAGACCTCAGTGACCTCACCTGTAATAAGGGGACAAAGAAAAGACAGAGCTCATAGGTTGCCGTGAATATTAAATAGGTTAATGAATGTCAAATGCTTGGACATTGAATAAGCATGTGCTATTTTTATCGTCACAGTGATGAGAATGGATTATCAAGTCATTTTGAGTCTAATAAGGTCTAGGTTGAGCCGCCCCCGTGCGTCTCCCCAGGGAGAAGAGCTTCTCGGGAGTTGATTTCGTGCGTTTCGTAACTCACCTAGACACTCGTTTGTAAGTGCTGTGCATTCTCTAGTCTCTTGAAAGTTGAGTGAGTAAACTGAGCTAGTGAGAGACTACAGGATATATCCAGAGGGAGACAAAAAGTTGATTTTCCTACTTGAAAAATGTAGTTGGGGGTGGGGGGGGCAGTGGATGGTAAGCGCCTGGCTGGCTCAGTCGGAAAAGCGTGGGACTCTGGATCTCGGGGTTGTAAGTTTGAGCCCTACATTGGGTATAGAGACTGCTTACAAGTAAAATCTTTTAAAGAACGCATTTGGTATTAAATATGGTGCAGGATCCTAGGATATTTTACCCCTAAGCAGGTACTTTTAAGAGTCGATTTTCCATGGTACAATTTGCTGGTTTTTCAGTCAACGCCCTCCAATCAGCTGCTCTGAACATTTTCTTTTTCGAAAGATGCCATCCACACTGTATGTTTCTCAAACCTCCTGGCAGACTTTGGAATCGAAAAGTACAGAGAACATCGAACGTGGGTGTTGAGTACAATCAACTGGGGTGAGCACAATTCAGAATGTGAACGAAGCAATGACTTTCGAAAGTGACACAAATCCACATACGAATGCGTTTGGACCCCGTGGAGGGGCCGAGGGTTTCCGTGCACCAAAAATCATCATTTGGCAGGATGGCCCTACTGTTTCTGAGTTAGCGATGCGGGTGGTTCAAGCCCAAGAGTGGACGCCTCCCAGCTGTTCAGCCGGGGGTCTTCGGGGTGGAGGGGAAAGAGGACAACAGTGTGGTCAGGGGGCTAGACACGGCCAGTCACCACACCCCGGCCCGCTGCCACCGTCCGGAGCTGGATTCCGGACTACGCCGTGTGCCATAATTAATATTCCAGCAAGCGAGGGCGGTATTAAATTTACAGTTTTGTTTCTGTTCGTGCTTCTGGAGTCCAGGAAAACAGTTTACAGGAGAGCATCTGTCCCAGCAGAGGAGCACACACGTACGTGTTGCACGGGCAAGTAGTATGGATTTCCTGAGAGCGGACTCAGCAAATTCATGCCATCGAAGCTCTAGTTGACAGAGCATCTCAAGTCTTACAGGATCTTAGAGAAGGCCATAGCCATTGTCTTTGTAAGGGGGACAGAGAAGAGGCAAGGAGGAATAAGAGAGCGGCAGGAGCTGGAAGCATAAACACACATGTGAGCACAGACACATTGAGTTGGGCGGTCTGCGGTTACAGGATCGGTCTGCGGTCACAGAACTGGTGTGCTTCTCCTCCCTGGGACGATGACCTCTGCTTAGTTTCCTCTTCTGTAAAATGGGCATCATTACACCTCTGTCTTAAAGTCCTTATGAGGATTAAGGGACATCGGACCGGTAAAGCAAAATGCCAGGTGCAACGTATGTACTCAGCGAAACTGATGGCTCTCGCGATCATCACCATAATCATCATCGCCACCATCATCAACAAAATCACCACCACCATCACCACCACCACCATCATCATCACCACAATCGATCGACTGCCACCACCATCACCATTACAATCACCACCACCATCACCATTACCATCACCGTCATCATCATCATCATCACCATCACCACCACCACCACCATTATCATCGCCACCACCACCATCGTCACCACCATCACCATACCATCCCCATCATTATCATCATCACCATCACTGTTATCCTCATTGACGTCAAGAATAAAAACCCCAATTGCCTTACCTAAACAATGAAAGTTTTATGTTCTTATGCTCGGATTTATTTTGCTAATCCAGTTGGTCTTACCAGACCCCCAAATCTCAAGTGGGAAATTCTGGCACAGAAACAAGATGATTGTGGAGTTGCCACTCAGTGGTCTGAGCTGGGCTTCCCCGTGAGGGGTGCAGGGCCAAGGGTGAGCCATGCTCACCTGCCCCCGACAACAAGATGTGATTAGGGCATGTACCTCTGCCTTAGAAAAGTGCAGCCGCTGTTTTCCAAACAACATCAACTGAAGGCCAAATAGACATGTTCTTCTTCCTTCATGAAACGTCCCTAGCTTGCTCGTTTGGATCTTTCGTGGAACGGAATGCAGCGATGAGAAAACAGGAGCAAAGTTCAACACACAAGGCGTTGGCCTTTTGAACTTCACCGCAAGGCGTTGGCTTACCCAGCTCAGCTTAACCTCCTCTACCTATCAGTTCCCACGCGGGGGATTCACCCTTTGAGGAACTGCTGTGTTTTGTATGTCCGTGGTTCCGAGAGCAATAACTGAGGTGACGATCTGCCACGGACTGCCTTTCGCCTGGCTTCAGGGAAGTTCGGAGCAAAGCCTGCAGCTCAACCGTAGCCTGGACACTCATCCTTCCAAGTTGAGATACTGACTTTTTCCTGCTCCTCCTTTTCATACTTCTTCATTTTTAAAACTGTACATCATCATAACCTGTTTCAAATTTTTGGAAAACTCATAGAGCATAATTTTTTAAGCAAACATTTATCGAGTCTTCTTCTTCTCTGAACTATTACATAGGAGTCGAAGCCATCGATCGGTTGACAACAGTCATGAGGACGCTTCCATCCAGGCCTACTCAATGCCTCATAATTTGTCCCAGCTGCTTTGTTTTAGTTTGAGTCTTTGGAAGCCACTGGATCCCAGGGGCTCGGAGGCAGTGCGGAAGCTAGCGATCATGGCTATAAATCCCCCGCCAATGCTGCCAAAGGAAATCATCATCGTTCCCACTGAATTATTCCCTCAAAAGAAATTATACTCAGGCTCACACAGGGCCCGGAAAGATAACTTCTGTAGCCCTGATTTGAAAAATGGGCACTTCTGGAAAAGATGAACTGGGAGGTAAGTCAGTAAATTAAAGCTATTGTTCTGGGAATCGTTCAAATCCAGCCGGCCCGAGGCTGAGGACTCTATTTGTGATGCAAATTGAAGGGGAAAAAAATACCCCTGGTTAACAAAGCGACGCGAGTTTGCATATCACACACTGTGGTTCCTGCTTTAAATCTTTCCTCCCAGAGAGAGAGAGAGAGAGAGAGAGAGAGAGAGAGAGCGCACAGCAAATCATGCAAGGATTAAGCAGATCTGACACGATTCATTTTTCTTCCACCGCAGGTAATTACCCCATATGATTCTCCTCTGCATAAATTAAAACTGCCTGAATTAACACCAGTGCTGTGTTCCTACATTCAGCACCTAAGACAAAAGTGGTCAGGGGACGCTTTACCTGTGGGTACAGATGAGACTATAGTCTTTATGAAAGGGAAGGAATGATTCCTTTTTTTCTCTGCTTTTTCTCTCTTTCCCTCCCCCCCGTTTCGGAGCGGTGCAGATCTCTGAGGCATCGAGAGGGTCGGTCTGGCGCGAGGAGAAAGGAGGCAACGGGGTCACTGGCAACGGGGTCACTTACCAAGAGGTACGGATTCCTCGGAGGAGTGTCGGTTTCATTTCTCCAGTAGAGCAGCTGCGCAGACACACAGCCACCGAGCTGGCATCGGGAACGCCTGCATAATGTGGAAAAGCTTCTCTCTCGGTGATTCCAGCAGAACGGCGATGGGGCTCGTTCATGCCTTGCTCTCAGCTGAGAACCTCAACCTGAAAACCCCCTGGATGGTCTTTAGGTCCCCGAGCTGCTGCTCTAAGCGACCCGGAAACCAGAGCGCGGTTCCGCCGGCTCCCTGAGCCTGCTGCTAACGGGCGGTTTCTGCGGGAACTCTGAACTTGGGGTCTTTGTGTGTCTACATCCGCAGCCACGGCCCCGACTCTGAAGCCAGACGGTCCAGGTGTAAACCCGTGCCCTGCTCTTACTAGTCTTGCTGGGCCTTGTTTCCCTCATCTATACGCCAGAGATGAGAGTGGGAAGGACCTCAGGTTATTATGAGGACTCAGGGGTTTAATCCGGATGCCGGGCACACTGAAAATGCTACTAAATGGTTAGCTATTCTTATTAAGATCACTATTAGATACAATGTTTTCGTGTAGAGTGGGTGTCTCACAATCTAAGCATGGCTTTATGTCAACACGCAATATGACATGTATGTACTTCGGCTCAGGTCATGATCTCATGGTTCGCAGGTTTGAGCCCCGCATTGGGCTCTGTGCTGTCCGTGCAGAACCCGCTTCTGAGCCTCTGTCCTCTTCTCTCTCGGCCCCTCCCCTGCCCGCGTGCACTCACTCTCTCAAAAATAAATAAATGTTAAAAAAAACTGCCATGACTTCAGACATGCCTGTGCCCAGGAAAGCCTGGCCTCACATGCTTTACCTACAGGGGGATGATGGAGGGAAGGTTCTTTCTGTCGTATGTAGAATTTATGTGTACAAGGTCTACCGGGCTCTCCCCCCACCCCCCAGACCGCATTAGATTGTAAAGGATGAAACTAGTTCCTTACGTGAAAAACTACACATTTTCAGTACGTCTAGCTTGATAACCACATATTCGCAAATATGGAAGCATCCTGAGGTAACGCGGTCCCTTTGTCTCTTTCGTTTTGGCCCTTTCCTTCCATCGGGGGAAAGAGTCATTTTTGCAGTAATCAAAGCCAAAAAAAAAAAAATTGCATCTGGAAAATATCTTAATGTGAAGAAACACACACTGAGGACCTTTTCAAAAAAGAAAACAAACAAAATAACAAACTCTCGAAAAAGAAACAGCACGTGTCCTTTCTAGCCTATTTTAGGCCAAAGACCATTATGACAAAATTCAAAGGTCAAGCTCGTTGAGGAATGTCATGGGAGCCTGAAACAGGAGCAGCTCCTGGCCTTTCCGATGTCATTTCGGGGGGCAGCTTCCCGCTCGCAGAAGAGAGTGTCGAACTGAGAGCACGGGCCAGATAATGAGAGGAATTAATCAGACTTCAGGCTCCCAGGGAATTTGGTTTCAAATAGCCCTCTTTGGGTGATCGGAGGCGGCAGGCAGGCAGAACAAGTCACCCCTCCGTCTCTCCAGCTGAACCCCGATTTTGCGACCAAGGCTAGCTGAGTGGATATTCTGGGGCAGGCGGACCTCACGCGAGGATGTGGGAACCCTCAGGGCTGACCCGGCCCCTCACGCACACGCGCACTGGGATCCTGGACAAGCCACTTCTTCCTGACGTTTTGTGTGCCGCCGGGGGGTGGGGTGGGGGCAGGAGCATGGCTGTGAGTCTCGCTACATCACAGGGGTCTGTGGTTTAAGCGGGACGCGAGGATGAAAGCTGTTGAAAATTGCAAACATTCGCAGCACATACGACGGTATCACTCGGATGAACATATTACCATAGTCTACTGTCAAAGGGGGTCTTGAACTTGGACTTCAGGAACAGTAAACTTGAGGTGTCAGGGAAGGAGGCGTGTGCAGAAAAGAAGCGGTAGGACAGAGAAAAAGAGAAAAAGAGAAGAAAAGCAGGCAGCCTGTGGGGAGCAGGGACTCCAGCGTGGCGGACTGTGCCTCGGGGACAAGTGCCTCGGGGACAAGTCCCGGGGCCTGCGAGCTGCTGTTTCATGTCTTGTCCGCCTCCTCAGGGGTTGCTCCCCAATTTGAGCACCCTCCCCCCAGTCAAGGTCGGCAGCACCTCTCCCGGCCACACTGAGGCCGCTCTGCTTTAAAAAGAACTTATTTGAATTCTTGCTTATTCACCTGTTAGTCTCGGCAGTTTGAAAACCCTCGGTGCTACCAGTTCCGGGCAAACGAGCCACAGCACTTGGTTAAAACGTTCATATGTTTTAAGAATGAGTTTCTTAGGCTGATCTTCTACAGGAGAAGGTGGCTTCAGCTTGGGTTATTCTTCTACTGAAACTCTCGTGCTATCTCCTCGGGTGGAAGAAATGTTGACGGGAATAACACGAGACGGTTTTCGTTTTCTGCATCTGACTGTCTGGGCCAACCCAGTTATTTACTGCTGTGTGACAAATCAGCCCGAAATGCGGTGGCCTAAAACAACAACAGTGAGTCAGGAAGCGGGCAGGGCTCGCTGCTGGGCCATTCTGGCTCAGGGACCACCTCCCAGTCCGATGGCAGCCAGACAGAGAGGAGCCGGCCAGGCATCGCTCGCTCTTCTCGTAGCCTCCGGCCTCTCCAGGTGCTCGGCCAGTCGCGGCTTCCTCACAGCGAGGTCCCGGTAGGAAAGTCAGACCGCTTACACGGGGGCTTCGGGCTTCGGAATGAGGATCCCAGCCACCCGGGGAGAAACCGAGTCGTCTTTTACGAGCGATCTAGCTTTGGAGATCACATTTTCTATCAGGGGAGGGACTCACAGTTCGAGGGGAGGGAACATGGACCCCCCTTCTCCCTGGACGGGCTCTCCAGGTCACGTCGTAGGAAGGGCGTGTTGGGTGCTGATGCTGTGGGAGACGTCTTTGGAACATACAATCGGCCCTAGAGACTGACTGCGTATCGGGGAGAGTTAAGCTCCGGAATATCGATATTTATCCGTGACACTGACGCTTGTGCACAACACCCTAACACCACCGGCCAGCCAGATCCAACAAATCAGAGAGTGACTTCGAGTACGGCAAACGGGCAACTACTCTGATGCCTTCTCCTCCCCCCGCCCTCCCTTGGGCTTTAATGACTTAATAACGTTTGTTAAACTTCCTAAAAGTCTCAGGCATCCCCTTCTGTTCTGCCTCATCCCACAGGATGGCCGGGAGGGCGGCGCCCGCGCATCTGGGGCTCCCCGGGCTCCCCACGACTCCCACGCCGAATCCGCACACACGACCGACACTCGACGTCACTCCAACCTCTGAGTCAGAGGCCTCCTGCCTGAAGCTGGGAAGCATGAAGCAGCGTGTCCCAGAAACCCCTGCGGCTCGGATGCCACGTGTGATGCACGGGGCTTCTTCCCCCGACGCACTTGCACGAGATTCGAAGGCAGGAGCGACGGGGAGGCTGCAGGTATCAGTTTCTTGCGGCTGCCGTAACCAATTACTGCACGTTTAGTGGCTTAAGGCGACACACACTTAATTCTCTTACAGTTCTGGAGGTCAGAAGCCTGACATGGGTCCTGCTGGCGAAAATTAAGGTTTCGGCACACTGTGCTCCCTCCGGGAGGCTCCTGGGGATCATCCATCTCCTCGCCTTTTCTGGTTTCTCGAGGACACCTACACTCCTTCCTGGGGCCCCCCGGCTTCATCTCCAGAGCCGGCCATGCTGCATCTGTCACCGCCATGCTGCCTCTGTCACCGCCATGCTGCCTCTGTCACCGCCATGCTGCATCTCTCGCCCCCATGTTGCATCTCTCTCATCCTTTGTCCATGGTCATGTGACCACAGCTGGGAAGGTTTCTCCACTTTCAGAGACCCGTGTAATGGGACTGGGCCCCCCTGGAGAATCCAGGGTAATCTCCAGGTGCTGGACTTAATTACAGCTGCAAAGTCCCCTTTGCCACGTGAAGCGACCTATTCGCAGGCTCTGGGGATGAGGCTGTGGATATCTTTGGGGTGGGCAGGGTGCTTATTTTGCCTGCCGCGTTGTGCGTCTTCTTCTGTATGGTGACTACCGACGGCCACCCTCCTGGGCTGTCCATGGTCTCTGTGCTTTAACTCTGTGTGTGTCCCTCTCTCTCTTTTCTGAGCTCTGCTGATGTCTTGGATGAAGCATTACCAAGACCACACGAAATCAGCTTAGAACTTGGGAAGACAGGAGTCGTTCCAAAGTGGCTTCGAATGCTACCAATAACCTTCTACACGAAACGTATGGCATTGCCGCTCAAGGGCTTCCAGCAGGCAGCCGGCCTGGAGTCTTCGCGTACAGGAGTTAACCTTGAACGTCGGCAGACCGGCAGGGCGCCTACTGTGTGTCGCGTGAATCAGAAGGTAACCGGCACAGTTAAAGCCAAGGCCGAGTCACCCCGGGCCGTCATATGTAGCAAAAAAGTGGGGGAACTCAGATGCTCCCTGGGAATGACCTCTGGGGAGCTGCACTAGCTCCAAGAAACGGTCGCTTTGAATTTATTCCTCTAGGATGGAGACGGGAAAAAGTGCGTGCCCCTGGCGCTCAAGGGCGTTGTTTCTGTGTCTATAAGGTGCACCTCCCCCTCCGCTCCTGCCCTTGCCTTGCTTCCAAAAATCCTCCTAGAGGACAAGGACAGAAGGAAAGAGGCTCGAAGAGAATGGGGTCATTGTTCCTTCAGTTCCTTCCTGGACACTTGGCTTGGGAAGGAAGAGATCACCTCCAGGCCAGAGGTGAAGGCCAATGGCATTAAACTCAAAAGAGAAACGGCGTAACAAGAAGCAGGGACACAACACTGGCTTTCTGCACGCGGGCTGCTTTCTGGAAGGTGCAGCGCCGGCTTCGTTTTCGCGTCTCTCGGCCTTATTCACAGCCTCGTTTTGTAATCATTCCCATCTGGCCTCCTCTGCCAGGCAGGCCACCTCACTGGCCCGAGCCTTCTTCCCTTCAGTCTGGAGCTGCGATCTAGGTCACGGGCACTTGGTTAATATTTGATGCCCACCATTCGCTCCGGAGCAGGCGAGCCCTGAGGGCACAGGAACCAGGAGAACAGAGCCGCCGGGTCCTCAGGGAGCTCACGGTCTTCCCGGCGGGCGAGTCTCCTCTTCTCCATCCCGTCTGTCTGTGTGCCTACAACGGGCTCGGGAAGGAGAGCTCCCCCGGCCGCTCCAATCACAGCCTTCTCCCCCCACCCCCTGACCTCAGAGCCCTCATTTCTGAGATGACCCTGTAACGTATCGTCCAAACTGGAACACTCCAGAGCGAAAGAGGGTGCTATCAATAAGTCTGCTCCTGCAGCCGACACGGACAGGGCGAACCGAGACGGGTGTGGACAGCACGGCGCTCAACACGACTGGGTTCTCCCTACTTCTCTCCCGGACTGTGCGCCCCCTGGAACCTACAATCGATACCTTGCACTTCTGTGCTGAGTGAAAAATCTACCTGTGGCCAGATCCCAGAACAGTCGCTCAGTAAGCGGGTGCCTAAATTGAAAAAAAAAAAAAATTAGCGCTTCCCTAAGTAACGGAACACTGTGGACTTGGACTTCCAATCCACCGAGGAAATAACCATGACGGTTACTCACTCTCTTATATTCTAGAATGCTAGATAGGGTGAAAAATATTCCTCTGTCTCAGACGCCCCCCTCCTTGCTCTAGCTGAGAGCCCGTTTGGATCTCGCGGAACACGACACGGCCACAGCGCGCCTCATTTGGTTTCGCTGTTTTAAAAAAAAAATCCCATTTCCTTTGTAATTAGTGTAATGAACTCATGAAAATATTCATCTCCACACAGGCCTCCTCAGTGTCACAGAAACAATGCACGATAAAATAAACTGCCGCAGCTTCTTTTCCTGATGGCGTCCGGGGTTTCCAATGAGGGAGGGCAGCCCAGCGTAGGGCCACGTGTAAAACGATCTTTTCTTTTTTTTTTTTTAATTTCTTAAACATCTATTTATTTTTGAAAGAGAGAGAAAGACAGAGTGTAAGTGGGTGAGGGGCAGAAAGAGAGAGGGAGACACAGAATCCCAAGCAGGCTCCAGGTTGTGTGCGGTCAGCACAGAGCCCGACGTGGGGCTCGAACTCACGAACTGTGAGATCATGACCTGAGCTGAAGTCGGCTGCTTAACCGACTGAGCCGCCCAGGCGCCCCTAAAATGATCTTTTCTAGAGGGCCTGCAAAGCTCTGAGGAAAACATCTATGATCTTTAGGGAACATTTCCAACGAGAGCGATGATGAGTGTGCCGCGACCAACAGAAAAAACCACCCCTGGCCGTGAGCCCAGAGAGGAACTTGGTGGCCTCGGAGAGGGGATCCCGAGCCGGGAGAGGAAACGTGTTGGTGTTTCCATGTGAATTCACCCAAGACCAATGTGTCAAGTGAATCCACTTCGTCAGATCAACTTGAAGGCTTCCAAGCACGCGACGGTGAGGTTTTCATTTTCACGGGGAGGAGGTTGTCTCCGGAAACGGTAAGGATATGGTCGCAAAGGTGGAGACAGATGACAAGCCAGAGGAGGGTCCCCTCCGGGTGAAAGGCGCCCTCTCGCCGCCGTTTTCCTTTCTGAACAGATCTTACCCATCATCGCGCTGCGGGGTCTTTACTGACAACCGCTTGGTGACACCGCGCCGCATCCAGATTGGCCTTTGGGGAGCCAATTAGGCGCGGCCGGTCCCTCCCGCCCCTCCCCTCCCCGCCCCCACCCCCAATTCCCTCGTCTCATTGTCTGTTTTCAGCTGGTATTCTTTTCTGCTTGAATGGCCACAAACACAAGCTGTCTATCTCCTCCGGCTCGCGGAGCTCCCCTTGGCGGATGAAACTAACCTTGGTGAAGAAGCTGGGCAGAAGCGCCAGGCCCCGCGCGGGCCACTGGGGCGGACAGAGCTCCGACGGGGAGTCCGATCTGTGGCCCCGAGGAGCACCCATCGTGTTAAACCACCCGGGCTTTCACTTCTACTACTGGTCCCTCCCAAGAAAAGAAACCGGTTTGAGACTTCTTATTTCTTTTCAGAATGAAAACAAAACAGCTTTTTTTATTCCCCACCCCAACCCACTGAACGCAATGAACAGGAAAAGAAAACACCGGTTTGCAAACCCTTCAGCCCAAGGGACTGTTGTTTGCCTGACCCGACCACTTTACTATAAATCATGCAGCCTGCTCTGCTCACTCTCCCTAACTGCCTTTGTCTGCGTTTTAGTCTCTTGACACCGAGGGATGAGCCAATAATCCATGAATTAATCCAAAATAGAACAGAGAAGCGACTTGGTTACATTTGGCAGTCGGCATGCGGCTGGTGTCACAGCTGGGCCCACGAGTCTTACCATCGTGGGGATGTTTCTGCTTAGCGACCTCAGATTCAGGGTAAGACACCTGACAGTCATGGGCAGGGCCCCGGGCAAATGGACTTCAAGACGAAAGAGTGGAATTTTCATGTGAGTTTCACTACCAACATGTATAGATATAAATAGCTCCCTCCCGGCCCTTGGCATCTCTAGGTTACCAGTGAAAGGGGATAGGTCCCTTTTCTGCTGGAAATAATTTTGCGTTGCAGTCAACACAAGGAAACGAGCCGTTTCTGGAATCTGTGTCTGAGAACTCAGAACGCCATGCAAGTCCTTAGTGCACGCTTATCCGTTTTTCCTCGCTCTAGCCTACTATTTCTTCATATTTGTACTAAGGATAAAGTATTCAAAGCAAAATGTCACGGAGTGTCAGAGAAAGAGAGAAGCGATACTGATTGGGAGACGGTCTTTTTGGAAAAGCAACAGACACGGCCTGTGTTTACTAAACACAGCCTCCGACGCTCAGGTTTTCAGATGTTTGGACAGACACGTGTCTTACCTTCCCCGGGAAGAGTCATCACTTGGCAGGATCTCAAGGGAAGGGCAAGCTGGGCAGGGGAGGCTGGACCCTGAGGGCCTGGCTGGGAGGTAGTGGTGAAGACCGGGGAGACGCTCCTTTCCTCCAGCTGCTGTTACCCCGGCTGGACCCACCCCTGCAATTTTCTCCTACAGAAGGGGAACCGCTACTGGCTGCTTCCTAATTAACCACTGGAGAATAGCCTGGCCACGCTGGTTCTTAGAGAGTTCACGGTGACAGGGACGCCGCCTGCTTGTGCCAGCCGCTAAAACAGATAGGTGGAAACAATGCAGGGAGCCCATGGTTGGCAGGGGGAACTCGGAACCGGTCCAACAAGGCTGGAGGAGCAAGAGGAAGGAGGGAAATCCTGGGTTGCCGGGTAGGAAGGAGAGGAGGAACATTCTCAGAGTCAGAGAAACCAGACAGAAAACACAAAGGAAGAAACGACTGTGTATCAATCAGGCAACAAAGGGGCAAATGCCGTCACAAGAGGCCCAGCCCAGCCCCCCAGAGAGGGCCAAGTGCAGGGTCTTTGGGGATGGGGGCAGTGATCAGTCATCGGCCTAGAACTGCTACCGAGGGCACGGCTCTGAGCGAGGAAGAGGTGTGAGCAGGAGGAAAGCCGGCCCAGCGTGTTTTCTCAGACGGTCCTGACCTCCCCCGCCCCCGACCAAAGCTTGAACATTTCCTCTGGGCCACTGGAGCAACACGTGGGTATCTCCGGACCAAGAGCCTTCCACGCTGGCGATGCCCTCTCTGCGACCCTCCCCCCGCGCCCCCTGGGCCCGGCTCTCTGCGTTTTCTGCCCGCCCTCTAGCCCCTGCGGGAGCTGCCCCTTCGCATTGGGGACTCGCACCGCCCGCTTCTGCCCCCTTATCATCTGGACGGCTCCGCCTGCGCAGTTTCAGACAGCGTCCACTCCCTTTACACGAGGTCTTCTCTCTCTACTCCCCACCACCCTGGGGAGGGTGACAGGAGGCTAGAGTGTCGCCGGTCACAGAGTTGCAGTCGCTCCTCCCCAGACCCCTCCCGAGCCACAGGAACTCGCAGGGCGCCCCGTCCTCAGGTGCATCGCCCCTCCCCCCATCGTTGCCGACCCGGGTCGGCAGCGGCGCGACACCCGGCCCGCGCTCGCCTCCTCTCTCGATTGTCATCTCGCCCACCCGCCCCCTCCCCACCCGGGCAAGCGGATTTCGGCCACGCGGGGAGGAGGCTGGGTCGTAGCCAAGCTCAACCCCGGCAGCCTCGGGGCAAGTTCAGACGTTCGGACGCTGGACGCCGAGATCCCGGCCGCGAGCGGGACTCAGAGCGCCGGAAGTCGCCGGGTGACAGCCGCCGGCCGTCGGGACCCGCCCCAGGGCGTCCGCGCCCGCACCCCCCCGCGCGCCCCCCGCTCGCCCGGTCCGTGCGCGCCCCCGCTCCGGCAGCACCCCGGCCCCCGGGCCGCGGCCGCAGGCTCCTCGCCGTCCCCGCGGCCGGCCCCGCCGCTCTCCCGGGCGCCCCGCGCCTCCGCCTGCAGGAGCGCGTGCGCCCTGTTCACTCGGCAACTTCGCGCCCCTCCCCTGCGGGCAGCGGACGCGCGGACCCTCCCGGGCGCCCAGTCGCCGCGGCCCCCGACCCCGCCACGCGCGTGTCCCCCGAGGGCGCCCCCCGCCGCCCGGACCTCGCCCGGGGTGCGGGCAGCCAGAAGGCCCTCCCCCCTCCGAGAGGGTGCACCTACCTAAAGACGGAAGCTCCCGGTCATGCCAAGGGGACCCCCGGGCTCTCGGGCATATGGAATAGCGACGCCCCGGCGGCCGGCGCCCCCCCCCCGCGCTCGCGCCGCGGGGGTGCGGGGACCAAGGGCCGCGGGCGGCAGCGGGGGCCCCGCGCGCAGACCCCGGCCGCCCTCCCGCGTCCGCTCGCGGCAGCCGCGGCGAGGGGTGCAGTCGCGGGGCAGGCGGGCGCGAGGCTGGCGGAGCGAGCGCGCGGGCGGAGGGGCGGGGGGGGGGGGCGGGGAGCCGGCGCAGGGGAGGCGCGGCCGCGGGCCCGGCGGCGGAGCAGGGAGGGGGCCGGGGGAGGCGGCCGCGCGACAGTCGCTCGGGCCCGACTCCGCCAGGCTGCGCCGCGCTCTCCGCCCACGGCCGCGTCCGAGTCGTCCACCGGCGCCGGGGAGCGAGCGGGCCGCGGAGCGCAGCGGGGCGAGGGGGCAAGGGGGGGCCGCGGCGAGCCGACACCCCTCCGGCTGCCCTTCGGGGATTTGCAATAGAGGCTGTGCCCGGAAAACAGTGCTCGGGGGCGGCCGCTGGGGGGGGGGGTGTCAGTGTGTGTGCGTGTGTGTGTGCGCACGCGGTGGGGGTGGGGTGAAGTTGGTTGCTCAGGGTAAGAGTCGGGTTGGAAAGCCCCCCGGGAGGTCGGCTTTGGGCGGCCGCTGCCCCAGGCTTGTGCGGGTAGGCAGATGCTGTCAGGGTGGCGAAACACAGTTTCTATTTTGTTGAGGTGGATTTCAGTGGTACATAAAGCTTTCTTTCGGGAACCGTCTTCCATAGCCTTTTGGAGTGGCAACTGCAGGAGAGAGACAGGGAGTCCCTAAGGACCCAGAGACAGGGTCTCTGCCGCCTGGTTAAACAGGGAGTGTCTCCTATGCTTCAGTTTTCTCACCTACAAAGCCTCCACGCCGAACAAATTGTGGATTTGGATTATGTGGAGTAGAACACTGCCGGCCCGGCTTGGGGTTCCGTAGCTTTGTGAGGGAATTCCTAAGAGTCTGTGAGCTTTGGGGCGCGTGGGTGGCTCGGGTCATGATCTACCGATCGCGGGGTTTCCGCCGGGCCTGGGGCTCTGTGCTGACAGCTCAGAGGCTGGAGGCTGCTTCGGATGCTGTGTCTCCCTCTCTCTCTGCCTCTCCCTCCTCACACTCTGTCTCTCTCAAAAATAAACATTAAAAAAATTAAAAAAAAAGTGGAATCCAACAACGATCAAAAGGGAACATTCCAGAAGACTGTCAACATAGGAACACCTATAACCAGTTGTGGTAAGGAGACCGCATCCTGGGGCCTGGAATACCAACCCTCCAAAAACATAGCCCGATGAACTGGACACAACCGCCGAAGGTCACAGTAGCTTCGCCGGCACAAGCAGACGGTGCTCCATGCCTGGAAAGGCCACCCAAGAGCAGGTCCTGGCCACCGCGCCTCTGCTCTAGGCCAGGAAGGGCAGTGAGGGCCTTCGCGGCTGAGCCTTTGGTTTTTCAAGATGCGGCCTCTCTTTGCCCTTCTTTTAACTCACAGAAGAGTTTCTGACAGCCCTCGGTCTTCCCATGCAGGCATTCCTTGAGCGGAGAAAATGCGCTAACCCCATGACCCGAACGTCCCAGTCTGCGTGGCCAGCTAGTCTTTGTATGTTTTCAATAGTGGTCTTTTTTTTTTTTTAAGTGTATTTATTTATGTTGAGAGAAAGCGAGCCGGGGAGGGGCAGAGAGAGAAGGAGAGAGAATCCCAAGCAGGCTGCCCGCTGTCAGCACAGAGCCCGACGCGGAGCTCGAACTTACAGATCGTTAGATCACCACCTGAGCTGAAACCCAGAGTCGGGCGCTTAAGCGACCGAGCCCCCCGGGGCCCCTCGATGTTGGTATTCTGGTCAATGGGAAAGTCCCTCGTGAGGTTGGTTGACTTGAGCCTGGAACTGCAATGCCGAACACTCCGGTTCTATCCTCGGCTTTGGAGCAGAGGCTTGGCAAGTATCCTTTATTCCTGACCATAACTCTGCAGCAGGCGTGATTACTCTCATTGCACGGATGGGCAAACCAAGACGTGTGAGCGTAGACGTGACTTGTCCCAGGTAGTGTTTTCAACAGCTGTGTTTGTGACAATTTGTTACACAGCAGCAGATACACCAATACAGAAAGAGCAGTCTATTAAAATATAAATAGGTTGTGGCCACTCTCTTGCTTAAGACCCTGCATTCCCCGTTTAGGGTAGGGTTAATCCCAACTGCAGACAAATGCTCCCAAGTCCCTGCAGCCCCCGAGGGTCCCCCCCACCCCGCCCCTTCTTCCTAAGCTCCAGCCACAAGAGCTTTCTTTCAGTTCGGCAAACAAGCCTGAGCCACTTTTCACAGAGGTCTTCCTTGCCCGCCCACGTCCCTAAGTATATCCTTCCCTCCGGTTATTCTTTTTCAAAACCCTCTGTCTTTTACAGCACTAATTATAAATTGGAATGGTCTTATTTGCCTTTTTGCTGGTTTCTTGTCTCTCTTTCCCTGGCCCGGGAGATCCTGTGGGCAGGGAGCACTTCCGCCTCAGGTACTGCGTCCCCGGCACAGGGCGAGCGCTCGGGACCTCCTTCCTGCCCTTCTGGAGCCCTCCTTCTTCTTACTGGGTCCTTCTATTTCCCTCGCGCGCCCCACCCCCGGCCTGCATCCATCTGTGTAACCTTTGCCTCTGGCCCAATACGGGAAAGTCATGAAGAGCCAGTTTAAACACTCCAGTCTGTTTCTGCTTTTCCCGGGTCCCTTGTCCCCGTTTCCTGCTGTTCTCCCCTCAGAACTGTCACAACGTCTTCTCCCTTAGCATCTCGGGAGCCGCTTAGCACTTCGTACCTTGGGTTATAGCTATTTGCGTAGAGTCTGATGCTTCCAGACAGTTCTCGGCTGACCTCACCCTAGAGAAAGGGAGCTGGAGAGAAGGATCGATGTCTATTATGTTCGTCCGCTCCGGCTGCCGAAACAAAATCCCACTGACTCGGGGGCTTAGACAACAGACATCTGATTCCCCACGGTGCTGGGCGCTGGAAGTCCAGGCTCGAGGGTCGGCTCATCTGGTTTCTGGTGAGGACTCCCCTCCCCGCTCGCAGAAGGCCATCGTCTCGCTCCAGCCTCACACGGTCTTGCGTCAGTGCGTGTGCAGAGACACCGGCGGGTCTCTGCCGTCAGGCACTGAGCACTCCGGCGTCCCCCTTACAAGGACCCTAATCCCGACGGTCTCGTTTAGCCTTGCCACTTCCTTCCTCCAAGTCCAGCCAGACTGGGAGCCAGGGCCTCAACACATGAATTTGGGGGAACACGAACGTTCGGTCCGCAACACCCGCCTGCCCAGCTCCGCTGCCTTCCCGATGAGGCACGGGGCGGTGGTAGGCCTTGTGTTTTATGGGAGGGAGGTGGCAGAGGATGAAAAGGAGGGTTCTAGATGAAGCCTTGTGCCTTATAGACATGATCTCGCTGGAGCCGACAACGATCCCTTTCTCTATTCCTGTCCCCATTTGAAAGCTAACAACGCTGACGCGCTCAAAGGTCGAGAAAGTAACGCGCCTGTGGTCACAGAGGTGGAGCTGTTACTCGCACTCAGAGGTGATACATATTGGCCGCTCTGTTTGCTTCGGTGCGTTCTACGCCCCACCCCGTTGCCCGCTTTGGGCTCCGGGTATGTTGCCCGGGCTTGGGTATGAGTGTGGGGGCAGGGGTGGGCACATTCGGAGCTAGAGGCCAGGGGACTAGGAGACGCATGGAGGGACCGGGCAGCACGGGTCTCCACCACCAGGACACAGTCCTTAGTGGAGGGTCCGGTCCAAATCCCAGAGCCCGAGGTCTCATAACCAGAGAGGGCCAGCACCGGAAGCAAGGTCTCCTGGCACTCCACACATCCTCACGCTCCCTCTCCAGTCGCTGCCCCTGCTGTGGTCACTCTCGGCTCCACTCTTGGGTGGTTGTTTTGCCCCGTCTCCCCACGCTCTCTGTTACAGTACCACTTTCTTCTCTCTCTGGGATCCCTGCAATTTCCTAACCAGGATGCTTCTACCTCAAAACTTCACTGATCCGAGCATTCGTAGACTCCTTGGCTGAGCCCTTGTAACTTCACCCAGGGACACGGTGACTCCCAGAGCTGGTCGGGCACTGCGGGTGGGGATATTAGAGAAAACGCTGCGAGTTGTAGGACTTTATGCCTCTCTTTCCTGCCAGTGGAAAGACACGGTTCTCCCCAGGGAGAAAGAGTTTGACACAAGACTGCCCCCCCACCGTCCCCCGATGCCAGTCCTAACTGAAAACACCCCAAGGTGCCAGAGAGAGCTATTGTTTCAACTAAGGGCAAGAGACACGAAAGTAACCCATCTCTGGGAGCGGGGCATGAGGACACTGTAAATAACTGAGGTGGGTGTTACGAGAGAGGAAGTAGTAGGGATGCTATGGGAACGGTGATTATTTCTGGTTCCATAAAACAGGGCGTTTGAACTTGAGCAGTACTGACAGTGGTCTCTTTCAGTCACTGAATTTTATCCTGCTTCTCCCTCATGGGCAGTGGGTGAAGCCAGGGTTTGGGTCGGGAATGGCATGGGCCGAGCCAGCCCGATTGACCTTTCTGCCATCAGTCCATCCATCCTAGGAAACACACAGTTCCTTAGATGAGATCAGAGGAGTTTCTAAAATGCAACCGATTTGATTTCTGGACTAACGATTTCGATATTTAATACAGAACTCGGAGCACGCCTGGAGACCCGCAGGCTGTCAGGAAGCGACACGGATGGAGAGTCTCAGAGATTCTGTTAGATCTACTGAGCCCTCTCCATTTATATTTCTATATATTCCTTCTGGCCGTGATGCTAGTGCATTCTTGGTCCAGCAGGGAGCCAGATACAAGTGAGAGCTAATCTCTCTTTATAACTATGGTGCTTGCTATCCATGTGGACGGCAGATCTAACATCCTGATTTTGAAATTCCTTCTCTACTCTTATGACCTTCCTCTATAGGCATTCGACCACCCAAGTGCATGGCCAGATCACGGCTTGGAACGCCGCCAGCTCTAAGATTCTTGAACCCCTTCCTCATACCGTCAGGCTTTCACCCCCCGGCCTTGCTCACATCTGCTGAATTCTTCATTTGCGGCTCTGATCGCTCTTTCTCTAGGCCTTTTTATTTTAAATTTCTACTTAGGAAGTGCCTGAGAATCACTGCGGGAAGGAGTTTAAAGGGCAGGTTTTCCAGTCACCTCTCCCATTCCAGTTTAGTCATTTAAAAAAAAATTTAATGTTTCTTTATTTTTGAGAAACTGAGAGACAGAGCGGGAGTGGGGAAGGAGCAGAGAGAGAGGGAGACAGAATCCGAAGGAGGCTCCAGGCTCTGTGCTGTCAGCACAGAGGCCGAGGCGGGGCTCAAATTCAGGAACCATGAGCTCATGACCTGAGCCGAAGTCAGATACTTAACCGACTGAGCCGCCCAGGCGCCCCTGCAATTTAGTCATTTTAACAAGCACACGGACAATTCTAGTGCCGCTGTCTCAGAACCCGCTGGTCTGCATAAGATGCAAGCAGGTGCCCAGCGCGCTTGGCACTACGGCATGGTTCCAGAAGCTTCTTCAATACACCCCACCACCCTCCATGGCTGGCCCTAAGTTTGGCTCTTCCAGCTGTACTCCGTGTCCAAGGAACAGCCCTGCAGAGACTCTCAGACTTGGTGACACTTAGATTCTATTTTGGTTCTGCCAATAGAAAACTCAGGGCAAATCTCGACCTTTGAAATCTCAGTGTCCTCACCTGTCAAATGAAGGGTTTGGACCACTCGATTGCCAAGTGTCCTTTCGGCCCTGACATTTGACATTTTCTGCTGCCACTGTTTTGCTCTGGCCTTTTCCACGGCCTGGAAATTCTCTGCTGAGAATTGCCCATCACTTTCTCTCTGACCTTTGATGTTTGTCTCGAGAAATCCTACCTCGCCTATGAAGCTCTGTTCACGCACTAACCCCTCCATGAAGCCCTCCCTGGCCCGCCATGCTGGAAGTACGGTGTCCCCGGAATACAGACTCAGTCCCATAATTTCCTTCCGTCATGGAGCTTTGGTCCGCTTCTCCTGATGCGTGTCTATGTTCCTTGATGTCAGGAACTATGCTTAGTGCCGCTTTCGGTAGTGGAAGCTTCGTGTTCACGACTGAGGAGGACAGTCGGTAGACACCGACTGCGGGATGAGAGCACAGCCTGGGCCCGGCTGCCTTCCGTCCCCGTCTCCCCCGGAAAAAGAGCACGATCTGCCTGCGTTGATGGGCGCCAGAACTGTGCCTACAGAAGCACGCTTCACCTCGACAGATGACAGCCGGGCCCTGCTGACTGCTTTCTGAACGGCGGAGAGCAACGCCCCTTTTCCTTTGCTCGTGTCTGGTACCGATGATAAGGTCCTCAAGGGAGCAGACTCACCATTGTCACACGTATCTGCTTGCACAGGGGGAAACCAACGTCCTTAGCGTTTGAGTGTGTCCCAGGGATGAATGTCTCGGGGGTGCTGAAATCAGGCGCAAGCACTTGGGCATCGGACCCCGATCCCCCACCCCGCCTCCACCCCCGCTTCTGGCTTCCACACCAGGCGACACGGGTTAGGAGGTAGGCAGCGGAATGTTCAAAGCTGGCAGGAAACAAAATGTGCCCTAAATGTAGCCGACGAGCCCCTTCTATCCAGAAACTTGAGATTAGGCTGCTCAGACATGATATTACAGGGAGAGGTCATTCTCTGCTCTAATATCATTTGAGATTTAAAAAAATTTTTTTTAAATATTTATTTCATTTTTGAGAAAGAGAGACAGAACGTGAGTGGGGGAGGGGCAGAGAGAAAGAGAGACACAGAGAAGCAAAGCAGGCTCCAGGTTGTCAGCACAGAGCCGGACGTGGGGCTCGAAGCCATGAGCTATGAGATCATGAACTGAGCCAAAGACAGATGCTTAATATACTGAGCCACCCAGACGCTCCTGCTATAATATTTGGACCAGCAGTTACCAATATTTTGGTCTCAAGACCTATTACACAGTAACATAGTCTAGACTAGCTATTTTATATTTTACATAATATGTATGTATAGGTGATATCTATCTATCTATCTATCTATCATCTGTGTGTTTGTGTAACATAATCTAGACTAAACTGCTTTACATTTAACTAAATTATTGAGAGGGGCGCCTGACTGGCTCACTAGGTGGAGCATCTGACTCTTGATCTCACGAGTTCAAGGGTCAAGCATTCAAGCCCCATGTTGGGTGTGGAGCCTACTTAGAAAAAACATTACCGAGAACCTTAGGGACCTTATGAAAGAGAGTTGGGAAACGCCAGGGGTCCTCAGACCACATATCGAGAAGCTCTGATCTCCCCTGACAAACGTTTTGGCAGAACGTTCACTTTGCAAATTCCTAGAGCCACAAATATTTTAACACTGAAGGCAGACGGCACACATTTAATTCACTAAATGTTACTGCACAAACATATTAAACTAAGTATAAAATAATAAAAACTGGATGTAGAAGTGACTGGAAACCATCAGTATATAAACACAGTGCTAGGTGTCTGATATGGGAGCTTTCTCGAAGGTTCTAAATGGACTTTCACTTATAGTAAATCTGTTCCCTTTTCCTCATTAGCAGGGGAGACATAAAAGAAGTTTGTAAGGTTCTCCAAGGCGACTGATTTATTTACCTATTGTAAATAGTTACCTATTGATGATTGAAACAAAGGTAAAGTCTGCTTGTATTCATATTTTAAAATTCTTCTTTTTTTAAATGTTTATTTATTTTGAGAGAGAGAGACAGCAGGGAGGAGCAGAGAGAGAGGGAGAGAGAGAATCCTAAGCGGGCTCTGTACTGACAGAGGTGGGGCTCGAACCCACAAACCATGAAATGGTGACCTGAGTCAAAAACAAGAATCAGAAGCTTAACCAACTGAGCCACCCAGGTGCCCCTAAAATTCCTTCTTCTTTCCATCAGTCTTTTCGTTGTTTTTGCTTCTCTTTCCGTTTTAGCCCAGGGCCGCTGTGCCACAAAGTCCTGTTCGATCCCTTCCTGCTTGCTGCCCCTGATTATGCAAAACGTCGTGCCAGACGCCAGTCCCTTCCTGATTCGTAAGAAGGAGCCGATTAACCTCAGGAGGTGATTTCAGGAGGCGGCGCAGCCCGGGATGCCGCGTTACTGAGCACTCTGTCGTTGGTGGTGAAGCCTCACGATCGCCATGGGCATCGCTTGGGAGTCCAGTTGGGTCTGAAGCGGGTGAGCTTCACTACTGTTGGAGCGCAGGTAGAGCGAGCTGCGGAATGCAGGGCAGCCACGGACGCAGGAGAAGGCCCTGGAGACCAGACGGCTGCTCCAGCCCCCGCTCCTGGGGGGGAAACCAGCGCGGGGTGGGAAGGCCCGTGCTCCCTCCTCGAGGCCTGGGAACCATTCGCTACCCTTGCTAGCTTCCGGGTCTACCCCTCTGTCCTTCCTAAGTCGCCGTTTCACGGCCTACACCCTCCCCCCACCCCATCCCAACGCACATTTTATCCACGATCGGGACACCGGCCAGGGCACCCCCTGCCCCCACCCGGGGTCATTTTGCAGAGGTGAGAGGGGAAAGCTGGCTCTCCGGGCACAGCTTGCTCAGAGGCCAGGCCCGGCCCCACTGCCCCACGTCCCTTCCCTGCTCACGCTCACCCGCGGCTCCAGCAGCGTTGGCTGGGCGCTGTGACGACAGGACAGGGCGCTGTCGCCCTCCGTAATTACCCGGGCCGCAGGGCGGCTGTAATATCCCTCCGCCGACCGTGCTCTTGAACCTAATAAATTAATCACGCCACCGAAGTGTAATTGGCTGTCACGTTCAAAATAGGGCATTCACGCTAAGGCTCCCGGAGGCGAAGATTTCACAGCGACGGCAGCAAATCTGAGTGCTTAGGTTTGAGCAAATCTCCGGAGAAAGTGGCTTCTCCGAGCAGGCCCCCCCCCTCCCGGTTAAATGCCTTTCATCGAATCCTGGTGGCGTTCTCATTAGCGGCGGCAGAAAGAGGCCGAAACAGCTGTCTGCCGGCAGGTTGGGGGGCGGGGGAGACGGAAGGCTTTGTTCAGCCTCTTCCTTCCCTGACCCGTCCTCCGCGAGCCTCAAGGGGGTCCCCGAGGAGGACCGATGTGAACGCGGGCTCGCGTTTGTCCTTGGCGCCCAAGACGGTGGCCAAGTCCGAAGGGGGACGGAGCCACTGGGCACCGGCAGGATTTAGACGCGAATGTGCCCAGGCCGCTCCCAGGAGGCCTCTCAGCCCCGGTGCCGCGTTCAAAGAGGAATTCAAGGTCGACAGCTGCGGCTGCGTGTCCCTGCGTTTTAGATCCTAGGTCACGGACACTGGGGCCTCTTCGCTGCTCAGAACCCACTCGCCCTCTTGGTGGCACCGACGTGTCATTCGGCTCGAGTGCCTGCCGCAGTGCAGACGTTCGACCGGCGATTTTCGTGTTTGGAGAGTTACTCCTGTGTTGATGTGTTCTTTTAATGGTTTTCGAGGATCCTGAAGATTATCTTACAGGAGGAAGAACTGTTTCCCCCCAGGATTAGAATGAAGAGAAGTGGTTGATGACATAGGTCGGGGGATTTGGCTTCACGTAAAAGCGAATGTGCGGGTTGCTAGCTCTTGACAGTGAAATGGACATGACCGAGAAAAGCTTCCTTGGGGAAGGGAAAGAAGAGAGGGAGTTTAGCGGCGGGATTGACCCCTCGGCCGCCTCCTGTTAGGAAGAGAGACTGAAAATCTCTTTGGGTCTCCTCCAGCAGAGACCCTGTGGATGGATAGCCTGGGAGCCAGAGGAAAGAAAGGCAAGCATTTTCAGCTGGTGAGCGTCGCACCCGATGCAAGGGGCCGGGCGAAGGAGCGTCATGGATGCGCTTCCTGCCTCTCGCAGTTGCCACAACGGTGCTGGCAAGGGCATCGAGCCCTCGCCTTCAGATGTGCGCCTGCGAGACGTCTGCCCTGATCATCCAGCCCTTCCCCGATCTTCCTTCTAGTCCCCCTCTCGTGTCCTAAACACTGTCTATCGCGACCTTGAACTCCTGGTTTTACGAATAGCCCGTATAGGTCACACAGCCCAATCCTCAGGAGCTGGAGAAGGACCCGAGAGAGGTGCTCCGTTACGCATGTGCGGCTCCCTCATCAACAGCGCCGCAGATGTTTCCGAGTGCCCACTATTCTGGGAACTTGGAGTGGGACTTCGTGAAGTCACCGCTATCTATATGCTGTAAACGTCACCGTCCTGAACTGGACTCCTGATCCCCCGTCATGGCCACACTCCTCCCCACCGCCAAGCCCCCCCTCCAGCAGGCTTCCTCATCTGAGTAACGAGCCCCGGCATCCTTCCAGATGCTTGGGCCAAAGCCTCGGAGTTATCCTTGGCCTCGCCCCCCACCCCTTACCTCCAGCGTTAGTGAGTGGCAGGCCTACGAGAGGGGCCCCATCGGTTCTCCTCTGGAATATCGCAAGTCTCCCAGTGGCCTCCCTGCCTTTGTCCTCCATGCCCCCATCTTTCTTTTCGAGACAAACAGCCAGAATGAGGCTTTTGAAAGGCAAATCACATCATGTCACTTTGCTCCACGCCCACCCAGGCCTTCCCATCCCCCACAGAGCCAAAACTCAGATCCTTACACTGGCCTGGAAGACTTGACGGGAAGGGCTGGACCCCCCAGAACCCGCCTGGATCTCATCTACTGCTCTCCGCAGCATACACTGTGCTGCAGCCACGCTGGCCTCTGGCTCTTCCTGGAACATTCTCCCCCAGAAGGGCAGGCCAGACCTACGGTTTTTTAATCTTTATTTATTTTTGAGAGAGAGAGAGAGAGACAGAGTGTGAGCAGGGGAGGAACAGAGAGAGAGGGAGACACAGAATCCAAAGCAGGCTCCAGGCTCTGAGCTGTCAGCAGAGTCCAACGCGAGGCTGGAGCTCACAAACCACGAGATCATGACCTGAGTCGAAGTCGGATGCTCAACCAACTGAGCCCCGCAGGCGCCCTATGCAGAGATTCTAAAAATTGATTCCCAGCCTTCTAAGATTGTGTCAGGTGCCCCAGCCTTGGTCAGAATCCACTCCCTGGAACCACTTCAGGTGGAAGGGGATGGAAATTCCGTCCCCTACTGTGAAAATGATGCAGTTCCTGCAGACTTTCAGGAGCTACCTGGGACTTTGCTGTCTTGCTTGTTTGTTTTAGTGTAGCTATTCCTGACACTTCTTAAAATAAACTGTGTGGAGATATATACATGTGATACACAGAAGACTAACCATCTTAATGATTTTTAAGTGTGCAGCTCAGTAAAGTTGAACACATTCACGCTTTCTGCCACCCTTCTCCAGAAGGCTTTTCATCCTGCAAAACTGAAACGCTATACCCTTAAACAATCCCTGCTTCCCCACTTCCCCACCCTTGGCTACCACCCTTGCATTTTCTGTTTCTAGAAATTTGACTACTTTAGATACTTCATGTAAGTGGACTCCTACAGTATTTGGTGGTGTGTTTTTCATTGGTTTGTTTGTTTTCGTAACTGGCTTCTTTCCCCTAGTTTAATGACCTACGTTACAACCTATGTCAGAATTCCTTCTTTTTCATGGCTGAATAATATTCCATTGCGTATAGACCACTTTTTGTTTGCCCATTCAGCTGTCGATGGGTATTCGGGCTGCTTGCACCTTTTGACTACTGTGAATAATGCTGCCGTGAACTTGAGCGTGAAATATCTCTTCAGGACCCTGCTTTCCATTCTTTTGGAGGTATACCCAGAAGTGGACTTTCTGGATCATGTGAGAATTCTCAGTTTTTGAGGAGTCGCCATACCGTGTTCTGTAGCGGCTGCGCCGTTTCGCATTCTCACCAACAGTGGACAATGGCTCCTTGACTCCTTTTAGCAACAAGATATTTTCCCTTCCAGCAAGTTAGAACTACTCAAAGCTGCCCAGTAGAGCTAAGCATTCCTGTTGCGTCTAATGCTTAGCAACCAGGAGCCCAGTGGTCCCACTAAATGCGCGTAAGTGTGTGGGGTGGTGCTTCTCCCTCACGCCTTCATGCCTGGTTTGAAAAGGTTTCCTTGTCCTCGAATTAACATGCGGGCTAAGTGGATACACACTGCTCTGCATTACAGACGGAGGGCCGTGGGCAAGCGCCAGCACTGTTTTGGGACCATCAAAGCTCTGCTAATCCCGTGTAACTTTCTCATGCAGAGATAACATATATCCACTCGTGGTTTCTGTGAGTGAGTGACTCCGTCCACGGTGAATCGGGAGACTTGGGGTGACGTGTGTGGAAGAGCCGAGAACAGGACTGGAGTCGGGCTCACACATCAGTCGTTCCTTACCAGGAGTCTCCAAGGGCTCCAGACCTTGGACACATGTGACCCCAAAGACTCAAATGGGGAGAGAAGTCCCGTGAGGTGTCACAGAGGCGTAAGTGGAAAGGACCCAGGGTGACTGGGTGGCTCAGTTGGTTAAGCATCCGACTTCGGCTCAGGTCACGATCTCACGGTTCATGAGTTCTAGCCCCGCGTCGGGCTCTGTGCTGTTGGCTCGGAGCCTGGAGCCTGCTTCCGATTTTATGTCTCCCTCTCTCTCTGCCTCTCCCCCACTTGCATGCTCTCTCCCTGTCTCTAAGTAAATAAACTTTAAAAAAATTAAAAAAAAATAAGTGGAAAGGACCCTGGACACCCCCTGTGTGCTACTTTTTTTCATCTCATTCAATGATGGGCTGGGAGAACATGTCCCCAGTCCCACTGTGTCTCCCGCTTGAGTGGCATTGCCTTCTCTGGCCTCCCCGACCAGGGCACCCTGTCAGTGGCTTTGTCTGGGACCACAGATTTTTCATCGTCCTTCCAGTTGGTGTTACAGAGCAATGTCGTATGACAACACATATGCTCTTAGAAAGAATATTTAAAGCAAAAAAAGGGGTACAGAGTTCCTCTTAAATGGGGCTTTAAAAATGCTAAGACCTTCCCGGCAGACGTGAAAAGGGGAAGAGCTGATGGAGACACAGTTAGGAAATCAGCGACCTCAAGAGGCAACATGGTCTGGAATTTGATACCGTTGGTTTTTTCTATGAAGAGCCCTGTAGCGAATATTATAGGCTTTGTGGGCCAAGAGGTAAAAACAAGGAAACTACGTAGATACCTCCACATCACAAGAGAGAAAACAAAATTTTCACATCTTTTTATTGACAACATTTAAAATATAATGATTGAGTACTCTTCTGTTTTGCAAGACTGGTCCACTCAGGAGAAGAATGAAATTCTTCTTGGGACAACGTTGGAGTTCGGTATTTAGTGTTCCCCATCATCAACTCAACTGCAAATGTTCATCTGTAAAAACCATTCTTATCTTGGAGGCTGTGCACAGAAACAGGCAGTGGGCTGGGAGGGGCCTGCGGGCTGTAGTTTGGTGACTTGACTTCTGACTAGGTCAAGATGAGGCAGAGAGCCACTGACTTCTAAGAGCAGTTCTCAGCGTTGCCTAGTAGGTTGTAAAGGCGTAAGCACCTGTCTTTCCAAAGTATCATGGGTGTTAGGAAGATGCACAGGGCTTTTATCTCTCCTCTTCACTGTAGCCTGTGTTGTCAATAACAGGACGTGTTGCTTTTCTCGTACAAATGCTGATGCTTCTGACCCACCATCACCTGTCTCTCCAGGAGTGGGGAGGATTTGGGTGGACCCTTCGCTAGTCTACCCTGCTACAGCGGGTACAGCTTCTGCCCTAACGGATCAGTTATGTGCACTGGTCATAACTTTCAGTGAGCGGTGCTCAATCAATATTTGTCGATGAGTTCTCAGCAGGTTGATCCTATTAATTGTTCTCTAACCCATGTAAAATTATTATTAAGTAACCGAGCTAATATTTGTTCTCCTGTGCCTGTGTGTGCACATTCATATATTTACAAAAAATATACACAGACAGATCACCACAGTTTCTTCCAGGAGATTTTATCATTGAAAATATTTTAAGGGCACCCGGGTGGCTCAGTCAGTTAAGTGCCTGATGCTTGGTTTCGGCTCAGGTCATGATATCTTGGTTTTGTGAGCTCGAGCCCTGCATCGGGCTCTGCACTGACAGCATGGAGCCTGCTTGCGATTCTTTCTCCCTCTGCTGCTTGGATATCCAAGTGGCGGGAGGGGCATGCAGGCGTGCGCGCGCGCACACACACACACACAGACACACTCTCTCTCTCTCTCTCCAAAGGAAGGAAGGAAGGAAGGAAAGAAGGAAGGAAGGAAGGAAGGAAGGAAGGAAGGAAGAAAGGAAGGAAAGAAGAAAGAAAGAAACTACTTTAAAAAGCAATGGAAATAAAAACCAAACAAAACACCACTCGAAGGGATGTTGTACAAGTTTCATTTAAGACTTAATTGCTATCCTAAAATATTGTAACATGTATATAATTCAAATTTCAATGGGTGTTACCCTTAAATTAGAAATGTTTTAGCAAATAAAGAGAGCCTAACCTTTACTAAGATTACCGAGGTGGGGAGACAGTAACTGTGCTATGTTTACTGCAAGTAAATATTTATTCAGGAAGTAGGGACTGTATATAATTATAGATACTGGTAGAGATATGATTCCCGATATCCAGAGTTCCTGGCTCAGTCAAGGGAACTCTCCACAAGAAAACCACCATAGTGTATATTACTCTTTAATAGTCAAAGAATTTTCAGAGGGAGACCAGACTGGCTAACAATACAAAAATGGGTAGGGAGTCATATATTTATTCTATGCCAAATGATGGGTTATTCTGAGTTCTGCCTTGGTCGCATGGTGGAGATTAGATAGCAGTCAGGCTTGTTAATTCATGAGCCAGACGCACCTTTATATTCCCAGGAAAGCGTTTGAAATGAGCTGTCTAAATAACTCTGCTCTCATCAGCCTGTGTCTTTGTTGATCACAGGCTGGGAGCAGAAGAAGGGAATTGCCTAGACTTGGGAGGTTGGGGCCTCAGCTCGATAACCGACATTTACATAGTAAGCCCTTAATGGTTTTCCATTACCTTCTGTACTATCTCCTTTAACTTCACAGCAATCTTCTCTGGAGGTGACCATTACCGAAACCATGACCACCACCATCATCACCAAGACCACCACCATGACTACTACCATAACTGCCACTCTCATCACCATCATGACCATCACCATGACCAAGCATGACCATCACCACCATGACCAAAATGACACCAACATAACCACCATCACCACCACCACCACCACCATGACCATCACAATCACCATTTCCATCACCACCCCAACATCATCATCATCACCATCACCATTATCATCATCATCTCCACGGGAAAGAAGGAAAGTGAAGCTTCTGAGCAGTTAGGTAACTTTCCGAAAGTCAAACTACTAGTACATTGAAATAGATCTTTTGAGTTCAAAATTTTGCTCTTTCTACCCTCAGTTTTGAAGTCTGATTAGTAACGATCAAAGATTTACAAATAACGGTGGCTTAGAATTCTAAGCAAAGTATACTTAGTATAGCAGTATGGGGCCCTCTGCTAGAAGCTGTTTGTGGAGCAAATGCACAATTTTATACAGAGTTTAGGTCCTTCAAAATAGCCACATTTTCTGAAAAAGATTTTTCATCATACTTTTTATTAAGACTTAAAATTTTAACTTATGTTTCAGTTTTTAGGGCTACTGACGGAGACTAATAGGGAGCCGAAGCATGCTCCACCCCAAAGACATCCTTGGTGCCCCTCACCATATACTCCAGAAGTTGAAGGTGAGAGTTTGTTTTTCCTACTATTTCAGTAATATAGTTTATCCGAAAGTGAATAAAAGTGCCTTCCACAAATCACACCTGCATATTTGATCCTCAGGCATACTTTTCTTCAAATACCATCCTATCGGTTCATTGTGCTGTTAGAAATACGAAGAAAAATCCCGGCACGGAAAATAGTTTCATATTTCTTCCTCAGAGTTTCCTGAATCCCAGTTTATAGAGAAAACAATGATATTCAATGGCTCAACCAGCTGACTCAAGTTGTGATCTAAAAGTCAAGTTATTTTCTTCCTGTTTCTTAGCTCATTACATCTTAGCACTGAAGGGATGCTTTAGAATGAAGTCAAGAGGGAGAAGGGATGAGTTGGTTTTCCCCTGTTGCTGTTTGAGTCGGAAAGTATACATATTTAAACCTTTAACCTCCAGTGATCCGAAGACTAAGAAGGTAGGAAGGAAAACGTTGCCATGAAAAGATGGCGCCATAATCTCATCACTTTCGAGAAGATGGCACCCTTTTCTCTCTTCTCTTTACTTAGAAATGTTCACTTCCTAGGCTCACGCCTCCTAATTAATACAGCAGAAAAGAAAATGTCCTCAAGACATTTTCTCTGTTTGCTAGGTTAGTTATTCCTGAAAATCTTTACAAACCTTTGACAGGGTTCTTTCTTTCTCTCCTGTTTGAGAAAACGGACCCCTCACGCCTCCGAAAGTTTACATTTTTCTCACCTTTATATTTTAAAGTCTGCAATTCTTACTTTGAATCCCTCATTGACCTTCAAGTATCTTCTGCCTGAAGCGGAAGGTTGTTCAGTGAGGTAAAGCATGAAAAAGTGTAAGGTGTGAAAAGTCCGCATGCGAAAGAGAGATGCTGATACGGATTATTATTAATTTGCCTCTGGGAGGAAAGCTGGCCATGATACCCGCCCTTTGCTATTCCAGCATAGGTCGAAATCTTTCTCTTAAAAATATCTAAACATGATCAAGTAGATTGTTATTTTTCCTGGAGAGGAAATTCAAGATACCTGACGAAATACGCTCTGTCTACACAGCACGAAGTGATTTTTTCAGCTTAAATAACCTGGCATGTCGACTGACCAGGCTCAAACACTTCCGATTCTCATCGGATCCCTCCCTCACTCTAGAGCGGACACAGGCTGTGGAATCATCACCCTTGCAGTCAGCCAGGTACCCCCACATTTCAGGCTCCCCAGAAACCAGCCCCCGGTATAGCCTGGAACATACTACGTCAATATCCCACCGGCACCTGAGGGTTTGGTTTCATTTTCTTCTCTCCATGTTACTTGCTGGCTAAGACCAGTCACTACTTTTTTTCCCTTCCTCTCTAACTCGCCTCTGTCCTTCTGGTAGTTGAAACAGTCATTTCGATTTGACTCAGCTAATACCTTTTCCTTCTTTAAGACCTCTTCTGAAATCCACCGAATCCTAAACATCTTTGTTCAACATCACAGCTGTTTGGCAAACAGTCAAGAGGCGAAACGTTGCCATCCAAACGCAAATGAGAAGTGGAATGAGCTGACGCTTGCCAAGCACAATAAAGCATGTGAAGAATAGTTAACTGGAGAAACCGCATCTTTAATAAACACGTTGACTTCGGTGAGTGAAGTGACTTCTGTCAAGGAGGGAGGGCACTCCCACCCACCTGTGTCACTGTTTTGGCCATAACGATGACACATTTCTTTGCTTAAAAGCATTTTCCTTTTGGCCACACATACAATGGGTATGTTTATACGTTTAGTTCTCATGTCCTATAAAAGACATATTTGAGTGTGTCTTGTACCATTCCTAAAAAGACCGGGCTGGCTGCCTCATAAAGATATTAGATAAGCATTTAAAATGCTTTATTTGTGTTATTGGGCCCCTTTGGCTTCGGCCTGATCTAAATAGGTCACACTGAGGTCACTGGAGACCGTAAATCAAGGCGGGGGGGGCGGGCCCGTGGTTACAACAGCCGCAGAGCTGTCCCGCGATGTGCTATTTTCGTTTGTGCCCCTGAAATGACACCATCCGTTTGGCACCAGCCAAAGAAAGCTTCCTAGACATCTATGGGAAGGGAATGTTTTGCAATAATCCAAGACATAGGTCACAGCGGCATGAATTACCGCGGGGAGGGCAGCGTCTGCTCCATACCCGGTGACGAAGTAGGCAAAGCGACTTCCAAGCAAAGCATTTATCCAGAATCCGAGGGGGGGGGGGGGACCCTGATCCGAGCCATCTTGGCGAGGCGCGAAAGCCAAGAGTGACCAACTGTTTTCAGCTCAGGAAACTAGGGCAGCCTCTTTCTGGCCGTTTTCTAATCCCACTTGAGAACCCCAGATGCGGATTTTTGGAGAAAGGTCCAACGTAGCTAATTACCAATTATATTTATACAACGTAAAATGCGGCTTAACCAAACAAAACGCTCCACCTCCTCCTAGCCAAGACGCGGCATCTTTACGTTCCGTCTTTATGTTCATATTTTTACGGCCCATCTCTGAATACTTTTTCCATAGATGGTATGACTTCACCAGTCTGAACGTTTGGAATGTATTGGTTTTGCACATGTTGGTGGTTTAATCTCTTCTTCCTTTCTTCTTGCTTTTAATTTTGGAAAGGGCACGTGTAACTCAGTAAACACCACCGCAATCTGCCAGATTAGAATAGACCGCGTGATTGTTGACCTATTCAAAAATATCCACCTTGGTTTCATGAGCAGTACAGAGAGAAAGTGAGCATCTACTCTTACAGTTCTTGTTTCCTTTTTCTTTGATGCATCTTTTACAGTTTTCTTGCCCTCTCTAAACTGAAATGCCTTTTGAAAGGGAAAAGGGGCTAATTTCCTTGGCTTGGGGCAGTGAGGGAGGTTTGGTTCAAAGTGAGTGGTATTTCTTCTTAAATATCTGCCGGTCTGTGTAGGAGTAACAGACAGCTAGGAGATGCCTGGGGGGCTCAGTCGGGTGAGGGACTGACTTCGGCTCAGGTCGTGATCTCCGGGTTCATGAGTTCGAGCCCCGCATCAGGCTCCATGCTGACAGTGCAGAGCCTGCTTCGGATCCTCTGTCCCCCTCTCTCTCTCTGCCCTTCCCCTGCTCCTGCTCTCTCAAAAATAAAAAACATTAAATAAAATTCAGTGGAAATGTAAAGAAATGAGGGATCTCCCTTTTGCTAATTCATCTCCATCTGGGAGGGGTCTCCTCCTTTGCGGAGGTTGAGACAGCTTTCCTAGACACAGTGATCCGGCACGGGGGAAATATTCTCGCGCTATGCTGACGCGCACCAGCGCCGGGGAACATTGGGAGGTCTGCCAAAAGCGCTGCCATTTCCCGTGGTCTTTCTAGAAGCCAGATCTTACGAGGCATGCGAGCGTCCAGGGAAAAAGAAGCCTGGGAGCTACTCTGCCCACAAAACGGTGACCCCGCGGTGCGTTATTATTCTAACTGCTGCACTTGATGGCAAATGAATAGGGGCCATGACTTGTGGTTCTGAGGACAAAAGCAGCGACAGCGTTAACTTGGGCCAAGCAGTGATTTCGGCTGCTGAACCGGGGACTGACCACCACCTGGGGAACTGTTTCCTCCCCGACACGAATTCTGTCCTTTTGAATTCTGTTCTGATGCTTTTTTTTCTTTTTCCTATTATTACTATTGCCACCACCGCGATTGTTAGAGTTATCATTACTATTATTATCCGTCCGGCTGTTTCTACTAACATACACCAGACTAGCTGTCAAGAAGGCGCCGTAACAAAGCAGATGAAGGCCCTTTAATTTGATAAGTTTGGAGCAATGATGGGAAAAGAGCATCTGATTCCAACGACTGATTTTTCAATACCTTGGTAATCCCATCAATCATTTCCCCCGCAAGAAAGAATAAAGTCTACCTGCTAGTAACCATTTTCTAAAAGGCATGATGGTGTTGGGGCTATTTGGAAAGCAAATCTGAGGCACTGTATGTGTGTGAGAGAGAGAGAGAGAGTGTGTGTGTGTGTGTGTGTGAGAGAGAGAGAGAGAGGGAGAGGGAGGGAGGGAGGGAGGGAGGAAGGGGGAAGAAATACTGAAATATTGGAGTTTCTGGAGGGTAGGTGGATTCCTGCTTCTCTCTCTCTTGCTCTCGCTCTCGCTCTGTCTCTCACACTAACCATTTGCAACTCTCCGCTGCAACAGAACAGAGTCACACACCAATGCTTCTTAATTCTATGAACCTTAACATTTTCTTTAACCATAGAAAACAACAGCTGAAGCAAACAGGAGCTCCGCAAGGCAGTTAAAAAAATACCATGAGCATGACTCATTTTTTTTTCACCCGGGTCTCTACATGGTCCATAAATCGACATGGATTTATATGTACTTTTAAGCCAGTGGACCTAAATTCTAAATTTGTGTCCCTTTAGGGGGAAAGGGTTCTTTAAACGTGTCCATTGCGAGGAAATATGGTTGCCTTAGTAACAAGCTCCTGGGCATTTTGCTTCCATTATGGGAGAGAAAACTCATTGTACCGAAAGCTCTCTGCTTTCTTAGGCATGCTAAGTGAGCCCGAAGCCCGGGCGACACAGAGCAAACGTGACTTCTTCTAGGCCGATGCTTGCCGCTGTGCAGAAAAGATGGAGAGACGGAATGCGGGAACTGAAAAAACTGAAATTTTACAGGATGTGTCGTCAGCGCCCTTGTTTGAGATGAAAGGTGAGGCTCCAAGAGCTGCAATGACCCGTCCAGGGCCCCACGCCCCTGCGACAGCGGGGGCAGGGCGCCAACCCAGAGGCTCACCACCTGTCTGGGGTATTTTCACCGTATCAGGTCTCTGAAAAGTTGCTTAGAAGCCAATTTTTTAAAATTTAAATCCAAGCGAGTTAATGACTTCAGGAGGGGAACCTAGTGAGCCATCGCTTCCGCACGACACCCAGGGCTCGTCCCAACAGCGCCCTCCTTAATGCCCCTCCCCCACCAGCCCCTCCCCACCCAGCACCCCCGCAGCAGCCCTCAGCTTTTCTCTGTATTTAAGACTCGCGTGGTTTGTCTCCCTCTCTGTTGTTATCTTACTGTGATTTCCCTTCCCCTCAGTTCATGTTTTGTTCCCTAAATTCCACACGTGAGTGAAATCACACGGTATTTGTCTGTCTCCGACGGACATATTTTGCTCAGCAAAACACATTCTAGTTCCACCCACACTGTTGCAAAGGGCAGGATTTCCTCCTGTTTGATGGCCAAGTACTATTCCATTGCAGATAGGCACCGCGTCTTCTTTCCCCATTCATCGGTTGATGGACCTCTGGGCTCTCTCCATACTTTGTCTAAGCCGAAGTTCTCTAAATAAGTCCTATTTGGAATATACTAGGTTAGCCCAACATGTACAAAAACTCTTGTATGGCACCTTCTAGCCTACTCTATAGACCCGTTTTTGTGACTACATAGTAGGGATGAGTATTTACTGAGTACTTACTATGTTGTAGGCACTATACTAAGCACTTCCCTGTAATTGGCTGTGAGGTTTGTAATCCATTAAAATTTTTTTTAATGTTAATTTTTTGAGACACACACATACATACACAGAGTGTGAGCAGAGGAGGGACAGAGAGAGAGAGGGAGACACAGACTCTGAGGCAGGCTCCAGGCTCTGACCCGTGAGCACAGAGCCTGATGCGGGGCTTGAACTCACAAACCGTGAGATCATGACCTGAGCCGAAGTCAGGCGCTTAACTGACTGAGCCCCCCAGGCGCCCCTGTACTCATATTATAAGTGACTACACGAGGCACAGAGTGATGAAGTAACCTGCTCCAAGTCACAGAGTGATTTAAGTGGCAAGGCCCCAGAGGTTTAACTCCACAGCTGAACCCCCCGTTGCCTGTCACCCCCAACGGAACGTGCTTAAATGAGGCACCAGCCAGACACACACTCACGTAAACTGGCCAACATGAGTCATAGCTCGGAGAACTGCAGAAAAACAACACTGATGTTGGACTTACAAGCTTTCTTCCTCTCATCTTCGGAGATGAAGTTAGCTGAGAAATGGAGTCCAGAAAGTCCAAAGCATATCACGCGTGGAGTGTAATGCAAACACTGTGAATCTATTGCGAAGAGAAGCTCCAACCCAGTAGCTATTACTGTCCCATTTTACCACCGAGGAAACCGAGGTTTAGTGTAGCAAGTTAAAGGACTTGCCTAAACCACAAAAGTAGTGCGTGGGAAATGAGATTTGAATCTGAATCCCTTCCGACTCCCAACTTGACTCTTCACCATGCTTGTTGCGGTTGAAACAATCACCTTAATAATCCTGAGTGTTCACGGAAGGGAGCCTACGGGTCACCAAGCCCTGCTTTACCGAGGTCCTGGCCCTCCTTGGGGCTGGGTGCCGCACGTAAGCTGTAGTGTGGCGCCTCGGACTGTAGATGGCGCTCGTTAGCACCAGAGTCACACGCGAGAAGAACCCCTTAGGGGGAAAGAAACGTGGCGTGGGCGTTTTGGGGGCTGGGCGAGAACTCACCAGAGTGTCCAATCTAGGTTTATCTTCCTAGTCGTGAGCTTTTTTTTTTTTTAAAGTCCTGAAGGGAGTAACTATCTAAGGCTTAAGTTCGAGTGGTTCGAAATAGCTGTCATCAAAGTAAAGGAACGGCCTGAGTTTGGCAAGCACCGATGAAGCTTGAGTAGGTTTTCTTAAACCTGATTTCAGTTATGAAGAAACTCCCGTTAGGATTTTAAATATTTCTGAGGCCAGAACCAAATAACAGAAAGACACTCTGAAACACTGACAGTGGTCCCCTCCTAGACGATTAGGTTACAAAGGCGTCTTTCCCTGCTTTCCTCTTTACTTTCCCTCAATGGATTTGCATTACTTGGGCAGTCACCAAAAATATTACTTAAAAAAAAAATCCCTTGATGGGTTTTTTTAAAACTTACTAGATAGGGGTTCTCATCCAGTTTGGAAATCGACCAAATTTATGAGGTCCCTGAGCCCACATTACCATCTGTTTAGACCATTTCAAATTCTAGAAAAGCCCTCACCTGTGGCCCGTATCATCGGCAGCATTCGAACAAGACACCTGTAGGTTCCTAGCTTAGCTAATGAAAATCACAGCCCTTATGGCCAGACCCCCACCCCACAGTCTGCTCACGGAAGAGCTATAAAATAAGCAGGGAGAACCATATGGTACCAGTGGGTATCAGAAGCTCGCATCCCAGCCTGGAAGAAGAGGAAGAGGGCGTGGACACTTGGGGCGCCAAATACGTCCGAGGAAGAGAAAATGATGCAAAGGGAAAGGGAGAATGGGGAGAGGCGGCTAGTGCAGATCAAAGCAATATGGCGCCATGGCCCACCGTCCCGGGTCCATTTGTCCCACTGCTACCATGTGTGCAAAGCACATGACAGGTGTCCCTTAAGGTGTGGGACAAGAGAGCACAGAAGAGGGACAAGGGGCACCATGTAGTCATAATCTCCTCCCCTAAACTAAACCTTTATCTAGTCATGACTTAAAAACACCAGATATTTGGAAGACCCATTCAACTCCCTCGTCTCCTGCTTTGCCTGGGGTTCATTGGTGCCACAGCCACCAAACGCTCTCCGAGCACCCAGGCTGGCCAAAGTTCCAGAGCGAAGCAAAGTAGACCGGAAAGGTTCCTGCCGGCAAGAAGTTTACCTCCACCAAAAATGTCATCCTCTTCCTCGCCCAGGAGCTCCTCGGGGTCCAGATACTGCATGTTGGGAGGGCGGCAGGCGGCAGGCAGCAGGCAACGGCAGGTGCACAGCCGCCACGACCGGCCCCGCCGCCACAGTGCGCCCCAGGCGACTTCCTCTCCGAGGGTTGCTGAAGCCTTGAGGAAGACGCTTCCGCATCTGCCCTGGGAAACCAGCTTCATTCACAGGACTCTGCTCCCCGAGCCTTGGGTGGGGTGAGTCTCACCCCCCCCCCCCGAGAAGAAAGAACTTCATTGGGAAGGGGGCTGCGGAGCTGGTTGGGTCGGAACACAGACAGAACCTAAAGTCTGGGCGAGATGCCTTCCTTCCGAGCTACAGCTTTAATGTTTTCTTAAAGAGGAAGGCGAGCTTTTAACTTTCGCACTGACGAATTTGAACGCAGTGGATAGTGTTGAAAGGGAGGGGGTTCATGTTTCTCCTATCTTGCTTTTGCTTCAATGGCCATTTATCTGAAAGCAAAAGCCGCTAGGCTACACCAAAGAGGCACTTTCAGGGACACAGCTTCTATTTCGCTCTGTAGAAGGTGCCTTTTTCCTTTTTTTGCAAACCTCCTGCATCTGAGGATGAGACACTCTGTCCTGTTGAAGCCAAGTTCAGCACACGTCGGGGCTCTCCTTGGCTCAACGGAACCTCTGGTCTCGCAGTAGATAACTAGTGTGGGTCAAGCGACTTCCATTTCACACTATTTACTCAGTCTGGGTCTTCAGACATCCTCACCAAAGGAGAAAGAAGAAAATGGAGCTCAAAAGGCAGCTCCTCCCAGAGGGAGGAGGAGCTGGGGAGGTTTCGCAAGAGTACCGGGGGCTGGCATCACCATGGAACTCCCCAAAGTGTGCTAAGTTCTCCGTGGCTCTCCCAACACCAACCTCCCCGGTGCTGCCACCGCATCTGGGGGTTTCCCCTGGCTCTCCACTGTGTTGTAAGACCTCGCAGGGGGTCAGGAGCCCAGAA
Organism: Paguma larvata; assembly: GCA_030068075.1. NCBI lineage: Eukaryota > Metazoa > Chordata > Mammalia > Carnivora > Viverridae > Paguma > Paguma larvata. The sequence continues at coordinate 23,614,673 of CM057829.1, forward strand.
CATGCAAACAGAGATAGTGGCGAGGGCTCGTTAGCCGCCAGTGCTTACTTTCGGCAACTTTATTTACCGAGCAGGGTTTTTAAATAAATACACAAATAAATAAATAAATATTTGAAGTTTATTTATTGTGAGAGAGAGGCGGCGAGAGCAAGTGGGGGAGGGGCAGAGAGAGAGAGGGAGAGAGAATCCCAAGCAGGCTCTGCACTGTCAGCACAGAGCCCAACCTGGGGCTCAATCCCATGAACCGTGAGATCATGACCTGAGCCGGAACCAAGAGTCAGACACTTAACTGACTCAGCCACCCAGGCGCCCCAAGAATATATTTTTGCTAGATTTTTTTTTTTAGAGCAGCTTTAGTTTTACAGCAAAATTGCGAGGCAGCAACAGTTTTCCCGTAGGCACCCTGTCCCCACACACCCCCATCCTCTCCCCAGCACCCGCCAGCAGAGAGGACGTTGGTTATAACTGATGCGTCTACACTAACGTATCATAATCATGCAGGGGTCGGGGTTTTCCTTAGGGTTCACTCTTGGTGTTGTAGCCTCTGCGGTTTTTGGAAATGTTTAACGACATGTATCCACCGTGATAGTGTCAAACAAAGTAGTTTCACTGCCCTAAACATCCTCTGTGCCGCCTGTTTTTCCATCCCTCCCACCCGCCTCCCAACGACTGCTCATCTTAAAATACTGTTCCCCCAGCTTTGCTGTTTCCAGAATGTCATATAGTTGGAATTACACCAAATAGAGACTTTTCGGATTGGTGTCTCTCACTTAGCAATAGGCATTTAAATCTCTTCTCTGTCTTTTCATGGCTTGAGAGGTCATTTCTTTTTAGCGCCGAATAATATTCCACTGTCCGCATGTACCACAGTTTCTTCACCCATTCACCCACGGAAGGACACCGCCCTTGCTTCCAGTTTGGACGATTACAAATAAAACTGCTGTAAACGCCCACGCGCGGGCATTTGCGCGGACACGAGTTTTCAGCTCCACTGAGTAAACGCCAAGAAACACAGTTGCTGGGCTGTAGGGTAAGAACATGTTGAGTTCTGTAGGGAGCCGCCAGACCGTCTTCCCACCGGCGAGGAGCGAAAGTTCTGCTGTTTCAAATCCTCGCCAGCATTTGGTATCGACGGGGGTCTAGATTTTGGCCATGCTCATAGGTGTAGGCTCGTTTTTCACTGCATTGCGGAGTGCTTTCGAAGAGACCGCTGGCTCCCGCTTGCAGGCAAGCTGAGAACATGTCTCCCCCTCTGTTACCTGCACCCTCTGAGCTGACACCAGCTTCTCCCAGGGGACAGCGTGTAAAATGGGGCCGGAAAAGTCTAGCCAAGAGGAAGTGTAACCAAACTCAAGGGGTTTGCCAATTGGGGTGCATTGAATTGAACACGACCCCAGGAAGCTTGGAAAGCAAAGAACTGTTTTTCCTTGTCACAAGTAAGGAGAGAGGGAGGTAGCTCTCCAAACTTGGTTTCCCCCTGGGGTGGGTCGGGGGAGTTTTATTTGGAGGGGGCAGGGGCGGGGAGCTGGCACGTACGTTAAGGAACCCACACATGTTCGATTACCTAGGCGCCTGAGCTCGGTTGTACAAGTCTAGCAAGTCAACATGCTAATGCATACTCCCCATGTTCAAAACGTGGCAGAAAACCCCGCCCACTAGAGATCTTTGCATTATAATGAGCTAAAGCCAACTTCAGGACAACCCAGGGGGGCTTCAGCACAAGTCCTCTGCTCCAAACCCACTCAAACGGGCTCCCGGGAGGGACCATCAGGTGAAACCCCTGGCGGGCGTCTCACTGGTGGGGACTGCAGCCTCTGGCAAACACAGCACGTTCCTTCCCCACTTTTGTCCCTTCCCCCCTCCCTCCTGCTGGTGGCTTCCAGTTCTCCCATCTGAGGACCTCTGCTTAGCATCCTCGCTCACAGAGGGTCGGTCAGGAGGGGCTACCGAGCACCAGCATGGGCTCACCCCTGCTCTGTCTGGTTGCTGAGGGGTTCCCAGAGAGAGCACGCAGCTTGGGGGCTGCTGGAACCTTCCATTGCCCTCAGTCAGGGCTGGGGCCATCCTGAGGGGAGATTTTGGAAATATGTGTTTTGGGGTGCACAATGATTGGAGGTCTTACTGGTATTTAACGCCTTGGTAACCTTCCTGCAGTAAATGGGACAGTGGCTCAAGAGGAAGAACTGTCCAGCCCCCAAGCCAATCGTGCCCCTCCTCTGCCTAAGAAATACCACGGGGCCGATGGAGCTGATGTCTTCTCCCGCTCTCCTTCATTTCCTTTCTGGCCCTTCTACCACCATCTCCCACCCTGCTTCCCACTCAAATGGGTGGGCAAGGGTCAAGGGTGGTACATAACTACCTAAATTACATAAATAAAGATGGATCTGAACTGTAAGAAGGCACAGCCACTATGGAACACGGTATGGAGATTATTCAACAAATTAAAAATTGAATTACCATGTGATTCATCAATCCCAATTCTGGGTATGTGCCCAGAAGACTCGAAAACAGGATCTTGAATTGATACTTGCTCTGCCACGTTCGCGGGAGCACTATTCCCATAGTCAAGAAGTGGAGGCGTGTGAAATGCTCGCTGACAGATGAATGAATGGAGAAAGTGACATATATGTATACATATTCATATATTTATCATATATCTTCCTATAGATCACATGTGTGAATATTATTCGGCCTTACAGAAGAAAGAAGTCCCATCACATGCGATGACACGTATAGACCTTGAGGACATGAAATAATTCAATCGCAAAAAGACAAATACAGTGTGACTCCTCTTAGGACACATCTTGAGGGGTCAAATTCATAGAAACAGAAAGAAGGGTGGTTGCCAAGGCCCAGGGGCCGGGGGAAACGGGAGGTTTGATGGGTATAGAGTTGAGTCCCGCAAAATGAAGACGTTCCACATCTACCGCACGAGAGCGCGCGTACAGTCAACGGTGCTGTAACGCGCACTTACACGTTGCTAGGAGGCTACATTCATGGTATTTGTTTTTATCACACACGCACAGGCAAAATGGGCCCAAATGCAGGAGGTCTGGGTTCAGACTGGCTGGGACAAAGGGAGGGGTATCAGCTCTGAACATCACTACGTTCCTTCCCCATCGTTTCCGTGCCCTTTGCTCTTCACAACCCCGTGATGGGGATGCCGTTAGTGCATCTTACAGATGACGCCGTGGGACTCTGGGAGCTTAAATAACTTTCCTAAGAGCACAGAGCTGGCGAGTGGCAGGTTTGACCAGCTCCAGAGCTCACTCCGTTACCTCTGGTGTAAACAGCTTTAGGGGCTGGCTGCAGGTGATCGGGGCTGCCGCGGCATCCCAGAGGCTCTTGGGGTTACCACGCTATCCCTGGGGCCCCTGGTCATTCTGCGTTGGCATGATCTTTCTAGGCCTATTTCTTCACATATAAGTAGAGAAAATAATACCTTCCGGTCGTGGGCTTAGTTGTGTCCCCCAGACCCTCCTGAAACCCCAGGACCTCAGATTGTGACCTTGTCTGGAACTAGGGTTGTGGCAGATGCAATTGGTTAAGATGAGGTCATACATCAATAGGGTGGGCCCTTAATTCCAATATGAATTGCCCTTATAGAAAAGGGGGATTTGCATAGAAACAGGCACACGGAGAGAACACCACGTGAAGACGTGAAGATGAAGGCAGGGATTTAAAAGCCAAACAATGCCAAAGATGGCTAGCAAACCACCAGAAGCTATGGAAGAGGCATGGGACAGATTCCTCTTGCCTCCCTCAGAAGGAACTGACCCTGTGGACACCTTGACCTTAGACTTCTAGCCTCCAGAACCGTGAGACAACACATTTTGGTTATTTTAAGGCACCCAGTTTGGAGTCCTTTGTAATGGCAGCCTTAGCAACCTAACACACTTCCTCAGTTGACTTCTTCTGAGGACTAAATAGGATAATTCACATAAAGGAGATGACATAGCAGGTGTCACACCATTCATACCCAGTCACAATTATCCAACTTAGCTCTCCCATGGGGCAGCTTGGAGCCATGTCTCTGGTCGAAGCCTCAGGCGTGTAGAGAACGCATGGTCACCGTACTCGGTATGAAATCTCAACAACCCTTGGTAAGTTCCCCTCAGTCTTGTCTTCTCAAATTTAGATACTCCAGAAACAGCTAACAGTCACAAAGAACAAACCACAAACGCCACCAAGAACACCCTGAAACCAAGGAATATAGAAAACATGGTCCTTGCTCTTAGAGAGATAGTGCATATATGTGTTATGTATTAGCTAAGCTGGCAAACTAATCAACTACAGAGGCAAACATCAATACGGATACATTTCGAAAACACGATGTTGGCGGAAAAAACCCCATAAAGACATAAATAGCATGATTCTATTTACGCAAATGCCAAAAAACGGGCAAAAGGAAAAATTATGTGACAGCTACCACTGATAGAGTGCCAGCCATGGTTCTGAGTCCCTCGATCACTGAATCCTCACACCAACTCTGTGAAATAGGTATCATTATCTTCATTTTACTGTAAGGCCCCAGAAGTAAAGCGACCCACCCAAGGCCATGCATCCTGTGGGGGAGCCAAGATCTAACTCAAGCCTGAGTTTCACCCTTGCTCACCAAGTGACACAGTCTCTCATCTGTGTAAAACATAAGGGACGGCTGAGCCATCTGTAGCTCCCCAACAGTAGACCATCTAGACCTTCCTTTATGTGGCTCCCCTCTTCCTGTTTGTCTTCCCAACTTGGGACACATCCGCTCACCTTTCAGAGGTTGATATAAGGGTTACCACCTCCATGAAGCCTTCCCTGATATCTCCAGATGGAAAGACTTGTCCTGATCCTTGGTCTACCTATTTGTGTGTGTACCTCCTCCTCTCAAGGCAAAGCCTATATCTTTGTAAACTTTGTATCTCCGGTCTCCTAGGGTATTACCAGGAAGAAGTCATTGATCGACAGGCATTTTTAAAATAAGTAATAATGATGAAGCGAATGGCGGAAAGCTCTCGTGAGGATTGAATAACAAGAGGGCAAAAATTCTTCTTTGGGAAGTCATCCTACAATCTATAGAGGAGAAAAAAACCCTTTTCTTCTCTCCTGTTAGGTCTTTAACTGGGACCTGTGAATTAACCAGATGAAAGACAGATTAACAGGAGAAAGAGTGTACAAATTTTATTAACATTTCTACGTGCACAGGAGCTTCATGGAAAGGACGTGAACGATCCCAGAGAAGTTGTTAGACTCAGTCTATAGATCATTTGAACAAAGAGCAGTAAGTTGTGGTCCGTGATCAGACAAAGGAAAGGGGGAAGGTTTGGGCTCCTAGGGGTGGTCGGTTGGGGGAGGGTGACCTGTGTGATCAATAAGGTTGTTTATGAACATTTGTTATGCATATGTTTCATTGTATCCGGTGATCAAAGTGGTCTTCAGTGATGAAGAGTCCTTCTTCCCTCTCTTCTGGAAGAGACCAGACCTTTGTAAAGAGGAATGATTGCCCTGTTTTTAGGCAGGGAGAGGTCAGAGAGTTCTCCTGTGTCTGCTGTTTCTCAACTGCCATCAGCTAAAAATAATCCCAATGCCAATGTGGCTTATTTTTGGGTGGCCTATTCTGAGCCTCTTCAAATCCCTACTAGAATAGAAAGACTAAGGCTAGAGAATCTCCAGCCCACAGCTAGGCAGTCAGGGAGGGGGAGTTGACAGGGTGTAGGTTACAGGGAGTAGTTTGACTAGAGAGTAAGAGGTGAGTCTAGAATAATAAATAACCAAAGGACCTTGCTTTTCAGTGGCAGAGGCGAACAGCTCTGATAATTGGATCTGGGGTAGAGAACAAAAGTAAGGACGAGCCGGTAGGAGCCAACTATTTCGCGCAAAGACTGTTTGTGACAATCTGGGTTGTGTGTAACAATGGAACCTCATCAAGGTCAAAAGTGCAGGAACTTGGCAAAGCTTTTCTACTACTCTCAACAGTTGGTGCCCCCTTTGTGCTATATGAGGTGTTCAAATTTCAAAGACATGGAAGTCCTTATCCTTGCTTCGAGGGACTTTACTCACCTGCGGTCATCCACTCTTCCTTCTGTTCACTGACTCATTCATCCATCTATCCATTTGAAAAATAATCACGAATGCCCACTCTACTTCCAGCACACTGGGAAACATTTAAGTCAATGTCGGAGTGTGTGTGCGTTGTGCTGACCCTACGGAAACCATTACACTATGGTAAAACCTTGGATCACGAGTAACTTGGTCGGTGAGTGTTCCGCAAGACGAGTAAACGTGTATAATAAATTTTAACTTGGTCAACAAGTGATGTCTTGAGACACAACTTGTATAGCTGCCAGACATCACATGATCACAACTGAGCCAATGGTTCTTGAAATTTGCTTGGCTACACAGTGCTTTAGATCACAAGCGTGTTTCTGGAACGAATTATGCTTGCAAACCAAGGTTGTCCTGTCTTATTGTATTATTTTGCGGCATGAGAATTTGGTTTATAATGATCAACTGTTTATTTATTAATTAAAACACTTTTTTAATGTTTACTTATTTTTGAGAAAGAGAGAGAGAGAGAGAGAGAGATAGCATGAGTGGGGGAGGGGCAGAGAGAGAGGGAGACACAGAATCTGAAGCAGAATCCAGGCTCCAAATTGTCAGCACAGAGCCCGACTCGGGGCTCAAACTCACGAACCGCAAGATCATGACCTAAGGTGAAGTTGGACACTTAATCAACTACGCTACCCAGGCACACTGATCTATTAATTTTAAACATTTTTGCAGGGCTTGCTCTTGTGAAAAAGACATTTCCATCTGTGAAGTGCTTTAAGGAGGAAGCCATACGGTTGGGAAAAGGTTACCATCCAACATGAGCTTTCTTTTCAATAGAGAATGAACTTCACAGTCTTTCCTCTGTACCAACTTCTGGAGAGTTTTCCCGATCCCTCTAGAATGTGTTTTTGATGTTCAGATACAAAAACTGCAGAGCAGGGGAAAGAATCTGAAATAATTAAGGGCAAAACGTCCAGAAACAGAAAGGAGAACAAAGTAGGAGAGAGGAAGTGAAACTGAGGAAGGGCTGGCATCAAGAAAGAAAAAGGAGGTGAAAAAAACCACAGAGCCAGAAATCATCTTATCTTTGGGTACCTCTGCTTGTAAGAATGCACCAGAAATGTGTCTACCTGCACAACGCCATGGCCAAGGAGCTGAGACTAAAGGAGCATAGTTTCCAATGATGTTCATGTTGTCACGTTTCTAAGAGGAGGTGCCCACCTCATGGGATGCCAGCCCCGACGCCCTGGAGCCTTCCTGCGCACACTCCTCAGTTTTAGGTGTATTTCTCAGTGGAGAAGCACACTCGGGGTCGCTTGTGGCAGGTGCCGGGGAAGCCTGCAGAACAGGCTCTCCAAAGCCGGTATGGCTGAAGACAGTGAGGACAACTGCCCAGTGAAGGCAGCTGCTCTGGAAGGAGGGAGAAGGGCCCAGTAAAAGTGCTCTCTGTGGCCAGACTCACACTGGCTACTGTTTGTGAGCCTATAGGCTTGGGCTTCGGGTATGGTTCCTGGGAGCGGTTAATCTGCGGCTAGTGACTTTCAAAAATGGCATAAAGGGCACTTGTTCTGGGATTTGACGGAACCGAGTTTCAATCCTGGCTTTGCTACTACCAGCCCTTTGACAGAAGTTCTTGAATCTGACTCTGTGAAATGGAATAATAACCTGGAGTTTGGCCTTCTCTCCTCAAGCTGCCCCCAAATTAAAACACAATCATTATCAATACTTCGTGCTAACTATACATACACAACTGGAAGGCTCAGTCCCTGGCCTGTACCCTCCATCTCAACCAGAATATAATCTGAAAGCCTCTCCGGCATAGAAAACTTCTGACTCCACTGATAAAAACGTTTACCTTCTAGGGTTTTGGTGACATGAATAGAGACGGGACTGCCTCTCTGTGGCTCTGTAACCAACTTTAGAAGAGTTACCCGAGGCCACCGTGCAGGGCACTCTCTTCCCCCTTTCTAACCTCGGGACCACTTTCTTGGCACGGGAGCTGTGGAAAGCTGCAAGAGTGGTCAGTGGTCAGGAGAAGAAAGTCTCGGAGGGTGGAGAGAGCCAGTCCTTCACATCTGTGGGACATTTAGGGGGGGTTTTAAGGGAGGTTATGAGGCTCCCTCCCAGACTGTGACTCCAGACTCAGAAGGGCATTTCTGTCCACAGAAGGGAGGCCAGATGAGGAAGGGTGACTTTCTGAACTATGAAAGCAAGGCATGCCTCTCACCCATCCTAAGTCTTAGGACGGGAGGTTGCCCTGTGGTGTACAAATCACCGGCTGCCAACTCAAGGGAGAATATGCAATATTGTTGAAAACACGAGTGACGCTGAATGACTGCTCCTCAGTCCTTTGGCAGATGGCAGGTTTTCCAGCTGTTTCCAGAGAACTGAAAGAGGATCTCGTTGAGTTGTTACGGGTAGATTAACAAGCATAGTATCTGTTGGTAAGTCATTACGAGATTTTTGGTATGTGATTAAGAAAGATTTGGAGAAAACTGTGGTGGGGTACGGACCTTCAGAATTCAAAAAACCCTCTCCTCTGCAAAAGCAAAAAGGAACACCAGAAAATGGTGATGGTCAACTATTTCAGGATTCTGGAACATTTATTCGAGAAAAACAATGAAATTTCCATAAGAACAATGAGTTTTGTGGCATTTTAACTTGTGCTATTCCCGCCTCCTCCGCCCCGGCTCTGTGGTAGCCTTGAAAACCAAGAGTCTGCAATCATGGTGAAAACACGCTGGTATCATCGGAGTGGTTGGAGAGTGGGGTTGGAGTTTCTTCAAGGCCCCAATCCCAGAAACGTCATGACTTGACCTGTCTTGACCCCATTGACAAGGCTGTCTTTATTTAACCCGACTCAGAGTTGCCCAGTGTGAAACAGCCTTTCCCCTAGACCTGCTTGTTGAAAATAATCAGAGGCTGCCGGGGAGCAATGAAGCAGCCTGGGGCAGTGGTAACAGCAGGGGGCACGCGATCAGTAAACCAAAATCTTAAAAAGGAAAAGCTGGGGGGGGGGCACCTGAGGGGCTCAGTCAATTAAGCATCTGACTCTTGATCTCAGCTCAGGTCATGATCTCACAGTTCGTGAGATTAAGCCGCATACTGGGATCTGTGCTGACAGCATGGAGCCTGCTTTGGGTTCTCTCTTACTCTCTCTCTCTCTCTCACTCTCTCTCTCTGCCCCTCCCTTGCTCATGTTCTCTCTCTCTCTTTCTCTCTCTCTCTCTCAAAAGTAGTAAATAAACTTAAAAAAAAATGGAAAAGCTAGGGGAAAAATGGTCTCAGGTGGCTTTGGAAAGCTCTGACATATTCCTGAGAAGCTAGAAGCCCAAACATGTGCATGGTTGTGTGTACGCCCAGGGCATGCACATGCTTACAGAAGACACCTGATTGGGCTACAAACTCTCACCACCACCTAATCTTGAGGCTCTGGGGAAGCAGGAAGGAAAGGATAAGGCAGAGTTGCAAAGTACCTAGCTAAGTGTGGAAGGTGTGTCCACATACAGAGCTCCTTGGCAAAGACTAAGACTTAGTTCCAAGCATCTAAAGAAATCTCTGTCCAACATCAGCTGCCCGCTATGCGACTAAGCAGAGATCTCAGTGCCACACACAACAGAGATCGTAGGCTTTACAGAGCGAGTCCAGAAAAATCATGAAACAACAACAAAATAAGCCCTAGGGAGGTGGGAGAATCTGATTTCCACAGTTTCCGCATTTCCACATAATATTATTTCAACCGTCCACTTTTCAGCAAATGGTTTTGAGACACGTGAAGAAGAAACTACGGCCCACTCACAGAAAATGGGATAAAACAAAACCAGTCAATACAAACTGTCCCTGAAGAAGCCTAGATGTGGGTCTTTACTGGGACAAAGATCTTGAGTTATCTATTTAAAATACGTTCAAAGAATTAAAGGAAACTAAATATGAGAACAATGTCTCAACAATATAGAGTATCAGCAAGAAGGTAAAAACTATCACAAGAAATAAAAAAACCTAATTTGAAAAGATATATCATCCCCATGCTCATTGTAGCATTATTCGCAATAGCCAAGATATGGAGACAATCAAAGTATTCATCAGTGGATGAATGGATAAAGAAATTGAGGACATCTTTGTGTCTGTCTGTCTGTCTATCCACCTACCTACCTACCGATCATGGAATAATAGTCATGAAAAAGAATGAAATGATGCCATTTGCGACAATATGGATGGACCCTGAGGGCATATGCTAAGTGAAATAAGTCAGACTGAGAAAGGTAAAAACCACATATCATCATATCATCTCTCTGATATGTCGAATCCAAACAAACGAACGAGATCATAGATACGGAGAACATATTGGTTATCCGAGTGGAGGTGAGGGGTATTAGAAATGGGTTTAAGGGGCTCCTGGGTGGCTTAGTCAGTTAAGCATCTGACTTTGGCTAAGGTCATGATCTCAAGGTTCGTGGGTTCAAGTCCGCCATCAGGGTCTCTGCTGTCAACCAGGAGCCCACTCTGGAGCTTCTGTCCCCCTCTCTCTCTTCCCCTGCCCCACTCACATGCAGTCAGTCTCTCTCTCTCTGTCTCTGTAAATTAAATACACACTTAATAAAAAAGGTTTAAAAAGAAAGACAGAAATTACAAAATAAAGAACTAAATAGAAACCGTGGAGATAAAACATCTAGTGTAGCTGAAGTGAAAAATTCCATGGAGGTGCTCAACGTCGGATTTGACCAGGCAGGAAAAATAACCAGCAAACTTGAAGGAAGTCGACAGAATCACAGAAAGGAAAAAAGAGTAAGGAAAAGTGATCAGAGCCTCATAGAGCTTGGGATACCACCGAGTATACCAACATGTGTACAACAGAGCCCTCAGAAAAAGAGAGAGAAAAAGAAGCAGAAAGAATATTTGAAAAAGTAGTAGCCAAAAGGTTCCCAGATTTGATGAAAAGCATTAATCGCTACCTTGAAAAAACACAAACTCCAGCTACAAAAGGTTGAAGATATCACACTTCTGCACATCATCATCAAACTGTCAAAAGTTGGAATCAAGGGAGAGTCTGAAAGCAGAAAGAAGTGACTCACCATGTACAAGGGAGCGTCTCTAAAACCATTTCTCCTTAGAAATCACGGAGGGCAGGAAAACAGATGACATATTTAAAGTCCCGAAACAAAAAAAATTGTCAATCAAGAATTCTATATATATCTGGAAAAACTATCCTTCAAGGATGAAGGAGAAATGGATATATTTTCAGATACACAAAAGTAGAATATAGCACAGACCTGCCTCATAGGACCTACTAAAGGGAAACTTTCAGGTTGAAATGAATGGACGCTAGGCAGTAACTTGAAGCCTGACCATCAAGAATGCTGGGAAAGGTAATTGCACAGGTAAATATAAAAGACTTAATATTGGGGTGCCTGGGGGGCTCAGTCAGTTGAGCATCTGACTTTGGTTCAGGTCATGATCTCATGGTTCCTGGGTTTGAGCCCTGCATCGGGCTCTGTGCTGACAGCTCAGAGCCTGGAGCCTGCTTCATGTTCTGTGTCTCCCTTTCTCTCTGCCCCTTCCCCACTCTTGCTGCCTGTCTCTCTCTCAAAAATAAACAAACATAAAAAAATAAAATAAAAGACTTAATATTGTTTGTTTGTAACTCCTTCCCACACACATTATTTAAAAGGCAGTTGCATAAATCAATAATTATAAATCAGTGTCCATGGATGTAATTTGCATGACAGTAAGCACAAAGGAGGAAGAGAAAGTGGAACTATACAAGAACAAAGCTTTTGTATATTGAAATTAAGTTGGTGTTTAACCTAGATTGTTATAAGTTAAGATGTTAGTTATAATCCCCAGACATTACTAAATATAGTAAAAGAAATGACAGGCAATTAAAATTATGCACTTAGGAAGATCTATTAACATGAGGAACTGGGTAATAATGCCATGACAAACTCCCACCTTATGTATTTATTTACCTGAACTCAGTTTCTTATTGCTTACACCTATGGACACAAAACAGAAGAGTATATAACGAATTCTTGTTTTACTGCAGCAAAAAGGAGTATCCATCTATGGGTAGATGAAATTAACAACGACAAAAAGCAATTTCATCCATCTCATTAAAGAGATACATTTCCAGGGTGCCTGGGTGTCTCAGTTAAGCTTCTGACTCTTGACTTTGGCTCAGGTCATGATCGTATAGTTTGTGGGTTCAAGTCCTGTGTGGGGCTCTGTGCTGACTGTGGAGCCTGCTTGGGATTCTCTCTCTCTCTCTCTCTCTCTCTCTCTCTAATAAACTTAAAAAAAGATACATTTCCAATAAAATTTTGATTTTATCTTGGAAGAGCTCATTACTTATTGATATATGCCATATATATATAGATATGTATATATCTATGATCAATTTGTACTAATGATTGCAATAATTCTATCCAGACAAAAATTTTAATGCTGCAAACCACTTAGTCACAGGAAAACGATACATACATATGCATATTTTCTTCCAACAGAGAATTGTGACAGAATGATAGAACAAGACTTTCAAGTAGAAAAATATATTACATTATAAGAAGGGAAATTGTCCCACACTGGGGCTGAAGTAAAACCCTGTGATGTGGTGGGGTCGGCACCACCTTCTGGGATGTATCTAGCATTTCTGATAAAATACGTCATCAACTTTCTGACAGATTTTAAAGAAATAAGAGTCCATCTAAAATCTTGATTGATCCTCTTTGTCTAACTTAGAGTCTTAGAGTGAGCCTAAGGATCTTACATAGAAATTGTTAAAAAGCAGAGTCTAATATATTAATGATCATCAAAATATCTTTTGTTTCTTCTATTAAATATCTTAATAGTTACAGAATAGTTATGGTAGCTCTCTCAGGAATGTTTCTCTTATGACGAGTATAAAAGGAAACTTTGACGATGTATCTGAGGAGTTGCCTTCACAATTAGGATAAAATTCTGTTGCGGTGGGGGAATGGAATAAAAATATGAATTCAGGAGGAAAAAGTAAAAAATGCAAAACATTTCCAAATCTCAAAGAATAGGATCATTTCCTTTTTTACGTGGATGATGGAGATATATATATATATATATATATATATATATATATATATATATTTGTATTATATATTACATCCTTTGTAACTTGTAAAACTTATGATAAAAAGTTTAGATATGCAAGAGTACATAATTTTCCAAAATTTACTTTGGGTTTCAAAAACCTAGACAGTTAAAGACCACTGGCACAGACTCCACATTAAGTTGAGCAGGACTTCAGCAGGCCCTATAGGCCAGGGATCAGGATCGGGGACCCTGGAAAAGCATATGGCGGCTGGGGGCCCATGGTGGGTGGGCATCACAGAGGGAAGGCCTGGTAGCCCCATCCCTTTCCATGTGACCTTTCCATGTGACCTCCTGACCTATTTCTTCTTAGCCTCAAAATGTCTTCTTTGTGGAGACGGCAACAAAAACAAGGGCTGAAAATTGGGATTTGTTACGTTCTGATTTTGACCAAATGTTTTTGAGAACTCTTCCCACTGCGGCTTCTCTTTAATGTATACGTCTCAGTGACTTCTGATTTCGCAGAGGACAGAAAAATAATTTGGGTAAAGAGATCTTTCGATGACCACATTCCAAAAAAAAAAAAAGAGGAAGGATGGAAGGGAAAAAAGAAGGGAGAACATGTTACCAACCCGTCTATCATAGCCACTAACTCAGGAAATGAGCAGGTGGGCCCCGGGGCCCTGCCCTGGCCAACGGTTCACTCCCTGGGAACCCCCAGGGATCCTGGACCCATCAAAAACACAAAAGTTTGCAGAACAAACTCAGAGAAACTCATTGTGAGCGAAGCCAATAGTTCAAAAGACGAGGACTAGGAAAAGACAACGGGGGAGATTTATTTCAGGTGGCAGCAGCCGAGGGAGACGGCAGGCTCAAGCTTTAATGCCCAACCTCTCTGCTTGCAAGACGGACACCTTAGGGTTCTATCGGGAGAGGTTGCGCGCGCGTGTGTGTGTGTGTGTGTGTGTGTGTGTGTGTGTACGGGGCATGCGTCAGACAGAGGCACAGAGCACGTAGCCATGGCTGAGGGTCCGTATATGTTCATTACACGATCGATCACGGGTAGGGAAGGGGACACGTGGGTTGTGGCGTTCTGTTGCTATCAGGGCTTTTCTGGTCTGGCCCTGGCGGGATGTCCTGGTCATTGCGAAACACCTTCAGCAGTGCCTCAAGAAGGTGTGATAGGAAGTAAATACTATGGGTTTTAATTAGAGCAGGAGTTAAGAGTCTTGTCTCTTTCTGGTTTTAACTGTTGGGTCTATAGTTGAGCAAGAGGGCTCGCTAGCAGAAGGTGGGAAGAAGGAAAGGAAACATGAGGGAGGGCAGAATACTTCTCTTTTGAAAGGAAAATATGTCCAGATCGTGTCTGTTTCTTTGCTCTTTGTTTTGTTTTTGTTTTCAAGTTCCATGGGAGAAGATGCAGAGATACTCTTGGATTTGAAATTTCAGCCCTTGAGCGGTGCCTGGGTGGCTGAGTCGGTTAAATCGCCCAACTTCGGCTCAGGTCATGATCTCACGGTTGGTGGGTTCCAGCCCCACGTCAGGCTCTGTGCTGACAGCTCGGAGCCTGGAGCCTGCTTCCGATTCTGTGTCTCCCTCTCTCTCTGCCCCTCCCCCACTCGTGCGCTGTCTCTCTCTCTCTCTCTCAAAAATAAATAAACATTAAAAAAATTTAAATGCAACGCCCGCAGGGGCATGTACCACGGAGGACGGGCTCGGTCTCCTTCTCTCTCTAGTGATCGTGGCTGGGAGCTCTGTAGTTATTAGTCAGTCTGCATACTTCACAAAACAATTTCCGCCCTCAAGTGTGAGCTCAGGTTGCCCGTGGAGAAGCTTGGTTATTACCACTGGGTCTTGACCTGCAGGCCCGGGGTTCCCCTTCCCTGTCACGCTCCCTCTGGTCCCTGTTGTCTGATTTCTGTCAGCGGAGAGGGTGAAAAACAATCTTCGGTTTGTTTCACCCCTGCACGAGGGTCAGGCTATCCTGCTCACCTCCTCAAAACAAGACCTTTCTCTCCCTTTCCTGGAACTCTACTTAGGGGGGAGAGCACGCTGCGGCGTCCCACCCATCCTCTCCGAGACCACAAACAGCAGCTGAACCAGGGACCCGAGACGTATAAACAAGGGTGTAGACCAGAGAGCATGGGGGGGCGGGGGAGAGGTCAGGGGAGGAGGAAAAAAATACCAGAAAAACAAAACCCTGCAGCTTAAGGTGGAGGTGAGCAGAAAACAGCCAGGCCTCCAAAACCCTAAGTGTCAAAAAACAAAACTCAGGGGCGCCTGGGGGGGCTCAGTCGGTTAAAGCCTCCGACTTCGGCTCAGGGCATGATCTCGAAGTTCATGGGTTCGAGCCCCGCGTCGGGCTCTGTGCTGACAGCTCGGAGCCTGGAGCCTGCTTCGAATTCTCTGTGTCTCCCTCTCTCTCTCTCTGCCCTTCCCCCACTGGCACTCTGGCTCTGTCTCTCAAAAACAAATATTTAAAAAATTTCTAAAAAAACCAAAACACTCAAACCTCATGTAACTGTTGTGAGGTCGAAGGCTTTAAAAAGTTGTTTCTGCTAAAGTGTTGGAGGCTGGTTCCATTAGCTAGAGGCACCCGAGCCTGTAAACACGGATCCTTACAAGTGCGGCTTTCAGGCGTAGGGGCAGGGGAGGTGCGAGCCTGTGGCTCTGCCCTGAAGGGTCTCAGTGCTCCTGAGGACACCCTGAGGGTCACGTTTTGTGGGATGGTTGGCTCGGGCCAGCTTTCTGGGGGCTCTCATCTCGGCCAGTGAACAGACAAGAGAGTTTGGAGAACGCGGGGCAGGGGTAAACCAAGGCAGAGGCCAAGGGCACCATCAAGGCCTGACTTGCCGCCTTCATGTCACGGAAGCCCATGGTGGCGACGGGGCAAGGGTTTTGCTCCCCACCCCGAGGTGAAAGAGAGGCTCCCAGACGCCAGAGGCTGGGTAGCAAGAGTTCAGGGGGACAGAAGCTTTCCCTTTTCCCTCCGGGAAAGCAAGGGGCAGCTGCCGGAGAGGTGTTGGCATGACGGGTGAACTGTTTTCCTGTGAAATTTCATTAGGTGTTGGCTGCACAGAGTGCCCAAAAGGGGAGGCGCAGATGCAGCAGGTGGATGAGACCGACGGGGCGGGGCAGGCTCTGGCCTCCCTCCTCCCCCTACGTGTGACTTCGTGTAAAACCCACGCAGCCAGCTGCCGGCCACACCCACTTGGTTGCTCCTTGGAGAGGAGGACGAAGGTCCCCGTGCCGGTGGGGCCAGCAGAGCCCCCGACGTCCCTGCGGTAGCACCGACCGGCATTCCTAAAAATGAAGCTCATGCAAGCCTAGTCACTACTATTGAGTATAGCTATCACCCCGTCATAAGAATTCCGTTCGAGTCCCCGTCTCGCCCACCTAAGTCCGGCAGGGGAGAAGGTCGGCGATGCGTGCCTAAAAGGATTCTTTCTCTCTTCTTCCTCCCTCCCTCCTCAGCCCCGGGGAAATCGGGGCCCTGCGTGAGCCCCTGGCCACGTCTGGCATCTCCTGGAGCAGGCCACACGCTCCCGAGGGCCGGCGGGTCAAGGTCGCCAGGCACGTGTTTCCATGGACCACCGCGGTGCTCCCTCCACACGAGAGAAAATGTATTCATGTAAAACACACAGGGCCAAAGCGGAGACACGGAAAGGGCGAAGGGGCCAGGCCCGGGCGAGGGGGGTTCACGGTGCTGGGGGCTGTTTCTCCGATCTCTTCTCTTCCGTGAACTCGGCAGTCGCCCAGAGCACGGCCCAGGCAGACCCCCCAGTCCCTCCTACTCCACTCGGAGCTCCAAGAGGGCAGAGGTCAAGTGCCACCTTTGCGTATTTGTTTCGGGCCTGATGGGAACCAGCATCCAGAGACAGTTTCTTGGTGCACGAGTGACCGAGCCCCGCAGCAGTTTCTCCTCTCCTCGGGGATCAGAGGCTTAGAAAATTCCTATCATTCGGGGGAACAGAGCCCGAGGGAGCCCGGTGGTCACCGCGTCCTGGGGTGTTAGGAGGTCGGGGAGCCGGACTTTGCCCCACTGTGATCTCTATCCCACCTGCTGTTCCCGGGGGGAGGAACCGGTATCACACAGGACCTCAGAGTGCCTCTCAGGCTTGGAAGGACCTGTGTCGTCTTCCAAGTAGGCGGGCCCCAGGTTCTGGAGCAGACGGGACAGATAGATATTTTCTCATGTAGGTCAATCAGCTACCCCTTGAGTCTCCAGTTTAATCGGTGTCTTTACCATAACACTGAGACTCCTGGAGGGCTTCCGGTTTTATCGACATTGATAAGACTTCCTTCAAAGGATCCCTCTGAAAGATGTTTAGTGAGGGGATTCCAAAGCAAGGTGTTTCTAACAATAATAAATGTTTCTCTGCCACTTTGTCCCAGGCTTCTACTCCTAGTTCTTTTTCCTAATGACTCTTCTTTTTAAAACTTATTTATTTCTGTTAAAAAGATTTTTTAAAAACAATTATTTATTTTTGAGAGAGAGCACAAGTGGGGGAGGGGCAGAGAGAGAATGAAACACAGAATCCGAAGCGGACTCCCGGCTCTGAGCCGTCAGCACAGAGCCCGACTCAGGGCTCGAACCCGCAAACCATGAGATCATGATCTCAGCCAAAGTCGGGCACTTAACTGACTGAGCCACCCAGGCGCCCCTAAATTATTTTTGTTTATTTTTAAGGTTTTTAAATTTATTTTTGAGATGGGAGGAGGGACAAAGAGAGAATGGCGGCGGGGAAAGAGAACCCAAGGAGGCTCTGCAGTGTCGGCCCAGAACCTGATGCGGGGCTTGAACTCACGAACTGTGAGATCATGACCTGAGCCAAAATCTAGAATTAGAGGCTTAACCGACTGAGCCACCCAGGCGCCCTTTCCCTCTTCTTTTTGATGCGCTGAAATAAAGCTATAGAAAAGACCCTTAAGAGAAACATTTAAAACTGATATAAGGGAAATTTCATGGCAGGGGTACACTATGAAGACTGGGTGAGAAAAAGTCTATGCCTTGTTTCTTGGATGATTTTCACTGAGCCCTAGTCCACAGAACCCAGGCAGCTGTAGTAGTAATTTTTAGTTCCCCTTTCTTTATGCTTACTGGGATAAGATGGTATCTGGGAACGGAACTTGTGGTAAAGAAAACCTTGCTACAGAGGGACCCCACCCTTGCTTACCTTCCTCTGGAGCTAGTGGCGGTATGTAGTGAATGGTAACCGTGGGGCTTCCTGTATTCTGCAGTGTGCGTTGCTACACCCCTGTCTCCAGTGGAATGAACCAGAATGCAAAATTTATGCCTCTTTTGAAATGTGATGAAGCAACACACAATTCAGAAACAGGGTGACCACATTTTCTGTACTATGTTGCACTCTTTTGCACAATGTGTAAGAACACAACGTGAGAAACCTATGAAAGAAGGAAATAGAACAATTGAGGTTTTGGCTGGGGAGGCTCTGTAAGGTAAAGGCAGAATACTGAATACTCCACCTAGCCAACATCCTCTCATGGCTATTATTCTTGTTTCCAAATGTCTACAACTCTCCCCTCCTCCATTATTCCCCGTCATCCATCCATCCAAACATCCATCCATCCATCCATCCATCCATCCACCCACCCATCCACCCACCCATCCATCCACCCACCCATCCATCCACCCACCCACCCATCCATCCACCCACCCATCCATCCACCCACCCATCCATCCACCCATCCACCCATCCACCCATCCATCCACCCACCCACCCATCCATCCACCCACCCATCCATCCACCCATCCACCCATCCACCCATCCACCCACCCATCCATCCACCCACCCATCCATCCACCCATCCATCCATCCATCCATCCATCCACCCATCCATCCACCATTTATGGGACACCCTGTCATTCTAGCTGCTGAGAATACAGGCATCAGTGCCAACTCAATAAAGGTTAAGCCACCGGTGTTTGCTGATTTTCATAGTTCAAATACTCCTACTGCGGCTGATTTCAAGCTCCCAACATTATGTCATTGAACACAAACTGGGGAAGAGAGAATCAGAAGCACACTATTATACAGCGTTTCCAACATACAGCTACAACGGATGCAAAGAACCTCAAGTACACAGATAACGGTTAAGTGTGGTCATTAGGAAGTGATGAGTTTTGAGTATTATTAACTTTGCTGTCAATATAATTTATCATACATTTATATAATTTAAATAATGGCTGTCTTAACAGTCAGCTCACAACATTTATGAAAATGTAACAATTGGTTTTTGTGAGCAGAAATGAGTGGGCTTCAGCACACTGGATGGAGATAATGTATGCTGTCAGCTTTATGAAGATGTTTTATCTAGAAAGTAAGATATACACATATGAAAGGAAGTAGTAGTCCTCCAGTTGGGGAAACACTGGGCATGGAATCCGCGGGGAAGCACCATGAGATCCCCTGAAATAGAAGCACCTTCAGGATAGAGTGGCGACTTGGACCAGCACCAAAGAACACAGAGCAGGGTTGGTTTGAGTTCAGCATGTGGCCCTTTCCAAGGCAATAATAGTTTCTCTTTCGCTCGGGGTCTTCAGACTCAAACATCCTGGGACAACTGTCGTCTTTGTCAGGGTGCTGACTGCAGAAGGGAAAACTGTAACTTAGTCGCTTAGCCCTGGACACCCCAGCAGGGCCGGTGACGACTGGGGTGCACGGGGACCGCTCAGTGCGACAGAGTCACACCTGTGGAGCCGCTCAGGCCTGGTCTTCAACATTGACCCCTCATGACAATGAGATGAACAGCGTACATGGTATTGATGACATTGTCCAAGTCCCACAATTCCTGGAATCAAGAGCAAAACTTACGCCCTTTGGCATGAGAAAGCCTCTGGGATATTTAGATAGTTCGGTGGCTGGCAAGAGTTTAAGGGAGGTCCTCCCAAGGTGACATATGTGGACTTGAGCAAATAGTGAAAAGAAAAGAATGAAGAGTTATGGCCATTTGTATTCTGATTGCAGAGCAGGTCGCAGGGGACAGAATCTACCAGGTATATGCGTGCGCTTAGAGAAAACGGTGCTGGCCAAAATGTTAACAAGCGTTTATCGCTAGATGATAATTTTGTTTTTGGTGCTGAAACCTGAGATCTAAGCTAGATGATAAATGTGGAGCAAAGATGAACTTTTCTAGATTTGCTTGCACGGCTTAATAATTTTATCTATTTTTTGTCAAAAAATTAATCGAGAAATCATATCTGCCGATTGTCAAACAGGAAAGTTTAAAGCAGGAAACAAAAAATCCAACTGTAATTCCAACAGTGAGAAACACCTACTGTGAATATTTTGGTGTTTAACCTCCGGACCTTCTGCTCGGCGTGATGGATTTCCTTTGCACCTTCTCATCAGCCTTGGGTTAATCTGCCCCCTGACCTATGCTTCTGAGCATGGGGCGGGGGCAGAAGGCTCATAGCTCGCAGTGCTAAGTTAGATTTTTCAACAAAGCAGCCCCTCAGCCAGGCTCGGGCATTTGTTTTCAACCTCTCTCAATTAGCAGCTTTTCATTCCCTAAAACGATTTCACAGCTTAAACCATCCTCTCTACAGCTTACCTCCCGCTACAGAGAAAATACAGACCATCATATGTGATGTTTTACTTCTGTAGGGGCCAAAGGAAGCCCAATCCAAGATGGGCCCCTGTGGCGTGAACGTTATTTTGAGTCAAAAGCAATCCAAACCCAGCAGATTCTGGAAAAGCTCTTCATCTCCCCTCAACCGCCTGCTTGCACCAGGACGAGAGCTATTAACAAAGATTCCTCTCTGCCTAAGAAACTTCTCAACGTAACAGAGCACCTGTGTTTTCCAAACATCTCCTTTCACCTTCCTGCTCATGGCCTTTCTCCCCACGGTAGCCTCAGACTCCCACCCTCCTCCCCTCAGCCCGTATAAGCCTCATATTGCCTGACTGTCGTTGGAATTTCCACGTCTGTGCAGATTCCCCTCACGTACCTACACTATTAAATTGGACTTTCTCCTGTTACTCGGCCTCAGGTCAATTTGATTCTTAGTCCACATAGAAGGACCTCAAAGGGCAGAGGAAATTCTTCCTCCCCAACACTTCCTTCCTTTCGACCTCCAAATCTGTACCCATCTTTTCTTCCTTCTGTTTCAAATGAAAACCTATCTGTTACCCTGACCAAGGTCAATGCTGTTTCTTAAAAAAAATTTTTTTAAATTTTCAAAAATCACATTTTTTTTCTGGCTTCACGGGTAATCACATCCATATTGAAAAATTCAGAAATATAAGAAAACACATGAGGGAGAAAATAAGAGTCACATGTAATTCAAATAAAAAAGACAATCAGTGCTAACATTGTAATTACACAAAGAAATTTTTACATATGCGTGATTGTATGTACCTGTCCATTAAAGAAGGATTCTTTACACCATGAAATTATTCTGTATATGTTATTTCATGAGTCTCCTTTTCTTCCTATGATCAATCATGAATATTTTTTGCAAGAGTGCAAATATTCCTCTACAATGAGACTTTAAATAATTTTTGAAAATTAAAAATCACTTCTGTGGGTTGTCTTCTTATTTTCAAAGCAGTGTATACTCTTTGTACAATAATTAGAAGATACAGCTAAAAGAAAGAAAAACCTAGATATCCCATCTCTGAGATATGAGCAGCTAATGTAATTTTATATAAATCTATCTTATAAAAATAGGTTCATAACCAGTTGACGTAATTTTGTATAAAAACTATCTTATAAAAATGGGCTCAGCCAGGCATCATTCTATGTCATATTTTGATATTCAAATATTACCTCATTTAATCCTCCTAACACCTTATGTGGTTGCTACTATGAAGACGACCTCCATTTTCCAGGTGAGGAGACTGAGGCCCAGAGAAGCTAAGTAACATGTTCAAAGTTACATAACAGTGAACGGTGGAACTGGGATATGGACGACGGCAGTCTGCCTCCAGAGGCTGGATGCTAATGACTACAGAGCTCTCAACTTACAGAGAACATCTTTCCATGTTGATAAATATCACTCTTAGTGCCATGTTTATAATGATCTACCACACTCCAAATACTGGGTTTTGTTTTCTCATGGTTCTTTTAAGATTTTCTTTTCCAGTTAATAGTTGCATATGGAATTACTTTTGTGCTGTGAATGGATTCTCATTTCAGGTTTTTCCATATGGTTAACCAATGGTCCAAGTTTTACTTATTGTATTATCTATCCCTTCTCCACTAATTTGAACTGCCTTTGTTTTTGCTTCTCTCTTCCCTTGCCTTCTTTGCAAACTTGTTTCATTTATTATCCACTATCTCCTCTGGATCTTGAAAATAAGAGCTAGCTTTGAGTTACCTATATATTTGCTTGGTTAATAGATTGATGTACTTGTTCACTTAAGAAAATTTACAGGCGGTGCAGCACTGCATAAAATTTTAAAAACTCTTGGGGCAGCTGGGTCACTCAGTTGGATAAACGTCCGACTTCGGCTCAGGTCATGATCTCACGGTTCTTGGGTTTGAGCCCCTCATCGGGCTCTGTGCTGACAGCTCAGAGCCTGGATCCTACTTCGGATTCTGTGTCTCCCTCTCTCTCTGTCCCTCTCCCACTTGTACTCTGTCTCTCTTTCTTAAAAATAAATAAACATTAAAAAAATTAAAAAAAAAACTCTCTCCTGGGGTTTACGGTCTGTAGATAGATACGACACTTTCACAAACCACTTAAATATCACACTTATAACATGCCAGGGACTGTTTTTAGTGATTTACAAATATTATCTCATTGAATCCTTGTGGCAAGTCTTTCAGGTAGGTGCTGTTTTTACATCCATGATTCATGTGAGAAAATGAGGCACAGAGACATTAAGTAACTTGCCCGAAGTCTCTTAGCGGATAAATGGGGAACTGGGGAAAACTAGTAGCAATTTCCATTTAACGCAATAAGTGTTAAATATCACGGGGTAAATACAGGGTTCTTGATGGGGCCATGACGCTCAGGAAAGACTTTTGCAGGGAGTGGCGTCCAAACGATTCCTGAAGAATGAGAAGGAGTCGGCTGGTGAAGGGAGTTGGGAGTAAGAATGAGCTGGAGAGAGCAGTGGTACGAAGGCATAGAAAAGAGAGAAAGACTGATCTCCTAGAAGCTGAAAGAGAGGAAGAAGTGTCATCACTGGAAAGGATGCTGGGGTGGGGTAGGGTGGGTGGGAGGTGAAAAGTCCTAGACTTGGAAGGGTCCGAAGGAGGAGCCCATTGTCTTGTGAGTCACTTGAAGGGATTTTAACTATAGTCTGAAGGTAAGAGGAGACACCAAGGGATTTAAACAGAAGAGAGATTACTCTGTCTGCCACATGGGAGATGGGTATCAAGGGGACAGGGTGTGGGCAGGGCGAAGTGTTGGAGGGGCTCTTCCGACAATCCAGGTGAGAAATGATGTTGCCTTCAGAGCTGTAGAAATGGGATGGTGAGAAACAAGGGGACTCCCTTGAAGGAGTTTGATTGGATGGGTCAAGAGAAAGGGAGTCAGTGATAATAACCTGGCTCCTGCCTTAACCAACACGTCTCCCTACTACCGTCTATGGCTGCGGTGAAAATGGGGATAAATAGACTCGACTTAATATGCAGAGAAGAAAAGATAACTTGCCTATGGTCGAATCATTACATTCCCATGACTTCCCCCTTTTAGCACTCGCTAAACCCTCACTGAGGGAGGGCTGCAAAGATTATAAATATGGCGGATGCTAACAGCATCGTTTCTGGTGGTAGGATTAGGCACAATTAAATAAAGTTTTTTTGGCAGTTTTATTGAAGTATATTTCATATACCATAATATTCACCCACCTAAAGTGTTTAGTTCAGTAGTTTTTAGTATCTTCAGAGTTGTATAGTCATTGCCACAATCTAATTTTAGAACGTATCCAATACCTCAGAAAGAAACTCTGTCTCCGTTAGTAGCCACTCCTTATTCCAGTTTCCCATCCTCGCCTCAGCCCCGGGCAGCCATTCATCTGCTTTCCGTCTCTGGATTTGCTTATTCTGGACGTTTCACATAAATGACGTCATAACATAAAGTCTTCGGTGGTTTGCTTCTTTCACTTAGTGCTTGATGTTTTCAAGGTCCATCCTTGTTAAAGCCTGCCTCAGAACTTCACTCCTTGCGAGGGGTGAATAACATTCCGTTGGGTGGACACACCAGATTTTGCTACTATTTTCATCAGTTAATGGCCATTTGGGTTGGTTCCGCTTTTTGGCTCTTAAGCACGATGCATCCATGAACACTCATGTACCAATTTTGGCACGGGCATGTGTTTTCTGAAGGCCCCACACCATTTTACCTTCCTACCAGCGGTGGGTGAGGGTTCTAATGTTTCCATATTTTAACACTTGCTACTGTCTGTCTGTTTTACTTTAGCCGTCCTAGATGGTGTGACATGGTATTTTCTTAGAGTCTTGCTTGCATTTCTCTAATCACTAATGATGCTGAACAATTTTTCAGGTGTTTTGTGGCCATTTGTAGATCTTCTTTGGGTAAATGTCTCTGCAAATTCTTTGCTTATTTTTTAACTGGGTTATTTATCTCTGCAAGAGCTCTTTGTATGTTGTGGCTACAAGCCCCTTGACCCATATATTGATTTGCAAATATTTTCTCTCATTCCATGGCTGTGCTTTCTTAACGACATCTGACGATATGCAAAATTTAAAATGGATAAAATTCAATGTTATTTTTCTGTTACTTATGCTTTATAAGAAACTATTGCCTAAAGTCAGGATTCACTCCTCTGCTTTCTGCTAGAAATTTTATAGTTTCAGGTCTTACATTCAGGTTATAATCCATTTTGAGTTAATTTTTGCATATGGTGTAAAGAAGAGTTTCAAATTTATTCTTTTGATGGGGATAACCAGTTTTCCCAGAACCATCTGTTGGAAAATTTCCCCACTGAATTGTCTTGGCTTGCAAAGTTAAAATTTGTTCCTTATGCCTTCCTTTTTCCCCAAAATTATCCCTCCCCCCAAAAAAAGGAAAGTGAGAAAGAAACAAAGAAAAAAAAGGAGAAAATTAAATCCACGATCTTTTTCTTCCTTTTTTAAATGGAAAGCACAGTAAGTTTTGCTTCAGTTGAGTTTAGCAGGGGATCTTTTCTGACACTATATCATGCCGTCCCTTTATCTGTTGCTCGTTGTTGCAACACCCAGTCTCCTCTCGAGTCCCACTGTTTTAGAGTTTGTGACAGCACAAGTATCTGGTGAATTTCAGCTGCATAAGTAAAGTGAAAGGCCCATAAAAATAGTTAACAATTTCCCCAAGGACTTTATCTGTCAGGTATGTCCGAGAAGTTACTCTTGCACTGGGGCACGAAACAAATGTATAACTGCATGAGTTATTTGGTTATAATGCCAAATTTAACTTAATTTTTTTTTATTTTAAATAATCTCTATGCCCAACGAGGGGCTCAAACTCATGACCTCGAGATCAAGAGTTGCATGCTCTACTGACTGAGCCAGGCAGGCGCCCCTATGATGCCAATTTTTAAAATGTTTTCAATGCTTATGAAGAAATACGTGATGTTTGGTATTATACATTTGCCAGATGAGACTTTAAAAATATTTAAATCATGGGACGCCACGGTGGCTCAGTCGGTTAAGCTTCTGACTTTGGCTCAGGTCATGATCTTGTGGTTCACGGGTTCGAGCCCCATGTCAGGCTCTGGGCTGAGAGCGCAGAGCCTGGAGCCTGCTTCAGATCCTATGTTTCCCTCTCTCTCTGCCCCTCCCCTGCGCATGCTCTTTCTCTCTTTCTCAAAAAATAAATATTAAAAAAAAAAAAAGCTTAAATCCTTCTGATAACATTGTGGTATGGTCAATTGCCTAAGTCTTTTTTTTTTTTTTTTAAGTAGGTTACACACCCAGCACAGAGCCCAACACAGGGTTTGAACTCACAACCTGAGATCAAGACCCGAGCTGAGATCAAGAGCCAGACGCTGAACTGACTGAGCCACCCAGGAGCCCCAACTCATCAGTCTTTTTAAGAAAGGCAAAGGCGGGGTGTGGGAGGGGGGAGAGTGGGGGATGGGCACAGAGGAGGGCACGTGTTGGCTTGAACACTGGGTGTTGTTTGGAAACCAATTTGACAATAAATTATTAAAAAAAAAAAAGAAAGAAAGGCAAAGGCCATGTGAGACATACTGCTAATACTTTCACCCGGTCACCTCTTTTCGAGAATAACCCAAGGAAATATTCTAAGTGAAGAAAAAAACACAAAGATATATTACTTATCATAGGCAAAAATGGAAAAATATTTCAATGCCTGAGTAGCAGAGGATGGATAAACCATGTTTTACAGGAAAAAGCTAAAGAACTCCAGTAACCGTGGTTATTAGTGTGGTGTGGAAACACATAGGATGCATTTACTAATGTTGAAGCGAGCAAAACAGAATTTGCATATCTATCTTGACTGAAAATGGCCTAAGGATGGATGGATGCTGACAAAGTTCAAAATTAATTTAGCGCAGTATTGACACCTGTTAGATTTATTTCCAGAGCACACGCGAAGGTCTGCTTAAACGTAAAATGGAAGGTGAAACCAACTTTCCAAGCACCAACTCAGACCCCTCTGTGTTTCTGCAACATATCTTTTTGTTATGATTTTCCTAACTCATTGAAGTCTTCTCTTAATATCAAGGGGGAAAAAGCATAAGCGCGTGGAAAGAAGAAATTAAGGATTTCTCAGAAATTAGCTGTTGAGATGATCATCCCCATGGAGGGGAACCAACGCCTTAACGAAGCATTTTTCTCCGATGTTTGATGAGACACCCCGCGAATGCGTCAGGCCACACTGTGGTTGAGGAAGAGCGGTCTTGGGCGTTGGGCGGGGTACTCATCTCCTGGGGCCGCTGTGAACAGGGCACCACAAACTGGGTGGCTTTAAGCAATAGAAACTTATTCTCTCATGGTGTGGGGGGTTAGAAGTGTAAAACTGAGGGGTCAGCAGCGTTGCTTCCTTCCAGGGAATCTAAGGGAGAATTTGTTCCTTGTCTCTTCCTCGCTTCTGGTGACCGCTGTCATCTTGGTGTGCCTCGTCCTACGGACTCATCACTCCGGGCTCTGCCTGTGTCGTCTTACAAGGATGCCGGCCATATTGCATTATAGGCCCGCCCTACTCCTTTACGGCCTCAGTTTCAATTAGCTAATCATGTTTATGATAACCTTATTTCCAAATACAGTCACAATCTGAGGTACTTTGTGTTAGGACTTCAACATCTTTTTTTTTAATGTTTATTTGTTTATTTTGAGAGAGTGTGTGTGTATACGTGTATGTGCGTGAGCGGGGCAGGGGCAGAGAGAGGAGAAAGAGATTTGCAAGCAGCCTCAGTGCTGTCAGCACAGAGCCTGATACGGGACTCGATCTCACGAACTGTGAGATCATGACCTGAGCTGAAATCAAGAGCTTAACCGACGGGCCCCCCCAGGTGCCTCTCATCATATCTTTCTAAGGGGACAAAATTCAACCCATAACAGGTGGCCTTGGGTTAACTTAATGAATGTACCGTTCTGATTAATTCCAGAGCAAAGCCTAGGCTTCCCACGACAGGTCCTGGGAGGACCCACTCCGGAACGGTGTTTGGTCATGGGGAGAATGGCCTCACGGAAGTGGGATAGATTGCTCTTGTAGACTGTTGACCTTTCTCCCTGAGAGGGTGGCCTCACTCCCGGTTGACCAAGGATGTAACGGCCAAACCCAACTGGTGAAGACAGAGGCCGCTGTGTGGGGAATCTCTTGATTTTATGTTTCCATGTGTGACAGAAATTCTCCTGCCCTCATCACCTTCTCCCTCAGCCTCCTCAGTGGATGAAGAGTGACTTAGCGGATGGGTGCACTTGAAAGATGGCTCTGAGCATGCTCCAACCAGCCCCCTCTCTCCTCTTGCAGCCAGCTGCCTGCGCACACTGAGTTGCGCTGAGGCAGCGTGCCACGGGAGAGGTCAGTGGTTGCCCAGCGCTGCTTTTGACCGGGTGGGTGAGCCTGCCTACTTCCGAAGGGTCAAGATGAGCCTATCACTTGATTAACAGATGTAAGCCCCATCTCCTCCTGGTTTTCTTCTGCCTCCCCCTGTGTCTAAGTCTCAACTGATCCCAAGTTCAGGGGGAAAAAAAAAAGAGATGCCCAGCTAGGTTTCTTTGAACTTCCAGTTGCTTCCAGATACTCCACCTCTACACCGTGAGAACCGGGTGTGGAACACAAAGGTGGGACGCGGCGGGTGCGCGGTAGGAGCCTCGGCTCATCGGCTCTTCCTCTGTGCACAGTCGTGAGAGAGGGCAGGGTGCACTGAAACCCACCAAAGGGGCAGCGGCGAGAAGAAGGGGAGACTCGGTCCATCTCTAGCTGCTTTTGTGCCCATTTATCAATCAACGCACATTTAAGGAGCGTCCGCTCCGGGCAGGGTGCCATCCCAGTCCCCGCCAGGGACACAAAGAACCAGAAGGCACCCGGGCCATCCTCAGTAGATTTATAGTTTCGCTGGAGAAAACAAGCGCGTTAAAAAAGACAAGTTACAATACAAGACAGGATGTGGTCGGTGCCAGTGAGTTTTATGGGCAATGAAAGGGCCATAAACATTCAGAAGAGGAAAAGAACATTTTGGGACACTTTGAACTGATAAGAAACTGGGGGGGGTTGGTGCGGTGTTTGTTGGAGAGGAGAATTTTCCAGGCCAGGGGTACAGTGTGTGAAAAGGGCCCGAATTTAGAACAGTTCGGGTATTTTAGTAAACAATTTGGGCAACATTTGAGTCCCTGTTGTGTGAAAAGCCAGAGAGCGAGGTGGACGCAGCATAAGGTGAGAGTCAGAAGGGCAGGCTCAGAGGCTGGCCACGCAGGCTGGACTTTCGGCTCAGACTCTCCTGAGTGGTGTGCTCTGGGGCAAGTCACTTGACGTCTGCGTGCCTCAGTTTCCCTATCTATGTGCTGGGTGCCGTCATAGACACTGAGGCTACAGCAGTAGGGAAAGTCCCTGTTTATAGCAGGCTCACCGTGGGGCACACGCTGTGTTCTAAGCCCTGTTTAAAAAAATTTTTTTTAATGTTTATTTATTGTTGAGAGAGACAGAATGTGAGCGGGGGAGGGGCAGAGAGAGGGAGACAGAATATGAAGCAGGCTCCAGGCCCCGAGTTGCAGCACAGAGCCCGACGTGGGGCTCGAACTCCCGAACCTTGAGTCCATGACCAGAGTCAATGTCAGTCGAAGTCAGACGTTCAACCGACCGAGCCCCCCAGGCGCCCCACCCTAAGCCCTTTTTAAATATTAATTTATTTGCTCCCCAGAGTAACCCTGTGAGGTGGGTACTTTTATTGCCAAGTGCAGTCCAGAGAGGCTAAGCACCTTGGACTATAGGTCTCTCAGCAAGACGCAGACACTCTGCGGGTCTGACACCAGAAGCCATGCTGTGAACCACGGTGCGAACTTGCCTTTGAAACGGAAGGTTCCGCGCAGGCGGTGGCGGGGATACGGCCGCGCGGCTCTGGGGATGGGATGACCTTCTGCCCCACAGCAAGGAAAATAAGAACATCTTGCAACTGGAATTCTTTTCCGTTCACTACTTCGCTGCCTGAACAAGTCGTTTGGATTTAAAATTATAGGTTCCGTGTGGCCATTGAAAGCCTTGCGGGAGAGATACATAAAGAAAACTATTTTAAGATATTTTTCCCCCTGTGACATAAATTGCGGTGGGAGGAGCAGACGGTTCAGAGGTCATTCCCTTCTAACGGGGAGTCTCGTGGGAAGGGGGTGACAAGCGTGGAGGGAGGGCAAAACGGAAAGACGTCCTAATGGATAAATCCGCGGTTCAGTGAAAACATCGAACGCACTGGTCTAGCCCAGGACTGACACCAGCACTGTGGTTTTTAAAGGACTCCACAATCACTAACTAATTAATCCATCCCCCTGGGAGGCACACGTATCATTAAAGGGAAGCAGCTGATTCCAAAGCTTCAGGCCCTCCTTTCTTGGTCCAACTTTATGTTTGGTTTCCGGAGGACGCATATTGCCTGGAGAGCAGGGAGAAAAGATGCGTCCTGTTTGCTTCCGTAGTCAGGTTTGAGCCTGCACCTGCTTACTCTTGAAGCATTCGAAAAAGGGCTCCTTAGCTTGTTGGGAGGGGCACTGGGTGTCGTACGTACGCGATGAATCACGGGAATCCACCGCCCAGACCAAGAGCGCACTGTACACGCAGTATGTTAGCCGATTTGACAATAAATTATATTAAAAAGAAAAAGGAAAGGGGCACCTTACAGCCACAACAGGACATCGTAGACTGGCTTATGGAAAAAGGTGATGGAAATCTTCTGGCCACTCGCTCTGTGAAAAGCTCTCAATTTAAAGAATGAGGTAGCCGAGCCCATGTTCAAGAGAGAGATTAGAAAGTCATAGCTGCATCTGCTTGAGGATTCAAGTGCGATTCAGTGATCTGGAAATGGAAGAAGGACTCGAAATATTTTCATTCTGATCGAGACGAGGTGGGAGAGAATTTGAGCTCTGAATCCCGCTGGGGCAGGAAGGGTTTTGTGTAACACAGTCCTACTTTCCGTTTTCAGAGAAGGTGTGTGCACGTGGGTCTGTGAACGCGCGGGGGTGTCTCTGTGTACTCATCTCCCTTGGGCTGCGTTTAGCTTCTTGGGTAAAACACCCATCTGTTGTGGAAAGTTCTCATACCTTCTGTTTTCTTTTTCTCAATTTTTATTCGGAAATGATTATAGAGTGCCAGGGAGTTGCAGAACCCAGCACAGAGAGGTCCTTCGTCCCCTTCTCCCCATTTCCGCCAGTGGGTACACTTTGCGTCGACTGTAGCGCAGGAGCGACGTCAGGAAATCCACCTTGGCGCGTTACGTGGGCAGTCCCGTGTTGTTTCACCGGGTGTGCGGCTTCCTGTTCCAGCCGCTATACTCGAGCCACAGCGCTGCCCCATGCCCACCACGGGGGCCTTGCCCCTTCACACTCACGGGGACCTCCCGCACCCGCCAGCCGCTGTTCCTGATCCCTGGCAGCCACTAATGCGGCATAAAATGTCTTACAACAGTTGAGAATGTTCTCTCGATAGTCTTTGGAGACTGGTTTCTTCCACTGAGCATGTGGCCTTGAGATCCATCCAAGTCCTGTATGCGTCCATACTTCCTTCATTTTCATTGCCAACTAATACATGTATTATGACAACTCATTTTAGCCTTGTGTTTTTCCTAAGGAGAAGTGAGGTTGAACACCTTTTTACGTGTTTGTTTGCCACCCCCGAAAGTCTTCTTTGGTGACGTATCCGTTCAAATGTTTGCTAGTTTTTAATGAGTTTTTATTTTCTTATTTTTAAGGGTTGAGAGTTTTTGCCCCATTTGTCTTCTTGCTTGAGCTACTGGTTTTTCTTGGGATTTTATTTATGGAGATTCCTTGAGGCTCTGGACAAAGGTGGGTTCCGTTCAGAATGTTGTTTCTGCCGGGTACCCGGAGTCGCAATCAGCGAGGACACTTCTAAATTAAATTCTTGGCTTGAGGTATATTTCAGTACCTCCGGGGGCTATGAATTTTTCCTGCCAACACTTATTAGGACCAGCTTCTGGTTCTAAATCCTCATTTTTTTCTTTCCTCCCATAGGTCCCAAGGTTTGACATAATTCCCGGTCTTCCCAGAAGGGGTGGGTGTGGGTGTGGCCATAGGGTGAGGGAGCTAGTTTATTTCCAATTCACTTTTATACTGAGAGTGTGAATCGTTTGGGACACCAGCTTTGTATGGGGTGGGGTTGTGGGGTGAGTGTGCATAGGGGATGGGGAGATCTATTAAACCTTGGGCAGGCCCTGGGTTTTGTCTGCTGTGTGAGTCTATTTTTTTCCTTAGATGCTTTTTGCAATCATGAGATTATGGAAAATGAGATTTAACTGTCCTTTTATATGTCTTCAATTTTTAAAATTAATTAAAACATTAGGGGCAGCTGGGTGGCTCAGTTGGTTAAGCATCTGACTCTTGATTTCAGCTCAGGTCATGGTCTCATGGGTTTGTGAGATCGAGCCTCGCATCGCATTCTGGGTTGACAGCGCGGAGTCTGTTTGGGATTCTCTCACTCCCTCTCCTTCTGCCCCTCCCTCACTCATGCATCCTCTCTCAAAAGAAATAAACTTAAACTCTTCAAAACGAATAAAAAGCATTAAAATGAAACAAAAGGTAAAAATGAACAAAATGGGGGCGCCTGGGTGGCTCAGTCAGTTGAGTGTCCGACTTCAGCTCAGGTCATGATCTCGCGGTCTGTGAGTTCGAGCCCCGCGTTGGGCTCTGTGCTGATGGCTCAGAGCCTGGAGCCTGCTTCGGATTCTGTGTCTCCCTCTCTCTCTGCTCCTCCCTCACTCATGCTCTGTCTCTCTCTGTCTCAAAAATAAATAAACATTAAAAAAAATTTTTTTTTTAAAAAATGAACAAAATGAACCTAAATTCTTTTTTTTTTTTTTAGAAAGATAACATTGATGAGAGAAAGATAGTTACATATCCGACAGTGTATATTTAAGTTTACTATTCAGGAAACAGCTATCAGTACAACAACTAAACAGTTCTAGGGAGTAAGTAATCTTTGGTAAATGTTTCTATTAAAGAGTTGAGAAAGCCCGAAGCCTATAAGTCCTGCAGAGGAAGGGGAAGAGAGAGTTTTCTTACAGAGGTGTGAGTGCAGCTGGTACCTAGTGAGCATAGATACCTATGGGGGGAAAGTGTGTATTAGTTTCCTGCAGCTGCTGTAACAAATTATCACAAATTTGGCAGCTTAAAACAACACAAACATATTATTTTACAGCTCCGGAAGTCAGAAGTCTGAACTGGATCTCGCTAGGCTGAGAGCAAAGTGCCAGCAGGGCCATGTCCCTTGGGGGGCTCTAGGGGACAGTCAGTTCTCTTCCTCCCCCAGCTCTAGAGGCTGCCTGTGTTCCTTGGCTCAAGGACTTCTTCTCTCCTCCGAGCCAGCCGTGGTTCCGATAGTCTATTCCAGGATAATCTTCCCATCTCGAGGTCAGCTGACTGGCATCCTTAATTCTATCTGCGATTTTAATCTCCCTTTACCATACGTCAAAACATATTCGCAGGTTTTGTGGGTTAGGACGTGAACATCCTTGGGGGCCCGAGATTCTGCCTAACATAGCTGCAGAAGCTTTTCAGTCGTTTGGTCCAATTAAGATGGTGGGTGCTTTAACAAATGACCTGCGGATCCGTGAATTTTTTAAAAAATAAAGCAAAACAGCAAAACCAAATTTACAGCTCATGAATTTTTCTAAGGCAAGTGTTATTGTAACTTTCTAGAAGTGAAACTTGGACAGCTCCCCACAGAAGCACCTCCAGGTGCCCCATCCCTGTCCCAATCCGTTCTTTCCAAATTATGTAGCACGTGGGGGACACAACTCTGCATAAATTAATTCTCCTGTGTCTTTGCAGGGCTTCAAACCCTAGACTCTGTAGGGTCTCTGCTTATGACAATGGAATGAACAGGGTGCCTTGACCGGGTGCAAAACGAACTGGCAGGAAACAGTTGGCTTCGTGTAGAGAAACAGTGGGATTCGGTGAAAAGCGTCAAAGGGATTTTCCAATTTTACTCTTTCCTTCTTTGGCTCTGGTCCAGTTTCTTCCCTTTAGCTACAGAGCAGCAGCGGAGGCTATGAAGCCATGTTTTCCATCCGAGGCTGTCTTTGACCTTAAACGTGATGTCGAGATCTCAACTGAGCCCAGGGGCATCAGTCAGCACATAAAATCGTTTGGACAGACTGTCAGGAAGCTCTCCGTAGGATCTGAGCTAATGTGTCCTGCAAATCTCTTTATATAACAATGACGATACTAACAATATAATTAAAGTATACATGTAGTTGACCGATTCTTTCTGAGAAGAAACTATTCAGTGGGGCAATTTCTTGGTGGCAATGAGAATATTTTTCATATTTGAGTCGAAGTAAGTCACCACTGGGGAAATCGCAAACCAGATTTGCAGTTTTACTGCGACGCATTGTCCTTATTAATATGGTATTCAGTTAACAAAGTTACCAGCCCCAGATGCTTTAATACTGCACTTTTGCTCCCTGGATCAGACAGCTGGGATGCCACGTGTTGGGGCCCTGCCGAGCTGGGAAATTATACAGTCGATGATTATGAAATTGGTCCTGATTGATTTAATCACGGTAATCATTGGCATTGTGAGATATGCAACGGGAAGTTTTCATTCCAACAATTACACACGATGAAGTCACGTTATGTGGGAAGCTCATCGCTGCGTTTATTTCTGTCTAAATGGAAGAAGGACGAAGAGAGAGTCAGGGAACAGCACTGCCTGGTGAACCTGCAGGACGCAGCCAGGGGAAGACAGGGTCGAGAACGAGCTTAACGCCGTCACTGCACATACCTGGTTTCCCCTGGACTTGGCCATGGCAAAGAAGTTGTATCTAATTAGATATATACTGTGTCATTATCCCTCAACCAGAGTATCTGGCGCATGGTAGGAACTCCATAGACACTAGTTTTTCTCCCCATGACATCGTCAGGGGGGCGTAGAGAGGTGTGGAATGCTGGGATACTCCTCATTTCTAACAACCTCTTCCTCTAAATCCCCCAAATCTCCCTCCTGGAGCTGGGCTGGAGGGGAGCAGGAATGCCTTCCCCCTTCCTGGGTCTGCAGATTGACTCAAGTTGTTGGCCAAACCAAAGAGTGTCTCCCCCTCGGGAAGCTGTGCTAGTCAATCTTTGGGGAAGGCTTTGATGGGAGCCTGCAGAGCCTAAACCGTACTCACTGTTACAGAGTCTCAGAACTCTGGCCCGGGAAGGAGCGGGCTGAAAACCGGCTCCTTTTCACGGAATTCTGGACTGTGAAGGCAAGGAGGTAGTGTGTGGGAGCATGGAAGTGCAAACAAGAAGACAGAAGGATATGGGGTGAGAAGGTCGGTTTGAGCTATCGTCCAGGCACGGAACAGAAAACGAAGACACACTGTCCGCAGCCCACTGCACACAGAACATGGTAGAAGGAGGGAGGGCTTTGGAGACCATCGGCTCCAACCTCGTCATTCTGCTGACAAGGAACCGGGACCCGGGAGGGTGACTGGGATCACTCGGCTGGTGAGAGGGCAGGCGTTCCCTGCAAGGCTGGCTTCCCAGGTGACTCGCTGCCCTTCCAAGTCCGTTCCCAACATACAACTGGGCCCCCTGCTAATTGGCATAAAGCTTCCATGAGGGCAGAAGTGGCTGGATGAATAGAAAGAATATATTGGTTGTTTTCCTGTGAGACAATACACGATTTAGTTTAACCCTCCAGACAGGCAGCCCTGTATGGTAGATAGAGGGCTGAGGTTTAAGGGCTGAGGGCTGTCCTCAGACTCTAGGCCCTGGGCTACTCCTCTCAGATGCAAGACCCCAGTCCCGCCACAAGCGGTGAACTTCTGTACATCACCCCATGATCCCTCAGCATCAAAGGCAGGCTTCAAATGCCTTGTGAGTCTCTGACAAGGATTTTGAGGCCTCTTCTGCCTGGAGGGGCATCTCTGGGGCGTTTTTAGCACCTGCTCCTGATGATGTGGGTCTCTTAAGGGCAAGCACCGTCCAGCCCCAGCCTCCGGCCAGAGGACCGTGGATTGGAAGCTCAGTCTGAAACAAAGTCTGTGCCCTCCTCTGTGCCGAGAGTGGCTCTCAGCTGGGGTGGTCAGGCCGCCGGGGGCACCTGGCAGTGTCCTGAGACGTTCTTCATGGCCCACGTGAGTAACGTCCCAGTGCACTGAGATCGGAAGAGAGGCTGGGGAGACACTGTGGGTGCCCATTAAAGAACAGAGGGGCCAGGGAGGAGGGAGGACATTTTGAAGTCAGGAAGTTCGGCGCTGATTAAAAGAGTAGATTTTAATGGCGTTTATGGTGTTGCTGCGTAGTTGTTAGGAGCTTGCCCTTTGGGGTCCGACGGGCTCGATTTGAATTCTGGCATTACCGTCAACTAACTGCGATCTTGCGCACACTGCTTAGCTTCTCAAGGCCTCAGTTTCCCCGTCTGAAATGGGGGTGATAATAGCATTTGCCTCATTGTGCTCGTGTGACCACTCTAGATGGGCTATCCTCGCAAAGTAACGGAACAGTGCCTGGGGCACGGTCAGGGCCGGCTCTGACAGTGTCGTCGCTATCGGTTTGGCCGTAGTTGTTGAACCAAACACTAAAATGGGCTATTAAAGGGATGACCCATAGAGACTTGGAAGAAGAAGCAAAGACCATTAGCGAGGGGGGCGCTCACCACATTAATAAAAAGGTTCAGCACAGACTCCTTCCATTTGGAGTGGACACTGGCCATCGCGATGACACGGGCTCACAGACAAGCCAGCCTGAAATCACTGCTTTATTTGCCAGGGAGACCCAGAGCAGGGGGGTCGGGGGACAGCTGGCACCTGGGTTCAGCAAGTCATTGACGAGCCCTTTCAGGATGTCCCCACGGACAAGATGGAGACATACTTGCTGATACAGGGATGACTGAGCTGGTTGGGACTACCTGCACGCCTCCGTGGCGGGAGGTGGCAGGTGGCTGTGCCTCTCTTCTGGTACTGGCCCTTTCAAAATTGTAATCGCTAGTTCAGAATGCATACTTTGCAAATTTATTTCTGGTAGCATTCTTTTGCTCCCTATGCATTGTTAAGAGAGAGCCCAGTATACAAAAGAGGAGAAGGGTGCTGCTCTGGTTGAAGGTTCGGGGGACCGTGGAGAGGGTACCCTTCACCTTTCGAAGCAGCTACAGAGGCTTGAGTACCCTGAGCTAGATGGAGTCAGAGTCCACTCTTGCCAGATTTGCTGATCAGAATGCGTGAAGGCAGAGACCCCGCTGGCCCGGGGCAATGGGCTCCAAAGCTGTAGGGAGTGACATGGTGTACTGCCCAAGAACCTGGCCTTGAAGTCAGCACATGTGGGTGTGGCTCGGAGCAGGTTAATTAACCATGCCAAGTCTCAGTTCTTCCATTCGTGTTTTTTTTTTTTTTTTTCATTTTTTAAATGTTCATTTAGTTTTGAGAGAGAGAGAGACAGAGCATGAGTGGGAGAGGTGCAGAGAGAGAGGGAGACGCAGATTCCAAAGCAGGCTCCAGGCTCTGAGCTGTCAGCACAGACCCCGATGTGGGGCCCAAACTCATGAACCACAAGATCATGACCCGAGCCGAAGTCAGGCGCTGAACTGACGGAGCCCCCCAGGCGCCCCTCAGTTCTTCCATTCTTAAATGAGGATGGTAACTGTACCTACCTCACGGGGTGTTTGTGAGATTCAAAATGAAATAATAATGAACGTAGAGCTTTTGACATATTATTCTTAATATTATTATTATCATCATTAAATATCTTTGATGGAACCAACTTCAGCAAGATGACTTGTATCAGGGGTAAAGATAAAATTCTATGTTTGAATCCTACCAAGACTCGCAGAAACGCAGAGACGGGCTCATTAGCAGTTCAGGTACGAAAGCAAAGGTAGGCACTTCAGTTGACGATGAAACTCAGAGTGACAGGCAACCACGGATAGTCAGCGACGATAACCAAAGGACACAAATGCAATGTTGACCCGCATAGTTTAGAAAAAGCCCATTGGACTTGCCCCTGGCCGGTCCCGGGCGTTGTGCTGGGTCAGGGAGATAAGAGAGTCCGGCCGTTCAGAGAAGGCTGGTGACCCCCACTCAGTATCCACAATGCTTGAAGGACAGTTGGATAAATCATGAGGTTTACCTCAAAGAAGAGAAATCTCAAAGACATAGGATAGAGGATTTCAAACACGCGGGTGGGCCTCAGGGATTCGGTAATAACTCAGAGGGTGGAACTGGGCGGTGGAAGCTTCAGTGAAGCAGATTTAAGCTCGGGATGAGAAAGAATTCTCCAGGAACAAAGCTCTTTGTCTGGCAGTACAATGCACCACCTCGGGAGGTGTAAATTCCCTGTCGTTGGGTGTGGGCATGATTTGGCAGGGTGTATGAAGAAGGAAGTCATGGGTACTTAGACTGGGTGATTTTTAAATGCCCCTTCAACCTTGAAAACTATGGTTTCCTAACAAGTTATAAAATGCTGAGTAACGGCTTTATTTTATGGGTGGAGACAGGGATAAGATCTCTTGATAGAAAACGTGTTGACGTGAATCCCGGGCCAGTACCCAAGCTGGACGCAGCCTTGTTCATCTGTTGAGGGACACACGCACATTCCAGCTCTTTGACCGTCTGAAGGCACGAATTTGTGAATAAGTGATGGAAAGAGAGGAAGGAAAATAAGGAGGGAGGGAGGGAGAGAGGGAGAGCAAGAAGGAGGCATCTGTCAAAATACAGTCATTTATCTGAGTAGACATTTCTTTAAATGAGATCTTAATAGTTAATTAGCACATGAAAGGATGCTCGCCATCATTATTTGTCCGGGAAATGGAAATCAAAACCACAGTGAGATACCTCTCCACGCCCACTAGGATGGCCACATCACACACACTGATAATAGTAGTGTTGAGTCAAGTGTTGAGTAGGATGTGGAGAAATTGGAAGCCCCACCCACTGCTGGTGGGAGCGTCAAATGCCGCGTGAGCTTGGGAAGCAGCTTGGCAGCTCTCAGAAGTTGCCATCCGATCCAGCAATCCGATCCCTAGGTATATACTCTAGAGAAATAAAAACATAAGTGAGCCCAGGGTGACGTGCAGAGTGTTAAGTTGGTATATTGAATACCGGAAACTAATATAACACAGTATGTTAACTATCTGGAATTGAAATAAAAGCTTGAAAAAAGACCCCTAAGTCCACAGAAAAATTTGTACCAGAATGTTCATAGCAGCATAATGTATAATAGCCAGAAAATGGAAACAACCCAAAGGCCTATAGACTGTTGAAGGGACAATTAAGTTGTGGTCTATTCACGCAAGGCAAGATTATTTGACAATAAAAAGGAACGAAGTATTGATACATGTTACAGCATGTAACTCTGTGAAGTTACAGCGTACACGGCGTATAGGCTAAAGCCTTCACAACACTATGCTAAGTGAAGGAAGCCAGTCACAAAAGACTACATATTACATGATTCTATGGATATGAAATGTCCACACATAAGTCATCTATAGAGAGATAAAGTAGGGGAAGGGTGGCCGGGGCTGGAGCCAAGGGGAAAACACGCAGGGATTGTTAACAGGTACGAGGTGCTTTTGGAGCATGATGAAGAGTCTAGAGTCGATTGTGCTAAAATGGTGGTACAACTCTGAATATACAAAAAGCCGTCGAATTGTATCCCTTAAATTTGTTTTAAGTTTATTTATTTACTTTGAGAGAGACAGAGATAGCGTGAGTGGGGGAGGGGTAGAGAGCACGGAGCCAAGCAAGCTCCACGTTGTCAGCACGGAGCCCGGCGTGGGGCTCGAAACCACGAAACCGTGAGCTCTGAATTGTATACTTTAAATTGGTGAATTATATGGTACATGAATTATAGCTCAATAAAGCTGTTGTATATATTCCCAACCCCAATACACACACACACACACATGCACGTGTGCACATACACACATACATATATACACTTGAAAATTCTACCAAAATACTAAATTTTGACTGTGGGGAGAGCAGAATATGCCACTCCAAAAGATACTAATTTGGCATATTGATTATTTTAAATTTAAGTCACTTAAGAAATAGCTGGTGCAGGAAGGACACCTCTGACCCTCTTTGTCCCCGAGAGCAGGAAATACATCT
Organism: Paguma larvata; assembly: GCA_030068075.1. Classification (NCBI taxonomy): domain Eukaryota; kingdom Metazoa; phylum Chordata; class Mammalia; order Carnivora; family Viverridae; genus Paguma; species Paguma larvata. Next base: position 23,654,458 of record CM057829.1, read on the forward strand.
CCCATGCGAAAGGTCCCCTCTCTGTACCAGGAGGGAGAGAACAAGCTTCGTCACCAGAGGTGGGAAATTCAGGGCCAAAAAGGCCGTATAAACAAATCTCGTTGCTTCTTACTAACTTACTACTCCACACTCAAACTTCTGTATCGGGTCAGTTCTTTGTGAACTGATTGTTCCTTTGTTTAAGAGGTATAAAAGCTGCCTGCATCGGTCACTTCTTAGAGTCTCGTATTTCTGTCAGCTCCCGTACAGAGGAATGAGATTAAATTTGTTTTTCTCTGGCTAATCTATCTTATGTCAATTTAAGTTTTAGGCCAGCCAAAGAACCTGAGAGAGAAGAAGAAGTCCTCCCCTACGACTGTAATACTCCAATCAAACAGAAAGAGTTTAGAAATATTTATGGCACGTAGAGAAGAGAATGGGAAACATCCTTTAATAGAGAACTCTTCCAAGTAAAATGAATAAATATAAATTAAAAAGCAAAGAGATAAAGAGGATAGTTTTTAAAAAATGGGTTAAAGACATGATGTGAAGAAGGGCAGATAAAGCATCAACTCCGAAATGCATCAAACTCACTAATAACTAGAGACATACGAGTGGAGGGGGTGTTGGTTCAGTCTTTCTGGAGGGCAAATTGGCAATATGCTAAGAGTCTCATAAATACTCATCCCTGTTGGTCATATCATGTCTAGAATATAAGGAACAAAGAATATATGCAAACACATGGCTATGGCATTGTTCATAATGGTGAAAGAACACTGATAATCGAATGTCGAACAAGAAAATGGTTACAGAGGTTATGATAGATCCATACTTTGAAATACTTTGCAACCATTTAAATTGTGTTTTTAAAGAAGACTAAATTATACTAGAAAATGATAATAATATAAAGAAAAAAGAAAAGAAAACCACTGCATATATAGTATGAAACCAATTTTCTGGGAAACAACCCATACATATGGGAAAAACACACCGAAGCATGATAGGATTACCAATGGTTTCTAGTTTTTGCTTGAAACTACTCTGAATATTCCAAAAGGTCTACAGTCTACAATGAACACAGATTCCACTTTTTTATATTTCTTTTTAATCATAATAAAGATAAATGTTAATTTAAACCAAGTCATTTGGAACATGAAGCAAACCACTAACCCTTTTTAAGAGTAAGGTCTATCTAGAATGTTAGAAGAAATTGAGACCAAATATTTATGTCTCCCCTCCCCCCCCCAAAAAAAAAGCATAGTACTTTCACATTTAAGAAAATATTTTTGAGAGAGAGAGAGAGAGAGAGTGCACGTGCATGCACATGTGAGTGGGGGAGGGGGAGAGAGAGAGACAGACAGAGGATGTGAGGTAGGCTCCAGGCTCTGAGCCGTCAGTACAGAGTCTGATGCGGGGCTCAAACTCACGAACTGTGAGATCCTAACCTGAGCTGAAGTTGGACGCTCAACTGACTGAGCCTCCCAGGCACCCCAGTAGTTTCACATGTTATTGTTCAAATGTAAGAAAACTCAGGGGAAGTATATTAACAAATATCTTATAGTTTTGACAAAAAACTGAATGACGGGAGGTAATAGTGAGGTCCAGCCTCTGGCACGTCAGCAGCAGGAGGGTAGCTACTGCTCCTGTTGAAAGGCTGCCCTGATTTTTTTGGTGGATTCTAGAAACATCTAGAAAGCCTAATTATCCAGCGAGTAAATGTTTTGAGACTGAAGTCTCAAAAAAACTTAGAATGGTTTCTTCCACTGCACACAAAGCTTTCCTGCCCACCCCAATTTATGATCTAAAGCTGTTTAATCAACAGTGGTTTTGGGTGGCCAGCCTAAGGTCAGTCAAACCTGGTGGACAAGTGGGTCAGCTAATGGTGGTCAGGGCCGCCTGCTTATTCTGAAGTGAACCCGGGAGGGAAAAGGAGAGCTCCGCCTGGCGAGCTTGAGAACTGGAGCTTGAGAACTCCCAGAGGGAGGATTTGATATCTCGGGATAAGTAAGAAAATGCTTTCAAGGGAGAAAAATGCTTTCAAAACAACTGTATTGCCCAAATATGACTCTAGTGGGAATGAGTCTTTCCCCCTTTATACATCTCCATTGTCAGTATACTGCAGTTTCGAAACTATTTTGTTAAACGAAAAGTTGCCACCTGGATGGTTTGGGGCACAGCCCATAACTTTTCTGAGCCCGATTTTCCTTATTTTCAAAAGGAGGTTATTTCAAATTTTAAACTTCCATAATTCACTGAAACCACCACTTTTATTCATACACACATGCACATACATCATAAAAATATGTAAATATGTAACATTTTAGATGACTGGTTTGGAAACATCATCTTATTTATACCAGAGATCTCTAAAGATAAAAGCCAACTGATATATGAAAAACCCACAGCTAACATCAGCCTCAATGAGGAAAAGCTCAGAGCTCTCCCTCTAAGGTCAGGAACAAGGCCAGGACGTCCACTCTCACCAGTTTTATTCAACGTAGTACCAGAAGTCCTAGCCACAGCAATCAGACAAGAAAAATAAATAAGAGACATCCATATTGGTAAAGAAGAAGTTAAGCTGTCACTATTTGCAGACAATGTGATACTATACATAGAAAATCCTAAAAACCCCACCAAAAAACTACTAGAAGTAATAAATAAATTCAGTAAAGTGGTAGGATGCAAAATTAATGCCCATAAGTCAATAGCATTTTTATACATGAATAATAAAGTAGCAGAAAAAGAAATTTTAAAAAGAACACGACTTACAATTGCACCAAAAAGAGTAAAATGCCTAGGAATAAACTTAACCAAGGAGGTAAAAGACTTGTACTCTGAAAATTAGAAAACACTGATGGAAGAAATTGAAGATGACACAAACGGAAAGATACTCCATGTTCATGGAATGGAAGAAAAGTTTTGTTACAATGTCCTTATTACCCAAAGCAATCTACAGACCCGATGCAATTCCTATCGAAATACCAACAGCATTTTTCACCAAACTAGAACAAACAATCCTAAACTTTGTATGAAACCACAAAAGACCCCATATCGCCAAAGCAATTTTGGGAAAGAACAAAGCTGGAAGTATCACAGCCCCAGATCACAAGATACACAACAAAGGTGTAGTAGCCCCAACAGTTTGGTCCTGGCACAAAAACAGGCACAGAGGTCAACGGGTCAGAATAGAGACCCCAGAAATGAACCCGCGATTATTTGGTCAATTAAACTATGACAAAGAAGGCAAGAGCACGTGATGGGAAAAAGATAGTCTCTTCAATAAATGGTGTTGGGAAAACTGGACAGCTTTATGTAAAGGAATGAAACTGGACCACTTTCTAATACCATACACAAAAATAACTCAAAATGGATTAAAGAACTAAATGTGAGACCTAAAACCATAAGAGTCTTAAAGAGAGCACTGGCAGTAACTTCTCTGATATCAGCCATAGCAACTTTTGTAAGGATATGTCCCCTAAGGTAAGGGAACCAAAGGCGAAAATAAATTATTGGGATTATACCAATATAAGAAGTTTTTGTACAGCAAAGGAAACCATCAACGAAAGGACAACCTATTGAATGGAAAAGATATTTGCAAATGATACATCCGGAAAGGAGTTAATATCCAAAAAATATAAAGAACTTACACAATTCCACATCAAAAAAACAAACAATCTGATTAAGAAATGAGCAGAGGACCTGAATAGACACTTTTCCAAAGAAGACATCCAGATGGCCAACAGACACATGAAAAGATGCTCGATATCACTCATCATCAGGGAAACAGAAATCAAAACCACAATGGGATTATCACCTCACACTTGTCAGAATGGCTAAAATCAAAATGATGAGACGTAACAAGTGTTGGTGAGGATGTGGACTAAAGGGAGCCGTTGTGGGGTGCCTGAGTGACTTGGTCGGTTAAGCATCCAACTCTTGGTTTCAGCTCAGGGCATGATCTCATGGTTTGGGAGATCAAGCCCTACATGGGACTCAGTGAAGAGTGCAGAAACTACTTGAAATTCTCTCTCTTGGGACGCCTGGATGGCTCAGTTGGTTAAGCGGCCAACTTTGGCTCAGGTCATGATCTCATCATCTGCGAGGTCGAGCCCCACGTCAGGCTCTGTGCTGATGGCTCATCAGAGCCTGGAGCCTGCTTCAGATTCTGTGTCTCCCTCTCTCTCTGCCCTTCCCCTGCTCACGCTCTGTCTCTATGTCTCTCAAAAACAAATAAATGTTAAAAAAAATTAAGAAAAGAAAAGAAAAAAGAAATTCTCTCTCTCTGTCTCTCTGCCCCTCCCTGGCTTCCCCTCTCTCTCTCAAAAAAAAAACCCCCCAAAACCAAAAAACACTTCAAACAAAAAAGGACTCCTGTGCACTGTCAACCACTGTGAAAACACTATGAAGTTTCTTCAAAAGATTAAACATAGAAATGCCCTATGATCCAATAATTCCACTAGTGGGTAAAATTCACCCAAAGAAAATGAATATAATAATTCAAAAAGATATATGCATTTCTATGTTTATTGCAGCATTATTTACAATAGCCAAGATATCAAAGCAACCCATGTATCCATCAGTAGATGAATGGATAAGGAAAATATGACACACACACATGAATGTTACGCAGCCATAAAAATGGATGAGACTGTACTATTTGAAATAAGATGGATGGACCCAGCGAGTATCATGCTAAGTGGAATAAGCCAGGCTGAGAAAGAGAAATACCATATAATTCCACTCACAAGTGGAGTCTAAAACAAAATGAATAAACAAAAAAAGCAGAATCAGAACTATAAATACAGAGGACCAACTGGTGGTTGCCAGAGGGGAGGGAGGCAGGGAATGGACAAAATGGGAGAAGGGGAGAAGGGGAGAGGGGAGAAGGGGAGAGGGAGACATGGGCCTCCAGTAATGGGATGGAGAAGTCACGGGAATAAAAAGCAGAGCATAACAGTGATGGGACAGCAGAGTAGCCACACTTGTGGTGAACGCAGAATAACGTAGAACCTTTTCGAATCCCTGACTTGTATACCCGAAACTAATGTGACATTGTGTGTCAATTATACTCATAAAAAAAGTCCATTGGTTCAACCAAAATGCCATGAAAAAAAAAGTCTTCCCTCCTCAGCCTCTGGTATCTTCTCATACCAGAAAGCAGAGTCTAAAATTCCACGTTCAGAGATTTTTATTTAGGACTAAGTTTGATCCACGTTTGTCACTAATGCTATGCGATGAATGATGGCTAGAAGCAGGTACTCTACGGTCAAACAGTCTGGGCTCGAGTCCAAAACTCCACAGAGCTCCGTAATCTTGGGCAGGCTAAGTAATCACTCTGCCTCTCTGTGTTCTCACTCAGCCAACATCGGTACCTGCCTCACAGGGTTGTCGTAAGAAAGAATGAAATAGGATGACGTGTCGCACACCCAAGAAATGTTCAACGCTATTTCTTTTGGTGGGAGAATTTCAGAGCAATGTAAAAGCTTGGGGCAGAAGATAAAAGTCCCCAGAATGGAGGTTGACAGAATGTACCTGGTATGAGCTTCACCTTCTAGATGCACCCTATTGAGATGTACGAATTTTTGGATAAAGAATTAAGACGGTTTTCTCTACTTTGCAAACTAATTCTTCCCGTCCCCAAATCCCTTCTATAATTGACCCCTCAACATTTTCTGTTGTTCTTTATGGAACGGTTAGACACAATGGGCTTGGTTTTCCTCTTTCAGAGGGCGTGTGTCTTATTTATGGTCACAGAGAACCCCACTCTGCTCCATTCCCCTGAGTCTGTATCTGGGTGACCCCCCCCAACCATGGAAGGAACCCTCAATGATGGGCTAGTTATTTGCAAAGCTTTAGATTTTATTTACTTATTTATTTTGCTGGTTTCTTAGCCCTAACACGAAATCCTTTCTCCTGTTTTTAAAAGTCCTACTGTGAATCTCCTGTCCTGCGGGGGACCATGCGCCCATCCAAGTCACACTGCCTTGTGCACACCCAGGTAGAGATGTATTTTCTGCAAACTGGGCACAGGAAACGTCCCCTTTTGAAAAGATTGATGAGATTAACTGAATTGGATCTTATTCTTCTGTCCATAACCAACTATCTGGTGTTTTCATTCTTTTTTTTTTTTTTTTAAAGATGTTTGTAGGTTGATGCAAAGCCTCCGGTTCCGCTTTGCTGGGGAAGAGAAAGGCCAGTTCTCAAGACTTCCTCCACACCACATTGGGACCAGAGGCAAAGAAAGGGCCCATCTGTCATCCATATGGCCAGTTTTAATTTGGAAAGTTACAAGCCAAGTCTGAGGACTGAAAGCAAGTGGGTAGTGCTTCGGGGTAATTGAAGGCACGGGTTTGAAAACTGGCAGATCCGGGTTCAAACTTCCACTTAGCCACTCGCAAGCGTCTTGGCTACACTCTCCTCCATCCGTGAGGTGGGAATAGAAAATCCGTCCCCCGCAGAACTTAAATGAGGTTAGATGTTGGCACACAGTAAGAACCGCATAAATGGCAGTCAATATTATTATTGATTGCTGCTGGTTGGCCGTGTTTCCGACCACCAAATCCTGGAGTGCAGTGCAGTCGGGAGAGAGAGAGCCTGTGGGAAACCATCTCCGGGTAGACTCCTCCTGCTGGGGTGCGTCAGGGAAGCCCATCCTAGATGGGCTCCTTGGCCTTGAATATGTAAGGCAATCCAAGCTCTCTCCCTTTTCTGCACTCTCAGCACTGGAGCCGCAGGGGAGCCCCTGGGGATCGCAACAGACACCAGGAACTACTCTGAATCTCTCTCCCATCGGCTGTGCCCAGATTCCGAAACTCACGAAGCAAGGGCAGCGTTTCCTCGCTTATCCACCGGAACCATGTGAGTTGAGGCTCTTGTAGCCGGAACCTGCACACCTGGGTTCCCCAGACATCCGTACACCTGTTACGTGTCCCCGACAGGGAGCAGACTCAGGACGCCTGGGCGTCGTGAATGGGACCCGACAGCGGCACATTTTACAGGTTTGTGCGTTTTTGTCCCGATGGACTTAAACAGAGTCGTGTGCTTTCCCGCTGGGAGCACAACGCTAAGCTGCGGGTTCCTTCTTTTCCTTCCTTGTTCCAGTCACAGGGGCCGCCGAGGCCGGAGAACAAGGGAGGCAGCTGCCCCCTGGCGCCTGCAAGGTGAAGGGTGAACGAAGAGAGATGCGTGCACCTCGCGCTCAGGGTGGGCGGGAGCACCTGCCAGCTCACGGGGGCGAGTGGGATGCGGGCAGGGGTGTGGAGGAGTCAAGGAGGGGGGTCCTGCTGGATTCCTTCGGCCTGCCTCTCTGCCCCCCGTGCCGAGGCCGGGCTCTGGGGGGGTAAGGGAGGTTAGTCAGGACCGGGAGAGGCAGAGGGAAGCTGGACGGGCCCAGCGGAGCGGGGACGGGGACGCGTCCTTCCCCGTCCCCCGAAGGAGCACCTCATTCATCGTCCCAGGCTTCTATCTCAAATTCCTCTGCTCCCTGCTTCCCCGCGGGATAACTTTCTCCGCCTCTGAGCGGGACACGAAAACAGGGGTGGGTCTCAGATGGTTGACATTCTTTTCCCTTCGCTGCTGCTCCTGCTCTCCTCCCTTTGAACAAAAGCCTGCAGAGTTTGGATGAAAACCAACAGGGCTGTAAAGACTCCGATCTGTGGCCGAGACTTTGAACGGCGGTTTTCGGGGTCCTGCGAGGCCGGGGCTCCCCTTGGGGCGAGGGGGAGGCGCTTGTCGAGGCAAAGGAACATTCCCCGGGTTTCCTTTCCCCGAAGAGCCGCTGCGATGCCCACGGTCAGCAGACACTCCTGCTCTCCCTGCGAGGTTCCCCATTCCCTCCGAGGCGGCAGAAGGGGTTGTGAATTTCGGGAGGAAGAGGGTGAGACAGAGACACAGGAGGCAACTAATGGAAGAAGGGCTTTCACTCTCTCCCTCTAGGGGACCTGTCGGCCTTTGGCTCTCTGCCACCGAGTGGAGCCCAGCCCGCCCCCCCCCCGCCCCGCGGCTCCCTCCAGCTGCAGAAGTGGTGTGCGGACCCCTGCTGAGCAGGCCCACCCTCTCCTGGCCGGCCCCCAGGGCCAGCTGCGTCTCATGTCACCCGCAGCCGGGCCCTGTGGCCGAAGTGGGTCATGCCGAAGTTACCGTGAGCAGCCCCATGTTCCCCGGAGTCTCCTCCCTGCTTCTGGCGCTTGCTGTGTAACCCTGGGCAAGTCGCTTCACCTCTCTGTGCCACGGCTTGGCCATCCGTAACACACGGGTCACGCAGCACCGCCTCGCAGGGGGGTGGAGAAGATGTGAAGATGGAATACTGGTGAAATGCTTAGAAGGCCTTCTAGCACCTCGTAAATGCTCCATAAATGCTAATTACTGTTCCCTAAGCCCAAAGAAGCACAGAGAAGATAGGACTTGCTCTGGTCCTGGGTTTTATTTTTACTGAAACCAAGTTTGCTCTAGACAAGGCTCCTGAGGCTGGGCCTCCACTATTTTTAAAATATATATATATATATATTTGGGAGACAGGGAGAGCACAAGCAGGGGAGGAGCAGAAAGAGAGAGAGAGAGAGAGGGAGACACAGAATCCCAAGCAGGCTCCAGGCTCTGAGCTGTCGGCACAGAGCCTGACGTGGGGCTCGAACCCACGAACTGTGATATCATGACCTGAGCCAAAGTCGGATGCTCAACCGACTGAGCCACCCAGGCGCCCCTCCACTTTTGACTTCTGAGGAATGAATTGATAAAAAACAAAAACAAAAACAAACAAAAAACGCAGTCTGGAGTGTTTGCCTCAGTATCAACCTCTCAAAGGTTAAGAACGTCTTAGCAAAATCTTTGACTTTTAAACGATTTCTTTCTTCCTTTCTTCTACTAACAAAAGGAAAGCATATTTGTGGTGAAAATCCATCTAATCCTAAAGCATAGGAAACGAAAACCGTTTCTCCACAAAACCCATTTTCCAAAGACTGTTAGTAATTATCGGCTTTGGACAGAAATAAATAATACAATGAAATGAAATGAAATGAAATGGGTAATAATTTTGTTCGGTTGCTCCTAGTCCAGGATCCAGATCCTCTGAGTTTTGCTATCTCTTCACGCGGAATGAATTATTCAGCAGTTCTGTGACTAACACTGCCAAGGCGAACGATACTAATTTCGCGAAGTTTTCTGTTTTAGTTCGAAGTGACTCCGTTTGCCTGGTTCTTGCTGCCCTGGTAAGACTCACTCTCAACCAGTGCTGTGCTTTGCTGATGACACATTTCTGAGGCCAGCCGGGATTATCACTCATTCAGGCACTAAATATTTATTTCTGCACTCACAACAAAATCTCTTCGTGTCTAAATGTTTTTAGACATTCGAGAAGAACATTTGATCTCAATGACTTGCTTACTGTGTGATTTCCTGAGAACCAGAGAAAGTAGTTGGCTGGTATTCCTGTGTTTTCTCTACGTGCAAAGTAGATGGAATAGATGAGTTTGTCCGGTGGTCCCGATAAGGGTTTCCGTGCAAAATGCCTCCATTCGAAAGTCGTTATTACAGTTCGGAAAATTGTTCAGACTTCACCAAATTGAAAAAAATTTCTGCTTTTTGAGAGGCTCTGTTAAGAGAAGGGCAGACCTGCTACAGGTTACGAGAAAATCTTTGCAAAGCGTGTCTCTACGAGAGCGCTTGGCCGCAGAATAGACAGAGCTCTGACAGAGCCACAAGAAGGAAAGAAAATGAAAACGGGCAAAAGATTTGAGCAGACACCTCGCCAGAGAGTACGTACGGCTGGCAGGGAAGCACATCATAGATGCTCAATGTCACCAGCCATCAGGGAAGTCCCAGTCCAAGCCGCCGCGCGCCGTCACGACGCGTCCCTCGCTCGGCATGGCTGAAAGGCAAGACCGACCATCCCAGGTGCCGACGAGGGTGCCAGACAGGAACGCGCTCACGCGTGAGCCACGCAACAGTGCAGCCTCGGCGGAAAACAGCCAGTAGTACCATGGTACCAACAACCTCGCGCTCCCAGGATGGGCATTTATTCCAGCCAAAGGACGACGTATGTGTCTAGGAAGACTCGTGCACAAACGGACACAGCAGCTTTCAATATAATAGCCCCGAACAGGATGTGACCCACACACGTGGCAACAGTAGAATGGGCACACAGGGAACGGTACTCGTGATAAGAAGGAACGGACGGTGCGTACCGACACACAACGACGTGGATTCGTCTCAAGGTAACGACGCCGAGTGATGGAAGGCAGAACAAAACACGGGGTGTTTTATTTCATTACGTTTAGGTGACAGTCTAGAAAACACAAAGAATCGATAGCAGTAGAAGACAGACCAATGACTGTGTGGGGAGGGGGTCGAAGAGAGGCAGGAGGAATGTATTACAAGAGGCACGTGGACACTCCTAAGGAGGAAGGAAATGGTCATTTTCTTGCTCGCAGTAGTGTCTGCGTGGGTGCACGTATATGTCAGTCGAATTATACATCTCGAGCACGTACAGTTTATTGCACACCGATTCGTCGATTACACTTCAATAAAGTTGTTGAAAAAGGTGGTGTAGTTCTGGAGTGACAGCTTCCGAGTCCCACTGTAGTGTTCCTTCTTGTGTCTGGTGACCTCGTGAAATTTCTCCCTAATGTTTCTCCCTAATGAGGCCAGATTGTCGGGGAATGTTAAAATAGAGCGAGTGTGCAAATATGCACATACACTTCGGAATCTGATTGGCCTGGGTTCTAATCACAGCAAAGACAGCTAGTGGTTCCCTAACACCCATTCTCTCCTTATTCCTTAATATCGAAATCCTTGAGTCTTAGCTGAGCACATGGGTGTCTGGAATAAAGATGTATTTTTCTGACCCTCTTAGCAGGCAGGTGTGGCCGTGATGAAGTTCTAGCCAATGGAATGCAAGCAGAAACATTATGTGTGACCTTTGAAAAGTGGCTTTAAAAGGTGGGACCCACACTTCTTCAGCCTTCCTCCTTTCTGCTGGCTGGAATGAGGACATGAAGGCTGGAGCGTGAGTGGCCCTCATGGACCATGAGGAAAATACCACATGCGAACAAAATGGATGACACGGAAAGAGTCCCACGTCTTCACCCCTGGGAGCCTCACATCGCCCTGCGTTCTTTACTTCAGCCTGTTACGACAGGAGAGAGAAAAAGAAGTACACTTCTAAACATTTTGTTTAAGTCTCCCTGTTTCCTAACAGGTACGGCAGAGCCTAATCCTATATACTGGACAAATTACTTACAACTTTCTTTTCTTTTTTTTTTTTTTAACGTTTATTTATTTTTGAGAATCATAGAGACAGAGTATGAGCAGGGGAAGGGCACAGAGAGAGGGAGATACAGAATCTGAAGCACGCTCCAGGCTCTGAGCCGTCAGCACAGAGCCAGACGCGGGGCTCAAACTCACGGACCGTGAGATCAGGACCTGAGCCGAAGTTGGACGCCCAACCGACTGAGCCACGCAGGCGCCCCTACAACTTTCTAATCTATACAGCTGGAATACTTTTATAATAGTCTCCATCTTTAAGAGTTATTGTAGGGGCACCTGGGTGGCTCAGTCGGTTGAGCGTCCGACTTCGGCTCAGGTCATGATCTCGCAGTCCGTGAGTTCGAGCCCCGCGTCAGGCTCTGTGCTGACAGCTCAGAGCCTGGAGCCTGATTCAGATTCTGTGTCTCCCTCTCTCTCTGCCCCTCCCCCACTCATGCTCTGTCTCTGTCTCAAAAATAGATAAAAACATTAAAAAAAAAAGAGTTATTGTAAGGACCACGGGAGAGAATAGGTTTCAAGCACTTGGCATTGCGTCTGGCCCCTTAGTAAATAAATGCTCAATAAAATATGAGCTTCAGTTACTGTTATTATTTATGTGAACTCACCCATGATTTAGCGAATAAAAATCCTCCCTAAGGTCTTAGCTCAGAGACTGATGGGTAGTAACAGGTGTCTGGGCATCCCCTGGGTCCTGCCACCCTGTGGGAGTCGCGCCTTGGCGGTGTGTAAGCAGGTGCTGCCGAGGCTGGCGCTGGGAGCCTGGGGGGAGGGGCGGAGGAGGGGTGGGCCTCCCACAGCTGCCCTGCCAGCAAATCCCATCGGCTGAACTAGCACAACCCCGAGTTTGGTGAACGCGGTGGCCGTGGCGCCCCCTCCCCAGAAAAAGCTCCCGGTGCACAGCGCATGGGGTGACACCCCGTCCTTTCTGCTGTGAATGATTCCATACTGAGAGGGACCTTAACTTTTCCCAGTTGAAAGCCGCACATTGACTCCAAACCCACAAGGGACCCGCACACTTGAGGCCATTATCATTCTCTCTGTATCTTCAGCAGAGCCTCCATCTGGTGGGCTCGCTCATCTTGGATTCGGTAAACCTGGCTGGGCCGGTTTAAGAGGAAAGAAGGCAGACTTGGCTGGGAGAAAGGGGGTCCGTTACTGCCTGCAATTGAAAAGCTTCCTCTCTCCCGACGCTGCCGGAAAATGACCAACGCAGCAGCTGGAGGTAACCTGGGTCGTGAAAGGCAAGAGTCCGGGGCCCGTGATTAAAATAACAAAAACAAAGAAACCAACAACAAAACCCCACTAAAATGAAAGAGAAGGCTGTAAGGGAGCAAAGTCTCTGGACACTAACGAGTTGCTGACTGGCCCTGAATCTCTCGGCAGGAGCGCGTTGTCCCAGGAAATCCAACCAGAGTGGGCTGTAAGCCTGAGGATGTAGGCAGTCACTCAGGACACCCAAGCCAGCCCCTGCCCCTCCGGACCCTTCTTCATCACATGAGGTGACCAGACGACTGTATCCCTCCACCCCCACCTCCGCCACGCACGCTTCCCGTTACACGTGAGTTAGGAGTAAGCAGCAGGGAATTCGGGGGCCCGGGGCTGGTGCCTGTAAATCGTATACCTGGATGTTTATAGCAGCACTGTCTACAGTAGCCAAGGTATGGAGAGAGCCCAAACGTCCATCAACTGATGAATGGATAAAGAAGATGTGGTTTATTTATTTATTTTATTATTAAAAAAATGTTTTTTAATGTTTATTTACTTTTGACAGAGAGACAGAGTGTGAGCAGGGGAGGGGCAGAGAAAGAGCGAGACACAGAATCCAAAGCAGGCTCCAGGCCCTGAGCCCTCAGCAGAGAGCCCGAGGTGGGGCTCAAGCCCACAGACCGTGAGATCATGACCTGAGCTGAAGTCAGTGCTTAACCGACTGAGCCACCCAGGTGCCCCAAGAAGATGTGGTTTATATCTACAATGAAATACTACTCGGCAATCAAGAAGCATGAAATCTTGCCATTTGCAGTGACATAGATGGAACCAGAGTGTGTTATGCTAAGTGAAATAAGTCGGTCAGAGAAAGACAAATATAGGATTTCACTCATATGTGGAATTTAAGAAACAAAACAGACAAACATAGGAGAAGGGAAAGAAAAATAAGATAAAAACATAGAGGAAGGCAAACCATAAGAGATTCTTAAATACAGAGAACAGGGGCGCCTGGGGGCTCAGTCAGTTGGGCGTCGGACTTCAGCTCAGGTCATGATCTTACAGTCTGTGAGTTTGAACCCCGCATCGGGCTCTGTGCTGACGGCTCAGGGCCTGGAGCCTGCTTCGGATTCTGTGTCTCCCTCTCTCTCTGCCCTTCTCCTGCTCATGCTCTGTCTCTCTGTCCCTCAAAAGTAAATAAACGTTTAAAAAAATACAGAGAACAAACTGAGGGTTGCTGGAGGGGAGGTGGGGGGATGGGTTTAATGGGTGACGGGCATGAAGGAGGGCACTTGCTGGGATGAGCCCTGGGCGTCATTGTAAGAGATGAATCTCTGGGTTCTCCTCCTGAAACCGTTATTACACTATATGTTAATTAACTTGGACTTACATAAAATTAAAAAAAAAGGTTGTAATCTAAAAAAAAAACAAACCGCACGCGAATCCTAGCAGCATCCCCAGGTCTTGGATAAAGTGGTGTCTGGGCTGAGGCAGACGGTGACGGCAGATAACAGCTGCAGACGGCTCTTGCTCATGGCGGGAACCACTCGGTGAAACTTCTGTCGTATTCTGCACGATTCAGAATGCTGGTTAACAGAATCGCTGAAGGAGTCAACACTCAGGGCCAGAGAGAGGCTGGAGTCGTGTCCCCCAAACAGGGCAACACGTGTGAGCCCCAGATTACAAAGTCCTGTGTGTAAGCTCCAGAAATCCAGCGTGGACAGAGGCTGGAAAACATCTTCACCGTTCGACATATAAAGATTATGGGAAGCACTGTCCGAACCTTCTTCTACAGGATTCTCTTTCAGGAGATCCACGCGGTGTGTTGCAGGACGTTAATTCGTGTTTTCCTAAGGACGTACTATGTGCTGGGCGTCGTGGTGAGACCTTCCCGTATATTTGCTCCTTAGCCCTCCTAACAACCCTGTGTAGTCAGTACTAGCACTACGGTCCCAGTCTGCGGACGGGGAAGCTGACGCACAGGGGGGTTAAGTAACCTGCCCAGAGTTGCCCGGCTGGCAGAACCCAGGCTCTTCATCCCTATGTCAGAGCGCCTCTGAGCAGACTCATCAGTGAAGAAACGGGTTGAACGTTCAGTTAGAATCTCGCAGACTTGTTTGAGCACTGAACACTTTTTTTAAGGCACCCAGTTACGTCTGGTAGACTGGTGCTTCGTGACGCAAGCATTTGGGGGGTAGCGCTAAGGTTAGTCGACCCCGATGAAGGCCAACAAAATGGTATAGTTGCCGAAAGCTGAAGTAATGCCGTGTGGCAATGGAAGCACTCTGCTCACGAGATGCGGTTGTCCTACTGTGCGCTCTGTGCTCGTCTGACCTCATCTGGAGTGCTCCGCTCGGTGCTGGGCGCATCGCGTTTTATCGTAAACCAAAGATGACCGAGAGTCTGAACGTCCCTGTCACCCGAGGACCAGCTGGGGCGTGATATTGCCGGGGCTGTGCGGTCTGGAGGGGAGAAGGTATGGCTAAGGTCTCTAGCCGTGTGAGGACTTGTTTGTTTCCATTCACAGCACGGAAGTGGGATCAGCAGGTAAAAGTCACAAAGAACCAAATTTCTCCTCAGAACAAAGGAGAATTTTCCAGACCGTGACGGCCATTGAGCGTTGAATACCTGACTCTCTGGGATGGCCGTGCAGGAGGCAGGCTGTGGCCGTGGCCAGGGTGGCAGTGGTTCGAACAGTGGGGTCCAAGCACCAGGTCCTCCCCCGCCCCAGTGGCCTCAGTGTCCTCGCTGGCAAGCAGACCCGTGAGGCACATGGCACAACATTCTGCCGACCGAGGCTGGGGTAGACAGCGGTTTGATGGTAAGGTGACTGCTGGGTGGGAGTCGCTCCCAGGGTGAGGGAGGTCACCTTGGCACCGAGGAAATCTCCCAGGATAGACCCGGACAGACTATGCCAGGGGTCACGGAGCAGAGAGGCTGGCGGGCCCAATTTGAAAGCTCAAATCACGTATTTGATGACCGCATCCAAAGCGCACGCTGAGATGCAGAGGGAATAAGACGGAGTCCGTCAAGATGTTAGAAAGGGTGCGAGCATACTCCAATGACAGTCTCGGGGCGTGCGGTGCTCGCGACACAAAGACTGACACCAAACTGCCAACACGCCAGCTCCATCCCTGGGCGTATCCCCTGGTCGCCGGCGGTAGGCACAGCATGCACCCTCCAGGGAGAATCCGAAGGCCCCTGGGCGTTTGTCACCGGCCTCACCATTCACAGCACCGTACCTAACTGGAAGCATCGATCCTGGCCCACAGCGACGGCGTTGAGTTACGGCATAAGGAAATGAGCAGGCCTAACCTGTCTGGTCGTCAGCAGTGGCTCCTGTTTCTTCCTCCTCGCTCTTGTCTAAAGCGTGGCCCTGAAATCAAATGTTTCTGAAGAACCGTCGAAGACTCTCGGTAGCGGATGGTACCTAACGCCTGTCAGGTTCTCCCCAAGGGCCGGATTGGGGTTTTCAGGACTCCGAGTCTGGAGGCAGGCTGCACGAGGCAGACCTGAACCCGAGACCGACGAAACGAGAATGAGTTAGCCGGGACTGAAAGAGCGGATTTGAGTGTGGTTAAAGTTGCGTTGCGTGATGCTTCTTAATCTCGCTTTACGTCTCTGTCGAACCCTGAACACACCTTCGATGGTCAGCTCGTTTCGAATTTCCCGTCAGATTTCAAAAACTCATTCTATAAAAGCTCTTCTGGTACATTTTCAAAAAACCTCAAAGAAGAGTGATTTTGTAGAAAAGATGTTGTCTATTGATTGATCATACTACTCAGAATCATAGTTAAATACTCTGTAGGGACGCCAGGGTGGCTCGGTCGGTGAAGCATCCAACTCCGGCTCAGGTCATGATCTCACACAGTCCGTGAGTCCGAGCCCCGCGTCGGGCTCTGTGCTGACGGCTCAGAGCCTGCAGCCTGCTTCCGATTCTGTGTTTCCCTCTCTCTCTGCCCCTCCCCTGTTCATACTCTGTCTCTCTCTCAAAAATAAACAAACATTAAAAAAATTAAAAATAAATACTCTGCAAGTGTATTTACTAAGTTTCTTTTTCTTGTGATGCGGTTATTTGCACAGAGTTCAATGCTCAATATCTTTTTTTTTTCATTTTTAAAAATTCTTTATTTATTTTTGAGAGAGAGACAGTGAGACAGAGTGCAAGTAGGGGAGGAACAGAGAGAGAGGGAGACGCAGAATCCGAAATGGGACCCAGGCTCTGAACTGTCAGCACAGAGCCCGACGGGGGGCTTGAACTCACGAACTGCGAGATCATGGCCTGAGCCAAAGTTGGATGCTCACCTGACTGAGCCGCCCAGGCGCCCCTCAATCTCTTTTATTCTACCTGTGTAAACAGAACAGGCCAAGTACAACAAAACACACCGTCTCAGAAATAACGAGTTCAGTCCTGCAGTCCTGGTTTCTGCACATGTTCTCGCAGTGAGAGGGTTAAAGTACACGGGGGTGTGTACGGCTATATTGTGACATGTTGCTAGACTAGGTTTCGGTGTACTCAAAAGATAAAAGTCTTAGCTTCTGGATCTGTCAGAAGATAAGACCAAATCAGCTTCGGTGGATAGATGTCTAAAAAACATCACAAACAATGCTTTTGATGAGGACGCTCAAAAGATAGGTCAACACCAAAATAGGAACTTTGATGTTGCAATGACAGTAGAGCCGGTGACAAAGCTATGCTACTTGGATGCTTGGGACTTCACGTGGCCTCATGGTGGGGGGAAGCTGACAGCAAGTCACGGCCCTGGAGCTTCAGGAAAGATGGGGCTTATGTTCACATGGGTGAATTGTTTGCTGTTTCCATATTGTTTACTACGATAATGATGATTTGTAGGTTTACCTTCTCTGTCCGGCGTGTTAGAGAGAGAGAACTGAGCATTCTAGGGATGATGGGTAGTGTGTGATTGTTGCATTATTGAGAACACTGTTATTCTGTAGAAAGAAAACACCACACAGGACGGATGAAACTTATGACACGTGATAAGTAAACCTGAGCAGCCAGGAAGTGGAGCAAGTGTGTGTTCCATGTAGATAGAAAAAAATGAACACGCCGTCCTAATATTCGTGAACGAATACACGTGAGACCTTAGGAAGTGCTAGTAAGACAAGAAAACCCCAGTACTCAGGGTACACAAAACACGGAGGAACACGCAACGTTCATGAGGCCTTAATTTGGCCAATCGTCGCTGTCACCCATCGTGGCCTACTGCCTTCTCTCTCCAAGAAATAGAAATAAAATCCCTGGTCGTTCAATCGGCTAATCGATGGACTACAGCGGTGGCCAGGCACAGTTGTCCCTGTCCCTGTCTCTCTGAAAAGTACGTATTATTACATTGGGAAGCCTCCGCCCAGGGGCCGCTCTGTGCACAGCTCAGCTGTGG
Source organism: Paguma larvata (assembly GCA_030068075.1). Lineage (NCBI taxonomy): Eukaryota > Metazoa > Chordata > Mammalia > Carnivora > Viverridae > Paguma > Paguma larvata. The sequence continues at coordinate 23,672,301 of CM057829.1, forward strand.
TCTTTACGAATCACAGCATCAGTGGTGGAGGCGAAGGAGGCAGGAAGAGAGAGGAAGAGAGGACAGGGGAGTTTTAAACCTTCAGCTGCTGTGGTTCTTCTACCCCGCCTATACTTCGTTTTATGTTACCTTACAAGATCGCTTCCCACTTGCTTCTTGCATTATTTTACATTTTATTTTATATTTTATGAGGAAGCACACAGGAGGGGGGGGGAGAGGGGCAGAGGGAGAGAGAGAGAGAATCTTAAGCAGGCTCCCTACGAAGTGCGGAACCTAATGCGGGGCTTAATCCCACAGAGCTGGGACCGTGACCTGAGCCGAAATCAAGAGTCAGATGCTCAACTGACTGAGCCACCCAGGCGCTCTGCGCTGCATATTTTAAATTGACTTGAGAGCCCATGCAACTGAAGCATCTTACTTTAATCTGGGAGCCTTTGTGTTGTGTGACCTCCGGGACAGCTGTCTGGTCGGTACGAGGAGCTATAGACTGCACCAGGGGGATTTCCTACCAGACAGACGGGATCGGGGTTCTGGAAACCTCGGCCAGCTAACCGTTACGACCGTGTTCCCCTGCTACGCTCCCAAGGGAAATCTATACATACGTGTCTGAGGCCCAGCCACAGAACCCCGCCTGTGAATTTGGGCCCATGGAATTGACAAGGAAGGCTTACTCTGGGGTCCCAGCGTGCCGGGCCATGCGGAGCCATGAGAAGTCCTTCTGCTTAGGCTGGGTGCCCATCCAAACTGCCTAAACGCCCTCCTTATACCCCAGGCTCATAACCAAACTTGAGCCCAAAGGGTCAAGGGACAAAAAAGCATCCTGGAGGCGGTGGCTCAAAGGGTGCAAGTGTCATCTGCTCACTCCGTCTGCCCCAGGGAAGCCGTGTCCCTCTTTCCTGTACCTGACTTCTGGAATAAGAGACGATCCCATACACAGAGTCTGCCATATGGGCTCAGAGTTACTTTTGTGTCTACCAGAACTATTTGAAAGTTCAAGGCCCTGGGGGGTAAGACTGGGAGCCCAGCACTCCACCTGGTGGTCAGAGTGGTGTACTGACACCCCAGCAGGTTTTTGCGAAGAATCTAGGCGCTAAGCGTTACGGAAGATGATGTTTTTTGTTTTCTCAAGAACTCTGCAAATAGTCACAAGACCGGATGCTACACAAGGAGACCCTCCTTTGGAGGCCAGACTTTTAAAGTCCATTCAAAACGTTAGGTCTTAAGAAGCTTTCATAATTTGTCTTGTCACACAAAAGACGTTACAGGTAGTTCCCGCTTTGCACGGTTCCGATTCACGCCACTTCAGTTTTCACGATCTAGCTAAGAAACGCCAAGTCCTTCCACCACGCGGTTGCTGGGGGAGATTAACTTTAAATAATTGTATAAAGTACAAACTTCCTTGGGTGGCTCAGTCAGTGAAGCGTCCGACTTCGGCTCAGGTCATGATCTCACAGTTCATGGGTTTGAGCCCCGCATTGGGCTCCGGGCTGACAGCTCAGAGCCTGGAGCCTGCTTCGGATTCTGTGTCTCCCTCTCTCTCTCTGCCCCTCCCCCGCTCACGCTCTGTCTCTCTCTCTCTCTCTCAAGAATAAATAAACGTTAAAAAAAATTAAAAGAAAAAGATGCTTGCTGCCCGTGGTAAATTATGAAGGTCAGCACAGTTTAAACTACTTCCGAGGAGTTTTTACAGAGAAGTCGAACACCTTCCTTCTCGAGGTTTTGGATGTTTAAACTCCAGTGTACCGAAGAAACATTAGTGTTGCATTTCCCGCCGCTTCCTTGTGTATTTATAACTGGCACTGAAAGAGTTTTTAATGTTTTGACAAACATTTTTCAAGCTTACGAACATCATCATCTTCCTACGGATTATGACGACCACGGAGCACGTTTCCGCTCGCTGGGTCGTTTCCACGGTCCTGCAAATCTTTGAAGCAGGGTCACAAACTCAAATACCTTCAGGAGTCGGGAAAGGAAGGTGAAGGAGAGGAGGAGGAAGATGGAAGGTAATATATGGTGATGGACTCCTTGGCTTTCATGGATAACGGTGGAAACCGTGCCCCTTCTAAAGGAAGCTTTATCCTGGCTAAAGAGGCCAGCCTCCACCCGACCCTGCAGAGGCCGCTGGGAGAAATGCCAGCCAGGGTTGGCGAACCTCTAATTCTTCAGGAGACGCCCAAGATCTGGATTTATGTACAAAATGTCACAAATTTAGAACAAGGACACTTTGGACGGGCGAGAAGTCAGATGATTAAGAAAATAATGCTCACTTTCTCGCAAAGGAAACCCGAGCTTCTCACCGTCGTGTCTCCGGAAGACAGGGCACCGTTTGAACGCACGCAGGTTGGGCAGGGTGCCCCAAACGGGGGGCGATGAAGCACACAGCTGTCGTTCTCACACTAGCGAGAAGGCAGGAGCCTCAAAGGATAGAAGTAGGGAAGTTTTGCTGGGTGGGACCAGAAGGCACAGAGTACACACGGCTGTTGCTGGGGTGACGCGGAGGGCTGCAGGGGGCCGAGCCCTGCAGGTGCCCACAGACTTGGCCACCTACCACTCAAACTGGTCAATGAGACTAGAAGTTGTCAAACTGATTTTCACAACCATTCTTAGGTATTGGAGGGAGAGTAACCATCTGGAATTTCTATGTCGACAAGTAACAGCAACTTCAGCTCATACGAATGAGGACTGTGGGTTGGAAGAAATCCTCGCGGCCACTTAGTCAATACCTCAACCAAAGCAAGAATTTCCCTTCCAAACTCCTGGCCGCAGAGCAGCTGGCTCCTGCCCACACCAACTCTCCGGGACTTGCTTCATCGTCAGTACGTCTGACTGGCACCCTCTTTACATGCGTCCGACACGCAGGAACAAGACAGATGCTCGGCCAAGGGCCTGACCGCCATCTTGCTCCATGACAACAGGACGTTTGCGAATGGAGGGCGTGACGTTAATACGGCACGGCAGCCACAAGGGCATCTGGAGGGCAGATACGATTGGAATATATCACTACAGGACTACAACGCCCAAGGCGCCCCTGCCCAGGCTGGTCACCGACTGCGTGACGAGGTCGAGTGTGATCACAGTGAGCTCACCTCGCCTCACGTCTCTGCTCACGAACCATCGCTGGCTCCCTCTTGCCTGCACAGCCCAAACCCCAGAGTGAAAGGCCCTTCAACAAGTGGCCCCGCTGACGTCCCGGCTCTGGACCAGTCCCCTCTCTTCACAGGTGTGTCTGCTTCCTTTAACACCAGACAGTCGGGCCGCGCCCATGTACCCGACATTCACTCTCCACACCCAGCTCAGAGGTTGCCTTCTCCGGGAACCCTTGCCCCGACTCCCCCGGACCCCTCCCCACAACCCCCGGGGAGAGCAAGCCACTTCTTTCCTTGTGATACTCCCCCTGGTGCGACTCGGGCACTTCGCCCACACTTCTGTTCCAGCCCTTATCATCCTGTACCCTGGAGACACCGCGAGGCGGGGCCCTCGGACTTCTTCCACTTTGTGTTACCGGTACATCGCATGATGCACAACTCACACGGACCACCCAACGAACGCTTGCTACGAACGCTTGCTACCTTACCGGCCGAACTCGTCTCGGGAGGGAAGGCATTCTTCAGCTGCGATCGTATACGCGGTCGAGAGGCTAAGGATGTCCCTTCCCATTCCCGAGTTGTCAGTGCCTGGGTCCCTAGCAGAGGGGGGTGGGGTTCCAGCGGTTCTCCACCCTGGCTCCACACCGGATTAACTTTTGGAACTTATCAACATCACGCATCATCACGGAGACGCAAGTGAAAAGCAGGAAACAGAAGTCGCAGCCAGGATGAGCTGCCACCCCCCACCTGTCAGGGTGGCTGACATTAACCGCTCGGGCAACAGCGGACGCTGGCGAGGATGCGGAGAAAGAGGAACCCTTCGCACCGCTGGCGGGAATGCAAAATGGTGCAGCCGCTCTGGAAAACAGTGTGGAGGTTCCGCAAGATATTAAAAATAGAACCACCCTAGGAGCCAGCAGTAGCATTACTAGGAATTTGGCCAAAGCGTACAGGTGTGCTGTTTTGAAGGCACCAGTCGCCCGCCTCTCCCCTCCTGGACTGTCCCTTGGGTGCTCACGTAGCCCCCTGTGCTGAGCCCGGCACCTGACATGGAGTACGTGCTCAGTGAGCCCTTTACTAGGTGGGTAAATGAACAAAGGAATCCCTGGGCACTTGTAAGCTCCAATAACCACCACCCTTATTCCCTCGAACTGAAGGACGGCCATGCCGGGCGGCACTGTGTGTGACTGAAGTGCCCCCAACCTTTGTCTCCTTCCTGTGGGGTCTTCTCTCCTCCGCCCCGGGTGGGGGTCTGAGTCCCACCTCGGGAGAGTGAATGACAGGACATCGCCAGGGAACGCCGCGCTCGTGTGCCCAAATCCCCTGCTGCTGTCGCGTCCCCGGCCTCTGTACCCTCGGCAGAGCCCTCAGACCCCATCACGGAAGTGCTTTCTCCAGAGACAGACCCGTGAGTTAAGAGACCAAGAGCCCACTTTCTAGACCTGCACCAGGCATGACTCGCCATTTCTGTGGGGAAGAACCAATGGGATGTGTTCGGGGCGGGGGCCGCCGACATCAGGTTTTTCCCCCGGATGTAAAGATATCATCCCCTAGCGATGACTCGCGTGGAAGTGTAGTCTTGCAAAATTTTAATAATTTAGGTCGGAGTCAGCAACGTAAAGGGTACCGATAGTACATGTATTTTAGGTTTTGTGAGTGGCATCGTCTCCTGTGCAACTACTCAACCATGCCACTCTGCTGTGACAACAGCCACTGACGACACCCACGCCAGCGAGGTGGGCTGCCTTCTAACACAAGCGTGCTTGCAAACCAGGAGGGGCTGGATTGGGCCCGCCGGGCACAGCGTGCCAACCCTCTTCACGTCGATATGATTGGCACATGCGGTTGACGGCGCCGAATGCAAAATCACTTACAGTTTAGGAGGACCCTGTAACGTTCTCATGGGGCGTTCTCAAGTTCTACGGCAAAGTACAAACTCTACGGACAAGAACGTAACGCGCGCCTTCTGGCGAGGAGACTGCGAATCCCCCCAAATCGTGATGGGAACCACCACCTGGTGCGAAAGAGTTTCTCCGGCCTTCATTTTTCGTCTCGAAGCATTCTAATAACGTTGGCAGGCAGGCGCTGGTCCGTGAAGGCCCTCTGTGCGATAAGCTGTGCCTGCGGTCGCCCGTGTTCCTCATTCGGCCCGTGAGCTCGGGAACGGATGCTTTTTGACTTCCGGTATTTCTCCTTAGGAAGCACGGCCTGGAGTTCATGCTCACCCCTCGCAAGCGCTGAAAGAAGCTGCCGGAGAAACAGCACCCTTTCCAGAGAATCAAATCTCCTAGACATGGGATGGTTCGCTCCCTTCTTGATCGCGTTCCGTTCTTGCCATACTATCCCTTGGCCAGAGTGACACCTGACTGTGCCTGGCACAGAGGCAATCGGGAACGGCTCGTGGAGAAGTGACAGCGGTCACGGGAACCATGCCCGGCTGCCTGAGGTGGACAGATGTCACCGAGAGAAACGACTGAGCATCATCGAAGCTGAGAAGGAGGAACCCTGAAGGAACTAATTAATTAATCCCATTCACCCTGAAATTAGATGTGTGGTTTATCGCCCTCTCAGCCAGACCACCTTTATAGCTTAAAAAATTCAACTATAAAGGTGGCTTAACGTCCGACTTCGGCTCAGGTCATGATCTCGTGGTTCATGAGTTCAAGCCCCACGTTGGGCTCTGTGCTGACAGCCCAGAGCCTGGAGCCTGCTTTGGATTCTGTGTCTCCCTCTCTCTCTCTCTGCCCCTTCCTGCTCACTCTCTGTCTCTCAAAACTAAATTAACATTAAAAAAAATTTTTTTTAATTGAACATCTTGGGGGCGCCTGGGTGGCTCAGTCGGTTAAGCATCCAACTTCAGCTCAGGTCATGATCTCATGGTTCATGGGTTCGAGCCCTGTGCCGGGCTCTGTGCTGACAGCTCGGAGCCTGGAGCCCTGCTTCAGGATTCTGTGTCTCCCTCTCTCTCTGCCCCTTCCCTGCTCGTCCTCTGTCTCTGTCTCCAAAAATAAACAAACATTAAAAAAATTAAAAAAGAAAAAAAAAGTGGCTTAAGACAAGTTTGCAGGGATTATACCTCCTGCTCCCTTTTTTAGTGGTTAAGATAGAACATTCAGACCTGTTTGCCGTTTGCTTTATTTCACCAGGCAGATTAGATCGTAGGGGGGAGGCCAGGTAAGTCACTCCCTGGCCTCTTTGCACAAGGTTGAGTCTTTAAAACATTCCAGTTTTCCCCAGAACATGCATTTGTAAAACACAATTCCAATCATCCAGCAATTGAAGAAAATCCAGGGAATGTGTTTTGATTTCAGACTTTAAGAGTATCTTTGGGTAAGAGGGGCCTCAAGGTTTTTTGTTTTTAATTTTTTTAATGTTTATTTATTTTTGAGAGAGAGAGAGAGACAGAGAGAGACAGAGCATGAGTCGGGGAGAGGCACAGACAGAGAGGGAGACAGAATCTGAAACAGGCTCCAGGCTCTGAGTTGTCAGCACAGAGCCCGACGTGGGGCTCGAACTCGGGGACAGTGAGATCATGACCTGAGCCGAAGTCGGACGCTTAACCGACTGAGCCGCCCAGGCGCCCCTCTCAAGGTTTATTTATTTTTAACTCTTGCCTCCACGTTGGTTGACAAAAATCTCTGTCTCAGAATCAGCACACCCCAGATACTATCACACCTTTAAAGATGATGTTCCCGGTTATTCTGAGCCTGACTCTTTACACCTGCCCTTGAAAGCAGTCTCTCTCCAGCCTCGGGTGTTTCCAACAGGCAAGAGTGAAGTTCAGGTGCTTACGTGTTCAAAGAAGAAAGGAATTCAAGTTCAGAATTCACACATTCTGATCACTCTGACCTCGGTGCAGTTACGTGTTTCTTTCGTCCTTGAGGACAGGGAACAAAGAGGCACAGCTGCAGTTGTACTGTAGAAACCCCAAGTATAGATTAGCGCCCTTCTCGGGACTGGGAGCAGCACACACTGAAAAGGAGTAGCCGAGGGGCACCACGTTACAGAAATCGGAGCAGTAATGTGTTCACGGTGTCGGCTGCCCAGGAATTACGGTTTCTGAATATCAGAAAAGAACAACCCATGCGTCAGATAAAGCCACGGTGATACCCAGACCCCAGAGAAAGAAATGAAAGCTGGAAATTAAAAAGGAAGCTCCGGCAGGGGCTGCTTGTTGAACAAGGGAGGTGAAAGCATCACTAGCTGGTGAGTCCGGGCAGGCCGGTGACAAAGTTGTGCGACCAAACGCCAGCCAATCAGAGGCGAGCACAGCGTCCTTCCAGCTCATCGTGGCTGCCTGGCCCCTCACACAGCATGTCCCCTGTGGTTTTGTGAGGTCTGGAGGGGATACCAGCCGCTCCACTATGGCCGACCGCTCACCTCTCATGCTGGGCTTGTCTCCACCCGCCCCCCTCCAGGTTTTCTCCCACCAAGAAGGGACATGAGTGCCTGCAGACAGTGCTGGTTTGACGGCGGTCCCATCAGGATGAGGAAAAGCGCCTGGTCCCTTTGTAGCGGGCTGGTCACAGCTCCCATCAGGCGAGGGGCCACCGAGTGCCCATCACCCACCCCGGGGTGCGTGGAGGCAGAAAACCGAGGGACGCCATATTAGACTGCGCATGGGTTGTTTTTGGAGAGAAGCCATGCCCATTTTGTGTTTGGCACCTAGTGTGTGTGTGTGTGTGTGTGTGTGTGTGTGTGTGTGAATCTACCTTCAAAAGGAGACAAAAACTTTTCCAGTTTTTTTTCTTATGTGCTTTAGAATTCTCACATTTTAATTCCCCCCTTTGGGTTGGCATAACTGCCATTCAAATCTCCAAAAATAAGCTCATTCCCCCAAATATATTCAAACAGCCTACACACACACACACACACACACACACACACACACACACACACACCCCTGTATCCCCCTCTCCATTAAACCCAGCATCACAGTATACCTTAGTGAACGCTTCCACCCATAAGTCATTCCTGATACCTTTGCACCAAGAGAATTATTTCCCCATTTGGTGAAGCCAACAGGAGCCAGAGTGTCTACACCTGTAGCAGCTCCGTCACACTGTCTGTCACCCGAGGTTGCTAAAAGCCCTGGATTCTCATTTACAAGGGTGGGAGCTGTCAGGGGCATCCCCAGACTTGGGCCCGGTTCTACCTCAGGCACACCAGATGTAGCTCAAGGCGTTCCTGTACCAGATTACACAGCGACTTATTAGACAGAACCCCCCTTCCCCTTCATCTTTGGGTCACAGGGCCGCCTATCTGCATAGGTCTTCATAGAATTTCTCCAGCAACGATATTTTGCGCTCTTTTTCCCACCTGTTCATTTCCCAAACACCCCCCAAATGACTAGTGTTTCTAATTTTTCACTTAAAAGAAGCACAAGGAATCTAGAGGTCTCTTAGTCAATGAAAAAAGTATTCTTAACCATGAACAGAGTCAGAAAACACAGCCTCTCGTAAGGGGGGTTTGAAAAATAAAATCTCTATGGATATGTTTTTTCACCAAATGAAAAATATCCCATAACTCAATCAAGAAGAATGAAATCTTGCCATTTGCAACTACGTGGATGGAACTAGAGGGTATCATGCTCAGTGAAATTAGTCAGAGAAAGACAAACAGCATATGACTTCACTCATATGAGGACTTTAAGATGCAAAACAGATGAACATAAGGGAAGGGAAGCAAAAGTAGTATAAAAACAGGGAGAGGGGCAAAAACACAAGAGACTCTTAAATCTGGAGAACAAACAGAGGGTTACGGGAGGGCTTGTGGGAGGGGGGATGGGCTAAATGGGCGAGAGGCATTAAGGAATCTACTCCTGAAATCATCGTTGCACCATATGCTAATTTGGATGTAAATTAAAAGTTAATTAATTAAAAATTAATTAATATATTTAAAGAAAAATAAAAATATGTCATTACCGAGCATTTCACCTGCTTCTCGTCTTCACTGTGGTCTTTTCTGTGTGGTCTGTGAACTCTGGGATCCCAGCCCCTAGACCGTGTGTAGGTCTCTTATCGTCTCCGGTGGGAGACTGACTCGGTGCTGCGGTCTGAAAATCCGTGTCTACCTAAATTCATGTGTTGAAGTCCGAGCTCCACCAAGGTGATGGTGTTTGGAGGCGGCCTTTGGGAGACCTCCATGAGGATCCCCTATCCAGTTTTCCATATGAAGCCCCGGCAAGAAGACCCAGGAGGTGGGTCTTCAGACAACGGCCCCTTGATCATGAACTTGCCAGAACTGTCAGAAATGAAACTCTGTTGTTTCCAGACCACCCAGTCGGTGGTATTTTGTGACGGCAATGTGAACGGACGAAGATATGTGTTGGTCATTAAAGAAGTTTTCGGATGATAAGAGCAATAGAACATTTAGAAAAGGAACGAAGTGAAACTCTGTAATTCCATGTCTAACATAAAACTGCTGTAAGTTTTATATGCTCCCTTCTGGATTTTAAAAGTCTGAATCTTTGCTTGAGGATATTTATATTAAACAAGCCTGAGAGCTCATTACGGAAAATGAGAATATCACAGAAAACCATAAAAGGATAACAAGTGGAGTAATCTCTAACCTCCGTACCCAGAGATAAACGCAGTTAACGTACATAAACCCAGTTTTTATTTCTCCTTTCATATACCAATACATACGTGTTTTTTTGAGGCAGAGAGCGAGTGTGTGCATGGGGGGAGGGGCAAAGGGAGAGGGAGAGAGTGAGAATCCCAAACGGGCTCCATTCCCAGCATGGAACCTGACGCGGGGCTCGATTCCAAGACCCTGGGATCATGACCTGAGCCGAAATCAAGAGTTGGACGCTCAACTGACTGAGCCACCCAGGCGCCCCTACCAATATATACTTTTTTTAAAAATGTTTTCTATTTATTTTTGAGAGAGAGAGAGAAAGAGAGCAGGGGAGGGACAGAGAGAGGGAGACACAGAATCAGAAGCAGCCTCCAGGCTCTGAGCTGTCGGCACAGAGCCCGATGCAGGGCTTGAACTCATGAACTGCAAGATCGTGACCTGAGCCAAAGCCAGACATTCAACCAACCGACTGAGCCACCTGGGCGCCCCTACCAATATAGACTTTTAAACGGATTATTTCTAGATGCTCTTATGTCTGTTCTGCCTCCATTCATTCAGTAAATGTTTATTGAACACCTACTGTGAACCAGTGAGCACTTACCCGGGGTTAAAACAATGTGCACCGTAAGGGAGAAGATGGATTTTCAACAAATAATTAAATATTTCTTTGAGGAACAAATCGTGTTTGCCTGTTGGCCTTAAAGTTTCATCTCCCTTTCAAACCTCTTCCACTGTCTCGCCCCCACACATTCTAATCTCCGTCTACTTCTTGTTCATTTAATCCCCGGCATCACAAATCAAGTGACAGGTACCCTGGGACTCCCTGTTCCTGCCTGCACGTCTCACTCCACGTCTCCCAAGCGCAGGTGAGTCTCTGAGCTCGGAGGTAGCTCCATAGGGGACAGACTGTACCCTGAGCGGCCTTGCAAAAGTTTCCGCTAACACCTACGAGCACTTCGAGATTTCTGAGAACCGCGGTAACAAGAACGGAAGCTTTGGAGCAGGAAGTCAGATAAAGCGACTGCCTCCAGCACGGCCATCTGAGGAACTGGGCTGAGCAAGGGCAAACGGCTCCTTGTTTTGGCTGCTAGGCAGCATTTGGCTTTGGGGAAAACAAACAAACAAATTTTCCCCTGGCTGGAAGCCAGGAGGAGCTGGAACTCAGATTGGGGGTGGGGATGGGGTGCCCGGGGCTGCCCTGTGCCCAGCAGCCCCTGGAACGGAAGCTGCGTGTGCCTCCACGCCAGCCCCTTTGTCGTCCAGAAGCTGGGCAGGGATCTCCAGAGCCAAAGGCCTGGGGCGATCGCTCTGCCCAAGTTTCGACCCTATGTTGGCTATGGAGACGTGAACCTTTTTTTGGGGGGAAAAAAATCTTCCTAACACTGCTAAGGAAAGTGGCCAGTATCTTAAAATTTTCTTTTATTTTTTAAAGTGTTTTAAAGTGCATTTTACTTATTTTTGAGAGAGAGCAAAAGAGAGAGAGGCCACGGGAGGGGCAGAGACAGAGGAGGAGAGAGAAGCCCAGCAGGCTCCACGCCGTCAGCACGGAGCCCGACGCGGGGCTCGAACTCACAGACCGTGAGATCATGACTTGAGTTGAAATCAAGAGTCAGTCACCACCCAGGCACCCCTTAAAAGTTTAAATAGATAAAGGAAAGGCCGTTAAGTGCAAAGCACTTTGAAGAGAGGATGCCTCCTGCTTGGATGGAAACTTGGACCTCAGAGTCTACGCAAGTGACAGTCTGCACCCCAGAGGACATCGGTTATTTATTGACACCTGTCTTCCCACTGGGTGGCACCACTGAGCACAAAGGCCCTGCCTACTCCACTTCGCATCCTCACGGCAGATGCCGTGCCTGGTCCCTCGTGGGTCCTCAATACCACGACAGACCCTGACATGAGGGACCGGGGAAAGCACACTGACAAACGGCGGCATGCACGCAGTGAGCGGGCTCCCCCTCCACACATAAGGGACAGGAGAAAGGTCCCATAAAATCGCACTGTATCTCCAAAGCAGTTCCTTTCACGTTCATTATTTCATTCTCTGTTTGCTTCCCCAAACGCCCTCTGCTTTGTAACCTTATTTCTCTTCCGCACACGCTTGTCCGTCGCCCCTTCCTCCCTGCCCACTCTCATCTCCTTCGCTGACGACCTGTCTCTCCACGACTCCCCGGTCTACACCCAGGCCCGAGCTATTCTCCAGGGCTCCCGAGCCGTTCCCCCCGCCGCTGCCTCGGGGACCTTCCCACACGGATGGATCTTGGGGAGGGGCCTCAGATGTCACATCGCAGCACGGGAGCTCATGATGGCCCTGCCCGTCCCCACCCCCGGTCTGCTCTGCCGCCTCTGTTTCCTGTGGCGCGTAGCGCCGTGGCTGCAGGTGGCTGAGGCTGGACACATTGGAACTAGCTCCTGTAGGAAGGTCACATCGGACTGTTTCTGCCTCATTTTCTTTTGAGCCTCGGGAACAAGTGTGGGAGGCTGAGTGACCGGCCCCTCCCAGCAGCCGCGTCTGGGTCCTCGTCTCTCCGGAATCTCTGGAGATGTTAACTCACGTGGAGAAGAGGACTTTGTAGGTGTGACTAAGGATTTTGAGACGGGAGGCCACTCTGGATTCTCCTGGTGGGCCCAGCGCCATCACGGGGGCCTTCGTAAGAGACGGCAGTCGGGGAAGGAAAAGCGAGGGCGGAAACAGAGGTTGGAACGGCGAAGCCACGGATGCAGGAGGCTCTATAAGCCGGAGACAGGGACGCAGGCTCCCTGGGAACTCACGCCCCCAAGGATGCAGCCTTTGATTTTAGCCCTGTAAGATCCATTTCGGACTCCTGACCTCCAGAGGGACAAGATACTACAAGGACGTCATTTTGGGCCACCGAGTCTGTGGCGATTCGTTACAAGGGCCAGAGAAGACCAGCACAGAGATTTCTAAGACCAAGGCGAGCGGGAGACAGACTGCCGCAGAGAGTGGCTCTGACGTCTGTTTCAAGGACCCAGGTGATAGAAATAGGTCCAGGAGCAGAGAGGGTTTAAAGGCCAGGAGGCCTGCAAGGTGGTGGCTCCTGGGAAGCGGGTGGCGTTTGGGGGTCTCCTCTTGGTCCCTGACGCCTCCACCAAGCCTGGCCAAGAGGCTTCAGGAGCACGTCTGGGGGCGTTGCAATGTGCTTCTTGCCGTGAGGACGCCTGGGCCACTAGTGCCTGACCTGCCCCTGCAGAGCCTGAGGCCGACCGAGGATTGAGTCCCACCCGCTGGGAAAGGGAGAGGCCCCCAGGGTCCCCAAATCCAGGGACAAGAGCAGACTCAGGAAGGGATCCGGAGGCCGAGGCAGGAGGGCTCTGGTCCACGCTTCCTGCTGCCTCACCTCCGGGAAGGCAGCGAAGGCAGTGGGTAGGGCTCTGATGACTACGGGGTCCTGCTGGAGCGCCCCGCTCTTCCTCGGAGAACCCCGCGGAGCTGGCCACCTGGGGAAGGCTTGCCATCGGCCGCAGGGAGCGTAGCTGACTGGGGCCAGTGTCAAAAACAAGACAAGACCTGCTTCCGAGTGACGGGTCAGACACAATTCAGCGTGCTCTACCACATGCCTCCTGGCCTGACAGCTTTCACTGTGATTGATGGTTTCTCCGAATTCCCTTGCCCTCTCCCAGTGACTCAGTCCTCAGTACCCGAGCCTGAGGTGCTCATTTGGTTGATTAAACTGAAGGAATCTCTTAGAAGTCATCCAGGGACTCCGAAGGCCCAATTGTCCCAGCAACATTCACTTCTGCCAGATTCCAAGGCCCACGAAATAGTTCCTGAATTTGAACTTTGATTGAAATTTGTCCCAAACTATGACATTAAAAGGAGAGTAGGAAACCATAAACGCAGTGACCGCCTAGACAGCTTCTAGGTGATGAATAAGTTGAATTCCAAAGTTTGTAAATCAGTTGTTCAGAATGCACAAGCGAGTTGCCCACACTGTTGGGAAATTCTCAATCCCCCCCCCCCTCTAAGTTTGTCTAATTTATGAGATAACGAGGAATATTGAAAGAGTGGGGGAAATCCAGAAATTCTCCATGATAGTTTTCTGGGAGAAAAGCAGAATAAGGGAAGAACTATCACTCCTAAGGAGGCCTCTCAGTTGTCTCCAAGCTGCTGAGGAGCTAAGGGGACACAGCCTTTGGCCATCCGAAGTTGGATGGAAATGCCAGCGGAAACGTGGCCACACACTTCTTTGTGTTAGGAATGGAGTGTACACACATACGTGTATATATGTATACATACTCATCCACCCACATAGATACATATGTGCACGTGTATACACACACGTACATATTTACACACACACGTATATATTTACATGCACACGCACACAGATTTAGGGGTCAAAGAATCTCTTGGAGAAGAGCAGTTTCCATTTCCCCGGATCCGGTCTTTGAGTCTCCGGGGGAGACACTGGGGATGAGACAAGGATGGCCCAGACTCCCAGCATCGATGGATCTTTTACTCTTAAATATACCACATACCCACAGAACCACATTTTAATCTGCTCCTCTGCAGGGTAAATGTTTATCAAGAGCTCTGCGTTACATGGTGACACATGAGATGAGTTGTATGGTCTTATTCTGTGTCACAAGGAGTATCCAAGCAGAGCTTTTTTCTGAGGCCAGCGTCTCCGTGCCCATCACTTCAGCATATTTTGTGTCCCTTAATAAAGCTCAAACTGGAGCAGAAGTCAAATGAAACAAGTTCTCAATTATTAGAACTAGACGGCATGCCTCTGCCTCACACCATATACACATATCAACTCAAAACGGACCATTGGCTTAAACGCTAAAACAAACGGCATAAAACTCTCAGAAGAAAACATGGGAGTAATTCTTTGTGACCTGGGGTAATGGTTAGGTAATGGTTTCTTAGATATGACACTGAAGTCACAAAATGACACGAGGAAAAGTAGACAAACTGAGCGTCATCAAAGTGAATAACTTTTGGGCTTCAAAGGACACCACTAAGGAGAAGATGATCCTGCAGACTGAGAGTGGATATTTACAAATCTTATAGAACACAGGATTTGTGTCCAGAATGTGAAGAGGTCTCTTACAACTTACACTAACAAGATAAATAACCCAATTTTTAAAAATGGGGTGAAAGTCTGAATAGACATCTCTCCTAGGAAGATGTCCAGGTGGCTAATACAGACATGAAAAGATGCTCGAAGTCATTCATTGTTAGGGAAACGCGGCTCAAAACCTTGAGGGCGGACTAGCTCACACCCGCTAGCGTGGCTAAGCTGAAAAGGGACAGACGATGACGAGTGTGGGTGAGGCCGTGGGGAAGTTGGAATCCTCCTACATCCCCGGTGGGATTGCAAACTGGTGCAGCCACTGGGAAAAACGATTCTGCGGGTCCTCAAAAAGTTAAATATAGAATTACCGGATGAGCCAGCAATTCTGCTCCTAGATACATGCCCAAAAGAAATGAAGACAGATGCCCACATGAGGACTCGAACGTGAATGTTCTTTAGCAGCATTTTCCAGAACAGGCGAAGTACAGCAACAACTCCAATGTCTATGAACTAAAAAATGGATAAACATAACGCGATATATCCTTGCAACGGACGATGATTTGGCCGCGAAAAAGAAGTACGGATACTTGCTCTATGAATGAACCTTGAAAACATTATGCTAAGTGAAAGAAGCCAGATGTCAAAAGCTATAGATTCTGTGACTCCATTTACATGGACTGTTCAGAAAACGCAAATCCATACAGATAGGAAGCAGGTGAGTGGTTGCCCAGAGCTGGGGAAGGAAGAGGGAGAAATGGGGAGCGTTTGCTAATGGGAAAGGGGCTTCTTTTGGGGGCGATGACAATATCCTCCAATTAGGTAGCAGTGACGACTTAACGACTTTCTGGATGTGCTAAAAATTATGGAGTTGTCTGCTATAAAAGGGCAAATTTGACGGGGTGTGAATTATGTCTCATAGAACTCAAAAGGAAAAAAATAACCAGAACTCACAAGATCCCTGCATCCATGGAGGGGAGACCCCGGAGCTCCAGTGACTCTGTTATCTGCAGAGGGTGAGCTGATTAAGGACCACCCTGCTGCCAAACACTGGAAACCTTCCATTTCTCCCTCCCCCCGCTTTTGTTTTGGAGGTAAGCATCGGCAGATCGCGCTCCGGGACCGTGAGGTGTTCTTTAGAACCCACAAAAATAGCATCCCACCTGCTGAATATCTGTCATCTGTGTTCAGATGGCTTTTCTCTCTCCCGCCTTTCAAAATGGCATTAAATACATTAAATCCCCAACAGAAGGCTCCGGCTTCGGATTTGATCTTTGATTATATCCTTCAGGTCATCTCCTCTGACAGCTCAGTGAGGTTTTCCTGGAACACTCATACTTCAATGGTGGTCCGAAGACTGTGGGTGGTCCCTGACTAGCCAGCAAATCAATTCCCTTGGCGACAAAGCACGGCAGGGAGGCAAACAGGGTGCAGTGGGGTGGGGACGGTGGGGAGCCCTCCTCGCGTGGGGCAGCCGCGGCAGCACGGAACCACTGCCTGAAATAATAGACGCTGGCAATCTGGATTTTCACAATGTAGAGTCCTCATTTTTTGAAGAAATTTTTAAATGCTTATTTTTGAGAGAGAGCGAGCGTGCACGAACAAGTTGAGGAGGGGCAGAGAGAGAGAGGGAGACACAGAATCCAAAGCAGGCTCCAGGCTCTGAGCTGTCAGCACGAGCCTGATGCAGGGCTCGAACTCACGGCTTGTGAGATCATGCCCTGAGCCGAAGTTGGATGCTTGATCCAGCACGGGTGGCTCAGTGGCTGGATTTTTTAAATGCAAAGTCTTCATTTTTTAAAAGCCTTTTGTAAACAGAGCATTTATGGGCTGAGTTCCAACCAGAGGCCACAAGTGTGTGACCCAGGCTCTAGGCTCTGCCCTGGCTCATTGGTACGACGCCCACCAAAATTTGAAATCCGAACAGAAGAGTGCATTGACGTGGTTCTGGGAGTTCTCGTCGTCTGACCTCCTATTCCATGTTACAATCTCTTCTACGCCAGAGGGCTGCCCTGCATTTAAGGAAGTTAATAACTCAAACCAGAAAACATGCAGGGTTTTTTGTTGGCTTCTTCATAAAAACACAAAAAAACACAAAAAAACAAAAAACAAAAACAAAAACAAAAAACCTGTGGGTTAGGTGGGAAGACAGAGGCACAACTGTCTTGGGGGGGGGCGGGACTAACATATGGGGCTGGAAGGGGCTTCAATGTTGATTTTTTGGGGATGCTTCTCTCTTATGACCAGACCTCGTACTTTTTTTAAAAAAACTCTAATTCATTAAAGTGTATCAGCATGTTTGGGGCTTCGCTTTTCCAGAATTCCCAGAGGGAAACAGACCTTTAGACCTGGAGTGGCCCTTGGAACTGCCGAGGCCTTATTTTACACATAACGGAACTAAGAGCCTCAGGCGTAAACTGCTCAAAGACAGTCAGACATCGGCGACCAGCTCCGACTGTGGGGTTAGCCTACAGCTGGTAACTCATAACAGGACCCGAACGTGAGTGTGATCGCTTTGACATTCCCTGGAGCCTTTTGTACTGACTCAAGAGCACTCACGGTCTTATTTTTATTTTTTGAATGTTTATTTATTTTTGAGAGAGAGAGAAAGAGCGAGCGAGCGCACAAGCCAGCGAGGGGTAGAGACAGAGGGAGAGAGCATTTCTAGGCTGACAGCTGACGGCCCGATGCGGGGCTTGAACTCAAACTATGAGATCGTGACGTGAGCCAAAGTCAGACGTTTAAACAACTGAGCCACCAGGCACCCCTATGTTTTTAGAGATAAAAAGACTTACAACACACACACACACACACACACAAACCCAACAAACAACAAAACCCCCTGCTATTTAGTTCACTTTCCGAGCTGCCTTAACGGAGTCACGTGATAACTTACAATGCGGTCTGTACGTCGAGCCCACTAGAGGTTACCACAATTCTGAAGTCAGTCTTGGCAGGAGCCACAGCGATGCCCACCGCTCATTTCACCGGTTCTCCAACTTCCTGATAAAACTCTTTTTGCAAGCTGCTGCTAAGTTTTGAGTTAACTTGTTTGGCTTCCTCCATTTGCCGTCTAAACGAGACTTGGCAGATAGCGGGAAGGCCAAGGAGGGGAAATGAAGGACTCAGAGAGGCCCCGAATTTAGTCGGTCCACCCCAAATCATCGAAAACTGTGTGTCAGTTGGCACAGAACTCTCTCGGAGTTGAATTTTTTGGTCACGAGGGACCAGGAGACACAGGGCCCAGCAAGTGGCTAGAGAGGGGGCTGCACGGTCATGCCCTGGGCTGGCATTGCTGGGCCCCCCCTACTGGGCACAGCACCTCCATAGAGATCTGACAAGCCAGAGTAGGAATAAAAACACAGGCAGCTGCAAGGACCCCTGATTAAACGCAGGGATAGGTAGGAGTCACATTAAAAGTCGGTTCCGGTAATCATCAAAAGTCTCTTTTTCTGCATTTATACTCGGTCCTTCTCTTCAATGACATAGAGTGGCCCCAGAGAACTGCAGTGATGGATGAACACCCTCACTTCCGCCGGGGGGGGCGGGGCGGGGGGGCTGGAGAGCTTCATGGTTCGCGTTAGCCGAATGCGAAATTTCAGCCTGCGTCTGGGCTAAATGCAGTCAGGAACCTTCTAAACCTTCCGTGCGGATCCAGGAGGGAACACAGTCTGGCAAATTCTGACGAGCATCTCTTCAAGAGCACATTTGTACTCGGTTGAAAAGCCAGGCCGGCTGCTGCTGGGTCGTCATGGCAACAGACATACACACCATTTGCGCGTCAGCTTCTGAAATGAGCACAAAATAACAAAACCTTCCCGACAGGAGGGGACGGGGCACTAAGGGACACACCCTCCGCGCGGCCTAACGAAATGCTGTCTTCCGTCCTCCCAAGGGGCTCCGGCGGGCACGCTGCCCTCGTCATGCCCCAGACGGAACCTAGGGGAAAGTTCGCGAATCTCCCCCCAACTCCCTTCTGCGTAAACTTCGGGCCAAGTCCGTCAGTCCTGTTTACCAAACTCTCATTTCCTTTTCAAAGCTTGTTTGCTAATTGATGCCACACAGTATTACAGTAATTAGGGAGAAGGAGGAAGGGCCTCCCTCGCTGTTTCCTCCTGGAAAGAAATTTCCCTGGCTTTCCATGGGAGGTTGTGGGGGGCGCTCTGATGTCCTGAGGCAGGGGGAGGCCTTTCACAGGCCTACAGAGAGAGGGGTTAATCATGGCTTGAAAGGCTTCTCTGAGAAATGGAGTTCTAAAAATAATAAATAGCTATTTGCTCAGTACTTCGCGAGGGGAGGGCATCAACGATGGAACAGAGCGGCAGGAAATGAACCCGCGGGGGAGGCAAAGTTAGCGGGAGGGGGAGCTGGATCCCTGCAGGTAAACCTTAGCGATTTCAAGTAGAGAATAAGGATACAATGGACCCCCCCACCCCCCCAATTAGTCTTGAAGGGAACCTACGGGAGCTCTATTCACGAGAAGCAAAATTAGCTTTCTGTTCCATTTGCATGACATCTGTCATTGCAGTAAGCATTCCACAGCGTGACTTAATTGTGGCTGAGGCACCTAACAGGAAAGCGAAGAAAAGCAAAAGAGAGGGTTTGATCCGGGGAAGGACAAAGAGTCACCAATCCAGGAACATTTAACCACCGGCGATGGAGTGAACCTCACAAGCAACGGCCCACGGCTAATGAAAGTTCCAGGCCTGACGGGATAAAGTTTCCTCAACTGTTTCATTCCTTCCTTCCTTCCTCTAATTATGAACATTCACCAAATAAGCACTGACTTTAAAATGTCAAACTGTCTCCTTTTACTTTTGCTTTTTTACCAAGTAATATAAAAAAGAATGACTGATTCCAATTTTTATTCTGGATCATCTTTAAAAAACAATACGGGAGAGGGGGCAGAAAATAAAACCTAGGGTAAGGGTCTCTTCCCTGGAATGGAGGGATCATAATCCCTGCTAGGTATTGCGCTTAGACACGGTAGGTCGATAGGCCGTTGGGGAAAGAAGCTTAAAGAAATTAGCTTTTTTCTCCCAGAGATTTCCAACTGCCAGTCAGGTGGCAGACATTTTGTGGGGGGAGGGAGAGAGGGGCTGACACAGTGTGAAAAGAAATGACAGAAGTGCCTTTTAGGCTTTTGCTCTGCAGTTTGCTGCAGCGCCCCCCAGTTCTCGACTGCCTCCCCGCTAGACTCCCACTCACAGAAGCCGCCTGCTCAGAGGCTTGGGGTTCCCAGTCTTGCACACATTTGCTCATGCTTCTCTGCTTTTCTTCTCTGTGGAGGGCACGGAGACGAAATCCCTTCTTCCAGAACTAAGGCAGGTTCCCCTCTTCCGGCCTGCGGGCCTCCCCTGGCCACGCCTACCACCCCCATGCTGGCGCCCTTGCTTTCAGCTCTAACTTGTTCTTTACCTGGGTCCTGACACTGAACAGGAAGCAGAGGGTAGACGCCCGGAGGTTGTGACTTGCCGCTCCCGTGTCCTAACCCCCGGAGCACGGTGGCTGTGGTGTGGGAGCCCAGGAAGACGAAGACCACTCGGGGGTAGCGACGGATGGGAACGCGGGAGCCCAGACTGAGCCAGCGTGCGCCCTGGCACGATCCCATCTCGACTCGTTTCCAAAGAAGAACGGAAATGACTGGAGAGTGTTTAAAGCTCCTAGTGGGGGGAATGGTTCTTTGGGGAGTCGAGATTCCTAGTTTGGTTATTAGTAGAATACTTAAACCACGCATTTCTGCTTAAAACCTAGAAATAATCAGCGTAGTAATGTCCTGTCACCCACAGAAGCCGGGCGGTTGGATAGAAGTCTTGGGCGGCTGTATCAGTTTCCTGTGGCTGCTGTAACAAATTACCACAAATTCAGTGGCCTAAACAAGAACATATTAGTGCGAAGGTCAGAAATCCCCAAATCAAGGAGTCAGCAGGGCTGCTTTCCTTTCGGAAGCTCTAAAAGGAGGTGTTTTCCATTGACTGTTTCGTTTCTAGGGGCCACTTGCTTTCCTGGGCTCCTGGTCCCCCATCCTCCATCTTCAAAGCCAGCCAAGCAGCCGCGGGAATTTTTCTCTTTGATTATCCAGCCTCCCTTTTACAAGGACCCTTATGATTACACTGGGCACAGCAGGTAATCTGGAATAGTTTTCCCATTTTTTTCTAAGTAGGCTCCACGCCCAATGCAGGGCCTGAATTCAGGACCCGAGATGGAGTCGCATGTGTGCCTCACCAGCTGAGCCAGTCAGGGCCCCTAATTTCCCCGTTTTTAAGATTAGTTGATGAGTGTCCTTAATTCCATCTGTGGCCTTAATTCTCCTTTGTCATGGAACCTAACTTATTTACAGCTCCAGGGACCAGAGCAGACACCTTCGGGGGGCATTATTCTGACTACAGCCGTGACAAGCATGCGATAAGTGAACGCCCAAGAAAATGACTGGTTTTCCGGGACGAGATGAGAAAGCTACCCTCTAATTCTGTTTCAAAATAGGGGCCCCTGGTGGCTCAGTTGGTTGAGCATCTGACTCTGGATTTCGGCTCAGGTCATGATCGCCCAGTTTGTGAGATGGAGTCCCACGTTGGGCTTGGCGCTGAGGGTGGAGCCTGCTTGGGAGTCTCTTCCTCTCTCTCTGCCCCTCCCCTGCTTGCACACACACCCTCTCTCTCTCAAAAAAAAAAAATCTTAAAAGAACGCTTGTATTCCTCCTACTGTTTATAGGATGAAACAGGATCAACTTTATAGGATTAAAGTTGTATTCCATCTAAAATTGTTTATAGGATTAAGGAGCCTTTAACAAGATGGTACCTTGATGGAGAAACAACTGGTTTTGAACATGGAGATTATTTTTCAAGAAAGGAGATGACGCGGTGAGTTAAAAGTGTGTTGCCAGAAAAACCACAGAGTAGAAAGAAACCGAAGCTTCAAAAATCAAGGTACACCTCTCACCCCCAACAATCCACACGCACCACACTTAATTCTTGGGACTCCACAACTCCTGAACCATTTGCGTAGAAACTAGGACCGCCCCCTCCATCATTCCCAATTCTCCTGGTGAAGCCCCCTCTCTTGTGGTAATCCACACGAAACATGCCTGCTACTCTGTGTGGACGGGCCAAACCCATTTAATCTCAGATCCAGGATAGAGAGGGCAGAGGGGTGCCAGGGCTTTCCACGTACCAAGTGGGGACGGGCGACCGAGAAAAGGCAGATGAATGTATGTCATTCTGGAACTTCCGTGTGATTGCAAGAAGCTTATATCAAAGTGGCCGCAAAATCGTTCAATGAGAGGCAGATGAATGTAAGACCATGCTTACTCTTAGCAACCCAAGCTTTGTATGAAATCTTGGGTTTATGGGGAAGGATGAATAGGAGAGCATGTCTCTTCATTCCCTGATCCCTTTCTCGCCCCCTAATCTCTGAATGTGGGGTTTGGAGGCCCCATTACTGGAGGATGTTTATTTAATGGTTCATTTTGCCCTACTGGCCACTTCCTTTCCTCTTCGCCATCCCGTAACACATGCCAACTCTCTCCCCCTTCTTTTTTCTCTGAAAAAAATGAAATCGATATATAAAGACTTACTGATACTGAAAAAAAATCAAGGTGCAGACAGAAGTATGCGGTAATGTTTACTTTTTGCTTTTCCTCTCCAGATTACTATATAGAGAACATTCATAATTGATTTGTCCTGAAGCGCTATTGCATGGCGAAATGGAAAAAATGTCTCTTCTTGGCAAGAAAGATAGTAATGGCAGAAGGGACTCAGAGTTACAACAGGTAGAGTTGGGGAGGCACTTTGGACCCTTCCTGTTCTACTGTCCTTCTGTGTACACCTGCCGAGCCACTGTGAACCAAACATTGCCAAGCATAGGTTACACAGAAGAATAATATCATATTTGTTCCCAAGAACCCCACGATATGGAAGAATGTAATTTCGTTATTATACAGTCTGAAGTAACGTTGTCAGATATATATAAATCCTGGGGAAATCCCAAAGGTGAGAAAAGAACTAAGCGTTCTCCTTGAGACAAAAGTTCGGTTGAACAATCCTTAGAAACAGTTGTGTTTAGTGACAAGGGCCCATAACTGGATTAAGGTAGGTCAATAAATGTTAAAGGTTGATCGTTATACAAAATTACTTAATCAGGCGCTATGGTTTTATAGAAAAGATACATGAGTGAATCATGCATTAGAGCCTTATTTCTTTCTGTTAAAGTCAGAACAAACATTTGATGTCGGTTTCAGAAAAAAAACAAAACCAAACCCCCAAAATTAGAAAGTGGAACCACCTGGTGGTTACTACCCAAACTGCTTGAATTGACCTTGCAATTTCAAATACAGTGAAGTCGTCTTGACTAACTCGGTCTTCTTATCAATGCTTCATATAAAATTTACAAACTGATATATGTTCTCAGAAAACCAGAAACAGAGAAAACATGAAAAATTCTGGGCAAAGCAAGCCTAACAATATCCGGAATAATCTACCACCAAAAAAGAGAGTGTGTATATGATATTTGTTGTACGATATTGGCTTTCCATGACGTGATAAATAAGAATTCCTTATTCTGTTATTATTTCTTCATTTTTTAAAAGCACAGATTCATCTACACAGAACTTTTCAATGTCAATTGTTTGATCACACAGGCTCCCCGCCAGTACTTCAGCCCACAAATACTATTTACTTGTGGAAAATTCGTCCTATAGAACTTTCCACATTCTGATTTGGGCTGATGACTTCTTCATGTCGTTGATTAACTTGTTTTTCTATTTCTTATATTTCCTATAAACTGGTAGTAAGATCTAGATAAGACCTTGATTAGATTCCAGTTCAGTTTTTTTTTTTGGCAAGACGGCTCACAGGTGATGCTATCTGCTTCCTATCTGTCAGTTCCCAGGTACATATGTCAGTTGTCCTATTTGTAGTGATGTTAAGATTGACGGATGAGATCACGTGATGTCATTTGGATCCCTCCATTATAAAGGTCCCCAGTAATTTCTCACTCAGAGTTTGGACATCTCTTAATGATCCTCGTCTCTAGCCGCGATTTCATGAGGATTGCAGAATGATGTTCTTTTTTCTTGCACATTTATAGCTAGGATTTCTTCATCATCTTTTTAGTTCGTTTGAAATATAGTTTGTGCAAGGAAGAAAGGACAAAAGTGTGATTTATTTCTTTAAAGCATGCTTTGAGGATAATCAGCTAGCAAGCTCCAAAGGTGACAATGATATTTTGCGTGTTTCGTTATGAAATCAGACGATTATATATTTGATATGTTTCAACCATTTAGTGGGCATTAGTATTTTGGTGCTCAAATTATCCCACCTTTGACCACTGTGTATATTTTTAACACAAATACTCCAACAGGTAGTAAAATTAAGAAAACAGACATACTCTTATACTCTAAGGGTAAATTTACTGCTTTCAAGGAGGCCAATTTAACGATATGCACCAGAAGACTTAAAAATATTTATACCTTGTATCACACCTAAATAAATCTTTTCTATGAAAATAATCAGAGAGGTGGACAAAAATTATACAAAGGTATTAATTCTGGTGAATAATTAAAAAGAGATGGCAATAAGCTTTGTTACATTTGTGTGATGAAATACTATAGGTACCATATTAAAAATCCAGTTTTTGAAGAGTTTTTATTATCAGGGGTAAATTTTTTATGATATGATAATAATTGAAAGAAGATTACCAAAATGTTACACATAATATGATCCCAGTTGTTATATATAAATACATGTGTAAACTAAAGACTAGGAGGGCATACTTCAAAATGTTAACAATAGTTCTATCTAGATGGTGGAATAATAGAATATTTTTATATATCCTTCGTATTTCATTTTATGTTATCTCCAATAATATGTATCACATTAGATCTTATTAAAAAGCAGCTTGTATTGAAATCTATTGTGAGTAAAATGGATTTGTTATTCTTTGAATAATAAACCAAAGTAAATGTCTCCTTTTGTATTAGTGGAAATTGTGCAAGAAAGAAAACACTTTTTCCCTTAACCAAAAGATCGTTGTGACTTGGTTAGAGAAGGAAAATGGAACTGAGCTGTATTTAACATGAAACTCAGGACAGGCTTGGTGAGGTCTGCTATATTTTCCCTCCTAGGGTCTGCTCATTGCAATTAATTATGTGTCACCAAGAGTCAATTTCCCCCTGAGCTCTCCAATGAGTCAACCGGATATTTCAGCTTGATTCCTACTATGAATGAGGAGCGCCAATGTGGATTGAGATGGATGTGTCTGCCGTTTGTAATGGAGTCCACAGGGCATCTCCTCCCACCAATTTCTTTTCTGATAGTGACAGTTTCTAATTTTTGATATCCTAATGTCTAGTTGTCACTTTCAAATATCTGACAATCTCTGGTCCAAACCACTTATTAAGTCCTTAATTTCTGCTTTCCTTTCTATTACCAACGTAATAAGTATTCAATGTCAAAAAAAATAATAGATAACCCCGATGAGCTGGAAGAAAATACAATGCACAAATAATTCTGTCAAAACACTTCTAATATGTTGGCATAAATTCTATTTCCTGGATCTATATGACTTAGCCTATATGCTCTTTGGGGACAAGATTCCTACCTAGCTTATGGTCCCCTTTGCACAGAAGATTGTACTTAGCACAAAGGACACACACTTTCTGGGTATTTACTGAAGCTGGAGGTGAGTTCAAGTGGAAGAAGAAGAGAGGGAAAAAGAAAGCCCTTCTGGAGAGGGCAACCACAGGGAAAAGGCGCAGATGGAAGAGTGAGCTCTGAGTGTTTGAGGCAGGGGGAGACCAGTCCTGCCTGGTGAGAGGAATCATGTGGGGGCCATTATGGGAGGAAAGTGGTGGCAAGTGTGGGAAGACTATGGCTGAGGATTTTATTTGTAACACGAGTTGGTAAGGGACCATATTGAAATCTATTCTATGAAAGTCCTTCATTCCTTAATTCTTTGAATGAAATAATTGGTTTATAATGAAGGTTTATGGAAAGGGGACCTGTGTAGAAATGAACCTATAATTTGATGAAATTAGATACATTTCTCTTGGGGGGGTATAATTTACATGGGGCACAATTACCCCTCTACGGTGTACAGTTCTATGAGTTCTGACAAAGGCATACCATAGTGTGACCCCCATCACAATCAAGATATAGAAGAGTTCCATCAAACAAAAAAGATCCCCTCAGACCTTTTTGTGGTCAACCTCTCTATCCAACCCTTGGCGGCCAATGATTTGTTTTACATCCTTACGGTTTTGTCTTTCCCAGAACAACATGTAAGTTGAATCATACCGTATACGGGCCCTTGAGTCTGGCTTCTTTCACTTAGAATAATGCATCTGAGCATAATCCAAATGCATGTATCCATTCCATTCCTTTTTATTGCCGTACCGTATTTCATTGTACAGATATCCTATGGTTTGTTTAATCATCTACAATGGAAGGGCAGTATATTTCTTTTTAATCTAACACATATAACTAAGGTTGTGCCTTCAACCAGCCAAAACAAGATTTCTAAGTTTTAGAGATTGATTTACTAATTGCCAAAAGCAGTTGGGGACAGGAAAAAGAGAAAATCCAAGCAGAGCATCAATTAATTTTAAAAACACGGATGTTGCTATCTAGTAGATTCACTTTTCAGAGCAGTTGGAGAAAGAGAACGGCCGAGGGTCTCCAGGTGTGTGTCCTAGAGCAGCCTCACTGACGACTGAGCAAGGAGGGCCCTGGCCTTGCCTGTGCTCCCCTGGAGGACTCTCTAGAGTCACCTCCCCAGCTGGAGGACCCCACAGAGTGGAAAGAGCTTGGGAATGAGTGAAGGCTCTTGTTGCTTCTGGATCTTGCCAACATCTTGTCTCCGGATCTTCTCTGGGCTCATTGTCATCCGTTGATATCCTTCCTACCCCAGTATCCTCCGATGGCACCAAAAGTGATTTTCTATGTTTCTAGCTACTTATTTGAAAAATCAAGTTGCTATTCTTTCTGCCTCATAACATTCTTGGAGGCCAAATTGGTGACTCTGGGTTAAATGTCACTGTTAGGTGAGTAATTAGGCAGTGACAAGATGGGAAAGACCGAGAGGGTGGGGATGGGGGTGCAGGGAGGGCAGAGGTGATGCGTAGAGAGGTCTGCCCATTCGTCTCACTCCAAGGGGAAGCCCTCTGTGCCTCATGCCCATTCCCACCCACAGCTCCTGGTGTCCCCGTGGGTGATGGGAGTTGGAAGAATTTGATTTAAGGTACGGGCAGAGATGGAAAAAGGTCATTTAAAAGCTTCTACGTATTACTCTAGGGTCCTTCTGGACAAAGAAATTCAAGTAAGCCTCTGGTGGTTTTTAAATTTTCTGCTCCTTGGAAATAATACCTTGGATTTGGATAGAGACCACCTACTGAACAACAGCACCCTGGGAGGCCAGAGCTGGGGAAACGCTGGGTGTCGTGACAAGAGACTTTTTAAGGGTTAGAAACATAAAAGCAGCACGCCATTTAAAAGTGACAGGCACAGACGTCTGGGGAAGATGGTAGAGTGGGAAGATCCTAAGTTCACCTTGCCCCACGGGTACAACCAGGTGGTACCCACGTTAGTGTGAATAACCCAGAAGCAACCCAAAGACGGGAGAACAGACTCTACAGCTATTTAGCTGTATTTAGTATTTAGTAGAGAAGAGGCCACTTTGAAGAGAGGAGGAAGGGTGGAGATTGGTTGGGAGCTACATGTACCGTCCATGAGAGCGAGCGCTACTGTGACGATCGAGAGGGGAGAGAAATAGACCCTCACCCCAGGACCCCAGGCACAGGGAACCTGCACAAGGAAGACGAATTCCCATAACATTTGGGTGTGAAAAACAGAGAGGCCAAATTTCGTGAGTTCTTATAATCAGTAGGGCTTAACGCCTTGAACTTTAAAAATCAGCAAGCTAGACTCTGGGAGAGCCAGGCGGGCAAGAGGATACTGAGTCCCTGCCGTTAAAGAGACAGCACAACAAACCGACCATTGAGATACAGCATAGAAGCAGCGGTTTGAAAAACGCTTGGGTTATATGGGAGGGAGATTTATTTACTAACCTCAGAGTGTGTGCTAAAGGGGCAGGGATCTTTTTTTAAATTAAAAAAATTTTTAAATGTTTGTTTATTATTGAGAGAGAGAGAGCGAGTGAGGGAAGGAACATGAGCGGGGAAGAAGCAGAGAGAGAGGGAGACACAGAATCGGAAGCAGGCTCCAGGCTCCAAGCTGTCAGCACAGAGCCCGATGCGGGGCTCAAACTCACAAACTGTGAGATCATGACCTGAGCCAAAGTCGGACGCCCTACCGACTGAGCCACCCAGGCGCCCCTAAAGGGGCAGGGATCTTTGGGAGACCTCTCCAAGAACAAAAAAGACAGTGGGTACCATTTCTTCCCCGGCTCTCTCAGAAATAAGGACACCTTTGGAACCAGCACAGCGGGAACACTCCGCCTGGCTTTCCAGTCGCCTGCCCTTCCTTGCTTCTGGGAGTTCACCCAATCCAGCCTCTCAGGCGGCTCCAGGTCCCTTCACAGATTAGACTCGCGAAACTTTGCTAAAACCATGTGCCCTGCTCCCATCTCTCCTGCAGACCTGCCCTCTCCAGTGCGTTCTTGGCTGGAGCCCATCTGCAGCAGGGGCCACAAGCCTCCAGCGTGCAAGCAGCCCCAACAGGGGGCCGACACCGCTCCAACATGACTCTAGCCCCAAGAAGAGGGGAAGACTGAGGGAAAATGTGACTCAATGATAGCAGTTAGGTGCACACAACACACACAGGAGACACCCCCGAAGCGCCAGTTTCTGGAGAACGGGGACACTGCACCCAGGTGCACAGGACTTGTTCCTCACAAGGCCACTGCTTTGAAGAGCAGGAGAGGTAGCTGACCTACCCAACCCACAGAAACAGACACAGAGAGCGAGTCAACATGAGGAGACAGAGGAATATGTTCCACAAGAAAGAACGGGACAAAATCACAGCGAGAGAGCTAAACATCACAGGGAAATATGCCCAGTAGAGAATTGAAAGCAGCAGTCATAAAGATTCTCGATGGTCCTGGAGTCCAGCTCCGGAGAGTCCAGGGGTCCCTGAGGGAGGAACAGTGTCTGCGAAAGGAATGAGAGAGCCGTGAAATGTGGTCTGGTCACCAAGCAGGCGTCTCTGGCAACTCTGCTCTGCTGGGCTCCGTGTCTTGATTTAAAGGTAGTAAGTCAAAGAGGACTTTCGTGTCATTCCATCAGTAAGCACAGTTCGATATCTTTAGCAACAATGTGTTTTTATCAGCAAAGAGGCAATTTCCTCAATCTTGCCTGTCGTTTTTAATTAGCATATAAATTTAAGGCAGGGGGAGAGAACAGGGTGTTATCTTGAGGCCTATGTTAATTATCTATAGATAGGTTAGGAGTCATTCTGCCTATTTTTCTAACTCTAATGGGGGACGTGTAATTCACCTGGTAAGGACATATTCTTTTTTTTTTTAACTTTTTTTTTTCTAATGTTTATTTATTTTTGAGAGACATAGAGAGAGAGCGTGAGCAGGGGAAGGGCAGAGAGAGAGGGAGACACAGAATCCGAAGCAGGCTCCAGGCTCTGATGAGCCGTTAGCACAGAGCCCCATGTGGGGCTCGAACTCACAGACCGTGAGATCATGACCTGAGCCGAAGTCTGCCGCCTAATCGACTGAGCCACCCAGGTGCCCCAAGGACATAATTCTTCATGCTTGTCCTTTGCTTATGAGTAATTTACATAATCCCATTCAGATGTTATCATCAATGCATCGCACTCCAGGTCCCCTTTTTTATTTAAATCCCATAAAACAAAAAGAGCATTATATCCCCTGAGGCCAACCAGAGCAGTCCAAGAAGGCCTGAAACCAGGCCTGAAAGGTTATTAGAAGGAGATACCTTCTAATACTATTGGGTGCCAGTTGGTCAGCAGGAGACCTTGCAACACCTGCCTTTTCCACATAGGGAGCCGTCTCAACCTGTGAGCCCAAGATGGCTCCCAACACCATGGACCTGAGAAAAGAGCGGAGGACCTCAGAGAGACCCTCAACAAAGAGCTAGAAAACATGCAAAAGAACCAATAACTGAAGATAAAAATACACTAGAGGGAATAAACAGTAGACTAGAGAAAGCAGAAGCATGGATCGATGACCTGGAGGACAGAGTAACGGAAAGCAATCAAGCTGAACAAGATGGAGAGAGAAAAAAATAATAAAAAATGAATACAGACTGAGGTAATACAGCAACATCATCAAACATAGTGACTTTCACATTACAGGGATCCCAGAAGGAGAAGAGAGACAAAAGGTGGCAGAAAATTTATTTGAAGAAATAATAGCTGAAAACTTCCCTAATCTGGGGGAAGGAAACAGAAACCCAGATCCAGGAGGCACAGAGAGCCCCGAACAAAATCACCCAAGGGGGCCCACATCAAGACACATAGAAATTAAAATGGCAAAGAGTCGTGGCAAAGAGAGAATTTAAAAAGCAGCAAGAGGAAAGGAAACAGTTACCTACAAGAGAAACTCCATAAGGCTCTCAGCTGATTTTTCATTGATAACTGCAGACCAGAGGGCACGACAAGATCTATTCAAAGAGCTTTAAGGAAAAAGTCTGCAGCCAAGAAAACTTTATCCTGGAAGGCTGTCATTCAGAATAGGAGAGATCGTTTCCCATTTGAACAGAAGTTAAACGAATTCATCACCACTAGGCCCACCTTACAAGAAATGTTAAAGGGGACTCTTTGAATGGAAAGGAAAGACCATAAATGGGATAAAAACAATAGGAAACACAAAGGCAGTAAAATTAAGTCTATTTTTAAAAATCAGCCAAATAATTCACAACAAATAATTAACAATAAAAGATGTAAATGACATCATATCCCTAAAACATGGGGGAGAGAGAAGTGAGGAATGGGTTCAAACCTAAGCAACCGTCAACTTAATATAGCCTGATATATGCATAAGATGTTATATATAAATCTAATGGTAACAAAAATTATAAAAAAAGTAATAGGTATGCAAAAAATAAAGAGAAAAGGGGATCCAGGTATATCACTAAAGAAAGCCAGCACCCATGAGAGAAGAATGCAAGAAACACAGAAGAACTACAAAAACAACCCTAAACCAAGGAACGAAATGGTAATAAGTACATACTTATCATAATTACTTTGTAAAAGGACTGAACACTCCATTCAAAGATACAGGATGATGAATGGATAAAAAAAACAAGACTCATATATATGCTGCCTCCGAGAGATTTATTTCAGACCTAAAGACACCTGCAGATTGAAAGTGAAGGGATGGAAAAGCATTGATCATGTAATCAGAAGTGAAAAAAAAAAAAGCTGAGTAGCAATACTTACATGGGACGAAATGGGCTTTAAAACAAAGACTGTAACAAGAGACAAAGGGCGCTATATAATAGTAAAGGGGACAATCCATCAGGAAGATATAACAATAGTAAATATTAATGCTCCCAACATGATAGCACCCAAATACATAAAGCAACTGATAACCGACATAAAGGAAGTAATTGATACGAATACAATACCAGTAGGAGATTTTAACAGCCCGCTTACATCAGTATGACTTCTCTGACATGAAATGTAGCAACATTTTTCTAGACATGTGTCCTGATACGAGAGAAAAAAGTGTCAAAATAAAAAGCTTCTGCATGGCAAAGGAAACAATCAACAAAAATAAAAGACAACCCATTGAGTGAGAGAAGATATTTGCCAATGACATATCGGATAAAGGATTAGTACCCAAAATATATAAAGAACTTATACGAGTCGACACCAAAAAAAGGAAATAATCCAATTAAAAAATAGGCAGAAGATATGAATGAATGTTCTCCAAAGTAGACACAGGGCTGGCCAACAGATACATGGAGAGAAGCTCAACGTCGCTCATCATCAGAGAAACGCAAATCAAAACCACAATGAGATATCGACTCACATCTGTCACAATGGCTAAAATTTAAAAAACATAAGAAACAGCAAGTGTTGGCGAGGATGTGGAGAAAAAGGAACCTCATGCACTGCCGGTGGGAACGCAAACTGGTGCAGCCGCTGTGATAAACAGTATGGAGGTTCCGCAAAAATTAAAAATAGAATTACCATTGGATCCAGTAATTGCACTACTGGGTATTTACCCAAAGACTATGAAAACGTTAATTCAAAAGATACGTGCACCCCTATGTTTCTTGCAGCCTTATTTAGAGTAGCCAAGTGAGGGAAGCAGCCCAAGCGTCCGTCAGTAGATGAATGGAAAAAGAAACGGTGATATATACAAGAAATATTAGCCATAGAAAAGAATGAAATCTTGCCATTTGCAACAGCACAGAGCATAATGTTAAGTGAGACAAGTCAGAGAAAGACAAATACCATATGGTTTCACTCATATGTGGAGTTTGAGAAACGAACAAAGGGAAAAAAAGAGATGAATCAAAAAAAACCAGACTCTTAGCTACAGAGAACACACCGATGGTCACCGGAAGGGACGTGGTGTGGGGGGGCGGGGGTGTGGGGGGGATGGGGGATGGGGGGGATGGTGAAGGGGATTTAAGTACACTGATCACGATGGGCACCGAGTAATGTACGCAACTGTCAAATCACCACACCGTACACCCGAAGCTCATATAACACTGCGTGCTCACTGTACTGGATTTAAAAGTTTTAAAAATGACAAGAACAGATAAGGGCGTTCATTCCGTCCCTCCTCCCCACCCCCACCCCCGAATCCCAGCAATAGTTGTGCTTTAAAATAAAGGATACGTGAAAGATTTTTTTTAATTTAAACTGAATTTCTGAGGATAGAACTTTTAAAAAACACTCTTTTTATGAATATAATTGACATGGGGCACCTGGGTGGCCCAGTAGGTTAAGCATCCCACTTCAGCTCAGGTCATGATCTCGCAGTTTGTGAGTTTGAGCCCCACATCGGGCTCTGGGCTGACAGCTTGGAGCCTGGAGCCTGCTTCAGATTCTGTGTCTCCCCCTCTCTCTCTGCTCCTCACCTGATCGTGCTCTGTCTCTAAACAAACAAACAAACAAAAAGAATGCAATTGATCAAAATAAA
The DNA here is from genome assembly GCA_030068075.1 of Paguma larvata. Taxonomy (NCBI): domain Eukaryota; kingdom Metazoa; phylum Chordata; class Mammalia; order Carnivora; family Viverridae; genus Paguma; species Paguma larvata. The sequence continues at coordinate 23,705,086 of CM057829.1, forward strand.
ACGGGTTGCTGGAATCCAGAAGACCATACAAAGTAACTAAAGATAATGTGCTCAAGGCTTTAAAAAAAAACAACGAACCTAATTCCTGTGTTGTGACGAATATGAATATTCCAATGTGGCTTTGGAAACATTGTTTGTGGGCTTTGAGGATCCATCAGTCTCCTCCCTGAGTCCCTCTAGTGGGTTACTGTTCAGGAAGCGTAGGAGGCAGACTTTTCCTAGAGATCAAGACTCTGGAGACTCATAGAACACGAGGGCTTGAACGGACGAAAGGAACGTGTTGTAAGCTTCTTTCTGACTCTAAGGGAGGATGTTGTTTATGCGTTGTTTAACACGTGGTCTCTGAAAGCAAACCTTCAGTACCTTCGTGAACAAAAGAACACGGAAAAGAAATTGCAGGAGATTAAAAGCTGCCGAGACTGTTGGATTTTGAGTCACGGATGAGTCAGTTTTGAAAGCGTGGTGCTCAGAAAGACAGTTTTATAAATGAATGCTATTTACAGGTAAAACTGAAGGTGAAAAGACTCTAAGTGCTACGTAAGAGGCTGCGCGATTAGTCAGGGCACTGGTGTGCGGAAGAGGGAAACTTCCTGCTTGCTGTACTTGGCTGTGAGCGTGGGTTCTCTTAGGCAGTTATGCTAGCGAGCAGCTTGCCACACGCGCGAAGGAGAGCGAGTCTCGCTAAGTCACAGTTCGATCACCGGCACCAAGCAGGCCCAAGAGTATCTTTGCCCAACAGAGGAGACGCAAGGGACCGAAGGCCAAAAGGGCCCGATCCATCTTCTGAAACACTTGGGAAGGTCGGTGTGTGAACAGTGGGGACACGAATTGTAATAAGTCCTGGTCTCTCCCCAGAAGTAAGAAGCCTGAGAATTTCTACAAGCCGACGCTCGGCAGCCAGCGTGGAGTTACGGTCTATTTTCCTTTTGTTTTCTGTACATCCTTAGAAGGGGAAGATGTTAATGTATACTCGTGAAAGAAACCCAGTTGTGTGAATTTAGAACCTTTCTGTGATTTCTCTGAATTGATGACCGTTCTCGGTCTAAAGGAGGTGACGGTGGTTTCTAAATGCAAGACCATGACACTTGGAGAGAGAACAAAGAGGGGGAACTCAGGAGGAAGAGTCCAGGAGTTTTCCTGGAAAGAAGCCGGCGGGGGGTGAGAGGCTGAAGACCAGGAGGAAGTCACCTGCGTGCGGTCCGGGGGAGGCTGGGGGCGAGGAGAGGCGCGTCTGGGGGCCCCGGGCCGCACCCCCCTGCCATCGCCGGCATGGGTCAGGGCGTTTGCCGACACCGGGGCCCCGCAAGTCCTGACACCCCGGCAGCCAGCAGGGACCCCGCAGGCAAACCCAGTGTTCACGGTTTCAAATATTAAAACAAGAGTAGGCCCAGTCAGAGCGTCATGATAAATTATATCTATTCTTGTAATAAACTGTTTTGACAATAAAAAATAAAATTGGAAAGGTGCGCCCTAGTGCGGGGTGTAGGGCGGTGCGAGCTGACAACACCCTTTCACCCGTGCCGTCGGACTGTGCGCTGGGGACCGCGGTGAGGGGCGGACGACAGCGGCCCACCCAGGGGAGCCCCCAGGGGCCGAAGCCACAGTGTCACCGGGGAGCTGCGGGCTGGAGAAGGCGAAGAGCTCCGCGGGGGGGGGCCCCCCCGAGCCCCGCCTCAAGGTCAGGAGGGAAAGCGGAGGCGCGACCTTGATGGAGGTGGCCGGATCGCAGGCTCCGAATCTGCACCGGCCGTGCCAGGCGCAGAACCAGACGCGCGTGCGGCCCAGGAAGGGGGTCGCCAGTTTGGGGACGGCCTCTTCCCCACGGCGACCCACCAGCGGCTGGAGTTGGGGGGCCCTGGGGGGTCCGGAGGGAGGCACCCTCTGGCGAGCCGGGGTGGAGTCTGGGAGTCTGTGCTGGGGAGGAGGGAGGCCCCCACATCCCGGAGCCCTATCCCTCCCTCCAGCTCAGCCTCTGCGCGGTTGAGGGCAAACAGCATCAGAAGCCACCATCAGGACGGAAACCGACGGAACAAGTAGGGAGAGGCAAGTTTCAGGGGTCGAGTGATCGCCAAGCGGGGCTGGCACCCTGGAGGCGGCAGCCCTGGTCCCCGAGGGCGGGCTGAGCCGGCCTGATTTCCCCTAGTTCTGGAGGAGATGCGGGGGTGCCCCGCAGCCAGGCCGTTTGCTCTAGACAAGCACCAGCTCTGAGCCCGAGGGTGCGGGGTGGCCGGGTTTCTGCCTCAGGGGTCCTTACCACCCTTGCCGGGCATAGAAACGAAACGGGGGACTCGGGCTAGACATTCCATAAAGACTTTCGCCTTCTGTTAGTGTTTTCCTTGTGTTCCTCTGATTCCTGAACCTTCCGTGGCTCTGGAGACGCGGTTCCCAGGGGGTGCCACACACCCCCTTCTCTGCGGTTGGACCTGGTGTTCCGGAGGCCACCTTGGGGAGATGCCCACAGCTGTGTGCATTTCATCTGGGCCCAGACTTCGAGATTTGGGGAGACATGGTAAGAGGAAGTTCCTGGTCCGACAGAAAAATCGCTCGATTCGGAGTCCGTTGATCTGAGTTGGACCTAGCGCTGCAAGCTCTAGCGGGGAGAACGGCCTCGGCTGGTAAAGAGGCGACTTTGACTCTCGGCTGTGTTCTGTCGCTTAGTGACTGTGCCGTCATCAGTAAGCCCTTCAGTTACCCGGAGCCCCAGGGTCCTTCCCTGCAAAACTGGTACAAGGGCCAGCCTCACGAGGCCGACTGAGCGGTAAGTGAAAGAATGACTCACACAGCACCTGGCGCGATGCCTGGCACGAGTCCCTTCCCGAGGAGATGACAGGTGTCACCTCGTGTTCCTTTCTCTCGGAACCTCGGTCCCCACGCAAGCGTGGGTCTTTCTGACCTGCGGAGCAGCTGGAGGCTCCAGCGGGAGAATGCAGGGGGGCGTTCCTGTACCCACAGAGGTGTGAGTTTGAATCACTCACAACAGGTTGACACACTGGGACCCGTCCCCAGGGCCACGCCAGCCTCAGGAAGCTGTGGATGCCAGTGGGTTTGGTTTGACGCGGGAGGAGGCGAGGTGAGGCCGGGGGAGCTGGGTTGTATCTGGGACTGCGGGTGCAGACACTGGTCGGCCCTGGGGTGACCGGAGGCAGCAGAACACCGGTAGGGTGTACCGGGAAAAGTCGGGGGGGCACAAGAGACCAAGGCCGAGAAAGAACGCTTGCGTTCTGAATGGCCAGAGGCTAGTGGTCTGATCGGCTTCTCACCGACTGGGGAAACAGGCCCCAGAGCCGTGGCGGGGCACTCGTGGTCCCCCACACCACAGGCGACACGGAAATGGAGTTGAAGGTGGAGAAGAGAATCCGTAGCCTCCCCTGAGCCCCGGGGTTCTCATCTGACAAAACCGAAGAGCTGCGTTTTAACTGTGGAGTTAAATTCAACTTTGATTCGACGCAAATCAGCTTCATTTATCTTCTGTTTGGAAGGAAATCGAGTTTTTGTCCTTCGGGGGAATTATAACTGTGTCTGGGCTACTCATTTAAAAGCTGAATTGGGGCGCCTGGGTGGCTCAGTCGGTTTAGCATCCGACTTCAGCTCTGGTCATGATCTCGAAGTTCGTGGGTTCGAGCCCCACGTCGGGCTCTGTGCTGAGAGCTCGGAGCCTGGAGCCTGCTTGGGATTGTGTCTCCCTCTCTCTCTGCCCCTCCCCTGCTAACGCACTCTCTCTGTTTCAAAAAAATAAATATTAAAAAAAAATGAAAGCTGGATTAAAAGCTAAAAGCTAACCTCCATTTCCTTGAGAACTCAAGACATTTCTTCGCTCTTTTCCTGTGGGGGCAGGATTTAGTGCTCTTAATGCCAAACGCAACATTTCAACTTGAATTAGGGAGAAAAAAAAAAGGAGAGAGATAACAGGGCAGCCAGAAAGCTCCTGAACCCCAGTAGGACCGGGGGCCTCTGTCACTGTCCCTTACTCACTGGGGCCAGGACAGCCGTGCCCTGGCCTCTGCTCTTGGTCGGTCTGATTCTGGGTCTCACACGGGGCAAAGCCATCTCCATCTTGTATACAGCTTCTACAACCACGTGCAGTGTCAAAGAAAGAAGAATGTAGTGTTGACAACTTGTCCGACACCTTGTGAACTGTTACCATTTTCCACTGATTGGATACAGTGCCCCTGAGAAGGTCCCGCTGACACTCCCAGGGTAGAGATGAGGCGTGGTGGGACTCCAGTGAGGCCCATTGTCTCTGATTTGCCTGGAGCTTCCCTGGCGAGGGGAGCAGGTGTATGAAGACCATTGAGACCTTGGGGTTGTCCACACTGATGTCTACCCATGCAGACCATGTAGCCCTTGGGGGCTGTCTACTCGTGTTTTTTAAAGTTTATTTATTTATTTATTCATTCTGAGAGAGAGAGAGAGAGTGCATGCACAGGGAGGGGCAGAGAGAGAGGAGAGAGAGAGAATCCCAAGCAGGCTCCATGCTGTGCTGTTAGCACAAAGCCCGATGTGGGGCTTGGACCCACAAACCATGAGATCATGATCTGAGCGGAAATCAAGAGTCAGACACCAAACCAGCCGAGCCACCCAGGCACCGGTACTCATGCATTTTGACTAGAGATCTTATCACCTGCAAACCATCATACCCTGTAAAAATACACCCAACAATGGGATACTACTCTGTAATGAAGAGCAAACATTCATGCAACCACATGGTTAATTAAGCTAAGTGAAAGAAGCCAGACTCAAAAGGCTACAGACTATAGGAGTCCATTTATAAGCTATTCTGGAAAAGGCAAAACCATAAGGCAAGAAGCAAATCATTGGTTGACAAGGTCTAGGGAGGGGCTTGACGACAAAGGGCCATCAGGGAATGTTTGGGGGGTGAAACTTCTAGATCTTGACTGTTGGGGTAGTTACACAGCCGCAGGTGTTTGTCAGCATTGAGAGAACTACACTAAAAAGTAAAAGCATTCTCTATAAAAAGACACTCTGGAAACTATATACCTCAATGAACTTGACTAAAAAAATGTTTTTAAAGAACCATTGACGAAGACTGGATGACATAGATGTTGAAGTGTTTACAGTGAAACGTCAATCATGAAAAAATAAGATTTGTTGATGGTCTGATAGGGGGATGGATGGATGGATGGCTGGCTGGCTGGCTGGCTGGCTAGGAGATAGAGCAAGTCCAGTGAAATCGCGGTGGTAGAATCTCGGTGGTAGTTGTATAGATGTTCCTACTATAATTCTTTAACTTTTCTATACATGAAAATTGTTACTAATGAAATCTTGGAACACGTTTAAAGAACCCATCTAACACATTTCCTTCATCATCGATACCATTTAGAGGGGTGCTTGCAGGCCCATGAAATTCCTTTATTCTATGGCCTCTGATGGGCTCAAAGGAGCATCTTTTCTGATCCTTCGAAGCCACGCTGACAGTAATAACGCTTCCTCTTGGTCCAGAGAGGACTCTCTCGAGGTTCTTTGTAGGCTCATTTACATGTACTTACTGTTTTTCCTTTAACACCGTATTAGCAAGCGAACCCTCTATGCTTCTTGTCGCTTGCTTGGAAATGGAAGGATTGGATTAATTTGACTCTATGGGTAACAACTCCTCAGGGAACGAAGCTTTGGGCAGTAGCAATTCAGCGTCAGCTAATATCCCAGACTGTTTTTTTCTGGATCTAGCCCAGCTATTCGGGGTGCAGGCTCCAGCCCTAGATGCCTCTCCCTGTTCTGTGATGGGGACGAGTGCCAATCACCCACTCGCAAGCACGAGAACTCCTCTGGTGTCTTGGAGACCAGGCACCATGGGACTGGCCTGCAAGGCGGGTAGGGAAGGATCTTGCTTCCCAGTCGGCATTCATTTTGGCAGAGGGTGTAAAGATTCACCCTTCCGGGGGCGCGTGGGGACTAGTTCCGCCCTACATTACCACGTGGGGACGGCGGAGGCAGCGCGCCATGGCCACAGAGTCCCAGACTCCAGGTGAGGTGAACAATTAAGCAGACCCTCCAGTCCACAGCCAATACAACCCGTTCTTACAAGTATGGTCTTTCTGTGTGTGTGTATTTAAGTGAATCAGATTAGATATACTTAAACTGCCCGAGCCCTGCAAACCTTTGCGTGTATTTACTTGGCCGTAGGGACCCCGTCTAAAGGAATTCATGGCTGTTGCCGGACGCAGAAAGGTATTCAAGTTAGGTTGCTACGTGAGCCGAGCGAGTTGCAGAACAGATCCAAGAACAATCTATTTAGTGTATTTTAGTCCCAGAAATGAGAGCGCTGTGCTGTACGGTCGTGGGCTGGGGGGAGGGGGTTCTAGAGGATTCCCCCCTCTCTTCTGTGTTTGTATATTGCTTGCTTCTTACACTGTAGAGTTGTAATGGCTTTGTATCAGCTCAAAACAAAACGAAGATGTTTGTTGTTTTTAGCATTACTGCCCAAGCTTGTGGTCTTCACAGTCTTGACAACTGGTGTGTGTGTACACACCTACATGTCCATGTACACACGTACACACACACACATTCATATGCAGTCAAACAATTTCTGATCTTGCTATTTTGGAGGGAGGAAAGCCTGGTGTGCACACAGTGGGTTATATCTGGCTCACATATTTCAAGATGGTTTCCATCCCCGAGGACCCTCACCCCCTCCTCCACCCCCAACTTAATACACTAGCTTAATGCTACTCAGAAATTGTGATCTTTGGTAATTTTCTGCTTCTAAGCAGAGACCAAATTGTTAGTCTAGTGATTAACTTTTGGGCTCTTTATATCTGTCTACAAACAACCAATTTGAGAATAAAAGGCTTTGGGATCCGTCCCCAAGCCCTGAGTTCTCTCATCCCTCTACTGATTTCTTTTCTTTTCTTTTTCCTTTTCTTTTCGTTCTTATTTTTGTTCATTGTAGTAGCCTGTGTTCCTTCTTCCTCTCCTTCCCTTTTCCCTCCGCACCCTCTCTTTTGTCCGCCCTTGGCTGGAGACAGCTAAAATATCTGTCCAGATCGATGTACATACAAAGAGAGCACTTTCTCAACCAACAGAACCCCCTTGAATTATTCAAAGTCTCTCCCTTTCTCGAGTTTCCCATCCTTTTTTTCCCTGACAGTAGGAGCTGGAATGGGGCGTCTGGCAATGGCCCTCCCGGACTCAGTCGCTGAGGCAGGAAGCAGAAGGGTGGGCCTTCCATAGAAACGATTATTCTTCTGAACCATGAGAAAATAGGTAAGGCCCTGTTTGAAGGTATATAAATGATTCTGACTTCAGCGGGAATGCTCGGGTCCCTCAACAAAATACAGCCGAATGCTCTGTAACGGGCAGGACTGTGGGGGAACAGGATGCAGGACTGGGGAGAGGCTCAGGCCTGGGGGTTGGGGGAGCAGTGGTGGGCAGCCTGCCTGCTGCCTGAGCTCGGCTGTTAACAGACGGTTTTAGCAGGTGGAGAAGATGGAGCCTAGAAGGCTGTGTAACTTGAGGATTACAGGAATGTTCTAAAAGGCATCTTTGGGGCGCCTGGGTGGCTCAGTCGGTTAAGCGGCCGACTTCGGCTCAGGTCATGATCTCGCGGTCTGGGAGGTCGAGCCCCGCATCGGGCTCTGTGCTGACAGCTCAGAGTCTGGAGCCTGCTTCGGTTTCTGTGTCTCCCTCTCTCTCTGCCCTTCTCCTGCTCACGCTCTGTCTCTATGTCTCAAAAATTAATAAGCGTTAAAAAAAATTTAAAGGCATCTTTCTTCATTTTTTATACTTGGGGTGGCCCCCTGTTTACCTGTCCCCAAGTCTTTAAGCTGATGGCCTTACAGGAGACAGACACTCCAGGAGGGGAAGACGACCAGAGAGGGCCGGCCGGCAGCACGGCTGTGTCGGAAGGGACGGACGCTCAGGAGTGGAACAGCAGCCGGGGGGGTGCAAGGCCGCGTGGTGGCTTCTGCTCCCGCAGGACGCTGGGCTGTCCACCAGCTGGGCAGCTCCCAGGGGAGCGGTCCCGGACCAGCCGCCAGCTCCGGGGAGCCCGCAGAGCGCCCACAGGAAGCGGGGCCACTCCGTAAGCCGCCCCAGCTCGGGGCCAGGCGGGGGCCACCTGTGCAGCGGGGATCCGTGGGGACGGCGGCCGCAGGAAAGGCGCCCTGTGCACCCCCTTCTGCAGGCCTTGCCGGCTCCCCAGGACCTGCCCGGAGCACCAGCCTCGGCCTCGGCTTCCTCTGGAGCCCCCCGCTTTCCGAAGAGACGTCAGGAACTTTCTATGGACCCGGGTGCTCTCCGAAGCCACACGGAGGAACCACCGCGCTCCTCCCTGCTCGTGCCCAACCGTCCGTGCGGGACCGCCACGGGGACAGAAGTCTCGCCCGCGCTCCTCGACGCGGTCCCGAAGTCTCACCGAGAATGGTCAGAGCAGCAGACAAGACAACCTGAGTCACGCTACCCTGGGAAGGAAGTCACCAGTGGTATCTCAGGGACAGCAGCGTCCCTAGTCTTAACAGTGGATCGGCTCTGTCACAGCTGTCTTTCCAGGGACCCAGAGAGCTTGCTTCCAATCCTGTCACTGGGGTCCTGTCACTGGGGTGCCATTCTGTGGCCCTGTCCACCAAAGCTCCACCAGACACGGAGGCAAAACCTTTCTAGCAAACAAGGCGTCCTTGGGCTGTGCCCTCTGGACGTGTTTACTCGTCCTGAGAACGGCCTGGGGATCCCCCATAGGGGAAAACACCGTGTTTTCCAGGAGAAAGGAGCTGCCGCACCCCCCGGGGCCAGAGTGGTTTTCCTGGGAATGGCTGGACCGTCCCGCCTGGGGTGGTGGCTGGATGTCAAGGCCCAGGAAGAAGGGCCACCTTCCCCAGCACGGCATTCCGCCCCCATTGGCCCAAAAGCACTGGTGGCCCCTCTATACTGTCCCCCACGTCACTGTCACCACTTGAGTTCGCTCAGATGCTGGCAACCACCGCTGCCACGTACCAGGCACTGAGCAAGGAGGAGATACAATTTATGTCTTTTAACCTCCCCAAGAGCACCGGGAGGCTGGTACCATGGTAACAGCCATGTCGTGGTTAAGGAAGGGGACGCCGGGTAGGTAGAGGGACTCCCCAGAGGCCAGCAGCTAAGAAGTCTCCCCGCTGTCAAAGGGTGTACCCTTGCCAGGCTTCCTTTCCTTCAGCGTCCCCTAACTGTGGCGGAGTACAGGAAAGACAGGGTCGCAGGCACCTGCCCCTCACGGCCACAGCCAGCCCAGACACCACTGTCATCCTTCAGAAAGCTCCGGTGCCCACTGAGCTATTGCTCACACCCCTCCTTACTTGGGGGCCTCAGGTAAGCGTAGGGTTTCTAGGGTGTCAGATGAGCCCCTTTTTGGGGCCCACCCTTGTGTATCTGGGCCTTTCTCTGGTGGCCCCTTTTAGAATGCAAATGTCCAGGGGTGCCTGGGTGGCTCAGCTGGTTGGGTGTCCGACTTTGGCTCAGGTCATGATCTCATGGCTTGTGAGTTCCAGCCCCGCGTCGGGCTTTGGGCTGACGGCTTAGAGCCTGGAGTTTGCTTCTGATTCTGTGTCTTCCTCTCTCTCTGCTCTGTCTCTGTCTCTCTCTCTCTCTCTCAAAAGTAAATAAACATAAAAAAATTTTTTTTAAATGCAAATGTCCCAGGGACACCTGGGTGGTCAGTCTGTTGGGTTTCCAGCTTTGGCTCAGGTTATGACCTCGCGGTTTATGGGTTCGAGCCCTGCGTCAGGCTCTGTCGGGCTCTGTGCTGACAGCTCAGAGCCTGGAGCCTGTTTGGGACTCTGTGTCTCCCTCTCTCTGCCCCTCCCTCACTCATGCTCTGTTTCTCAAAACTAAGCAAAAAAATTTTAATGCAAATATGTCTAAGAAAGGTAACATGCGATAACTCTCATGTCTTGGTTCCATTTTGTCCTCCCGACACTACTGTAAACTGCAAACATCTCATTACAGACACCGGGAGTGGAAGGAAGCAGCCAGGGGTAATAAGAGAAAAATAGGTTTTGGGAGTCATTGCTTTAATAAGAATGTAATTTTGATTTAACTCAAACCTTTATCGAGTATGTTAGGTGCTGGGCATTTGCTAAGAGTTATAGGCTTATAGAGTGTGATCAGAACTAGTGTCTCCTTGAGATTTGAATATGGACTAGGTATTGAATAATAATATGGGATCATTGATTTTATTAGGCAGTTATGTAGGAAAAGGACCTTATATTTTTTTAGCGATGCTTTTACTAAAATCATTAGAGATGTCCTAATGTCTGCAACTTATTTTTAAAATAGGAAACAGGAAGTGGATAAAGCGAGTATGGCAAAATGGTAACAATTGTTAAATTTAGGTGATGGGTGTATGGGATTCATTATATTTTTCTCTCTACTTTTCTGTAGAATTGAAAATTTTCATAATGAGAAGAAAAACCTAGCCTTCCAGCAGCTCAAAATCCACGTTCTACTGTAAGGATGACAGGTTCTGTGGTAAGCAGAATTCCAAGATGGCCCCATAATTCCTGACCCTGGTAGATGGGCTGTGTGTAATTACCTAGAGTGTGGACAAGACTTGGAATATGATGAGATTTTTACTTCCATGGTTAGGCTCTATGGGCAAAGAGGAGGGATTTTGCAGATGTAATTAGGATCCCTGATTAGCTGATTTTGAACTAATCAAAGGGAGATTGTCTTGGGTGGGCCTGGCCTCATCAGGAGAGCTCTTTAAAGGCAAGATTACAAGCAGCAATGGATAGTCTCTAGCTGACCTTGAGAAAGCAGAACTGCCATGTTGTAGAGAGGGCCATGGGGGTAGCCTTTCCTTGCTGAGGGCCTCAGTCCTACGACCACAAGGAATTAAGTTCTGCCAACAACCATGGAGTTTGGAAGGAGACCCTGAGCCTCAAAGGAGACAGTGGTTCTAGGTGACACACAGATCACAGCATTGACTGACCTGAGCAGACCCAGCTGATTCACTCCCAGTGTTTTGACTAAGGGAGATTGCGGGGTAATAAACAAGTATTGTTGAAAGACAATAAACTTGCGGTAACAAGTTACAAAGCAATAGAATACAAATACAGGTTTTTGGTGTTGAGGCAAATCTAGTTGATTAAAAATGGCAGCACTGGGTTGGAAAGGATTCCAAGACTGGGCGGGGCTTCCCTGGGTGAGGAGAATGGCGGTTGAAGCAATGTCTGCATGGGCGCGGAAGTGCGGAGTTGATTAGCAATGTCTGCATGGGCGTGGAAGTGCGGAGTCGATTAGCAATGTCTGCATGGGCGTGGAAGTGCGGAGTTGATTAGCAATGTCTGCATGGGCCCGGAAGTGCAGAGTCGATTAGCAATGTCCGCATGGGCGTGGAAGTGCACAGTGGTGGCACACGGAACCCCTATTGCCATTCAAGGTCCCTTTGTGAATTTGAAGGGACATGGGTTATTAACTTATTTTTCTCAATGACAGAATCACCCCGAGGGTTATTCTTGGGTCTCTGCGTCAGAGGGGATGATGACCTGTGAGGAAAGCCTCAGAGAAAGGGGACAGAAAACATTATCAAAGACAGAGTCTACCAACTGCAAAGCAATGTCTAGGGCCAGCCTTGCAGGCTGGTGTTGGCAGTAAGAAACTTCTCCATTGTTCTTTCTCTCTTTAGCGTCTTCACTCTTCTCCCCTTCTTGTGGCCTCTATTTGGCCTTCAAACATGCACAGGTGTTCCATGAGTTGGAAAAAAATCAACCCCAAAGCCACTTGATCTGCTGCTCATTCTGACTCACACGGACTCTAACACAGCAGGCCCCTTGACCACTCTGGAGGAATGTCAGAACCTCCCCCTCCTCAGACGCTTATGCCAAGGAGGTCAGGACCAGCCTGCTTAATGTCGAACTTGGATTAAGCATTTATTACCACCTCCTCGTTTCATTATTAACACCATGCAGAAACCTTCTCCCAAAGTTCAGGTGTGAGTCCCATAATCTAAGTAAAATCGCTGTAACAGATCGGTCTTTCTCCCAAGTTCTCGCTTGCGGAGGGCAGGCCGCCCGCACCCCCATCACTCTGCAACAACGGCGAGCACACTCCACCGTCAGCAACACATCCCACACCGGAGGTTTTGTCCGAAATCGGTGGGACCAAAGCTCTCTTCGCACGGACGCGGAATGAAGGCTCACAAAAGCTCGAAATCTGAACTCAAGAGAGGTGCAGGTGAAAGCAACAGACGAGAAAGAAGGTAAGCGCTCTGAGAAACTTACTAGCGGCTCTTCCAGGACAGGAAAGAGCCTGCCAGGTGCAGCTTCTCACATGCGGGGTGCCATTTGAAACCCGAGCAGCCGGGCGTGGCCCCCCCACACTAACAGATCCCCGCCGTTTGCTATTTATGCTCCCAAACCACTCGTTCATCTTAATTTAACTGTCTTCACCGGCGGCTTCTGACACATGAGAAAGTCTCGGCAACATATAACGAGGCTTAAATAGCACCATGCGATGGGCGTTTAGCGAGAGCAACACCCAGCCCTGAAACCGGGGCCCAGGGGTCCACGGTGGTCACACTCTACGTCAGAGCCCCCTGTCCGTTAGTAGTCAGAGAGTTAACTGCTAGTGTTTAGACTTGAGGACTTGGACCTAGAACTCACATGGTTTTGTTTTCTGGAAAAGTCAGGAAGCCTGGCCGCTGGAGCCTCCATGCCTCATGAAAACAACCCGATGACAATCTGGGGCCTTCTTAGGGGGGGCACGTGTGTGTCCCCATTTTACCACAGTCCCTACCGTTCCCTGTTGCCCCCTCAGGGGGAGGCCACAAGTCCAGGGCCGTCTGGCATCATGGCTTCTCTGTTGTTTTTCTCATGACAAAGACGACGCTGCAGAAACAGCCCCGACTCCTGTGCCTCGGCGGCCTCGCCCCTCGGTTTGGATTTGCGGACCCGTGGGGTCCGATGACCGTCTCCAGCAACAGACACATGCCAATATGGTGCTTCCTGGTGGCTGATGGCCTCGTTACACACTAGGAACGCTTTTTCTTCCTCAGGTCACCTCCGCCCTGAGCTCTCCCTTTTGGTTAGCGTTTCCATCAGCTCAAGGGGAGCCTCAGTGGGAGTCGGATCGTTTCAGACAGGCACGCCTGGTCCTTCAAAGGAGCTGCGACCGCCCGAGTCTCACCCGCTCTAGCTCCCTGCCCGTTTGATCAGACGCCGCCTGCCTCGCCCCCCTGCAGAAAGCGAAAGTTCCGATCCGCACAACTCCTCGACTGGGGTCAGTCTTCATTCGCACTTTCTGTCTAGATGCAGAAATAGAGAGAGGCCCTGTCTCACCTGCTCTTGAAACGAAGCGTATTTTGTTACCTCTAATTAGGATGGAGCTGCAGGAAGGGAAGGGGAAGGGGGGGGAGGAGGAGGAGGAGGAAGGTGTGGGGAGAGGGTGCCCGGGACCGGGAAGGGGGCAGGGAGGGGTGCGTCGGGGCGGGCAGGCCAGCGCAGACGAGGGGCGGAGGCCACACCCTTGGGACACTCACGGTTGAGCTGCCTTCTCCGGATCCGGTCCCTCCATGGCCTGCTTCTGACCCAGTGCAGTCGCGAAGGGAGCACCATGGTCCCAGCCCGAGCCTCCTACAGCCTTCTCATGGCAGAGAGCAAGAGGGCGCCCGGGGTACGGAAGCCAAGTCCAGCGGTATTAAAAAAAAAAAAAAAAAACCAACCCCAAACACAAACCGTCTTCTCTTTTTTGTATCTGAGGCTTCCGTTGACTTCTTTATCTTCTCACTTGCTTTTCCTTTCCTTCCCTTAGCTCCCCGCCGGCCCGAAGGCAGCTGCCGGCCGCGGGGCCGAGCCTCCCCCGGCCTCCTGTGCCATGTTTTATGCATGAAGGTGATGGGGCGGTAATTTATTCTAGCGGAGCTCCTGTGTCCGCCCGGCGTCAGAGGAGCCGGCGCGGGCTGGGGGGGGGGGTGGGGGGGGAGGGCAGGTGCACGCGTCTGCAGGAAGCAGGGCCTGAGACGGGGGACCCCCGCCTCCAGGCAGGATTGCAGATCGGAGCTGGGCCGCGGGGGACGCGGGGCAGGGCGGCCGGAGCCCAGATCGGGGCAGCGGCCCTCACACGAGAGGGCACACGATTTATTTTCTGCCGGGGCTGTGGCACCTGGGGTAGCGCCCGGCGCCTGGCACCGGGCAGATGCACAGTAAATACTTGTCGGATGAATGAGTGGTCCCGTGACACCAACATGAGGACTTTTTGGTGCCCCCATGGGTCCTTTTGGCCAGTAACCTGTTTGACTTCCTGTCTTCAGACGTGCTGGCTCGAACCTTCTCGCCCACGTCTCTCCCTAGCTTTCCCTCCACCCGACACCATACCCCTCCTCCCCCACCCGCTGGAAACCTCGTTTTCCTGGGAGCATTCCTGAAGCCACACGCGTGGGGCCTGCCCCGTGCACCTGTGCCCCTCACGTTCCTCTGGCCCGTGGCCAGACGGCCCTCCTCCGTGAGAACTCTGGGGTGTTTGCCGGTTTGTTCTGACGCGCGTGTCTGACAATGAGGAAGCTTCTGGCTAGCAGGAACTGTATTCCTTTCCCCGCGCTGCTGCGTCCAGCAGTTCGCGTGGGAAATTGGTGACATCAGGGGGCGGCTGGGGCAGCCGGCCTCCCCGATCTCCACAGCCCCTCCTCAGACCACCCTGCATAAGTATACAGTGTAAGTCAATACATTGTGTTGCTATCAAAACACAACCTCAGGAGGGGCCCCAGGTGCCGCCGTGGAACAGATGGCTGTGTCGAAGCGCCCTCACGCCGAGGTTGCAGAGCCTCGCCCGGGAGGGAAGTTGGCCTGGAGGTTGCAGAGCCTCGTCCGGGAGGGAAGCTGGCCCCGATCGCTCTTCCCCAGGCCGGGTCAGATTGCCGCACACAGCCTACGGTCATCGGTCAAGGCCTCAGGAACAGTCTCGCCATGAGGCCGGAATTGGGAAAAGTGGCCCTCGAGTTCCTAAGTTTAGCCCAAGCGAATCCACCTGCCGGCTGAAGGCAGAGGCCCCAGAATCTCTCTCAGTGTCTCTCACGGGGCCACCAGCCGGGGGAGGGACAACTGCGGAGAGATGGGTGTCGGGAGGGCTGGAGTGGCCACCGGCCAGAGGGGCGCCGGGCGCCCAGCTTCGTCCCAGAAAGGAACCGACCCACCGCCCTCCCGGGGTTGCAGAGCCGCGGCGAGGTGAGTTGAAGAACCCCAGGCCCGGCGCACACCGACCGCTCCGGGCAGCTTCGTGGCTCTGGGCCCGGCGGGGGATGGAGTACGTCCCGACACGCCTGTGTGCGTAGACTCTCGGTAGCCCGCTGCCTAGCTTCGTGCCCTGAACGGCATGTGCCTCAGTTTCTTCCTCTGTGAAATGGGGATAAGACGGACAGCTGCCGCCCTCGGGTCGTGCTGACGTCACGAGTCGAGAAAAGGACTCGGATTGCGCTCGGCACTACGTCGCCCCTGGTTGTCAGCGCCCGCCGCCAACTCGTGGTGCAATTTCAGGAAAGCTGGCAACTTCCCGGGGCCTTTGTTTCCTCAGCTGCAAAACGGGGGGCGGGGGGGGGGCTGCGGTAGATCACGTCAGCAATCGGAGTGTCAGTTTCCTCTGGCTGCTTTGATAGATCACCACGAGTTTAAAAGAACACAGCGGGGGAGGCCAAGTTCTGGAATGGGTCTCAGCGGGCGACCTCGGGGTGTCCGCAGGGCTGTGTTCCTTCTGGAGACCCAAGGGAAGGATCTGTTTCTCGCTTCCAGGCGCTTCCAGGGGCTGCTTGTGGTCCTCGAGTCTGTGGCCAGGTGCTGTCTGTTCGCCTCAGGGACCACCACCCCGGAGGCCCTTTGCACCAAATGTAGCAACTTGGTAATTGACGGTCAGGTGGGGCTTGGCTGGTGCGGACAATCCCTGCCGGACGCAGGTGTGTCTGTATCTCCATCTTCATTCTCCACAGCAGGGGGAGGGTGGAGGCCAGATGAGCACAGAATCTGTGTGAGGTAGCCACTGAGCAGGCTTTATTGGCTTTCGAGAGTGGACACCGTCCCCTAGAATGCCGAACGCAGTGTGAGCAACCCAGGTGTTTGACGAGGCCTAGGATTGGACATTCTCGAGTCTTGTCTGCCCTTGACCTCTACGATCATTCACTGCAACGCATCTCTGCTCTTCTAGCACCAACGGTAGATCAGAGCAGGTGGCCGCCAACGAGGCAAAGGAGAGACGAGAGGACGCTCCCCTCCGCCATCTTGGGTCACTGTTGGCTCTTCAAAGTCTGTGCCCGCAGTGAACTTGAACCCAGAGCATGTGATACAAAATGAAGCACTGTTGTGTTGGTTTTTTGTTTTTTTTTTTTTTTTTTTGCCATCAGTATCTGACTTTCTTTCCTGCTCATGAAGCCACACATTTCCTCCAGCCCGGGCTGCACGAGTCACTGCTTCTCTGCAGCACGTAATTTACAACAGCAGATGAGGGGGAGCGGCGGGCCGGGGGAGGGCGGAAAGTACACTTGAGTCTCAAACGAGAGGCCCTTGAGAAGTTTGCATTTCCTCTTCTCTTGTGCATTTAAATACAACCCGCCCCAGCTGACTCATGATAATCAGGGAGAGACTGATGGGGGCGGAGGAAGCAGAGGCCATCCCACCGTTCTTTCCGGTTCTTTCTGGTCCCGTTGGCCAAGCCGTGGGCCACGGCGCGTACCATCCGGCTCCCCTTTCTGGCTCCTCAAGCTTTCCCTTTTCCTTCACCCAGCACACACTTGTACTTGTAGACGCCGGAATAAGCGGTCTGTGGCGTTTCGCCCTCCCCGGGAACGCACTCCTTTGCCCTAAGAGTCGAACCTCCCTTCCCGACTCTTCTCTAGGGCTCGTGCTGCTAGTAAATCTTCATCAGGTGCAGGATTTCGTGGCAAAAACAGAAATCCTGCCGGGAGCAATGTGTTTCAAAGAACATGAAAAAAAAAAAGGCATAATTACGAGATCCTTTCTTCATTTTTCCCTTCGACTCATTTTCAATAGCTGGAGACTAGATGTTAGCTCAGGAGAAGGCGCACCAGCGGGGCTATTTCTACTTTAAAACCGTCCTGGGGAGAAACAGACTTTCAAGGGCTTGGTGGAGAATGGAAACTGCTGAGCGAAGGCACACGGTGCTACTTTTAAAGCAAGCCGCTAAGGAAAACTCGGAATTATTTTTAAATAAAAGCTTATCAAACACCAGGAGGAAAGAACCTCACAGCACTTTGTTTATTTCTCTCCTGCCGCAAACACACATTGTAAAGGACATAGGGCTCAGCTTATTCCCTGGGAGCTGGAAGGGAGCGGAGCCAGGTCCCGGCCGTGGCTCTCTGGCTGGCCGTGAGCCCGCGCTGGCGGAGAGCTTACCAAGAAACAGGATTCGTGCTGCCCGCTTTCCGGTAGATCTATGCTTTCTTCCACCGACCCCATGTTCCTGCTAATAAGGAGTTAGTAATCTCATTTGTTTTTAATGCTTAATGCTTATTTTTGAGAGAGAAAGACAGAGTGTGAGTGGGGGAAGGACAGAGAGAGAGAGAGAGAGAGAGAGAGAGGGAGACACAGAATCCAAAGCGGGTTCCAGGCTCTGAGCTGTCAGCACAGAGCCCTACACGGGACTCGAACTCACAGACCACGAGATCATGATCTGAACCGAAGTCAGATGCTCAACCGACTGAGCCACCCAGGCATCCCCAACAGAGTAATCTCATTTTACAGACAAAACAGTGAAGGCGAAAGAGCACTTACACCCCATAGCAACGATCTAATACATACAGTGCTCTGCATATATGAATTCATATGGCTGTCATGACACCCGTGAGCCCATTTTACAGATAGTGTAACTGAGGCACAGAGGTCAGTGCCATGATCACACATGTAGCAAGTGACTGAAATGGGATTTGAACTCAGATAGCCCGGCTGTGTGTTTAACTGCAACCTATGTGAACTCTTTGATCTAAGTATTAAAAAGCACTGCAGTGTAACTACACGCTATATGCGTGCGTTCCGTGCCTGCGAAGCTTGGCGAGACCATTCCGCTTTTGACATACGTACCACAGAGCCTTGGCAAAGGCAATTATGGAGTAGTCGAGAATTAGAATATTTGAGGGGCGCCTGGGTGGCTCAGTTGGTTAAGCACCGACTTTGGCTCAGGTCATGATCTCATGGTTTGTGAGTTCGAGCCCCGCATTGGGCTGATGGCTCGGAGCCTGGAGCCTGCTTCGGATTCTGTGTCTCCCTCTCTCTCTGCTCTTTCCCTGCTCGCACTCTGTCTCTCTGTCAAAAGTAAATAAACATTAAAAAAATATTAGAACATTTGAGACTTAGTTGAGAATTTTCTTAGACAACATCACGTCCAAAAGTCTCATAGGAGAGAAGATGAGACCGAGTCTCAGAGACGTGGTGACACACGGAAGTTTGCCCAGCAGGTTGGTGGATCCGGGTCGCACCTTAATCCAGCCCATCCCCGGACCTCAGTGCAGTGTTCTTGCCACTGCTGCCGAGATGCGACTTCACAGGAGCTTTGAGACCTGCGACGGCTTTGGTTTCGACGGAGCAGAGACACGATGGCGCGTCGGCCTCTGAAAGAGAAGCATGAGGCCGAGGAGACGGGCCAGTGCCTGCGTTCTACGCGCTCTCTTCTCGCCCCTCACGGCCCATCCCTGCCTCTCTCCTCCCCCCCTTCCTCCCTCCAGCCGGCTCCTCCGCGGCACTTCCTGTCTCGGTGAGCAGCCCCACCTCCCGCCCCTCCTCCTCGTCCTGGTCCTCGGGCCCCACGTTCAGCGCGTTCTCCTCTCAGACCTGCTCTCTAGCCGTCTCCACAGTCACCGTCCTGGCCCAAACCACCATCACCTGTCACCTGAACCACGCTGACAACCTCCTCGTTGATGTCTCTGTGTCCCATTTTGGGCCACCCACTCCGATCCATGTGCTAACCAGAATCGTCTTTAGAAAGTCCAGGAAGGACCACAAACGGCTACCATGTACAGCTCTTTGGGAAGGGGGACGGCTCTCGGGATAAAATCTGAACTCCTCCTCCTCACTTACGAGCTAGCTGTCCCGTGAGAGCGGAGGAGAGGTGACAGGTGATGAGGACATGACGCCCAGGAGTCTCGTTTAAGGGCTCGTCACGCAGGCACAGGACAGAGAAAGGACCCATGCACCGAGTTTTTGCTTCAGGAGGCAGAGACCAGAACAGCCCCCGGGGAAGCAGATGCAGCAAGGCTGTCGAGTAGCGACCCAACGTCTGTCCTGAGAGCCCTGTCCATCCTGCCAGGCCTCCCTGAAGAAGAGTCTCGCTTTCTTCTGCAGTTAAGAGCCCAGATATTTTAAGTTTTAAAATAATTTTTTATGCAAGTGACATCAATGGTGCCGGGTCGCCTCCATCTGGCATAGTCGGAACGAGACGGAGTCCGCCGTCTCAGCTGACTCCACCAGCCTGATGTAGACGGAAGCAAAGTGTTAAGGCAGGTCTGTGTGGCCTTTGCGGTGGCTTCCTCTGGGGAGGCCCAAGACGTGGAGGACACGAATTTCCTCATTATGTTGATGAAAGAGGATCCAAGTTGGCTTCCATCTCAATGTCATGGGATCCGGACCCTTCCCAGCCCGGTCAGAGGAGAAGGGGTAGAAGACGCCATGATCTGACGATAGCTTCTCTTCTTTTCACCCCTAAGTCAAAACCAAGAATCAGAACCTCCCAGCACTTCAGAGAACTCAGCGATCACTGCCCGACCCCTGCATGTCACAGGAGGGGAAGCAGAGACTCGGACAGAAAGGCCTCCTCGTGGCACAAAGCCAGTTAGTTTAGTTTGGGGCTCTTCCCCCGCTCATGAGCCATTGCAAACCTGGCTTCTCACGCGTGAAATGCACGCATTTCTCAGCCATGTTTTGAACATTATTTTTGATGTGTGAGCGAAGAGCATCACAAAACTATATTAAAAAAATTTTTTAATGTTTATTTTTGAGAGAGAGAGAGAGCAGGGGAGGGGCAGAGAGAGAGGGAGTCACAGAATCCCAAGCAGGCTCCAGGCTCTGAGCTGTCAGCACAGAGCCCGACGCAGGGCTCGAACTCACGAACCCCGAGATCATGACCTGAGCCAAAGTCGGCCACCTAATCAACTGAGTCACCTGGGCGCCCCATAAGAACTATATTTTAAAATGGTGCTAGGACACCAGAACTTCTCAAAGGTTTCACGCATGTGGTTCCCAGAGGGATACTTCTCTGATTGGGGGCATGTATATTTTTACTTGTTTTTAGGACGGAGAGGGAAAGGAGTGGAGGGAGATACGGAAAACAGCGGTGAGGGACGGTCTCTTTCGATGGCTCCGCCCAGGGTCCCAGACTCACGAGCATCCAGGCAGCCCGCTGGAGGGCGGTCGTCCAAGCGGCCTGGAAGTGTTCTCTTCAGTAGGTTAACGCAACTCAGATTTTTACAATGTTGTAGGCACTGGGATATAAAGATGAACAAGACATGGGTTTGCCCTGGAGAACCTAAAATCCCATGGGGAATGAGGACAGATTCACAAATAAC
This sequence comes from Paguma larvata, assembly GCA_030068075.1. Classification (NCBI taxonomy): domain Eukaryota; kingdom Metazoa; phylum Chordata; class Mammalia; order Carnivora; family Viverridae; genus Paguma; species Paguma larvata. Next base: position 23,725,568 of record CM057829.1, read on the forward strand.
GCCATTACCAGATCCAACGCGGTCGGAGTGGGAGCAGCCCCGTCGAGCCATTTGGGAGGCCGACGGTGAAGAAATGATGCTAACAGGAAGAGGAAATCAGGGCAGGTTTGGGAGGCGGCCGCCTCTGAGCTCCGCCCCGGAAGACTGGTGGACGTCAAGGCAGGGAAAGGAACGAGAAAAAAGGCATCACAGACCCAAGACTCATGTGTGCCAAGGCCGTGGAAGGAAATGCCATGTGGCCACGGAAGGGGGGGGAGGTCTGGGGCAGGAAGGGCAGCCTGAGAGGCAGGGCTGCCGGAGGTCACTGGCGGGGCGGACTGACCCTCCTGGTCCAGGAGGAAGGGGACTTTTCCCTCACCGCCGGCGTGTCCCGCCTTCTCCTCGGGAGTCCGTAGATCTCACACCTCCTCTCTTCACCACGCCACCTCAACGAAGAAGTATCAGAGGTGCCCACGGATGCCACACTGAGGCCATGCAGGGACGCCAAAGTAAGGTGATGTCTCGAGAGCCCAGAAGCTGCCCCTTGGCGTCTCAGAGAGGGTGGGCAGGAGCCTTCGTGGAGTCGTCTTGTCCCAAGGCGTGGCGTGGAGGTCCAGAGGCTAGCCGAGAAGGCACCCAGAGAAGACCTGTCTCAGAACCGTCTCATACTAAGCCAAACCTCAACGGAAAAATAGAAATCAGAAAGGAAATCTGTTACTGTACAAAGAGGAAGAAAACCTTGCTGACGAGAATGAAACATTTGGGCTAACTGGTCGACACATTTCGAAGTGAAACAAACTTCGAAAATCTAAAAACCGTAAGCATGTATTGAGTGCTCAGTAAATTGTGCTAAATGATTTGGGGGCATTGTCTCCCACATCCCTGGAGAGCCTGATTATAACCAGAAATTTGCTTGGCGAGAGTAAAATCTGAACCGAGGGGTTGGTTCGTTGGTTGATGGCAACGGTCAGTGTCATTGAGTTAGGATGACCGGTTCCTCTTGGTTTGCCAGAGTCTTCACCAGTGTCGGCACTGCAAATCTCACGTCCGGGGAACCCCGGGTCCTAGGCGAACTGGGATGTCTGATTGCCCAGAGTCTCTCTCTCCTCTTTTTAGGGTTCACACGTGGAGAGAACTGGACAGCTGGTGCCTTCTCTCCTGGACAGCATTGGACGAAAACTGCCGAATTCCAATTTCTGTATCTTACAGTTCTTTCTCCTCATCCTGTGCTTTCTTCCTACAGCTGCTGCCCCGGATTCATCTTGAGATGGCGAGGCGCAACGGCGATCATGAGCCTTCCTGCTCTGTGGTGGCGGACAGGTTTCTGCGTTGTCCACACTCACCTGTCTCTAGAGCTCCTCCTGCGACTCCCGTCCATCGAGCAGGCGCACCGATGTGAGTCTTGAAGGAGCGAACGGGCAAAACCGGTTGTGGGCCTTGTGTCGGGAGAACGGACTGTCTGGCAAGCACAGTGGTGTTTATTCTCCCAAGGCCAGAAGGGACAGGGCAGCTGGTCGACCCAGAAGTTTGGCAGAGGCATGGTGCTTTTGGGGCCTACGCCGGCCTGTTCTTCTAAGTTCAGGCTGTGAAACTTGAGTCCTCCCACTGATATTATGAGCTGTCAATAACCCCTCCTAAAGCGCCTTTTGCGTAAATTAGCCAAAGGATCCTGCGGTTTGCAACCAAAATACCAGGGACGGATACAGGTGGTAACATGGATGCCATCACCCACAGCTTCGTCGCGCCTTCCTGGAGTGCCGTATTGGAAAGAATTCTGAGGTCTCATCCAGGCTCAGGGAGAGCGCCCACTGTGACGGGTGGAGGCCACTGTCATGGCCCCAGAGAGAGAATAATTACAGTTGTGCCGGAACTTTCCCATCCGTGGTTAAGACAGTCGGCAGAACCCTGCCTTTCTTCTTTGGTTTCACAGCCATACTGTCATGGGTAAGGTGTCCTCTGCTGAGGGGTTGACTTTGGAAGCTTAACTCTGAAAATCAGAAATTTTAGACACATTTCTTTACACTTAATGTTTAGAAGTATAAGCTACGATGGTCTCTGATGTCAAGGGTTGAGTAACCGTTGATGGAAGTTCTCGAAGAATGGAGATGCTCTGTTGAAAGGAACTTAGATCTCGCTCAAGTTTAAATCTGTATCCATTCCATTTCTTACAACTTCCCTTTCCTAGTCGTAGTCGAAAATAAAGTCTTGTTGAATCCTCTTTAAAGGCTGTAAGGTGTGCTGGTAATAGGAAATTATACTTGTTGCGTCGGCTGTGAACGTGGCTACTACGGGAGACAGAACCTTCTTACCTCAACCGTAAATGAAGTCATCAGCCTTGTGCTGTTTTCTCTTCCACTATGTACGGCTCTCAGGCTCTCTGGTTGGACGGAGAGGGCTTCCGCTGGCTCCTCTTACAGGCGGGGGAAGGAAACCAAGCCGCTCTGCCTGAATCCACAACACAAAGCGTGATTTCTTTGCCAATTCCTAGTTGGGGTTCTTCACTGTCTGTCTCTTGACTCCTGTCCGCCTGAAAGGGCTCATCCCCCTGGGGGATCTTCTCTCCGAGGGGGACTTTGACTTTCCAACTCAGAGGTGGCAAAGATGGTAGGGGCCACCCAGCCGCTAACTGCCCAGCCGTTGCCTGTTCTGATACCCGTCGAGGAACATTGAACAAACCTTTTTCTTAATTTTATTTTAAAGAGAAAGGAAAAGCATTTTATTTGACCCCAAGTTAAGACAGCTGCGCAGGATCCACAATCTTTACAAAAAGAGGGTGTTCGGGGAAGGAACGTTAGGTGCCGGGCTATCCGTGGTTTTTGGTTTTGTTTTGTTTTATGTAAAGAGCTACAAATCATCGTGACGAAAGACATTCCAGAAAGTTGCAGACTTTATCTTACTGTTTGCAGTGTGGGCGAAGCTGGAGGACTTTAATCTTATGGGAACCAGGGAGGTTTGTTTTTCTGATCTTTATGTTTGGAATGCTCCTTTCTGGTTATTTTATTTTTTTACGCGAAGCAGATGTGCGAGCGTGCTCGGGGCGGAAACGGAGCCCCCGCTGTGAGGTTTGGCGGAGTCATTCTGACCTTGGTCAGTGTCGGAGCACAGGCTTCCCCGGGGAGCCCAGGGGCAGGGCCCACCAGCTCGAGAAGCTGAAAAGCTCCTTTATCGCGCCCAAGAGTCCAGCCTGGCGGAGACGCCTGTGCGCAGTCAGTCCCCTAAAGGGAACTTCAGGAGTGGAAGGCGCTGGGCAACAAACTTGTTCCTTTCTCATTTCATCAAGCAAAGGTGTCCTTTTTGTCGCAAGCAATCGCAATTCGCTCTAAACACAACCCGAGCGTTGTTCTTTCAAAGCAAGGGGAAGGTATTTATTATAAGATGATCGGACAGGGACACCTGGGTAGCTCGGTGGGTTACGTGCCCGACTCTTGATTTTGGCTCAGGTCATGATCTCACTGTTTGTGAGTTCGAGCCCCGTGTCAGGCTCTGTGCTGACACTGTAGGATTCTTGGGATCCTCGCTCTCCCTCTCTCTTGGCCCCTCCCCTGCTCACCTGTGTGGGTGCTCGCTCGCTCTCTCAAAATAAACTTAAAAAAAAAAAAAAGATGATAGGACAAACATTTCGGGCAGGTGTGTGAGGGAGAGGACCACCGCTGAGAACCTGGCCGGCAACGAGCCAGACTCTGCCTGGGCTTGACTTGCCTCCAAGTCTAATCCGGGCTTCTCGGTGCTCGGGCGCCCTCCTGGCGCCTGTGGGCAGCCGGGGCTCTGGAGGACTGAATCCTGACTGCACCCCTGGAAGATGCCTGACACGGCGATGCCCCTTGAGACACAGGTGCCCTCGACCTCGGATTGGGAACAAATCCTGCATCTCCGCAGGGTTGTGGTGAGGACCAGACGAGCTGCTCCGTGTGAAAACAGTGCCTGGTGCACGGCCAGCACTGAATATTTATGAGCTATTAATCTGGTTAGACGCTTGTCTTTCCCCCTGTGGATTGTTTTCTTTGCTTCCCTGGGCCTACAGCCAGGCTTGGCCACCCCACAACGGCGACCCCACTCGTAAGTCCGCACCACCCCAATCCGGGCCAACGGCCGGGCTGAATAGGATTCCCTCAAGGCTCCAAACCACAATCTCGGCAGAATCTTCCTGACTCGGTTGCGGTCAGGGAGGCGAAGGAGCCCAGCCGGGAAAGGTTGCACTGGGTGCCTGCGGGAGTCGGGGGGACGTGATGGTGGTAGCTCTCAGAGAAAGAAGGGGTGTCTCTATGGCTGCTTAGTTGTCCCCAAGGGGGTGAGCCCAGCAGCCCTGCATTTTGTCGTCTTTTGCGACAAGCCTTCTGTGAGCAGTCTTGGGCCCATCCCAGCTACCTTGTACCCTTTAACCGCATCTGTGTGAGTGGTCCTCCCTCCTCGCCCCTGCTTCGGGCTCTGGCTCATGATGGCCCTTGAGCTTGGAGCCATTCTGCATGGCCAGTGCGGGAAGCCCTGGGGGTTTCCCTGCAGGGCGCTCCACAACCAGGGGCTCCGGCTGGGGGCGAGGGAGTCTGAAAGGCCAGCATCCTTGCCCTGGGTGGGGACACAGGTCCCCCGGGGGGTCAGGCTGAGGGTGTGCCTGAGATGGCACTCTTCCCCTGCTCTGCCTGGCTCCCCTCCCCTCACTGGTTTCCCGGGAGCCTTTCCTTAATAAACCACTCACACGCGAATCCCGCTCTCGGGGCCTGTTTCTGGAGCTCAATTTAAAACAATCCCACAGGGTCCCCTGGGGGGCTCAGTCAGTTAGGCAGCCGACTTTGGCTCAGGTTCTGATCTCACGGTTCTGTGAGTTCGAGCCCCACATCGGGCTCTGTGCTGACAGCTCAGAGCCTGGAGCCTGCTTCAGATGCTATGTCTCCCTCTCTCTCTGCCCCTCCCCCAGTTGTGCTCTCTCTCTCTCTCTCTCTCTCTCTTTCTCAAAAATAAACATTAAAATATTTTTTTAATAAGAAAATATAACAATCCCACAGAGCCAAAAATGAGCCTGAACTCAACTGTGAGCCATTCATGAACGTAACTTATGTCCGTGTGAAAAGGATTCTTCCAGTCCTCTGGGATTTGACTTTGTTTCTCGTCCTTGTGACTCTTCCCCGGGTCCCACCCACCGAGAGGGGCTGCTGAGGAGCCCGAGCTCTCTGCCTTCAGAAAGTGATCTTCTTTCAAAGAAAACAAGGGAGACAGCCGCTTGTATTAAAAAAAAAAAAAAAAAAAAAAAGTAAAAAAAAGAGAGAAAGAAAAGAAGGTTGGTCTGGTTTGTGACCTGATCTTCTCTGTTGCCCCCCGGCCCCTGCCAGCTGGGAGCGTAGTTTTAACTTTCAGAAAAATAGCGTCTTGCTGCCAGGTGCGGCTGCCTGTCTGAAGCAGGGGACCAGGAGACGGCGGGAGGGTGAGGGATGACGGTTCTAGGACAGGCTGCCACCCTGGCTGGGGTGGGGACACTCCCCGTCCTTACCGTGCAGGTTGCTGCCGCTGGCTATAAGGCCGGGCGATCCGCGTGGCCTTCTGCGAGAAATGTCCTCGCAGGGATGGGTCCCACCTCGACAGCCAAGGAGCTCCGGGGGGGCGGCGGGTCAGTCCTCCGAGCTGGGCTGGCCTCAGAGCCAGGCGGGCACGACCCTCACGGGGGGGGGGGCGGGGGGGTGGACTCCGAGCATCTCTCGTGCCCGACCCCACGTCCGAGTGCTCCGGCCGCCTCTGCTGGACACCCGTGTCTGAAATTCCACAGAAGTCATTCATTCTTTGGGCTGAAGACTTGTGTATTGTTAAAAATGTAAGCCTTTCAAGAGAGAGAACACATTTCTCTGTTACGGTAACCAGGATTCTCTGGGTTGCAAGTAACAGGAACTTAATTCAAAAATAGCGTGCACATTGGGGCTCCTGGGTGGCTCAGACGGTTGTGTCAACTTTGGTCAGATCACAATCTCCCGGTTCACAGGTTTGAACCCCATGTCAGGCTCTGTGCTGACAGCTCGGAGTTTGGAGCCTGCTTCATATTCTGTGCCTCCCTCTCTCTCTTCCTCTCCCCCACGTACACTCTCTCTCAAAAATAAACAAACATTAAAAAAAAATTAAAAAAATAATTATGTCAGGAAGACTATAACAAATCCAGACTGGCTCGGACGAACCAGGACTCAGGGTCACTGTAACTAGAGCCAGGCTTTGTTCTAATAGCGGTGATGGCTACGCACGGGTTCAGCCCCGGCGCCTCGGCCCCTCCAGCCATCGTCCTTCTGTGCACTGCAGGCTGTCTGGTGAGGGAGGTACAACCGGCCTTGATCTTGCAGCCCTGGGCTCTAAGCAACTGAGTTTGCCTCCAGACACAGTAGAGACGAGGGACAAAAGACATGGTGTAAATGATTAATTATTTAATCAAGACGACAACAAGCAGGGCGGTGTAGGGAAGTGGTTAGAGGGTTTCCCTTTGAGGTTCGGGTTTGGATCTCGCTCTGTGAACTCGGGCGAGGTTCTTTGGGGGTCAGATTCCTGATCTCTAAAGTGGGGACCAGAGCACAGAACGCCGAGGCATTTACTTTGTCTTAGGCGCTGGGCGAAGCTCTTTACGTGAATTACTGAGCTCCAGCGTCTCGGTCTTATGGGGCAGGCGTCATTACTGTGTCCATCTTGCAGACCGGGGCACCGAGGCCCGTGAGTCTACGTAACTTACCCCGGCTAATTAATAAACACTTGTCTTATGGGGGTTGGTTTTGAGGATGACATAAGACAACACGGATTAAAATCTTAGCATATTGACTGAAAGCCAGTGGAAGCCCTGGGCAAGCAGTCCTGAGTGATGATGATTCGGCCTTCGGTGGTACCGTTCTCTGATGTTTGGAATTTGGAAGGCACCAGTATGGCTCATATCTCTCACTCACCGTAGGGCAGGAGGAGCCTCTGAACAAAAACCTTTAATACTCCTCAATATCCTAAGAGGACGGCATTGTTGACATGACCCATCTCTGAGAACCCCAAGAATCTGAAACATCCACACGGTTCTTGCTGCAGCTGGGAAAGGAAAATATCTACATGCATCGTTAGACCCGGACAGTTATCAGAAGGAGGAGGAGGGGGAGGAGGGGGAGGAGGGAGGGGGAAGGGGAGGGGGGAGGAGGGGGACGGGGAAGGGGAGGAGGGGAAGGAGGGAGGGGGAAGGGGAGGGGGAGGAGGAGGGGGAGGGGGAGGAGGAGGGGGAGGGGAGGAGGGGGAGGAGGGGGAGGAGGGGGACGGGGAAGGGGAGGAGGGGGAGGAGGGAGGGGGAAGGGGGAGGGGGGAGGAGGGGGAGGAGGGGGAGGAGGGGGAGGAGGGGGAGGAGGGGAAGGGGAGGAGGAGGGGAGGAGGGGGAGGAGGAAGGGGAAGGGGAGGGGGGGGAGGAGGGAGGGGGAAGGGGAGGGGGGGAGGAGGGAGGGGGAAGGGGAGGGGGAGGAGGGAGGGGGAAGGGGAGGGGGAGAGGAGGAGGGGGGAGGAGGGGGAGGAGGGGGAGGAGGGGGAGGAGGGGGAGGGGGGAGGAGGAAGGAAGGAAGGAAGGAAGGAAGGAAGGAAGGAAGGAAGGAAGGAAGGAAGGAAGGAAGGAAGGAAGGAAGGAAAAGGTCTCCTCTGTGGGGAGAAGGCCAGTGTGGAAAGAGAGAACGGTTGTCCAATCGTCTGCCCCCGTTCCTCCCAGAAGGAGGCTGGCGTGGCGGGAACACATTCCCAGGCACCAGCAGCCACTCCAGTGCCCCCCAGCTGCTCTCCGGGAAAGCCTTCAGCATCGCAAGGACGAGTTTATGGGGGCACAGGGGCACTCTACGCACCTGCCATCAACCCTTGCAAAGGTCCTGAGGCCCCGTTAGGCCATGTGACCCACCCCCCTCGCCTCCGCAGGGTGCTGAGGCGGAAGGCTCAGGGGAAGCGCTCAGCTCCTGACCGATCCCACAGGCGACCGGCCCGTGAACCAGGGAAGCAGCACCGAGGGGTGAGGGCACTGCCTATGCAGAAGAGTCAAGTCCAAGGTTCTACATCCAAACAGATGGTGTGACCTCGGGCAGGCTGGTTAACTGGCTTTGGGGCCTTGGTTTCCTCGTTGGGAGAATAGGGATAATGAAACCTTCCTCGTATCTTTTAGGAAGCAATGGGTGTTGCGTGCCCACCAGAGCGCCTGACGCGCGACAGAGTCGCATGCTAGCCGTTGTCACTGACAAGTATGAATTGAAATGTCACTGTGTGAGGCCGCATGACCATAGAAATCTAGAGGCCCTGACCGCCAGCTCACAGACACGAAGAGGAGGCAAGACTATGATTGGCCCCGCAAGAGGCTCCGATGTGCGGGAAGGTCGGGGAGGAGTCGGGGGCGAGAGACACAGGTGCGGAGAGACAGGAGCAGGCTGGGGGCGCCCGGGGGTCCGTGCTGAGGACTGGGGGGTCTGGACAGATGCCGAGAGAGAAAAAGCTCAAGGGAAGCTAGAAGGGGCCTGGCGGGAGGCGTGAAGGGAAATAGGGGAAACGGGGCGCAGAGCGGCCGGGAAGGGAGCCGGGACGCCCAGCTGCTGCTCACCTCACCTGTCCGGCCGCGCCGGGATCCAGAGGCTCCCTCCCAAGGGTGAGACAGACGCCCCTGACAGAGTCATTTCTTCCGCCACCGCCCTAGATTCACGAATCCCAGGCCCCTAAAACCCAGCGTGGGAGTCGAGAAACGGCTGACCCCGCGCTCTGACACAAGAGGTTTCTCCCAGCGACTTTGAACACGACATATGACAAATTGCAAATGGTGCTGTGAATTTCTTTAATAATTTTTTTAATGTTTGTTTTTGAGACAGAGACAGTGCACGAGCAGGGGAGGGGCAGAGAGAGAGGGAGACACAGAATCCGAAGCAGGCTCCAGACTGAGCTGTCAGCACAGAGCACGACGTGGGGCTCGAACCCACAAACTGTGAGATCATGACCTGAGCCGAAGTGCGAGGCTCAACCAACTGAGCCCCCCAGGCGCCCCGGTGCTGGGAATGTCTGATGCGGGTCACTCATTCATTTCCAGTATACGCTGATAGAAAACCTTGGGCCGAACATGGCGATGGGAATGAACTCTGTCCCAAGGGGGTTCCTGCTCCCTCCAGTTCCCACCTCCCCTGTGCCCAGCGTCTCTCTACCGGGGCTCAGTCTGGGTAAACGCTAGAACAGCCTAACGGCTCGTCAGAGAACATTCTTCCTCGTGGCCTAGCCCTGCGGCTTTCGAGTGCTCTGCGGTTACGCGCCCAGGGAGCTCCCACCGTCTCTAATGAGCTTGCAAACTATCCGCCTCGGATGACGTTTGTTTGATCTCTGGAAGGATTTCTTCCTTTCCTTGTCCAGAGTTTTTTGTTTTGTTATATATGTATAACTTACTGTCAAGTTGGCTAACACACACTGTGTAGAATGTGCTCTTGATTTTGGGGGTAGATTCCCACGGTTCATCGCTTCCATACAACCCCCAGTGCTCCTCCCAACAAGCGCCCTCCTCAATGCCCATCACCCATTTTCCCCTCTCTCCAGTGCTCGACCCCATCAACCCTCAGTTTGTTCTCTGCATTTAAGAGTCTCTTATGGTTTGCCTCCCTCCCTCTCTGTAACTCCTTTTCCCCCTTCCCTTCCCCCATGGTCTTCTGTTAAGTTTCTCAAGATCCACGGATGAATAAAAACATATGATATGTGTCCTTCTCTGACTGACTTATTTCACTCAGCATAATACCTTCCAGAACCATCCACGTTGCTGCGAATGGCAAGATTTCATCCTTTCTCATTGGCAAGGAGTATTCCATTTACTCGTCCCATTTTGGAGGGCTGCTCTTTCTCCTCAGTCTTCCCGTCGTTCTTTCCTGCCCCGGGTCACGACGGGAGAAGAGAATGAATTTTAGTATGTGGTTCTCTTGACGGGAAGAGGAAATTCCAAGGCGTTCGTTCTTTTTTAGGGCAGGAACACAGGCCATATTCCTTGGGTGATGTCACCGAAGAACAGCCTATTTGACTTCATCGACGCTTGGTAGAAAGAATACAGTGATGACACGATAATCACGATTATCAGGCACGCGTCATTTTCAGAATTCACGCCAAGCTCCACGGAGCGGCACCTGGGCCTCCGGTGCGGTGGGGGCCGTAGAGACTCACGGCCACAACGGTCGGGAAGGCTCTGGTCGCCGTGTCCCAAATGTCTAGGTGAACCGCATACTTCATGACGTCCGTCTATCCAGAGGCAATAGAATGTTCCTGGCCTGCGGGGCCCCTGATATTTCCATTTTTTTCCAGAGAAATATTGGCGCGAGGCCCCCGGAAACATGGCTTCATTGCCTGGCCTTGCAGGAACTTGCCTGACCTACTTTGTGGAGGCCAATGAACCCTCGTGTCACGGTCGTTTCACGCAAGAGGGAGAAATGGAAGTTTTTACCGCTGCCACCGCGTCCTGTTTGCTGGAGTCAATTACAGCTGCGGAAAGGACCAGGCCTACAAATGCTGTTTCAGCGCCAACAAGGTCTTCGTGGGTTCAGATGGGGGAGACTCGTGCCTCCAGAAAGGACAAGTGCCCTTCTGTAGTCCTGTCGCTGGATCCTCGGGGGGGGGGCTGCCGTTCTGGGAGCATGAGACTACCGGGAACACGGGGGGTGCTCGCACCCGAGCCCCGCCTTCAGCTGTGCGACACTGCGGTCACACAGAGCAGCACAGCCCCCCCCCCCCCAGCGCGGTTTCTCGTGTAAACAGGAGGATGAATCTCCCACCTTCTCGCCCTCCCACAGACCGAGGCTGAGGAGGAGCCAAGAGCCTCATCCTTAGGAGACGACATTTCGGAATTAAGGGGGCCTCGTTTCCGTGTTCCCGAAGCGAGTGTTCGCGAAGAGGCGAAGGTCTCAGGTGTGAAGCTGTTCTCACTCTGGGCGGGCTCAAAGACGCACAGGTGAACGGACGGGCGGGGCGGGGCGGGGGGGGGCCCAGGCGAGGAGGTCAAAGACACCCGTAACCTTCCGGGCAAGGAGCGAACTTGCACTCCGCCACTTGGCGAGTGCGGAAAGCCTCCCTTCCTTCTTAGAATCGGAGATCATTTTTCTGGGAAGGAAACTACGTTTACTGATTCAGCCCTGATGGCACCTTTGTCCGGGGGGACGATTCGTCTCCGAGAGAACCACCCTAAGAGTGCCCGCGGCCCTCCCCAGGGCCTGGGAGGCGCTGGAGCCAAAGCCGGCGGGGCCCCCCACTGCCGGCCAGGGGCGGTCTGCGGGTCTTGGGCAGAGAGGCCCAGGCTGGCAGTGCTCCGAGGCCCCTGAGGAGTTACTGCAGTGAATGTTCCAGGCTGGGGGGAACATACTGGCTGCGACAGGAGTGTTCCCGGCTCAGTGTCTCCAGGTGGGAAGGGGTCCCCCCCAAAGGGTGGGTGAGATAGGAAGGTGGGTTTAAAGTTTTTCTTTTTCTGGGGCGCCTGGGTGGCTCAGTCGGTTAAGCCTCCGACTTCGGCTCTGGTCATGATCTCACAGTTCGTGAGTTGGAGCCCCGCGTCGGGCTCTGTGCTGACAGCTCAGAGCCTGGAGCCTGCTTCGGATTCTGTGTCTCCCTCTCTCTCTGCCCCTCCCCCACTCATGCTCTGTTTCTCAAAAATAAATAAATGTTTAAAAAAAAACTTAAAAATTTTCTTTTTCTTCCACCGATATATATATCTATACACATAATTTTTTCACATATATATATATATATACACATAATCTTTTCTTCTTGATTCGAAAGCAAGGAAGCCTGAATAGGAACTCTGTGCACTTCACAAAGCTCCTTGTAAAGGATTTGTCTTTGGCGTTTTTCCTCCCAAATTGGGCAAAGGCCCGACCAGCGCAGAACTTGAAGTTCCAGCCGCCTGCCCAGTAGTTTCCTAATTCACCCGAGTTTGGGGGGGAGCAGGCCACACCTGCGGCCTGCGCGGCTCCGGGAGAAGCGGGTGCTCGGGTCTGGGAGGGGCGGCCCGCGCCGGCCTCGGCCAGGGACCACCGAGGATCCCCACGAAACCCAGAGGGGGCCGACTCCGAAGGCGCGGGAGCGGCCGCTCAGGGTCCCGGAGGCCCCCGCCCGCACGGGGTGGCCGCGGGCGGGACCGGGTGGCCGGCTGGGAGGCGGTCCTCTGCCGCCACCTACCGACGGCCTCGCTCACTGCGGCTCCCGGACGGACCAGCGCAGGGGGGACCCACCTCAGGAACCCTGCAACTATTCCACGCGCGCTTTCGGCATCCACGTTAAACTAGATTCACTGAGTCCGCAGGGGATTTACTGAGTCCGCCCTAACAATCTGGGTCCCCTATTTTATCGGGTACATTAGCTCTTTCAGCAGCTAAAATACCGTATAAGCCCCGCGGGGAGGCTTCCTCCTATCAGGTTAACGTTTCAGAATACATCAAGGTATTGCATGTTTTTAAGATTTGCATCGTTGCGGTCTTTTCAAAAATATGATTACCTTGAAGGTATTGAAGGAGATTTTAGAAGAGAAATAATCCGTGACTACGGTTTGCAAACCGGAGAGCGCGGACCGGCCGGCTGGAGATACAGGGGTGCTTTCTTGTTTGAACACATTTAAGTTACACAGAAGCGTGTTAAGTACGAAGTGGAGGAGGCCATCTGTCCGTTCCTAGCTTGTCTGCTCCCTATTAATAAGATAGTGTCAGTTCTCCGGGTCACCTTCCTTAGACACACACACACCACCACCATATGTGGTATTATTTTAACATAAAAGTGATAATATTGTATTTCTTGCAACTCGGTTCTTTCAAAAAATATGCATTATAGGTCTTTCTGGATCAATAACTATAAATCTATCTCATTGGTTTTATAAAATGTTTTATTTATTTTTTGAGAGAGAGAGAGAGAGAGAGCATGCCACCAGGGGCGGGGCAGAGAGGGGGGGGGACAGAGGATCCAGAGTGGGCTCTGTGCTGACAGCGCAGAGCCGGATGTGGGGCTCAGACTCACAAACCGTGAGATCATGACCTGCGCTGAAGTCGGACACTCAACCTACGGAGCCACCCAGTTTTTTCAGTTTTATTTTTAAAAAATGTTTATGGGGGGCACCTGGGTGGCTCAGTCGGTTCAGCGTCCAACTCTTGGTCGGCTCTTAGGGCACGACCGCACCGTTCCTGCGTTCCGGCCCCACACTGCCCTCTGTGCTGAAGGTGCAGAGCCTGTTTGAGAGTTCGCGCTCTCCCTCTCTCTCTGCCCCTCCCCTGCTCGTGCTCTCTCTCTCTCTCTCAAAAATAAACTTTAAAAATTTTTTAAAAAAATGTTTGTCTTTGCCAAAGGAATTACAGGAGAAAAACTATTTGGATATAGATTCTGACATACTTATTTAAAGAAAAGAGTTTTGTTTCTTTGAAATCATTTTATATATTTATCTCATTTTTAACCACCATTTAATGTGATCTACTCTAATATACTTATTTCACAATTGATACTTGTTTCTTCTAATTTAAAAAATTGTTAACGTTTTTATTTTTGAGACAGAGAGAGATACAGCACGAGTGGGGGAGGCAGAGAGAGAGGAGACACAGAATCCGAAGCAGGCTCCAGGTTCTGAGCCGTCAGCACAGAGCCCGGATGCGGGGCTCGAACCCATGAACTGTGAGATCATGACCTGAGCTGAAGTCTGATGCCTAACTGACTGAGTCGCTCAGGCACCCCAGTTTCTTTTAATTTTTAACATAATAATTCGCAATGACCCCGTGTTATTAATGAACACCCTATTAATGAATTTAAGCTTCTTTTCATTTTTTTTATCGGCCATCTGGATTTCCTCGCATAATTTCCTATTCATATGTTGTGCCAATATTTGTTTCATTGCTGACATTTTTATTATTGATTTGTTGGGGGCTTTTTATGGATACAGGGATGTTTTATTTTAGATTTATTGAGATTTCACTGGATTTAGAGATTGGTCCAACAGAAGATTTCTGTCTAGGACATACTTTCCTATTTATTCTAGTCTTCTTCTATATTCCTTGGCAAAATGTTATTGTTTTCTTTATTTAAATCTTGTACATTTCTTGTTATACTTTAGATTACATAAGGGAAGACATTTTCAATGGCTATTTACAGAAGGAAGATAATTTGAATGGAAATAATTAGTCGCTCCACTTGAAATGATAGCGTCTTTAAGGCTGTAATGATCTTTCAAGTAATAACTCCAAGAAGCAGAATTATGAGCCTACTCATCGGCTTGGGTACCAGGAAAATCAATAGATTGATTTCATTTCCTCTAACAAACCAAAAACATGACTTAGATAGAAAACAAATAAAACATCAAAGAGAGAGGAAAAACCATGTCTCGGGAACAGTAGGTCTGGCTTTCCTTTCTTTGGGAAGCTCCTTAGCACTGGGCAGTACGCACCGAGGCCAGGGGGGTATCCTGCCTCGGGCGGCTGGGTCATCAAAGAAAATAACTTCAGTTACTCAAGAGTCGTCCCCAACTCCTTGAACATTTGAACTGCGAAGTCTTCCCAACAGGACGTCACTTCGGCATCACCCCGTGCCTTCCTTCTGCGCCTCCCCCTCCTTCCGGCCAGGCCTCACCGCACCGTTTCCCTCCTTCGAATCGTTCTGATCCTCAACAGATGCGAATAAAGTTGCTAATGATCTTTTTTCCAGTACGATTTTTTTTTCCCCCAAAAACAAGCTGGAGCATGAGAAACCGACCTCAAAGTTCTGAAAAGCAGATGTGTGAGAATGGCCTGGAACGTGTGGACGAAAGGGAGCCGGAAGAGAGGGTCCAACCCCCCCAACCCCCCGCTTTCAGAACACGCTGTAAAACGAAAACAGTGCGACACTGGTGCAGAAATAGGGTGAGTCGATCAGCGGAACAGAGCGAGTTACCCTTTCCCGACGGTCCTGGGCCGGCGGACCCCGGGACGCACCGGGGCCCGCCGATGGGCTGCCCTGCGCTAAAAAGCAGCTTTCCCACATTTTCGTTTTCACGTGAGTCCTCCAAGCAGAGCAGTAATTTAGAAGTTACTTCTTAATTTCAAAACGCGTGGCAACTTCGTAATTATCTTGATTTGTCTCTTCACCATGCTGTCTAATGAGCACGCTGCTACCTGATGTAAATTTTTGAAATTTGCAGGGCCTTGCCTTGGAGCTTAGGGCATCACCATTCTGTGTAAAAGACCTGTGTGTTCTTGCAAAGGATGGGTATCCGGCAGGGGCGGGCGTCGTATTTAATTGTATTGTTCGAATCGTCCTCGTGCGCACCGAGTCTGCGTGCGTGTCCGATTGGCTCGCCGTTTACTGAGCATGTGCAGATCTCTCACTACGATTTGACTGTTATATCATCCTTTGCTTTATATAATTTGGGGCTCTGCCATTATATACATACCAATTTAGATTTTCCTGTATTCCTGGTTAACTACAACTTTTTTCATCCTGGAGACTTCCGGGGACGATGGCGGAGTAGGGGGACCCTGTGCTCACTTCGGTTCACAGGTACAACTAGATAACACCCACATGGGTGCAAACGACCCAGGAAATGGCCTGACCCCGGGCAGAACGGAGTCTTCCTGGGTAAGTGTAGAGAAGAAGAGGCCACATCGAAAAGGGTAGGAAGGCTGGAGAGCCTGGATGAGGAGCCAGACTGACCCCTGGTCTGATGGTCTGATTCTGGGTGCTGCAGGTGCGGAGGGGGAGGAGAGAGGTGCAGACCCCACGCCAGGCACCCAAAGCACAGGGGACCTGCGTCAGGAGGACAGAGCCCCGCAGCGTCTGGGTTTGAAGACCAGAGGGACCTGACTTTGTGAGTTCTTACAGTCAGCGGGGCTTAACACCTGGAACTTGAAAGATCAGTGGGCTCGGCTCCAGGTGAGCCAGAAGGGGATAGGAAATGGAGTTCCTGTCGTTAAACCTTAAAGAAACAGCACAAAAAACCCAGCCCCGCTAAGATACAGCACAGAAGCAGCAGCCGGGTGGACGGGAGGGGGTCTGTTCACTAATCTCAGAGCGGGTGCCGGAAGGGCAGGGGCGGTTGGGAGACTTCTCCAAGAGCAAAAGAGCTGGCAGGTGCCATTTCCCTGCCCTGACCCCCAGCCGACATACACAGACACCTGCGGGAACCGAGGAAGTGGGAACACAGTGTGCCCTCCCTGCCCCTGCTCCTGAGCGGGGGCCGCCAAATCCCATCCATCAAGGTCTCGGCCGGAGTTTTCCTGTTAGCTGCAAATCCCCTCCCACAGCGGACTGGCTCTGGCCTTGATGGCACCCTGTCCCTGGCGCCCAGGTATCCTGCGGCCCCACCCTCAGTGGAAGTCCGTCCACAGCAGAGCCACAACCCGGCAGCGTGCAGGCACCCCTGATGGGGCCCGGGGCCACAGCAAACTGACTCCGGCCCCAAGGAGAGGGGAAGACAACCACAAACAGCAGTCCCACTGTGGCCGACATCTGGTCTAACGGCAAGCCCCACCCACCAATGAAAGGTCCTCAAGGGACGGCACACAGGAAATCACCCCAACGTTCGGGCTGTGCTGCTGCATCTCTGACAAACGCCGGATGGGACTCAGTTCAGCCCGAGTCGCCCCAGACCGGCCCACTAACCCGGCGATCAAACACCGCCCACCATCAGGCAAAGGGAGCCGCTACGCCCAACTGGACTAAAGGCAAACACAGCTCGGCCACAACAGTAGGGCACGTGCAACACACAAGAGACACCCCTGAAGCGCCCTGGAGTGTTCTGGAGAACAGGGGACGCTGAGCTGCAGGCACACAGGACCTGCTCTTCACAGGCCACTGCCTCCACGTGCAGGAGACACAGCTGACTTTCTTAACACATAGAAACAGACACAGACAGGGAGACAAAATGAGCAGACAAAGGACCATGTCCAAATGAAGGAGCAGAACAAAACACAGTAAGAGAGCTAAATGAAATGGAGATAAGTAACGCGCCTCACAGAGAATTTTAAATCAGGGTCATAAAGACACTCACTGGACTCGAGAAAGAGTGGAGGAAACTCAGGGAGACCTTCAACAAAGACCCAGAACCCACGAAAAAGAACCGATCAGGGATGAAGAGCTCAATGATTAAAATAACAATACACCGCAGGGAATTAAACAGTAGAGTAGGGGAGGCAAAGAATGGAGCCGGGAGCTGGAGGACGGAGGAATGGAAAGCAATCAAGCTGAACAGGAGAGAGAGAGAAATAATAAAAAATGAACACAGATTAAGGGAATGCGACGCCATCATCTAGCAGAGTGACATTCAGATTATAGGGATCCCAGAAGGAGAAGACAGAGAAAAAAAGGGGCAGAAGTATTTGAAGAAATAATAGCTGAAAACTTCCCAAATCTGGGGAGGGAAAACAGAAAACCAGGTCCAGGAGGCACAGAGAGCCCCCAACAAAATCAACCCTTGGAGGTCCACACCGAGACACATAGTAAATTCAAATGGCAAAAAAGTAGTGATAAAGAAACATTTTAAAAAGCAGCAAGAGAAAACAGATACCTACAAAGGAAACCCCATAAAGCTATCAGCTGATTTTTCAGCAGAAATTTCACAGGTCAGAAGGCGGTAGAATGATATATTCAAAATGCTGAAAGGAAAAAAGTCTACAGCCAAGAGTTCTCTATCCAGCAAGGCTATTATTGAGAATAGAAGGCGACAAAGGGCTTCTCAGAAAAACAAGTGAAAGGAAGTCATCACCACTAAGCCAGCTTTATAAGAAACATTAAAGGGGGGGGCGCCTGGGTGGCTCAGTCAGTCAAGTGTCCGACTTCGGCTCAGGTCATGATCTCAAGGTTCGTGGGTTCAAGCCCCGAGTCGGGCTATGTGCTGACAGCTCAGAGCCTGGAGCCTGCTTCAAATTCTGTGTCTCCCTCTCTCTCCATCCCTTCCCAGCTTGCTCTGTCTCTCTCAAAAATTAACATTAAAAAATTTTAAAAAAATCAGTCAAGGGATTCACAAAATAAAAGGATGTAAAGTATGAAACTATATACCAAACTGTGGAGGGGAGAGGAGTAAAAACTTAGTGCTTTAGAACAAGCAAAAACTTGAGCGACCATCAACGTTCTACAGACTGCTATATGCAGAAGATGTTATATATAAACTTAATGGTAATCAAAAACCAAAATCCGGTAACAGATACACAGAAAAATAAAGAGAAAAGGGAATCCAAGCATATCATTAAAGAAAACCAGCACACGAGAGAAGAAAGGGGCAGAGAGGAACTATAAAAGCAACCATAATACTTAAGGCAATTAAGTATATACCTATCAATAATTACTTTGAATGTTAGTGGACTAAACGCCTCAATCAAAAGCAAGATCCATCTTTTGCTGCCTACAAGAGACTCATTCGGACCTAAAGATACCTACAGATTGAAAGTGAGGGGATGGAGAAACATTTATCAATCTAACAGACATCAAAAGAAAGTCAGAGTCGCAATACTTATATCAGACAAAGTAGACTTTCAAACAATAACTGTAACAAGAGACAAAGACACTTTATAATTACAAAGAGAACAATCAGGACAAGAAGATATAACCACTGTAAATATTAATTCACCCAATATGGGAGCACCCAAATACATAAGCAACTAATAACAAACATAAAGGAAGTAATCCATACGAATACAATAACAGTAGGGGACTTTAATGCCCCACTTACATTAATGGACAGATCATCCAAACAGAAAATCAACAAGGAAAGCAGTGGCTTTGAATGGACCAGATGGATCTGATAGATATGTTCAAAGCATTCCATCCTAAAACGGCAGAATACATATTCTTTCTCAGTTTACATGGAACATTCTCCAGAATACGTCACATATTAGGCCACAAGTCTCAACGTGCTCAAAAAGTTGAAGTCATACCATGTAGCTTTTCCAACTATGAAACTAGAAATCAACCACAAGAAAAAAATCTGGAAGGAACACAAATATGTAGAGGTTAAATAACATGCTACTACACAATAAATCGGTCAATTAAGAAATCAAAGAGGAGTGGCAGCTGGGTGGCTCAGTTGGTTAAATGTCCAACTCTTGATTTTGGTTCAGGTCATGATCTCACAGTTCATGAGATGGAGCCCTGCAATGGCTCTGTGCTGACAGCATGGAGCCTGTTTGGGATTCTCTCTCTGTGCCCCTCCCGCCCCCCTCAAAATAAACAAACATTTAAAAAAACTTTTAAAGAAATCAAAGAGGAAATAAAAAATATATGGAGACAAATGAAAATGAAAACACAACAGCCCCAAATCTTTGGGATGCAGCAAAAGCTGTTTAAAAGGGAAGTGAATAGAAATACAGGCCTACCTCAAGAAGCAAGAAAAATCTCAATTAAACAGCCTAAACTTACACCTAAAGGAGCTAAAAAAGAAGAACAAACAAAACCCAAAACTGGTAGAAAGAAGGAAATAATAAAGATTAGAGTAGAAATAAGCAAAATAGAAACTAAAAAAAAAAAAACAATAGATCAGATCAATGAGACAGGAGCTGGTTCTTTGAAAAGATCAACAAAATTGATAAACCCTTAGCCAGACTCATCAAAATAACAGAGAGGAGTCGAATAAAATCAGAAATGAAACAGGAGAAACCAACACTAAAGGGGAAAAAAACGATTATAAAAGAATATTATGAAAACTTATATGCCAACAAATTGGACCACCTAGTAGAAATGAATAAAATTCCTGGAAACCTATAACCACCCAAAACTGAATCAGGAAGAGTTTAGAAATTTGTACACATCGATTACCGGCAATGCAATTGAATCAGTAATCAAAACACTTCCAACAAACAAAAGCCCAGGACCAGAGGGCTTCACAGGTGAATTCCACCAAGCATTTAAAGAAGAGTTAATACCTATTCTTCTCAAACTATTCCAAAAGATAGAGGAGGAAGGAAAGCTTTTGAATTCATTCTATGAGGCCAGCACCACCCTGATACCAAAACCAGATAAAGACACTACAAAAAGAGAGAGAGAGAGAGAGAGAGAGAGAGAGAGAGAGAACAACAGGACAATATCTCTGATGAACACAGATGCAAAAATCTTCAAAAAATACCAGCAAACCAAATCCTATAATACATTTAAAAAAACCATGTACCACAATGAAGAGTAATTTATTTCTGGGATGCAAGGGTGGCTCAACATTCACAAATCAATCAATATACCACACTGATGAAAGCCATATGATAATTTCAAATGATGCAGAAAAAAGCACTTGACAAAGTACAACATCCATTCGTGATAAAAACCCTCAACAAATTAGGTTGAGAGGGAACACACATCAATATAACCAAGATCATATATAAAAAACCCACAGTCAACATCGTACTTAATGGTGAAAAACTGAGAGCTTTTCCCCTAAGATCAGGATGTCCACTCCCACGACTTTTATTCAACATAGTATTTGGAAATCCTAGCCATAGCAAACGGACAAGAGAAAGGAATAAAAGGCATCCAAACTGGTAAGGAAGAAATAAAACTTTCACTATTTGCAGATGACATGATACTATTTATAGAAAGCCCTAAAGTCTCCACCAGGAAGCTACTAGAGAGTAATCAATAAATTCCATAAGGTTGCAGGATACAAAATCAATACACAGAAATCCGTTGCATTTCTATATACTAATAATGAAGCAGCAGAAAGAGAAATTAAGAAAACAGTCCCATTTACAACTGCACCAAAAATAATAAAATACCTAGGATTAAACTTAACCAAGGAGGTGAAAACTACAAAACACTGATGAAAGAAAACTACAAACCAATGATGAAAGAAAGTGAAGACAACACAAATAGAAAGACATTTCATGCTCATGGGTTGGAAAAACAAATATTGTTAAAATGTCCATACCACCCAACGCAACCTACAGATTTAATGCAATCCCTACCAAAATACCAACGGCATTTTTCACAGAATTAAAACAATCTAAAATTTGTATAGAACCACAAAAGACCCCAAATAGCCAAACAATCTTGTAAGGAACAACAATGTGAGGAGTGTCACAATCCCAGATTTCAAGATATAGCACAAAGCTATCGTAATCAAAACAGTATGGTACTGGCACAAAAACAGACATGCAGATCAATGAAATCAGATTGAGAGCCCAGAAATACGCCCATCACTATATGGCCAATTAATGTTTGACAAAGGAGGCAAGAATATGCAATGGAAAAAAGACAGTCTCTTCAACAAATGGTGTTGGGAAAGCTGGACAGTGACATGCAAAATAATGAAAGTGGACCACTTTTTATACCATACGCAAAAATAAAACTCAAAATGGATTAAAGACCTAAATGTGAGATCTGAAACCACAAAAATCTTAGAAGAGAGCACAGGCAGTAATTTCTTTGACATCGGCTATAGCAACTTTTTCCTAGATATGTCTCCTGAGGCAAGAGTGGGGAAGCAAAAAGAAACTATTGGGACTTCATCAAAATAAAGAGCTTCTGCACAGTAAAGGAAACAATCAACAAAATGAAAAAACCACCTACTGAATGGAGAAGATATTTTCCAATGACATATCCGATTAAGGATTAGTATCCAAAATATACAGAGAATCTACACAACTCAACACACACACAAAAACTCCCAAACAATCCAATTAAAAAATGGGCAGAAGACATCCAGATGGCCAACAGACACATGAAAAGACGCACAAACATCACTCATCATCAGGGAAATGCATATCAAGACCACAGCAAGTTATCACCTCACACCCGTCTCAACGGCTCAAATCAAAAACAGCTCAAATCAGAAACAAGTGTTGGCGAGGATGTAGAACAAAAGGAAACCACATACTCTGTTGGTGGGAATACAAACTGTACAGCCACTGTGGAGAACAAAATGGAAGTTCCTCAAAAAATTAAAAATAGAATTGCCCTATGATCCAGTAATTCCACTACTGGGTATTTACTCAAAGAATATAAAAACATTAATCTGAAAAGATATATGCACCCCTATATTTTTAGCAGCATTATCTACAATAGTAAAATTATGGAAGCAGCCTAAGTGTCCACTGACTAATGAATGGATACACACACACACACACACACAGAATATTAGTCAGCTATAAAAAAGAATGAAATCTTGCCTTTTGCACCAACATGTATGGGTCTAGAGAGTATAATGCTAAGTGAAATAAGTCAGTCAGAATAAGATAAATATAGTATGGGGGCGCCTGGGTGGCTCAGTTGGTTAAGCGGCCGACTTCGGCTCAGGTCATGATCTCACGGTCTGTGGGTTCGAGCCCCGTGTTGGGCTCTGCGCTGATGGCTCATCAGAGCCTGGAGCCTGCTTCAGATTCTGTGTCTCTCTCTTTGCCCTTCCCCTGCTCATGCTCTGTCTCTATGTCTCTCAAAAATAAATAAACATTAAAAAAAAAAGATAAATATGGTATGATTTCACTCACATGGGGACTATAAGAAACAAAACAAATGAACAAAGAAAGCAGGAGACAGATGAACAGACAGGCTGTTAACTACAGCAAACAAACAGATGGTTACCAGAGGGGAGGGGGACCAGGGGATGGGTGAAATAGGTGATGGGGATAAGAATACACTTATTGTGATGAGCACTGAGTGAGGTTTGGAATTATTGAATGACCTTTTTGTACACCTTAAACCAATATAATACTGTATGTTAATTATAGCAGAATTAATATAATTAATTTTGTAACCTTTGTACCTTTACGGAGTGTTCCACTTTATCTGACATGAAGACAGCTATGCCATCTTTTATTAGTGTTTTCACAGTATATATTTCCCCACTTGTTTTCTTTCATGCTTTCAGTCTACTCATCTTTTAAAAATGTGTCTTACAAGCAGCCGAAGAGCTTTTTTTTTAATTGAATAGTCTACACAAAATATTAGTTTCAGGTGTACAACTTAAGTGATTTGACAGAACTACCCATGGTACAATGTTCACCACAAGTATAGCTACCATCTGTCACCATACAGTGCTGTTACAATACCACTGACTATATTCCCTCTGCTGTACCTTTCATCCCTGTGATGAGTCATTCCATAATGACTTCCCACCTGCCATTATCCATTTTGCCCATACCCAACCCCAAAAAGCATCTTTTGAAATCCAGTCTGTTCATGTGTCTTTTGATGAGAGCATTTAGTCCATTTACATTTAATGCAAATAGTGATAAACTCTTCCATCTTGGCATTTGCTTTCTATTCATTCTAACTGTTCTATATTTTCTCTCTTATTGGCTTCTTTCACAGGTTAATATTTTTACATCGTTTCGTTTTCCCTGTATTACTTTTGTGGTTGCACATTCTTTTACTACTCCTTCAGTGGTTGCCCTGTTGATTACAATACAAATTTTTATCAAGTGCGTGTCAATTACCGATTTATTGCCTCTCAGCTCCAAATCTCCTCTTCATTGCCTGCAATGTGAGAATAAATATTTCTCCCTTACTAGCTAGTTCAAAGTCAAGCTTTGTTTGTGGAGGGCACTGGAGGGGCACTAATAGAGGAAGTGGTTTCCTTTCTGACTCTTATATCTTAGTTTCTCTACCGTGGAGCTCCCGAAGTGTGAGATGAACAGCAGCGTCCAATGTGTTGGTGGCTTCCTTGACACCCTCTAACGTGGCTTTATGGGAGGACCGTGCAGTCTGCAAGCCACCACCCCATGAAGAGTTTTCCCAGCACCCTTTGAGTGGTTTTGAGTGATTTTCAAGACATTCAGGTTTTTGGCTTTCGGAATTAGCAGACGCCTGTCCACGGGATGAGATAAATCAGCCCCCGATGCCATGATTCCTTCCATGGGTTTCCTCTGTCTCCGGATTTTGAGAGCGGCGCAAGTGGTGGGAAGCGGTTGGGCTCTGGGTATATTCTGAAGGTGGAGGTAACAGGACTTGCTGATGCAGTGGGTGTCAGAGCAAGGCACAAAGGACGATTTCACGGTTTTTGGTTCGAGTCATGGAAATGAGATATGAGCGAGGGAAAGAGGGCCGGTGATGTGGGGTAGAACAAGAAAGCAGAGGGTGATGCGGACACAGGGAGAAGAGAACCATCTCAGATGAGTACGGAGCAAGAGAGGACACGCAAGGTCAATGCACTGGTGGTCCTGTTGATATGAAAGACTTGTTGGAGAGAGCGAATCCGAGGGTATCACTGGGAAGTCAGCATGGAAGTAAAGATGGGCCTAATGGCGAGAAAATGAGTCCACATTTAAAAATCATCTTTTATTTGCTCATCATATACATCTTAACATACATTTTATTGATATATATTATATTTATTTTTCAGTAATGACTGAATAACTTACTACACAGTGGAAATCACAAAATATAATTCCTGAATTACATGCATAATGTGTGAGGTGCACCAGAATAATGGAACACCATTGGTATTAATCTTCATAAGAAATAGATCCATCTTTCCATTACAAAGTGTGAATTTAGACATCGAAGGAGGTAAATTCACCACGGGGTTCTTGTATCTTCAGAATTAAAGAGGTAGTATATACAATCAGAAAATCAATATTGATGTTCAATGAGAAGTGTGTGTGTGTGTTGCACTAGCAACGCCAACACATAAAATAGAAACCTTGTTAAGAATCACATTACTAGGGATAAATGTGTATGGCTATGCCTCAATCATGCAAGTAACACCCAACATTATAGACAGTAGCAGAAACTAGATGAATTGGTAGCCTATCTTAAACCCTGAAGTCAGTTTTTATATGTTCGGAAGAGGATTTTCTAACTTTTTCAAGGTATGGATGCTTGTTGACTTTTCTATTGATTTTGAAAGATTTTTGTCGATGAATCTCATTTTATTACTAGCTAGTGTTCCTTTTTTTTGTTGCTAAAGATTTTTGCCATTTGATAGAATTTATAAGCTGCAGGAAATGACTAACTTGGTCCCGGAATCAAAACAATTTTAGTCCCAGTGAAAGTCTTCCTTTCAGGGCAGCCTCTGCAGCCTTGTTCTGGCAAATGTATGATTTCAACAAAGCTTTTTGAAAAACTCAAAACAGCCCACGAGCCCTTCTTACCCGACTCTCTTAATGGACCCTATTTGGGAAATCAATCTATTCAGGAACACAATGTCTATTGTTAGATTCTTCTCTTATAACACTATTTTAAGTTTCTCTCTTTCCTGTTTTCTTCTTATGGTCACTCATTTATCCATTTCTCTTCTTCCTTCTCTTTTTCTAACCCAACTTTTACTCCCCCACCCCTTTCCAGTTTCCTCATGTCCTCGAGCGAATTTTGTCTCCTCCTGTTCTATTTCTTCAGTCCTCAGATTCCCGTCTCCTCCTGTTATGATTTGTTTCCCACAGACGATCTGTTCCTGGAGGGTTCATCAGTTCTTTGGCAGAGAATTGTATATAGAATAAGTGAAATCTAAATTATCTGGCTCTGTAGTGATCCACAAATACAAGACAGGTGAACAGCTCACAAATGCAACATGTAATTATCCATTGTTGATTTCAATAAGGCATAAGTTCCTTTGGTAGAAGCTTCCTGTGTTCAAGATGTAGCATCGGTAAACTCTTGAATTTTCTATGTTGTTTGGCATCTCTGTGAATTAAAGATATTAAGTATAAATCTCACTATAAGAGGTCTTCATTTTTTATTGCTTTGGGACAAATTTTTAGTCTGGTTCTTTAGTTCAAGTTACATAGTCTTTGATGCTTCAAGCTCGGGAGGAATATAAAACGGGATTGTGAACTGGACTGTAGGACTCTTCTCCCATCTTTTTACAGATTCACCATGTGACTGAGTGTAGGCCACAGGACTCTCTTATTTCATCAGGTCGATAAAGTTAACATTTATTGTCCACTTACTACATACTACTCCCTCCTTCAGCTAAGGAGGACATGACTTACCCATGACACAGCCCTGTGAGTGGGTGCTGTTAGTATGTCCACTTTACAGCTGAAAACCTGAGACAGAGGAGGGTCCCTAATTTGCCCAAGGTCATCCAGTAGGTGACAGAGCCCAGATTTTAGCCTGAGAAGGCAGATTCCAAGTCTGAGGTGCTGGCCACCGGATTTTATTGCCTCCCTGATGCAGCAACTTGAAAATGTACACGCTGACCTCCTGACTCTACCCCCTTGGCCGCGGCCCCATCTCGTTCACCCGCTTACACAGAGGCGCCTCTGCCCACCTTTCAGAGCCGCTCTGGCTCCGAGACCTTGAACTCTGTGCTTCCTCTGTCCGTTACTTCCTCACCTTCCGTGCCTCCTGGCTTCTCTAACTACTAAACGCGCTTAGCATCTTCACCCCCCGTCCCCGACTCTGCTCCCCAGGGCCATTCCTGCCTCTTCTCCGCTTCCCTTATTTTTCTGTCGTCCCAGGAGGACTCTCCAAGATTCCAGTCCAGCTGACATTTTTCCGCCTTTTCACTTCACCCACGCTTTCTGTCTGGAATATTCTTTCTACCATCCCTCCCCTCCATTTCAGCCTCATTAAGAACTTTACCCAAACTTCGAGTCACTCTCCGAACACCACCCCGCCTCTCCACCGTCCCCAAATACTACCCGTTCCGTAACGTTCTTCCTGGTCATGTCAACAAGTCAGACGTAATCTCTCCCTCCTCAAATACGTATTCCCAACACTTAGTTTGAACCATAAACGTAGTGCCGTTTACTCTACCTCATAATCCAGTAATACGTGAATTCCCTTAGCCTCCCTTTTGGCTTATGTTCCTGACGTGAAAGATCCAGCCCGACACCTCGTGCTGGACGGAGTGTGGAAGGAAGAACTCCAGGAGGGGACAAAGAACGTAACCACTGGAAAAAAATTCTATTTCGACCCTTAATTTTAGTGGTAAGGACACTGAAGCCCAGTTTAAGAGGCAAGTCGTGCTAAGGGGAGGAGACAGAATCTCACCATTCCTTCCTTGAACGCGTGCCATGACTAACATCATATGTGCACTGGGCACTGCGCTAAGCACTAAGATATAAAGGCAGGAGTGTTTACTTGTAAGAAAATCAGAGTCTGGAGTGCCTGGGTGGCTCAGTCGGTTAAGCGGCCGACTTCAGCTCAGGTCATGATCTCACGGTCTGTGAGTTCCAGCCCCGCGTCAGGCTCTGTGCTGATGGCTCATAGCCTGGATCCTGCTTCAGATTCTGTGTCTCCCTCTCTCTCTGCCCCTCCCCTGCTCATGCTCTGTCTCTCCTGCTCTCAAAAATAAATAAAAACATAAAAAAAAAATTAAAAAAAAAAAAAAAGAAAATCAGAGTCTGCTGAGCAGAAAACAGGTTATTACGACACAATGTGATGAGACAGCTGTTGGTGGGATAACTATATAAACGAATGCATGAGGCGACGAATTTACTATCTTTGTAGTAACATGATGTGATCTTTCTAATAGTAAGCGGGAGGCAACGTAATTTTCAGATCAGTTAATAAAATCCCATCCCAAGCAGTAGGAAGAAACGTCGAATCTGATTTGAACCAAGCTGATCTCTGTCGGCTTGAAAAAGGGAGAGGTCTATTGTTATTTTTCCCTCATACTCCGTTTTCAGTTTTTCTCCCTTTGGCTTCTTCTGCTATCCTGCCTGTGTTCAGGATTTAGCTCTGACACCCACTGGTCTCCTGGGAGGATTCCGTCTTGTTTCTTAACCGGGTGTATGTTCACAGCATCCAGGGCCTGCATGTACCCACTATTGGTTTTCTTTATTTATCTTTAAACTCGAATGCTTTTCTTGTAATGTTAGCTCTTCTCACTCCCCTGAAAGTCCGGTTTTCTCATGGGTATGGTGCCTGCCGAATCTGGACGCCGGAGAGAGCGGGGCAGGGCTTACCAGGGTGTCTCCCAGAGTTACGGGCTGGCTCACCTGGGAAACTCCGGTCTGCTCTATCCACACTGCATCAGGAAGGACCTCCAGTTGGGTGGCGTTAGAGGGAGTTTTATTTGAAAATGGTTCCAGAACCTGTATAGGAGATAAAGCAGGGACATAAGTTTTGGAAACTTCCGTGACAGGTGCTTGGCCAGGATCTGTTCGGTCCCTGGCACTGAGCCCTCCCTAAGAGGTGGTGCTCCCTTAGCGTTTCAGCGCCTAGCGTTGTCAGTGTGTTGAATGCACTCCCTTCAAACAGGACAACTGAGTCTTAGTTTTATTTTATCGTGGCGTGCCGTGCTTTAAGGAACTCTCATGTGTGAATTTTATATTCTGTACACAAAAGCATCAGAACCTGGTACTAGTGAGGGCCCAGGTAAGTGGGTCCTCTCCTACGTGGATCTGGGGAGGGAAAGTGGCTTCCCCGATAGGCGAGGCACGGCAAAAGCCGATGCGCTGTGTGCTCGCTGGATCCCGTAGCTCTGCTTGTAGGAACGTACCCAGAGGAAACCACCCTGACAGACACACCGACACGTTACTTTGCCAAATCGCTGTTTCGAATCGTGAAAAGTTAGAAATAACTTATGGGTAGATCAAAGATTCCTCAGGAAACATGTACGTACAACACTGGGTACTGGGGCGCCTGGGCGGCTCGGTCGGTTAAGCGTCAGACTCTTGATTTCCACTCAGGTCATGATCTCACAGTCCGTGAGTTCGAATCCCATATCGGGCTCTGCACTGACAGTATGGAGCCTGCTTGGGTTTCTCTCTCTCCCCCTCTCTCTGCCCCTCCCCCTCATGCGCTCTCTCTCTCAAATATAAACATTTTTAAAAAGTACATACGACATTACTGTATTTTTACAGAAAGTTCATGTGTATGCTTGTCAACGGAAAGTTGAACCAGACACCAAGATATAAACGGTTCTCTCTGGGCGGGGGGGATTATTTGTGGTTTTAACTCTGTTTTGAATTTTTAAATACCTTTTCTCAAATTTTCTACAGTGGAGATGTATTATCTTTATAACCAGAAAAACAGTCAATAAACTCATAAATCCCATTTGAAGAGAGACAAGGATAAGCCGGCTGGGACTGTTTCCCATGATTCATTAGGGGATCCTCTTACAGTGATGACCTTCGTTCTCAAAAAAGAGAACAAAATCGCCTTTGGCACCAATATCTTAGATGTTTACAAGAGGAGACTATTTTCTTAAGGAAATGACCTCTCGAATCTCCCCAAAAGTTGCTTCATTCCTGTGTTTCCAGAACAAGAAGTCAGGTATCTGTTCTGTTCAAAAGGAACCAAAGTCCAACATGGTTTGTGGTCACTGAAAAGTTTGAGGTCCGGGGCTCCTGGCTGGCTCCGGTGGAGCACGGGACTTGGGATCGCGGGGTGGTGAGTTGGCGCCCCACGCTGGGTGTAGAGATGGCACAAAACTAAAATCTTCGAGTAAAAAATTGAGGCTGATCTGCGCGTCTCACCACAGGGGACGCCAAAGATACACTGATGAGTTAAAAAAAAAAAAGCAAGTTACCGATCGTCTGTTCTCAGATTATATTTAAAAAATAACAGCTTCGACAAGCTTCTCCTTCCGACTGCACAGGGCAGTTTACTGAGAACCAACCTCTTCAGAGAAAAGTTGATCTGCTCAGAAGCGGGCCCGGCATGGTTCACACCGAGCCTGTTGGGGTTACCGAGAGAGCTCTGGCGAGTGGGCGGAGGGGAGGCAGGAAACAGCCGGGGTTTGCGGGGTGGGTGGGGTGCCGGGGTTTGTGGGATGGGTGGGGTGCCTATTTACTCTTTATCTACATGCTTCGACATTTTTTTACCTCTCCTAAAAATAAGTTAAAAACGTTCAAAAGGAAATCAGTAAAAAAGATTTCAAGGCACGCCTGTGCTTTAGCCTCGAGGCCGAGCCGGATGATAGGTTTGGCTTATTTATGATTAAATTCCTGCATTTCTCAGAGGGTCGCTCTTGGTGGTTCTTTTTGGAAATGTGAACGTGGCAAAAGGGCTTTTCTGACGTTTTGGCTCAAATGTTCCGAATATCATCTTAAAGGTGTACAGTTGTGTAACGAGAGCCTTGCGTGGTTTTGAAGTGAGGCGGGTAGAAACTCAGTGGGCCAGCTCTCCTAACCGACCTGTCCTCCAAGTTCACGCTAGAGTCGAGCACAGGCAAAACTGTGCCAAGGGAAAGGTCTGTCTCCGAGGACCACGTCTTTGTCACGTAAACGCCGACCCTCATTCTTGTCTTGGCAAACCCACTCCTTCCCTCTCAGAATGTCCTTTCGTCTCTTATACCAAAAATCACTTCCAGAAAGGAACCGAAACGCATCTGAATGAACGAATAAAAATGGGCTCTTTAAAAAATATTACTTTCGTAATCCGACTTGCTTTTTACAGGTTAACAAAGGAATGAAGCTCTAATGGTGGAATCTCGCACATCCGGCAGACTTTGGGGGCACAGTCAGTCCCTAACTCTGCTTCTGTATCCGGGGCCGTGTCCACAGTGGCCTAGCACGTGACAGGCACTTTCCGACTTACAGATGGTGGTATATGTCAGGACTCCGCCGCAGCCGAGTTTGGAATCCGATGTACAAGTCGTCCCAGAGAAGCCCGTTCTTTACCACGTGTCTCATGACGTCAACCCGGCTCCGAATCTGAAACAGATAGGAAGAGCGGGGGTGACCCACCAGCACAGAGAACCGACCCCTCAGTCCCTGGGAGAAGCAAGTGCCTTGGGCCGGCAGGGGCTCAGGTGGTCAGGGAGAACAGTCGACTACAGCAGACGCGACAGGCTTGGCCGGCGGGGGGGGGGGGGGGGGGGGGGGCCGGGGGGCTGTGGGGAGAAGGGACCGAGCGCAGCAGGTGGAAAGAAAGGAGGGAAGGAAAACAGGAAAGGGGTCGGGGCTGGGGAAGCAAGCCTCATGGCCCGGAGCACGGAGCTGCGTCGCTGGCGTGGAATCCGCGTGCCAGCCGCGTGGACCTGGCCACCGCTCCGGGCCTCGGTTTCCTCATCTACGGAGTGCAGATGACGGCACATTCAGGGCGGTGGTGAGGACTAACGGGATCGGTGCACACACAACGTTCTGGCGCACAGTAGGCCCTCCGTAAATGTGGGCGCCGCAGCCTTGCTCCTGCCGGACCGTCCTGGGCAGGCAGAGCGCGCGGGGCTCCAGCAGTCTGCGGGCGTTGGGTCTGCCACGTGGCAAGACCCCCCAGGCAGGCGGCTGAGCCCTTCCCCTCCATGGGTCCCAAGTCCTAACACAGAAGCTCAGGGGAGCGGTCAGAGGGGCTCGGTGGAAGGCAAGCCGAGATGGCATGGAGCGGCAGCCGGGGCCTCCTCGCCATGCGACCTTAACCTGGCTAAGCCTCAGTTTCCTCTCTTACGGGACGGGTGGGAGAAAAAAAAATGATATCCTTTCTAAAAAGGAGCGTGCTACGGTCGGCGGTGGCTTTGACACTGCACGAGCGCCAGCGCTGTGGGTCTCCAGGAGCTTTCCTCAGCATCGGGCGTTTTCAGAGTTTGCCCTGGGAAACGGCACACGTGGGCCGCGAGACGCCAGCTGCCGGCGGTGGCAGGCTGTGAAATGACACAGGATGATGAGACGATGGGCAGCTCGGATGCGTTTCTCTCGCCTGCCGCTCTCCTCTGGAAAGATGCCGTCCATCGCGAATGGACATTGCAGACACGGGTCGGCGGTCTGTTCTTGGGCCGGCAGATTTAGACACGCGGCCGGGATGAGGCCGCCCCTCATAAGACCGAGAGCTAGCTCCTCACCCTGGGCCAGGAGAGGGCCTTTCTAGCCTTTCAGTCTGGAGAAGAGCACACGGAAGGGCGGGGAACAGAAGCGGTTAGTGGTTAGGCGCTGGTGACCGACTCGCTTTGGGGACGAAGGCAAGGGAAGAACGGAGGGTTACTCCCCTTGTCAAGTGCGGCTCTCTGTTCGGCGGGGCGGGGGGCAAGACCGCCAAAAATCCAGAAAAGAAGAAAGAGCGGTTCTAGGGAAGGAAGACGAGGCGGTGAAATTTGAACAGGTTGAAAAGGAGGTAACGAGGGTTTGGAAATCTGGGCGTTGATACCTAGTGGGCCGCTGACCGAGAAGGATCTCAAGCATGAGTGTGTCACGGGGCAGGACATACAGACTTTGGAGTCATTAGCGGAGACGTGGTGCCAACAGATGAGGTCACCCAGCAAGAGGCCTGGGAGGAAGGGTGATTTGGACCCAGAACCCTGGAGGGAAACGAGAGCTTTAAGTGATGCCTGGAGAAAGCGAGACTGCAAGAACGCAGAGAAGAGTCGAGAAGCGAAAAACCAAGGGGTAGTGTCACAGGAACGGAGAAGGGACTTCAGTTCAAAAAGGTGGACAGCTCGCACGCCAAAAACCACCCATGTTCCGTGCGCTTCCGGGCCCAGCCAACACGTTCACGCCGCATGGACACAGGTACCAGGCGTCACGGAACAGGAAACAAAGGGAGTCGCTGCCGAGCAAGAGATTCCAAGTCACTGGAATCTGGAAGGCAGGCTGATGAGTGGCAACCAAAGTCAGAGTCTGCGGGGTCCCGGAGCGCGCGGGGAGGGGCATCCGGACGTGCGGGGGGCAGAGGTGGCTTCCGAGGGGGACAGTGAGGGCACACGGCGTGCTGTACATCTGACCGATAGCCCCTCCCCACGGCCCTGTGCGTTGCCCTCACTGAATGTGTTCAGACAGCTCCCTGAGCGAATGGAATCGGTTCCGGGGGCGACACAAGGGCAGGTGGTCTCCTCGTGCTGTCCCAAAGCCGGGAGCGCCACACTTTGGTACTTAGGAGACCCCCCGGCTACCAGCGGACTCCTCACCTCCATAACTTCCACGGGTGACCCCCTGACCGAACACAGCCTGGCTCGGGGGTCACAGGGCCCGCGGTCCCTTTGTGCAACGCCGAGTTAGCTTCACGCTCATTTGCAAATCTGGGTATTTCACATAAAAATCCAGGCTCCCGAGTTCTCTGGAATATTCCCATCGGCTGGGGCGCATCGGGCACTGCCCCCTTGCAGCCCGGGCTTCCTCCCCACGTGACGGCCCCCACCCAGCTCTGCTGTGCGATCCCGGCCTGTAGGCCAAGTCCGCCAACGATAAGTCCTACATGTGTCCAGAGAGCCCTCCATCAGCTTGGAGAAGGCTTGTTACTGGTAACTATAGGCGAATCCCTTACTTCTTGGAAGTCACCTCCAAGCGAAGACAGACCAGCCTGCGGTAAGCAGCAGGGCGTACCGGGAGAAGCCAAAGAGCAAGGCCCTCAGGTGTCCGCGGGAGGTGGCCTGCCAGCCAGCGCCATGTGCCCGGCCAGGCCGCCCTGCGGCATGGGGCAGGAGAGCATGTCGAGGGCAGCTCTCACACATCCCTTCTCTGGCAGTGACTTAGGCAGAGAGTCTAAGAGCGAAGAAGGCTGGGACCCGGCCGGGGTCTGGAGGCAGGGAGGGGAGGCCGCGGGGTGACAGATCTGCAGGGACCCAGAGGAGCTCGTCCCGACCGCAGCAGCAGCAGGAGGCGACCGCAGTAGCCATGCAGCGAGGAGACGCGGAGAGCTGCTGAGACAGAAGACAGACCTGTGAGCTGGCAACGCAATTCAGGGCTCAAAAAAAAAATAAAAAAGGCAGCACGAGCGAGCTCCCGGAGCGCTTCCAAGGGTCGGCGTAAGCAAACCTCAGTGTGAGAAATCGCCCTAAAATCCCGGCAGATCGGAGCCACGTTACGGAGCGCCAGGCGCGGGGACGTTTAAATCTGCAACGAGCTACGGCTGCTCTCCCGGCAGACGCGTCATGACAAGCTGTGAAAACGCGACTTCCTGTTCAACAGTTTACATGAGCTTGTTAATCAGAAAAGTCCAAAGATGAATCTCCTTTAAGGCGAACAGATTCCTCGATATAGAGGTTTTGTAAATTCAGACTGAGAAGCAACAGAGCGGCTAATGCGTAGACTCTAGAGCCAGATGGCGGAGGTCGGCCCTCTGCCCGGCGCTTGCCGGCTGGACAGCCTGTGGGCAGGTTCCCGAAGGCCGGCATGGCGTTGCCGTCATCCACGAGTGGGGAAGAGAGTCCTAGCTGTCCGGAAGGCTGTCGCCGAATAAATGACTTAATATTCATAAAATGCTATGCGCTCGTTAAATAAAGCAATAAATGTAACAGATCCATTTTGCCTAAAATGGGTGCTTCGCATAGCGTTTTCCTCTATGTGAAAACCCAGTTTTTGAAAACCCAGAAAGCAGGCAGTAAGTTATTGGTTTTACTGAAGTTTCGACTGAGGATTCTCTTCAATAGCAAGTACTTTACTAAATCTGAAAATACAAATCTGATTATTAACACATCTGTTATGGGGCGCTTGGGTGGCTCAGTCGGTTAAGCAGTCGACTTCAGCTCAGGTCACGATCTCGCGATTTATGGGTTCAAGCCCCACGTCAGGCTCTGTGCTGACAGCTCAGAGCCTGGAGCCTACTTCGGATTCTGTGTCTCCCTCTCTCTCTCCCATCCCCCGCTTGTGCTCTGTCTGTCTCTCTCTCTCTCTCAAAATTAAATAAGCATTAAAAATTTTTTTTAAGAAAAGAACATATCTGTTATACAAAGGTACGTGTAAGCACTACAATTAAAGTAGCATGCGTTTATACGGCACATGGGATAAGTTCAAGGGCAGACCGTATATTCTAATCTACCAAATGGTTGTTACATTACATTCATATAGAGTTCAAAATTACAGTGCGTGCTCACGTATAGTATTAGTCACGAGACTATTGCAAAGTGGTAGAGTTGGAATACGCCCCATGGAAAGAAAAAACCAAGGCACGGACACGTGAAATCACCTCCTCACAGCCTATAATCAGCAGGGATCAGGCACCAGCCCTAAGCCTGACACTGTCTCCAAAGCAATAGTTCTTTCTTTCCTTTATGGCAACACAGGTGAGGGACTTGCTCAGAATGGGAGCTCCACCAAATATGTGTTCATTTATGTTGACATAATGCCCTTTATAGAGATACCCACTGGGTTCACCGCAGGTGGCGGGGTGGGGGGAGAGGCAGAGGTCAAGGCTTGCAGGTCTGATGATAGCTTAAGCGGGCCAGGTTTTGGTAGTAAGCACGCAGAGAAGCCGGCCTTTGCAATGGACTCAAGAAGCAGCAAGTACAGACTTTAGTTAATAATTACGCTTCAATATTGCCTCAGTAGGTGTGACGACCACCACAGCAAAAGAAGGTGTTAACGATCTTCTGTACTATCCTTGCAAGCTTTTCCGCCCATCTAAAATTCCTCTAAAATAAAAAGTGGATTTGAAAAGGAAGGAAGAAAGGTAGACAGGAAGGAGCACTTGGCTGCTTACTTCCTCATACGGGTGTTCCCGACTTGGTCTTTCTTTTGGAAAGGATAAATCTAGAAAGTCAACCAAATAGTCATATCCTCCAGGAAAAGGGCTGAAGTCCTCATCTGTTTCAATCATCTGTGCAAAGGGAAGAAGTATATCAATCTGGTGTCAAGGTCTTCCAAAAATCCTAGACGGTGTAAGGCCCAAACATCCTTAAATGATAGCTATGAATTGGAGCTCGTCTATTCCCTCCCTCCATCTCTCTCTCTCTCTTGAACTGATAACATTCAAATCCTGGCCTTCTACACAAGCAAGCTGTTTCACTTCACCAACTTCAGTCAAATCTACAGAGATGATCGCTCTCTTGAGTACTGTTAGTAATGAGACAGCCAACACCGTGGTAAGTTTGCAGGCAAAGGAAGAAATAAAATGTGCAATGTTTCTCATCATTACATAGCAGGTAAACATCCACAGCTTAATGAAAACCCCAAGTATTTTCACTTTTTAATACTGATTGTCCAACTGAAAATAATCCTTTAGACCAATGTTCTCCAGGTCTCTGGATTTCAAAGACAACTTCCTTAAAAGATTTGGGAGCTAATATAAGCACCAATGCAGTGTCTTTGAACGACACAAAGGGTTGGGGGCACAGACCCCTTCCCGTTCCACTCCTGCGCACCTGAGAATCCATGTATAACTTGACTCTCCCACAATCTAACTACGTAGCAGGTTGACCAGAAGCCTTAGTGATAATATAAAACATTAACACATATTTTGTACGTAATATGTATTATACACTGTATTCTTACAATAAACTAAGCTAGAGAAAAAATGTTATTAAGAGAATCCTAAGAGGGGCATCTGGGTGGCTCAGTCGGTTAAGTGTCCGACTCTTGATTTCAGCTCAGGTCATGATCTCCTGGTTCATGAGCTGGAGCCCCATGTCAGACTCTGTGCTGACTGCGTGGAGCCTGCTTGGGATTCTCTCCCTCCCCTGCTCTGTCTTTCAAAATAAATACACGTTACATTGAAAAAGGAAATTCATAAGAGAATTTACATATATAGTATTATATTTACACTACTCAATTGTTAAAACATCTGCTTATAAGCATTGCTCAAGGTGCAACCGCGTTTTATTTCCCAGTGAGGACTTAAAACAATTCTTACATCTACTTTTATTTCATTAAAGGAAGAATGCTTTGACACCTCCAAATCAGAGAGGACTGCATCCTGGAATAATGACGGTTCGCCCCGAGAAAAGAAGGCTGACAGCTTTGTAACCTAACTCCTAGGCATACTCAAACTTACTCACCACCGACCAGCAAAATCACTGTCATAGACTAGCACTGACCCCTGGGGCAGGTTTTCAGGAATCGCTGCCTTTAAGAAGGGCAAGAATTGCCTTGTACTACCGCTCAGGGGTTGAAAGGTAAACCTGGGAACGGTCCTCACTTTGAGGGACCCCAGTCCTTGTCTCTAAGAGTGACGGTCGTCTATTGCCTGATGTGCTGTCCCTAGACTTTGTGCCACACGCACTAAATATAAGCCGGACAAAGTACACACGTGAGTGGCCGGTTTCTCCGGACTCTGCAGTACTCCTGGCCCACTGAGGCACCCCCTTACTCCTGCGCCCTCTACCTGTGAGTATTTACTTTGCTTTTGGATATACCTTCAGCTTCGGTGACCAGGTTATAACCCGGACCGCTTGGCTTCCGAGCTCTCTACGTACGTGTCGCAACTAGCATAAGTTCCAGACTTCCGGCCTCCATCTATAGCACTTAACCTTGTGGTTAAACCTCATGATTTGTGTAATGTGATTCTTACCACAGCTGCAGATAAGAGGTACCTGGCT
Organism: Paguma larvata; assembly: GCA_030068075.1. Taxonomy (NCBI): domain Eukaryota; kingdom Metazoa; phylum Chordata; class Mammalia; order Carnivora; family Viverridae; genus Paguma; species Paguma larvata. Next base: position 23,762,502 of record CM057829.1, read on the forward strand.
CTCTGTCACCGGCTACCCGTCAGGTGGATAGCACCTCTCAGCCCACGGCTCAAACAGCTGTCTCTGCCACGCTCAACAAAACAGAACACCCACAAAACCCGCCACAACAAACATGGTGACGTGAGGGAAAAGAAGGCGAGCTTCCTGAGGAACAGACTGGAATGCTCTGGGGGGTTCCTCTCGTTCTGTAATACAAGGGAGCAAAGGCACACAACACTTATGTCTCACCCTGACCACCAGGTTATAATCCTTAAATCCTGCCCAAGTGAAGTATTCTTTTATCCAGGATGGGTGACGAAATATCTCATCTCCTACGGCAGCACTCAAGATGTTCAAATACGGTTCAAAGTCCCAGGAATCCTTGTAGATTTTGGTCCCCTCTGGAGGCTCGACGATGCCTTTGCTTAAAGACACAAAGGTGAGAGTTAGTAGTATTGTGACGATGCGACTGTCCCGGCATTGATGACTAGGTTATGCTTACGCAAGATGTTAACATTAGGGAGTATGGGGAAACTCCACATCTTTTGTAATGTTCCCCTAAATATTAAAAAAAAAAACAATAACAAAAAACAGAAATTACATTATAAATTAAAAAGAAACCATCATTGGATTCCCTCTTCGGTCCTGGTGGGAAAACTCAGTCTGCGGAAGCTGTGTGGCCACATATATGTCCCATAAAGAGATTTTTCCTGTAGGAGCTGGAAGGGTATGAAGGTTTATGAGAGAGCAAGTGCTCCTACTTCTGGGGGAGCTCCCTCCTGCCCGCTCTGGGGCGACGGCCCGGGATGTCTGTCATACATTCAGGAGGCACGTTACCCGAGGAGGCTGAGTACTCAGGACACTGTTTCGGATGCCTTTGCCTATCCAGGTAGAAAATGGCCGCTTGCAGGAAATCACAGATGGCCGCGGGGCCTAACTGCCCGCAAGGTGGCTGTGAGGAGGCACTTAGTCAGGGCGTGCGTGTGTAAAGGAAGGATTCCACAGGGGGAAAGGAGGACACAAAGGTAAGAGAACAATGAAAGAAGCCACAAACGAGGAAGGCAAAAGTGAGCACTTTGATATCAACAGTCAACCAGACAGCAGCCGTCAGACTGCCTGGACGACTGGGAAACACCCCACGGAAGCTCCTCAGGGGACGCGTGAGGGGTGGGGCCTGAACCCCGGCCTGCACCGAGCTCCTGTGAATTGTCCAGTGGGGTGGGTTTCCAAGTCAGAATATATTTCAAGGTAAAAGTCCATGTCTGGGGGGGGGGGGAGTGGGGAGAAATTGGAAAACCACTGATTTAGACCCTCTTGCTTCAAGCAGCTTGACGATGGACATGTTGAATACAATGTGGTCACATTTTTGCTGGGGATGCCGGCTCCCTGTCCCACCCCCTGCCTCCATGGAACAGAAGTGTGGGACAGTAGCAGCCATGACGGCACATGGAAGGGCCTCGACAAGTCTCTGTTGAGCGTCTGAACGATTTTAGCCTAGCTTCGAGAAACAGCCAGGATTTGGGGTCCCTAATAGACAGTCCTCTTGCGGCAGATATGGACAGACGGGCAGTTTTATTCTGAAGCCCAGTCAGCAATCTGGATAACCGAGTTCTCTGACACCCCCAGAGCTCTGCCCATCCAGTGTGAAGAGGGACTCATGTGTGAAATACGGAGTCCTGACCCCTAGAAATGGAACAGGAGGGGAGGCGGGCCAGGGAGATCCCAGGAGGGCAGCGGGCACCTGTCTAGTAAGTACGCGGTGAGTTACTGTAGGTCTGTAGGCACCACTTCTCAAAATGACGCTTTTAGTCCATCGTTCTCCCAAAGCTACTGGACGCACTAGCTCCTGTGAGAAATTACGTAACAGAATCTGGAAGCTTCTAACTTGTAAGCCCATCTCAGATCTACTTCTGCGACTCCTTGCCGGGTCTCGGCGTCACGCCTCACTGATCTCAGGCTCCCGGCTGCCTTCTCGACTGCAGTTATTCTCCCTGTAGCCTCTTCCCCAGTCCGTGCTCCCGTGCGAGCAGAAATGGTTTCTCCAAAACGTAACACGGCGGTGTGCCTGCTTTGCTGTAGAACCTTCTCAAGCGCTATTCACTCCCGGGCAAGCTCCCCGGACGGTTTCACAAGGCCTTTTGGACCCTGGCCGCCCGCATGGCATTTGGCATTCCAGCTTCACGGCTGTGTCCTTGTACCTGGCATGACGGCTAGGCAGGTATGCCAAAGGAGCACAATAAATCATTTCTGAATGAATGACGTACCCTCGTTCACAGATTCAAAGTGTCTGCATGTACCAAACTCACAATACCATCGGCCCCTCCCTTGGCCAGCACGTGCCTTTCGTCTGCCTGGAATCTGGAATCTCTCCCTCTTTCACTCCCTCTCAACTACTCCACTGGTAACCTCTTCACCTCCGAGACCGGGCTCGAATGTCCACATTTCCTGGTCTCCCACCCCCTCCTCCCCTCACGAGGCAGTTAAGCCCTTAGTCTTCTACGTCTCTCACCCTCCGTGTCATTCCTGAGACTCCAACAGCATTACTGTCTTGTCACCCAGAGCGTTTGGTAAGACGCAATGATACGAATGCACATTCCCAGGCTCGACCTCAGATCTACTGAATCAGAGCCCCTGGGGGTGGCGCTCAGGAGTCTGCTGCATTTATCCAAGTTCCTCGGGGTATTCTGTTTGGAAGTTATTATTCCAGGACGCGTCTGGAGGACAGGACCGAGAAGGTACAGGGCTCAGCAAACGCCAAACGGCAAAGACTCTCGAAGGCTCCTCTAATACCAGAAGAACTGAAAACTTCTCCTACCCTTGATCTGGCGAATAAACACTGCTTTTATCCGAGAGGCGCTAGGGAGATCTGAGAGAATTTGAAACAGGAAGGAACGGGAACAGTTTTGTGCTCGGAAAAGGTCGCTCTGGCAGCAGTGCAGAGGGGGGGCTTGCAAACCTTTTGCCTACGATCCCTGTAAGAATTAACGCTTGATGTCAGGACCCTGGGGGTCCACCAAAGGTAGGTCTGAAACCAAAGTTTCCTGAAATAATATTTCCCCTTTATTTAGGCAAGGTACTCGGGTCTTTTCTATTCTGTTCGGTTGCAGTTTTTAGAAATGCAGTTTGTTCATTTTGCGACCCACCACAATCCGCCATGGATCTTGACCAGCAGATCGGAACCAGCTGGCAGACAGGATGGATCAAGGGAGAACACGGACGCACGCAGAGACTAGTCAGGGGCTGCCGTGGGAATCGAGGCTGACGAATGAAGGCTGTGGCAGGAACGGCTTAGGGATTTACAGGGGAGAACGGACCTGACTTCACCAACTGGTTTGACACAGGAAGTCAGCAAAAGGTCAGAATCGCTAACCCCTGACTTTGCAGGGGTGAGGCCGGGAGTAGGTGTGCTCTTTTGGTTAACTGGGTGTGCTTCCCTCTCTTACCCGCCCAGTCGGTTTCTAAATTAGGGTGAGGAACTTACGGTTTCATCTGGCCCAAGACCAGTGTTTATAAAAACAAAGGTGTGTGACATTGGTGCTAACTTTTCTCGAATTGCACGCCTGACGCACTGCTCCTTGTTCGGACGTGCACTCCGTGCGACAGGCAGTGGGATGATGCTTATGCTGACGTGAAACCCAGCTCTCGTGTTTATTGCTTTCTACTTCTTTAAGGCAACTTCTTTTCGAGCCTACCGATGGTCCCTGACAGGAAAAAACACCCTCGCCCCTGATCCTCAAATAACGTTCTGAGATGATGACAACATTTGAATATTTGTTACGTCGCATGAGAAACGTTGGGGAAAACTCAGTCTTTCCCCTCCCCCTTAGATCTGAAAGATACTTATTTAACATTTTATTTAAACAGTAAGACTTCCATTTTAAAGGTGACGTGTGGATCTAAGAAATTCGGCATGCCAGTCAACGAAGGCTTTGTATTCCTACAAGCAGGGACCTGTCAAAAGGCCAAGGGCGTGCCCTTCATTTTCTCATAAAGTTGAAAAAAATGTAAACCATCTTTAGTCTCTATGAAGATTCAAACCAAACCTGTCTGTTGGGTCCGTTAGCATTCGACTCAGATCAAGAGTAGCTCCAGGCCGTGGGGTCCATGTCACCACATCGGAGTTTCTCTTGATAAGATTGTTAAGTTCGTTTGGGTCATTTTTGATGTTCGTTTCCTTAATATACCTGAGAAAAAAGAACATGCCCTGTAAGAAAGCGACTCGTTCTCGGACGCACAGTCCGAGGAGGACAACGCTAGAATGTTTTTCCCCCTTCATTCCCACTTCCCGATCACTTACCCCATGGAAAAATAAAGACTATACTTGGACTAATGTCCCTAATTAGGGAAGAATTATTAGCCCCAGAAGTTGTATTTATACTTTGTTGTTACGTCGAATCATACGGTGATTGGAATTAAAGTTGGATGGAAAAGATCGACTATTTATAAAGGTGGCAATAGCGCACTCTCGTGTTTAGTATCCATTAAATGTACAGATGCCTAAATGTTGCTCGGTAGGAATACTACTAAACGCTGAACACGGACTGGTTGATTTCATCTCCACGGTGCTCTAATGAGATAGCTACCGCTCATTCTCTCATTGTAGACAGAAGGCGACTAAGGCTTTGAAAGGCCGGGTCACCCCACTGGATGGCAGCGCCCGCCCCTCTGCCCACCACACCACACTGCCAGGAGGCCACAGGAAGGAGCCTCTCTCCCAGTGTGGGAGCCAAGTCTGAAAAGCCACCGCTTCTGTCACATGAGGTTACAAGCAAGAAGACAGCCATCTACGAACTGGGAGGCCGGCCCTCACTAGACACCGAATCTGCACCCTGATGTTGGACTTTCCAACCTCCTGCGAAGTGAATCTCTGTGGTTTAAAAGCCACGATAAATAATAAAAATAAAAGTCCACTCAAAGCCAGGAAAAACCTACGTCTTATAAAAGAGTTACACACATCTTCGGTCACAGCCCTTCCTTGAGACGTAGTTTCTAACTGTGCTGCCGATCCGAGCTAAGCAGCTTCCAAATTTAATTCCGGACCACAGTCTTTCTGGAAGTCACCATTTCAATGTCATATGGGAAGGTGGTGGTGGTGGTGTTGGGGCAGAGAAGGGGAGATCCAGGGAAAAAGGATTTGTCACTGTGTTTCACCGGACACGGGTTCTACAGACAGACAGTTCTCTTAAAGGAATTTAACCTTGAGCTACAACTTGGTCACCTAGACTGGATATAGAATTTTAGTCAGACAAAGACAAAACATACGTAAGCACTTGGATTCCTACAGCACCAGGGTGACTTATGACCCTGGAACCCATTTGACAGATGTGAGTGTAGACGTCACTCCACACACAGATGTGAGTAGCTTTTCCCTTCCTACTGGAGTTGGTGACCTCCAGCGGGGCAGAACTCAATTCGAAGCCATTGCGACCATTCTGTCTCGTCTTCTTACTACTCCTAGTCTCAAGGTGGTTGACTAACTGGTCTCTCTGCCTCCAACCTCATCTCCACATCATGACTCTGTCAGATTACCCTTCCTAAAACATAAAGTGTGGGGTTCACAAAATTCTGTCACTTCCTGATGGTTCTCTGTCCCCCTCTCTAAAATAATAATAAAATCAATACCAACATGCTGCCCTCTGAGGGGTACCGCGAGTGCTGAGAGCAACATTTGCCCATTACTTACACGCAGAAGAGTGGCTTGCAGTTACTTTAGAAGGCACTATATTAAGTAGCCAAGTGTCCTCGAATCAAGTACCCATGACATCTGGTTCTTCTCCAAGTTCTTGGAGTTCAATCTCCTTAACGCCTCTTGAGTCTGAATTCCCTTCTCACTCCCCACTGCCACTCCTCACCCCTGCCTAGGTCACTGTGATGGTTCTCAACTTGGTCTCCAGGATCGATATTGCCTTTTCCGTTCCCACCACACAGACACACAACCTAACTCCCCCGTCTGATCATATCCCTGTTCCTCATCAGACTCCTTTATTGGGCTCCTCATGCCTTTAAGATAAAAACCCCAGCCACGCACTGTGGCACACAGAAAGCTGTTTACTGTATGGCTTCCTTGTTTCTCCCGTGCACGCCTCATGCAGCTTCCTCAGTCCCCTCTCCTGGGCTGTGTCTGTCATCCAGCATCTTTCCCTCTTTTCTGGTCAGTGTCTACTCATACTTCAAAAATGACTGTCACCGTCTCACCTGGTAGTCATTTTCTGACCCTCCAGAACACAAAGGTGTCGCAACACCTTTCGTTCTGTATTATGATGGTTTTTCTCTTCCAGGAGACCATCACTCTGAACACGATCATTTCATCTCTGCCTTTTCAGTACCTAGACCAGTGCTGCTCAGTAAATGATAAATGAATGCAAAATGAACAGCGTTGATCAAAAGAAATTATTTTTTCGTCTTGGGGCAGTCTTTCCGGAAAGGAAGGTGGAAAGAATGGAAACACATCTGTAATAGGATGTATTACATGATTAAACACAAGCCAAGATCATCTGAGAACGTGAAACACTAATGTGAGAACGGTCGTGTTTTAACAACGAGACAAATGAAGCCTAGAGAAGTCAAATAATTGCTTGTAATGAATCATAGAGGGAACACCCAAATCCACGTACACAATTTCTTCTATGATACTGTGCTGCCTGTAATGGAGAAATCATGGCCTGTCCCTACAGGATTATTGTTATGAAAACTTACCTTGAGGACTGCTTTCTTTATTATCCAACAGATTTATAATAAATTTATAATTCCTTAATATCCAACAAATTGGTACAATGACACATGCACTGCCTGTCTGCACGTGTCTGCCTTTTGTTCAAAGAATGCTCCCAGTAGGGATGATAAAGAGGCTGATTGGGAAACAGACGGTACTGGTAGTTGCTCATAAAAATGGTATTGCAGGGGCACCTGGGTGGCTCAGTCGGTTGAGCAGGCCGACTTCGGCTCAGGTCATGATCTCACGGTCTGTGAGTTCGAGCCCCGCATCGGGCTCTGTGCTGGCGGCTCAGAGCCTGGAGCCTGCTTCAGATTCTGTATCTCCCTCTCTCTTTGCCCTTCCCCTGCTCATACTCTCTGTCTCTGTGTCTCTCAAAAAGAAAATAAATAAACGTTTAAAAAAAATGGTATTGCAGTTAGAGGCTGAGTCACTGCATGTACTAAGGATAAAATAAGTTTTATATATAATTACAGAATCTTATGAAGGCAAAATTAAACTCTCTATAAGACCTTAACATTTAAAATAATAAAACTGTGCTTCCGATATGGCAAAATGGATAAATTATATTATGTTGTTTTTCCAAGGTGTTATGACTTCTGTAAAATGTGCAAAACTTGGCTATATCACAAATATGACTCAAACAAATGCGAGCTTAAACTACCACGGCTGAAGGTGTTAGGAATAACTGTTTGCTTTTTGTTTGTTTGTTTGAATTTAAAATCAGTATTTTTACTTCTTGAGAATGGCTCTGTGAATTTTAACACAAGTACAGATTTGTGCAACCACCACTGCAATCAGTATACGGAATGGTCCTATCACACCCACAAAACTCTCTCAGGTTGCCCCGTTTCAACCAAACCCTCACCCAGTACAACCCCTGGCAACCGTCGATCTGGTCTCCACCCCCAGAGTTTTGCCTTTTCCAGAATGCCATATCAATAGAATCAGACAAGATGTCACTTCTTGAAACTGACTTTCTTCACTTAGTACGATGCCTTTGAGAATTATCCATGTTATGTGTTATCAGTCTTTACTTTGTAGTGTGTTCTATGATGTAGAGATATCGTGGTTTGTTTAGCCATTCACCTGTGAATGATATTTGAGTTGTTCGTAATCATGAATAGAGCTGCTGTTAATATCTGGGTACAGTTTTTGTGCAAATAAAAGTTTAATTTCTTTAGGGCAAATACCCGGGAATGGAATTTCTGAGTCATATGATAAATGCATATTTAAAGAAACAGCCCAACTTTTTTCCAGAAGGCTGCGCCATTTTGACTTCCCAACAAGCATTGTGAAAGGTCCTACTGCTCTGCAGCCCTTCCCTAACTGGGCATTGGCGGTTTTCAAAACTTTGTTATTTCACTGTGGTTTTAATCTGTATTTCCTAATAGCTGATGATATGAGCACTTTTCTTACGCTGATTTGCATCTATATATCTACTTTGATGAAGTATCCATTCAAATGTTTTGCCCATGTACTATTTATTGAGTTGTTTCCTGACATTGATTTTTGAGAGTTCATTATAGATTCTGGATACAAGTTGTTAGATATTTGATTGGCAAACATTGACTCACGGTCTTTAGTGTATCTTTTAATCCTCTTACCAGTGTCTTTCACAGAGGAAAAAAATTTAATTTTGATAAAGTCCAATATATTAAAATTTTCTCCATGAATTGTGCTTTTGGTGTTACATATAAGAAGTCTTTGCCTAACCCAAAGTCATGAAGATTTTCTCCTGCCTTTTCCTCTCAAAGTTTTATAGTTTTACATTTACATTTAGATCTATGATATACTTTGACTTACTGTTTTGGTATACAATGTGGAGCCTTGAGATTTTTTTCATATGAATGTCCAATTACTCTATTAATATTTATTGAAAAACTACCTCTTTTCTGTTGAATTGTTTTTGCACCTTTGTCAAAAATCAATATATATGTTTGAGTGGCTCGATTTATGGACTCTCTACTTCACTGACCCATGTGTTTATGCCTTCATCGGTATCATGCTATCTTGATTACCGTAGCTTTACAGCAAGTCTTAAAATTGGGTAGTGCGAGCCCTCCAAATTTATTCTTTCTCAAAATGGTTTTGGCTATTCTAGTTCCTTTGCTTTTCCTTGTCTGTACAAAGAATTCTATCAGGATTTTGATGACTACTGCATTGAACCTACAGATTTATTAAGAGATGATTAAATATTGACAATAAAACACACTCTTAACCAAGAAATCAAAAAATCACAAGGTAAATAAGAAAATACTTAGTGATAAAGCAAAAACAAAAATACAACATATGGAGAGGGAGGGGCCAAGATGGCGGAAGAGCATGGACTGTTTTTGCATCTCTCCTCCGTGAAATACAGACAGATCAACACTAAACCATCCTGCACACCTAGAAAAATGATTTGAGGATTAACAGAACAATCTCCACAACTCAAACCACAGAACTCAGCAGGTATGTGGCATGGAGAGGCGAATTGCAGGAGAGAGAAGCTGCGAAGGGCAGGGAGCCGTTTTTGCTTGCAGAGAGAGGATGGATATGGGGGGAGAGAACGGGAAAAGCACTCCCCCGACAAAAGCAGCTGGAGAGAAAGTGGAAGAGAGGAAACAGCTTCAAGGGACTGAACAAAAAAGGGTTCTCCCTTTAGGGAGTAGGTTTAATTCCATTAAGACTCTATAAACAGGGGGGATGTAGAGTCTGAAACTCTGCAGCTCAATACCTGGAGGTGCTCTGGTGGGAAGGGCGAATCCTCAGGAGCAGAGAGTGAGGTCCAAGGGGTCCTCAGGCCACACAGGAAGAAGGTGGTTCCCCTGCTGGGAGGACATTGGGTAGAGGCTGTGTGGCCTCCCCACAGCCAAAGGTCCTAGTGGACCCATTGGCTGGTGCTGGAACAAGGACGTTAAAGGTGAAGCCTGGTGCCAAATGCATGTTGTGACTTCCCATAATCCCTGAAATGCTGCTACTACACGATTCTTAAACTTTTTCTGGGGTGGGCTGGCACCCAGCTGTAGTCTCTGCGCAGCAGCAGCAGCAGCAGCATGGTCCCACAAACATTCCTGGGTGTGGCCGGTATCCAGCCATTGCTTGGTGAGACCCTCCCACAGAAGGTTTAAGTGGGTCAAAGCCACAGTCCCTCAGAAGTGAGGGGTTGGGAAACAGCCACATCTGAGATAAAAATCAGGAGGGAGGTGCCACCTGGCAGCCTGATGGCTTGGTCACAGACAGTGTAAAAGCAGGGAGTGGACAGAAGCCAGAGACATAGGATGGGTGCGCGATTGCTGATCAGGGAGAACAGAGTTCTGATACTAGAGACTGGGTAGCTGGGTGACGCCATTTTCACTCCTCCTGCGCATGCACAAACATGCCTACAAGCGCCACAACAATCCATCCCAGTAAGCCAAGCAGCGCCATCTAGTGGAGAATGGAGCCAATACACTAAGCCCCGCCCAACTGGACCAACCGCGCTCTTGAGGAACACTGCAAATCTCTCCGCCTGCTTAGTTTATGGACTACACAGTGCTTCATAGTTTGACTTCTAGGGAAAATGATGTAATTTCAGTTGTATTTCAGTCTTTCGCTGGTCCATCTATTCAATTTTTTTTCTTTTCTCTTTCTTGTATACAGAGAGAGAAATAAATTTTTATTTTCAATTTTTATTAAAAATATTTCTCTTTAATTTTTTCGTACTATATTTTTTACTTTTTTGTAAATTTTTCACTCTATTTTACTTCCATAATGTCATTGTATTTTATTTCATTGTATTAATGTTTTCAAATTTTCAAATGTTTTCTTTCTCTTTTTCTTTTTCTTTTTTTTTCTTTTTTCCCTTTTTTCTCTAATCCCTCAACCTCCTTTCAACAACCAGACCAAAACACACCGAGGATCTACCATTATTTATTTGATTTTTTTGTGTGCGCTGTTTTTAATTTTTTTATTTTAATTTTTTCCTTATTAATTCATTTTATTCCTTCAAAATGACGAAACAAAGGAATTAACCCCAAAAGAAAGAGCAGGAAGAAATGAAAGTCAGGGACATAATCAACATAGATACAAGCAAGATATCTGAACCAGAATTTAGAATCACAATGATAAGAATCCTAGCTGGGGTTGAAAACAGATTGAATCCCTTTCTGCGGAGACAAAAGAAGTAAAAGCTAGTCAAGATGAAATAAAAAATGCTATAACTGAGCTGCAATCTCGAATGGTTGCCACGGTGATAAGGATGGATGAGGCAGAGTAGCAAATTAGCAATACAGAGGACAAACTTATGGAGAATAATGAAGCAGAAAAAAGAGGGAGAGTAAGGCAAAAGAGCACAACTTAAGAATTAGAGAAATCAGTGACTCATTAAAAAGGAACAACATCAGAATCATAGGGGTTCCAGAAGATGAAGAGAGAGAAAAAGGGGTAGAAGTTTTATGTGAGCAAATCATAGCGGAAAACTTTCTTAATCTGGGGAAAGACACAGAGATCAAAATCCAGGAAACACACAGGACTCCCATTATTCAACAAAAACTGACCATCAACCAGGCATATCAAAGTCAAATTCACAAAATACTCAGGCAAGGAAAGAATTATGAGAGCAGCAAGGTGAAAAAAGTTCTTAACCTATGAGCAAAGACAGATCAGCAACTTCTTACTCAATACACCTCCAGGGGCAAGGGAAACAAAAGCAAAAATGAACTACTGGAACCTCATCAAAATACAAAATTTCTGCACAGTGAAGGAAACAAACAGCAAAAGTAAAAGGCAACCAACAGAATGAGACAAGATATTTGCAATTGACATATCAGATAAAGGGTTAGTATCTAACATCTATAAAGAACTTAGCAAACTCAACACCCAAAAAACAAATAATCCAATGAAGAAATAGGCAGAAGACATGAATAGACACTTCTCCAAAGAAGACATCCAGATGGCCAACCAACACATGAGAAAATGCTCAACATCACTCATCATCAGGGAAATACAAGTCAAAACCACAGTGAGATACCCTCTCAGACGTGTCAGAATGGCTAACATAACAGCTCAGGCACCAACGGATGTTGGCGAGGATGCAGAGAAAGACGATCTCTTTTGCACTGCTGGTGGGAATGCAAACTGGTGCAGCCACTCTGAAAAACAGTATGGAATTCTTCAAAAAATTTAAAATATAACTACCCTATGACCCAGCAATTGCACTACTAGGTATTTATACAAGGGATACCGGTACGCTGTTTTGAAGGGACACATACCCCAATGTTTATAGCAGCACTGTTGACTGTATGGAAAGAGCCCAATGTCCATTGATGTCCATATATATACACATACATACAAACAATGGAATATTATTCGGCAGTCAAAAAGAGTGAAATCTTGGGCGTCTGGGTGGCTCAGTCAGTTGAGTGTCTGACTTCGGCTCAGGTCATGATCTCACAGTTCATGAGTTCCAGCCCTGCATCTGCTTCCGATTCTGTGTCTCTCACATTCTCTGCCCCTACCCCACTCATCCTCTGTCTCTGTCTCTCAAAAATAAACATTAAAAATATATTAAAATACGAAATATTGCCATTTGCAACTACATGGATGGAACTAGAGGGTATTATGCTAAGCGAAATTAGTCAGTCAGAGAAAGACAAATATTATAGGACTTCACTCATATGAAGACTTTAAGATGCAAAACAGATGAACATAAGGGAAGAGAAGCAAAAGTAATATGAAAACAGGGAGGAGGACAAAATATAAGAGACTCTTAAATATGGAGAACAAACAGAGGGTTACTGGAGGGATTGTGGGGGGCGGGGCTAAATGGGTAACAGGTATTAAGGAATCTACTCCCAAAATCATTGTTGCACTGTAAGCTAACTTGGATGTAAATTAAATAAAAATTTTAAAAAAATACAACATACGAAACCCATGAAATGTAGTAAAGGCCATGCTCAGAGGAAAATTTATAGCTCTAACATCTATATTGAAAAAGATCAGCAGAGAAAATCAATGAAACCAAAAGTTGGCTCTTTGAAAAGATCAACAAAATTGACAAATCTTTATTAGACAAAGAATAAAAGAAGACACAGATAACTAAAATCATAAATAAAGAGGGGACACTACTACTGACCTTATAGAAATAGAAAGAACTATAAGCTGACACTATGCACAATGTACACTAACAAATTAAATAACTTAGGTGAAATGGACAAATCCCTAGGAACACACAAATTGTTTAAACCAACTCAAGAAGAAAATAGAAAACATCATCATTCTCAAACTCTCCCCTAAACACAGAAATACTTGCTAATTCATTCTATGAAGTTACTATTACCCTGATACCAAAGCCAGGTAGGTGAAGGGCTTAAAACTTCCAGCTGTAAAATAAATAAGTCATGAAGATGAGAAGTACGGATAGGTAATATAGTCAATAATATATAGCATATATCATGTATACCATATACAATATATACGATGTATACAGTGTATACAATACATATACCATATATATATACCATATAATTATGGTGTAAGTGTATACCATAATTATAGTAAATAATATCATAATAATGTTACCATAAGTGTACCATAATAATATACCATATAATTATGGTATAAGTGTATGCCATAATTATAGTCAATAATATCATAATAATATTACCATAAGTGTAGATGGTAACTACACTTATCTTGGTGAGCAGTGAGTGATGTGTAGAATTATCAAATCACTATGTTGTACACATGAAACTAATATAACATATGTCAACTTTTTCAAAAAAAAATTTAAAAAGGCGTTACCACAAAAGAAAATTACAGACCAATATCCCTTATGAACACAGAGGCAAAAATCCTCCGCAAAATACCAGCAAACAATATCCGACCGCATGCTAAACTGATTATATACTATGACCAGGTAGGATTTATCACAGAAATGCAAGGGCGGTGCAACAGAAGGCAATCAGTAAATATATTTCACCGCATTAATAGAATAAAGGAAAAAAAGCACATAATCATCTCAACTGATGCAGAAAAAGGACTTTATAAAATTCAATACCCTTTCGTGATAAAAACACTCAGGAAACTAGGAATAAAAGCAAACTTCCTCGACACGATAAATGGTATTTATGAAACACCCAAAGCTAACGTTATGCTCAATGGTGAAAGAATGAAAACTTTCCTCCTAAGATCAGGAACAAGACAAGGATGCTTGCTTTTAAGACTGCTATTGGGGCGCCTGGGTGGCTCAGTCGGTTAAGTGTCTGACTTCGGCTCAGGTCACGATTTCATGGTTTGTGGGTTCGAGCCCCACATCGGGCTCTGTGTTGAAAGCTCGGAGCCTGGAGCCTGCTTCAGATTCTGTGTCTCCTTCTTCTCTCTCTGCCCCTCCCCCACTCACACTCTGTCTCTCTCTCTAAAAAATAAATGTTAAAAAAAAAAAAGATTGCTATTAAAAACTGTACTGTAAGTTCTAGTCAAAGAAATAAAAACCATCTAACTGGAAAAAAAAAAAGAAGTAAAACTTTCTCTATCTGCAAATGACATGACCCTATATATAGAAAACCAAAGAATACACAAGAAAGCTAATAAAATTAATAAGAAAATTTAGTAAAGTTGCAAGGTATAAGGTCAACAGACAAAAATCAGTTGTGTTTCTATAAACCAGCAAAGAACAACCAAGAGAGGAAATTAAGAAAACAATTCCATTTACAATAACATCTCAAAGAATAAAATATCTGGGGATAAATTTAATCAAAGAAGTAAAAGATTTGTACACTGAAAACTGCAAAACACTGCTGAAAGAAATTAAAGAAGAACTAAATAAAAGACTTCCCACATTCACAGATTGGCAGATTTATTATTTTTAAGATATCAATATCCCTCGAAACGATCAGCCTTTTTTGCAGTAAAAAGAAACATTACATAAATATACATTAAAAAATAGTTGACGAGAATGGAATTGATTCTCAAATTCATATGAAAATATAAGGGGCCCTGAATAGCTGAAACAATTTTGGAAAAGACAAAGCTGGAGGGCTAACATTTTGCTACAAAGCTAGAATAATCAAAACACTGTGATACTGGGTTAAAAATAGACATATAGTCTTTGAGAGGGGAGAGGGGAGAGGGGGAAATGGGATGGGGAGAGAGTAGGTGATGGGACAGAGGAGGGCACTTGTTGGGACGAGCACTTGGTATTGTATGGAAAGCAATTTGATAATAAATTATTTTAAAAAATAGACATATAGACCAATACAATTAAGAGTCTAGAAATGAACTCAACACATCTATGGGTAATTGATTTTTGACAAGGGTGCCCACACCTTTCAACACAAAGAGAAATGTCTCCGTTAAATGATACTGGGACAATTGGACTTCCACAGGCACAAAAAATAAATAATAATTCAGACCCTTACCTCACACCGTATACAAAAATTGACTCAAAATTGATTAGCAACCTAAATACAGGCTAAAACCCATCCAACTTTTCAAATAAAACATACGAATAAATTTCTGTGACCTTGGATTTGGCAATATATTCTTAGATGTGGCACCAAAAGCATCAGCAACAAAAGGATTTCATATAGATAAGAAATTTTTGTACATCAAAAGTTATTATCCAGAAAATTCAAACACAGTCTGTAGAGAGTGGAGGAAAATATCTGCAAACAACACATTTGACAAGGGATTGATATCTACAGTATATTTAAACACTCCCATAATTCGATCAAGATAGCCCAATTTAAAAATGAGCAAAGGGGCGCCTGGGTGGATCAGTCTGTTAAGCACCCGACTTTGGCTCAGGTCATGATCTCACGGTTTCTGGGTTCAACCTCCACATTGGGCTCTGTGCTGACAGCTCAGAGCCTGGAGCCTGCTTTGGTTCTGTGTCTCCCTCTCTCTCTGCCCCTTCCCAGCTCTCTCTCTCTCTCTCTCTTTTTTTCTCTCTTTCTCTCTCTCAGAAACAAACATTAAAAAAATGAGCAAAGAAACTGAATAGATGTTTATGCAAAGAAAATATACAAACAGTTCCCAAGCACATGGAAAATGATCAACACCATTTGTCATTAGGGAAATGCGAAACAAAGTTGTAACGAATTACCATTGTTCACCTGCTAGAACGGATGTGATCCAAAAACTGGAAATAAGTGTTGGCAAGGACGTAGAGAAACTGGAACCCTTGCACGTTGCTGGTGAGAACATAAAATGTTGCAACCACTGTGGAAAATAGTTTGGGAGTTTCTTTTGTTTTTTCTTCAGTTTATTTATTTTGAGAGAGGAGGGGAGGGGCAGACAGACGGAGAGAGAATCCCGAGCAGGCTCCGCTGATAGCGTGGAGCCCAATGCCAGGCTTAATCCCACCAACCATGAGATCATGACCTGAGCTGGAATCAAGAGTAGGATGCTTAACCAACTGAGCCACCAGGCATCTCCAGTTTGGTAGGTTCTTTAAAGTTAAACAAAGAACTCCCATAGGATCCAGCGATTTCAGTCCTAGGTATATGTCCCAAAAAATTGAAAATAGGAACTCAGTTACTTGTATACCACTGTTCACTGAAGCATTATTTACAAGAGTCAAAAGTTGGACATAAGTCACTTGTCCAACAACAGAAGAATGGATAAACTAAATGTGGTATACCCACACAATGAAATATTATTCAACCACAAAACAGAATGAAATCTCATACAACCGGGAAGAACTTTAAAGCCGTTATGCAAAATGAAATAACTAGACAAAAAAGGCAAATATTTTATAACTGTTCTTATAAGAAATATCTACAATAGACAAATTCATAGAGACAAAAAGTAGATTAGCTATTATCAGAAACAGAGGGAGAGGTAAAGGGAGAGTTATTGCTTAATGGGTGGAGTTCCTGTTTGGGATGAAAAAACAAGTTTCGGAAATGGACAGTAGTGATGGTTACATAACATTGTGAATGTAATTAATGCCTTCGAATTGTACATTTAAAAGTGGTTTAGATGGCAAATTTCATTATGTATATTACCACCACCCAAATTATACTGCATCATTACCAAGCAGGGTTTACACTGGGAGTGCAATCAATATTGGCTTAACATATGAAAACTAACCATTAATAGACTAGAATATACACAGAAAAAGGATTTGACATATCATTTGACATTTAAATTAATATATGATTAAACTATATTTGTAAATTGAATTCTGTAGTCCATGCTTTTTAAAAACTTTTCTAAGTTAGCACATGTTTAAGATAATGTAAAAGCCCTACTCAAAATAATGTATCATCATATTGCAATGTTCTTAACGCAAGATGATTCTGTTGATGGATGAAATATCCCCAAACGTAAGATGCTTAAAAATACTCCATTAGAGTTAATAATGAGGGATAGTGATTGGCACTATAGAAATGTACTTAGGAGCACCTGGGTGGCTCGGTCAGTTAAGCGTCCAACTCTTGGTTTCAGCTCAGGTCATGATCTGTTTATGAGATGGAGCCCCATGTCCAGTTTTGCACTAACAGCACAGAGCCTGCTTGAGATTCTCTCTCTCCCTCTCTCTCTGCCTCTCCCAGAAGGAAAGAAGGAAGAAGGAAAGAAGGAAAGGAGGAAGGGAAGGAGGGAGGGAGGGAGGGAGGGAGGGAGGAAGGAAGGGAGGAGGAAGAGATGAACTTAAGAATATTCCAAAATTTTGCCCTTGATCTTGCATGTTTATTTCTCTATCACAGTAGGTTTAGCTAACATCCATATTCTCATATAGACACAAAAAATACAAGAAAAAAATTTTTTCCTTGTGATGACAACTTTTAGGATTTTTGTCTTAGGAACTCTCAAACACACTGCACAACACTATTAACTATAGTTGCTGTGTTATAGATTACAACCCCATTACTTCCTTACAACTGGACATTTGCACCTTTGACCGTCTCTATCACATTCTCCAAACCCGACCCCTGCCTCTCTCTAGTAACTGCAAATCTGAAGTCTTTTTCTATGAGTTTGGTTTTTGGGTGTTTTTCTTTTTTAAGTTGACATATAAGTGAGAATATGGTATTTATCTTTTTTCTGTCTGACTTATTTCGCTTAACGTAATGCCCTCAAGATTTATCCAATGTTGTAATGAATATTATTCGTTATAGCAAGTTTTCCATCTTTTGTATGGCTGAATAATATTCTATCAGTATTCTATGATACCACATTTTCTTTATCCTTTCAACCACTGTGGGACACTTAGGTTACTTCCTGTTTGATTTGGGGTGTTATAAATAATGCTGCAATGAAATTGGAGGTGCATTTCTTTTCAAGTTAGTACTTTCATTTTCTTCAAATAAATACCCAGAAATGGAATAGTGAGATCATATGGTCTTCCTAGTTTTGATTTTTTGAGGAGCCTCCATACAATTTTCCATAAGGGCTGCATAAATTTACCTTCTATTAACAGCGCATAACAGCTCTTTCTCCACATCCTCTCCAACACTGGTTATTTTTTGTTGTTCTGATGACAGTCATCCTGAGAGGTGTGCAGTCATATTTCATTGTGGTTTTGATTGGCATTTCCCTGATGATTAGTGATACCGAGCACCTTTTCATGTACCTGTCGGCCACCTGAATGTCTTCTTTGGAAAAATGTCTATTTGGGTCCATTACCCATTTTGAAATTGGATTATTTTCTGCTTTTGAGTTGTAGGAGTTCTTTATATATTTTGGGTATTAACCCCTTGTGAAATACAGGATTTGCAAATATTTTCTCCCATTCCATAGGGTCCCTTTTCATTTTGTTTATGGCTTCCGTTGCTGTGCAAAAGCTTTTTAAATATAGTCCCAGTTGTTTATTTTTGTTTTTGTTGCCCTTGCTTTTGCTGTCAAATCCAAAAAATCACCTCCGAGCCCCATGTCAAGGAGGTTACTGCCTCTGTTTTCTTCTAGGAGTTTTATGGTTTCAGGTCTTATGTGTAACTCTTTAATGCATTTTGAGTTAATTTTTGTGAACGGTGTAAGACAGGGGTCTAGTTTCATTCTTTTACATATGACTATCTGATTTTACCAGGACCATTTAATGAAGAGTGTCTTTTTTTCCAGTGAATATTCTTAGCTCCCTTGTCAAATATTAGTGGACCATATATTCATGCGTTTATCCTAGGGTCTTGATTCTGTTCCACTGGCCTATGTGTCTGTTTTTAATGCCATGACCATATTGTTTTGATTACTATAGCTTTGTGATATAGCTTGAAATCAGGAAGTATGATGTCTCTTGCTTTGTTCTTCTTTTTAAGGAATTGTTTTGGATATTTGGGGTCTTCTGTGGTTCCATATAAATATCAGTGTTATTTTTTCTACTTCTGTAAAAAATGCCTTCAGAATCTTGATAGGGATTACACCAGGTAGTATGGACACTTTGACAATATTAATTTCTCCAATCCATGAATACAGATTATCTTTCCATGTATTTGTGTCTTCTTTGATTTCTTTCATCAAAATGTTGTATTTTCAGTGTAGAGATCTTTCACCTCCTTGCTTAAATTTAGTCCTAAATATTTTATTATTTTCAATGCTACTGATGATGTTATTGTTTAATTTCTTTTTCGGATGCCTTGTCATTAGTATATAAAAACCCTACTGATTTTGTATGTTAATTTTGTATCCTGCAGCTTAACTGAATTTGTTGATCCCATTGAGTTTTTGATGATATTTCTTTCTACGATTTTTATAGTTGCTGCTCTGGGGATTACAACGAACATACTTAACTTTCCAGTCTACTTAAAAATGTAACACTTACTGTAGAGTGTAGAAAACTTTCCACTACACTGGGCCCTTTATGCTAATAGTTGTCATATGTTTCACACCTGCATACATTGAAAATCCCATTAAACCATGTTATAATTGTTGCTTTCAACTGTTGAACATTTTTTTAAAGAACTTAAGAAAAATTGTCTAAAATATAGTTATTACTATTTCTATTGCTCTCTCCCTCATTCTTGAAATTCCAAGTTTCTCTTTAGTATCATCTTCCTTTCATCTAAAGAACTTTCTTTAGCATTTTCTTTTAATGTTTACTCATTTTTTGAGAGCGAGAGATAGAGTGTGAGCAGGAGAGGGATAAGGAGAGTGTGAGACACAGAATCCAAAGCAGGCTCCAGGCTCTGAGCTGTCAGCACAGAACCCCATGTGGGACTCGAACCCAGGAACTGTGAGATCATGACCTGAGCCGAAGTCAGATGCTTAACCAGCTGAGCCACCCAGGCGCCCCTCTTTAGCATTTCTTTTAAAGTAGTTCTGCTGGTAATGAGTTGTCTTCATTTTGCACCATCTGAAAATGTCTTTATTTTGCCTTCATCTCTGCAGGATATTTTCACTGGATATAGTTTGGGTTGACAGTTCTTTTCTTTAGGCACGTTAAAAATGCTTTTCTATCTGCTGGTTTCTGTGGCTTATGATTAGGAACCCACAGTTACTTGAATGTTCCCCTATGTTTAAAGCATTCTTCTTCTCTGCCTGAATTTCTGTTTTTCCACAGATACAGACCATCTCCTTCCCCTTCTGATCCAACCTGTCTGGGGGGCAACCCCGTTCTTAACTCTCTCAGATAGGGATGCCTTTGTGGGTGCCATCAGAAAAAGTCTTTCCTTCTCAAATTTAATAACAGATTAAGAACTTCAAATGTCCATTACCTTGTCAGCTTCCTCTTCTCTGGCCACACCTTAGACCGTAAGATCAGCTCAAAGGATGTCATTTATCTGCATTCAGACCACAAGCCTTGACATGAAACATGTTTATTGAAGCCAAATAAGGAAATGCTCTGTTCTTCTTCTTTTTCTTCTTCTTCTTCTTTTTTGATTGAAGCTTCTACAGTGCTTCATTACTGGCCTGGCTTTCATAACTTTCCACAGTATCATGTGGTAAATATTGCCACTGACGTGATACTGTTTACTTGAGTGACCATAACGAAGAATATGTAAGCAAGAGAATAACCTGTTTTAATCTTCTTAAATAGACTCTCTTGGACTTAGAAATGCTTTCTCTTCATAGCTTTGAACCTATGTCCACCATTGTCCTAGACAGTGAGCTATGTGCCAGACGGCAAGCATTACCACAGTCCAGCCCCTCGGTCCTCAGGTATTTCCATGTGGTGTGACAGCTGTGGATGGCAGCGGGTTCTCTTCCCTCCTTTCTCCATTACCTTAAGGAACAGTTAACCTTTAGCTGGTAGGCATAGTGGCTGCACAACTGTTGAAATAGTTCCGTGTCAGCTGGTTAAAAGCTGCTTCTCTGAGCCCTTGAGTGCCCCCTTTGCTACCCTGGGACCACCAGCTCTCTCTCTCTGTTCTTCCAATTAGAAGATTAAAGCTTGGGGGAGCGGAGCCTTCAGGACCTGATCCGGCATCAACTGGTGTCTGTTCTGATGGCTACACTGGCTCTTAACTACACTGAATCTTGGCGCCATTTAAGTGAAACCTTTGTGCCTTGTCTACAATAGTAGGCACTGAGAAGTTTGTTTTTGTTATGTTAACTGATGGCCATTTAGCTCTGTATCAAGACTGAGTGTGAGACAGAGTTATCTACTGATAACTCTATTTTGTTTAGAAAACTAAAGAATATAGGGAAAATAAGGGCAGTTTCTGAGGGCCATCAATTGCCAACCGCATTGGAGACGCTCATTCCCCTGGTTCTGTGTCAGTTTCACTCCACGCAGACAACCCTTCCCTGGTTCACTAAGTCCTTCCCTTGCTGTCTACCTCCATTAACTCGGCTCAACTGTACTTTATCTTCCACCCCTCAGAGTTAAATGCGCATCAGTAGGGCTAATTGATGAGCATGTCTCGGTGTGACCAAAGGCTCCTAAACTGCCTTCCTACTTCAGGGCTGTCTCTTGTGATAAATTGCTTTTGACACACATATTTCTAAAAGGTGTGTATGTTTATACATGAACACATTCTTTGAATTTATATCTAGGCTTATCCAGCAATTCCAGAAGATTTCTTACAAGGGCTGTGCTCCTTCAAAGTAAAAAGTTCTTAGGAAAAAAAGTATATCTGAATTGTTTTCTAAGTTTAAAAACGGAACTGATGGCGCTGCTTAGTAGGGGAGCACAGTAATAACGTTGCAAGTGCAAGGAACTATCTTATAGAAAATACAATTGAGGATCAGAAAAAACAAAACAAAACAGTATTTCTCTAGCCACAGTACTTCTCAGACACATCTCGATCAGAGTAGATCTCAATTCAAACATTAAATTTTCATCAAGGAACTTTATCAGGATTTAAATTTCATAATACTTACAGTTGAAAGAGTAGATTCACTTGTTCAAGTTATTCCAAACATTCTTAAAAGTTTTTCAATAAGTGAATCAAGTACCAAAATATATTTCATATAATACTCACATGCATATGGATAAAACTGGTTCATCTTTCTTGGGAAGAACTGATTTGACTTGGAGGCAAAATGGATTAGTTTTAAAACTACATCTGTCCAAGTTTAGTTAATTCAATAACTCTTGGGGAAACTCATTAGTATTGACACTGAATTCAAAGAGGTATTGCATAAATTGAAAAGCAATGGCAAATTATAAATATTAACATAGCATTGTTCAAATTTGGTTTGTAAAATTTGCATCCAGTTTATATAATCCTGCCAATTACAAATAACATCTTCTGCGTATCGATTCATGTTAGAAAACGTGTAAAATCATTATTGATTTGTATTAGAAAAAGATTCAGTTTCAACATAACTTTCAACTTGTGTAACTAAGTCACAAATACGTGTTTCCTTTCCCTGGAGCTTTAAATTTAGCTTGTTCATATGCAGTATAATATCAGAGAAATGCTAGTCACTATGCCAGATTTTGTCTGTGATTCCTAAATGTTTGGCAAGCATTCTTTTTGTTTCAGGAAAATTTTGCATTTTTTTTTTAAGTAGGCTTCATGCTCCACGTGAGGTTTGAACTCATGACCTTGAGATTGAGAGTCACCACTTTACCAACTGTGCCAGCCAGGCACCCCACGTTTCAGGAAATCTTTGAATTGGATTTGACAACACAAGTCTTCCATGACTCAACCCACAAGCATCCACAGAGTACAAGACCACTAAGTTCATTGTCTTCTTTCTTTTAGCAGCTTCATTAACTGGTGATGCTTCCAAGCATTCATGTGCGTACAGTCCACATTTCAACAACTGTAACCAGGCTACTTCTGCTAGTGGCTGCTTCATGAAAGTTAGAGAAATGTTTTCCAGATGTACCATTCAAGAGGGAGAAGAAAGAAAACACAAACTTCTTGTTTTAAAAATCCCAATATGTCTGGATTTTTTTCAAGCTAACGTAGCTGAAGCACATCTACCAAGATAAAAAACTAAGTTTTTCATATTTGGTGAAAACTATTATTCTTTGTCAAATATAGAAGATTCAACAGTACTTATTCTACAGATTCAATATTTGGGGCTGTGAATTGACTGTATTTTTCTTTTTTTTGTAAATTTGAAAATCCTCTGAAACTATTTGCCCAATGTCATTTACTAAACCACTGTTGCTTTGGAATGCCTCCCACAGCATATACTAAACCCATAGATGAATCTGAGTTCATTTCTACTTTGCATTCTGACCTGTTGGCTATTTATGCAATAGTTCCTTTGGGTTTTAATTAGAGAGAATTTAATATGTCCTACTCTTTGGTAGAGTACTTTCTTCCCATAGCTCTTTTTTTAATCAGAGTTTTACTAAATATTCTTGGCTTTTCTCCCCAAATTAATTTCAGCATCAACTTGACTATTTTCAAAAACTAGTATATTAAGTATACTAGAATCACACTATCAATTATTATGAATGATACCATTTCGTTACTTGGTCCTCACACATAGTGCTGCATAGATTTTCTTCTGTGTCATTCAGTGACATGTTAAAGCTTTCTTTATATTAAGACTTGCACACCTCTACTTAAATCTGTCCCCAGGTATTTCCTCTTTCTTGGTTACTATTGAAAATAGAGCTTTTCCTGCAACTATAACTTCCAGGTAGTAACGGTTTTCATTGTTTGGAATAGTTTCTCAGTTGACTTTCTTTCTTTAATTTTCTAGATATACCATCATGTCAGCATCAGATGTGATACTTTCGCCTCCTTTATTAGTCTGTATGTCTACTTCACTGATGTTGTCTTATTGGATTCTTTCAAGGAAAGTATTTCCAACTTCGAATATTCTAGTATGTTCTAGTGCCTCTCCATGGTTGACTCTCCCCAACTCCATACACACGCACATGATTATATATGTAAATATAATAAGGAAACAGTCATCTAATGTTCAATTTTAGAGGTTTTGTTTTGTTTTGTTTGTCAAAATGAGAGTAAACTTTGGAACATCTTTGGAGATCATGTGATCATTCTTCTTAGATTAACAAATACACTGAAGTTTATTAATCAATTCTCACTGAAAAACACTTGCACTCATGTAATGAACACCACTTGTCCTTGATATGTTATTAATTTAATGTGACAAATTTCATTAATTCTTTGTTAGCTGTTGAGAGGAAACTTCTTACCAGATTCTCTACATTTGTTGAAAACGTCTCAATACAGTCCACGTTACTCTAAATTTTTTTTATGCAATTCTTTTTTCTTCCCTATTGATACAGATTGCTATGCCACATGAAATTTGCAACACACCTCCTCTTCCGGTTTCTTTTGTCCTTCCTTTTCCCAGCATAGTACTAGTTCTTCCATCTGGACAAAAGTCTGCATCAATAGATGCCTTCATTCTAATGTATAAATCTGTCCATATTTTCCTTAAGCTAGAAAAATAAGTTAAACATATTGTAACACAATAAATAGTTCAATCTAATTCCAAGTACGATTAACACAATATCACGGTGAAACGAGTTAGCTACGTAAAATATTCAATGAAACACATTACCACATCGTACCGGTGCATAGAAAAAGCAATTCAAACCCAGTCAATCCATCGACAGCAACTTCAGTAATCCTCAGCTGCACTATAGCCACTTTTCAAGTGCTCAGTAGTCACACTTGGCGGGCAGTTACCGTACAGGACAATCCAGCCCTTGCAGCCCTAATTGGTATCTCAAGGACACTAAGAATCCTGCAAATGTTTAGCTGAACTTTAGCAATTCATAGGAAATTTTGGATGTTTCCTTCTTATCAGAGGGCCTATGTTTTGAGAGAGAAAAAAAAAATGCATTCCCCCCGCTCAGACATTGGCAGCAGTAAAGTCCCCAAGAAGGACAATCCAATCTAAAGACAGTGGTTAAGAGGCATTAAAAACAATGTTCCTTAAATCTGAAATTCCCCTGAGATAGATATCCCTATTTGAGAGAAAGTTTATTAAAAGTCACCTGCTAACTCTTTTGAAGATTACCTGGTATCAAAGTGACTACCACAAGTGAATTTTGTGCAAAACGCAATACTGAAATGAATGATGGTCATTCATTTCACCGTTAAACTGAAGACCCAACATTTAAATAACGTTCTCAAAGAAAATTCATGGACCTCCAAAAACATAGTTGAAAAACCAGACCAAAAGTTGTATTGTTGCAAATCATTTCGGATACCCCATTATGAGAAGGGGACTTCGATTTGATAGCGACAGGACTCTCTACTCCGGGCTGTAGTGTGGTGGAGAGAAGAGAGCTTTGGTGCCAGGCACACCAGAGTTCTCTTCTCTACTCCAGCGTTTCCAACAGAGTGACTGTGCAAGTCCCCATGCCTCTCTGAATTGGATTCCCTGTTGCAAAAAAGGCATAATAGTACCTACCCCACAGCGTCCCTGGGAAGATGGACTCGAATGGCTTGGCTAAAAGTCCTAGTTTAGTTCCCGGCATGAACTGAGCCCACAGTGGTTGCCTTCATCCTTCCCAGGATCCTTTCAGAGAAAAGCTATCTGAATGAATTCTAGCTGCCAGGCACGGCTTTCATTCATGCTCTGTGTTCTCAGGCAGCCTATGAAGCAAGTTGGAGACTCCTTCTAATCACTCATTCTTAGTCCGTATTGATTCCCAGCCAAACACCTCACCCAGCATACATTAACTTAGGCATAAAAATGTGGTACCGAACGTCCAGCCATACTTGTCTGATGGGTGGGATTCCACAAAATACCCAGCAAAGGGGCAATAGATCCGGGGCTGTAGGTCCTTCACCAGCCGGGCTTTGTAGTTCAAGAGCTTCTTCCTTTCTGTCTTAATGAACTGGGCTTTCCATTCCTCTGCAATGACAGGGTTGGGGTTACAATCTCCTCAGCTCAGAAGTCACAGAACAACAGAAGTTCTAGTAGAGCGGAACTCTTTCTGGAGATAAAATTGATTGACTAACACGGAACAGCAACAAAGCTCTGTGTCGTGAGCGAAAAGTGCTCCCCGCCCCCCAGCTTTACTTGGCAAACTTCGATTCATTACGAGGCAAATGATACCAAACCGGCCAAAGACACTGAACCCTCTCCATGTTTATGGCAATTTAATGGGACCCTCGCTGAATACAAAGGGCAGTGTGCGTAGTTGTCCTTTGTGCACGTGCACATTTTAAGAGCGCTGAAATTCCTGTATTCATTAGCCCTTTTCTAACATGGACATGACTTTATTATTTTGGTGGATTATGAAAGCCAAGTGTGTCCCTCATACTCTGGCAGGTGTGCGGTGGTTGACAGCATGAACGCTGGAGTCAGCTAAGACTGAGGATGAAAACGCAGCTCTGCCAGGGGCAGGAAGTCTGCTCCTTCCTCTATGAGTGGGAGCTCGCTCACTTCTATCTCACAGGTTGTTCCTTTGTCCACTTGCTCGCTCACCCTTCTGGTCAATTCTTTAATGAGTACCTACTGTGTGCCAGACATAGTTCTAGGTGCTGAGAATCTAGCGGTGAAAAGAAAAAGCAGGTCCCTGCCCTCAAAGAGTATTTATTCTAGGGAGAGAAGCAAATAGTGAACAAGGAAATAAATAAGGCCATTTCGAAGAGCGACGAGCTAGGAAGAAAGTAAACCAGGGCAAGGGGCAGAGTGGCTGGGGTGCGGTGGCGTAGAGGGGCATTTGGTGAAGGGGACAACTGAGTCATGAAACACAGACTCAGACATAGAAGAAGGTGCTGACCACGTGATCAGGGGCAAGAGAACTCCAGGCAGTAGAAATAACAAGTACAAAGGCCCAGGGCAGGAACACGCTTGGTGAACGGGGATGGAGGAACCAGTGGTAGGTCAGTGTGGCTTGACCCATGGCAAGCGACAGGAGACAGGCAGTGAAGGAGGCTGGAGAATTTGGCAGGCCCAGAGCCCGTAGGGTACCACCTCAGGGAGCCGTGCCTGTCACTATTGCTATGAAATTTGATAAACACAGATGAGCAAATGGAAAAATGAGTTACCCGAAACCTAGACATATCAACACTGGTGTACTCCAGACCTTTTTAGACATGAGAGCGTGTATTCACATACACATGCTCACGCGGGAATGGGGTCATTCCAGCTAACCTTGAATGGGCATATTTTGCCCCCCCACTTAACTCCCTAAGGACAGGCACCTTCCTCTCTCACGTGGTTTTGCACCCTGGTGGGCAATGAGTACCGACCTACAGAAGGAAGGAAGGAATCAAACAGAAGCTTTCTTCAGACTGCAGGTGATACTTCTGCCACGTTGTTAGAGATCACGTACCAAACATAGTAATTGACTAGGTAGATATATACTGAACCCTTACAATGTCAGCATTGAGGATACCACTGACACGCTTTCTCCCATCTCAACCTGGCACTACCCCTACGCTCAGAGCAGAAGAGGCCTTGCCTTGGACCCTACACATTCCTCCCCCTAGGTTTGAGACAGAGTTGACGTAAAACATTGTAGAAGTTTAAGGTAGGCAACATGATGACCTGACATATGTCTGTACCGCAAAATGATGATCACAATAAGGCCAGTCAACACCTTCATCACCGCACACAAGTAGCGTTTTGTGTGTGTGGTGAAAACACTTGGGATCTATTCTCCCAGCAATCTTCAAGTGGCTAAAACAATCCCGTTAACTATAGTCACCATGCTGCATATGACAACCTCAGAATTTGCTCCTCTTAAAAGTGGAAGTTTGGACCTTCGACCGACATCTCCCCATGTCCCCTATTCCCTACCCCCATAACATCACCTGTAGGGACTGCGCTCCTCCCTGTATGAGCATCCCAGGGGACCTAGGGGACACGCCTCAGTCAAGTTGCACACACTCAATTCTGAACCACCTTCCAAGAGCATTTAAGCCTGGATTACCAACATCAGACCTTTCCTTCTCTGCTCTGTGGTCTACACCGTGAATCAAAATGATCAAATGATTTTTTTTCCTGATATTCCTGAGATGTACCCTAACTGCCTCAATGTTTTTTTTCATGCTCCAGCATCAGATTTTGGGCTCGAGACGTTAGTTCATCTATCTGTGGTTTGCACATCTGGTTTCCCAGTAAGACTGCAGACTTCTCGTGGGGAGGGACCAGATCTTAATGAGCTTCGTATTTATTCTCGCGACATTTAGCAAAGTGCCGCGGCTCTCTTTGGCATCACTGTGATGTGAAATATTACCGGTAAATTTTCCACCACTGAAAGTCATCGGAAAGCCTGACGCTCCTCCAGCGAAATCACTCATCATTAAAGCCACCTTCTCAGGCAACCTGCCCCCGTTGGGTCTGGTGCAGTCCACTGTATTAAGTATCTTATGACCTGTGGAAAAATAAAGTGGGATTGGCGTTCAGGGTGAAATCTTGAACATCGTACAGCGTGAATTCCCAAGCCAACAAAGTCTCCCAGGTAGGTCTATTTAACGTGACTCATTTAACTAGAGAAGAATTACCTATGTCCAAGGAAAAAGAGGAGGAAGATCTGAAAACCGAAAATCTTTTTCGACAGCATTTTTTTTAATTTTCAAGTGAATAAATTCATCCTATTTGATTTTATTTGGTAGGTTCTGGATGTCCCTGAGGACAATTAGCTTGATTTCACTCCAGAATCACAGAAGAAACTACTTCCTCAGTCAACTATCTCCAGATATTGAGGTCAAAGAACACAGAGGAAGAGTGACAGGATTAACAGAAATCTCTCAACCTTCCGCAAATTCCATTCAATGGAATTTAGTTTTTAGAAAAAACTCTAATTCAAAGGGATACATGGACCCCTACGTTTATTGCAGCATTATGTACAATAGCCCAACTATGGAAGCAGCCCAAGTGTCCGTCAACTGATGAATGCATAAAGAAGATGTACTGTATATGTACAGTGGAATATTATTCAGCCATAAAAAGAATGAAATCTTCCATTTGCAATGATGGATGGAGCTAGAGAGTATAACACTAAGCAAGATAAGTCAATCAGAGAAAGACAAATACCATATGATTTAACTCATATGTGGAATTTAAGAAACAAAACAAATGAGCAAATAAAAAAAGAGAGAGAGAGAGAGACAAACCAAGAAACAGACTGAACTGTAGAGAACAAACCTGATGGTTACCAGAGGGGAGATGGGTCGGGGGATGGGTGAAATGGGTGATGCAGATTAAGGAACACACTTGTGATGAGATTCAGGTAATATATGGAAGTCTTGAATCACTAAATTCTGCACCTGAAGCTAATATAACATTGCACGTTAACTGCACTGGAATTAAAATCTTAAAAAGACATTTATTCAATAAAGGTAGTCTGAAGAAATTACTATACACGAAATAGAGAGTATCTGTCTCATTATGAAAAAGCTTTGCACCTCTCACTACATAGACAACGTTACTGTTACTGCGTTCTTTGGAAAGACTATCTGAATGATAGCATGTTTTCTAAGGCAAGGACATATTATATTCCATGGGAAATAAAGATGGAAGAAGACAGTGGTTATCACTCTTCCTTCCGGGAGCATTTTTCTCTTTCGTCATTGACTAGGGCAAGAAAGTACCTTTATACTCCACGATAATGCAAGTGTCCATCTCAGGATGAACGCCATCCATCAAGATCATGAATCGAAGATTTTTGTCTACCTGGAATTTAACAATAAAAGCAACAACTGTGTATGCCAGTTTGGCTTTTAATTCAGTATTCGAGAAAGTTGTCACTTCTTCTGGAAAGAAATCACCATTCAGAATTAGATTTATTATCCTGTACTATGGAGTTACACCATTGGCAAATGGGGCAATGAATCTCTTAGCTCAAATAAAGGTGGTATTTACAGAATGCTATGCACAGACAAAAATCGGCTATTGTTTCTTTAATCTTCAAGTTACTTCCTCACCTAAAATTCAACCCGGAAAGCACAGCTGGAAAGTGTAGAAAAAACGCAGATATCTGACCTGCTGCCATATTCCGAATGGCACTACATTGATATTGGTCAACCGGACACCGCTCTGATTCAGATTCCAAAATACAGGTCTCTCCGTGTTTCCAACAAAAATGGGAATGTCTGGTCTTCTCCCAGCCAGCTCCTTCAGGGTGGGGTAACTAGGATCAGAGGACGGGAAGGTTGAGAGGGGACAGAATAAGATCATCTAATAGAAGAGACTGTTTGCTCCTTATATCAACATGCTAATCAAGAAGAAATTGAGGGGCGCCTGGGTGGCCCAGTTGGCTAAGCTTCCGACTTCGGCTCAGGTCATGATCTCACAGTCCGTGAGTTAGAGCCCCATGTGCTGACAGCTCAGAGCCTGGAGCCTGCTTCGGAGTCTGTGTCTCCCTCTCTCTTTGCCCCTTCCCCGCTCACACTCTGTCTCTGTCTCTCGAAAATAAATACACATTAAAAAAATTTTTTTTTAAACAAATTGAAAAAACAGACTCTCATCAGAGTCCAAAAGAAGGGCTTTTTTCCCTCAAAGCTGAGTATAAAGGTGAGAAGAATTTCCTACAAGATCCTTTTTCCCTCGTCAGAACACACCACACTCCATGGCACATCCACCAACCGGGGGGGCAAGTTCTATCTGCTACATCAATGCTGTGGGTAGTTCTAACTGAAAGTAGAAGGTAAAAAAAGTCAGGCTGAAGAAGTTTCTGGTAGGTGAAGATCTCTGCGATTTTCAAGTTTCCTCGTTCCCCACGTGGCAGCTCCCAGTAAGAGAAAGGCTTGGTCCCCAAGACACGGAGGACCTGGGGCAGTTTTCCAACTTTCGAAGGTTGTTAGCCACACCTCGGTATATAGAATAAGTTCTTTGTCCTCACAGGGAGTCACTTTCCAGTTGGACAAGACGGTCAAATTTAGTGTAGAGGACAATGACATGCAACATTTGTAGTAATCCTGACTCAGTACACTAAGAACCATCCAAGTAGCTTTTGAATACATAGATTAAGTCAAGCTTCATTTACTGAGCAATCATTATATAAAAAAAATTATGTACCACTGTGGGGTGTGGCAAAAACATGAATAATAAACACATAAATGGCAAGGTATCTATTATATGCCAAACACGGTGCCAGGCACTTTCGCAAGGTACTTTAATTCTTACCAAAAAACTCTCTGAAGTTTTTGCTTGCTTTTCTAGGTGAGGAAACATATTCGGACATATACAACTAAGAAATAGCAAATTGGTATTCAAATTCTCGTTTTCAGATTCTAGGCCTAGCGCTTCCTCTAATTAATGGAAGGCAATCCCAGACTCTAATGAATGTACTGTCTGGTTTAAGAATCACCCTTGTACAGGGGCATCTGGGTGGCTCAGTCGGTTAAGCGGCTGACTTCGGCTCAGGTCACGATCTCAGTCTGTGAGTTGGAGCCCCGCATTGGGCTCTGTGCTGATGTCTCAGAGCCTGGAGCCTGCTTCGGATTCTCTGTCTCCCTCTCCCTCTGCCCCTCCCCTACTCATGCTTTGTCTCTGTCTCAAAAATAAACAAACATTAAAAAAAGTCCTTTAAAGGACTTTAGGAGTTAGGATAATTTAGTCTGAAATGGATGTTTTATTGTTTTGTGATTTTTTAAAATTGTCGACACTTCTTGGTGGCATCTGTTGATAACATCGTCTATTACAATACTCCTTCCATCTACACATTGAAATCACATTTCTTTGACTGAAACTCTCTCAAGTACACTGGCCTTTTCCCCTTGGTCTTGGAAGTGGTACCACTGGTAAATAAAAAAATATCCATCTTTCATTTTGGCTCAAATAAAAATTGTATTTACAGACTGCCATGTACCGACAAAATAAGCCATTGTTTCTTTCATCTTAACGTGGCTCCCTCCCCTACAATTCTACCTGGAAAGCATAACTGGACAGCGGAGCAAAAGCCCGCAGATCTCGGACTTCGAGCCGTATTCCACACGGCACTACATTGATATTAGGAGATTTCGTTCAGTGAGTAAAGGTGAGATGAAGAAGGGAAGGAAATGGCTCCCAGCTTATTAGGGGAGAGTCAAAATGAAGGGTTTCTCAAGGACGGACTCAAAGCAGTGAGCATTACAAGCCTCAGGAGCTCTCCGGTAATAAACTGCTCGCGGTACACTCCCTGAGCACACGGGCTGTGTCCTCTACTTGAGAACTGCTGTCTTCCTGCCTGACGAGGGAGGTCACCCACACAAGCCCCTGAAATGAGCACTGAATCCGTTCTGAGGACTGTGGTCGGGATACGACTGGACAAAACGATGTGAAAACTTCTTCCCTTCCCTCAAATTCTGTGTATTCCCGGAATAAACTGTCAACAGGGCTTGAGGCAAGGCGAGTGCCTCTTGGAATGGGCACTGGGCAGCCATCGCCTCATGTGCGTAATCCTGCTCTTTCCGTACAAGCTCTACAAAAGTCCTTGCACGCAGCACGGTTATTACACGGTGCGCGAACCCAGAGATCGCAGGAACCTGGACGTGTGCCGCCTTAGCTTCCGGACATGGCAGTGGACAAGGAGATTTTTGATCGTAGCACCCCGGTATTGGGTTGCCATCAATTCGTCCGCGTGCTGCAGGTAACTTGTTATTAAGCCAGTTACTTAAGTTTTTAAACCATTTCCTTCAAAAAAAAAATAATAACCGAGAGCATATTCATGTCTTAGAGCAGAAAATCCAGGGACCGACTGGCAAACAACATCTCATCCCTACCCACGGACATTTCTATCAAAGTATGTCCTACATGTGAACCTGGTCACATAGGAGCACAGCGGGGAGAAGAAGGGCTGGAGGTGCTTCATTTGATAACATGTGGGCATTGCTGTGTGTTTACACGGGCAACCCCGCAGCAGTGATACCAACTTCGAAACAAGGAAGAACCGAAATGACCCTGTAATTAACCAAGAGTGTGGGAATATGGCCTTCCCTCTTTCATAAAGAGTTCATTTGCAAACGTGTATGATTTTATAAGTGAAAATCCTCTTCCTTTTTGATTGCCTGGGTTAGGGACGTTTCGGTTCCTGTTTTCAGGGTGGTATTGCTCTGGTACCAACGAAGCGTTGGATCAGGCTGACTCCGGGTTAACGAGCCGGGAGCTCGGGGTTACTGGGGTGCTGAAAATCAGGAGCCGGCAAACCCCAGCAACCTGGTCCCGCCAGTTAAGAATGGCTTTTACGTTTTTAAAATAGGTGAAGAGATCATCAAAAGGACAATGATACTTTGTGACGCATGAAAACTGTGTGATAGTCAAATGTCACCGTCTACCAGTAGGATTTCATTGGAACACAGGCTGCCTGTGTGCCACTAGCGCAGAGTTGAGCAGGTGTGACAGTGGTCACACGGCTGGTGGAGCCTGAGCCATTTCCACGCTGGCCCCTCCAGAAAATGTGTGCCGACTGTTGCTCTAAATGCTGAACCGAGAAAGGAAGTCGGCTTTGGCGATCCTTCCTGCGGCCTTCTACCGAGTGGCCCGAAAGCGGGAAGTGAGAGGTAGCGAGGGATCTTCACCCCTGCCCTCCTCCCCGCCCCGGCTCCTGCCTCACTCCCAGGGGTACCGAGTGTGCATGTGCTTCTAAAATCAGGCCACGCAAATGTCAGCATGTATCTCAGTTAGTCCTCTTTTTTCTCCTCCCAGCTGCACCTGCCTCCAGGTGAGCAGCGATGGTGAAAGCGCCTGGAAGCGCCTCCGCCTCCCCCCTACCTCAGGTGGTCCGAGTGCATGTGGCTGATGTAAATGAGGTCGGCGTGGCACAGCCGCTCCAGCCAATCAGACGGGGGCTCGTGCAGCAACCACCAGCCTCGGGCGAAGGCGGGGCCGGTTAGCCAGGGGTCGAACACCATCCGCTTGTCTCCCAGCTTGAGGTCCATGCAGGCGTGGGCCAGGTACGTGATCTGTCGGAAGACAGGGAGACTCGGATGACCGAACCCAGGACCCGCAGCGACAGTGAGCTGAAGGGTTCGTGCTGGTGGGCCGGCAAGTCGCCCTGGAGAACGCTGCTCCTAAGATGCTTGGGAAATGGGACTCAAGGGCAACCCGGCAAGAGTCTACACAAGACAGCTCGCAGTGACGGGTCACTGCTTCCTTCGAAGAGAAACGCTCCTGGTTGGTTATAGGTGTCAAAGCAACCGATTTGCCTATTTTACTCTATTTAGGTTAGCTCCTACATGCTCGTTTACCATTGGCCCTGCAGAATACCCTCTGTGACAAGTCCTTCCGGGCGCGATTTACAAGGAAAGGCAGTTAGAGGTGATGGGACAGACCGGTGGGGATCTACGTGCCAGATGAGGTTGGGCGGGTGGGTACGCCCCTGTGGCTTGCAAGACTGCCTCTTCTAAGGCACCTGCTACCACACGCAAAATGTCAAGGTCTTCTGAGAATAGGTATAAACAATGACAGAGAAACAGGCTTTGACTGGAAGATTCCAACTCAATTGTCATTCCCTTCCTGTGGTCCCGCAGGTCACAGCCAACAGGAAGTACCCAGAGAAGCAGAGATAAGGTGTGGAAAGACGGCAGGGAGGGGGGCGGAGGGGCCAGGCAATCACATTCCGTTTTATTAGGTCTAGTCTTGAGAGGGTTCCCTTTGTCTCCTCAAGTAAGTACAAGCTTCCCAAATATTCCAGAAAAATAAATTTTTGATTATCTACGTCTCCCAAACCGTCAAAGTGTTTCTTCTGGAGGAAACTCTCTTTTAAAGCTAGGAAAGTGCACAGGAAGCTTGGCAAAACAGCTTAGGGCAAAACGCCGAAATATGCAGCTGGCCTTCTTAGCCAACAGTGATCTGGCATCAAAGGTAACTCCCGAACTTTCTCCAAGAGTTGGCCTGACTCTCCTTTGGGATTTTGTTTACTCATGCTTTTTTGTTTGTTTGTGTTTGTTTTTTATTGTTGTTTGATTGTTTTTTTCTGAATAGATTTCCTTACAATCCCTATTGAGTTGTGAAGGTTCCTAAAAAAATTTGCTCAAGGGTTCAGAATAACTGTATTTCATGTCCTCACAAGCTACCTCAAAGAGTATTCAAGGTAATACAGGATGTAAATATATATACATATTTATATATCTTAGTTTTATTATATACACACACACACATACACACACACATACACACACGTATAAATGGACATCTTAGTTGTATTATTGTTTTTAAGAACATAACAATTTTAATGTTTCCTTACCTGCACTTCTCCAAAAGCCAAATGTTCAGGAGATCTGGGTTCGGAATCCCAGGGGTTGGGGGGATTCAGTTCTAGAAGTAAAAGTCCATTTTCTTCATCCATTTCAACAACTGGAACCAAAAGGGAACAGACATATATTAACAATGAAAACGACTTTAAACAAAAAATCACCAAAATAGAAATGCATGTTCCGGGTACACAAAGGACCAAAAATCAAAGGGAAACCCAAACAAAAGGCAATGGTCACTTGTGTCAAACAACATCTGCCAAGACAAGGGACCAACGCCAATTCATTTCTTGGTTCAGATGACACTTAAGGAACTCGCGAGATCTCAGCTGAGTCACAGAGACACACACAAACAACTTCATTACAATGAAGTGAATGGATGATACGGAGGCGTTCAAGGTGCTACGGGGATGTACAGGAGGGAGACCCAATCTGGTCGAAGACTCAAAGCAGATTTCAGATAGGAAGTCGTGCTCCAGCTAGACTTGAAGGATGAGGTACGTGGGGGCAGATGAAAGAAATAGGATTATGTGAAGGAAAAGGGGTATCCGAACAGCACAGGCAAAGGCGTGGAGGAGGGGAGAGCTTGATATCACAAAGGGACTGGTAATTTATGCCCCAGGAACACAGTGCGTGAGGCAGGTGGGATGGACTGGAAGACCAGGGTACATGACCGGGGCCCCTCGACAGCACGCCAAGGAGGAGCGTGGATTTTAGCACGTAGCAATGAGAGGTCAAGGAAGAACTTGAAGCCACTGTGGCAGACACTACTGGTGACCTACACAAAATCTACTCCCCCGCCCCCCATCTTTCTTACTGTTGGCATCCAAATTGTTTTTAGGAGTGGTGGTTTTAGATAGGTCAATCTAAAGAGCATGATTTCCCAGGGCCCCTTGCGATTATGAGCGGCCACAGACACAGTGCCACATGCGGTAGCTCTAGTCCTGGCTGGCGCGATGTGAGCAGAAGTCTCCGAGTGGGCTTCCGGGGACACTCTGACTTTCCGGACAAAGAGGGACAAAGTCACGGAAGCACACTGGTTGCCCTTCCTCTTTCCCGTCTCTTGTTTGGGATTTGGTTGCTTCACCAGGAGGAACAGGAGCCATCTTGAGATGCTGAGGGAAAGAGCCGGATCCTAAGGATGACAGAGGAAGAAGACAGAAGGAACTTGGCTCCTTGACCAACTTCGGAAACGGCCATGACGCCCGGGACTGTCTTTTTTCCAGTTTCTTGTGGTATAAGAGAAACAACCCCCTATGTGACTAGGCCACTCTTTCTGGGGTTTTCTGTTACAACAGCTGAAAGCAATGACTAACTGCTTTGGCGAGGGAGCAGCAAAACCAGAACTCAATGTTCGAAAGGCCCCGCTGTGAGACGCATGGGGAGGATCCGCTGGAGGAAGGCAGGACCGTGTGTGAGGCAGGGCCCTCCCCGCCGTCTCGGGAGGCCAGCGGCAAACTGCTGACGGGCGCGGTCTCCGAAGACAGATGGCCTTGTTTGACGGGCACCCAAGCTCTCCCCACTTATCAGCTTCCCAGCTGGGTGACCTCGGGCAAGTTCACTTGACTACCCCATTCTTCAGTGTTTTCATTTCGACTCTAGCTACCTCCAAGGACGGGGGCATCCCACCAAATGGTAGCAGTTTTATTAACTGCTAAATGAAAGCAAATGAGGTCCTAGACGGACACGGTCCCTGTGGAGACAGTGACACTGCTCTCCTCAAAGCCCAGCATTTTCCCGCTTTCTTCAAAGTATAGAGGAAAATAAATTCCTTTCCACACCTTCCAAATGAAATTTCATTACACTCACGTTAAGACCACTGCTTATGGAAAAAACTGAGACAAAAATTACCCATAAAATGAAAAATGCTTGCATTTGAGGATTTTCCTCAGTGGTTTGAACAAAGACTTAGACATGCTGTCAAGCTTCAATTTCCAAGATCATCCTGAGTGACCTTAATAAAGAGGAAGTTGAAACCTAAAAATCATCTCCCAAAAGTCTGTTTTTCTCCCTCATTTCCTTGGCTTTATCGTCGTGGCTATTTACTTAGTGTCCCTCCCTGCCCCCGACAGACTGACGTCTTGTTTAGACGGTCTCCCTGCAAAGCTCTCCCAGCATCGGCCCTACCCACACCCCGGCTTCCTTGGGACTCCATGTCACCTTATCAGAGGGCTCTGGGACCACTCTATCTCAAAGAGCTCTCTCCCTCCCCCTAGCTCTGTTGTTTATCTTCCTACCCCTGAGGTCACTACACACACTCTTATCTTGTTTGCTTCTGGTCGGCCTTGCCTACAAGATTACAGACTCCATGAGCTGGGGCTGTGGTTTGGTCTCTGCTATCAACAGCTTGCCAAGAACAACGCCTGGCCTGGCGCACAACAGGCATTCCTGAAATACCCTGAGTAAACTGTTTAGTTAATGGTCTTCACTGCGTGTCTCCCAAGATCTCTTGAGGCTACACGGCTTTCTCTCAACCCACGCAGGCACTGCTCCTGCCCCAACTTGGCACCTCGAGTTGGGAACCTTAAATATAGAATTATCTCAATATACGCTAAAGATAAAATTTACCACTTCTTTTTATTTTTATTTTGAGAGAGAGAGAGAGAGAGGAGGAAG
Organism: Paguma larvata; assembly: GCA_030068075.1. Taxonomy (NCBI): domain Eukaryota; kingdom Metazoa; phylum Chordata; class Mammalia; order Carnivora; family Viverridae; genus Paguma; species Paguma larvata. Next base: position 23,800,227 of record CM057829.1, read on the forward strand.
GGAGGGAGGGAGAGAGGGAGAATGAGCGGGGGAGGGGCAGAAGGAGAGGGAGATAGAGAATCCCAAGCAGGCTCCGCACTGCCAGCACAGAGCCCAGTGTGGGGCTTGAACTCGCAACTGTGAGATCATGACCTGAGCCTAAATCAAGAGTCAGACACTCAGCTGACTGAGCCCCCGGCACCTGAACTTCTTCATTGTTAAAAGAGCACTTTCAACACTAGACCCACGAATGCCCCGGACGGCTTCCGTTCATCCTCACAGACCCCCCCTTCTCTACCTTTCTCCTCCTCGTCCACCTGTGCCCCACTTCAGGAGGTTGACTCAAGTGGATCGCATCAAAGGGCAATCATAGGCTCTCCTTCCAGATGAGTTTGGCCACGGCAAAGTCCCAGGATGAGAGAGTGACAGGACTCAGTGAGGCTGGGGTTTTTATTCCTCTGGCTCCTTCCCAGGAACCCCTTCCCGGTACTCTGCGCGAAATCTGCCCTCTCCTTCTTCCGGTAGCATCCTAATTTCCCTTAGGAGTGACAACACGCCCATCTAAAGACCATGATTTCCCGTGCCCTCTCGTGATTGTGAGTGGCCACGGACATGGCTCTGGGCATTGACAGAGGTCACTGCTCCTCTCCTGCAGGACAATCCTTTATGACTCTCTCCTCTTCCAGATTCTGGAAACTGCTCTCCTGCTCATCCCTTTGGGCCCAAAGATGGACAACTTGGTTGCTATCAGTGCTAGGTTACTCTGCTTTCTCTGCGATTCTCCCATACCTACAACTTACGAACAAAGTCCTCTATGAATACATTCTCATCAAATTATCCTAATTCAGGGATGTCACTGGTGTTCCTTTTGTGAGTAACTAATACAACAATTAAAAACAGCTACACTGAGGGGCGCCTGGGTGGCTCAGTCAGTTAAGCATCTGACTCTTGATTTTGGTTCGGGTCATGATCTCACGGGACCATGGGATCTTGTGGGATCAAGTCCCACATCGCTCTCTGCACTGACAGCATGGAGCCTGCTTGGGATTCTCTCTCTCCCTCTCTCTCTCTCTCTGCCCCTCCCCTCTTTGTGTGCTCTCTCTGTAAGTAAATAAATAAACATTAAAAACACCCAGCTATGCTGAAACCCCAAACTCAGAGGAGTGATTGCCTCTGGGGGATGGGAGTATATGTGCTATGACCAAGGAAAGGTGTATAAAGGTCTTCTGTAGTTAATGTTCTGGGTCTTATGCTGGGCATTAGGCACATAAGTGTTCACTCTGTTGTTTCCACGCCTTTAAAATACTGCTTAAGAATTTAATGACTCTTAATTGATACCTTAATAATAATTTATTTAATAGTGAAACACAATGGGCTTTCTTAATACAATCAGGAAGGCACAAAGGATGCCCGATAGCATCATCATTATTATACTATATTCATGAAAATGCGAGTGGTATAATAAAGATACACCTTATTATCATTTTCAGGTTATGTGACCGCTGGAAGATGGGGTCATGAAATAGAGAGAATGCTGGCTTTGGAAACAACTAGGGTGGAATCCTCACTCTGCTCCTTATTACCAGCATTCTGGGCTTCCTTCCTGACCTGCCCAATCCGACTGTGGGACACACATCACAGAGTTGTGGGGATTAAGTGAGGGGATAGGTCCCAATGTGCCTAGCACTGTGCCTGGCACAGAGAAGACGTCTGATAAATAACAGTATTAGCATGGTGATTACTGTACCTTCAAGGAACGAAGAGTCAAAACGAGAGCTCAGCACCGGACAAACAAAACTACGTATTAGCAAATATCAGGTAGAGAAATACCACGGTCTCATGAGAGACTCTCAGCAAACTGCACTGATACCCGCTCTTAAGGATTCTCTTTCTTCAGAACTTTTTTCCCCAGAGAGAAACAGAGAAGAAACTAAAAGTCTATAACTCTTAAGTATGATCCCAAAGCAAGCGCCGTTAAGGGTCTCTCTGCCCCTTGCACAAAAGCAGATTGCATATGGGCTCCGAAGGAAAATGACCACATCTGCCAACCCCCTCATCTATCAAACAGTGAGACAGTGACTCACTGACTCCACAAACTGATAAAATCTAGGTCATCTGGGTTATAACTTAATATTTCCAGAAGAACAAACAAATGAAATTCACTAAAATCTTTCCATAAGGAAAAAGAACGGAGAATTAAAACAAAAACATTAGAAAACTATAATAATTAAATCATTGGTCATTGGCATAAGAAGAGCCAGGAAGAAGATTTTAATTAAATTTTTAATATTTTTACAAGGAAGGATCATAAATCGGAGGGAGACAAAGGGCTATCCAACAAAGGGTGTTGTGGCCACTGGTTAACTAAGTATTCCGATCGATTAAAGACACAGAGGAAAGCAATCGAGTGGTGAGAAAGCATGACAAAACAGAATGTCAGAGGGAGGGCTGTGAAGTTGAACAGCGATGGAAACAATTCCAGTGGAAAATCTGGACAGATAGAAGTGGAGAACGAAAACGTTCTAACACCATATTAGCAAACACATTTGGAAAATATCATATCTGAGAGACAAATGCAATTTAAGATAATGACGCTATTTTTGCCTCCAATGAGAAAAGCCAGAAAGACCAAGAAACCCCTGAGCGGTTCAGGTACGAGGAGAAAAGGCGTCCAGTTGGCGGGAACAAAAATGGGTCCATTCCAAGAAGTCGATGGTAGTGCAATGCAGATTACAGAATGGAGGGAAGGAGGATGGACCCGTTCATTTATTCAGGATCTCAAGGGAAGAGGAACGTGTTAGTACTTCATGATACACTATATTTGGTCCAGATAAAGCTCCTCTCTTATTTATTATTCCCTTTATTTCTATTTCCCACTCTCATTGCCCTCTCGTCTTCTACAGGACACTATTTGAGTGTTCGAGCAAAACTTTATTATATTGTTTGTATGTATCCTTAATTTAGATAAATGGTATTGGGTCTCCAGTCTCTTTCTCACCCAGCACTACGCTTTTAGGACTCATTCATGTTGCCATGTGTACAACTAGTCCACCTCTTCTAACTGCGGTTTAGTATTCCATGGTCCGCCACACTTTAGCAATTCCCTCTCCAGATGGTTGCCCCCTAGACCCTAACACAATGAGATTTCCTTGGGATATAAAGAAGAATGGGATTGATGGGTGGCAGTATATTCAGAAACCTCCATGGGCTAATCAGAGTGAGATTACTCTCCAGAATGACTGCACCAGCCACACTGCCCCCAACATACAGATTTCTAGATCCCTGTGTCTCTCTGATCTTTGAGGCCATCTTGGTTTTAGCTTTTTATCAGTCAAAAGATGTAAAGTAACACCTCGTTGGTTTATTTTGAAGTTTTCTGATTATGAGTTTGAGTAAATCTTCGCATGCTTAGTAGCCTTCCTGGGAATTCTTCTTCTGTAAAGTGCTAGTTCATGTCCTTTCTTCATTTTGTATTGGGTTTTCTATCTTTGTCTTAGTCAATTTCCTTCTCTGTGCTGGATAATTATCTGTTATTGGTTAGTCAATTTCCTTCTCTATGCTGGATAATTATGTTATCGGTTGTAAATACTGCAAAATTATCTCCCAATTGACATATGTCTTTTAACTGGGTCCATGGCGTCCTTCATTCAGCAGAAATATTTAGTGTGGATAAAATCGGATTTCCCAATTTTTTTTCCCCTTTAAGCCATACTTTTAAAGTGTTGTTTGAAGAGTCAGAAAGCCTAGGATCTTGAAAGTTTGAAAGTGCCCAAACTCTAGGGCACAAAGATACTCTCCTACATTTCTTCTGTCACTTTTATTGTGTTACCTTTCTCATTTAGGCTACTAGGCTATGTAAAGCCTGTCTTTATGCTGAGGTGTATGAGATGTTAGACACAGGTAAATATGTATATATACATATGTGAACATCAGTCAGACCTTTTTGCCAGTCAGTAATTCACCTATCTCATGGAAATGACTCTAAATACAAGAAGGCGCTCTTAAGCACAAACATCATAGTTTTATTTTATTTTTATTTTTTCTATTTGTGTTTTTTAAGTTTTAATTTTAATTCCAGGTCGTTAACATACAGTGTTATATGAGTTTCGGGTGTATGACATAGTGATTCAACACTTCTATACATCACCTGGTGCTCATGACAAGTGCACTCCTTAATCTCTATCTCCTATTTCACCCATCCCCCACCACCTCCCTTCTGACAACCATCAGTTGGTTCTTTATAATTAAGTCTGTTTCTTGATTTGTTTCTCTTTTTATCTTATTTCTTCCCCTTTGCTCATCTGTTTTATTTCTTAAATTCCACATATGAGTAAAAGCATATGGTATTTGTCTTTATCTGACTTATTTCGCTTAGCATTATACTCTCTAGCTGCATCCATGGTGTTGTAATTGGAAAGACTTCATTCTCTTTATGGCTGAATAATATCCATGTATATATATATATGCACCTTTTTATTCATTCATCAATTGATGGACACTTGGGCTGCTTCCTTATCTTGGCTGTTGTCAATAACGCTGCTATAAACATAATGGTGTGTGTGTATATATATATATATATATATATCCCTTTGAATCAGTGTTTTTGTATCCTTTGGGTAGATACCCAGTAGTGTGATTACTGGATCATAGAATAGTTCTATTTTTAACTTTTTCAGGAACCTCCAGACTGTTCTCCAGGGAGGCTGCATCAGTTTGCATGCCCGCCAACAGTGCGCGAGAGTTCCTTTTTCTCCACATCCTTGCCAGCACCTGTTGCTTCTTATATTTTTGACGTTAGCCACGGTGACCGGTGTGAAATGATATCTCGTTGCAGTTTTGATTTCCATGTCCCTGAGGATGAGGAATGCTGGGCAGCTCCTCACGCGTCTGCTGACCATTGCCTGTCTTCTTTGGAGAAATGTCTGTTCGTGTCTTCTGCCCATTTTTAATTGGATTACTTGTTTTTTGGGTGTTGAGATATATCTATATCTATTTCTACAACTACATATATATAGTTAATATTCATATTCATATATCTTTGATACTAATCCTTTGTCAGATATGTCATTGGCAACTACCGTCTCCCATTCCACAGGCTGTCTTTTAGGTTTGTTGATTGTTTCCTTTCCTGTGCAAGAAGCTTTTTATTTTGATGTAGTTCCAAAAATTTATTTTTGCTTTTGTGTCTCCTGCTTCAAGCCATATCTATTTGAAAAATGTTACTACAGTTGATGTCAAAGAGGCTACTGTCTGTGTTCTCTTCAAGGATTTTTATGGTTTCAGGACTCACATTGAGGTCTTTAATCCATTTTAAATTTATTTTTGTGGATGGTGTACAGAAGAGGTTCAGTTTCATTCTTTTGCATGTTGCTGCCCACGTTTCCCAACACCATTTATTGAAGAGACTGTATTTTTCCCATTGGATATTCTTTCCTGCTTTGTTGAAGATTAATGGACCATATAGTTGTGGGTTCATTTCTGAATTTTTTCTTCTGTTCTGTTGATATACGTGTCTACTTTTGTGCTCACAGTTTTATTTAAATGGCAAGAAGTAAATCTATGAATAGCCTAAATTTTAAAAATGGAGAAATGGCTAAATAAGCTATTTAAGTTAATGTTTAATGTAAACATACTTTCAAATTATGTATGTATAGAATCTGACATATGATAACATAATATGAGTAAAAGAACAATACGCGAAATAATATACGGAATGATTACAATTATTTATAAAAGTATGCCCACAAAGATGGCTGGAAGATAGGACAATGAAATAGAAGACCAACGAATGGAGCATCTGAACAACACTGCAAACCAACTAGACCGAACAGGCAAATACAGAACACCCCACCCAACTATGACAGGATACACATTCTTCTCAACTACAGGTGGAATATTCTCCAGTCATAATATGACCACATTTTAGGTCATAAAACAACTTTCAATAAATTTAAAAGGATCAAAGTCATACAGCGCATGTTCTCCGGCCACAATGACATGACAGTAGGTATCAATAGAGGAAGAAGGATGAGAAATTCACAAATACGTAGAAATCAAATAACAAACTTATAAATATAAATGGCTTCAGGAAGAAACCACAAGAAAGATTAGATAATACTTGGAGATAAAAACAAAAACATAATGTACCCAAATTTATGGAATGCAGCCAAAACAGTGCACAAAAGGAAATTTATACCTGTCCACACCTATAGTAAGAAAACAAGAAAGCTCTCAAATAAAAAAACCTAATCTTCTACCTTAAGAAACTAGAAAAAGAAGAGCAAACTAAACCCAAAGCAAGCAGAAGGAAGGCAATCATAAAAAATTAGAGCCAAAATAAGTGAAATTGAGAACAGAAAACCAAAAGAAAAATCAATGAAAGCAAGTTAGTTTTTTGAAATAATTAACAAAATTTACAAACCTTTAGCTAGACTCACCAAGAAAGAAGAGAGAAGACTCCAATTACTAAAACTGAGAATGAAAAAGGAGACTGATATTACTGAAATAAAAAAAAAGGAATACTATGAACATTTTATATCAACAAATTAGATAACCCAGATAAAATGGAGAAATTTCTAGAAAGACACAAATTAGCAAAACCAGCTCAGGAAGAAATAGAATATCTAAGGAGACTCATAACAAATAACAAAATTGGGTCAGTAATCAAAAATCTTCCCACAAAGATTAGCTCAGGCCCACGCAGCTTCACTGGTGAATTTGACCAAATGTCTAAGAAGTGTCAACACCAATAATTCACAAACTCTTCCAATAAAGAGAAGAGAAGGGAACACTTCCCAACTCATTCTATGGAGAAATACCCTGATACTAAAACCAAAGATATCACACACACACACACACACACACACACACACACACACACCAATACTGATCAATATTCCTCATGAATATAGACCTAAAAATCCTTAAAAATATATTAGTGAATACAAGTTAGCAATATAAAAAAGAATTATCACCATGATAAGTTGGGTTTCTGTTAGGCTGGTTCAATATTCAAAAGATGTAAGGCTGGTTCAATATTTGAAAATCAATCAACATAATACATTAATAGAACAAAGGGGGGAAACCCACATGACCTTCTCAATTGACGTAGGAAAGTCATATGACAAAGTCCAAACACCTTTTCATGATAAAAACACTCAGAAAACTTGGAAGAGAACTTCTTCAACCTGCTAAAGGGCATCCAATAAAACCCCTTGGTTAGTATCATACTTGACAGTGAAAGACTGGATGCTTTCTCCTCAGATCAGGAATAAGATAAGTATGTCTCTTGTTACCACCTCTACCTGTAGGTTCTAGTCAAGGCAACTGGGCAACAAAATGAAACAAAAGGTATCCAGACTGGAAAGGAAGAAAGAAAACTACCTCTCTTTAAGATGACATGATCTTGTGTATAGAATAACCTAACAACTCCACTAAGAATCTATTAGATCTAATAAATGAGTTCAGCAAGGTTGCAGGATACAAAGTCACATGAAAAGATAAATGTATCTCTATACATCTAGCAATGAACGATCTGAAAATGAAGTTAAGAAAACAATTCCAACAGCATCAAAAATAATAAAATGCTTAGGAAGAGTACAAAACTGATGCTCTGAAAACTAGAAGACACTGTTGAGAGAAATTAAAGACAACTTCATAAATGGAAAGACATCCTATATTCCCAATCATAAGACTTGTATCGTTAAGATGCCAATACACCCCAACTTGATCTATAGATTCAATGAAATTCCTATTAAAATTGCAGCCTTCCCCCCACCCCCATAAATTGGCAAGCTGATCCTAAAATTCACATGGCAGGGGACCCAGAAGAGCCAAGACGATCTTGAAAAATAAAACGAAATTGGAGAATTCACACTTCCCGATTTGAAAAACTTACTATAGAGCTATGGAAATCCAAACAATATGGAGCTGGTGTAAGGAAAGACATAGAGATCAACAGAATAGAGTCTAGAAATAAACCTTTACATTTTGGTAAGCCAGACATCCGAATGGAGAAGAATGAAGTTGTATCTATAACTCATGCAATATACAAGAATTAAGTCAAAATGGATCAAGGGATCAATGTAGGGGAAAAAACTATAAAACTCTTAAAATAAAACACAGGTGTAAATCTTCACAACCTTAGATAAGCAGCGGTTTCTCAGTCTATTCGTGTGTCAATCTATTAGAATATAGTAGAATATTAGATTTAGATTTCCTATGCCATATTCTTCTTAGACACAAAGGATACAACTTATGAGAAAAAAATAAATAAACTAGACTTCATCAAAATTAAAAATTTTGTGGGGCACCTGGGTGGCTCAGTCAGTTAAGCGTCCGCCTCTCAGTTATGGCTCCAGTCACAATCTCACTGTTTCATTTGAAGCCCTGCATTGGGCTCTGCGCTGATGGTGCACGCGCTGATGGTGAGGAGTCTGCTTGGGATTCTCTCTCTCTCTCCCTCTCTCTCTGCCCCTCCTCTGCTCACACTGTCTCTGTCTCTCTCAAAATAAAGAAATAAACTTTAAGAAAATAAAAAATTTTGTGTTTCAGGAGCACTCAGGTGGCTCAGTCAGTTGAGCGTCTGACTCTTGATTTTGGCTCAGGTCATGGTCCCAAGGTTGTGGGATCAAGCCCTGCATCGGGTTCCATGCTGAGCATGGAGATTCTCTCTCCCCTTCTGTCCCTCTCCCCTGCTCACTCTCTCTCTCTCAAAACAAATATATGTATATTATATATATAATATATAACTACGATGATTATAATTATATATATACACATATATATATATCAAGAAAGTGAAAAGACAACACACAGATTGGCAAAAAGTAATTGCAAATCATATATCTGATAAGAGACTTGTACCTCTAATATACAAAGCATCCTAATATCTTAATAGTCAAAGGACAAATAACCCAATTTACAAATGGGAAACAGATCTGAATAGATTTCCCCAAAGACGATAAATACAAATAATAGAAACATAAAATGGCCAACAAACACATAAAAAGATGCCCGACACCATTAGTGATTAGGGAAATGCAAGTCAAAATCACAACGAAATACCATTTCGGACCCACTAGGATGGGTATAATAAAAAAATATGGACCGTGACAAGTGTTGGTGAGGATGTGGAGAAATCGAAGCCCTCATATGTCACTGGCAGGAATGGAGAATGGTACAGCACTTTGGAAAACAGTTTGACATTTTCTCAAAAAGTTAAACGCAGAGTTAGCATACGGCCCAGCGATTGCATTCCGAAGCGTATAAACGAGAGAACTGAAAACATGTCCACACACAGATTTGTACGGCGACGTTCACGGCAGCCCCCTTTACCGCAGCGCAAGGTGGGAGCGACCCCAGTCCATCACTGATGAACGGGTACACAGAACGCGGTCTCTCCACACGGGGCCTGTGATTCAGCCACAAGAGGGACAAAGGAAAGGAAGCACGGGCATTTTCACACACGGACAACCCTGCAGAACATGATGCTGCATGGAAGAGGTCAGCCACTAAAGGCCACATACTGTATTACTCCAAATACATGACATATCCACAAGCGGAAAATCCAGAGACAGAAAGGAGACCAATCGGTGGTTGCCAGGAGGCGAGGGAAAAGGGGAACGAGGAGCGACTGCTAATAGTAATAGAGTTTCTTTTTTTTTTTTATGTTTATTTATTTTTGAGAGAGAGACAGAGTGCGAGTGGGGGAGGGGCAGAGAGAGAGGGAGACACAGAATCCGAAACAGGCTCCAGGCTCTGAGCCGTCAGCACAGAGCCCGACGCAGGGCTCGAACTCGTAATGGCAAGATCATGACCTAGGTTGAAGCTGGACGCTTAACCGACTGGGCCACCCACGCGCGCCCGGTAATAGAGTTTCTTTATGGGGTAATGAGAATGTTCTGGAATCAGATGGTAGTGATGGCACTACAGGTGTAACCACTGGATTGCGTGCATTAAATGGGTGAACTTTTTGGTACGTGAGTTTTATCTCGGCACAGCGGAAGAGGAGGATACAGACAGGAAGGGCGAAGCAGAGAGAGAGAGAGAGAGAGAGAGAGAGAGAGGGAGGGAGGAAACCACTGTGAAGACTGGGAGGAAAGACACCAGATCAGAGGCTGTCTTAGGTGATGGGAGTACAGGTATCATTCTTCTTCCTTCTACTTTTCTCTCTTTTTAATTATGACCACGCATTGTTTTTTAATAATAAAAATAATTACAAAATCACCTCCACTCACACCCCAGGGCGGGACTGAGCATTCCTGGGATGCGCAGCTTCCTGGGATGTGGTGTGAAGTCACTACCGTCCTGACCCAAGAGGGGGCTCTGTCAAACACTCTCTCCATTCTCGCACAGTCTCCTCACTCTGAGCAAAGGCTGAACTGCCCGGGGGCTCGTTGCCTCCAGTCCTCCCCTACCCCTGCTGCCGCCCTGCGGCGAACACCAGCCCTCACATCTGTTCCCAGCTCATCACTCTGTTTTCCAATGCGCCCAACTTCCTGCTGCTGGGAAGTCCCTCTTTCCAGCCCCTGCGGTCCCAGGCTGCAGGATATACACAGGTCATCCGAGACATGCGTGGACAGATGAATCATTAGGCCCCGTGTGCCAAGGGAATCTAACAGGTGTTCACCCAGAAAATCCTTGCGACGACCCACGAAAGTAGCTACCACCGATATTATCCCCATTTGCAGAAACTCAAGCACAGGGAGATTGAAAACACATCCAGAATCACTTAATGGTGTGTTTGCGCGTCAGGATGTGAACCCAGGCTGTCAGGTCCCACTTCCTCCACTCTTAACCATTTTGCCGTCCCGTCTCTGCACAGGTCTCGTCCAGAAGACTCGGAAGTCTGAAAGAAGACCCCAAGCAGCTCTAGATTTGTGGGTTACGGGCTCATGAGGGGAAAGGGTCTACTGTTCTCTCGCTTAGGCGAACGCTTCGTTAGGTGCGAACTTTGGTCCATCAGCTTTCTGCCAAACGACGCTCAGGGTACTGGTACAGCACGCGTAGCCAGTTCCTGACAACACTGTGAGCTGCAGGTCTTCGGGGCGAGGCCGACACAAGGGGGCGGGAGCTTACTGGCAAAGGAAGTCAAGGGTTCAGATGTCCCTTTGAGGGACCCGGAAGGAAAAATGTACTGTCAAAGCAATTAGCAACTCTGCCCAGAACTGCATTCTGTCTCCTTGGTGGTGAGTGGAAAAAAGCACACGCCCTCGTGGGTGACCCCTCTGCTCGCAGGGAAACCGGGCCATGGAGGTCAGACTCTTTAAAGAGTGATTTGCGGGGGCGCCTGGGGGGCTCAGTCGGTTGGGCGGCCGACTTCGGCTCAGGTCATGATCTCACGGTCTGTGAGTTCGAGCCCCACGTCGGGCTCTGTGCTGACAGCTCAGAGCCTGGAGCCTGCTTCCGATTCTGTGTCTCCCTCTCTCTGTGCCCCTCCCCTGCTCATGTCTCTCAAAAAAAAAAAAAGTAAAAAAAAAGTAAAAAAAGAAAGAGTGACTTATGGTTGATCTTATTGAGACTCAGGAGCAAGCGTGGCCCCGATATTCTATGCTATATGCTCGGGTCACAGTAATCTGAGCCTAAAAGGGACACAGAGGTGGCACACTCAACGTCCCCAGTCTGTAGGCACACGTGGGAAGCCGCCGGCTCCCGCCCTCTCCGCAGGTAATCGGCGGTAAGTCTGCCCCCGACCATACTGCCCGCGTGCGCTTACGCGCGTGGTTCTTTTTCATAATTGGGTTTTACTCTGTGTCATGTTGATAACCTTTATTTTGCTTCATAAAAAATATTTAAATTTTTTTATTTTAAAAAATTAAAAAAATTGTTTAAAAATTGAGAGAGGAAGAGAGAGAGGAAGAGCAGGGAAAGAGAGAGAAAGAGGGACAGAGAGAGAATCCCAAGTAAGATCCGTGCTCCGCACAGAGCCTGACACGTGGCTCCGTCCCACGACCCTGGGAACTTGACCTGAGCCGAAATCGAAGGAGACCCTCAATTGACTGAGCCACCCAGGCACCCCCTGTTTTGCTTTATAATCAGTACTATTCTTTTAGTTTCTTCCTTAGTGTCACTTCAAGATCGACTAGAATTATTGCTAATGTTGAAGTTTTTTTCCAATTTCTTGGGTAGATACTGTAAATGAACATTCTTACAGTCATAGCTTTCGACGCAACAGTGATTAAGATCTGAGGCGGCAGGCTTGGGCGAGGGACTGCTTGCCCGAGTGTGAGAGCAAGGCCTCTGGCGAGCGTTGGGCAGGCGGTGGTGGGAATCGATCCGAATATTTGAGAGACGAGGCTGGGCGCCATAGCAGAGCGCGAGAAGGCAAGGCAGCAGGAGGCGAGCAGGAAGCGGGGTAGCCACCCACACGGCCGAGGGGACGGACTTGCACTCAGAGCGAGGCGGCGTCCGGGGCTTCAGAGACGCTCTGGCACAGAAGCAACAGGATTGGGTCTGGATGTGGGACTTTAAGGAAAGAAGAAAACAAAACTTCCAGGTTTTGTCCCCCTGGGTGGGTGTGTCACCCTTTACGGAGATGGGGAAGGCTGGGAGGGAGCAGGGGTGAGGCCACGCGGGAGGCGGGCACTGAGAGTTCTGTCCTGGCTGTGCGCTCGGCATGCCGACCACAAGTCCGTGCAGAAACACGGATGGGCAGGTGGACAGCTCGGGCGGGAGGTCGAAGCTGGACGTAACGTTTTTGGGCTCCTCCGAGTACAGACGGCACAGAGAGTCACGGGATTTGATGGCATCCCTTACAGACAGGGAGCCGCAGGGCCAGTCCTGGGGCGTCCCGACCTCCAAAAGTCTGGCCGGGGAGGAGTCAGCAGAGGAGCCTGAGCAAAGTAGAGTGGCTGGGATGAAGATGAGGAGAGTGTTTTGTTCTTGGTTTTGTTTAAGCCTGGAAGGCATTTTACAGTGAGCCTGGTGTCTGGGTTCAGGAAGGGGCTAACGATTTCAATGCATGCTATCCCCTCTTAAACATTCATTTCTTAAGCAACAGAACTCTATTTCTTTTTTGTTTGGTTTGAGGTGGTGCTTTCTTCTATATTCGATTTCTCGGTTTTCTTGGGAGCTATTACTGGGTCCTCGGTTCTTCGAAATGCCCCCTCCTTTCCGGGTGGTTTCCTCAGAGATCCCCTTGGAAGCCTCTTCCGCCTCCTCCTCCTCCTCCTTAAGAGATAGCACAGCGGACAAGGCTTGGAAGGTTGTAGAACTGAGGATTCTAGGGGGGGCGCTGACAACCTGGACCAGGACAGCACTACGGCCTCCAAAGATGTCCACATTCTAATGCCCAGGAACTATGGCGTAAATTAGGTTTTGCATAGCAAAAGGGAATTAAAGTTGCCTGATAAAATAAAGGTTGCTAATCGGCTGACCTTCAAATAGGGAGAATATTCCTGAATCATCTGGGCGTGCCCAATGTATCCCAAGGATCCTAAAACCCGTAAGCAGGAGGCAGAAGGAGACGTGACTACAGAATGACGGCCAGAGAGACGCAAGGCTCGGACGACGGACAAAGAGGGCCTCTGGAAGCTAGAAAGGGCGAGGACGCAGAGCCTTCCCCAGAGCTTCCAGAAAGGGACGCAGCTCTGCCGACACTACAGTTTCAGCTGCTGAGATGTGCGCGCCGCCTGTGAGCCACCGAGCCGTAAGGGAGCACGTTCCCCGGTGTTCGAAGCCACTGCGTTTGGGGGAATTTGTTACAGGAGCAAACAGGAAACTAACGCAGAAAGCATGGTCCCCGGATACAAGGGAACGAGCGTACGATGGGGAAGAGCGGCTGCGTGCCGCTGAGTGTGGGCCGTGACCGTGGAAAGTGACCGCTGAGTTGAGTTGAGCTGAGCAACAAGGAAAGCACCGGTGACCTAGATAGGAGCCGCGTCCGAGCAGTGGTGGGACCACATGTCCACCATGGTGGGAAGGGGAGGGGCAGACAGCAAGCGGGGACACCTGCTTCAAGGGATTCCTTGTTTTAGGGTTCAGAGGAATGGGGGCATAATTTAAGCAGGAGATGAAAGTCTAGAAAGGGTCTTTTTGAACACCAGACTGTGTGTGTGTGCATGAGCACACGGGAGGGGGTGTGTGTGGCTAACACGTGCCAAACTGTGTGTGTGTGCGTGTGTGTGCGTGTGTGCGCGCATGTGGGTGTGTGTGCATGTGTGTGAGCATGCACACGGGGAGGGGGTCTAGCAGGTGCCAGACTGTGTGTGTGAGCATGAGCACACAGGGGGGTGTGGCTAACAGGTGCCAAACTGTGTGTGCACGCGTGTGCGTGTGTGTGAGCATGCACACACGGGGGGCTAACAGGCAAGGACAAAACTGATGACACAGGAGAGAGAGGGACGCCCGCAGACGTGAAGCCCCTGCGCCCTCCCGACACACGGCCATCTCTAGCACGAAGCCCGTCGGTGTCTCCGCATCTGTTCGCATCCCCCCTGTCACTCCTGCAGCAGTCATTCTGAAACAGCGCATCTAACTCACGACTGTTCTCCAGCTAAAACCTGCCGTTAACGACGTTAATCAGTTAGAACAGAAACACACTTATGAGTGTGCCTCGGCCCTCGTGACTCATATTTAGACAAGCCCTCCCTGGGTAGGAGGAAGAAGAAAGTAGAAGTGGGGCCAGCGTACCGAGAATCAGATGCACGGCAGCCTCTTATCAAGGCCAGAAAGCGCTGTGGGGTTTGAAGTACTTTAGTTCCCAGCCCGAGAGGTGAGGTTTCATCATGATCGTTCGGAGGGTCGCGGACACGAACATCTGTCTGTGTGTCTTCACAAACACAGCATCCGAACGACGGGTCATGGCCCCCCGCCCCCAGCTGGTCGCAGGCTTGTCTTGGCCACCACCTCGCGTACATGTCCTCCCATCGGACCTTGGTCTCTCTCACCTGCCTAACCAAAGCTTGGAGTGAGATTAGAGAGAGAAGCCGGCGAAAAGGACACCGGTAGCAATCGCAGCAGAGAACGTTTCTCCACACGGACGGCATTTACCTAGTTCGTCTTGACAGAAGCTGCCGGGGGGGTTGACGTACTTCATGCTGCTCACATCCAGCCTCCAGTTGTGCTTCGTGCATCTGACGGACCTGCGTGGCGAAACAACACCGCGCTGAGGTTTGCCAAGTGGTGAAAATAAAATTAATCTCACTCCGCTTACGGGCGTTGTTTTGCAATGAAATCAAATGAGGGGTGTGAGCACCAACTATATAAAAGGAAAACCACTAATAGATGAATGCTCAGTACCCAAGGAAATATATAATCATTATCAGTAGGTGATTTTAAAAATGAAGCTATAGGGGCGCCTGGGTGGCTCAGTCGGTTGAACAGCCGACTTCGGCTCTGGTCACGATCTCACGGTCTGCGAGTCCGAGCCCCGCGTCGGGCTCTGTGCTGACGGCTCAGAGCCTGGAGCCTGCTTCGGATTCTGTGTCTCCCTCTCTCTCTCTGCCCTTCCCCTGCTCATACTCTGTCTCTATGTTTCTCAAAAATAAAAAAAAAAAACATTAAAAAACTTAAAAAATAAATAAAAAAATTAAAAAAATAAAAATGAAGCTATAAATAAATAAATAAAAGGGACGCTTTGGCAGAGAAGATTGAGCGGGAGCCAACGCAAGGAAAGAACGTAGCACTAAATCTGTTTCTGATCTACCACACTTGGCCTCCGGCAGAGTGTACCAAACTGAACTTCAGCTAAAGCGCTCATTTTTCATATCTTCCGCCCATTTCTTCACTGGGTTGTTTGTTTTTCGGGTTTGGAGTTTGGTAAGTTCTTTATAAATTTTAGATATTAGTCCTTTATCCGATATGTCATTTGCGATGATCTTTTCCCATTCCGTTGGCTGCCTATTTGTTTTGTTGGTTGTTTCTTTTGATTCAGATGGCCAACAGACACATGAAACGATGCTCAATGTCACTCATCATCAGGGAAATACAAATCAAAACTACACTGAGATACCACCTCACACCAGTCAGAGTGGCTAAAATGAACAAATCAGGAAACTATAGATGCTGGCGAGGATGTGGAGAAGTAGGCACCCTCCTACACTGTTGGTGGGAATGCAAACTGGTGCAGCCACTCTGGAAAACGGTGTGGAGGTTCCTCAAAAAAATGAAAATAGAGCTACCCTATGACCCAGCAATAGCCCTGCTAGGAATCTACCCAAGAGACACAGGAATGCTGATGCATAGGAGCACGTGTACCCCAATGTTCATAGCAGCACTTTCGACAATAGCCAAATCATGGAAAGAGACCAAGTGCCCATCAACTGACGAATGGATAAAGAAGTTATGGTACTTATATACAATGGACTACTACGTGGCAATGAGAAAAAATGAAATCTGGCCATGTGTAGCAACATGGATGGAACTGGAGGGTATTATGTTAAGTGAAATAAGTCAGTCAGAAAAAGACAGATACCATATGTTTCCACGAATAGGTGGACTTTGTGAAACTAAGCAAAAACCAGGGGGAGGGGAAGAGGGGAAAGAAAAAAAAGACACAGAGAGGGAGGGAGATAAAACATAAGAGACTCTCAAAGACTAAGAAAAAACTGAGGGTAAGGGGGATGAGGGAGGGGGGAGAGGGGGTGATGGGCATTAAAAAGGGCACATGTTGGGATGAACACTGGGTGTTATATGTAAACCAATTTGAAAATAAACTATTATAACAAAAAAAAATAAATAAAAAAAGCGCTCATTTTTCAAAGAGGAAGGATTTCCTTACAGCTCAAAATTTCAGGGCCTGGTTGCCAGAGAAAAGAATGCCCCAATTAAGATGAAATTCAGATAAGCAGTGAATATTTTTTTAAAAATGCACATCTCACACAGTATTTGAGATATGCTGAAAATCTGTTGTTGATCCGTAATTCCAAGTTAACTGAAATTTCTGTATTTCATTTGCTCACTCGGGTAGCCCTACTCCTGAGTGAGAACCAGACTGTAACAAAACAGGATGTGTACTGATTTTTTCTTTCCATTTCTTACCGGACCGTTGAAAGGCGTGTGGGGTTGGGGTTGGGGTTGGGACATAAACAATTCAACTTTTTTCCTCTTTATTTTGCTTGCGTTTGGAGTGAAGTCTTTTCCTTGAACAGTTAAAGAATTTAAAAACAAAACCCAATATGTCTCAGACCGGAAACAGGAGAGGTTGTTAACTAAAAATGTGTTTTATCATTGTTTTACATTGTTTAATGTTTGTTTATTTTTGAGAGAGAGAGAGACAGACAGAGTGCAAGAGGGGAATGGGGAGGGCGGTAGAGAGAGAGGGAGACATAGAATCCCAAGCAGGCTCCAGGCTCTGAGCTGTCAGCACACCGTCCAACACGGGGCTCGAACTCATGAACCGTGAGATCATGACTGGAGCTGAAGTCAGATGCTTAACCAACCGAGCCACCCAGGCGCCCCTAAAAATGTGTTTTTAACATATAAGGGAACTCTGATTTTTTTCTAGCTTCATTATATCTAGAATTTTAATGTGTATGTGTGTGTGGTTTTTTGTTTTTTTTTTGAGAGACATAGAGACAGAGCGTGAGCAAGGGAAGGGCAGAGAGGGAGGGAGATACAGAATCTGAAGCAGGCTCCAGGCTCTGAGCCGTCAGCACAGAGCCCGATGCGGGGCTCGAACTCACAGACCGTGAGATCATGACCTGAGCTGAAGTTGGACGCGCAACCGACTGAGCCACCCAGGTGCCCCCATTATATCTAGAATTTTAAAATATTCTTTTCTCATCAGCGAGTAGCCAACAGCTCTCTGCAAATTAAGAGAAAACATTCCACGTTAGCTCTTCGGCATGCTGGGCCATCGGAGGGGGGACCGCAGCAGGTGCACAAACGCTCCATAAACGTAGGAGGACCAGAAATCCTCACGCGGAGGCCGACGGGGGGAGAGGACGACAGCTTCGCGTGCAAGAGAGGCCGGGAAAGCCTGTGGGACTGCAGAACCGAGAACCACGGCGGACCGGGTGGTCAGGCCGAGGAAGAAAAACGGCGGTGGGGGGGAGGGGAGAAGAGCTAGGTGGTTGTCCTCGACCGGATCCTGGAAGGAAGAGACGCCGCAGGTGAGTGGCCGCAGGAGAGCCTGAACAGGGCGGCCGGGTGTGGAGAGGTGGGCGCGGGAGGGCAGGGGAGAAGTTACTCGGAGGATTGGGTTTCAAGCAAGAAAGGCTTGGTGAGCTGCGTATGGGAACGGAGTGGAGAGACCCCGGCTCCCCGTGGGCCGGACACGCGTCGACAAGAGAGGGGCGGAACTGGGAGGGGAGGAGGGAGGCCCGGACACGCTGAGAAACCCGTCCCGGTCTCGGAGCCGCTAAGTGGCGGGGCTTCTGAACCGGCCGCCGGAGCCTCTGCGCCCAGTCGCTGAGCTGCAGCACATCCCCAAACGACGGGTTGGGTGGGCGCCGTGTGGAAGGGGAGCAGCAGAGACCCGAAGACAAGAGAAGACAGGTGGGGTCTCCGCTGTGCCCGAGGGCCCGGACCGGACGGCCGTGAGCGCCGGCACAAGTGTGCCCTGTCTCTGGTCCTCCTGGCTGAATCCAGGGGGGGAAACGGAAGGGAAACAAGACTGGGCCATCAGCAAATCATCGAGAGGTTCCCCAGGGCACAGCTGTCCGCCAGAGTACGTTCCCTGCAGGGCTTGGACGTATGTGTACTCCATATGTACTCACTGCTTACCTGAAATGCAAATGTCAGACGGGGCCCTGGATTTTCATTTTCCCAACCTAGCAACTTGATCGGAGGAGCCCAGCAAACAACAGGTTCCGCAGTGGGTTTTTTTTTTTTTTTTTTTTTTTTTTCAATAAGTAAAAGTCTAATAGTATGGAGACTGGGCCCGAGACTAACGGTTCACAGGCAGATGCGTATGCGAGTGTGAGGACTTCCCAGCCCCCAGCAACCGTCTCCTGCACAGCGAGAGCAGGGGGCTTCTGAGCGGCCGCCCGGCTCCCTGTGAGCGTGCTGGTCACCCATGACCTGACCAGTAGGACTGACGACTGAGCGGGAGCAGAAAGCCCAGGATGGGAATGACCGACACCGTACAGGTCAGGTCAGGTCAGGCCGAAGCACGGCTTGAAGGTGGGGCCGACTGCTCGGGCGCGGCCGGACTCCTCCCCACCCCCCCCCCCCCCCCCCCCCCCCCCCCCCCCCCCCCCCGGCTCCGCCAGGCACGGCAGTTATCTCTTTGGCAGTCACTGGAAACAAAACCAAACCCCTCTCTTCTGGCATTGCTCCTGTGCCTGGGAGGGGCAAGTTTAAGGTGAAGTTTAATCAAGGGGCCGGGGCCAGGGCCAGGGGCGGGGGCGGGAGGTGGCACCAGCGTGAGTTCTTCTGGGAAGCGCCCAGAAGAGCCACAGTCCCAGGCAGGTGGAGCTGGAATGCCGTCCCTCTCGTTAATGACAACGAGCCCGGAGGGGGCGGGTTCTATCCGGTCTCAGGCAGGGTCTGGAAAAGCCCGCCAGGCAACACACACCCCTCCAGGGCAGCGGCTACGCGAGCAGGCCAACGCACACCCACACACTCACTCGCACACGGGACTGGAAGCTTTTCTCAGGCTTCGAGTTCTCCTGAGAGAGAGGAAAGTTGAGAAAAGGTCATAGAATTTCGAGATCAGAGAGATGCCCGAAAGGAGTAAAAATTCTGAATCTACCCTCGATGGACTCGTTCAAAATTTCTACACGAGCGCCTCCCCCGCCAAAGTCTCACCGCCAGAGGGGTCGGCGGCGAGAAAGCAAGGAACCCTCGGTACCTGCCGTCTAAATCCTCGATGTCTTTTATGAAGAGGCCTCCTTGGTGCTTGCACAGGTTCTTGCAGGCCCTCACACGGTTCTTATTCTTGTAGAGGATGTAATCCTTGCCAGTTTTCTTATTCCGAAGGAAATTGATTCCTTCCTTCAGGGCAGCAACTTCAACAGGCGACAGACACAACAGGACCTCCGTGGTCTGCTCGATGCTACGGAGAGGCGGACATTTGAGGGGGGAAGGTTAGCGATGTCAAGATTCAGGAGAGACTCCTTTGGAGCTGACAGCTCAGAGCCTCTCTCTACCGCCTGTGTTTAAGCCCCTCCCTCTCGGGACCCGGGCTTGGCTGCTCTCGGGGTGGGTCTCTGCTGTCCCCGGAATCGGTGCCCCAGTCACTTGCCTGCCCATAGTCTGGAGCCGCCTCTCCCTGGGAATTCTGGAAGGACGTGGCCGCGCCGCCAGCCGCTGTGGCTCATTTGCTCCCGCAAGATGTGAGACAGAGGATGTGTGTGCACACAGTTCACGACTGATTCCGTTACACCACTTCCTCTGCCCTGTTCTTCAGAGCCCGAGTCCCACTGGGGCCCCGGGAACCCACCCTGCCCTCTCCCACCTGCGCACTGCTGCGTTCACGTCTGGTCCTTTTGCTCACAACACGGTTCAACTTTCACCCCTCGTCTGGTTCCGCAACCTCTAGGTTCACATAGACCTCAGTCATCCTACCCCGGCCTGGGTCAGGCCTCCAAAGCCACCCCCGGGGACAAGCCTAGCGCCTTAATGTCCACGACCATCTGGAGAACACTAGAACCTTCTAACCGGCACAGTGCCTCGTTTACTTACGTAGAGATGCTTTTCCAAACACCCTCTCTCCCCATCGCTCAGCAGACTGCCTGTCACGAGGTGTATCTGTAGCGGCTAGCTACTTCATGAATTAACTTTCCCACGGAACCTCTGTCTGAATGATTTATGTATAAAAAAAAAAAAAAACCCTCCAGCAGCAAATGAAACAGTTGACCTTGCGTATTTTTTTAAGGAAACCACAGAGGTTACATGTTTCAGGTCCCAGTTTCTAAACAGCCTGTCTTTATGATGCAATTCTGAAGCATAACGGAATATAATTCTTGCCGAGAGAAGTTTCAAAATATCTTTTTGCATGCACTGCATGACCTGGGTGCAGGTCGCTTAATTTTACCTCCCGTTCCAAAGCCATCGTGGTGAACATTCTCTCCCTGTGTGGACTTAGAATGCATTTAGCTCAAGGACACTTGTGGCATTTTCACTTTCATTTTGGAAGTCCTGCAGATTTCTTAAAAATGGGAAATAAAACTAATTTTAAAAATCACACCAAGACAGAGAGCAACAGGAAAGCTATCTCCAAGTCGGAACTGAAAAGGCATAGCTCCGTAACAGCGTGATCCAGAATAATCCACTTCTTCCGAGAAGGTTCCTGCCATCGCCTCTGTCCCAAATGGCTAGTAATTCTGTTCACAACAGACTTCAGTATTTCCCAAAATATTTCCAAATGTCTTTGATAGGACGGGATCCATTCTACGCCTCATGAATTTCTTTCTACTCTGTTCTCGTGAGTACCAATCTCCGACGCCGAGCCCAGGAAAGACTGCCACAGTTCCTGGAATAATTAGCCTAAAAGTATAGAAAGAAAACCTCTCTGAATATTTCCTTTCACCAGGTTGAATGACTCGCTTAGCCAAGGTCCTGTGTCGGACTCGAAGGCTTTGCGTGCAGCACGTAAAGCAGGCTGACCACCTACATCTGTGTTTATCAGTTCGGTGCGAAGTCACAGTGGAATATAAGGCAGAAGAAAGTACGTGATGGTCGCGGGTCGGAGACGACGGCATAGGGACGGCCGGAGCTCACCTCCTGCCAGGGACACGACGAATCCGCAACTGTATACGGAATGATTCCCCGCTGAAGGGGGTCTAGAGACTGGAAGGACAGAGCCTCCACCAGCACTGAGAGGGGGCAGAGGTCTGGTGTGGCTCAGGTCTGGGAGTTTCCCTGAGAAGTAAGAGAGCCAGGCTCCGGATTGGCACCGTACTGATCGTGCCCCGGAGAAATGAGCCTCCAACACCTGGCTTTAAACACTCACGGCACTACATCCAGGACAACGACGGAACTGTAGGGGAAGGAACGCTCTTAAGGGGCTCACATCGGGTTTAAAAGTGCGTGTGCCACAGGTGAGGGACACCCACTTAGTAACCTTGGAGCACCTGTCAGAGAGGCAGGAGGCAGCCAGGCCTCTCCCTGGGGACCAGGACACACTGGCAGCAGCAATTTTTTTCTTTATAAACTCTACTCGGTTGTGAAGTATCTTTTTTTTTTTTTAATGTTTATTTATTTTTGAGAGAGAGACAGACAGACAGAGACAAGCAGGGGAGGGGCAGAGAGAGAGGGAGACACAGGATCCAAAGTAGGCTCCAGGCTCTGAGCTGTCAGCACAGAGCCCGATGCGGGGCTCGAACTCACAAACAGCGAGATCATGACCTGAGCTGCAGTTGGACGCTTAACCAACTGAGCCACCCAGGCGCACCTGCAATTTTGGCTCTCATTCTGCCATGCTGACCCCCCCTCCCCAGTGGGTGCCATTCTGGAATCCTCCCTCTGGACTGTTGACGCCAAGCTGAGAGGACCACACGGCCCTGCACCTTGGCAGACCTCATGCCAACAGTACAGCAGCACCACCCGTTAGCACGCCCGCAGCAATCCTCCCTGGGCCCAGCACCCGGCTGGGCCGGAAACCAGCCCTTCCCAGCAGCACACCTGCCGCAGTCCCGGTCAGGTTCACGGCCAGCCACGGGCCCACCCAGACAAGTCACAACCCTCCAACAACAAGGGAGTTCAAGTAGCCCATGCAGGGATGCCAGTGAAGCACGGGTCTCTGGCGTCAGAAGACACTGCACGCATGGGCCCCACAGGACATCTCCTACTTAAAGCCATTCTTGCACGAGTGGGAAGCGTAGCTGAGCTACCTGATACATAAAAACCAACAGAGAGGGTTAGGCAAAATGAGGAGACAGAGGATTATGCTCCAAACAAAAGAGTAAGACGTAACCTCTGAGAAAGAGCTAAACAAAATGGAGATAGGCAATCTATCCAAGAAAGAATTCGAAGTAACGGTCATAGATGTGCTTATAAAACCCAGGAGGAGAAGGACGAACCCAGCGAGAACCTCAACATAAAAAAAAAAAAAAAAGAAAAATATAAGAAACTAAAAGTAGACGACTGTATACATAGGTTACCATATACAAACCTCATAGTAACCACAAACCAAAAACCTCAAAATACATACACAAAAAGTAATAAGAGAGGAATCCAAATAGAACACTAAAGAAAGTCATCAAATCACCAGGAAGAGAGCAAGAGAAGAAGGAATGCAGAAGAACTACAAAACAACCAGAAAACAATGAACAAAATGGCAATAAATACACACCTAACAATAATTAAATGTAAATGGACTCAATGCTCCAATCAAAATATAGAGCGTGGCTGAATGGATTTAAAAAACAAGACCCATCCTGAGGCTCCTGGGTGGCTCGGTCAGCTGAGCCTCCAACTCTTGGTTTCCGCTTAGGTCATGATCCCAGCGTTGTGGGATCGAGCTCCGCATCGTTGCTATAAGATTCCCTCTCTCTCCCTCTCCCTCTGTCCCCTGTGCTCTCTCTCTCTCTCTCTCTCTGTAGAAAACAAACAAAAAACCTCATCTATATGCTGCCTACCAAAGGTTCATTTCAGATTTAAGACACACACAGACTGAAAGTAAAAGCATGGAAAAAAGATAATTCCATGAAAATGGAGAAGAAAAGAAAGTAGGGGTAGCAATGTTTATATTAGACATAACGGACCATTTTTTGAAAGTCATAACTCATTTATTGAATGAACAGTATATGCACGAATACCAGAAAAAGGAAACTAGTACTACACACTTCAATTTTGAAAAGAAAACCAATAAATGAGGAACAAAATATACGTGAGGGGAATATTTGATTTCGACCCATAATGCATTCCTTATCTCTACAATTAACCTAAATGCCTCTTAGAACAAAACTGCCTCTCTTGATCTAACCTTTGGTGCTTTTCAAAAAAGCAACGACATTTTAGAACACTTTTCTCTTTGAGATATTTAAGATTCGCATATGCGTTCAAGCACATCGATTCTGATTCAATAGTAGATCTACCTATCTTGTTGTTCTCTTACTATTTTGAGTAGTACTCCTGAGAAGGGACTATCTGAAATTCTAAAATTGCTGACCTTTGAAATAAGATGTATTTCAGTTGTGGATTTTTAATAAGTTGAGATGAAAGTAAAATTCGCACCCCCCACCCCCAGGAACCAAGAGCTCTTATTGAAGTATAGAAATTCAAGTCTATCTTCCTACTCGAAAGAACATTTTTTTAATTTAAACTTTAGTTAACATACAGTGCAGTATTGGTTTCAGGAGTAGTCTTCAATGGTTCATCACTCACATCCGGCAACCAGAGTTCTTCACAAGTGCCCTCCATGGTGCCCATCTAGCCCATCCCCACCCACCTCCCTCCATCAAGCCTCAGTTTGTCCTCCATTGTTAAGAGTCTCTTGAGGTTTGTTTCCCTCTCTCCTCTTCCCCCCACTTCCCAATATGTTCATCTGTTTTGTTTCTTAAATTCCACATGAGTGAAATCATATGGTATTTGTCTTTCTCCGGTTGACTTATTTTACTTAGCATAATACATTCTAGCTCCAACCATGTCGTTGCAAATGGCGAGATTTCATTCTTTTTCATTGCTGAGTAATATTCCAGTGTGTGCGTGCGCGCGTGTGTGTTCTCGTGTGTGTGTGTGTGTGTGTGTGTATCTTCTTTGTCCATTTATCAGTCGATGGACATTTGGGTTCTCGCCATAGCTGGGCTATTGTTGATAGTGCTGCTACAAACATTGGGGAGCGTGTACCCTTTCAAATCTGTATTTCTGTATCCTGCAGGTAAATACCCAGTAGTGCAATTGCTGGATTGTAGGGTGATTCTATTTTTAGTTTTTTGAGGAACCTCCATCCTGTTCTCCAGTTTGCATTCCCACCAACAGTGCCAGAGGGTTCCCACTTAAAGAATATTTCTTACTAACATTTCCAGTAAGGCAACAGATGCTCCAGAATAACCTTCGATATATGCTTGCAAAAGTAGCACTGTTTAATATCACTGATGAAAACAAAGCAAAAACAGAAGAGGGGGGAAGGAAAGAAACAAAAGATGCTTCAAGATTTCAAGCTAAAATATGCATAAAACATAGTCATGGCAGTATTTTTTGAAATGATGTACACGTCATATACTTAGCAATGTCATGCTCGTTAAACTCCAGTGAAGGACTTAAGAGATGAGCGGTAAACACACTCCTGGGGGCCATTTTGCTGCATATTCACCCCGCAATGTAATTTCTACCCAGAATATGATGATGCTCCTTGTGAACACACGTACTGTACAATTTTTACACTGCAAGGCGCTTTCTACCCCACGGATGACAAAAACATGGATGGAGAATCAAAATACTGGAGGTTTCTAACCAAAGGTGATTTTTCACATGATTTCAATTTACGCTTCAACTTTTAATGAAAGACTGTTTAGCCAATCACATCACAGTGAGAAAGATAGGTAGCCAGCTACCTATTCCAGCCAACTAACAGGTCAAGTGTTACTCTAGTTGCTAGTGGCAGAGAAAGGGTTGAAGACACCCATACAATGTTATAGACTTGATTACATAGCAAATCTATCAACTGACAGCGATTTGAAGTCCATGATATGGTTATTGACCGGCCATGATTATCCCGACACCTCCCGTTTTTCCTAAGAACTTGATTACAGCAGTTGTCCAAGAGTGAAGGTGTTCTACTGTTCCATGAGTAAGTCTATGGAACGCGATGTAAAAATGATCAAGACATAGTGATTCAAAGATTTAACACAACAGGAGTCAAGTTGGTATAAGGAAATGAAGTACAGATCCTTTGGGGAAAGTCACGCAGCATGGTAAATGAGCATCTAGATTTCTCATTGCACTTCAAGTCATGGTGAATTTTGAAAACTCATCGCACCCACACGCACACGCATCCAATAGCACGTTTAGAGCAAAATGAAAAACGCGCATAGGGCACACCACTAAAGCTAGCTTCCTTCAAAAAATAATAAAATACGGGGTGCCTTGGGTGGCTCAGTCCATTAAGCATCTGACTCTTGATTTTGGCTCAGGTCATGATCTCACGGTTTGTGGGTTTGAGCCCCATGACGGGCTCTGGGCTGACAGCACAGAGCCTGCTTGGGATTCTCTCCTCTTTCTCTGCCCCTGCCTCACTCACATTATCTCTCTCAAAATAAATAAATAAACTTCAAAAATAATAATAATAATAATAAAAGATGGTTAAAATAAAGCAATCATTGATTTAGGTAAATATGTGAATACATACTTGACAGATGTGGCCTTTAGGGACTAATAGTTTAAAAATAAAAATCACTCATTAAGCACAGTGTAATTTTCTGCCTATTACATTTTTTTTTACTTAAAAAGACTTTTATTTATACTCATGTATGAAAAAAAACGGCTGTACTACTATGTTTCCATATGTACAACACTGGAAACAGAATTCAGTAATGAATCCCTTCTAAATTTCATAAAGAACACACAAACACTAAAACACTTGCTTCTAGAAAGCAGAGTGGAGAACAAAACGATTAGCTAGCATTTTCATTTTCATTAAAGAGCAGCACGCTCTGAGAAAATCAAATCAATTGGCAACATTCATCTGTATTGCAACATAACGTTGCAATACAATATTCACATATTGTATTCATATATTCATGCATATCTGAATATGCAATATTCATCTGTATTGCATACATAACAGTTAGTGATTGTATGGATTTTATTACCTTTACTAAGTCATTGTTATCTTTCTCACATGCAAAGCAAAGAAATAAAACGTAAAAAAAAATATGTTCTCATTATTATTCACAATAAAAAGGGCCTGCTTCCTTCGCGGGCCTGGGCATGTAATGGGAAGCACTTAATGGCTCAGGTGGAACAGAGTACCATTCCGATTCTGACTCACTGAATAGAATCTCATATACATTTGGTGACCAGGCCAAGTCCACGGAACTGTGATGTACTGAACCATTTCTGTGGCGTCCCCAGACTCAATAAATAGGAAAAGACCCCACGCAAGAAAGATAGCAATCTATCCATCAACT
Source organism: Paguma larvata (assembly GCA_030068075.1). Lineage (NCBI taxonomy): Eukaryota > Metazoa > Chordata > Mammalia > Carnivora > Viverridae > Paguma > Paguma larvata. The sequence continues at coordinate 23,827,163 of CM057829.1, forward strand.
ATACGTACAGGCTCTTTCTTCAGCGTAAGATAGAAGAAGGGGCCCTTTCTTGAGTACCTGGGTACAAGTATTCATTGTTGTCTAAAGATTGCTGGAGTGATATTGCATCAGTTACCATGAAAACACATTAAAACCACCGCCAGATTAAGAAACTTCCACGACTTGTCTCAATTCTTCAAAATAATGGAGCAAGTATCTTTTCTAGTCTGATAATTAGTCCTGTATTGATTGGCCTTGCTGCTGGCTATGAAACTCACCCCCAAATGTAAACGATAGTATTGGACCACTTTGTAGGTGTTATAGTAACAGATTGTTAGTTTTATTTTCTTGAAAGTCCACGTTTTCTCTCTTCGTCTGACTGCAAGGGCAAAAGGAGTTAAGAAACCAGGTCTGAAAGCACGCTCTGGAGCACTGTCCCTGGCCACCTGAAGGACAGGCGCGCCATCTCTATCTGTCCTGACAACAGCATAGAGCCCTTTGACGCTTGGTAATTTTTTGCACAGGAACTGCTTTCCATCACCTGTTGTGATGAACCCCTTTCTCCTTCGGGATAAACCTCCGTCTTGGCTTCCTGGGCTCTGGCGTTCTGACGGCTGTAAATGCAGGCACAGCTTCAGACAGTCTCCTCTGAAAGCCATCATCATATGACTTGTCTCCAGCCATGACGTTTTAAAAATACTTTCCCATAAGCTGTAGACTATCTTGATGCACAGTCAAGTTAGCACGTTATTTCTTATTTGCTAATTTGCTTCAATGTCGTAGGTCAACTAATAATTCAGAAATCAGAATCCCTGCCCTTGAGGTTGAGGTGCTATGGCAATATTAGCAGACTCCAACTAAATGTTTTCATTTTGGTTTTGCCATAAAGAAATAGATAAATGTGCTTCAGCAGGTAAATGGAAGAAAATATCGCTAGCTAGAAATGCCAGTGTGAAAATCCTTTCTGAACAGCTGGGTTCTTAGGCTTTCAGACATAATAGACTCTAAAACAAAGGCTGTACCAAGAGACAATGAAGGGCATCAGATAATGATAAAGGGATCAGTTAAACCAGAAAGAGTAACACTTATAAATATCTATGCACCCAACACAGAAGCACCTAAACATATAAAGCAATTGTTAACAGACACAAACGGAGAAACTAACAGTAATACAATAGTTGGGGACTTTAACACCCTACCTTACATCAATGGATAGATCATCCAGGTACAAAATTAATTGGAAAACATTGGCTTGAAATGACATTTTATCTTTTTTAAGTTTATTTATTTTGAGTCACGGAGAGAGAGAGAGCATGAGAGAGAGGATGTGTGTGAGCGGGGGAAGGGCAGAGAGACAGAGAGAAAGAGAGAATCCCAAGCAGGCTCTGCGCTGTCCGTGTGGAGCCCGATGTAGGACTCAAACTCACAAATCATGAGATCACGACCTGAGCGGAAATCAAGAGCTGGATGCTTAACAGACTGAGCCCCCCAGGTGCCCCTTAAATGACACTTTAGATTAGATGTGCTTAATAGATACACACGGAACATTACATTAAAAAACAGAAAATACACATTCTTCTCAAGTGCACATGGAACGTTCTCCAGGATAGGCCACATGTTAAGCCACAAAACAAGCCTCAATAAATTTATGAAGACTGAAATCATATCAAGCACCTTTTCTGACCACAACTTGTGTATAAAACTAGAAATCAATTACAAGAAGAAAACTGGAAGAAAACACAGACACTTGGCAGCTAAACAATAAGCCAATTAAGAAATCAGAGAAGAAATGAAAGTACCTGGAGACAAATTAAAATGAAAACACAATGTTCCAAAGTCTGTATGATTCAGCAAAAGCAGTTCCAAAAGGGAAGTTATAGTGATTCAGACCCACCTCAAGAAACAAGGAAAGTGTCAAAAAAATCTAAGCTCACACCTAAAGGAGCTCACACCTTTAGGCCTAAAGGAAAGCCTAAAGTTAGTTGGAGGAAAGAATAAAGGTCACAATGGAAATAAATGAAATAGAAACGAAAGAAAGAAGAGAGAGAGAGGAAGAGAGAAAGAAAGAAAAAAGAGAGAGAAAGAAAAGATCAATGAAACTAAGAACTAGTTCTTTGAAAAGATCAACAAAATTGATAAATCTTTAGCCAGATTTGTCAAGAAAAAAAAAGAGAGAGCCCAGATAAACAAAATCAGAAATAAAAGAGAAGTTTCAATGGATACCACAGAAATACAAACGATCATAAGAGACTACTACAAACAATTGTATGCCGTTAAATTAGACAACCTAGACTAGACCACTTTCTTACACCATACACAAAAATAAACTCAAAATGGATAAAAGACCTGAATGTGAGAGAGAAAACCATCAAAACCCTAGAGGAGAAAGCAGAAAACAACCCGTTTGACCTCAGCCACAGCAATTTCTTACTTGACACATCTCCAAAGCAAGGGAATTAAGAGCAAAAATGAACTATTGGGACTTCATCAAGACAAAAAGCTTCTGCATAGCAAAGGAAACAATCAATAAAACTAAAAGGCAACTGATGGAATGTGAAAAGATATTTGCAAATGACATATCAGATAAAGGGCTAGTATACAAAATCTATAAAGAACTCACCAAACTCCATACCCAAAAAACAAATAATCCAGTGAAGAAATGGCCAGAAGACATGAATAGACACTTTTCCAAAGAAGACATTCCGATGGCCAAGAGATACATGAAACGATGCTCAAAGTCACTCATCATCAGGGAAATACAAATCGAAGCCACACTGAGATGCGACCTCACGCCAGTCAGAGTGGGTAAAATGAACAAATCAGGAGACTACAGATGCTGGCGAGGATGTGGAAAAATGGGAACCCTCTTGCACTGTTGGTGGGAATGCAAATTCGTGCAGCCGCTCTGGAAAACAGTGTGGAGGTTCCTCAACAAATTAAAAATAGAACTACTCTATGACCTAGCAATTGCACTACCAGGATTTTACCCAAGGGATACAGGAGTGCTGATGCATAGGGGCACATGTACCCCAATGTTTATAGCAGCACTTTCGACAATAGCCAAATTATGGAAAGAGCCTAAATGTCCGTCAACCGATGAATGGATAAAGAAGATGTGGTCTACATATACAATGGAATACTACTTGGCAATGAGAAAGAATGAAATTCTGCCATTTGCAGCAACATGGATGGAACTGAAGGTATTATGCTAAGTGAAATAAGTCAATCAGAGAAAGACAGATACCATATGTTTTCACTCATATGTGGATCTTGAGAAACTTAACAGAAGACCATGGGGGAGGGAAAGGGGGGAAAAATTTACAAACAGAGAGAGATAGAGGCAAACCTTAAGAGACTCTTAAATACAGAGAACAAACTGAGGGTTGATGGGGGGGTGGGGGAGAGGGGAAAGTGGGTGATGGGCATTGAGGAGGGCACTTGTTGGGATGTGCACTGGGCATTGTATGTAAGCCATTTGACAATAAATTATATTGAAAAAAATTAGACAACTTAGAAGAAATGGATAAATTCCTGGATACATACAATCTTCTTTACATCTAAAAATTTGGAGGAAAAAAAGAAAAGAAATACCTAAAATTAATAATATAAGCTTCCATCTCAGAAAACTACAAAAGGAAGAGCAAATTAAATCCAAAGTAAGCAGGCAAAAGGAAATAATAAAAGAGCAAAAATCAATGAAATTGAAAAAAAGAGAATCTTTAGAGAAAATCAACAAAACCAAAGCTGGTTCCTTGTTTTTTATTAAATTTTTAAATATATTTTCTATATTAAATTTTTTAAATGTTTGTTTATTTTTGAGAAGAGGGAGGTAGAGAGGCAGAAATAGAGGGAGACACAGAATCTGAAGCAGGTTCCAGGCTCTGAGCTGCCAGCACAGAGCCTGACATGGGGCTCAAACTCACAAATGGTGAGATCATGACCTGAGCCAAAGTCAGACACTTAACCAACTGAGTCACCCAGGTGCACCAAAAGTTGGCTCTTTGAATAGATCAACCAAATCAATAAGTTTCTAGCCAGGTTAACTAAGAAAAGAGATAAAACACAAATTACTTATATCAGAAATGGAAAATGGGACAACACTACAGATCCTGTGGACATTTAAAGAAAAATAAGGGAATACTATGAACTATTCTATGCTCACAAATTTGATAAACTAGATGAAAGAGAACAATTCCTTGAAAAACAACTTGCCAAAACTCACAGAAGAAGAAACAGTCTGCAGAAGCTGATATCTATTAAGTAGATTGAGTCGATAACAAATAACCTCCCAAAACAAAAAAGCATTAGGCTCAGCTGAGTTTACTGGTGAAATCTACCAAATATTTAAAGAAAAAATTATACCGATTCTCTACAATCTCACTCAGAATGTAGAGGCAGAGGGAATACTTCCTAACTCATTCTATGGGGCAACCATTACACTAATATCAAAACCAGACAAAGACATTCCAAGAACACTATAGACCAATTATCTCCCATGGCATAGATGCAAGTATCTTTAGTAAAATAATAGGAAATTGAATCCAACGACATGTAAAAAGAATTATATATCACGAACAGGTAGGATTTATTCCACGTAATGCAAAGCTGGTTCAACATTTTTAAATCAATTGATGTAATCAACCACATAAACCTAAAGAAGAAAAATCACACAATCATATCAATAGATACAGAAAAAGCATTTGACAAAACCTAACACCCACGCATGGTAAAAACTCCACAAACTAGGAATAGGGGGGAACTTTCTGAACTTGATAAAGAGCATCTACAAAAGAAACTCAAAAGCTAACATCAGACTTAACGGGTAAGAAACTAGAAACTTTCCTGCTAAGATCAGGAACAAAGCAAAAATGTTCCCTCTCGCTACTTCTTTTCAATGTTGTACTGGAAGTCCTATATAAGACAATAAGAAAAGGAAATAAGGATATACAGATTGAGAAAGAAGAAATAAAACCATCTTTGGGGATGACATGATTGTCTATGGAGAAAATCTGAGAATCAACAACAAAATGTTGAAACTAACAAGCACGTATAGCAAGGTGGCAGGATCCAAGATTAATATACAAAAGTCAATTGCTTCCCTATCTATTGATTATAAACAAGGAGAGTCTGAGATCAAAAATATAATACCATTTACATTAACACCTAAAAAATGAAATACATATAAATCTAGCAAAATATATATCAGATCTACATAAGGAAAACTACAAAACTCTGATAAAAAAAATCAGGGGCACCTGGGTGGCTCAGTCAGTTAAGCTTCCGACTTCGGCTCAGGTCATGATCTTGTGGCTCATGAGTTCAAGCCCAATGTCAGGCTCTGTGCTGACGGCTCAGAGCCTGGAGCCTGCTTCCCATTCTGTGTCTCCCTCTCTCTCTGCCCCTCCCCTGCTTGTACTCTGTGTGCGTCTCTCAAAAATAAATAAAACTTTAAAAAAATCAAAGAATTAAATAAGTGGAAGATTTCATGTTCGTGCACAGGAAGACCATGTTGTCAAGATGTTAATTCTTTCCAGCTTGGTCTACAGAATCAACACAATTTCCATCAGAATCCTTTCCTGCTATTTTGTGGATTATCAACAAACTGATTCTAAGATTTATATGAAGAGGCAGAAGGCCCAGAAAAACCAATATAATATTGAAGGAGAAGAATGAAGCCAGAAGATGTAAACCACCAGACTTCAACACTTACGATGAAGCTACGAAAATCTATAAATCAAGACAGAGTAGAGTCGCACAGGATAGACAAATAGGTTGATGAACCAAAGTAGAGAGCCCAGAAACAGACTTACACAAATACAGTCAACCGATCTTTGCCAAGGGAGCAAAGGCCAAGCAATGAAATAAGTCTTTTCAACAAACGGTGCTAGGACAATTGGATATCAACATCCAAAGGATAAACCTAGACCACACGCTTTTTACAAAAATCAATTCGAAATGGTTCAGATACCTCAATGCAAAATGCAAGACTGTAAAACTCTTAGAAGATTACATAGAAGGAAATCTAGATGACTTTGGGTTTGGCGATGACTTTTTAGATATAACACTTAAGACTTGATATATGAGAGCATTATTGGTAAGCTGGGCTTCATTCAAAGAAAAACCTTCAATCCTGCAAAAGACACTCTCAAGAGAATGAGAACATAAGCCACAGACAGGGAGAAAATATTTGCAGAAAATATATCCAGTAGAAGACTACCATCTAAAATGGACAAAGAACTCTTAACAATATGAAAACATACAACCGGATCAAAAAATGGGCCAAAGATCTGAACACACACCTCACGGAAAACCTTCTGGTGGCAAATAACCATATGAAGAGACACTCAACATCAAATGTCATTAGGGAATTGCCAGTTTAAAACACAATGGGACACCAGGACACAGCGATTGCAATGGCCCAAATCCAGAACACTAAAAAGATCCAATTCCGGTGAGCATGTGCAGCCCTCACTTATTTCTGGTGGGAATGCAAAATGGTACAGCCACTTGGGAAGACAGTTTGGAGGTTTTTCACAAAATTAAACATACTCTTACCATATACAATCCAGCATCAAGGTTCCTTGGCGTTTAATACCCACGTGAGTTGAAAACTTACGTCCACACGGAATCTTGCACACGGAATGTTACAGAAGGTTTATTCATAACTGTCAAAATCTGGAAGCAACCAAGAGGTGCTTCGGTAGCCAAGTAGACAAATAAACTGTGGTCTGTCCAGACGATGGACTATCACTCAGTGCTAGAAAACAAATGTGCTAGCAAGCCAGGAAAGGACATAGGGACACTCAGATACCTATGACTCAATGAAAGAGGACAATATGAAATGGCCACATATGGTCTAATTCCAACTATATCACTTCCTAGAAAAAGGCAAAACGAGACAGTGGATCCCGGGGGTTAGGGGAAAGGGACAAATGAAGAGGCAGAGCACAGGGGGTGAACGAAGTTATTCTGTAGCTACTCCAATGGCAGGCACGTGTCATTACGTATTTATCAAAACCCAGGGGATTTATACAGACGGACAGAACGCCACTAAGAGTGAACACGGATATAAAGTGGAGATTCAGGGTGTCAGTGACATGTCGATGCAGGCTCACCGACTGTCTGCTCATAATGAGGAAGGCTGTGCATGTTTGGAGCAAGAATATATATGGCACCTCTATGTCATTTCTGCGCAGTGTGGCCATCAACCTAAAACATCCCTAAGATGTAAAGTCCATGTAAAATAAATCAGCTATCAATCCAAAAACAAACAAACAAACAAAAAAAGACATGGCTGAACCTTAAATACATATTACTAAGTGAATAATCCAATCTGAATAGATGAAATACTATGATTCTAATTACATGACACTCTGGAAAAGGCAAAACTACAGAGACAGTAGAAAGATCCATGATTACCAGAGGTTCAGGAGTTGGGGGAGGGTCAAATAGATGAAGCACAGGAAATTTTTAGGGTGGCAAAACCATTCTGTAGGATACTGTCTTGGGGCGGGTATGACATTACGCATTTGTCAAAACCCACAGAACTCTATAGAACCGAGTGAACCTCCACATAGGCAAATTTTTTAAAAAGATTTAGAAGATGGAGGGGTCCCAGGAAAGAACGCAGACTGACAAAGGGAACCTGTTACAAATGTGTGAAACAACCTGACTGAGGTGGACCGGGGAGAAGGTGCTGGCTAAGCACCTTTGGAAATGAATGGAGTCTGTAAGACTAAAGGCAGAAGAAGTCCATGTAACTGTTACACCCTACTTGATAATGCTGTTTTGCAGAGGGGTGTGTTTAACAATTGTGACACTTCTATGCATGTGTGGTGTTGTAACTGCACAATTAAATAAATGGACGGCAATGGCAAGAGCCGGGTTTATCTAAATACTATACTAAATGTATAGATAAAGCAAGGGGAGGAGGCCAGAATGGCTGGGGTGGTGAGGGATCAGAGTTGGAGACATCCGTATGAACTCATGTTTAGTTTGATGTAGATACAAATGGATCCACATAGAAAAACTGATGGTCACGTGTGTATATACTAATTAGTATGTGCACACCTATGTCCCGGCTCAGTCAGCTGAGAGGGTGGGGGAGCAACAATATCCCATGGCAACAAGTACCCTGGCAGCCAGATCTGCGTGTCTAGTATCATTCTCCAATAAAATAAACCAGGGCTCCTTAGAGAGAAATGGCTGATTCTAGGACTAGGAAAGGAAATCCACGAGGTGAGCCTGGAGCATCTTGTAGTGCCAGAAAGTAAAAAAGTGCACGGGCACGCGCGCACACAGACACACACACACACACACAACCACAAAGACAAAACCAAAACCAAAATCCCCAAGCAACCATACTGATGAGGTTACGCAGAGACAAAGGTGTCAACTGAGAGAGCTCCCAGCGGCCAAAGCTAGAACATTTTTACTACTGAATTAGAACTCGAAGTATAAAATACCTATCCACGAGGCCACAATGGTGTAAATAACTGACTGAATAAATATGGGGGGGGGGACAAATCTCTTTGCAGAATAATTTCAAAGCATTTACATGTATACTCAGCCTAACTCAAGGAAGATGTAAATTCTGACCCCTTAAATGTGGGCCACACACAGTGACTTCCTTTCAAGGAGTACCTCATGGGAAGGAAAGAGAGAACAACTCAAGTGGAGAGATGGGACCAACAGGACCTCATTCAGGCATTCGAGGTCAACATCAACAGTGATAAATTATGTTGCTCCGTAACCTCGATGTGATGTAACGAAACGGCACTTCGCCTCTGTGATCTTCCACCCAAACCCGCAACCCTAGTCTAGTCTGGAGAAAAGCATCAGACAAACTCCAACGGAGAGGTGTCTACAAACTATCTGATCAGCAGTCCTCCTTAAAACTAACAGGATCATCAAAAACAAGGAAAACCTGAGAAAGTGTCCCAGCCGAGAGATGCCCAGAAGACACGATGACTAAATACAATGTGGTATTGGAAACGTGATCCGGGGACAGAAAAAGACATGAGGTAAAACCAAGGAGACGCAAACAAACTAGGAACTTTGGTTCACAATAACGTATCATACCAACATTGGTTCATCATTGTAACAAATGTGTCAGCTAGTGCAAATATTCATAAAAGAGAAAACTGGGTGTGGTATTGATGAAAACTATCCGCTAGCCTCTCAATTTTTCTAGAAATATAAAACCTTTCCAAATAAAGTATATTTAAAAATAAGTATTGTTACCTTGTTTTGAAACTCGTGTTCATTTATTTAATAAAACCAAAAAAACATAAAATTTTATGTTTAAAGTATGGCCAGATAAATGAGGCAGAGAATAGAGTACATTCAAAATAGAAGAGTGACCTAGAAGAAAACACAGGCACTGATCTCTCTGATGTTGGCCTTAGCAACATTTTTCTAGATATGTCTCCTCAGGCAAGAGGAACAAAAGTAAGAAGGAGCTATCGGGACTACACCAAAAATAAGCTTCTGCACAGCCAAGGAAACCACCAACAAAATGAAAAGGCCACTTACTGATAGGGGAAGATATTTGCAAATGATATACCCAAAAAGGGGTTAGTGTCCAAAATGTAAAGAACTTATACAACTCAACGCTCAAAAAACCCCTAGTCTAATTTGAAAATGGGCAGAGAACTTGAACAGACATTTTTCCAAAAAAGATGTACAGATGGCCAACAGACACAGGAAAAGATGCTCAATGGCACCAATCACCAGGGAAATGCAAATCGAAACCACAGTGATCTCGCCCCTTCCACCTGTCAGAAAGGTTAATATCAAAAGGATGAGAAATGAAAACAAGTGTTTCCATCTGCAATGCCGTGGGCGGAGCTAGAACAAATGATGCTGAGTGAAACACATCAGTCGGAGAAAGACAAATACCATACGACTTCACTCCTACGTGGAATTCAAGAAACCAAACAGATGAACACGGGGCGGGGAGGAAAAAGAGAGAGGGAGATAAACCCTAAGAGGCTCTTAATGATACAGAACAAACTGAGGGTTGACAGACGGAGGTCGGGGAGTGGGGGATGGGCATTAAGGAGGGCAGTTGTTGTGACCAGTACCAGGTGTTGCATGTAAGTGATGAATCACCGACTTCTACTCCTGAAACCAGCATTGCACTGTATGTTAACTAACTAGAATTTAAATAGAAATTTAAGAAGAAAGAAAATGAAATAACAAGTGTTGAGGAGGATGTGGACAAAAGAAAAAAAAAAGGAACACTCATTGGTGGGAATGTAAACTGGTGCAGACACGGTAGAAAACAGAAAATTAAAAACAGAAATACCGTACGATCCAGGAATTCTATAATGGGCATTTACCCAAAGAAAAGGAAAACACTACTTTTCAAGACACATGCACTCCTATGTTCATTACAGTTTTATTTACAACAGCCAAGATAGGAAAGCAACCTAAGTGTCCACTGGTAGATGAATGGAAAAGAAGATGTGGTGTGTTCACACACACGCACACACACACACACACACACACACACACACACACACACACACCCCCACACACACACCCCACACACACACACACACACACACACACACACACACACACGCCCCTAATGGAATATTACTCAGCCATAAAAAGGAACGAGAGCTTGCCATTTGCAACAACATTGGTGGACCTAGAGGGTATTATGTTGAGTAAAATAAGTCAAAGAAAGACCAATACCATATGATCTCACTTGGAATCTAAAAAACAAAACAAACAATCGAAAGCAGAAACAGACCCATAAATGCAGAGAACAAACTGATGGCGGCCAGAGGAAAGACGCTGGAAGGCGGTGGGCAAAATGGGTGAGAGGGAAGGGGAGATACAGACTTCCAGTTATGGAAAGAATAAGTCACGGGAATAAAAGACAAATGGTAGTGTGGTGGTGGTGCGTGGTGACAGATGGCAGCTACACCAGTGGTGAGCACAGCCTAACGTACAGACGGAGATGTCGAATCACTATGTTGTACACCTGAGACTAATGCAACGTTGTGTGTCAGCTTTACTTTAATTAAAAGGATAATCCTTTCAAGGAATTATTAAGGATAATCCTTCTCCTCCGGTTTATTGGGAGGATTAAATGAAATAATAGAAAGGCACTCGGTGCTGCACGATGCCCCTTACAGGAAGGACCAAGAGTAGTCAAATCCACAGAGACAGAAAGAGGAATGGCTGCCGGGGCTGGGGGCCAGGGGAGAGAATGGGGCGGTACCGTTTATGGTGGTTTCAACTTTGCAGGGTGAAGAGAGTTCTGGAGCCGGACGGTAGTGATGGATGGACAGCAGTGTGAATCTGATTAATGCCACTGAACCATCTGCTTAAAAACAGTTCAGACGGGATAGTTCATGTTATGCATATTTTACCACAGATTTTCAAAGGAGCGCTTAGAGCACTGCCAGCCAATGTTTGTTAATCTCAACAAAAAACGTAGAAGAGTGAGCTACTAACAGCAGTTATTGGAAAACAAACCAGAAATAGAAAGAAAGCAGGAAGCAGGGCGAAGCAGGTGGAAACCATGAGGGACAGGAGAGAAGTCCCAAGAAGAATGTCATATGAAGCAGGCTGCTCCCTCTGGTCACAATGGATCACAGTTTTCTTTTCTCCTGGTGCTAAAGCCTGATGCTTCGAGGACAGAATAAAATACTCAATCAGCTAAACACAAAATGCATTGTTATTATGGCAATGGTACAAGACATTTTCTGTCTTCAAAGTGTTGTGCTAAATGATAGGACATTGCGAAGAGTTGACAGTTTTTGCAAAAACAGCAGTTTCAGAAGGTGTGATCTATTATACGGAGCCAGTGGTTCTATTCTCACCATTTTATAACCTTTCAAAAAAAATGAGCTCCTCCATCTGGATATGAGGGCATACTCTGCATTCACACAGAACTTTATGGTTTTCCAAGTCTTACTGAACCAGAATCTCACCAATCATCAACATAAGCCCATGAGGAGAGTATTTTTAAAAAAATAAATGGCTTTGGGGGCACCTGGGTGGCTCCGTTGGCTAAGCAACCAACTCTCAGTATTGGCTCAGATCATGAGTTCAAGTCCTACATTGGGCTCTGTGCTGACAGTGTGGAGACTGCTTGGAATTCTCTCTCTCTTCTGCTCTCTCTCTACCTCTCCCCCAATCATGCTCTCTTTCTCTAAAAATAAACATTAAAAAAATAATAAATGGCTTTTTTTTACAAAAGATCAAAGATAAAATAATAAATGACAATAACAAAATAACATCAAAGATACGAACCACACATTTAACGAACTGTACCATACATGTATAACCATATGTAAAAAACCATCTGCCCAACAACCACAGAAGGCATCGTCTCTTCGAGAACACACAACACGTTTACAAAATTTGACCATGTATACTGAGCCATAAAGCAAGTCTTACCAAGTTTCAAGGCACTAAAATCATAAAGTACATGTTATCTGACTGCAATGCAATTAAGTTAGAAATAAAAAAAAATGTATACAACGTATATATTTAGGTCAAAAATAAATCATAATGGAAATTAAATATTTTATATTCAATATTATGAGAACTGACATATCAAGATGTGTAGTATGAAGGAAAGCAGGGCTTAAAGTATTTAGCCGTAGATATGAATATTTTTAAAAGGCTAAAAATAATGAGCTAAGCATCCAAGAACATTAAAGAACAATAAAATAATCCAAAGAAAGTAGAAAGAACAAATATTAATAAAATACAAACTCTCCATGTATTATATAGGGTCAACAAAGACAAAGGTATTTCTTTGCTTTTGGTTTTGTTGTGTTTTTTTTTAATTTTATTTATTTATTTTAATTTACATTCAAGTTAGTTAGCATACAGTGCAATGATGACTTTCAGGAGTAGATTCCAGTGATTCATCCCCTATGTATAACACCCAGTTCTCATCCCAACAAATGTCTTCCTTATATGCCCCTTGGCCATTTAGCCCATCTCCCCCCCCAACCACGACCTCTCCAGTAACCCTCAGTTTGTTCTCCATATTTAAGAGACTCATGTTTTGTCCCCCTCATTGTTTTTATATTATTTTTGCTTCTTATCCCTTATGTTTATCTGTTTTGTATCTTAAATTTCTCATATGAATGAAGTCATATATTTGTCTTTCTCTGACTAGTTTTGCTTAGCATAATACCCTCTAGTTCTAGTTCCATCCATGTAGTTGCAAATGGCAAGATTTCATTCTTTTTGATTGCCAAGTAATACTCCGTTGTATATACATACACATCTTCTTTATCCATTCATCCATCGATGGATATTTGAGCTCTTTACATACTGTGACTATTGTTGATAATGCTGCTATGAACATTGGAGTTCATGTGCCCCTTCGAATCAGCACACCTGTATCCCTTGGATAAATACATAGTAGTGCAATTGCTGCTGTCCTGAGTAGTCTATTTTTAATTCTTTGAGGAACCTCCATACTGTTGGCCAGAGCGGCTGCACCAGTTTGCATTCCCACCAACAGTGCGAAAGAGATCCTCTTTCTCTGCATCCTCACCAACATCTGTCGTTGTCTGAGTTGTTCATTTTAGCCATTCTGACAGGTGTGAGGGGGTATCTCACTGTGGTTTTGATTTGTATTTCCCTGATGATGAGTGATGTTGAGTATTTTTTCATGTGTCAGTTGGCCATCTGGATGTCTTCTTCGGAGAAGTATCTATTCATGTCTTCTGCCCATTTCTTCACTGGATCACTGGATTATTTGCTTTTTGGGTGTTGAGTTTGCTAAGTTCTTTATAGATGTTGGATACTAACCCTTTATCTGATGTCATTTGCAAATATCTTTTCCCATTTCATCAGTTGCCTTTTAGTTTTGCTGGTTGTTTCCTTTGCTGTGCAGAAGTTTTTTATTTTGATGAGGTCCCAATAGTTCATTTTTGCTTTTGTTTCCCTTGCCTCTGGAGACGTGTTGAGTAAGAAGTTGCTGCAAGCTGAAGTCAAAGAGGTTTTGGCCTGCTTTCTCCTCTAGGATTTTCAGGGCTTCCTGTCTTACGTTTTGGTCTTTCATCCCTTTTGAGTTTACTTTTGTGTATGGTATAAGAAAGTGGTCCAGGTTCATTTTTCTGCATGTTACTGTCCAGTTTTCCCAGCACCATTTGCTGAAGAGACTGTCTTTATGCCCTTGGATGTTCTTGTCTGCTTTGTCAAAGAGTAGTCAGCCATACATTTGTGGATCCATTTCTGGGTTCTCTTTTCTGTTCCACTGATCTGAGTGTCTGTTCTTGTGCCAGTACCATACTGTCTTGATGATTATGACTTTGTAATACAGCTTGAAGTCCGGGATTGTGATGCCTCCAGCTTTGGTTTTCTTTTTCAGGATTGCTTTGGCTATTCAAGGTTTTTTCTGGTTTCATTTTAGCATTGTTTGTTCTAGCTCTGTGATGAATGCTGGTGTTATTTTGATAGGAATTTCATTGAATATGTAGATTGCTTTGGGTAGTGATGACATTTTAACAGTATTTGTTCTTCCAATCCATGGGCAACAATATTTTTCCATTTTTTGTATCTTGTTCAATTTCTTTCATAAGCTTTCTATAGTTTTCAGTGTATAGATTTTTCGCCTCTTTGCTTAGGTTTATTTCTAGGTATTTTATGGTTTTTGGTACAATTGTAAATGGTTCAATTCCTTGATTCCTCTTTCTGTTGCTTCATTTTTGGTGTGTAGGAATGCAACCGATTTCTGTGCATTGATTTTCTATCCTGCGACTTTGCTGAATTCATGGGTCAGTTCTGGCAGTTTTTTGGTGGAATCTTTTGGGTTTTCCATATAGAGCATCATGTAGTCTGTGAAGAGTGAAAGTTTAACTTCCCCCTTGCTGATTTGGATGCGTTTTTTCCCCTTCGTGTTATCTGACTGCTGAGGCTAAGACTTCCAATACTATGTTGAATAACAGTGGCAAGAGTGGACATCCCTGTACTGTTCCTGACCTTAGGGGGAAGGCTCTCAGTTTTTCCCCATTGAGGATGATATTAGCGGTGAGCCTTTCATACTATGGCTTTTATGATCTCGAAGTATGATCCTTCTTTCCCTACTTTCTTGAGGGTTTTTATCAAGAAAGGATGCTGTATTTTGTCAAATGCTTTCTCTGCATCTTTTGAGAGGATCGTGTGGTTCTTGTCCTTTCTTTTATTGATGTGATGAATCACATTTGTTGTTTTACAGATAATAAACCAGCCCTGATCCCAGGTATAAATCCTACTTGGTCGTGGTGAATTACTCTTTTAATGTAGTGTTGGATCTGGTTGGCTAGTATCTTGTTGAGGATTTTTGCATCCATGTTCATCAGGGAAACTGGTCTGTAGTTTTCCTTTTTAGTGGGGTCTTTGGTTTTGGAATCAAGGTAATGCTGGCTTCATAGAATGAGTTTGGAAGTTTTCCTTCCATTTCTATTTTTTGGAACAGCTTCAAAAGAATAGGTGTTAACTCTTCTTTAAATGTTTGGTAGAATTCCCCTGGAAAGCCATCTGGCCCTGGATTCTCTGTTAGGAGATTTTTGATGACTAATTCGATTTCTTTACTGGTTATGAGTCTGTTAAATTTTCTATTTATTCCTGTTTCAGTTTTGGTAGTTTATATGTTCTAGGAATTTGTCTATTCCTTCCAGAATGCCCAATATATTGGCGTATAATTGCTCATTATATTCTCTTATTATTGTTCATATGTCTGCAGTATTGGTTGCAATTTCTCCTCTTTTATTCTTGATTTTATTTATTTGGGTTCTTTTCTTTTTCTTTTTGATCAAATGGTTAGAGGTTTATCAATTTTGTTAATTCTTTCAAAGACCCAGCTCCTGGTTTCATTGATCTGTTCTACTGTTTATTGTTTTCGTTTGGTTTGATAGCATTGATTTCTGCCCTAATCCTTATTATTTCCTGTCTTCTGCTGGTTTGAGGTTTTATTTGCTGTTCTTTTTCCAGCTCGTTAAGGTGTAAGGTTAGGTTGTGTATCTGAGACCTTTCTTCCTTCTTTACGAAGGCCTGGATTGCTATATACTCCCTCTTATGACCTGCCTTTGCTGTGTCCCAGAGGTTTTGGGCTGCGGTGTTAGCATTTCATTGGGTTCCATGTACTTTTTAACTTACTCTTTAACTTCTTGGTTAGTCCATTCCTTCTTTAGTAGGATGTTCTTTAGTCTCCAAGTATTTGTTGTCTTTCCAAATTTCCTCTTGTGGTTGATTTTGAGTTTTATAGCATTAGGTGGTCTGAAAATACGCATGGTATGATCTCGATCTCTTTGTACTTGTTGAGGGCTGATTTGTCTCTGAGTATGTGATCTATTCTGGAGAATGTTCCATGTGCACTTGAGAAGAATGTGTATTCTGCTGCTTTAGGATGAAATGTTCTGAATATGTCTGTTAAGTCCATCTGGTCCAGTGTGTCACTCAAAGCCATTGTTTCTTTGCGGATTTTCTGTTTAGATGATCTGTCCATTGCTCTAAGCAGAGTGTTGAAGTCCCCTACTAATATGGTATTATCAATGAGTTTCTGTATGTTTGTGATTGATTTATGTATTTAGGTGTTGTCATGTTTGGAGTATAAATGTTTACAATTGTTAGATCTTCTTGGTGGATAGACCCCTTAATTATGATATAATGCCCTTCTTCATCTCTTGTTAGAGTCTTTATTTTAAAATTTAATTTGTCTAATATAAGTATGGCTACTCCAGCTTTCTTTTGGTGACCATTAGCATGCTAGATGGTTCTCCATGCCCTTAACTTTCAATCTGAAAGCTGTCTTTAGGTCTAAAATGGGTCTCTTGTAAATAGCATATAGATGGATCTTGTTTTCTTATCCATTCTGTTGCCTTATGTCTTTTGATTGGAGTATTTAGTCCACTGACATTTAGAGTGAGTACTGAAAGATATGAATTTATTGCCATTATGTTGCCTGTAGAGTTGGAGTTTCTGGTGGTGTTCTCTAGTCCTTTCTAGTCTTTGTTGCTTTTAATCCCTTTTGTTTAGTTTCATTTCTTCTCCCCTCAGAGATTCCCCCTTAAAATTCCTTGCAGGGCTGGTTTAGTTGTCATGCACTCCTTTAGTTTTTGTTGTCTGGGAAACTGTCGGCAGCCATTGTGGGCTCGCAGGTTAAGATGCCTCCCTGTGTGGAAAAGGCAGATGTTGCAAAGTCTCCTGCTGACCAAATGGTGCCCCAATACTATCTCCTTCTAATAATGACCTTTCAGGCCTGGATTTCTTGAGCTGTTCTCGTTGGATTCAGGGGATGTGATGCCCTTTTGTTTTATGGCATTTAAATTAAAAAAGGGACCTGGAGTGTGATGCCTTGATGGATAACATCTGAATGAGAATAACCTGGCCAGAAGTAACCTCAAAATTGCATCTTGGGGATAGGTTACACAAATTGATCATACAGAACAGCAGTTATGAGCTGGCTAAAAATTGGTGTAACTTATGTAGATGTTAGGCCCCTATTGTGTAAATTCACTCACTCATGAGCAAAGGAACTTAGGCAGGCATTAGAGAATTATGTCCTTGCCAAATGAGTTGCACTTCCCCATTGTAGTTTAGGAGTCTAGACAAAAAGACTCCTGACCTGTCTGTAGAGGACTGGCATGGGTCTTAAGGCAACAATGTATGCACCACCGGCTTACACAAGGTTACACTAACAACCTTGCTTTCTACTTGGACGTCTTGTTTTCTCCCTGTCATAAATTTATCTAGCCCTACTTCAAAAACAGTGTATAACCCTTAGCCTAGAAATTGAATCTTAAAATAGCTAAGATAAGAATCTCCTTCAAGGTCTGGGGGATCGACATAATACACACTGTCTTCTTTCTTTAACTATCTTCTAAGAAAAAGTAATGCTTACTGATGTAATGTAATTCACTCCCTAAAAATAAAGATACTGGGACCAGCAGAGCAGAGTTGCCAGAGATGCCTGCTTGGTGATCAGACTGCATTTTGTGGCTTTCTCATTCCTTTCGCTGACACCGTCCATCCTTTAAGGACCCCTGGACTCATCGGAGCTGGACTTCAGCAGGAAACTTTTTATTTCTACTTCTATTTTGAATGAGAGCCTTGCTGGATAAAGAATTCTTGGCTGCACATTTTTCTGATTCTGCACATTGAATATATCCTGCCACTCCTTTCAGGCCTGCCAAATTTCTGTGGATAGGTCTGCTGCAAACCTGATCTCCTTCCCTTGTAGGTTAAGGACTTTTTTTTTTTCCCTTGCTGCTTTCATGATTCTTTCCTTGCCTGAGAATTTTGTGAATTTGACTATGATATGCCTTGTTGATGGTCAGTTTTTGTTGACTCTAATGGGAATTCTCTGTGCTTACTAGATTTTGATGTCTGTGTCTTTCCCCAGGTTAGGAAAGTTTTCCACTATGATTTGCTCACATAAACCTCTCCCTTTTTCTCTCTCTCTTCTGGGACCCCTATGATTTGGATGTTATTCCTTTATGATGAGTTACTCAGTTCTCCAATTCTTATATCGTGCTATTTTACCTTAGTTTCCTCTCCTTTTTCTGCTTCATTATTCTCCATAAGTTTGTCCTCTATATCACCGACCTGCTGCTCTGCTTCCTCCATCCCTGTCACCATGGCATCCATTCGATATTACAGCTCAGTTATAGTATTTTTTATTTCATCCTGACTAGATTACTTCTTTTATCTCTGCAGAAAGGGATTCTTGTTTTTTCAACCTCAATTCGTAATCTTATTATCGTGATTCTAAATTCTGGTTCAGACATCTTTCTTGTACCTGTGTTGATTAAGTCCCTGGCTGTCATTTCTTCTTGTTCTTTCTTTTGGGGTGAACTCCTTTGTTTCATCATTTTGATGGAAGCAAAAAAAATTAATAAAAATAAATAAATAGAAATTAAAAAATTCAAAACAACACAAAATTTCAAATAAAGCGATGCTAGATCCTCGGTGTGTTTTGGTTGGGTTGTTGAAAGAAGCTTGACAGAATAGAGGAAAAGGGGAAACAAAAGAAAAGAAAAAAAAGGAAAAATAAAGGAAAGTGTTTGAAAATTTAAAAAATTAATATGATAAAATAGAATAAAATGAAACGATAAAAGTAAAATAGAATTTTAAAATAATTACAAGAAAGTAAAAAATATAGAAGAAAATTAAAGAAAATTTTTTTATAAAAATGGAAAATAATTTTTCTCTTTCTGTATTCAAGAATAAAAAAGGAAAAGGGAAAAAATGAATAGATGGACTAACAGAGTGAAATATGAATGAAACTACATCCAGTTTACCCTAGATGTTGAACTATGAAGCACTTTATAGTCCGTAAACTAAGCAGGCGGACACACTTGTGTTCCTCTAGAACACAGTTGACCCAACTGGATGGGGCTTGGTGTAACCACTCCGTTCTCCACTAGATGGCGCTGCTTAGCTTACTGGGGTGGATTGTTGGGGCACATGTAGGCATGTTTACGCCTGCGCGGAGGGGTGAAAAAGTGTCACCCAGCTACCCAGTCTCTAGTATCAGAACTCTGTGCTCTCCCTGACAGGCAATCAAGCATCCCTCCTTTGTCTCTGGCTTCCACCCACTCCCGCTTCTACACTGTCTGCGACCAAGCCATCAACCTGCCAGGCAGCACCTCCCTCCTGAGTTTTTTCTCAGATGGGTCTGTATTCCTCAACCCCTCACTTCTGAGGAACTGAGGCTTTGACCCGCTCAGGCCCTCTGAGGGAGGGGCTCGGTGAGCAACGGCCAGGTGCCCACTGGCCCCCAGGAACGTTCGTGTGCACCCAGAGCCTGAGGCTGAGCGCCAGCCGGCCCCAGAAAAAGTTCATGCAATCGTGTAGCAGCAGCGTTTCCGGGATTATGGGAAATCATAACACATGTCCAGCTCCAGGCTCCACCCTTAACATCCCTGTTCCGGCGCCAGCGAATGGGGTTGCTCTCCAGGGTCCACTGGGGCCTTTGCCTGCAGGGAAGCCGCACAGCCTCTACCCAGTGTCCTCCCAGCAGGGGAACCGCCTCTCCCCATGTAGCCTGAGGACCCCTTGGACCTCGCCCTCTGCTCCTGGGGATTTGCCTTTTCCATCAGAGCACCGCAGTACCGATCTGTGGAGTTTTAGACTCTGTGCTCCGTGTTTATAGAGGCTGCATGAAATTTAAACCCTCTCCTTTCTCCTTTCTCCCTTTCCTGTGCAGCCCCTTGTGGGTGTCTCCACTCCTTCTCTTTCTCTCCACCTGTTTTCAGGGAGAGTGCTTTGCCTCTACTCTCCCCCCATCTTTGTCCTCTCTCCAAAGCAAACACAGCTCCCTGCCCTCCACGGCTTCTCTCTCCCCCGGTTCACCTCCCCGTGCTGCGTACTGCCGAGGTCTGTGGTTCAGGTCGTGCGGATTGCTGTGTTAATCCTCAAATCAGTTTTCTAAACGTGCAAGATGGTTTGGGGTTGATCTAGCTGCACTTCAGGGAGGAGAGAGGCAAAAAAACCTTCCACACTGCTCCGTCATCTTGGCCCCTCTCTCGGCAAAGGTATTTCTTTGATAAGACTAATAAAATCAACAAATTTCTAGTCTAATTGGTAAGAAAAATAAGAGAAAAATACAAATGCCAATATTAGGAATTAAAAAGAACTACAGATTCTATAAGCATTAAAAATTTAATAAGTGGACATTAACTTTATTTCAATATTCTGAAAATTCAGATGAAATGGATAAATTCCTAGAAAAATATATCAAAACAATTTAAGAAGAAATAGCAAACCTGAATACTCTTCGATCACTAAAAATAATGGTTGGTGGTTTAGTTTTTCCCCACAAGAAAACTCCAGGCCTAGATGGCTTCACGCAAGTTCTACAAAAATCAATGAAGAACTCATTTTAAATTAACTTACAAAAAGTTTTTCAGAAATTGAAGTGGAATAAACCATTCCCCCAACTCATTGTGTAAGGTTACTTTAATTTTTGTTTTAAGTAACTACACCAAATGTGGGGCTTGAACTCACAACCTGAAGATCAAGAGTTGCACGCTCTACTGACTGAGTCAGTCAGGAGCCCCAGGGCTATCCTAATCTTTGGGACAGTATGAGAAAGACTGAAGACTTTTTTCTTAATTAAAAAAAAATTTTTTAATGTTTATTTATTTTTGAGAGAGAGAGACAGAGACAGAGCATGAGCAGGGGAGAGGCAGAGAGAAAGGGAGACACAGAATCTGAAGCAGCTTCAGGCTCTGAGCTGTCAGCACAGAGCCCGATGCAGGGCTCGAACCCACAAACCGTGAGATCAAGACCTGAATCAAAGTCGGATGCTTAACCAACTGAGTCACCCAGGTGCCCCTACTGGCTTTTAAATTTTGTTTTTAATGTATATTTATTTTTGAGAGAGAGAGACAGAGCATGAGCAGGGGAGGGGCAGAGAGGGAGGGAGACACAGAATCTGAAGCAGCTCCAGGCTCTGAGCTGTCAGCACAGAGCCCAATGTGGGGCTTGAACTCACAAGCTGTGAGATCATGACCTGAGCCGAAGTCCTACACTTAACCAAATGAGCCACCCAGGTGCCCCAAAGATTTTTTTTAATGTTTATTTATTTCTCAAAAAGAGAGTATGACTGGAGGAGGAGCAGAGAGAGAAGAAGACAGAGAATCCGAAGCAGGCTCTGCACAGTGCAAAGCCCAACATGGGGCTTGAACCTATAAACCATGAGATCATGACCTGGGCTAAAGTCATATGCTCAACTGAGTGAGCCACCCAGCCACCCTGAGAAAGATGATTTATAGGCCAATTTTACTAGTGAACATAGATGGAAAAATTCTAATAAAAACATTCACAAACCCAAACCAGCCATATATTAAAAAGATAAAAAAAAAACATTCATTCCAGAAATGCAAAGTCAATTTAACATTAAAAAAATTAAGATAACTCTCCACCAAAACAGATTCAAAGAGAAAAATCATACCATCACCTCAATAGACATAATAGTTTAAGAAAATGACATCCATTTATAACGAAAACTCATAGCAAAATACGAAAATTATCTGTCTTATTTGAGAAAGAATATGTAAACCAAACCAGCCAAAAGAAACTAAAACAAAACCTACAGCACTCATCCATAATGGTGAAACATTGAACACTTTTCCTTCATGCTGGAAATAAGATAAAGATGCCTCCAATTACGCTTCTACTCAGCACTGGACCGGAGGACCTCCCTTGGACACTAAGGCCAGAAAAGGAAATAAAAATTATAACGGTTGCAAAAAAAGAAGAAAATGTTTTCATTATTTGAAGGCAGACTGTATACATAAAACATTCAAAAGAACACACAGATAAATTATAAGAATCTATGAAAGTTACACAGACTTGCTGGATACATAATCAATGATTTTAAAAGTCATTTATTCTCAGGGCACTGGGTGGCTCAGTCAGTTGTTTGTCTGGCTCTTGATTTCGGCTCATGTCTTATCTCACAGTTTGTGGGATCCAGACTCGAGTGGGGTCCAGGTTAGGATTCTCTCTCCCCCCCTGGCTCTGCCCTCCCCCTCCTCAAAATAATAAATAAATAAATAAAAGTCATGTATTCTCATACCAGAAAAAAAAGAAAGAATATTGAAATTTTGAAGAGATAAAAACTTACAATTATATAGAATACAAAATATCTAGGAATAAATCTAACAAAAGATGTAGTGATTATCTATGGAGAAAATTATAACACTCTACTGAGAGACATTAAGTCGATCTGTAAGTGGAGAGTTCGATATTGTTCCCTGGTTGGAAGCTCAATATTACAAAGACGTCAATTCTCTTCAAATTAGTTCACAGACATAATACAATCCAAATCAGAGCCCCAAAGTTCTTTCGGAGGGAGTTTGTTTTTGTTTTGTTTACATCATAAAAATGTAGTCTAAAATTTATTTGGAACTACACAAGGCCAAAAAGAGATAAAATATTCTTAAAGAGGAATAAGCTGAGGGAAGATTTGCCCTAACAAATATCTAGACCTATCGCAAAGTTGTAATAATTATTATTTTTTGAGGGAGACAGCATGAGCAGGGGGAGGGGTGGAGAGAGAGAGGGGGAGAGAGGATCCGAAGCAGGCTCTGTACTGACAGCA
Source organism: Paguma larvata (assembly GCA_030068075.1). NCBI lineage: Eukaryota > Metazoa > Chordata > Mammalia > Carnivora > Viverridae > Paguma > Paguma larvata. The sequence continues at coordinate 23,850,216 of CM057829.1, forward strand.
GCCAGCCCGATGTGGGGCTCCGACTCGGGAACTGTGAGATCACGACCTGAGCCAAAGTTGGCCGCTCAATGGACTGAGCCACCCAGGTGGCCCGCAAAGTTATGATTATTAAGACAGTGTGGCATTGACTCACTGACAGAAAAAATACGTCAGTAAAAGACTAGAGGGCTGGAAACAAACAATTACAATAACACTTGAAAAGTGACATTGTAGGGGCGCCTGGGGGGCTCAGTCGGTGAAGCATCTGACTCTTGATTTCGGCTCAGGTCATGATCTCATGTGTTCAAGAGTTCGATTCCCACATGGGCTTCTCTCTCTCTGCCCCTCCTCTGCTTGCTCTCTCTCTCAAAAATAGAGTAATAAAACTTAAATAAAAAGAAAAGTGACATTGTAAATCAGTAGGGGAAGGACAAACTTTTCCATATGTTACTGGGATAATTTGGAGCCCATACTGTAAATATGAACTGGCCTCCTGCCTCTAGTATAGATGAAAATTAATTCCGGGCAGATTAAAGATGTATTTAAAAGGCAAACAATGTAAATAAACACGTTTGTCTGTTTTGAGTTAACCTTTGTAATTGATTATGAACCCAGTAACCTTAAAACAGCCGAACGGTACTACGTAATTGATATGATAATTGCAGCAAAATTGTGGATATTAGTATTCAGATCACTAAAATTTGTAGGAAATGAAACTGCTATTGGATTGCAGCCTTGAGTCTTACTATTTTGTTTAGACTAACGACCTGAGTCCACACAGTCTGACAAGAAACAAAACTTAGCAGGAGAGGAGAGCCAGAATCCTGGGTGACTGGGAAGCTACAGGTCACAACAGACTCATGTCCTCAGCCACACAGTGGGGGCAGGACCTAGCTGCTACGAAGACTTATTTTAGCTCCATCCACGTCATTATGCTGAGCCAAAGAAGTTAGTCCGGGAAAGACAGGTACCATACGATTTCACTCATGTGTGGAATTTAAGAAACAAAACAAACAAGCGTACGTTAAAAAAGAGACAAACCAAGAAACAGACTCTTCAGCATAAAGAACACACTGATGGCGCCCGGAGAGGGAGGTGGGCAGGGGGGGTGGGGGAAATAGGTGATGGGGACTCAGGAGTGCACCTGCTGTGTCGAGCACCAGATGTTAAATGGAATCGTTGAATCGCTATATTGTACACCTGAAACTAACATTACACTGCATGTTAATGAACTGGAATTTAAATTAAAACTTAAAAAAAAAAAAAGACAGGTTTTAAACAACACTCATATGTAAGAGCAAAAACCTCGTGGACTGTATTTGTGACTAATTTAACAGGTGATTTTAGTTTTTGTTAGTGGAAAGTGCAAAATATTCTAACAGAGGGTTTTAATGTAGACTTTTTTTCCCCATGCTGTTGATTGTTAAACATAAGAGTCTGATCGTGGCGCTGAATACATGTGAGTGTGTCTTTAAAAAAAATGGGAGGGGGCGCCTGGCTGGCTCAGTTTGTGCAGCATGTGACTCTTGATCTGGGGGGGGGTTTACTTGGAGCCCCATGTTGGGTGGAGAGACTACTTAAAAATTAAATCTTTAAAAAAAGGCAAACAATAAAGTTTTTTGAAAGATAATATAGGAAAAAATCTTCATGATCTTGGGGTGGTGTGGATTTTTTCAACAAAACACAGAAAGCACTACGCCAAAAGAAAATTATTGGTATTTCAAACTATATTAAACGTAAGGGTGCCTGGGTGGTTGTCGGTTAAGCGTCCAGTTCTTGATTTCGCCTCAGGTCATGATCTCACGGTTTTTGAGTTAGAGCCCCATGTCCGGCTCTGGGCTGACAGTGCAGGAGCCTGCTTGAGATTCTCTCTCTCCTTCTCTCTTTACCTCTCTGCCGCCCATGCTGTCTCTGTCTCTCTCAAAATAAATACATAAACTTAAAAAAATTTTTTAAAAAAGAATAACATGTTTGTCTGAAGGCCCCATAAATAATGAAAAGACAAACCATCAAATATATAACATATAACAAAGGCCTTCTTTGCAGAATATATAAGAACTTCTACAAATCAATAATAAAAAGACTGCAATATACAAGAAAAATGGACAAAGGTTTGAGTAGCACTTTACAAAAGAGAATATTCAAACGGTCAATAAACACAAAAAGAGTGCTCAGCCTAGCAATTGAGGAAATGAAAATTAAAACTACAGTAACATACCACTACACCCACCAGAATGACTAAAATTAAAACAACTGAAAATACCAAGTGTTTACGGGGAGTAATGGAAACTCTCATATTACTAATGGTTCGGTCACATTGGAAAACAGTGGCATTTGCTCATGAAATAGAAAACACATACATACTGGAACTTACCAGTCCTACCTCTAACTAAGTCTCGACTTAGGGAAATGTAAGCATATATTCTCCAACGTACATGCACAAGGATGTACATCACAGCGTTATTCATATGGCTTCCAATTGGAAACCCAAATGTTCGTCAAAAATAAAATGATAAATTATACATTTATATATTATGTAAATCAATGATAATGGTACAATATCATCCCATGGAAGATAAGACAAAGTATAAGTGAACCAAGTAAGACTACTTGTAAAAACATAACACCAGTATGATAAGGGACAACAAACAGGCACGCACACATACGCACACACACGTGTACACAAATATGTGCCATGTGACTTCATTCAAATAACATTCCCAAACCAGGGCACCTGGATGGCTCAGTCGTTGAGCGACTGACTCTTGATTCTGGCTCACCATCCCAGAGTCCTTAGATCAAGCCCCACATCAGGCTCTGTGCTGAGCATGGAGCCTGCTTAAGATTCTCTCTCTCTCTCTCTCTCTCTCTCATCCTCTGCCCCTTTACCCTACTCATGCGCTCTCTCTCTCTAAAATTAAAAATATTTTAAAAACTTAACAACCGCAAATAGGCAACTAAAGTATACTAGTTAGGAATATACTATGGAAAAGCGAGAAAGGTGTTATAGGGTAGTACGTGTCTTTGGTGGGAAGAGAACTATAATCAGAAAGAACACATGACAGACTATGCAGCCAAAACAGGACATAAAGGGAAATTTCTTGCTTTAAATGGCTATATTAGAAAAGAGGAAATCATAAATCAATAACCAAAACCTTCAAATTTAGATCTAGAAAAAGGAGAGCAAGCTAAACCCAAGGCAAAAAGAAGAAAGAAAATAATAACAATTACATTAGAAAATCAATGAAGCAGAACAACACACTAGAGGAATCGATGAAACCAAAAGATGGTTCTTTGTAGATGGACCAAGAGAAAGATGGTTTTTTTTTTCCTCTAGAAAAGATGTTTTTGTCTCTAGAAAACATCTATCATAAAAATCAGGCATGAAAATGGAGACATTATCATCAGTCCTACACATATTAAAAGGATTGTAAGGTGATACTTTAAACAACTGTATGCCAACAAATAAGGTAACAGAGATGACATGGACGAATTCCTGGAGGAACATGAATTGCCAAAAGTGATTCATGAAGAAATAGAAAACCTGAATAAGCCTACAACAGGTAAAGAGATTGAATTAGCAATTTAAATTAATATTTCCACAAGGAAAGCCCAGACGGCTTCACCGATGAATTCTACTGAACATTTCGAGAAAAATTATTATCAATCCTTCATAAATGGTTACACACCAAATGGGATTTATCATAGGAACACAAGATTAATTTAACATCTAAAAATAAATTAATATACTATACCATATTGATAAAGTAAGAGATAAAAACCACATGCTCACCTCAAAAGATACAGAAAGAGCATTTGACAAATATCCAACATCTCTTGATGATTAGGAAAAGAAACCCTAAAAACATATGGGAGTATCTTCAATCTAATCGGCAAAAAACCCACAGCTAACATTATACTTGATGAAAGACTGATGCTTTCCCCCAAGATCAGGAACGAGACAAAGATGTCTTCTCTTACCACTTCTATTCTACATTATATTGGAGGTTCTATTTGGGCAAATTAAGCTAGATAAATACATATAAGCCATCAAGATTGGAAAGGAAAAGTCAAACTATGTGCAGAAAACATGATATTTTTTAAAAATTTTTTAACATTTATTTATTTTGAGAGACAGAGAGACAGAGCATGAGCAGGGGAAGGGCAGAGAGAGAGGCAGACACAGAATCTGAAACAGGCTCCAGGCTCTGAGCCATCAGCACAGAGCCCGACGTGGGTCTTAAACTCACAGACCTCAAGATCAGGACCTGAGCCGAAGTCGGCCGCTCAACCGACTGAGCCACCCAGGCGCCCCAGAAGACAGGATCTTATATATAGAAAATCCTAAGAGATTTGCTGAAAAGTTTCTAGAGTTAACAGACAAGTTTAGCAAAGGTACAGATATAAGAATAATAAAAATCGATTGTATTGCTATATGCCAGCAATAAACCATTCAAAAAATTATAAAAATAATTCCATTCAGAATACCATCAAAAAAGAATAAAACACTTGGAATAAATTCAACAAAAGCAGTGCAAGACTTGTACACTGAAAATTATAAAACACTGAAGGAAATTAAAGCTCTAAATAAAGAGAAAGACATCCCATGTTAATGGATCAGAATACTTAACATCGCTAAAATGGAAATTCTCCCTAAATTGATCCACAGGCTTAATGCAATCCCTATCCAAAAATCAGAAACTGACAAGCTGATCCTAAAAGCTTCATGGAAATGCAAAAGACCTAGAATAGTCGACACAATTTTAAAAAGAACCAAGTTGGAGGACTCACATTTCTCAATTCCAAATTTACTGCGAATCTACGGCAATCGAGAGAACGCGGTGCTGACATAAGGAAAGACAAGACACAGAAACCAACGGAAGAGAACTGACAGTCCAGAAATAAATCCGTGTGTGTGAGTGTGCGTGTGGCCAGCTAATTTTCAAAGGTACCAAGACCATAAGAGTTGAAAGAATAGTTGTTGTTTTTTTAACAAATGCTGGCAGGACAACTGAATAGCCACACCCAAAAGGATGAAATTGTACCCTGTCTACACCACATTAAAAAATTAACTCAGTGGGCTAGTTAAAACTACACAACTTTTAGAAGAAAACTGTAGGGAGTGAGTTGGAGGATTTCTGGGCTGATCAAAGAAAAAGATAAGATCCGGCCGCAAGGTGGCAGTAGTGTGCACCTGTTTTATGCGAGAGAGACGCAGAGGGGAGGCTTGAGGCAGGCTTTTCACAATGCTCTGCAGGGCCATCGCCCTCAGGGCAGAAGAGCAAGGGACGTTAGAGGGAGAGAGGGATTAGAGAGAGGCTGATGCATGGAGGTGCTATCTGCTCAGCAGCACAGTAGCGTGCCTGGGCCAGAGAGTTCAAACGGTGGCCGAGCTTGGGGTCTTTACAGCACCACGGGGCTTGTTCTGTCTACGGCTAATAAACATTGTCAGCTTCCTAAGTGAAAGAAGCCATAAAAGGCCACGTACTGTAGAAACCCATTTATGTCAGATGCCCAGAACTGGCAGATTTATAGACAGAGAAAGTAAATCAGTGGTTACCAGGGGCGAGAGGCGGAATGTGGATGCGGAATACGGAATGACTGGTGCTCGGCACGAGGTCTCTTTCCAGGGTAGTGGGAAGAGTCAAAATTATTGTGAGGATAGCTGCCTATCTCTGTAAATATACCAAAGACGATTGACTGAGACACTTAAATCAGATCAACTTTATAGTATTTAAATCATATGTTAATAAAGCTATTTTCGAAAAAGGGAAGGGGGGGCGCCTGGGTGGCTCAGTCATTAAGTGTCCGACACTTCGGCTCAGGTCATGATCTTTCGGTCCATGGACTGGAGCCCTGCACTGGGCTCTATGCCGACAGCTCGGAGCCTGGAGCCTGCTTTGATTCTGTGTCTCCCTTGCTCTCTGCCCGTCCCCCGCTCACACTCTGTCTCTCTCAAAAATAAACAAACATTTGTAAAAACGGGAAAGGGGCACCTAAGAGAATTCTAGCGTGCTAGTAGGTAATGCTACGGTTGTTGACTTGGGTTAAACCGGTATTTCTAAGTGTTAAACTTTATGTTTTATGAACTTCTCTGTATACACCTTATATTGCACAACAAAAACAGTGGGGAAACTGGTATCTTAAATATGGCTTTTCAACAAAATAAGTCAGTCAGAGGAAGACAAATACCGTATGACTTCACTCGTATGTGGAATTTAAGAAACAAAACAGATGAACATATGGGGGGAGGGGAGAAAAAAAAAGAGAGGGAAACAAACCTCGAGAGACTCTTAGAAAGAGAACAAACGGAGGGTTGGTGGTGGGGTGAGTGGTGGATTGGGTGGTATGGGTGATGGGTATTAAGCAGGGCTGTTGGGATGAGCCCTGGGCGTCGTATATAAGTCATGAAATCACAGGATTCTACTCCTGAAACCAATCTTGCATCGGTAGTCAACTACCATTTAAATAAAAACTTGGAAAGAAAAATACATACAATACAGACAGACAGACGTAAATAAGGCTTTTCAAAGCATATGCACTCCTCGCTTACTCTGATGTATAACTGTAAATAAAGACTGCCCTTCCGGGAGGAGCTGACCACCTCTGACACCAGTGAAAATCAGTGCATAAGGTCAAACACCAGTGCATTTGCCTAAGTTCCCCAAACTGCCTCTGGATTGTTTTCTAGCAACCAGAACTGGAGGGGGGTTGAGTTATATTTTTAATTTTTTAAAGTATATATTTTTTTATTTTTTTTAACGTTTATTTATTTTTGAGAGACATAGAGACAGAGTGTGAGCAGGGGAAGGGCAGAGAGAGAGACAGAGTCACAGAATCCGAAGCAGGCTCCAGGCTCTGAGTCATCAGCACAGAGCCTGACGCGGGGCTCGAACTCACAGACCATGGGATCATGACCTGAGCTGAAGTCGGCCGCTTAACCGACTGAGCCGCCCAGGCACCCCAAGTATATTTATTTTTGAGAGTGAGTGAGAGAGAGAGAGAGAGAGAGAGAGAGCGAGTAGGAGAGGAGCAGAGAAAGAGGGGGAGAGAGAAAATTCCAAGCAGGCTCCACACTGTCGGTGCAGAGTGTCTAACTCAAGGCTTGATCGCACAAACCATGAGGTCATGACCTGAGCTGAAATCAAGAGTCAGATGCCTAACTGACTGAGTGATCCCAGACGCCCCAAAGTGTTTTTAATTGTTTTCTTTTAAGTAATTTCTATGCCCAATGTGGGACTCAAACTCATGACCCTGAGATCAAGAGTCACCTGCTCTACCAACTGAGCCAGCCAGGCGCCCCATTTGAGTTACAGTTTACTGATAAGTGCTTCCTGTGTGTGAGGCTTGAGTAACAATGATGAGAGTAATAACTGAGCCTCACCTAAGGACAAAATGCTAAAGAACAAGAGAAAAAGACATTTCCTGCAGGCCACCTCTCCACTGTAAGTTTCCTATCTTCCTCTATCACTGACTTCTTGCAACTTTTCCTTTGGAAATAAAGTTTACAGTAAAAATAAAATAGACGAGGGTTGGGTCTATATTTGAAACGGACTCACAGAAATTTGCAAAAAGAGTCTCGAGTCTCCTGTCTCCTTCCACTAGCTCCTCCCACTAGTGACATCCTCGATGGATTACCGTATTATAATATCAAAACCAGGAAACTGACGTTGCTCCCATACGGTTGGGGACACACTTTAACCCACAGTCACCAGTTATGCGTGCACCCAGTTTCGTGTACGTGTGTGCGTGTGTGTGTTGTACGAGTTCTTACCCCATGTAGAGACTTGTGTAGCTACCACCACAATCGAGATACGTAACTCTTCTGTAGCCACCAAGGCCCTTGCTCGGCGGAACCCCCAAGGAACTTTCCTTTATACGGCGGCCCCACTGTGCCCACCCTCTGGCACCCACTGAGTTTTTTGTTCTCTGCCTTTAATGCCATTTTGCAAGTGATGCGTGAATGGAATCATACAGCATTCGAGTGACTTTTAAACTGTCCACGTCTCTCTCATTAAAGAAAAAAAATGTCTCCGCTCACACAGTCTCCAGCTAGTCCTTCTTCTCCTCACCTTCACGGCCGGACGTACTTTTGGGGACGGCTGTGTCTATACACCTAACAGCTCGCTGGTTTCTATCCGACATTTCTGCGCAGACTTCCTGTTTCCACGGTTGGTTCACCCTTCCACCACCTGGGCATGAAGTGTTGCCGTCACTCCAGGCTCTGTTCTCCATCTTCTTCTTTTAACATTTCTTCCTAAGGGATCTCATCCATACCTATGGCCCCAGAACACTCATGACTCAAATACACACGCGCGCGCGCACACGCACACGCACACACACACACAGACTGGACCCACAAACCAATTTCTGTACAGCTAACTTCCTTTTGGACACATCCTTCGGGATCTCTTAAGGACACCTGAAACTTAGTGGGTCCAAAATTCAACCTGGCCACGTCTCACCCGTCCCCAAACCTTCATACGTCCACCATGACCCCCTGTTAGCAGACACCTCCTTTCCTGTCGCCGTCCCATACTCAATTCAAGTCATCCGTTTTACCTAGAAAGTGTATTTCGTGACCATCCTCCTCCACCACCTCACCCGAACTGCCGTCATCTCTCTGCTCGACCACTGTCAGAGTCCCCGAACTGATCGCCCTGCTGTCACTAAGTTGTTCTTTCAACTATGGCCGGAACAACATTTAAGATGGACAATTCAAGATGATCTCACCCTGCAGCTCCCTCTCCTGCGTCTCAAATATCCCTCAGCACCCTGCCGGTGTTTCCAGAAGAGCAAGTAGCTACCACGGCCTGGAACACAGTGACCCCTCATCACTTCCTCCAGCTCGTTTTCATCTCAGCGGTTTCTCCTAACAACACCTGGCCTTTTTTCGTTTCCTCAAAGTACAACGCTGTACCCAGAATATACCCAGATTTTACTCTCCCACCCTTTAGACCTCGGCTCAGTCAGGTCTATTGGGAAGCCTTCCCTGACTCTCCAGGAAAGGTAACTCCTGCTAGAACACAGTCTCATAGCCCCACGTACCTTTCTCTCATATGACTTGTTAAACCTATAACTCGCAACTTTAATTAGGCCACTGATTAATTATCTGTACCCCCTAAAAAAACCTGAAAACCATACGGGGAAGGCACCGCGTGTGTGTAAGTTCGCTGCTGCACCCCCAAGAACCTAGCACGTGTCAGGATCCCAATTAAAATTCATCGAAAAAAGAAACGAACGTTGCACTTCACGACCCACAACAGCGATTCTTACAAAACCTTTTTCATGAAGCTCCGCTGGAAACACGCGACCGTTCCTAGAATATCTGCAGAGCAGCTTCGCGTTTACTTGAGAACGAGGCGCGTACCCAAATGTTACGCTGACGTTTTAAAAATGAAATATCCTACAGACGGGAACCCCACCATGGCTAGGCAGCCATCTGTAAACGCATCGGTACTACGCATGACCTTTCCCCACAGAAACAATTCGCAGATGGGGACTACGCTCCGACCCGCCCTCAAAACCCTGCCTATCTCCCCACGGAGTCAGCATTTTACTGTAGGAACTTTAAGGCTGACTGCGCTTCGGAACCAGGACCTCAGGGTACCTCTCAGTCCAGAGCACCCCTCAACTCCAAACCCCTCAGGGCTTGAACCCCCACGGGCTCCTTCAGCCCTGACCCTTTCGTATTTCTCATGGCCCTAAAGCTTTTCGGGCCCTAAGCAAAACAGGAGGCAATGTACAGACAGAAACAAGTTCCGGAATCAAGAAGACTGCTGGTAGCCAGAGACGACAATACTGGAAGTCTGCAGGAAAGAAGAGGGCGCCAGGGAAGGGCTGGGCAGAGCGGACGGGGTGGGAGAGAGGGGGCTGTGGCAGGTAGAGTTTCAGGACAGGCAGGGTGTGGAAGAGGCAAGCTCGAGACCCAAATAACTGACCGAGTTGTGAATCCCACGCTCCTAACACGCCACAAATACCCCCAAATCATCTTTGTTTCATGAGGTCCACCCCATCCTCAACCTAGACCTCTTGTTCTTGTAGCTTTTCAACAGAAGCAGTAAAGACACAGTACCAAAGACATCAATCCCAAATTCTGTAGGGGAAAAAAAAAGCAAATAAACTGTAAACCATACCTTTGTTCCATTCCAGGTAGGAAGGGGTCGAACAGCCCGAAACAGCTCCTTAGAGAGAGCAGAAACAGAGGGAGACTGAAATCCTCTTTTATATGATGTTTAGAACTTCTAGAATGACTCCAGCCTGTAAATTTCAATTTGTGAGGTAACAAATTTGATTTGATTTCTTTGAGGCCAGGAAACCTTTTCAAAAGCAATTATGAGAGCACGGGAGGGGAAGGAGACTTCTGGAAGCACAGACATTCGGCCAGCTGAGTTGTCTTCAGCTATCTGCCAACTCACCCACCCATATGGTCCACCCATTACAGCCTAGCAAGTGGAGGGCGACTTTTAGATAAACTTCTAATTCCCTGCCAGCACCAGAGTATTGGGTGGAGGGGGGACTGTGTGGGTGTGGGGGGTTATGGTGTGTGTGTGTGTGTGGCTGTGGGGGGAGATGTGTATCTGGGGTGGCGGCTGTGGGGGAGTATGGAGTGTGGGGGGTGGTAGTGGGTGGGCATGGGTGGTCTGCTTCTGGAACGGGCACACAGCCTTTGAACCCTGCTTCAACCTTCCCTTCCTATAAACCCCGGAAGGCCACCTCCATCTCATGCCCTCCTTCCTGGAAGAATCCCATGCATCAGTGCCAGTTTTTAAGTATTTTGAACTTTGGGGAAAACAAAACAGAAAACAGATACGGAACAATGTTTGCTCATCAAGATTAATGGTGCCCTTTGCCAGTAAGGGGGAAAAAATCTAATGGAATTGTTTCATTGAGTTAGTTTAATTTGTATATTTACACAAGATTTATGATCAACTAGACGGAAGAAGGCTGGCAACCAGCCACGTTTTGTTCTGTTGGTGGCCTGTGCTAATAGCTGCCTCCCATCGACAGAAATGGACCCAACAAGTAGGAGCATTGTTCCTTTTCCTTTCTGGGCCAAGAAGAAAGCCAAGAGGAAAGGAGAGACTTCTTTAGCCACCCTTGACTTGCATCCCATGCATTCCTCTCCATTCCATTGTGACTGATTTCAGCCACTACCTTCTTATCAAGTATCAGTGACCAAAGGTACCAGCCTAACCAATGGCCAGGTGACCCTGTCACCCACAGCTCTGTCACCCATAGCTCTTGTTTTTGAAGTCTATGCCAGAAGCCCACCTCAAGGCATTTGGTCTCTATGCTCACGGGAGGACTTCCAGCACTGAGGACACGTCGGTTCAGTTAAACGCTCACAGGGCACTATCGGCGTTAGGTCTTAGACTAAGTACTGGGGATAGAGAGTCAAATATGATACAGGAGCCTACAGTCTAGTGAGAAAGGCAGACATCTAGTTGGAAATGTGACGAGTGACCAATTCCTCCATCTTGGTTCTAGACTTCCTCCTTCACTCCACAGTCTCAGGAGCCTCAGGCTATTGTCCCTTTCTCTCCTAATTCTTCGATCTCTCCTCTCTACCTGGCTCCTTCCCTTTGGCATTTAAATACGTGCAAACCTCTCCAGTTTTTAAAACTATAATTGTTTTTAAACTCACTACTGTCCCCCCAGCAACGGTCCTTTCTCTTTACTTTCGGAAAAGTAGTGTTCACTCCCTGTCTTTCTCCTCTCTTCTTACTTTCCACTGACCCCTCAAGCCACTCAAGAGGAGTGTTACTGTCGCCATCCACCAGAAGTCTCCTTTCTAATATCAGCAATGTCTTCCACACCGTGAAATCCAAACAATCCTCCTCAGTCATCCACTTCTGGTACGTCTCAGCTCTGCTGGCACCCTGGACAACATTCCCCCCCTTCTGGAAAACTCTTTCCCTGTGGCCTCTGTGGAAGCCTTCCTGACCCGATGTCCACCCGCACCCCCCAGCTCCTACCAAACACCACACCTGTCCCTCCAGGGGAATCTGGGCCCTCAGCCATATCCCTGGCATTCTCATGTGAACTTCAGGAAGAGCCTCCTAACGGAGCCTCCGAGTCTTCTGCCAACCCGCCTCCAACCTACCCAGTACATTACAGCTAGACGGGCCTTTAAAATGTCAGATGTAACCGTGTCTCTTCCCAGCTCGCAGCCCCCAGTGATCCCCCACTTCCTTGAGGATAAAGTCCAGAATCCTTAGCGTGGCCTATAACGCGCATGCCGGGGTACGCCTCTCTCTCCAGCCCTATCTCCCACTGCCCGCCGCGGTCCTCCATGCGCTCTGGCCAGTGTGACACTCTTAGAGTTTTCCTGCTGCTCCGTGGACGTGTGCACCTCAGCTGCTCCCCCCGCTCCCACATCCCCACTCCCCATCTTTGCCTGGCTAACTCCCACTCACTCCTCAGACTTCGCTTTAAATGCCACTTCACCCAGCAATCTTTGATACCCAAAGTTTTGCCTAAATCCCACTAGAAGCTTCTACAGCATGGAGGATTCTACATTTCTCCACCTTAACATCCGGCACACCCATTATTACAGATTTGATACCTGTCTTCCTGTTTGAACATGCAGCCGAATGAGAGCAGCGGGCGTGGCTGTCTCCTGTATTCCTGTGTCCCCAACACCTAGCATGCGGTGACTGGCTCTTGATTTCTTGATTTTTGAGCAAATGCATGAATGAATGAGCAACGCACTAAATGCTATAAAAACGACAAGGCAACCATCGCGGGGAAAAGGTCGGGCCTGTTCCCAAACCATACTACTATCATTTCTAGGGGAAATTTAGTCGAAACCAGATGGCGGGGTCACAGAAAGAGCCAGATGGCTGTAAAGGGCAGGTGTGTTTACAGACCATAGTTAAGGAGAGCATTATGGCTTTTAAGAGAACCGCCATTATTCTAAAGTTTTACAATGCTAAATACAAGACGTAGGGTGGGACAGAATCCAATAACTCTAACACGGCTCGTGCTCTGAGTAAATATTTGTCACATTAAATTCACGTCGCACATGTTCAGTGGAGTAAAGGCGTGGCAGGACAGGAAGGGACAGTGGCTTCTGTGATGAGGTGGTGACGATGAGCTCGTCTCACACATCGACACAGCCTGGACCCCGGGATCAAGGCCGTCTATAAATAAAAATTTGACCTGGGTAAGAAAACAGTCAAGCTTTTTCAAATCATGGAGGCACAGAGCAGAAATGAACCTGAAATTATCCAGCCCAACCCTCCCGCCCTCCTCTCCAACCCCTCCTCCCTGCATGTTGTATGATCCCGGAAGCAGAGGCCCTGAGGGTCGAAGTCACCGCCCTAAGGTTACGTGTCCTGTCGGTAGCAAATCGGGGAATGGAAACCAGATGTCAGTGCAATTGAAGGCTTTCTGCTTCTTGATTCCATAAACTCTCATTTTATGGCATTTCTAAGCCTCCTCCAAACCATGGCCTGAAAAAATGGTTTTCTGGAAGCTCTTACTTTCCTCTAGTGTCTAATGCTGCGAAAGAGCAGACCCTGAATAAAACGGAGCATTTAGATGCCGCTAACCCCAGTAACACCTTCGCCTGACCGCTTACACTGCTCGAAGGCTTAGGAGGTAATAATAGTTGCGGCTGAAGACCTTTGAGTAATGTGGAATCATCCACAAGCTCTTCGTACAGTGTGACTGACCTTCCTCCCACGAGGTGCGTGGTGTCTGTGTTCCTCCCCCTGTATGTGGGTGGGAGCCTGCGACTGCCCCCAAACAACAGACACATCACGTGGCTTCTGAAGCTTGGGGTAGGACACCACCCGGCCGTCTCTCCTTCGGGCGTGTCCTCAGAAGCCAGTCACCATTTCTGAGGGAGCCAGGGACAAAGGAAAGAACCTCACGTAGGTGTCTGTCAAGTCCGGCCAAGGGCTAAGCCGCCATCACTCCCGGGCCTGTGAGGGAGCAAGCTTTCCAAAGATTCCATCCCCGGCTGCCCCAGCCTCGACGCAGAGGCCCCAGACGGCACGTAGCCGAAACAAGCTGTCCCTGGCGTGCCCTGTCTGAGAATGCCTGACCCGCAGACTCTGGGAACATAACAAATGGTTGTTTTCGTCACTGAAAAGAAATATGGCTCAAGTCACGCTTAAATTAAGTTTCCATTAGTACGAAATGAGAGCATGACAAATACCGTGATGCTTAGGGGGTCGGTCACCGACGCGCAGCCCTAGTACTAACAGGACTAGCAGGGTGCGGCACAGGGTCTGTGACGGTGAAGTAGGAGAGCACACGGAATGCCCCAAACTCTCACCTCCCCACGGCATGGACCGGGCATAGACGGTCTATCTGCACCAAGGCCACAGTCCAGTAGAGCATGGCCAACCTCTTAGAGCAATCTGGGTGCACACAACAAAGGACCTGATCTCTCACCACGTTACACATCCGGGCCGTCACAATCACGTGGCCTATGGAACGATGAGGTTCTCTAGGTCATGAGATATGAGAGACAGCATCTCTGGGCCCAGAGAGAAAAGCAGGGAAAGTACATAAGGAGAGCCCCCATCTACACTGCAGGTCCAAGGCGGCCTACGGAGGACCCCGGAACAATGGAGAAGAGCCTCTGCATATCCAGAATGCTAACATCCACCGAAAGCCTCGCTGCCCTCTGCAGACTGGCTCAGGCCAGCTCGGCCTGGCAGAGGCGAGAGGGGCTCAGCCCATTCAGACGTGTCTCCCATCAGACACAAGCAGAACACAGTGAGAATCTTCCCTAACCTTCTCTTCTGCCCTCCTCCCGTCAAAACAAGCTGGTCACGTGCACCCTTCATGTTGGCAGAATTTTAAAGATGAGTAGTATTCAGTGTTGGTGGGCCCATTGGGAGACGTGTACGCTCATAATAAACAGAGGAGTATAAGCCGCTAACGTGGCAGGGAAATTTGACAGTATCTAACAAATCAAAATACAAATATCTCCTGATTCGGCAACTCTACTTCTATTCCAGTAGGAGTTTTTAAAGAAATACTTCAGCACAGAAATACAAAAAGATGTCTACTGCAACAAAATCCTGGAAATACCAACGGAAGAATAAGTAAGTTAATGTTGGCATGTTCTTCTATGAAACGCTATGCAACAGGTATGAATAAATTTACAGGTGTCAACATAGATAGGGCTCTAAACATAGTTTTCTCCACTCGCATTTTTCTAGAGTGTGTAAAAAATGCCTACTTAAAATTACCTTGGTTTAAAATTAATGTCAAAATCTTTTTTTTTTTAATTTATTTATTTTGAGAGAGAGCGTGAGCAGGGGAGGGGCAGAGAGAGAGGGAGAGAGAGAATCCCAACCAGGCTCCATTCTGTCGGCATGGAGCCCGACACGGGGCTCGATCCCATGCACTGTGAGATCGCGATCACGACCTGAGCTTAACTGACGGACGGGCGCCCCGACATCGAATTTCTTCGTGCTCCAAAACTGTACTATGTGTGGAGAGCGACGTACGCTTGCTCACCAGGTGAATCCCAGAGCATCTTAGAATCTAGGACATCATAGTTACTCAGAACTGTTTAATAAACTAACAAAACAGTCAGGCTAGCGACTCCAAGGCTCCTCTTGCTTCCAGTTCTTTGGTTCTAACTGGGGCAAAACCGTCCTTTTTAATCAAATGGTGTGGACAATGCCCGCCTCACGGAGCTGCGGCAATGATGAATAAAGCCATCGGAATTCTAGCAGCTGTTTTGCTATTGGTCCCCACTGGGTAAACATGACTTTTCTGCCAAGTTCAGAGTCACTCCGGACGTTTCACAGAGACTTTTTCAATGTGTTTGGAGGAGGAGGGGAGAGGTGTGAAGGAGGGGACAGGCAGGAGGGTCAAACATTAAAAATACCGCCACGGATGAGGATGAAGAGGGGGCTGGTGGCAACAGCCAAGCCTGGACGAAAGCTCAAAAGTAATGGTGACAGGGGGCACCTGGGCGCCTCTGTTGGTTAAGCGTCTGGCTTTGGCTCAGGTCATGAGCTCGGGTCATGCTCTCGCCATTCGTGGGCTCAACCCCGCACTGGGCTCTGCCCGATCCCAAGCAGAGCCTGCTCGGGATTCTCTGTCTCCCTCTCTCTCTGCCCCTCACCCCCACACATGCACGTGCTCTCTCTTTAAATTTAATTAATTAATTTAAAATATATTAAATTTTTTAAAAAGATAAAAAAAGTAACGGTAATAGTTAGGAAAGGCTTTATACTTGTGAAAAGCTTTCAGCATGTACCCGGAACAGGAAACTCCTGAAAACTCCTGATTGAAGCAGGAACACAAGCAGGAAACTCTTGAAGTTGGGAGTGTTCCATTCTGGCCCCTGGCCTTGATCATGACTAATGGGAAACTACACTTTCAATCTTACTGGAACAGAAAGAGTATGTGCACCGGTTGTTAGACTCTTAGAGCTGCCCGAAGAAGTTCAAGTTTAACCAGGTGGCTTAAAATAACAGAAATACATCCCCTCATGGTTCTAGAGGCCAAGAGTCTGAAATCAAGGTGCCGGCGGGGGTGGTTCCTGCTGGGAGTGTGAGGGAGTGTCGGTGCCTTTCTCGGAGACTCGTGACCCCGGTCTCCTGCTCCCGTCTGCACCTTCACTCCGTGTTTCTCCTCTGTGTCTTTTCCTGTGGCTCTGCCTTTGTCTTTTCCTCTCGTTATAAAAGCACCTGCCATTGGCTTAGGGGCCACCTACAAAACCCAGGAAGATTTCCTCTTAGGAACCTTACATACATATATCAGGGCGTCTGGGTGGCTCTGTCAGTTAAGCGTCCAACTTGGTATCAGCTAAGGTCATAACTTCAAGGTTTGTGAGTCTGAGCCCCGCACTGGGCTCCACGCGGACAGAGCAGAGCCTACTTGGGATTCTCTCTCTCCCTGTCTCTCTCTCTCTGCCCCCTCCCCACTCATTCTCACTCTCTCTCTCAAAATAAATAAACAAACATAAAAAAAATCCTTAATTATATCTACAAAGGTTCTCTTCCTAAATTAGGTCACATTTGGAGGCTCCAGATAGACCTATCTCGTGGGGTCAGGGCAACCGCCAACCTCCCCGGGCTTGCTCGTGTGGCTTTGGCGCTGGAAGAAGGCCACTGTAACAGAAATACAAACGGAAGGGAAGTAAAAGCTAAAAATAAAAAATGTAGTTTCCTGGGCAGTTTCAAACTAACAGATGTAAGTGGCTTGTGCTATCGTCTTTGAAGCCTTGTGTTATACTCTTTAAAGACTGACCCGAGCCAGGAACCTCGCTGAAATGCTTACCACATTCCTAACCACGAAAGCTGCTTGCCTTCCCAATTTCTTTTCATGGAACTCAAAATATTCCCCAGTGTAATGTATGGACGTATATAATTGCTTGAGAGGACAAAAGCATAAATAAGCAGCCTATGGGAGTTTCAGGCACCGTGTGCTAAAGTTAGATTGTGTTCCCAGTAAGGGGATGGGCTAAACGCCTGAATGAAGAAGCCTCTTGTTAAAACAACTAAAGATCCGACAGTCTTAAGAGTCAATGCGCTGTCATGAGTGTAAGGAATTCTCAAACCAGGGACTGAGTGCAGACGAGACTGTAGCCAGCCATTTCCCAAATGAGGGGGGCAGAGGGGGGACCGACACTGAGGTTTGCATTCACGGCCTCAAATGGCTCCAGAGACACAGCCCAGAGAGGCTGCCAAGCTGGGGAGTCTGACGGGGATCTTCCCCCCAAAAGTGATCCCAGTGGGTGAAACAATCCATTTACCATAGAGGGGCGCCTGGGTGGCTCAGCGCTTAGGCACCCCACTGCTGCTCAGGTCATGATCTCATGTTGGCTCTGCTGTCAGCACAGACCCCATTTCAGACCCTCTGTCCCCCTGTCTCTGCCCCTCCCCCGCTGGTGCGTGCGTGGGTGCGCACACGCTCTCTCTTTCTCTCTCAAAAACAAGCAAACATTAGGGGCGCCTGGGCAGCTCAGTCGTTGGGCAGCCGGCTTCAGCTCAGGTCATGATCTCACAGGTCCTGAGTTGGAGCCCCACATCAGGCTCTGTGCTGACAGCTCAGAGCCTGGAGCTGCCTTCCAATTTTGTGTCTCCCTCTCTCTCTCTCAAAAACATAAACATTAAAAAAATTTTTTTAACATTAAAAATTATGTTTAAAAAAGAAAGAATGTAGACATAAACTGGTTTTGCTCCTCAACGCCCCACTCCTGCCCCATCTCAAGCCCAGCTCCAGGAGGCAGGAGAATCTATTAGCTCAAATCTTAGTGCTAAGCAGATGGGAGGGGGAAAAATGAACCGTGGCCTCCCTGAGGGCTTGCAGCCTGAATTCGCACCAGCGAGGGGCGCTGGACAAACCTCTCGCTGAACATTCGGTTTAGAGGACCCCCAGCCCAGTAGCTCCCATTAATCGGGAAAAAGCAAATCCTGACCGTGTCTGGAGGACACTTGTAACTCAGCTGCCGATAATTTCCGAAGCATCAGCAGCTCACCGTGAGCGGTTACTTACAAGGACTGCCCCCAACAGCAGGCTGCGGGGGAAATTCCACGATATGACGGTTCATCCCGTTCCAGGTGCCCGAGGCCCGAACTGTGCGTCTCTGCGCACGTCCGCCCACGTGCATCTCTGGCAAACCCGAACCACGCGAGCGCGGACACGGCCAGAGCAGCAACAGAGAAGGCAGGAGTTAAGCAACAAAGATCGCCAAGGAGAGTCATTTCATAAAGATAAAAGGACCAATTCGTCAGAAACCCTAATTTTAAATTTACATGCACGAATCATAGCCTCAAGACATACTGCCAACACTACAAGGAGTCACCACAGGCGAGTTCGGAATCACAGATTTTTCAGTGCTCTCGGGAACGGACGGTACACGCACGATTCAAGTGTACTTGAAGCCGTCCGGAGGGCGCAGGCGCAGCGGGCGCGCCAACAAGTGATGCCGCTCACCTGTGGGGACTCGGAGGGTCTCCGGACTCCCCCGGGACGGGACGAGCAGGCGCTGCGGGAGGGAGGCTGCGGGCCGAGGGGCTCGAGGGGGAGGCACCAGCGTCCAGGGAGCAGAAAGGAGCACCCGCCGGAGGCGCCGGGCTGGGAACCGTGGGAAGAGGAGTCACCTGCCCAGGGGCGAGCAGGGAAAACTGGCACTGAACTCGGACTTGAGAAGGGCTCCTCCCCGTCCCATGACCTGAGGGTACGGCTCCTCCCCGCCGCGGCTGGGAGCCCGCCCGGCACCCCCCGGGCACCCCCTGGCCGAGGCTGGCCAATCCTGGAGTCGAGCGCCGCATGCGCGCGGAGAAGGGCGCGCTGCTCGCAGCTGCATCCCGCCGAGCCCTGCGCCCTGCGCGCCGCCCCCCTCCCCACATCTCCCTCCTTCTGCGCTCGCCTCGGGCTGCGCTCCCCTCGCCCTGCGCCCCGCGCGTGCGCCCCCCTTACCCGCGCCCTCGGCGGACCCCACTCTGCCCAGGAAATGGCAGTACCTTCCCTTAGAGAGCGAGAGCGAGAGAGAGAGAGAGAGAGAAAAAGAGAGATGTTGTGATGAAATGTGTCCAGCGTCCAGACTAACTTGAGCCATCGTCAGGGAAACAGCAGCCCCCAAAGGTACAGATACATGTTGGGATGTGTCAAAGGAAGATAAATTAGTAAGGACGAAGAGGGTTTGAACAGCACAATGACCAAACCTGACCTCACGGAGATTCTACACGCGCACGCATAGGCGGTGAGCGCATGAGAAAGTGCCCAACGTTATCATTAGTCAGCGGAGAGATGTAAATTAAAACCCAAAAATGAGTAGGAAGCAAAAGCATTAAGAATGATTCATGTATTTCTACTTCTGGCCAAAGTGGGGTACCAGGGACCAAATTTACCTTCCTGTTTGAAATAACCAAAAAAAAAGAAAAGAGAGAGAGAGAGAGAGAGAAAGATATAGGTATCACATATGACACACCACTCAACTGCAGAATATATCTTATTTTCCTGCACACATGTAACCGTTATAATAACCGTTCATACGTAGGCTTAATCTCAAATTTCAAAGGAATAATATAGAGATAAAAGATTGTGTATATTGTAATAAAACTAAGCTCAGAACCAAAAACAAAATAACTACTAAAATTCATAGCTGGAAATTAAGAAACATATATTCATATAATATATTGGTCAAAAATAAATCATAAGAGATCAGGAATTATTTAGAACTAAATACTAACAAAAACATACATATTGAACTTGAGGGATTCTTGTGAAGCAGTATTTAGAGGGAAACACAGACATTAGAAAAGAAGGAAATCTGAAATTTAATGAGCTCAATACTAATTCCAAGTACTGTACTTAGAAAAAGAACTTCGAAATAAAATAAAGACAAAGGAAATAATAAAGAGTGGGCTTTTATAAAACAGAAAACATACAATAGAGATCTATTCAAAACAATCTATTCAAACGTTAGTTTTGAAAAGGCCAAGATAGATTCTATTTTGAATAGAGATCTATTCAAAATAATCTATTCAAACGTTAGTTTTGAAAAGGCCAAAACAAGCAGTGATATTACCGGTCAAGGAAAAAATAAAAAGAGAAAGTAGATGAGTCACCATTATCAGGAAGAAGAGACTATACTGTAGGTCCTGCAGACATTAAAACGATAAAATAATAGTATTAAAATTTTGTGCCAATCAATAGAAGTATGCAGATGAAATGGATAAAATCCTAGAAGAGTATCGAACCCAGTATGTCCCATCACAATTCAATTATATAATAGCAATTAAAACCCTGTATAAAAGCAACACTAAACTATTAAGGGTCGGAAGACTTAGTTGTTAACATGTCAATTCTCCCCAAATTGATTTCTTGATGCAACGGATTCAGTGCATTTTCAATCTCGCTAAAAGTTTTGTGTAGAAATTAACAAGCTGATTCTAAGACGCCTATGGAAATACAAAGGACCTAAAGAGCCAAAGAGATCTTGAAAGAGAATAAAGTTGAAAGACTTCTTCTACTTGACCTCAAAGCTTATTATGAAACTACGGAATGAAGATAATACGGTATTGGCAAAGGATTAAAACATTCGATTGGGATAGAATAGAACCCATTTGAAATCATAAACCACAATGAGATACCCCCTCACTCACCCCTATCAGAATGGCTGAAACCAAGAACTCGAAAAACAACCAACGTTGGCAAGGATGTGG
Source organism: Paguma larvata (assembly GCA_030068075.1). Classification (NCBI taxonomy): domain Eukaryota; kingdom Metazoa; phylum Chordata; class Mammalia; order Carnivora; family Viverridae; genus Paguma; species Paguma larvata. Next base: position 23,871,347 of record CM057829.1, read on the forward strand.
ATAAAAAGGCACCCTCGTGCCCTGTTGGTGGGAATGCAATCTAGTGCGGTCACTCTGGAGAGCAGTGTGGAGGTTCGTCACAAGGTTAAAGTTCAAAGTAGAACTACCCTATTGTTGGGAGCCGTTTTGGGCTCACAGGTTGAGACCCCTCCCTGTGTGGAAAAGGTTGAAGCAAAAGCTTGCCAGTTTGGCTGGCGCCTAATCTTACAACTACTCTCCTTGGCCTAAGGAATGTAATGCTCTTTTAGTTTTACCGCATTTAGATGAAAGGAAGGACCTGGAGCAGGATGCTTTGATGGATTGCATCTGAATGAGAGTAGCCTGACCACCTTAAAGTTGCATCTTGGGGATGGGTTGCACGGATTGATGGCAGTTATGAGCTGGCTGAATACTGGTGTGATTTGTGTAAATGTTAGGCTCCTATTACGTAAATTCACTCGTTCACGGGCAAAGGACAAGCATTGGGAATTCTGTCCTTGCCAGACGGGTTGTACCTCCCCCATTGTAACTGGAAGAATAGGCAACGACTCCTGGCCTGTTTATAGATAATTAACATAGGCAGGCCCAGGTAACTTCCTGCTCTCTCCTCCAGCCTTATATTTAATTGTTAACTAACTTGAAAACAACTTGCAAGATTGAGGAAATCCCCGCTTTACTGATATAACACATTATTGTTCAAACTGTGCTTACTGATGGTCTGTCACTCATTGCTATAATGTAACTCCCTACCTTTAAATAAAGACACTGAGGCCGGCAGGGCAGAGACGCCGGAGATGCCAGAATTCTCAGGGCTGCCTGCTTGGTCATCAGACTCCATCTCACTCGTGGCTCTCTCACTTCATTTCGCCTGACCGTTCGTCCTTCGTGGACCCCTAGATTCGCCGGAACAAGGACCGACCCCGGCACCCTTTAACTCAGTAATCACAGTACTGGCTGTTCACCCAAAGAATATGAAAACATGAACTCATAGGTGTTATGCCCAGAATTCGGGGACCCCAAGAACCACCAGGGAGCCGAGTCCGATGCAAGAACAAAGAGCCTTTAATCGAGCTAGCTCGAGCTCAATCTCCTACCGCACCGACGCAGCGGTGGGTCGAGAGAGAGGGCCCGGTCCAAAATCACAATAGTTTTAAAGGGGTCTAGGGGCAGTGGGAGGGGTGATGGTCGTGACCCTAGCCAATTGGCTGAGGAAGGGTCCATAGGTCACTGGGCGTGGTTCTTTTGGAACCGGGAAGTTGCAGGTTTTGAGCAGGCACTGGGGACTCAAGGTGGAAGACAGGAAACACAATGGAGTCAGTCCCAGTTTGCCCTTAAGCAAAATGGAATCAGTCCCGTTTTGCCCTTACAATAGGGACACAGGTACCCCTATGTTTAGAGCAGACTTATCTACGAGAGCCAAACTTTGGAAATGGCCCAAGTGTCCACTGACTGATGAATGCATAAAGATATGCGGCTAAGCAAAATAAGCCAGGCAAAGAAAGACAAATACCATATGATTTCATTCGTATGTGGAATTTAGGAAACAAAACAAATGAACAAAGGAAAAAAAAAAAAAAAACAGACTCTTAGCTAAACAGAACGAGCTGATGGTCACCAGAGGGCAGGTGGGAGGAGGGTGGGTGAAATGGGTGAAGGAGATTACGAGTACACTTATCGTAATGAACGCCAAGTAGTACATGAATTGTTGAGGCGCCATACTGTACTTCTGAAACTCATATAACACTGTATGGTAACTACAGTGGAATTAAAGAAATTTTTTAAATGATAAAAAAATCAAAATATTTTTAAAATGGAATAATAAAAACAAAGAACAGAAGCCCTTTGGTTTTCAAAAATGGTGCTCGAACAACTAGATGTTCATATGGGGAAAAAATCCATCTTTATCTGTGGCTCACGCCATACACAAAAATTAATCTGAGATAAACTTAAACACAAAACTATAAAGCTTGTGGAGGAAAGCATGAAGAATAACTGCGTGACTTGGAGGTATGCAAGATTTCTTAAAATTGATAAAGAAAGCGTTCTGTAAAAAAGACCGGGCTTCACCAAAAATGTTTTAAACTTCTGCGTCACAAAAGACATTGTGAGGAAAATGAATAGCCGTTAAAGACAGGGAGAAAATATCTGCAAATCACACATCTAATGGTAAACTCATGCCCACGATAGACAAGGCAAGAATTCCCATAGCTCAAGAATAAAATGGGAAGCCACCCAATTTTTTAAAATGGCAAAAGTTTTGAACAAACGTTTCATCAAAAAAGATAAACATACAAAATGGGCACATGAAAAATGCCCCAAATCATCATTAGACAAATATAAATTAAAAACAAAAGTAAGTAGGAAACAGAAGCATCAAAAATGACTCCTGTATTTCCACTTCTGGCCAAGATGAAGGAGAGACCAGATTAATCCCCTCTGTTGAAAAAAACAAAACAAATCAAAAGGGTTGGGGGGGGGAATGAAATTAATGAAAGAACAGTGCTCAAAACAAATCAGACAACAAAAAATAATGATCTCCAAGCAACAAGTAAACAGGGAAGCCTGGCTCAGTCAGTTAAATCTCCAACTTCAGCTCAGGTCATGATCTCACAGTTCGTGAGTTCAAGCCCCACCTTGGGCTCCCTGCTCTCAGCGTAGAGCCAGCTTTGGATCCTCTGTCCCCCTCTCTGCCCCTCCCCTGCTCATGTCCTCTCTCTGAAAAATAAATAAAACATAAATAAAAAAGAAACAAGTAAACAAACGAGGTGAGCCTAACAATTGCCCAGCTTACTGTTTGGAGAGTTTCCAGGTCACAGAGTGGGGAAGAGACACCCTTCCAGAAGTCTCTCCCAGTTGAGGGAGTAACTGAGGGGCTGGAGGGTTTGAGGTAGCTAGAGTTTGTCGACTGAGAAAAGGAGACAAAACTGAAAAGGAACACAGGTCTTTTTTTGGGGGGGGGTCTCAGAATTGCAATTCGGGGGAGAGCACAGATTCTGGAATAATGAGAAAAGTGACCCTCACTCGTGCAGGGAAAGCAAGGAGTTTTTATGAGAAAGAAGGAAGAGGTAATTACGAGATGGAGATGAAGAAGAGAAGGGGGAAACCTGCTAATTTGGTGCTGACCAGTTGAGCCTGTGATGACTATCTGATTGATTACTGATTGGCACCGTCAAATGACACAGTCCCTGCTAGATATTAATGAACTTTCCCATTCTCATATGATCTGAATGTCGGTTGCTCTGTCAGGAGAATCACGGTCAGATATTCAAGGAAACCAGAAGCATTCGGGATCCTGTCCAGTTTTATAGGCAAACAGCAAACACTCAAAGACCGTCAGAACTAGAAGCTGACATGCACAACGCTGTGTCACAGAAACAATGCTTTTTTTCTCTAAAATCACCCTAATTTCCACCCAGGAGAACTAAACTAAGACTAATTTGTTTGTAAAATAAGTCCAGGTTTAGCCAAACTTGGCCTAATCATTTACATAAGTACAGCCAGAACGGGGGGTGACCACAGAGTCTCTCTAGAACTTGCTTTACTGGAACATTTCATAAAGAATCTCTAGACTGAACTTTTAATAGCTTCTCAAGGCCAGAAGCCAAGCCAAAGGCTTGCCAGCAGATTTGCCTGAACTATGACCCATCTGGGTTACTTCCTCCTCTCTTGGTCCCCAAAAAATCCTGAGTTTCCTGGGCCTGCCAGTAAGTGACCTTCCTTGTTCAACCGGTAAGGCTGCTGGGAATCCTGTAAACTAGGGTACCAGGCTGAGTTTTTCAAAGGGGCTTTATTGGCCCCATCAAGTCAACCTTAGTTCCTTAAATCTGTCTGTTCGTACCTGAGTCTATGCATGTCTGTCTCAAATATGACATTCCAGTCAAAGCCTTGCTAGTCTAACCTTCTTTCCAATCGTGTCCCGTTAGGAGGAGAAGCTTATGCAAATAACTATAATTTGCATGAAAATAAAAATACGGAGAGCTTCCAAACTCTGGAGAATCAGGGAGAAAAAGATATGTTTCGTATTCATTTACAAAGACATATTTAAAACATTTTTTAATGTTTATTTAGAGAGAGAGAGAGAGAAAGCATGCACGCAAGTTGGGGAGGGCAGAGAGAGAGGGAGAGAGAGAATCCCAAACGGGATCCACACGGTCAGCACAGAGTCTGACTCGGGGCTTGATTCCACAGACCGTGAGATCATGACCTGAACTGAATTCAAGAATCAGATGTTTAACTGACTGAGCCCCCCAGGTGCCTCCATTTTACGAAATTTCTAAAAGTCATAGGTACCTTTCTTAAATCTGGAAGAACAAATATTAGGGAACAGAATGTTTCAAATAAGAGTCATAAAAACTGTAATCATCCACCCATAATTCCATAATTCATTCAGCCCTATATTATTAACGCTCATTCTGTTGGAATCCAGTCTTCACTCCCGTCCCAGAAACTCTTACCCGGTTTAGTTTTATAATCTTAAGGGTGTCAGAAACCTGTATTTGTCAAAAAGTCCTCTCTCTGAATCCCCTGGAAGATGAAATACATTTGTAAATCAGAGCATCAGAGTAAAACAACAGTTGTAAATGACAAAAGACGAAAAACTGGCCATGGTTAAAGAGCTGCTAAGAGTTCGTTACAATGCAATTGACAAAGGAAATTTTGTTATTTCTGTGACGTATGACAGTTCCATACACAGAATTACAAGTGATAACATTATGCTAGGACACATCAAAACTTTAGGAACTTCATATAATTAATTTCTGGAAGAGTTATATTAATAACATTCGTTCATACAATACAATCTAAGAAAGTTTATTATCACTTATGACAATGCTTCCTTTGAAATTGAGCATACTGAATGTATGAGTCTAATCAGTCAAAAAGACTTCATTTAGAATTTGAATTAGGAGAAGCTTGTCAAAAATATCAGAAGTTTTTTTTTTATTTTTTTAATGTTTGTTTATTTTTGAAAGAGAGACAGAGTATGAGAGTGGGAGGGGCAGAGAGAGAGACACACACACAGAATCTGAAGCAGGCTCCAGGCTCTGAGCTGTCAGCACAGAGCCCAACGTGAGATCATGACCTAAGCCTGAAGTCGGACATTTAACCGACTGAGTCACCCAGGCCCCAAGTATCAGAAGGTTTTAAAGCACGTGCCCAGTAGGATCATGGATTATTACAAAACTTAGTAACTGTCTATTGATCTGAAATGACAGTAAAAGATTCTAAAGGCAAATACATAGTTGCTAGCTAAATTTAGTTCTTACTAGAAGATTCCATTTTCTTAAGTAATCAAAGACCTGATAAAGATAAACATGGAAACTGTTTCTATGCAGATTAAAGAGAAATAAAAACTCTGTTTACAATTTCTTACTAAGAGTAGACCAAGAATCACAGAAAATTTAATTCACTTTAACAGAGAGAAAAACCAAACTTCATCTTGGACCAGTGTATTTTGATATTAAAACTCACTCATTCTAACCTTAGCCCTGACCACACATAAAATTCCTTCCCAAAAGATTCCTTTCAACAGACTTTCTGCAACTTTCACTTTTACTTTCAGATTTGGTCTTCGTTTTTCCTCCTTAAACAAACAACCTCACTTTAGGGCAAAACTATCTTCTTTTTCCTCAATAACAAAGTACACCTCCATTCCTCATCCCGTTTCCTACCAAAAACATAGATCTCATTCTTTTTGCATAGGGAGACAGTTTCCTTATTATTTCTAGTTGTTTCATTATACCTATTAGAATTCTTAACCCTTAGAAACCTTAATTTCTAATGAAAACTAAGATGTAAACAATTGTGAATTGTTACACCAATGTTCTTTATTTTTATTATTTTTTTTAATGTTTATTTTTGAGAGAGAGAGAGAGACAGAGTGTAAGCGGGGAAGGGGCAGAGAGAGAGGGAGACACAGAATCTGAAACAGGTTCCAGGCTCTGAGCCGTCAGCACAGAGCTGGACGCAGGGAAGCCATGGACAGCAAGATCATGACCTGAGCCAAGGTCAGACACTTAACCGACTGAGCCCCCCAGGCGTCCCTCACCAGTGTTCTTTACGTGCCAAATATACAAATACGTTGAATATTTTTTAGAAACATATGTCTCCTCATAGCAAATTTCTCAGCGTGGCACAGAGCGTATTTGTTAACAGACCCCAAATCTTTAGTTTCTAATAGGATGTCAAAAGTAGATAAACCTACAGTTAGTAATTAATGTTTCTATATATTATCTTATTTGGGAAGACCTAAATATTTCGTGACTATCCATCAATTAATTTACTTTAGCATAACTAAGGTTTTAAGTCACCCCGCCCTCCTCCCAAAATCGGGGGAAGCTATTTAAGTAGACATAAATATTATTGAAAAGTTCATTTCTAAACTTACCTTACTTCATTAATTCACTGACTCTTCACCATTACGCTTAGATCGGTCGTGAAAATTTCATGGGACATTAAATACCTAACCATGATCTCTAAGTCCTCTTTCTTGCTGACCAAGTCTCCAACAGGGATAACATGAGTTTACTTGAGTTTTAGTAGAGCTAAGTACAATATAAGTATTAAATTTAAGCGAACAGCTCTAAAAACACACCTGTTTTAGTGAAACGATCTTCCGTTCAGTGGTTTGATTTCTTTGGTGTTGTGTTTTGTTTTGGGGGGGCCCTTGCCATGGAAGGCCTGGTGCGGCCAGGAGGCTGCTGGGAGGCCCGGCCTCTGCCGCGCCCCCAGCCCCCACGGCAGCTGTCCCTGCTCCAGGCAGAGCCCACTTTTGAGCTCTTCACACTCACCCTGGGATGTCCTTAAACCCAGGCCAGACCCGGCCACACGACGACCATCGACTGCAGCCGCTCCTGGAAACCTCTTTCTTGAAACATACACACGTGTGATCTCACACGTGGCTACTTCCTCTCCCCGGGGCGGGGGCACAGAGACCCCGTCAGCAGTCTTCCTACCCTCTCCCACCCTAGCTCACCCTTCCATCCTCACCCGTCTATCCCCACGGAATCCATCTGAACGAACCCCTGTGTCATTTCTGTCTTTCTGTCACACGACCATTACAACCATCCACGGCTCAGCCACGTATAAATTCATACGGTGGGGTTGTCAGTCTAGTTCACCAAAACGGGGTCCTGTTTACCCCTCTCCGTATGTTGCTCGGCTCAGCCGACCGTTCGGAAAAGCTGACGCGGACGGCACTAACGCATCCGTTGAGTAGCTCCCTAATATTCGCTGGTGGGAAAATACCACAATTTCCTCACCCATCTTGTTAACCGGTATGTTCTTTCACAACTCCAAACAACGCTTGCAATAAAGTCAAGATACACGTTTAGGTACTAGGATATTTATTTCATTCATTCATTCACTCATTTATTTGTTTATTTCTGAGAGAGCAAGAGAGAGAGAAGGAGAGAGAGAATACCAAGCAGCCTACACGCTGTCAGCGCACAGAGCCTGATGCCGACCTTGATCCCAAGAACCGCAAGATCATGACCTGGGTGGAAATCAAGAGTCAGACGCTTAACCGACTGAGCTGCCCAGACATCCCCACGACCTTCCTGATTGCTGGTGCTATCAAATGAAAAAGTCCCTCCTATGTGTTAGTTACCTTTCCTGTCCTCCTGCGATCTGCCAGCTGAAATTTTATGAGCAACTGCTTGTCAGACCATTGTTGCTTCTGGCCCAGTTCTAAGAGTTCATTCCTCGGAAAGGAAAATGGAGACCCTCATGTTCAGAGATTTTATCCGATCTCACCTAAGTTGGTGGGGCAGAATACCAAAGACAAGAGCGCTGCCCCCAGAGAGAACTTTGAGTTCTGGAGAGGGCCCCCTCGAGCTTCCAGCAGAACACTCCTGGTGTGAGGTGTGGGGGTGTGTGTGAGGAAAATGCCTAAGGCCAGGCAAAGAACCACCTGGAATGGGTTGAGGAAACAACTGCTGGCCACTCCCATAGCCCTGGGGTTGGTATGAACCTGTGACTCTAACTCCTTGGAGCATCATGTGTCATCAAGAGGACGGCATGTACCCCAAACCTCAGCCCCTAGAAAGTACTCCAAAAATGTCTGAGATTCAACAGTTCACTCTCAGCAATACAGAGGATCAACTTGGAGCCGTTGAAAGCACCAGACCAGCCTAAGACAAAGCATTATTTAGGAAAAGTTTAAGTGTAAACACCTCTCCTCACTCTTCAAATGCTCACCACCGTTCCCACCACTGCCCCCCTCAACACACGCGCACAGCTCTCCCTCTCCCCCACCCCAGCTTCCCCAGCACTCCCCCCAGCCCCCCAACCCCAAGCGCTGGGACTTTCCCTCACTGCTACTTCCTGTCCCTCCTGCCAGGCACGCCATTCCCTCAGGGCCAGGCCCTCTGCTTCTCAAAGTAGCAGCCAGCCTTCTGACAGCCCAGTCTGGGCTAAGCTGGGAGGAACGACAAAGAAGGCGTTCACACCACTACGTCTCTCCGTTTCCCCTCTCCAAAACCCACCCTTTCCTGATGCGTCGTGCCATAGTAATTGGAATTTCCTGGAAACAGGATTTGTCAACCCAGGAAAGTCTGCAGCAATAGAAATCGCTAGTCGCCAAGAGCTTAGAGCAAGCAGGCCTGGCCACGCCACCTTTAAGCCCAGCGAGGACCAAGTCTCCTCTTTTTCTTCTCCCAGGGCCCACTCCCGAGGAGAGTCTATCCTGAATACTCGGAGCATCTCAGAGAGCCCGTCACAGAGGGGGAAATGCCCGTGTGTTTGGGGGAGGCAATAATAGAAAGGAAGTGAGAGTAAAGACCTTTTTTTCAACAAACACTAACTGAGGGCACCGGGGTGGCTCGGTTGAACGTCCGACTCTGGGTCTCAGCTTACGTCAGGATCTCACAGTTCGTGGGTTAAACCCCTGCATCAGGCTCCGCGCTGACAGCGCGGAACCTGCTTGGAATTCTCTTTCTCTCTCCCTCTCTCTGCCCCTCCCCCCTTCAAAATAAATTTAAAAACTTCAGAGAATACTAATTGAATATTTCCTACATACTGGGCACTGGCCCAGGTTTGGGAGAATAAATAGGGTTTTTTTTTTTCCCTTTAGGCTAGCGGTCCTCAAAATCTCCCCACCATCCCCCTCTCCACCTTGGAACTTCTGAGTTCCTATCTTCCAGAAGTTCCCCAGGTAATTTTGACTACCAGCCCATTTGATGACCCACTAATTCAAAAAGCAACTTGTAATAACCCCTTGCTGTTGACTTTCAGAAACCAGTTTTGTTGGGGCGCCTGGGTGGCTCAGTCGGTTAAGCGTCCAACTTCGGCTCAGGTCATGATCTCGCGGTTTGTGAGTTCCAGCCCCGCGTCGGGCTCTGTGCTGACAGCTTGGAGCCTGGAGCCTGCTTTGGATTCTGTGTGTGTGTCTCTCTCTACCCCTTGCCTGCTCACGCTCTGTCTCTCTCTCAAAAATAAACATTAAAAAAAATAAAAAAATAAAAAAGAAACCAGTTTTGTTAAATACGTAGGTGGTACTCTTTCTTCCCGTGTTACACCTGCGTCTGGGGCCTGTCCGAGGCAAGTGAGAAGTGGGTGATGTTGGCCTTCAGCGTCCCCCCAGTTTTCCCCAAATACCTCGGGGGGTGTGGGTCACCTGCTCCCCTGAGAATCCACTCCACCGTCCACCAATTTATCAACCCCTTCTCCACCGGCCTGTCAATTACATTTGAAAATATAACATGTTTTGAGGATTTTTGATATGCCAGGTATGTTCTTACGGGTACATGTATCTTATCATGAAATCCTAAAAGAACTCCAGGTAGGTGTTAGGAGCTTTGCTTTCTAGATGAGAAAGGTGAGACGCAGAGCATCTGACACGGCCACTGTTGCTGCGAGTGAGGTCATTACGCATTAACGTGACCGTCCACCTTTCTACTGTGCCTCCATCACGATGATTAAAATCCCAAGGCTTAGAACTGGGGAGGAAAGAGAGGTGGTTCAAATCTGCCCCCTCTCCTTACTCACTCAACGAGGGTCACGTCTTCGAGCTTCAGTTTACACATCTGTAACAGCAAAATAATAATGCTCACTGTACAGAGGGACACACCACGTTTATTGAGTAAGTAGTTGTTACGACCATAATTATCCTTCTAATACCTCCCTGCAAACCTAGTAGTTGCCCTATAAATGTTTGCTTTGTGGTTTGTGGCACATAGAAACTAAAACGTTTACCATCGTACCATACTGTCTCTGACCTCAGGTAAAGGGAATGAATATATCACCTCCTGGCTGGGGTAACGTATTTAAAGACACAGGTCCCCAAAACAAAGAGGACCTCTTATAAAAATTTACCATAAATTACCTTGTGTGCTTTCTACCCTGGCTTCTACAAACAAAACATCGAATGTCATGGGCACTCAAGATGAACACATTTTTCTTAAGCTTTTTATATAGTATCCCAGACCCCCGTTGGATCTGGCCATGCAGCTAACTGAATTACAGGGCCTTGGAGTGGGTGGGGTGTCTCCAGCTCTAGTCCTTGGCTTGATTTCCCTGGACTCCAAACGCATTTTCCAAAATTGATTTATACCTAATCAACATGATCTATTTGTGTGTATGACTCAGTACTAGATTATGAGACTTTAAAAACAAACAAAGAAACCCTCGGAATTTTAGATGTCAAAACATGTAATGCTCTTCAATTTAAGAACCCTAACTGCAAAAATCCTTTTATTACCTTAAGAAATTAGGCATTTGTGGGGCGCCTGGGTGGCTCAGTCAGTTAAGTGTCTGAATTCGGCTCAGGTCACGATCTCGCAGTTTGTGGGTTCGAGCCCCGCATCGGGCTCCGTGCTGACAGCTTGGAGCCTGGAGCCTGCTTCGGATTCTGTGTCTCCCCCTCACTCTGCCTCTCCCATGCTCATGCACTGTCTCTGTCTCTCAATAATAAATAAACGTTAAGAAAATATATAAAAAATTAAAAAAAGAAATTGAGTATTCGTGATCACGCGAGCTAGGTTACTAGACACAAAGGAACAAGACCTTTTCTTGAAGATTTCTGGATTATAAAAGCACGTGTGTATTCATTATAAGAGGAAAAGTCTATGGAGCATGTAAGGTCCCGCACTTGCCTTATCCCTATTATCCTAACCCCCAGGGGCAGTCAGTGCTGGCATTTGGTATTTCTCTTATGAGTAGCAGACTGAATTTGACCTACCCCCTTCTCTCATCACTTTGACACTACATAGCCACCGGAAAATTATAGCCACTCTTGTTTTTTACACTTTCTACTACAGAGAAACTCAAACACACACAAAAGTAGCTAAAATAATATAACGGCACCCCATAAATCCATCACTCGGTCGAACCACCATCACCCCACAGCCGACCTACGGCCCCTCCGAACTCCCATGGCTTCCCTCCACCCACTGTATTTGGAAGTAAGTCCCTTACACCACCTACTGTGTTCACATCGGCACCTCTAAAAGGAATGACCTTTTTTTAAAAAAAAAAAACAAAGCCATACGCCAGTATCACATCTAAAACATTACTTATTATTAAATACCCGGTATTCAAATTTTTACTGGTCTCCCATCATAAATGGAGATTTAGTTAGCATTAACAAGTTCAGGATCTAAACAAGCTTCCCACCTTATAACTGGTCGCTAGATCTTTAAGTTCTCTTCCCGAACAGACTGCCTTCCATCTCTTTTCCTCTTGACGACTTATTTGTAGAAGAAACCAAGTGGCTTGACCCTCCGAATTTTCCACTGCCTGGACCTTGCAGACTGCATCCCTGTGGCAGGATTTAATATGTCCCTTGGACTTATTTCCTTTAGTGGTCTTTAGAGGCTTCCTTGATCACGTTCAGGTTCGATTTCTTTTACAAGAGTTTTGCTTGTGATGTTTAGTTTCCTCTATCGGGAGAAGGTTAGAAGACGTGACACACTGTGTGCTCTTTGTTTCATATTTTTTTACAGGAATTTAATATACTAATGTGCGTGATGGATCCTCAAGAAGGAAGGATACCGTGTCCCACATTCCCCAAACCTACTTAAGATTCAAATGCTTTTTGGCAGAACACTTAGTAGACAATATTTAGCATGACACGCTTTGAGAAAAGTCGCCCTATATTAATCGATGAAAGATTCTCACTCCCAGAAAAGTCAGACTTTCCCTCTTTTGTGAGGTTTACAACCACTGATGTTCAACGCTGTGACCCGTTATTTCCTGAGGGGCTTGCGAGCCAGCAGGCCTTTCTCACACGCTAACTGGAACCCTGCCGTAAGGTAAGTTCCCCTTTGTGCCTCACTTAGTCACTCGGCCGCAGTGCATCAAGGAGAGGGGGATAATGGCATCCTTTTCCCCAAGCCTCCAGTTCTTTTTTTCGTGTCATTTTGAACTCATTGAGTTACACATATTTGATGAGCTTGAATCCACTTAAATTACCATGCTTTTTTTTTTAATTGAAGTATAGTTGACATAAAATATTGTGTTTGTTTCAGGTGTCCAACATAGTGATCTGACGATTACATACAAAATACCGTGATGAGTGAAGTCACCATCTCCAATAACTATCCTCCTTTTCTCTGGCTACTATTCTCATTAATGCTCAAATTGACCCATCTTGGCCCGTGGGAATCTCTTCATGTTGGCTTCCGTGAGTCATTTTTGAGATGATCCCAATGGCATTCGGTAGCTCCTTGCCTCTCGTATGGCAACATATTCCCCGTTCATATTGCAGTTTCCTGCTCCAGACGTCCGGTCAGCCAATTTTCCTAAAAAGCCTTGGTTTTTTTTTTAGTTAGAGATGGTGGCTGGAAGGCAGAGTCTGGGTGCTAGAGCTAAGACTACTCTTCCAAGATGCCAATTTGCTCACAGTGTTTGGAGGGTGTAAAGGAGATTTTGCAAACTATAAACAGTCCTAAAAACATCTGACTATTTAAGAATGGATATTCTGGATCTCTTCTTCCAATTGCTTATGTACCTGTGTCCTTTCTGAGGCCAGGAGTTTGAGACCCATGACTTCTTCTTCCCTGGTACCTGACCCAAAGTCTGTAGCATGCTAACCACTCAGAACATAGTCACTGAATGAGAAAAGTCAGGCTTTAGAAGCTGACAGAAACTACTGAAAATGAGTTTCAGAAATATAAGGAGAAATGGCAGCGTGATTAGAATCGCTCCGTAGCCGCTGGAGGCATGATTTGAACGGGTTCGAATTTGCTTGGATTGTTAGGTTCACGCATATTCGTATAAAAAAGTCACTGGTTTGCAGACTATCCTCTATTTTTTAAAAAGAGCATCTTCATGAAAAGATGCAAGTCTTAATTTCTAATTCAGTTCATCCCGACCCAAGCGTTTGAGCCTGAGATCATTGTCCAAAGGAGACAGTCAGAGGAAGGCAGGGCTGAGATAAGAACTGAAAGGACTGGAGGGCCTGTCCTTCCCTGTCGGGGATGGGCGCCGGCAGGGTGGGGTCGGGCGTGGGTGGCAGGTGGCTTGGCGGATAGGAGGCCTTTTCTCAGTAGATGGGGAAGCACAGGATGGACCAGTCCCCGGAAGTTGCAGACTGGCCTCCCAGTTTGGAGCCTTTGTTTTTTTATTTATTTATTAATTTCCATCCAAGTTAGTTAGCATATGGTGCAACAGTGATTTCAGGGGTGGATTCCTTAGTGTCCCTCAACCCTCTAGCCCATTCCCCGTCCAGCAGCCCTCTGTTTGTTCTCTATATTTAAGAGTCTTTTATGTTTTGTCCCCCTCCCTGTTTTTATACTATATTTGCTTCCCTTCCCTTATGTTCATCTGCTGTGTATCTTAAAGTTCTCATGTGAGTGAAGTCATATGATATTTGTCTTTCTCTGACTAATTTCGCTGAGCATGATACCCTCTAGTTCCATCCACGTAGTTGCGAATGGCAAGGTTTCATTCTTTTTGATGGCCGAGTAATACTCCATTGTGTATATACACCACATCTTCTCCATTCATCCGTTGATGGACATTTGAATGGGAAGGCCAGGACCTGAAGCATAGGCCCTGGTAAGAAGCTAGGTAAGGTCACAGAGGTGGATCTAGGGGGTGGGTAGGGGGCAGGGAATGGTTGGGTATAAAAAATAGGGCTTTCTTCCTCTGTCTCCCCAAGATGTCCGCATCTAACTCCCAGCCGACGTTGGCTCACGCAAGCCTACTCTGCTCCTGGAGCGACTGCCTGCTTACACTCCTTTCTGTCTCTCTTTCTGGCTGGTGGCTTCTTTCTTGAGAGTCCTTAACTGGCCACAGGGTGGACCAGACCATGAGGGTTTTTGCTCGCTAATGGGGAACACCCAACTCTGGTTACCTCCAGCAGAAGAGGTCGGGAGGAAACAGCCGGCCCTCTGCACACCAGGAGGCACGCTAAGAGAACCAGCCCCGGAAATCGGCAGGACCCAGGCTCGCTCTGGGCGTGAGGGAGCAGGAGCTAACGGATCACGTTCCTGGCAGGAACGGCCTTGTCTGGGATGTTGCCACTGGGATCGGCCACTTGTCAGAACCTCAAAACAGGGCTTGCTCCGCTGAGGTCCCGGAGGAAGGGGCTCCTGGAGTGAAAGGCAGCCCACCGATTTCCTCTCCCTCCCTGACTACGCGTAACAGAGCCAAGTACAGTAAAACCTTGGATGCGAGTGACTTGTCCTGTGAGTGTTCCACAAGACGGGCAAACATTTCTAATAAAGTTTAACACGACAAACGAGCGATGTCTTGCAATACGAGTGGTATGTGACGTTGAAAGTTACATGATCACAACTGAGCCAAGGGTTGTCTCTCTCTCTCTCTCTCTCTCTCTCTCTCTGCGGGATTGTGGGTGATCGTCTCCCATGCTTGGATGCTTGGGCTCAGGCCGTGGAGTTTGGCAGAAATCAGTGATGTTTCAGAACGTTGGAAGGTGCCCATAACTGGCACTAGTGTATTTGTTGTCACTCCCAAGCACCTATGGACAGTCCTTTGCTTTTCCAGACAAGAGTGAGCTTAGGAATGCCTTGCTTCATTCTAGGTCAGGCTGCCTGCAGATGGAGACCCTTTCCTCTGCTGCCTCATTGCCGGTTACTTTAAATACAGTGTGCGACAAGAGTTTATTAATGCTGTACTGTAGTCAGCATCCATGAGAGCGTATACAGTGGCCCTCGTGCAGAAGAAGACTCCATGGAGCCGATAGCTAGCAGTGATTCCATTAGTGATAGTGAAAGTTCTTCCTTCGCAATAACCCTCCTCTCTTCTGTCTCCCTCACGCCAGCCATGAAGGTTTCCGAAGGTAAGCGCAGATTAATGTGTGTATTTTTCTTTATATTTTGTATTTTATTATTTTGTATTATATATACTACAGCATTGTAATCATGTTTATATGAATATTTTTGAATTGTGGAACGAATCATCTGAGTTTCCATCTTTTTTTTTTTTTTTAGTTTATTTACTTATTTTGAGAGAGGCGGAGCGTGAGCAGGGGAGGGGCAGAGAAACAGGGAGAATCTCAAGAAGTCCTATGTGGGACTTGAACTCACAAACCATGAGATCATCACTGGAGCTGAGGTCGGATGCTTGACCAACTGAAACACCCAAGTGCTGCCTCCGTGATTTCTTATGGGGAAATTCGCTTTGATACACAAGTGCTTTGGATTACAAGCATGTTTCGGGATAATCATGCTTCCAAACCAAGGTTTTACTGAGTTTGAAATCAGCAGAGTTGTCAGGAAGGGGGAATGAATGCTGGTCAGCCAAAAAAGGGGTTGGTTTTTGTTTTTGTTTTTTTACTCAAAGATATTACTTCTTATTTCTTTGAGAAATGAATACATGAACGTGCAAACACAGTGTCAGTAAATATTGTAACCACACTAAGCACTGCTTTAACCAGTACATGGAGGGGTGTGTAATTCACAGTCAGTGTATCCGGTGTGTACAGCAAGAGGGCAGAGGGCAAGGTCACAGCTAGACACAGGCACAGGTGGTTCTGAATCCAGGCCTACTGACTTCCAACAAACCATTGTCCCACACTGCCTCTCATCACCACCCCCCTCCACCAATTACATTAACTTCTCTCTCCTGTCAAGTCTAATATCACTTGGACACCCCTTTATGTATCCTGCCTTGCAATATGGATTCGGGCATGTTTCTTTCTCACTCATTATTATGATCATCGAACTTAGTGTTTCAAATTTTGGGATGTCTTTCTTGAATGTTTAAAGTCAATGCTTTCTGTTTATTAAAAAAATTTTTTTAATTACATTAAATTAAATTAAAATGTCTGGTTTTGGTTTCTTCTCCTCCCATGAGTCAGCGACTTGAACAACAAAAGGCTCCTCACCCCTGGCCGAAGGCCAGGAGGAAATTTCCGTTATGAAAATCAGCCGACCAGGAGCTGGGCCTTCTTCCCACCCCTGCGTTCTCTCCAAGTTCTCTCTAGCCCATCAGGAACAACCAGTCATCAAAGCCTGGCTTTCGACTTCGTAAGGCAACGTGATCATTCATGTGACACACACGGTATGCAAAATCCCAAATCGTGTCTGCCCTGGGTCATGCTGGAGAGAACCACGGAGTCACCTTCCGTGACCCAATCTCGACGACTCGTCTCTACTCCACCAACGCACCCTCGTACACGCCCTCACACACCCTCCCACCCTCGCACACCCTCACTCACCCCTCACACTCGCACAGCCTCACACACTCAGATACACTCGCACCCCCTCGTACACGCTCACACCTGCCCTAGCACACATGCATGCACTCACGCACACCCTCACGCCAACTCTTGCAAACCCTCACACACCCCTTCACACCCGCCCCCTGCCTGCATACCCAGACTCCCACACACCTCCCACACCCACACACTCAAGCTCCCACACACTGTCCTCCCTGGGGGGAGGATTCTAAAGCCAACCGCAGGCACCATGATGTCATCTTCTCATAATTCACTACGTATCTCTAAAACACAAGGATTCTACTACATACAACTACAACACCATCGCCAAATCTAACACATTTAGTAAACATTCCTTAATATCATCCAACACCCAGTCAGTAGTCCAATTTCCCCAGTTGTCTTATGTATGTTCCGGACCAAATCAGGGTCCAAACCTGGGTTCAGACACCACAGCCAAAGTTTTAAGGAGACACATACAACTGCCCAAACTTTTACAATCTCAATTTTGTTTGGACACAACTTTTTCGTTTCAAAATTTTTTTTAGAAATTAGATTCTGGTTGGCTGGTAGTCTAAGCTTGTCTGGGCCCTGAAGCTGCTCTTGGTTGCACGTGTGACGTGACTCAGGGTCCCTCAGCCCACCTCTGCAGGTTAAGGAGGCCTGTCTGGCAGTTAGCTAAGAGGAATTAATGAGGCCTTTAAAAACAAAGTGCTTTTAGTACTTCTTCTAAAGGAGTGGAGAAATTAGCAACCGTTCTTTAAAACGTAGAGTTTTCTTATGGTAGCTTTGTTTGTGATAACTTCGATTTAAATTTTTTTAATGTTTTTATTTATTTTTGAGAGAGAGCAAGACAGAATGTGAACAGGGGAAGGACAGAGAGAGAGGGAGACACAGAATCCGAAACAGGCTCCAGGCTCTGAGCTGTCAGCACAGAGCCCGACGCCGGGCTCGAACTCACAAACCATAAGATGGTGACCTGAGCTGAAGTCGGACACTCAACCGACTGAGCCACCCAGACGCCCCAATAACTTCAATTTAGAACTAACCCAAGTGTCCATCAGAAGGGACTTGACCAAACAGGATACACTATGTCCAAACTATTGGAAACCAAGCCATTATTTATTTTTTTTATTTTTATTTTTTTTGGGAAAGAGATAGAGAGAGTGAGAGGGAAGAAGCAGAGAGAGAGGGAAAAAGAGAATCCCAAGCAGGCTCAACACTGTCAGCACAGAGCTCCACGTGGGGCCTGAACCCACGAACCATGAAATCGTGACCTGAGCTGAAACCAACAGCTGGACACCTAACTGATTGAATCACCCAGGCACCCCCCCCCACCAAGCCACTTTTTAAAAATAATGAGGTTGCTCTTGATGTAATACAAAATAACAAATGCCAAGATATATTGGTGCATGAATAGGAACAGTATGAGTGATTCATTTTTTTGCCTAAAAATTACGTGTTTCCATATACGCGTACAGAAATCCAAAATAATAAGCCGTGGGGCACAGCCCCAAATTCCAGACTCCGGAAGCAAAGCAGGTGTTCAGCATAAAGTGTAACGTTTGCGCAAAGAGTTTAAGCACAGCGAGCTCCGCTTATCACCACGATTACATGGGCACGGTCCTGAAACCTAGGCTCCCAGTCGCCAGCCCAGGGCGGACCTCGTAAGCAGGCCTGCGGGAGGGTAGAGTCCATTCCTGCCAGGCTTCCTCTTTCCAACCCAGCCAGCGAGCAGGAGTGAGGCATACAATAAACACAAAATGTGGGCCGCCTGGGTGACTCGGTCGGTTGAGCACCCAACTCTTGATTTCGGCTCAGGTCATGATCTCGTGAGTTCAAGCTCCGCGGCGAGCTCTGCGCAGCCTGCTTGGGATTCTCGCTCTCGGTCCCTCCCCTGTTCACATGTGCTATCTATAAATACATTAATTTAAAAAGTAAATAAAATAATATCGGCAGCCTCCGGCCTGTTTTCATGGTGAAAATGGTGAAGCCAGCCAATGGTCTCTCTTTGCCAGAAATCACGCTTTCCCTCCAGAGACCCCGGGGGAATACAGGGCGTAGCACTAGCGGCACACTTCAGGCCAGACGGCTGTTTGACACGAGCTCTCCGGGGACAAAGACACTGCTCTTTCTGCCCCCTTCTTCACTTTTCACAGTATCTTCCAAGAAAGTGAAAGGCCAGTGCGAAACGGCCCCCTCTCCCCCGGCACTATGGCAGTTCACGTCCAAACGCCCGGTGTGAGGAAGGTCTGAGGTCTTTAAAATCCAGTTTGATTTTGAGCTCCTTGCTCACTCCCATCGTCTTCTCGTTGGTAGTAATTTCCAAATCTGATGCCTTGCGTGAAGGAAGAACCTTTATACAAGTGCCCGATGTCTCAGAAGGTACTGGCCATTCCGGCCTGGGTTGCCATACTTGCATAACCTTTACTTTCGGGTGGTAACTTTTGCCCTTTCTTTTTACGTAAACTTGTGCTCTGTACATCCAGGCATTCACACTCAAGACACCTTGGACAGCGTTGGCTTAGGACGTGCTATCTGAAGTACACACACTACGTTCGGATGCACCACCGCTCAGCGATGGGAGGATCGTGCAAAGCACCAGACCAACTTATCTCATGGGCATGGATGTCTTTCATTGTCGGATATTCAGCCTCTACTGGAAATGACAGAAGTGGAGGGTTTGAAGATTACCTGCTGCAATTACGAAGTCTGAATAAAAATTGTAAAATTCCGCTTAGTTCTGGGACTACTTTTTTAAACTTTTTTTTTTTTTTCGAAAGAGAGAGAAGGAGCATGTGCACATGAGCAGCAGGGAGGGGCAGAGGGAGAGAGAGAATCCCAAGCAGGCGCCATGCTCAGAGCAGAGCCCGAAGCGGAGCCAAATCCCACGACCCAGGGATCATGACCTGAGCCAAAATCGAGAGTCAGATGCTCAACCGACTGAGTCACCCAGACGCCCCTGGGACTATTTATACATGTTTTACTTATAAACCCGAAGCCTTGAATTTCTTTCCCCAGAACCACACCAACTTGTGAGAGCTCTGAGTCAGACATCTTGCCTCTTTGGGTTCAGAAATCACTGCCATGGCACACCCACGAGCATAGCCCCATGAACGACCTAACTTGGAACAACATACAAAATTTGCATACAAAAAAATGAGACACTGGGGGCCTTTCTTAGCTTTTATGATTTCCCCTGAGTGGAAATTTTAGCAAATGGGTTAGGCAGGGTTCTCTTTCTCTGTTTTAAAATTTCTTTCAGATTTCTGTGCTTGGATTGAATAATCCACAAAGATGTTCAATGACCTTAAATGAGTCTATGATTTCTACCCACGAGGGATTGTGAAATGGCGTAGCAAAAATCTTTCATAAAAACGTAGAGGATTTTGTCTACTGTTTTCTTGATTGCTTTCGTGATGAATTGCCTACTGCCTTCGGATCTCTCTTATTATTTATTGACTATTACTTCACATCTGCTTTGTTCTTTAACCCCTTGGCCCTTTCTCTGCTCTCTTAAAGCTCTATAAAAGCAATGACTATATTTTTTTTTAATTTTTTTAACGTTTATTTATTTTTGAGAAGCATAGAGACAGAGTGTGAGCAACAGAAGGGCAGACAGAGGGAGACACAGAATCGGAAGCAGGCTCCAGGCTCCAACCCATCAGCACAGAGCTGGACGCGGGGCTCGAACTCACAGACAGTGAGATCATGACCTGAGCCGAAGTCGGCCGCTTAACTGACTGAGCCACCCAGGCGCCCCGCAATGACTATATTTTAATTCACCTCTGTGTCAAGCCGAGTGTGGGAACAGTCACTGGTACGTACTAATCTGCTGCCGAATGGATGGACAGATGAGAGAAGGAATAGGTCGGAAGTTCCAGAAGGATGCGAGCCATCCGTTCCAGGTCTCTCTGCCAGAGAAACGATGGCTTTCCTGAAGGAGACTGAGTGCTCGCGCGAGAGGCGGACACGTGGCTAAGCCACGCTGCTTCCCCACAATCAAAAATTCACAAGTAATGCTCATCTGAGACACTGCCAAGATATTTATGGATGAAAAGATTCGGCGAATGGGATTTGCTTCCAGGGAATTAGGGGGGAGTCGAAGGAGCAAGCACGAGGACGGCTGATGCAGGGTCGGCCGCGAGGTCGATCAGGTTGAAGCCGACCGTAGGTTTGGAAGTGTTCATAACAGAGCTACCTAGCGGGTTTCACAAGTGATATCGTGGTTTATGCCTCTGGAAGTTTACGCACATGCCCGTTCTCGTATGTTATTTTCTCCGGGGAAAGGCGGCACTCGGCATCGACTACCTCCTCCAGCCAACATTCCTGCCAACTTTTTAACACTCTGGACATTTGGGGCATTCCCCGCTATCTGAGCCCCTGCCTTCCCAGCACAGAAGACAGAAAGCCACTTTCCAAGCTCTGTCGTGTGGCCAGGGTACAGATACGGGACTCGGACCCTGTCCGTCGGAAGTACTCAGGTCAGTCATCAATTCAGGAGAGACACAAAAATAGGAGGTGCCAGGAAGAACTTTCCGGAAAGGGTGGTGGGGAGGTTTTCAGTGTACAGAGGCAGCTCTGGCCAGCCTGGCAGTCACATCCCTTGTCCAGGCCTCTGTCCAGGCACTGAAGCATTGTACGACACTGGTCCTGGACCCTTACCCTCTAGTATTCTGACCCTCGAAATTCCCTTAACAAATTTCCTTATTGCTTGAACTGACTGAAGTAGGTTTGCTTTCATTGCTTTTGGCGACTAAATTTCTCGACTGATCCATCTCCCTCATCCTAGGTATTCGATACGTGGTATCTAACTCAACCTGGAAATGATAACCCATTGAGGTTTGAGAAGAGGCAGGACGGAGATTATGAACAACCTGGTTGGCCATGCACGCCTGGGCCTTTGAAATTTATTTTGCATGCAAAGGGGAGCCACTCTATATTAAATGTGAAAAGGAAGTGAGGGCTGCGGACACAGTGGGAGGGAAGCCTGCATGATCTCAAGACTTTCTCAACCAGCACAGAGGAAACAAAAAGGAAGCGCAGGGGTGCCCAACACGACGCCTCCCCCGGGCCTCTGCAAAGCCAAGCCCTCCTTCCTTTGGCCAGCAGGGGGCGCACTTAGCCCACATCCCTGCACCTCTCCTTAGAGGGCAGTGTGAGCCTGAGAGCACGCCCCCGGCCACGTAACTGAAAGTCAACAGGCAACACTCCCCTTTTCCGTGGTGGAAACAGACCTGCAGACCACAGAGTAAAGTCGCTCCAACTACCTTTGCTCATGGATTCCATTCTTCGTTTTGAGCATAAATGAGCAGAATAATGGCCCCCACCGATATTTACGTTCCAAGCCCTGGAAACTATGAATAAATTAGACTGGGTGGCAAGGGGGAATTAACTTGCAGATGAAATTGCTAATCCGCTGACCTCCCTCTGAGAGGGAGATTATCCTAGACTGTCCAGTTGGGCACAGTGGAATCATGGGGTCCCTAGAAGTGGAAGAGGGAGGCAGGAGGGAGGCCAGACCGACTCCAGGTAAGAGGCACCCCCCGGCCTTACGATTGCTGGTGTGATGACAGAGGAAGGAGCCACCGGCCAAGAAATGCGGGCAGCCCCTGGAGCTAGAAGAAGCAAGGGAACAGACTGTGCCCTGGGACCTCCGGCAAGAACTCAGCCCTGCCCACACCTTGATTTTATTCCAGGGAAACCCACGCTGGACTCTAACCTACAGAACTGTAAGGTAGTACATTTGTGCTGTTCTAAGTTTGTGCTCATTTGTTACAGCAACCGTAGAAGGTTAAGACAGCCCCCAAGGGCGCCTGTTGGGTGAGGCGCCCAAGGGTGGCTCAGTTGGTTGAGCAGCCGACTTCAGCTCAGGTCATGATCTCGCCGTCTGTGAGTTCGAGCCCCGCATCAGGCTCTGTGCTGATGGCTCAGAGCCTGGAGCCTGCTTCGGATTCTGTATCTCCCTCTCTCTCTGCCCTACCCCTGCTCATACTCTGTCTCTATGTCTCTCAAAAAAAAAAGCCCCCAGGGACGAGAGCCATCGGTGTGGGAGAATTCCCACGAGAAATACACCCACGATCACTTGAAGGATGGCTGAGAAGACAGTTCTGCTTGGGGACGGTTAGATATTTAAGAAGAGTGATTGACTGCTCATTTCCATTTCCCGAGACACATACTACAGCTCAGGGAGCACATAGAAACAGACGCAAAACTCGGCCAAGACAGGTGGCAAGAGGTGGGGACCGTTCGCCCCGTGAGAGGCAGGGCTTCGGGGCGAATCACATGAGGCTAATGTCTGCTCTGGTTAATGCTGCGATGCTGGGATTCAGCGAGGTGGTGTAGGTGTCCGTGCAGTAGATGCTACGCACACGAGTTATATTTAGCTTGTGGCTAAACCAACATGGGGGGCACCTAAGTAATCACGGACATTCTTTTATTTGATGAACTACCTACACTAGTCGTCTATGAAATATGAAGAACGGGGCTGGGAGACAAAAATGAGATCGTGTCAATAAAGCACCAGGCGTGAGACCTACCACGTATTCAGGACATGACTTAGTGGTAGCCCTCAGTACTCAAGAGAAGCCCTTATTCACACAAGGCATCCACCACTTGTGAACACTTAAATCATTTTTACCTAGATTATTTCATGATTAGCAAAGCCTCAGAAAGAAGCATAGTAAGTTTATACCCACTTCTTAGATTGGAAAGATAAGGCACAGAACAGAAACGTGTTGCTATAGTGCATGAACACAACGATTAGCTTCACCTGAGAAGATTTAGGGGCCCCACAATAGGTATGACAGTCCCAGGATGTTGGGAGCCATTTTGGGTTCACGGGTTGGGACTCCTCCCTGTGTGGGCTCACAGCTTAAGACCCCACCCTGTGTGGAAAAGGCGGTTGAACCAAAGCTCCCACCAGCCAAAATGGCGCCTCGTCTTACCTCCTTCTAAAGAATTTTTTCAGGCTTGGATTTCTTGAGCTACTCTCATTGTCCCCAAGGAATGTAATGCTCTTTTGTTTTATGGCATTTAGATAAAAGGGAAGGACCTGGAGCATGATGCTTTGATGGATTACATCTGAATGAGAGTAGCCTGGCCAGAAGTCATCTTAAAGTTGCATCTTGGGGATGAGTTGCACAAATTGACAGCAGTTATTAGCTGGCTGTATATTGGTGTGATTTGTGTAAACGTTAGGCTCCTGTTATGTAAATTCACTCATTCGCCAGCAAAGGACAAGCATTGGGAATTCTGTCCTTGCTGGATAGGTTGCACCTCCCCCTTTGTAATTGGAAGAATAGGTGGAATGACTCCTGGCCTGTTTATAGATAATTAACATAGGCAGGCCTAGGTAACTTCCTGTTCTCTCCCCCTGCCTTAAATTTATATGCTAATTAACTTGAAAACAACTTGCAAGATTGAGGAAATCACCGCTTTTCTGATAAAAACACATTATTTTTCAAACTATGCTTACTGATGGGATGTCACTCATTGCTGTAATGTCACTCACTACTTTTAAATAGACACTGAGACCAGCAGGGGGAGAGAGAGATGCCAGACTAGCCCGAGATGCCTGCTCGGTGATCAAACCACATCTTGTGCCTCTCGTTCCTTTCGCCTAACCGCCCATCCTTCGGGGACCCCTGGACTCAGCCGGAGCTGGACTCCGGCACCAGGAGAACTTCCTTTTGCTCACACCAGTAATACTAAAAAGCTACAAATAAATGAATAATAAAGATCTTCAAAATCTTTTTTTTTTTTTTTTAATTTTAAGAGAGAGAGAGAGAGCATGCATGAGCAAGAGAGGGACAGAGAGAGAAGAGAGAGAGAATCTCAAGCAGGTTCCGCACCACCAGCGCAGAGCCCAATGCAGGGCTCAAGCTCACGAACCATGAGATCATGACCTGAGTCAAAATCAAGAGTTGGATGCTTAACCAACTGAGCCACCCAGGCGACACCTACCCCCCGCCCCCCCCCCCCAAATCTCTCATTCTTAAATACCATTCAGTAGGAAGACCGTGGCATACTAGTGAAGAATTTAGGAAATGGAAATATTCTGTGCTAGGCCATTCAAAGGAGAAAGGCCGAACGAGGCAAGAGTCCCCTGCCGAGTGTGTTTGGTAGGACTTGAGAGGACACGCCGCAGGCGAGTCCACGAGAGGAGCTGGCAACATGACAACACACGTCTGTGTGTGTTCCTCATCATCCGAAGGCTGAGCAGAGGCGAAAACTCGATGTGACATGTAGTCCACTTGCAATAAGACATTTGGAATGTTGCCCCAGCGGCTCCTGTCATTACCTCGTGGCAAGTTTTCAGGGAGTCGTTTGGCTTCTCATTAGCTACAAATAATAAAAGTCAAATGAGGAGAAAAGAATTTTGCAAGAAAAGAATGAACTACATTGGGAAGATATTTTTCTTTTTAGTGTTTTACTAGCAGATTGGACAAATGGGCCAGAACATAGTCTATGCCAGCCAGATATGAGCATGGCCCCGACGGCCTTTTCCTTCTTTCTCTTCTTCCTTCCTTCCCACCTCCTCCCCCCTGTCCTTTCCTTTTCTTCCTATCTTTCTTTTCTTTTTCTTGTCCCCCTCCCTCCCTTTCTCCCTTCCTTTCTTCATGAAGAGACTCAGCACTCTCTCATCCATCAGAACTCAGTTCAAGCCCAGCCACCCTATCTGGGCCGTCTCTTTAGGACCTGCGAGAGATCTCCATTATAGTCCTGTTGTACAGCATTGTAACTGTTCTGTTTCATTCCATGTTAAAGTCATATATGTCATCTATTTATCAGACAGTATGAAAATAGATAAAATATAGCCAATGCTCTGTAATACTACTCCATAATTTGAATTTTTAAAAAACCATGGTTTTAGAGACTATTTAATCTCATGAGGAAGTGTTAGGTGAAAAAAACAGAATTTAAACTATATGTAATGAAGAGAGTGGTTTTAACATTTTATGTCCAAATGGCAGCTCTGCCTTAGTTTGAAGCTAAGTTCTCTTTTTCTGTAAATCAATGGACAGATACCGGGTTAAAGATAGCTGCCCTGGCCTTCTGCCGATTGTGGACCGCTGATAAGAAATACAATTGCTGAGTATTCTGTTTTGCTTACTGTTTGCTGTAAACATTGTAAAACTTTTTCTGAGTCTAGTCTGACATGTATTAGTTTGAGTATCTGGCATTTCTCACTTCTGTAACCTTGCTTCCCTCACATTCTTCCCCTTCCCCCTTTATGACATGCATTAGTTTGTGTAACTGGCTTTGCTCACATTCGGAAGACCTTCACCTTTCGGACATTCATTAGCTTGAGCGGACATTTACTAGCTTGAGAACCTTGCTTCCCTCACATTCTTCCCCTTCCCCCTTTTCTGATATGTATTAGAATAACTAACTTTTTCACATAACGGACAGAGACTTCCCGCCAAAGAGCAAACAAAGAACCCCCAATCAGAGGGCTGCATATGTTCGTATTTCAAATATCGACCAATCAGTCACCCTATAACCTGAAACCTTCCTATACTATTTGTCTCTGTCTATAAAAACGCTGTACCAACCATGTTCGAGGCCTTTCTGCATATTAGCAGCGGTATGCGAAAGGACCTGGATCGATCCTGAAATAAAACGACCCTTGCCACTTGGCTTTGACTTTCGACTCTGGTGGTCTCTTGTGGGGGGATTCGAGAATTCGGGCAAAACAGTAATACATCGGTGCATGCATATAAAAAACTGAGGAAGGATACACACCAAATTCTTAATTATGGTCTCATCCTGCAAGAGGGTGAGTGGTTAGTAAGAAGCAACTTTCATTTTTTACTTCACATGCTTTCATAGTGGTTAAGGATTGTATTTTATTTTATTTTTTTCAACAAGCATATACGGTTTTTGGATTTTAAAATCAAACTGCTAGATGGGGCACCTGGGTAGCTCAGTCGGTTAAGCGTCAGACTTGGGCTCAGGACATGATCTCACAGCTTGTGAGTTCAAACCCCACACCGGGCTCTGTGCTGACAGCTCAGAGCCTGGAGACTGCTTCGGATTCTGTGTCTCTCTCTCTCTGCCCCTCCCCGACTCACACTCTGTCTGTCTATCCCAAAAATAAAATAAATTTTTAAATAAAAATAAAATTGCTAGAAAACAGATGAAAGAAAGCTGTTAGCATTTTAGCGAGTCAAATCCATCAATATGTAAGAAGATACAACATCATGACCAACTAGAGTTTAACCAAAGAATGCAAGGTTAGTTTGATATTTGAAAATCAAACAACGTAATTTACTGTGTTAACAGAATAAAGGAGAAAAAAAATCATATAATCATTTTAGTAGATGCAGAAAAAGCCTTTGACAAAATTCAATGTTATTCATGATAAAATCTCAACAAGTTGGGATTTAAAAGGACCTTTGTCAATTCAAGAAAGGCATCTGCAAAATACCTACAGGTAACTGTAAGGGCAAATCGGGACTGATTCCATTTTGCTTAAGGGCAAACTGGGACTGACTCCATTGTGTTCTGTGTCCTCCACCTTGAGTCCCCCAGCGCCTGCGCAGAAGCTTGACCTGTGGGACAGGACCTTTGACCCTTCCTCAGCCAATCGGCTAGGGTCACGACCATCACCCCTCCCACTGCCCCTAGACCCCTTTAAAACTATTGTGTTTTGGGAACACGCCCTCTCTCTCGACCCACCGCTGTGTCCGTGTGGTAGGAGATTGAGCTCAAGCTCGCTCGAATAAAGGTTCTTTTTTCTTGCATCGGACTCGGCTCCCTGGTGGTTCTTGGGGTCCCCGAATTCTGGGCATAACAGTAACATCATACTTAAGGATGAAGTAGTAAATATTTTCCTCTGAGACAGCAGAGATGGCAAGACTGTCTCCTCTCTACTTCTATTCAACATTGTATTGGAGGCCTTGGTGCAATTAAGTAAGAAAAACAGACAAAAACATAAGAATCAAGAATGTATACAACTATTTCTATTTGCAAATGACATGAACATCAATGTAAAAAAAATCCTAATTAATCTGCAAAACAACTACTAGAATAAATGAATTTAGCAAAACTGTAAGATACAAGGTCAATATATAAGAAGCAATTGTATTTTTATATACTAGTTGCAAACAATATGAAATATATTTTTTAAATTCCACTGCCAATAGCATCAAAAAATGCAAGGCTCATGGGGCACCTGGGTGGCCCAGTGGGTTAAGTGGTCGGCTCTTGGTTTCAACTCAGGTCATGATGTTGTAGTTTATGTATTTGAGCCCTGCATCAGGCTCTGCACTGGGATTCTCTCTCTCTCTCCTCCCCCGCTCATGCTTGTGTGCTCTCTCTGTGTCTCTCAAAATAAATAAACTTTTTCTAAAAAAAATGAAATGCTTGGGGACAAATTTAACCAAAATTATGTAAGACCTCAACATTGAAAAACTCAAAAATGTTGCTGAGAGAAATTAAAAAGACCTAAGTAGATGGAGAAATCTACCTGTTCATATAAAAGGAAGACTCAATATTGTTAAGGTGTCAATTCTCCCCCAAATTTCGATCCATCATAACCCTGGCAGGCCCTTTCAGGAAAATTCACAAGTTGATCCCAAAATTTACATGTAAATGAAAAGGACTTAAAATAGCCAAATAATTGAAAGCAGAACAAAGCCGGAGGGCTGGACCTAGGTGTCCCTGTGATTTGCTATAAAGGATGGGAATCGAAAACTGTGGTGCAAGCATTAGAACACAGCAATTAAGCAGAGTTGAGAAGTAAATCCGTACTTATCTTGATAGACTGATTTTCAGCCACAAAATTTCCAAGGCAGTCCAATGGGACAAGTCTTTCCAACAGTAGTGTCAGAATAACTGAACATCCATTTGAGAAGAAAGAAACATTGACCTTTGCCCCACATTTGCACAAAAGTTAATACGAAGTAGACCATAGGTGTAAGCATAAAAGATAAAACTATAAAGCTTGTGAAGGAAAACAAAACAATACATTTGTGGCTTGGGAGCAAATAAAGGTCTCTTGGAAATGACAGAGAAAGCCATAACTATAAAAGGAAAATTGATAAATTAGACGTCACCAGAATTTAAAACTCTGTTCATCAAAAAGACGGTATTAAAAAAATTAACAGACAAATGACAGATTAAGAGAAGATATTCTCAAAACTAAGATTTTACACAGGACAGATAATTAGAATAGACGAGCTCAATAAAAGGTCAAACAATCCAATTAATTAATGGGCAAAATATTTGAATGCGTTTTACAAAGGAAGATTTATCAGTGGCAAACAAACACACGAAAAGACGTTCAACATCATTAATCATCAAGGATTAATGATCACGGTTGCAGAGAAACACAAATTAAAAGCACAATAAGAGGGGCGCCTGGGTGGCTCAGTCGGTTAAGCGGCCGACTTCGGCTCAGGTCATGAGCTCAGGTCATGATCTCACGGTCTGTGGGTTCGAGCCCCGCATCGGGCTCTGTGCTGATGGCTCAGAGCCTGGAGCCTACTTCGGATTCTGTGTCCCCCTCTCTCTCTGCCCTTCCCTTGTTCACACTCTGTCTCTATGTCTCTCAAAAAATAAAATAAAAACGTTAAAAAAATTTTTTTTAAATCCCAATAAGAAACCACTACAACGCATCAGAAGGGTTAAATTTAAAGAGTCTAACACCAAATGCTGACACAGATACTGATCCACTACAATTCTCTTACATTACTGATGAGAGTAAAATTCATTGCCACTCCCTAAAAGGTCTGGCAGTTTCTTACAAAACTAAACAGATGCTCACACTCTAAACGGGCAAGTCTACTCCTGGACGTTTATCCAAGGAGAAACGTATCCGAGAGAAACGAAAGCACAGAAAAGAACATATAAACCTGCTTATTGTAGCTTTACCTTTATTCATGATAAAGATTTCCTCGAACGGGAGATAACTCAGATGGCATCCATGAGAATCTACGAGCATAAAGAGTCCACATTCCCACAGTGGAAAACCACTGACCCGCAAAAAGGAAGGAACTGCTAATCCACGTAGCAATGTGGAAAAGTCCCCAATTTTCACTTGTTGACTGAAAGAAACCTCCCACGGAAGACTACATATCATCACCCCTCATTAGGGAAATGCAAATCAAACCACAATGTGTTACCACTTCGTGCCCAAGAAGGATGGCTCTTGCCGGCCCCCCCAAAAAACCTACCAGAAATAACAGGTGTTGGGAAAATGTGGAGAAATTGCAATCGTTGTGTGTCGCTGCTGAAAACATAAGATGGTGCAACTCACATGGAAGATAGTCCGGTGGTTCCCCAAGAATTAAACATAGAATTCCCCCATGACCCAGCAACTCTGCTTCTAGACATACACCCAAAAGAATTGAAAGCAGAGACCTAACAGCTATTTATATACCCATGTCCACAGCAGCGTTACTCACAATCGCCAAAAGGAAGAAACAACCCAAATGTGTATCAACAAATCAATGAATAAGCAAGATGGGGAATCCCCATTAATGGAAAAATATGCAGCCTTTAAAAAGATACGAAATTCTGATACATGCTCAACCTTGAATTCTGAACATGGATGGCCCTTGAAAACTTTATGGGAAGGGAAATATGTGGGACACAAGAAGACAAACGTTGTGTGGTTCCACTGAGAAGGGGCTTCTAGAAGAGGCAAGTCCATAGGGAAAGAAAGTGGAATAGTGATTACCAGGGGCCGAAGGGAGGAGAAAAGGAGAGTTCCTGGTTAGTGGGTACAGAGGTTCAGTTTGAGATGATGGAAAAGCTCTGTAGATGGTCAGCAGTGATGCCGACCGAACGATGTGAGCGCATTTAAGGATTGATTTCGCGGTGAACACCTTTTCTACCTGTCATACAGAAACACTAGAGTTTTGCACATTGATCTATCCAGAAATGCTATTGAAGTCTCATTGATTCTATTAGTTTTCCGTAATTTCCTTGGGATTTTTCTATATAGAGAATCATACGCATGCAAATTAGACAATCAATTCTCTTCTTCATTCTTACACATCCTATACATTCGCCGTTTCTGACTTCTTTGCTCATTTTAAAAAAATTTTTTTAATGCTTCTTTATTTATTTTTTTGAGAGCTGGAGAGACAAAGCATGAGCGGGGGAGGGGCAGAGAGAGGGGGAGACACAGAATCTGAAGCAGGCTCCAGGCTCTGAGATGTCAGCACAGAGCCAGATGCGGGGCTTGAACTCACGTACCATGTGATCATGACCTGAGCCGAAGTCGGACACTTAACCAACTGAGCCATCCAGGCGCCCCCGCCCATTTTCACCCAGATACAACCGGACAGCACTTACCCATGAGCTAGGAGCTTCCCCTGCCCTGGAATTTGCTCAACAGCACTCCCAGAACACACACAAACCCAACGTGCGGCAGAGTCGATATCCCGGGAGGAAATCCCAGACAGGGGAAGAATGGCGGTCAGCATGTAAGTGCTTCCCCCCTCCTCCCGCCCGTCCCCCACAAACAGCTCTAAGATGCATTCCATAAGGCTTCTGAGGAAGTCCTGGGAGATGGAGCAATCCATTACTGTAGCAGACACGGCGCATTTCTTTTTAAAGTCTCACACATTAGCTAAGTTCTCTCTACAGTGCTGACTGAGGGATGATAGAAGGCATGCTTGGGTTCTTTCTGACTGGCAGGAATGCTTCCAGTAAAGGAGGGCTGTGAATGGCCCTCATCAAACAAGCACAAAATGTGGATATCTGCACCCCACGTGAATGCTCACGAATGAACACGCAGTGCAGATGGACAAGAGAACGTTCCTTGAGCCAGCCTCTTCTCCCAGATGAAGAAGGGCCATGACGGCAGGGGTCAACAACACGGGTTTCTCCTCTCCAACACTGGCCACCACCATCCCTAGATGCGTGCTCTGCCAATAGCAGAGACAGGCACGGCCTCTCCAATACTGCACCATTTCCCCGGGAGAAGCAACCAACCGGGTGGGTCATATTGGACCCCTTCCATCTTACGAGAGCAAGCGATCTGTCCTCATCACAACAAACGCTACTCTCACTATGGGTCAGGTTTTCCTTCCAGAACATGGATTAGCCAGCACCATCAGCTGTGAATGTACGGAAATCCTTATCTATCAGCATACTGTTCCATACAGCGCTGCTCCTAATCAATTCATTTCACGGTGGGGGGGGGGGAGCACAGCAGTGGACTCACGCCCATAGAATTCACCGGTTTTGCCAGGTAACCCATAGCCATCTGGAAAATCGGTCATGTGACAAGTCTTATAAGGTCAGGCTTACTAACAACTCAGTCATGAATGGTGCCAGTTAAGAAAAGGCAAGAGTCTATCATATAGATGATCACTGATACCTGGTGCTGTTTCTCCCATAGGACCAGGAATCAAGGGGTGGGGGCGGGGAGGGATTCCTTTCATTCCCGCCTCTAGCAACCCGGCTGCAATCATCCTCACTCCCATCCTCACAGCCCTGAGCCGAGTCGGTTTGGGGGTCTCAAAGCCAACGACCATGACTCCTTTTCACTGGAATCTGAAACGAGCACCTGACGCTTGGGGCTCCTCCTGCCCCTGAAAAGAGGTCATGGAACGGGAGTGCTCTGCGGCTGGGGGACTCATCCTGAGACCGCGAGGACGGGGACCAGGGGAACCCAGGTCAGAAACCCAGGGGATTCCCCGGCGTCTTCAGCCCTCCACGCCCAGCGCTCCCAGCTGATGCAAGTCTGGGACGGCCTGGGAAGCTTCTGCGGAGCCTCTGCCCAGGACCACCCTTCCCGTTGCCTCCAGGGCTAGTGGCGTCAGAGCTCTGCGGGTGAGCACCCCCCCCATGACGGCAGGGCTGGGTTGCCTTCTTCATCCCGCAGGGAGTCCCCATGCACGGGAGCGGCGCCCCGGGGCAGGGGTCAGCTGGGACTTAGCAGGTGCACCAGGCCCCTTGCCCTCTCTAGCAGCGCCCCCGTCCCCTACCTCCCATGCTGGCTCTACAGTCGAACTTGACGCGGGGGGCGGGGGGGGGGGCGGCGGGAGGGTTAGGGCGCCCTCACCATCCCGGGAGAACTGAGGGAGGGGGGCGCAACCCCGCGGCCCCCCAGCACCTGCAGTCCCCCGGGTGCCCGCAGCCCAGGCCCCACCACCACCTGCCCGCGGCGGAAGTTCACGCAGGAAACCAAACCCAGCTGGAGGAATCGGATGGAACTCTGCCAAGCGACAGAGACACTCGCCTACTCCAGAGTGGCCCCGTTCGGATAGCCTGGCACCTTTTCCACAAGAGCTATTCATAAGGCGGCACGGACACAGTTTGCAGGCTCAGGACGGCACACCTGGGAAGGAGTTTGTGGGTGTGGCCTTAAAATCCTCCTCAGCTCAGAGATGTGCACCAGCCACCAGCACAAGGCGCAGAAGCCAGATGGGGTAAGAAAAGCCAGAGTTCAGGCTCCGAAGGGCTTTGTGTCGGTAGTCACTGTAGACGAGTTGGTCTTTCCCGCTCCTCCTCCTAAGGAAGAGTCCCTAACGCTTCCGTTTCAGGTGTTGTGGTGAGACGGTATATGAACTTAACCTTGATGGAGGACAGCTGATCTCCCCACCGGCCACAGAGGGGGCACTTAATCTCTGCCCGGGCACCGCCTCCTGACAGCATCGGTGAACCCACGGCCTCCCCCTGCCAGGCTCCGTCCTACCCCGCAGCTTCCCTTACAAACTCTTCTTTTACGGGGATGTGGTTCACCTGCCAGGGAAGGAATCCGCTCCATTATTCTTCCAGGCTCCTGGCCCTGCTTTCCAAGGGAGGTTAAAGTCTCATCATGAATGAGAAAGGGAGAGATGGTCTCCACCCCACCCTCACTGGCTTCCACTCACCAGCTACTCCAGCCGCACTGCAGCCTCTGCTTCGTTTGTTCGGGATCGGAACAAAAACGGGTCTTGAGAACCAACCACGAACCAGACGTAACGCCAGGGGCTTCTCCCCAAAGAAACGCAACAGCCCCGGGCTTGAATGCACTTAGTTCCTACACGTGGCGGCCTAGACAATTATCACTGTGCGCAAGACCTCTCCCAAACGAAGAAGGATCCGAGCACTTACGAGGACCAGGTGGAAGTCCCCTTTAACGCTGCCCCCGGGAGCAGCTGTGTTGTAAGGCTGTGTCCTTCCCAGCCACAGAGGACCCTTTGCTAATGAGGACTAAAAGCAGCACAACTGGAAAAACTCTGCTGCCAAATTAACTTTAAATAAGGATCCCTTAATCCTCATTTCCTTCTGAGTGCTATGATGATGGAACACAGTGAGTGTGGGTTTCTGTACCCTGTTTCAAATACTATGACCTTTGAAAGAAGCTTTTTAGATAAGTCTATGCACAAAGGCAGTAACTGGCAAGATAAGGCTGTGCCAAATAGGAAATGACAGTGACCCGAAACATGAATCTATTGGTTCATCTCGGGGAATAAATGCAATGCTGTCTGGATATGATTTAAGATTTTTTCCATAGAACATTCATGGTGGCTTACACAGGACTAGGAAAAACTTAGACAACGATTTTGGAACTATCCAACAAATGCAGCAGAATGAGAGTTTTTCAGAGCTGACTTCTCAGGAGGATTTTACCTGTTGACATAACAGACGAAATCCTGACATCTCTCCCAGATTCTTTTTCCAAGTGTATCTTCATGATTTCAGATCGCAGGCAGCAACCATCCCTGGTCCTCAACTCGAGCTGGTTACCACCAACCACAGCAGCAGGTGCAGCGATGACAGAAGTGCGAGGCGGGGCCGCAGGAACGGAGGCAGAAGAGGAGGCTTGCAAGATCCCAGTCCTGACCCAGCCGTGCCTTTCCGATTGTCCCCAGCAAGACCTTCCGCCCTGTGAGTTCTTTTCAGCTTCCCTACAGATCTGAGTTGAGGCTTCTGCCCTCTGCCGCAGCATGGAGTTTATTCAGCCGTACGTTGCTGGAGGAAGTTTTGAGACATCTCCACACCTGACTTGTAACTTACAGGATGCGGTCAGTTGTTTCTGAAAGCTTCTGAAAACAAACACGGTAAGGAAAAGCACAGCCTAATGTAGGTTGTCAGGCATGCCCCGCGGGAGAACGTCACTACATGGGTGCCGGGCAGAAACGGCTCCAGGCTCACAGACACTGTAAAGCAAGTTTCAGAGCAGGGGAGTTTTCAATGAAGCACCTACAGCTGAATTATGTAGCATAAGTCGTGCTCAGACGATCGCAACCTGCTGCCTTCTCATTAGCCATCAGAAACCAGACTTTTCGCAGAATGACATCCAGTGGTCCCCGGCTGGCTCAGTACACAGAGCATGTGACCCTTGATCTCAGTGGTTGTGAGTTTGAGCCCATGTTGGTATAAAATCTTAAAAATGGATGACATCCAGTGAATGCCTCTAACTGCATCCCTGATTTTCACCTTGGGTTTGCAAGCTGCTTAAGGTAAGATTGCAGGGGGGCGGGGGTTAAAGCTGTATACAGAATGTCCAATGCCAGCAAGTTCACAGGCGGTCTGAAGGCACATCGTGCTGTCATTCCCCACCAAATTGCAACTTGAGATCTTAGAAGACATTTTTTTTTTAAGTTTTATTTATTTTGACAGAGAGAGTGGGAGCACGAGCCGGGGAAGGGCAGAGAGAGAGGTGCGCTCGAACTCACAGACCACGAGATCATGCCCTGAGCCCAAACCAAGGGACGGATGCGTAAATGACTGAGCCGCCCAGGCGCCCAAGAAGACAATTTAAGAAATAAAATTGCAATATGCGTACATCAGCATGAAAATAGAAACCGTGTCACTACAATTTGCGCCACTTTATAGGAACTATTTATTTGAGAGCAGAAATTGGCATTTCAGATGCTTTTACATTAGGCAGAATTTTCTCAGTTTAAATTTTTTGTATTGGAATAAAAATGAAACACGTAGGGTTTGCATTTCTGAATGTTCCTAGTAAATCGAACACAAAACTAAGAAACAAAAACTATTGCCCTTTGCTTTTTAGCTCTGATTTTATGTCAGATGTTACAATAAATAGTCTGTTTTTATAAAATGAAAACCTCAGTGCTTTTCTCCTTCGCCGTTAATCTAAGTGCCTCACAATTTTTTTTAACCTTTAACAGTGTGGGATTTATAGTGTTTATAAAGTATGCCACTTTTCTTATTAAATTAGATGAATGACATCTTTTCTGCCCGCAAAAATGTTACTTCATAAACCCAACTGTTTTGATCGGTTTCTGGTGCGTTATAACTGGACTACTCGCCTGCTTTATTCAAGTAATACAAGGTGAGAGGTAAGTAATTATGGAAAAGTTAAGTACTACATAGTCTAATGTCTCCTAAAATTTTTTTAATGTTTATTTTTTTTTAGGAGAGACACAGAGTGGGGGAGGGGCAGAGAGAGAGGGAGACACAGAACCCAAAGCAGGCTCCAGGCTCCGAGCCGTCAGCACAGAGCCCAGTGTGGGGCTCCAACTCACGGACTGTGAGATCCTGACCTGAGCCGAAGTCGGACGCTTAACCGACTGAGCCGCCCAGATGCCGCAGTAGATTTTAATGTTACATGCCTTAGAATGAAGAACAGTTTAGGAAGGCAAAGGATAATTTTTCCTAAATATTTCTTAATATTTACATCAATATGAAGACAGTAGCACTTAACTTTCATAAGTATTGTCAGAAGAATTTTTAGCTTTATGAAGACCTCTGTGCTGATAACTGAATACATATTTGGATACATTTAAAAATTTCTGCAACATAGAAATACTGGGCTATGAAATGCAACCATTATTCAGCTGCCTTCAGGAGGAAGGTTGATGAAAAACCGCGTCCAGCAAGGAAACGCAAGATCGCTGATGGAAACCCTCCGAAATAAAGGTCGGGGTCACCCTGTCAGGTGAAGGATCCTGGCGAGCTGAGGTCGCAGCTGAGAGTAGAAGGAAACACAGAACAGCTTGCGGAAGGCGGAAGTTGTAAATATCAACTGTCGTTCTTTATAAGTCGCCTAATTCTTCTTGAATTAGTTTAATATTAACTACTCTTAGTTTAACTGATTAAAATGGATTCATTTTATATTTTTCTAAAAGACACTGCCTTTTGTTCAAGGTTTACGATTTATTGACAAAATGATGTACAATGGTCTCATGGTTTTCCAAGTCTGACCGTATTTGTAGTCACACCCAGTTTTCATTCCTAGTACTGTTTCTTTGGGCCTCTCTCCTTTATTCATCTCATTAGGGAATGGCTTATTTTAGCATTTTCTTTTTACAAAGAAAATATTCCATTTTTGATTATCTTCATTGTTTGGTGTGTTTTCTAGTTCTTTATTTTCCACTCTTAATTACTTCCTTTCTTCAACTGTCTTTTTTAAAATTTTTTATTTTTTTTATAATTTTATTTTTTAATTTTTTTTTTAAATTTTATTTATTTTTGAGAGACAGAGCAGGGGAGGGGCAGAGAGATAGGAAGACAGAGGATCCCAAGCAGGCTCTGCACTCACAGCAGAGAGCCTGATGTGGGGCTCAGACTCATGAACCATGAGATCATGACCTGAGCCAGAAGTAAGAGTAGGATGCTTAATCAACCGAGCCACCCAGGCGCCCCTATTATTTTTGGGTAATCTCTACCCCAGGTGGGACTTGAACTCACAACTCTGAGATCAAGAGTCACATGCTTCGCCAGCCGAAACAACTGGGCACCCCCCTTCCTTCTACTTTCTTGAAGTTTAACCTTTCACTCTTTCGATAGCTTCAGGAGTAAAAACCTTCATTTCTTTACTTCCAGATTTTGTTATTATTCTTTTTTAATTGTAGATAAGGTTACGAATGTTCCTTTGACTTAACTCACAAGTTCAGATCCGCAGAACCTTCCCAGTCCTTCGGGTACATATTATGTCATTTCTACCATGGTTACCCTCGAACCCACCACTATTGGGGAAGGTATTTGTAAGTCTCCAAACACTCAGATTCTTGTCAGTGCTTTTATCACTTATTTCTGATGTGATTATTACAATACAGTGGGATAATACGGTTTGTGTAACTTTGATTCTTAAAGATTATGACTTCCTTGGGACGGCGTTAAGTCAGTGCCGGGGATGTACTGTACGGCGCGGCGACTCTATTTAACAATATTCTGCGGTAGATTTGGAAGTCGTTAAGAGAGTAAATCCTAAAAGTTCTCATCCAAGGGAAAAAAATATGTGAACTACATGTATAATGGATGTCAGTTAAACTTAGCGTGCAAACCACCTTGCAACGTATGCTACAGGAGCCGAGGGCAGGCTCCAGGATGCACCACTTGCGGGATTATTTTGAGTTGAGGGCAACTGAGACCCCGTAGGCTTGAGAGAAACTTTTGCCCCTCCATTAATTACATAGAAGAACCTAAATTGGGGGTCTTTCCCAGAATAAGAGTTATTAGCAGAGATAGATTTTATCTGAGTGACCCATCTGTATGGGTCTAATTACCAACCATCTGCCCTGGGAAGTGCCTTCCTTCCCTTCAAACTCCCGCACCCTTCCCCCTTCTCTTTAGTTGGGGGTGACGTATCCGCCTTATTACCCTGGGTGTCTGGATTTTACACGTGTGGCTTCCCGACAGTCACACTATTTCATTTTCTCCATTAATCCGTCTCATGTCAAAGTGATTCTCAGTCCAGCTAGAAGGACGTTGAAGGGGACAGGATATTCTTGCTCCCCGACAATTCACACATCAAATTATGATGTTTCACACTGAAAACTAATACATTATAAGTCGATTATATCTCCATTTTAAAATTACGACTTCTTTGAAGCGAGGACTTCCTTTATGGCGTTGTGCATAGAGTGGAAGAGAGTGTGGTAATATTTGAGAGTTCAACTGGGTATCACTGAAGTTATTAAAAATTTTTTTTAAATTTATTTTTGAGAGACAGAGAGGCAGAGTATGAGTGGGGGAGGGGCAGAGCAAGAAGGAGACACAGAATACGAAGCGGGCTCCAGGCTCTGAGCTGTCAGCGCAGAGCCCAACGTGGGGCTCCATCTCACAAACCGCGAGATCATGACCTGAGCCCAAGTCGGATCCTCAACCACTGAGCCACCCAGGTGCCCCCTAGTATTATCGAAGTTTTAAACAAAATGGACTTTTAGTCACCAAGAGTTATTAAATATGCCCAAGATTTCGTCAGGGACCAGGAAAGGGGTACTTTGACAGAGCATGATCGAAGGCCATGATGGGGAAACAATAAAGTTATTTCACACTTCCATCCCCCATAGAAGCAGGCCTATTTAATAAGCTGCTATAGTAAATCCTCAATACATACCTGCTGGGGTGGGGGGGGGCAGGAGGAGGGTTTACCCAAGAGCACACATCTTCCCCAAAAGTCATTACATTCAGATTCTCTTTGGCCTAATTCTCCCTAATCCAGAGGGCTTTTCTTTCCTTGCTTTTATTTCTTTTCCTTCAAAATCTTGATCTGCTTTAATTCCCAGTTTAGTATAGCTTCTGGCTAAATAGCTCTCAAAGGAGCACGTCTGTTTCTGAGGTCTAAGGCTCTCCCGTTTTCTGCGGGCCCTCTGGGTTCCTGGGGGGGGTTGCCCTGCTGGCCTGACCGCCCCGAAGCAGGAGCCTCCCCTTCCCTCTGCTTTCCCGGGTCTCCTGGGGCTGAGCTGAAGAAAACCCCAGCATCTCTGCGCCTCTTTCCGAACAGGCCACCGGGTGTCAGTCCTGAGCCACGTTGTAGGAAAAAGCAAATACACCAGGAAAGGAGCAAGCTGGAGAGTGAGGAGGAAATAACGTTTAAGGAGACATATAAAGTCATCAAAGACCACACATTCTCAACCAACATAGGTGAAAGAAAGCACAGAAAAGGCCAGAAGAAACGGAGGGGTCATCGCGACTTTGAACAATTGCCCAAGGTCCTTAAAATTGGCACGATGGTTATTATCACCAAGGTAACAGGGTCCGCAGTGCGCAGAATGGCGGCCGGAGGCGACCCTGAGCTGCGGGGACACTTCCGCACTTGTCTGCCCGCTGTTCCAGGACTTGAGAGAAATCCCAGGGGCTGTCCGTCACCCACCGCCCTGGGCTCTGCGGCGCTCCGCCTCGGGCCACGCCGGCACCTGCACGGCCCCTCCCCGCTGCGGTGCTGAGAGACAGCCCTGCCGGAGAACACCGCGGCCACGCGACTCCGTGCTGCGGCACAGACGCACGATCTTCCGTCTCCAAAGGACTCTCGACTGAGCCTGTCAGCCCTTTGCCCGCCGAGAGGTGTGTGTCTCACCCTCGCCCTTCCCCCCCCCCCCCCCCCCCCCCGTGTTCACACTTCCTCTCCTCTCTCTCTGCCTCGGGCTGGTGTCCTGGACCTTCAGCTCTCTCTGTCCCAGCCAGTGACCCCGCCCCACCCGCAGGGAGGATACTGAGTCCGTGAACCCAGCCGAGCCTCCACAAAGACCCTGCCGCCCAGTCTCCTCTTCCTTCCCGCCCATTCTTGCCTCCTGCTCCACGGGTGGAAGGACCGAGACGGCGCCCTCCTGTCTCCCCCAAGTTTCTCCCGGCACTTGGCCTGAGGAATCCATCTCCGCATCTCCATAAACCCTTAATCCCTGATTGCCGGCAAAACCGCAGGGAGAAAAATTGAATTCTCTTAGCAAGTGGCATGAAAGTTCCTGTAATGATCGTGGGAGAAAACTGATAAGCCAACAGAGGTTGAAGGTAACACCTTGCAGGGGCCTTGGGGAGGTCTCTCAGCTCCGGACAGGAAGGCACCGAGAGGAGTTCCTCCCTCTGCAGAAGCAGGAGGGGCCCGGGGAGAGCGGACGGGAGCCCGCAGGTCGCAGGGGGCGACGTGGCTTGCAGGCTGAACCCTCGCCAGGGGCACTTCCAGACCTTCTTCGAGTTTCTTCACTTGCGCCATCTGTGATGACACGGCTTACTGTAGACACGAGCGTGGGCACTCGTGTAGACACCGGTGAAGGGGCTGATTTGCACCGAGGTGACAGGAGCCTGAGACCCAGGTGAGGACGTGTCCCTGGACAGAAGCATGCACTAGCAAGCTCCCAGGAAGTCACTGGAATCAGCCGGGGAGCCCCGCATGTGACTTCAGACCAAGTTCACCTGCACAGCAGAGAGGCAGGGAGGTCCCGCTCCCGTGTGTCTCAGCCTCAGCAAAAGCTTCTTCAGCCCTTTGTGGCTCTTCTCGTGTTCTCCTTCCTGAACGTAAGGTCTGCCCTCGTGGTGGCAGCTTCGGCGCCTTCTCCCGTCTGCCAATGACTCTCACCGAGGTCGTGGGAATGACCTCCTGGAGGGCACGGCCAGTCCTCAGGGTGCAGGGAGTCTCTTCCGCGTGAGGTGCCATGGATTACTTCCCTGGAGTTGTATCATTTCACGTCTTACAGTCGAGTCTTGATCCCATTTTGAGTTGAATTTTGTGAGTGGTGTCAGAAAGTGGTCCAGGTTTGTTCTCAGCGCGGTGGCTGTCCGGTGGTCCCTGCGCTGTTTATCGAAGAGACCGTCTTTCCCCTCTTTGTGTTTTCTGGCCTCCTTTGTCATAAATTCATTGATCGCATAAGTGAGAGTTTATTCCTGGGCTTGCCCTTCGAGTCCCCTGCTCTGGGTCTGTTCCTGCGCCAGCGCCGCGCTGTTGGGATCCCTGTGGCTCTCTAGAGGAGGCTGAGATCAGGGAGCGTGATCCCGCCAGCATTGCTCTTCCTTCTCAAGGTGGCTTTGGCTATTCGGGGTCTTTCACGGTCCCCTACACGTTTTAGGACCCTTCGTTCTAGTTCTGTGAAAAATGCCTTTGGTCTTTTGATGAGGGTTTGAATCCGTAGATGGCTTTGGGTAGTGTGGTTATTTTAACAATATTTAAAAATATATAAAAAAAATTTTAAAAAGGGGCGCCTGGGTGGCTCAGTTGGTTAAACCTCCGACTTCGGCTCAGGTCATGATCTCGCAGTTTGTGAGTTTGAGCCCCGCGTCGGGCTCTGTGCTGACGGCTCAGAGCCTGAAGCCTCCTTCGGATTCTGTGTCTCCCCCTCTCTCTGGCCCTCCCATGCTCATGCTCTGTCTCTCTCTATCAATAATAAATAAAAATGTTTTAAAAAAAACAATATTAATCATTTACTGTGACTTAGTTTCCATACCCTCTAGACTCATATATGTGTCATAAATGGCAATATTCCATTCTTTTTATGGCTGAGTAATATGTGTGTGTGTATATGTGGATAAGATATATATGGATAAGATATATATGGATATAGATATTGATATAGATATATATCGAGACATGGATATATATGGATAAGGAGATACATGGTGTGTGTATGGTATAAATACATGTATTTATGGTATAAATACGCACCATATCTCCTCATCCATATATCAGTGGGCATTTGGGCTGTTTCCGTATCTTGGTTATCGTAAACAATGCTGCATTAAACATACGGGTACACGTATCTCTTCAAATTAGTGTTCTTGTTTT
Source organism: Paguma larvata (assembly GCA_030068075.1). Classification (NCBI taxonomy): domain Eukaryota; kingdom Metazoa; phylum Chordata; class Mammalia; order Carnivora; family Viverridae; genus Paguma; species Paguma larvata. The sequence goes on from CM057829.1 coordinate 23,913,361, forward strand.
CTTTGGATAAATACCCAGAAGCAGAGTTGCTGGATTGTATAAAATTTCTTATCCTTATTAAAATAAGAAACGTAAAATAAAATAAAAATTAAATAAAATAAGAAACGTGATTCATTTTCTTAAATATATTCCAAAATGAAACGATTTTTACCCTGAATTCTAAAAGAGGACAGGGAGGGTGACCGTGACACTCTAGCATAGTCATGCGAATGAACACTGAGTAAAGACAAGCCTTTCCAAAGAAGGGTCACATGTCTACAAGGGAGGAAAATCTGGTCCAACAAACCAAGTAAACAGGACATTGGGAGCCTCTGTTGGGTTTTATTGCTAATTCCATCTAGTGCCGACTGATTTTCCCATTAGAACGTCATGCAAGCACAGTCTGAATGCTTTTCAACAATGAAGACTACCATGGCTAATAAAAAGAACACCACTCGTATTTCACGGATCCGGATGGCTTATGGCAAATGGCAGCATAACACATTCCAAGTAGAATTTACGTAGACTGTGCTTCCCACTATGTCTTCGTGTTAAGGAACTATGGTGTCTTCTATTAAATTGCACAAATATAGGGCTCCCTGGGTGGCTTGGTCAGTTAGGCGTCTGACTCCTGATTTTGGTTCCAGTCGTGATCTCATGGTTCGTGGGTCTGAGCCCCACATCAGGCTCTGCGCTGACAGTATGGAGCCTCCCTGGGATTCTCTCTCTTCCTCTTTCTCTGCCCCTTTCGCTCTCTCTCACCTTCTGTCTCAACATAAATAAACTTAAAAAAATAAAAATAAATTGCATAAATATAAAACATATGTAACTAAACCACTTTCTTACACCATACACAAAAATAAATTCGAAGTGTATTATTTTACTTAATTACTTACTTATTTGAGAGAGCAAGCGAGCAGATAGGAGAGAAGGGCAGAGGCGGTGAGAGAACTTGAAGCAGGCTCCACGCTCAGCACAGAGCTGGACCCTGGGCTCAATTCCACAACCCTGGTATCACGACCTGAGCAGAAATCATGAGTCGGACACCCAACTGACCCCGGTGCCCCGAAGTGTATTACTGACCTCAGTATAAGACCTGAAACCATAAAAATCCCAGAAGAAAACATAGGCAGTAAACTTTTGGACATGGGTCTCAGTAATGCTTTTTGGGCCCAGTCGACTTCCTTAAGCAAGGGCAACAAAAGCTAAAATAAACAAAAGGGACTACATTAAACTAAAAAGCTTTTGCACAGCAACTGAAACCATCAACAAATTGAAAAGGCAACTTCTCGACAAGGAGAAGATATTTGCAAATCATACATCCAATAAGGGGTTAGATCCAAAATATGTAACGAACTTACACAATTTGATATCAAAAAACCAAATAATGTGATTAAACATGGACGGAAGATTGAAAAGACATCTTTTTTCCCAAACAAGGTATACAGATGGCCAACCTGCACATGCAATAATGGTCAGCGTCACTAATCATCAGGCAAATGCAAATCGAAACCACACGATATCACTTCACGTGGGTCAGATGGGCTATTATCAAAAAGACAAAAACAATGAAGCATTGATGAGGACGTGGGGAAAAGGGAACCCTCGTGCACTGTTGGTGGGCGTGGAAATGACCGCAGCCACTGTGGGCACCGTCTGGAGGGTCCTCCAAAAATTAAAAATAGAACTTCCATACAGCCCAGCAACCCCACGTCTGGGTATATATCTAAAAAAACCCAAAAAGACTAATCCAAAGAAACACATGCCCCCTTTATGTTTTAGCAGCATTATTTGCAATAGCCAAGGTACGGAGGCACCCTAAGTGGCCATCCATAGTTGAATGGATAAGGGAGATGTGGGGTACACACACACACACACGCACGGACACACGCACACACACTCATGCACACACGCACGCACGCACACGCACACACACAATGGAATATCACTCAGCCATAACAAAGAATGAAATCTTGCCATTCGTGACAACATAGACAGACCTAGAGGATATTGTCTTCAGTGAAATACGTCAGACAAGGGAAGACAAATAACATAAGATTTTGATTATATGTAGAATCTTAAAACCAAAACAAAACAAAAACAGGTGCATAGATACAGTGAACTGTTGTTTACCAGAAGAGGGGAGGATAAAGGAGTATAGACATAAAGGGACCAAGGTGAAGTATGTGAAGGGGATTGAGAAGTACGCACTTTCAGTTTTAAAATAAGTAAGCCATGGAGTTGTAATGTGCAGTGTAGGAAATACAGCCAATATTGTAACAACTTTGTGTGGTGACTAGACTTACTGTGGGGATCATTGGCAGTGTATAAAAATATTGAATCACGTATCATGCACACTGGAACCTAAGTAGGATATCGCGTGTCAGTTCTACTTCAATAAAAAAATAATAAAAATTGTAAAAATAAAGCAATGCTGGAAGGGGAAAGAAAGAAAATAAATCAGAGAAGCCACCAGAATAACTGATCTACAGCATCGACACACTTGTTCTACAGTCCTGTGATGTCCAACAGTGGCCATAAATTTAAATGTAAATTCATTAAAATTAAAATTAAAATTTCGTTTCCCAGTTACACCAGCCACCCTTCAAGGGCTGTCACATGCAGCCGCATCATTGGGAAGTTCAGACATAGAGTAGTTCCATCACTGCATAAAATTCTACCAGGCAGCATTGTCTTAGACACACGCACACACACACACACACACACACACACACACACACACACACCCATAGTCATCGGTCAAGGACCTTGGTAATAGAATTAAAGTTTCAATGCCATATTCTTCTCAAAGCTAGAACAAACAATTCTAAAATTTGGTATGGAACCACAAAAGACCCCAAATACCCAAAGCAATGTTGAAAGAGAAAACCAAAGTGGGAGGCATCACAATCCCAGACTTTAGACTCTACTTACAAAACTGTAATCATCAAGACAGAATGGTATTGGCACAAAAACAGACACAAAGAACAATGGAACAGAATAGAGAACCCACAAACATATGGCCAACTAATCTTTGACAAAGCAGGAAAGAGTTTCCAATGGAAAAAATACAGTCTCTTTAGCAAATGGTGCCAGGAGAACTGGACAGCAACATGCAGAAGAATGAAACTAGACCGTTTTCTTACACCACTCACAAGAATAAACTCAAAATGGATGAAAGACCTAAATGTGAGACAGAAAACCATCAAAACCCTAGAGGAGAAAACAGGCAAAGACCTCTATGGCCTCAGCTGCAGTAATTTCTCGCTTGACATGTCTCCAAAGGCAAGGGAATTAAATGCAAAAATGAACTATTGGGACCTCATCAAGATAAAAAACCTTCTGCACTGCAAAGGAAACAATCAACAAAACTAAAAGGCAACTGACAGAATGGGAAAAGATATTTGCAAATGATATATCGGATAAGGGGTTAGTATCCAAAATCTATAAAGAACTTACCAAACTCAACACCCAAAAAACAAATAATCCAGTGAAGAAATGAGCAAAAGACATGAACAGATACTTCTCCAAAGAGGACATTCAGATGGCCAACAGACACATGAAAAGATGCTCAACATCACTCTTCATCAGGGAAATACAAATCAAAACCACACTGAGATACCACCTCACACCAGTAAGAGTGGCTAAAATTAACAACTCAGGAAAAAACAGATGCTGGCAAGGATGTAGAGAAACAGGAACCCTCTTGCACTGTTGGTGGGAAGGCAAACAGTGTGGAGGTTCTTCAAAAAAATTAAAAATAGAACTACCCTATGACCCAGCAATAGCACTACTAGGAATTTATCCAAAGGATACAGAGTGCTGATTCATAAGAGCACGTGTACCCCGATGTTTACAGCAGCACTTTCAACAACAGGCAAATTATGGGAAGACCCTAAATGTCCATCAACTGATGAATGGATAAAGAAGATGTGGTGTATATATATATATATATATATATATATATATATATATACACATATATATATATAATGGAATACTACTTGGCAATGAAAAAGAATGAAATCCTGCCATTCACAGCAACGTAGATGGAACTAGAGAGTATTATGCTGAGTGAAATAAGTCAGTCAGAGAAAAATATCATATGATTTCACTCATATGTGGAACTTGAGAAACTTAAGACCATGGGGAAAGAGGGGGGAAATAGTTACAAACAGAGAGGGAGGGAGGCAAACCATGAGAGACTCTTAAATACAGAGAACGAACTGAGGGTTGATGGGGGAGGTAGGGGAGAGGGGAAAATGGGAGATGGGCATGAGGAGGGCGCTCGTTGGGATGAGCACTGGGGGTTGTCTGTAAGCGATGTATCATGGGAATCTACCCCGGAACCAAGAGCACACTGTATACACTGCATGTTAGCTGACTTGACAACAAATTATATTGAAAAAAAAGTTTCAACGCCATATACCAAACTTTGGCCTCTATTCCCTTGTTTTAATTAATTTGATTATCAGATTTTCTTATTAAATTAATATATGCTATTAAGATTTTCCCCCTCAGTTGTCAATCATTGAATTAGTTACTAAGAGATGTTGTATCCTTAGGGAAAAATTGATTTGGGTACCGCCCCTCTGGGAAGAAGGGACATAGTTACAAATTGGGGCATAGATTTTGTTCAAATGAAAGACTGATGTGTTGAGTAAAATGTACAATCATCTGTAAACAGAGAGCTAGTGTATTTGCACCTCTAGATCCTTAAATGACGGGTCCCAACTGTATGCCGGTACAGAAGTCATTTAACTGCCCTGAGGCTCAGTTTCATTGGTTGCACACAGAGAATTCCAAGAGCCCCAGATTGGTTGATGACGATTAAATGAGATAGTGCATGGAGAAGTGTAGACTGCACAGACATGAGCGAGGAATGATTAACATTAACCACCCATGATGGCAAGTCGGGTCGTTGTCAAAGATTTTAACGACTTCTGCACCGCAACCCAGGAATTGCTTTTTCCAACGAAGGACCAGAGGTTTGCAGAAAAGCCCACCTCTTCCTGCAGAGCACAGAGCAGAGACCCGATTCACAAATAATCGTTAGTGCAGTGTTTTTTGGGAGGATACGATTTGTGATTTAAATTTTTTTTTATGTTTTATTTATTTTTGAGAGCAGGAGAGACAAAGCATGAGTGGGGGAGGGGCAGAGAGAGAGAGGGAGACACAGAATCCGAAGCAGGCTCCAGGCTCCAAGCTGTCAACACAGAGTCCGACGTGGGGCTCGAACCCACAGACTGTGAGATCATGACCGGAGCTGAAGTCGGATGGTTAACCAACTGAGCCCCCCAGGCGCCCCCGATTTGTGATTTTAAAAAGCCGCCTGTGGTCTATGCTTATTACCATCGGATGGCAGACGTCACTTCGTCACTTCGGGAGGGGCGCTGCTCTTCTGTCTTCAGAAGGAGGGGGGCACTTAAAGGCTTTAATCCTGCACATCGGAGCCCAGCCCTGCTCTCAGGCTAATACAGAAACATCTTTTCGTCGCGGATGGACATGGCTGAGCAGCGCCCCGTCGGGGCCTGCGGCCGAAGGAAAAAGGTGCGCCCCTGGACACACGTAACGTCCCCTCCCGTTTCTTAAACCACTGGCAAGCGTCAATAAATGCACTACAATTTTAAAACACGGCCAGACAGGAGCCCGGCACCGCCCCATCTGTTCACACGCCACGGCCGCGCCTCACGAACCCACCTGCCCGGTGGGGCCAGGACCCGCGGGCCGACTGGCACCTGCTGTTCCTCTCGCACCACGACGCAAAGCCACGCAGCGAACGGCCTGCCTCTCTTGGAACTTTCCTGCTTTGTGCATCGCGGATTTCTGCATTACTTATGGTTCGTTAGATAATGCATTAAAACAGTGTGCCTCGGGATGGCTGAGTTTTCTGGACGCTCCTTTGCAAGGCCCGCCTGGGCGAGGACTTCTCTGGCTCAGCCCAGGCCCCAGGCTGCGGCGGGAAGATGGTCTCGCGAGGTTTACGCGGCGAGAGCGGTGGACCTTAGGACCCAGGGGAGAGCCGCGCAGAGTCGGGGAGGCGCAAGGGAGCGGGCCGGGGTCTCGGAGTCTAAGGGAAGGGAGTAGGGGGAGATCAGGGTGTAGGGGGAGATCGGGAGGGGTGGGGGGACTGAGACGGCTCTGGAGAGAGGGCACCCGAGGGCCAACCCAGGGCACGGGTTTTCCGTTCTGCATTGTGGGCCTCTTACCGTCGGGTCAAGGCTTACTTACGTAAAGGACTTTAACCCTACAATGATTCTTCGGGGCCTTCAGGAGAGGGACGGCCTGGCCTGCAGAACGCTGCCATAATAAAGGAGGCCGTTGCTTCGTTCCTGGATAAATGTGAAAACAAAAGAAGCAACATTGTCTCGACCCCGTCCCAGGCAGGCGCTCCCTGTCCCTGGGCAGCGACCGAGAGGACAAGCCTGCAGGCCCCCGAGCTCCGCAGAGGCCCGGGGCTGATGGCAAAGCCACACCACCAAGGTCATTAGACACCTGGGCCCGCCACGCTCTGGAGGGAAGGAAGAGGCAGCCGAACAGAGAAAGAAATTCCTGGGATTTACCAGATTGCATGGGATATAACAGCTGGTGTCCAAAATCATACTCCAGGGCGCCTGGGAGGCTCAGGCGGTTGAGCATCCGACTTCCGCTCAGGCCATGATCTTAGAATTGGTGAGTTCTAGCCCCGCCTCAGGCGCACTGCTGTCAGCACAGAACCTGCTTGGGATCTTCTCTCTCTCTCTCTCTCTCTCTGGCCCTCCCCCACTGACACACTCTCTCTCAAAAAGTAAGTAAAACATTTAAAGAAAAATAAAATCATATTCGAACGCACAATGACATGGCCTTTGAAAAGCGAGGACGTGAGAAACAGCGAATGTCAGATTGATGTGACTTGGAGCGGGTTTAAGGTCCTCCGTTTCCACGGGCCAGCGTGTTAAGAGTAACTGAGGGGCGCCTGGGTGGCTCAGTCGGTTGGGTGTCCGACTTCGGCTCAGGTCATGATCTCGCGGTCTGTGAGTTCGAGCCCCAGGTCGGGTTCTGTGCTGACAGCTCAGAGCCTGGAGCCTGCTTCAGATTCTGTATCTCCCTCTCTCTCTGCCCCTCCCCCACTCATGCTCTGTCTCTCTCTGTCTCAAAAATAAATAAACATTAAAAAAAATTTAAAAAAAAAAGAGTAACTGAAAGACTGGATGACATTCAACCAATTGAGCCTTGATGTTGCACAGGAAACACAAGGAAAGTCAGTCGAAGAGCGAGGCTCGGGTTGTCGACGTTTAAATTGTGTTTTGGAACTTAAGGGATTCAGCGTCAGAGGAAGCTAACCTGTAGACAAAATGCATCCGGATAAACGTCATCGTAGGAAGACTTTCGAAGACAGAACACACGTGGCATGACCTAACATGCACTTACAGAAACGTTCCGAAGTTCAAAGATACTTGTTAGGTGGAAATTAAAGATTGCCGTATGTATTGCTTAGGCCCCTTAGCCTCCTTTCTGTATGTCCAGAAAGGGAGAGGAGGAGAAGCGGGGTGCAGCCACGCGAAGTGGGAGTGGAAGGTGTATTCCCGGAGAATCTGTAGAAGTCTTTGTTGCTCAGAATGTGGGCGCCTAGATCCCGGCTTCCTGACAGTGGCCTTGGGAAGCCTCGACACCTGAAGACTTAGATTACATGTACAATTGTTATTAGAAATCCCAGAGACCGACACATCTACTGTATGTGAGGCAATAAATAGCCGACACAGATCCTGGACAACCAACAGAAACCCAGGGGCCAGAGCAGAGCAACTCCCCTGCCACATACAGTGAACGGGTACTTATCGCTGGAACAGCGGTGCGTGCGGTTAGGGACACCTACATTCGTGCTTCGGGTGAGTGTTGAGCAAATTGTACCTACTTGTGTATTCAGTTACTGTCGGTGAGTGACAACAAAATAAAATTCATAAAATCCTGAAATAAGGAACCCTTCTGGGAATGCTAAAAAGGATACCTTCAGCGGTCAGCATCTCAAACTCTTGTGCTGAGAATGGGCAGGCTTGCTGACACCAGAGACCGACTCAAGCACCAGCCGCTTGGGAATCATCTGGGGTGCTTGTTAGAAACACAGATCTTTAAGATCCGCTGAGTCTGGGTTGAGGGCTCTGCCCGTCAGCAGCGGCCCCAGGTGGTTGTGTGACGGTCAACCACGGGCAGAGCTTACATTTCAGAATGAGTAAACGAGGACATGCCATCTAAGAAAGATCTAGACTTCTGACCTCTCTAAAAGGGGTGGGCAGGCACCTCCGTCCTGGATCCTGCCCCGAGGGGGTCCAGGAGCTCCAGAACTGGCCTTTGAGGACCACGTGACACCTACGTTCTTGAGCCAGACATGGGACTTTCTCAAATAGGTGGGAAAAAAGGACTTCTACTACCTCCTGCGAGATGGCCAGATGGAGGCCCCAAGAGCTCTATTCTTCAGATTTTAATACCGTCCCCCGAGGAACCCCAGGGGCAGAGTGCCCTGATCACCCACCATCCACACCCCATCCTGCAGGACGGGAACTTCCTCAGGGACCCAAATACCCCGACGGGTTTATACCTGAAGATGTCTGGGGACGGAAGGAATACTTCAAACACTGGAGGATACGTCTGGCACCGGGGTTGTCCTTCAGCATGGATGTAACAGGAGCGTCTAATTATTACATGGAGATTAAAGATTGGCCTTCCCTGTGTCCGTCATGGACCCACCAGCCTGCACAAAGGCTGAATCCCCGAGCAAATGTGTTGGATGTTTTTACATTAAAGGAAATATAGTTAAACCTTTTAGTTAAAAAAATAATAATATATCGATGTCAGGGGCGCCTGGGTGGCTCAGTTGGTTGAGCGTCCGACTTCAGCTCAGGTCATGATCTCACATCCCTTGGGATGGTCTCTTAGTACTGGTTTCCCTTCCAGGGGGGTGGGGTGTGTGTGTGACATTTTTGATCTGCAACCTCTACTTAACCCTTTGTGCCAACCCGCCCCAGCCACGGCAGGCTGCTTCTCCGGCCTGTGCCCACCCACAGTCCCAGCCCCAATTCCATCTAGTTCAGACCGTAAGAGCGAATGGTGTGGAATTAAATTGCCTACCTCTAAGATTTGGCTTGAAGTGTACTTCCTCTCTATTTCTTTGCCTTTGTAGCTACTTGAGACTCATACCAGGCACTGTGGTAGGGGTGAGAAAGAACAGAAAATTGGGGGAGGGGCTCAAAAACTTTTCTTGAAATACTTCATAGGGGCATGGTCTTTTTTTAGAGCGTTGAAATCGCGTGCCGCCATGCTTATTTGAAGAGGTAACTATTAAGAGGGACAATTAAAATAATTTTTTTTATGGTGAGTGTTGGGGCCTTTGAAAACTCCCAGTTAAAGGAATATGAAGGAAGCCGGGGGGAGGGGACGGGGAGTGTTCTCTTTGTGAAGGACCCTGAATGGAGTGCATTGTGTGAGGCCAAACACAAACTTCATTTGGGTGAGATTCTAATTGTATTCTTCCTTCTCGCACTGGAGAAGCTGACAGCCTATATTTTGCTGCTCAAAAAAATTAATAAAAGGCTTCACTTGTTCCCGATGAAGAACTCAGGAGCTCCTAAAAGAACAAGTGGAATGAAACGTTTCCTTTCTAAGTTCTTCTCTTTCAAAACTGTGAACCTGTGGCTTATTCGGAAACACTGGACGTGGTCTGCAGAGTCCGGGACCACCAGAGATGACCGCTTATTTATCCGATGTACGAAGCGCTCGGAGCTTGCCTCCAGCTGTCAAGGCATGGCTCCTACCTCAACTACGGTCCATGTAGAATTATGACGGGTGTTACAACGCCCTCAGTAGGAGGCGTATGTGTGATACAAGTCAGGTGCACCGAACAGCAAAGAAGGAAAGATCGCACCCATTTGAGATAATCAGAGATTTCAGTACTCTTTCAAGTGGGATGTTCCATGGGTCAGGGTTCCTCATTTTTTCCTCATCCAGAGTCCAGAAATACTGTATTTCTATGTTTCAGTCAGTAAGTAGCAGGTGAAAAATCCTTGTTTGGCCAAGTAACTCAATATCTCTGCGTCTCGGTTTTCTCCCCGGAAAATGGCAGGATTTAGAAGTCCCAAGGTCCCTCCTGGCTTTGAATAAGTGACAGTTCTCACTCTAAATCTCTATCTAGTGACCCTCTACCCTCACAAAACATGATTCTCAGCCTTCTGTGGTTAACGCGCTCCTGTGAGTATCTGTCTCCTCCAACGTGCGTGAAAATACAATTGATTATAATCTCAGGGGGTCCGGAAGCCCCTGTCTGGACGCCAGCTGTGTTTTCAAAACTAACAAGCTCTCGCTTGTACGATGCTCTCCTCTGTCTCTTGTTGATCCTATCATGGAATTACTTTTTTTATTTTGCTACTGCTGCTCAACCAAATTACTTTAGCTGATTTCATGGTTGTGCCCAAATCTGACCAGCAGAGCGGTTACTCCAACCCACCAGGATGGGCTATCACACTTTCTCTCAATATCAGAGAACGTTTCTGGTGGCTTCCCTAAGTTAAGGAACGCCGGGGAATGTGTCCTTGAAGACCCCGGCTAGAAGGAGCTTAAGAAAGACCACTAGGGAAGTCTGCTGTAAGCCGGGAGGGCGTAGAAAAAAATCACAAGAATGTGCCAGAGAGGGGCCTGAGTCTCCCCACAGGAGAGGTGCCGAGAACCGCTTTGCCACCGTGAACAGGGCCTGAAGACCCTGGGACTCCGCCGTCCAAGAAGGAAGCCACACGTGGCTACTGAGCCCCTGAAATGTGGCCAGTCCAAAGTGTAAAACGGCGCCAGCTTCTGAAATATTTACTGCAGTATAAACAAGGAATATAAATATTTCATTAATGGTTTTTATATTGAATACCTGTTGAAATGATGTTTGGGACATACTGGGTGAAACGAAATATATTATTATTAATGTTAATTTCACCTATATCTTTTTACTTTTTTAGTGTGGCTCCTGGGAAGTTTCATATTACACTTGCTGCTTGGACTTAGGCCTGCGGTATGTTTCTGTCGGCCTGTGCTGCTTGGAATCCCATCACGTATCCCTTGACGGCTGGTTCTAACCTGGAGAGAATCCTTTTATGCCAAATGTATGTGAACTGCTGTCTCATGCTGAAGAGCCAGCCCAGATCCCTGGGACTTCTAGATGAGGCAACGACTCTAAGATCTGGAATATACTTTTAATTGGCTAGTATGTGGTCTCTTAATGAGTGCTACGGATTGAATATTTGTGTCCCACCAAAGCTCACCTGTTGAAACCTGATGCCCTGTGCGATGGTCTTAGGAGGTTAGGCCTCTGTGGGGTGCTTAGGTCATGAGGGTAGAGCCCTCAGGAATGGGAACAGTACTCTTGGAAAACAGAGCCCTCAGAACTCCCTCGCCCCTCCTCCCGTGTGAAGAGACAGTGAAAAGCTAGTTGTCTAGGAGGAAATAGGCTCTCATCAGACACCCAATCGGCCAGGGCCTTGATCCTAGACTTCGCAGCCTCCAGAACTCTGAGAAATAAATTTCTGTTTTCTATAAACCACTCAGATTATGGTGTTCTTGGTATAGCAACCCAAATAGACGAAAACAATGAGAATTACCAGTGCTCATGCTATGACCATAAACCCCGGGACTGAGTAGTGGTCATCAGCAAGATTCAAGTACGTTTTCATCGTTAGCCATGGTGTGCCCCAGCAATTCAGTCTCACTGGTAGAACAGAGAGGCTGAGACTGGGATTTTCAAGACCCGTGTCTCTGGTGATGCCTGACTTTTCCTTATTGACTGGCACACAGGGGATACCCTGACACAATGGGCAGAAGCCCAAATATTTTATAGGAACATATCTTGGGGCTACGTAAGTATCAAATTTTGTACCTGCCAGTGTTAGCATTCATTGACGTTTCTTGGGTCAATTCATTATTTCTTCCTTGGTTGCCAAACAGTGCTCTTCAAATTCCAACATTCCTTCTGTTTGTTATTTGGAATTCTGTAAAAAAATAAATAAATGAATAAAATAATTTTAAAAATTTATTAGTCATAGCAGTGTAGACTCATGGACTGCTAGTTTATGTAACGAGTTACAGTTTGTTACTATCATTGACTTTGAAGATCAGATTGTCCCAGATCTCACCAGCAAAAGCTCCATTTAAACTCTAGTGTCCTTTTTGACACATTCCCGTAATTCTTGGAGCGTTTCCTTACTTCCTAGAACGAGACGTCCTGGGATCATCTTGTACGTTCCCCTCCCCAGCTGTGGAGTCAACCATTTCTGTGTAAGCCCTGGTTCATTTCAGTGAAGAGTGGTATTTAGATACCAAATGCGGACACGAGGTGTGCTCATGACTGTTGGCATGATGTCACTGCTCCTCAGCCCCGTCAGGCGACGAAGCTAAAGAATACATGCGTGTATCTACGTGTCACGTGGATGCCTATTGACGTCTTTATTTCTATATCTATACGCTCAAATATATTTTGAAAACCTTGTGTTGACACTAACTCCAGTCCCGCCCACAGCACAGATTTGTTCCAATCTTTTCCTTTTTCATATTGATAACTCCCTTCTCCCACAGTGAGAAACTTGGCTCCCATTATCCTCAGTATATTCACTATTGGCCCATCACCACCAACAACCCAATACACTACTAATCTCCCTACGATGCCCGGATGTCACGTGAACGAACTCCTAAACCCACTCGGGTTCCAAAACCCTACGCGAGCCTCCTGCCGCCGACCCGTGTAGGCGTTTTCCTTCCTCTTCATTGGCTCCGACCGCACACTGGGGTGCCGCGGACGCCACCACCTAGACAGGAATGCCCTGCTCCCTCCACCCCTGCGCAGAGGCCTACCTTATTCTGCACTTCATCATGACTGTGGACTGCATTGGAGAAGTCGGGCAAGCAGGTAGGCATGAATCAATTAAAATATTGCTGGGACAATTTGGAGCATAAGCAAACCTGTTTTAGAGCTTTTTAGGACAGCCTCAAAGGTTCTTCACAATTTCATCCTGTCTACCTATACCTGTCTGCCTATAGTAGGGTCAGGTGAGCACCTTGCAAGGGGGTGCTTGCTCTTGGTGTACAAGGACATCCTCCCAATTTGCAAGAGGAGGCCTTCGTTGAGAGTGTCACTGTGAACCAGAATATTCCTTTTCACTAATACATCACTGTCTTTTAAAAAGAGATCGTCTCTGCTTATATTTTTTTTCATATGACATATTGTAAAATGACCCAAGAGTTCAAATCAAAGTAAGGATGGATGAATCTCAGCAAAAAGGCCTGTAATATTGCAGGAGGCGCTTTTGGGTAGAAAGTATCCTTCTCCAGAGTGAATTGCAATGTGAGACACCAATATCTCTAATAGAAAAAAAAAAAAAAGACTTGTGAACAAGTCTCAAAGCACCACTGAATTATGGAAAGATATTAGTCAGGTGGAAATATACTAGAAAGAAGAATTTGAATCCAGTGGCAAGAAATGGAACTATTTCAAGATAATGTGTATAATACTTTCTGGCTCTGGTTACCCAGCATATACATAGACCAAGCAAGACGTGCGGATAACGTGTGCATACGTACATCCTCCCAAATGCGGGGAACCTGTGACTATTTTAACATATGCTTACTTACACTAGGAGATACAGCATAAAAAATACTAGTTAAGAGGTTTTTCCTCTGGCTATCAAAGCGACCTATATTCACTATAGAAAATACAGGAGGGGCGCCTGGGTGCCTCTGTTGATTAAGCATCCAACTCTTGATTTTGGTTCAGGTCGTGAACTCACAAATCTGTGAGTTCGAGCCCTGCTTCAGGCTCTGCACCGACAGCATGGAGCCTGCTGGGAGCCTCTCTCCCTCGGTCTCTGCCCCTCCCTCGCTTGTGCTGTCTCTCTAAAATAAATTAAAAAAAAAAAAAAGATAATACAATAGAGCACAAAAGAGAAAATAACGATCACATATACTCGGCTCTCAGATTTAATTCAAAATTTTGGTATGCTTTCTTTAGATGATAGTGGTTTCAATTTGGGCGATTAGCAATGGTGTTGTAACAAACATTTGTAAATGAGCCTTTGCTCACATCTATGATTATTTCTTCAGCATAAACTTTTACAAGTGGAATTTGAGTTGCTGGAGCAAATAGTGTTATAGGAAATGATGTTACTATTGTGATTGTTTAAATATGTAAGTCAATAGGAGATGCAAAAAGGAGTCCTATACTTTCCTGAAGTATGTGATGGTAAAAAAATTTTTTTAATGTTTATTTATTTCTGAGGGAAAGAGAGAGCGTGGTTGGGGGAAGGGCAGAGAGAGAAGGATTGACACAGAATCTGAAACGGGCTCCAGACACCCAGGCGCACCAACAGTTGTTCATAAACAGAACTGATACACTACTTAGCATTTTGCTTGGACTGTGCGCCTAATAATCCCTGGGAAAATCCAAGAACAAACTGTCTCCCAATTGTCTCAAAAAGGCAGGATTGCTAGTTTGATCCTGGTTCCAAGAACTTCCCTTGGCTTTTGTGGTAATAAAGAAATTATTGCCTATCACACTGGCAGAGCCAACCGTGAAATATTTATTTTGGATTATGTGCTTTCTCTCTGGAAGGGATTGGGAATTTTAAAATCTTTTCAAAAATATTTCAGAAACACAAAACACAATAAGCTGTGAACTATTAATGGGGCTTTTCTTTTCCCCATTTGATCAAGTTTTTAAGAGAAAAAAAAAAGGGCTGCGGAGAATACAATGAAAGCTTGGTTTTGAATAATGTTTCACGTGCTGTTGCCTGAACACCGGAGACTGAGCAGGTGACCCTCTGGGTAGGTTTCAGCTCAGCAAATCCAACTTGTATACTCAATGAGCTCTGACTCGGAGAACTATCACCCGCTGCTCACCCAAGCCCTTTCTTCTTTACCACACGATTTCTTTGTGCTTTAGTTTTCCTTTTATAGTCACAGAGGGTGTCTGCCAGCCCTCCATTGTTGTAATTATGACAGCGTTTTTACATCAACGTTCCTCTAGAAATGAAGGAGACAAAGGAGTGCCATGCCAATTTCTGTAATGCTTCGACAGTCATAAGCATGGAACATTTTCGGAACATTAATGAAAATTTTAAAGTCTGGGTTTCAAATCTGTTCTAATATGAGTATGCTTGAGAGTACAAGAAAATTCTCAAATGCTTAAGCTTTAAAGTGCAAAGGAAAAACAGTGCTTTTTTTTTAACAGGAAACTTTCCACAGAGACGAAAGAAAACTCATCACAATGTTATACACCATGTACCCTCTCTGGTTCACTGAGCTGTATGTAGTTTTGCAATTTAACAAAATTCTTGTCTTCTGTATGAGTCTATAGCTCTAGCATACTGTGTAAATGATTTATGTTCACTGGCCTGATGAAGCTTTTGTTCAGGCTGGTTGGGGTGTGTGTGTGTGTGTGTGTGTGTGTGTTTGTCTGTCTATGTTGAGCAGTGTAATGGTTACCTGTTGGTTGACCGTTGATATCTATGCCCCACTTAACCTTGGTCAAGGCCAACAATGAATTTCAGGACTTTGGGAGGCCCTCCTGGAACACCTGTTTCTTTTTTTTCCTGTGTGGTATGGAATAGTCACTGTTACTTTGCCACCCCAGAGGATGGTAACCTCAGGATGAATCTAACACACAGAAAATTAAAGAGAAATTTAACCCTGATTAATCCACACCTGGAAAAAATTTCGCTTTGTTGTGTAACACAGTTTGAACTAAACTTTCTGTTACTTGTAATTGAAAATATCTTAACTGATGTAGAATCTCAAAAGTGGTTAAGCCTCGGGAAGTGTGGAGGAAGCACATGGTTCTGGCCTACTTCAGGAACAATGCCTTCTAGAGGAAGGATGTTCTTCTCTAGAATGTTCTTCTCTCGATCAACGCCTATTAGTTAAAGAAGAGATGGAGAGCGAGTATGCAGAGAGAGGCTCTCTCCTGGAGAGCAGACAGCTGGGTTAGTCACATGGTTAATCTCATGTGACCACTTAATTAGGCTAAGGAATACCCAGGTGGATGGTAAAACACTATTTCTGGGAGTGTCGGTGAGGGTGTTTCTGCAAAAGATCAGCATTTGAATTGGCAGACTGAGTAAAAGGTTGTCCTCACCAATGCAAGTTGCCATCATCCAATTTGTTGAGAGCCTGCATAGAACAAAAGGTCAAAGGAAGGGCAAATTTGCTCTTTGTTTGAGCTGGGACATCCATCTTGTCCTGTCCTCAGATATGGGCACTTTTGGATTTCAGACCTTCAGATTTGGACTTACACCATTGACCCCGCCAATGCACCTAATTCTTGGGCGTTTTAGACTCCCCTCGTCCTTTCTGTCATTGGCTTCCCTGGTTCTCAGGCCTTTGACTCAGCCCGAATTATGTCACCAGCTTTCCTGGTTCTTCAGTTTGTAGATAGCAGATTGTAGGGTTTATTGGCCTCTATAACTGCATGAGCTTATATATATATATATACACATATATGTGATTATACATATGATTATATAAATGGATTACATATGGATAATATAAAATATGTTATATATTTATTATATACATTTATATAAATATACAATGTATAATAATATTATAATATAGAATATTTATTATATATACTGTTAGTTCTGTTTCCCTGGAGAATCCTGACTAATACACTCACCTATTTCATTTTATTTATCGTTACTATTGTTTTGGTTAGTTGTTCTATCAGTTACTGGGGGAGATCTGTCTAAGTCTCTAATATTGATTGTGGATTTGTCTATTTCTGCTTTTATTTCAGATTTTTGCTTCATGTATTTTGAAGCTCTGTTATTAGGCACATATATATGTATAATTGCTATATTTTGCTCATGTACTGACATTTTTATTAGTATGATGCATGCCTCTTGGTCTCTTGACTCCCTGTCTTGAAGTCTATTTTGCCTAATACTGATAGAATTACTCCAACTTTCTCCAACTTCCATGGTACATATTTTTGCATCCTTTTACTTTTAATCTATTCATGTCTTTGCATTTAAAGTGCATCTTTTGTAGACAACTTATAATTGGTTCTTGATTTTTTTTATCCAGTTTGACAATCTCTGCCTTTTGACTGGAGTGTTTAGTCCAGTTAACATTTAATGTTGCAAGAAAAGAATTAACACTGCGCATGTTTTATTAAATCATTACTTACCTCTGTAGCCATTGCAGGGACTCTTGGTGATATTCTAAGAACTAAATGTACTGTAATGTTTACATGATCACTAGGTAATGATGTTATTCTATACACCTAAAGCGATCTCTGACTACTTTTTCTCTATGTTCTCTGTCTCCTCCGGGCACGCACAATATAGCTGGTAAACCCATCCAATGAGTTCTTTTTTTTTTTTTAATTAAAAAAAGTTTATTAGAGAGAGTATGAGTGGGTGGGGTAGAGGGGGAGAGAGAGAGACAGAGAGAGAGAATGAGTCTCAAGCTGGCTCCATGCCAAACTCCAACCCAGGGCTCAATCCTGCGACCCTGGAATCATGACCTGAGCAGAAATCAAGAGTCTGACACTCAACTGAGTGAGCCACTCAGGTGCCTCAAGTTCTTAATTTTACAGAATATATTCTTCTCTTCTATAATGTCCATTTGATTCTTTTGTTTTAAATTTCAGTTCTCTTCTAAGTTTCTTCATCTTTTTATTCTTTTTACCCATGTTCATCCATCTTTAACACACTAATTGTGGTCGTTTAAAAAATCAATGTCTGCTAACTCCAACATGAGACTTATGCATGGGTCTACCTCTATCGTTTGTTTTTCTCTTGATTTTAAGTCACGTTCTTCTACCTTTTTGCATATCTAGTAGTATTTATTGTATTCTGGATGATGTGTTTAAAAGAATCATAGAGGCTCCAAAAGACATCTTCCTCCAGAGAGTTTCCCTCTTCTTCAGAAGGTAGGGTGAGAGATTGATTACCTCAGTCCAACCAGGGACTGGGCTGGGTGAGATTGTACTTTCGCTAAGCCACATCTCTGGGCATCTTCTCGTAGGCATGGTCCTCCAAGGCTCATAACTGAGAACCTGGCAGTCTTCATTTCCTTAGCTCCAAGAGAGTGCTTTTTCTCTGCTCTCTGCAGATTCTGAGCTATCAGCCTCCCTGTCTGTGCATTCAAATGTGGCAGATCCCTTGAGGGGGAGACCAGCTACATATCTAAGGCAGACTCCCTCCTTCTAGCCAGGGGTTGCCTCCCGAGCAAGGCAGAATTTTAGATTTTATTCTGCTTCTCTGAATCCAGCCTCTCAGATTCCTTTACATAACCCAGAACTCAAGAAAAGTCTCATGCCAAAACCAGCCACATTTGTAGTTCCTCAAATTTCCAATCTGTAATGCCAGCCATGCACAAAACTTCAGTCGTTTCTCTCTCATCCAGCAGAGCCCCGCTGCGTAAGCTAAGCCTGGTCCACACTCCCTGCCTGGATTCAGCAAATACCTCAAGGAAGAAAACAGAAAGTGATCATCAGATTATTCCAGAAGGGCTCCTCCTTCTCCGGGATTCTGGTCACCTGGCCTGCATTCCTCTTAGAAGTCTCTGGTGACTAAAAACTGTGCTAATGTAAGTTGCCCAGTCTTCGTGACTACTGCACAGGAGCATTGTGCTGACGTGAACTTTATTCTCCTCAAAAGTGGAAGACCTCTTGTGTGTGACCTCTTAATCCAACCGGTATTTTGTGTCGTAGCTCCAAGAAGTGGTCTTGGAATTCTACCTTACTGGCTATTTGACCATGGAAAATTCACTTAATAGCCTTTAGGGATAATAATGGCTACTTCTTTGGTTTCTTATATGGATCCAGTGAAATACTATTCATGTAAAGCACTTTTAAGTTATAAAGTGCTTTAAATAAAAGGCAGTCTATTTTTTCCTCATTTCTTTTTCCATTCAAAGACATTCATTGAATACTTAATATATGCCAGACACTTTGCTAGAAGCTGGTTGGGAAAAATGAATGAATCAGACTTGGAGACATGGTCTCACAGGAGTTCACAATTCTAGTGCGGAGTATATAATTCATTAAGAGAAATCTGTTGGATACTTATGATAGGTTTAAGGTAAAATGGCATAGAGAAAGGAATAATTAATTCCTTTGATAGGGTAGATGAGTTATGGAAGACTTCTCAAAGAAAGTGAGTGACTTACAAGTGAATGTTGACCCATCGCTGTAGAGATGACCAGTTGTCCACCTGAATCCATTATCGATCTCTTCCACAAAAGAGAGTCATAGTTAGACAAAAAGCTACACAACTGGAGAGCACAGTCACAGCCTCCTTTGCACCGAGGTACGATACGGCCGTGTCTAAGTCTCACTGAGATGAAAATAAGTAACAATTGTCCTGTGTGCCTCTTGGCCTTAGAACCTTCTAGACAGTATACCCCATGCTTCTTTGCTCTCTCTGAGAGTCCTGAGAGGAACATAGACATTCTTACATCCAACTTAGCCACGCAGACAAGGATAGTGACGTAGGAAATGGCTGAGCAACAAGACGGAAGGAACTCAGGTCCCCAAACGATTGTGTGCAATCCAGCCATCCTACTAACTTGTAGTGCTCACCTCCAAACTCTCATGTGAGGGCAAGAGAACATGTCTTCTCTAAGCCCTTCTATTTTGGAAACTTTTTGTTATACTATCTCAGCCGTACCACACCCCATTGCCTTAAAGAAATACTTCTAATAGTGAGTAAGAAAAAGCCAAATCGAAAACGGGCAAAAGTCATGAAGAGGAAATTTATGAAGGAAAACATAGGCAGCCAATGAACACATGGAAACAAACATTCAAACCAACTTACTTGGAATTAAGAACCTGAAAACAAAACAAACTTTCAACTAAAAATAATAAGATGTTTTCTTTCTTATCAACTGATTTCATTATATATAATGTATATGACTATACATAATATATATGTATATGATAAATATATATCTTAGCAATTTACTTCTAGGAATTCATTTTAAGGAATTATTTCTCAGAATATGGAATACACTTAGAGTTAAGTTGTAATTCATGTAAATCAGAATTGCAAGTAAATTATATCCTTCAGGTTATTGGGTTAAATAAATCCGAGTATAGAAAATATTCCATCATTTAAAATGATTAGTAGAGGCCCAAGAGGTGCCACTCGAAGCGAGAGTTCCCCGGCTGGCCAGGCGGTCATGGGTGAATAACAGGATGGCAGACCCAGGTCCTGGGAGCAGAAAGACGTTTTAAGTGACCAAGCCTAGCACAGGAATCACTTTTCCAAATCTGCATCAGAGGTGGAGAAATCTCTCTAGAAATCGTGGCTACGACCCGGCAAAGAAAGAAAATTATGACTTAAAATTATGCCCCTGCCTGGAAATGTATCCCATGATAGTTGGATATATTTGCTTAACTTCCATGACTTTACGACAGAGAGTCCATAATAGAAATACAGTGGGTATTTTTCTGAAGTTTCTCAGACCCATGAAGTGACACAAGGTCGGTTCGGTATGAATTTGCCTTTAAATGCAGCTTTAGCTTCTAGGGGAAGAGAAATATAAGTGCACGTCTAGTCTTCTCAGAGCTGTGTTGGGCTGTCTGCTTATACGCACTGATAGTTTATAGAAAGAAAAATGATATGTCTGACTTTGCTGCTGTATTGTTGCCTCTTCTAACATCATTGCTCAAAATTCAATTCGAAGAATACATAATAATTGATATAAAATGACTGTAAGTAATCGTTTAAAAAAGGTCAAACATATCGGCCAATACAGAAACGGAATCTAATGGGAATGTTAAGATTTCTAAACAACTGAAAGAAAGGACTTTGGAAAAGGGAAAGGTTCACCTAACTTTAGTTCCAGAACATACCGGCGATATGGCTAAGTATGCAGATGTGTATTTATTACAGATGCATTGAGAGGCTGGGCCTATTGAAGAATTGTTGATTATCCAAAATATCTTAAAATATACACTTTTCAGAAAGACGTCTATTCTGAGAACTATGGACCAGGGAGGGAATTGAAACCTTTTTTTTTTTTTTTTTAAGCCATACAACCGAAACCATGAATGAAACTCTGTTTTACAGCACAGTTGAAAAACACGTGAAGGAAATATCTTCAACCTCAAGAAGGTGAAACGTGCTGTGAAAAAGTTCTTTGATGAAATTTCTAATGTTTGCAAATTCTTTGTCCTAAAGCAAAACTTCAGGGGCAGCTGGCTGGCTCGGTAGAGGGTAGAGCGTCCAACTCTTGATCTTATGGTGGTGACTTTGAGCCCCACATTGGGTGTAGAGATTATTTTTAAAAAATAAAGCTTTAAGGGTGCCTGGGGGGCTCAGGTTGAGCCTCCGACGGTTGAGCGTCCGACTTCGGCTCAGGTCATGATCTCGTGGTTCATGAGTTTGAGCCCCACGTCGGGCTCTGTGCTGACAGCTTGGAGCCTGGAGCCTGCTTCAGATTCTCTGTCTCCTTCTCTCTCTGCCCCTCCCTCACTCGTGCTTTCTGTCTCTATCTCTTAAAAATAAATAAACATTAAAAGACAATTTTTAATAATGCTTTAAAAAATTAAATAAAGAAATAAAAGTAACGCTCATATTGCACAAAAATATAATTGCTACTTCTATGAAGAAAAACGAAAGACATGTATTACAGAAATGACAAAAAGCAATCACCATTAATTTGTTTGTGACTGTGTTTTATAAGAAAACATGTAAATGTGTATAGCTATTATGTTGAAAAGCACTTAAGCTGCTTTCAATAAAAAAATCAATACTAACATTTCTTTCGCACTGAAAAACTAAGGAAACTATAATTATTAATATGTTATGATATCAATAATCATTAAAAAATAAAAACCATCATGCTTTTGACATGCTGAAACATACCTGTGAAATCAAGATTTTACATTCATATAGGATGTTGTTGGAATCAATTTCACAGAGTTTATAAAACTCAAGAATAGTTTTGGCATCTCTGATTTTTGCCAGAATCAGCCTGTCATGAATGTGTGTATCCACGAGAAAGGAAAGAGGAGGATGTTAATCTGTAAATACTTAACATGATATGTTTCTGCAATTAGCTAATTTATACTCCCTTTTTTAGTATGCGTGGATTTCTAATATTTTTGGTTCTGTGGAATTAAATTTCTTTTATTGGAGTAAATTCACCATTTCTAGCTTTGTCTTTAAAACAAATGATTTTGTGGCAGCGTATTTATCTACACATAGAAAGATCTTCACAGTTTATGAAGGAGAAGCATTAGTGTACAAGCTTATGTTTTGCTTTAAATTTTTTTAATGTTTGTTTATCTTTGAGGGAGACAGTGTCAGTGGGGGAGGGGGCAGAAAGAGAGGGAAACACAGAACCTGAAGCAGGCTCCAGGCTGAGCTGTCAGCACAGAGCCTGACGCGGGGCTCGAACTTACAAACCACAAGATCATGACCTGAGCCAAAGTCGGACGCTTAACCAACGGAGCCACCCAGGTGCCCCTCGCCTGGGGAGATTTTAAAACTCCAATGACCAGACCCCTCCCCCAACCTCTGTTTCACTAAATCAGAATCTCTGGGTTGAGAATCCAAGGCATTGACTTCAAACGCTCCCCAGGTGATTCTCACTACGGTCAAGGCTAAAAAACTACTGGCTTAGAAACACACACACACACATACGTACACACGTGCACCCTCTCTCTCATTCTCTCACGGGCACGCACATGTACACACATGAGCAGATGATCTACTTGTGACGTGGACGACGGGAGATTTTATATTCTTCTTTTTGCTTACCTGCGTTGTCTGCAATACACATGTATGTTTTATATGGAAAACAAGTACGGGAATGAATATAACTTTGGAAAAGCAATAAAAATTGGAAGGAAAGAAGGATGGCAGGAAGGATGAAAGGGTGCAGGAGGGAGAAAGGAGGAAAAACCAAAAGGAGGGAGGAGAGATTTTAAATGAAACTTGACCTTGCGTCAACTCAGCGGGGGAATGGGGACAGGAAACACGTGGTGTCCTTCTGATGTTTGAGGAGCACGAGTGAGCTGAAGAAGCAGCTGGTTGTGCTTCATCTTCTACCCTATTTGATCCCATTGCCTGCCCTGCAGGGTTCGTGGGTCAGGCTTCTTTCTCTCACAGGTGGGGAGAGGGACCCTCGGGAGGTGAGGTGCTTGCTGATAACACTGAGGAGCCAAAGCCGCTGCCCCGTCCTAAGCTCGCCTTCTGTGGTGCTGAAAAGAAGGTAGTTGGGCACAGGGTGATTGTCCTTCGTGGTCTAACAGCTCTTAATCTTTCTCGGTTTTCTTTCTTTTCTTCTTTTCTTATTTTTACGGAGTGAACGACAGAGAGTGAGCTGGGGACAGGGGCAGATGGAGTGAGAGAGAGAGAGAATCCCAAGTGGGCTCCACG
This sequence comes from Paguma larvata, assembly GCA_030068075.1. Taxonomy (NCBI): domain Eukaryota; kingdom Metazoa; phylum Chordata; class Mammalia; order Carnivora; family Viverridae; genus Paguma; species Paguma larvata. Next base: position 23,936,733 of record CM057829.1, read on the forward strand.
CTCCCCACAGAGTCTGATGCAGGGCCCTGGCTGGCCTTGGGATCATGACCTGTGCCGAAACCAATCGTCGGATGCTCAACTGACTGAGCCGCCCAGACGCCCCTTGTTTTTCTTCTTTACTCTTGTGGAGAACTGACACCTTTTCAAAGCTTTTAAATATTTGTCTGATTTTTTAATTTTAAGTAGGCTCCACACCCACTGTGGGACTTGAACTTACAACCTTGACACTGAGAGTCACAGGCTCTACTCAAAGCTTTTTAGATACCATTTCTTCTACCCAAGCCCCACCTCCTATGGCTTGTCCTTGGGTGACCGCAGATTCTCGGGCGAAACTACACAAATAGCTTTCTTAGAGGAGTTGTCTTGACTTTCTACGGAAGAACGCCAATCTCTAATAGAGACTCCACAAGGCATCAAGTAGCCCCCCAGACGCCTTTGTGGACATGCCTGGGCCAGAGAATTGTCACTGTGGCCTGAACGCCCACTAATTTTGCTGTCCGCCCGCAGGATTTGACAGCTGCCAGCTGTAAATGATCCACAACAGAAAGAAAGAGTTTTCTAAGTGGCCAAAGTCACAGGAGCCAGAGAGAGGCGAGAGAGAGAGAATTTAGATATGTCAGCTCTACTAAGTAAATTCATCATTTAAAACAGAATGTCAGTCAAGTTTTTTAATAAGTGACCCCTCAGAACCCCATCCTCTTTTCCAGTACGTTTTAGTGCCCCAGCCATATGCCTAAGTTTCAGTAATTTTTATCTTAGACTGAAGGCAAGTTTTAAGTTTAAAATAAGCCCATCCTAACGTCTTCTTGACTTTGCTCTAAATCACCTCCTTCAAGTTCCCCTTGGACAAAAAACAAAACCAAATACAGTTACAATTCACCATATTTGCTGCTTTGCTTTATTTAATGATTAGAAATTCCGAATAAGGAAGAACATATGCAAAGCCCAAATAACCTCAAAGACAGGGCTGGATGACTTGTTCAGACAGTCTCAAATGTTCGTTATGGCTCTTTCCCCCAAATGGCCTCCCTCTGACCCCATTTGACACGTGTCTTTCAATCATCTTTCACTACAAGATGGTATGGAAGAGACCACGTTGGGTCTGGTGTCAGGTGGGTCTGGGTTGGAATGCTGACACTATTACTTATGGGTTATGTGAGCTTGATATCATTGTTTAATTTCTCTGAGCCTTCGTTTCTATAGTTTCAAAGCTGAGATAAAACTCTTCCCATGTGCCTCTTAGGAAAATTTCAATAGTAAACACATATCGAGTGAATGACCCAGGGCTTAACACAGGGGAGGCGCTCAACAGTGTCAGTTCACGCCCACTTCTGATTACCATTACCATGATTCCTAACACACTCCTACCGGCCGCATGGTATTAATCATGATGGTCATTCTCTCTGGATATCACACTGTCCTCCAGAAGACTCCGTGGTCATCGGAAGTGAAGACAATGCCCAGTCTTTGATAAGGATCACATAAGCCTGAACTTCGGTAACTGAAATAACCAATGTTATGCTTGGCGAACCCACCTTTCAGGCAGGTGTTACTGGGGTAGACGGTTAGGCAGGTGTTTATCAGTATCAATCGGCTATCGAGACACTCTTTTAGAAAACCTAGCAGTGGCGATTACACTTTTTAGTTCGGGCCAAGTATTTTCCAATATCCCATGAAAACACAGAGCTCTGAACCATCAAAATCAATACACGCCGTGCAGCAACATTTGAAAGCATCCACTCGGCTAAGACAAAGAGGCATTTAAGAAAGGCTATTGATTTTCAATTTGTAAACACCTGAGGCCCAGGCTACCTCACAGGACTGTGCTGCGGGGCCCGTTCCTAGCTGAGACTCCCATTCGAAAAAATGGTCGATGCGCTCTTGGAAGGGGTCCAAGACAAATACGCGTTAGAGCAAACCGCCTCCTGAGTCTCATCGCCTTCCAGATGCAACGTGCGACGTGTTATTTTCAGTCTCGGAGGTAATTTCCGAAATATCTGTCAACTAAAAACTGCTCACTGAACTATAATACAAAGCTGTGTGTAACTTGAGGGAAAGATCATCCTTTGTTCAGCTCAGTAGCCTTTGCAGATCGGAGTACACACCACGAATTCCGCAAGTGCTAAATAACGGAGTTGAATTGGACCGATCGGTGCTGTATGTTTGAGGGCAGAAAGAAGAAATACTTTGGTTCTGGTATTTTGATTGAAAAAGTGATTCTCATGGCTTATCGTGGCTGAGAGCCCCTCACCAGCACCAGCTGACTTCTCGCCAGGCGGGGATCCTTCCCGCCGATTATAAACTTGTTAGTTACGTGTGAAGGCCTGGGTACGGTTGTATGTATTTAGAATCGAATTCCTCCTAAATATTCTCACCCATGAATATCTCTCACCCAAATTTGGTCTTCCTCAATTTCAAGCGTTTAAAATAGAAACGGGGTTGAAACCAAGCTGCAAAACGTACACTGTAGACTTGCATTTGGAAAAGCTCGGCTTCGCATGGAAATAATGGAAGATCGACCCGCATTCCGAAGGGGAGTCATCACCTGTCCCGAAGATTGCCCTAAACAGTTCGCCGAACATCCCGCTCAGGGAACCGAGCAAGTGGCAAATTAGATACGTTGCTAATTACCGTGTTGTCCTGCGGCCGAAAATGAAAGCCAGGAGTGAGGGACCAGTCGCTGCCTATTGATTTAACAAAAATGTGAAAAGCTGCGGTGCCAACGGGCTTCAGTCAGATCGGCGTGCTCAGGCACCGCTGCCAGCAGCAAAAACGATGCCTTTCTGGAAAACAATTTGGAAGGCACAGAAAAGTTCCTCGCTGCTGATCCGACTTCTGGGATTTTATCCTGAGAAATGTGTCCAAATCTGAACAAAAGCTATATGCGTGAAAACATGTCAATTACAGCATGGAACATACTGGTAGAAAAGGAGAAGCGTCAATCCCGCAGTGTTTGGGGAATAGTACAGCTCTTCTATGGAACGTTAACTTCAAGAATGACTGTAGGGGCGCCTGGGGGGCTCAGTTGGTTACACACCCAACCGCCGCTCAGATCATGATCTTGTGGTTCGTGAGTTCGAGCCCCACATCGGGCTCTGCGCTGACGGCTCGGAGCCTGGAGCCTGCTTCGGATTCTGTGTCTCCCTCTCTCTCTGCTCCTCCCCTGCTCGTGCTCTGTGTCGGTCTCTCAAAAATAAATAAAAGTTTAAAAAAATTTAAAAAAGAAAGGAATGACTATAAAACCCGTAGCATCCAGGAAAATGCTTGGAGAATGACGAAGAAACAAAAATTGTCAAATATAAAGTTTTGTGGCGTCGTAGCCCATATGAATCCCTAGCACGTGTGGTCGGCGCATATATTTCAAACAGAGGAACCAAAGATACAGTCAAAATGATGACCGTGGCTTTGTTAGAAATATAGCACTGTAGGAGTAGAAGTTCCCTAAAGACATGTTCTGTGTCCCGAATATTCTATATCGTGGTCATAGTTGTTAAGTAAAATATGCAAAATACAGCCTTCAGAGAAAGAAAGGAAGTATCTTTTCCTGTTTCTTGCTCCAGTGAGTCATAAAGTTAAGGGTCAGTAAAATCTTCCTTAAATCCAACCCACAATTCTCAGGCTGTGGCCTAAGTAGATTTTCTCCTGCTCTCCTATAAAAATTATAATTTCCGTCCTCTGTTATTTTGGTCAAGGGCACTAGAATTTCACGTTAGACCTTTTTTTCAGTTCTTGTTTCCCCTAGACGTCGCGTGCAGGTGCGTGCAGAACGGGAGATTTACACTATAAATACGGACATATTTAACCCAATACTTATCTGGAACTGGCTAGTTATGCAGAGATCTGATGGATGCGTGCTTTAGTTTCTAAAATTCTGTGGTTATCTGACTTCCTTCTGGGGCTTATCCTTTTAAAGATGAAAGTACAAAAAAAAAGTCCCACCTAGAATTAAACCCAGGCCATGGCCTTGAGGGCCCTTCCCACTTCAGAGCTGAGCAAACTAGTGTTACTCAGCTCTCCTTATGTGGTTAAGAGAAGTCAACTCTTCAGGGCTGCCTACTGGAACTTCATCGAGTTCCCACTCTCCTTTCGAGTTCTGGAAACTGGAGCCGTATTTGAGCAAGGGAGACAAATAAGTCAAATATCCAAGGTCTTATTCTTTGGGGACCCGTTCAGTCGTTCACAGGTGTCTCTCCGGTTCAAAAACCTTACCTACCACGATGGTTAAAGACGTTTGCCTCGACTATAACTCGCGCACCAATATTGCTTAGTTAAGAACCTGGACTCGGGGACTCGCTCTTCCGCGTACGAGATGTGCACTTTCTGTCTAACACGATAAGAAAAGAAACCTTCATTGCTTGGGATTTATTCGTGAAAGTGAATCAGAACCCGAACGAGGATGCATTTTTAACATGTGATCGTGAATTTTGCTGTTTTTCCCCCCATAGTGCTCCTCGAAGTCAATTCCGAAGTGCGCTCAGGATGTGGAAGGCGTGTGCGGTTGTACGTGTACGTTAGTGTGTGTGTGTCCAAGACACGAATAATACGATGGAGGTTGTACAGATTGACCGTCAAGGAAATATACTTGTTCGACTTCCCTAGGAGCCAGCCCCCGACCGCGAACCTCTCAGCAACTGCTGACTAGGAATCTATGGGTTCGCGGAGGTTGTGATTCCTTGCCGCATTGCTTGCTGGACCAGCGTTTATAAAATTACAGGAACCCTTAGCCGAGAACACCTCAATACCACACAGGGAATCCGAATCAGGCGTGTGGACATCTTGATGTCTCTCGTCCCTCAGGGTAGCCTTAGGAAGGCCGGGGATGTGCCCTTGGGAGGACCCGGTCTCGTTGCCGGACCAGCGTGCTGGACCCGGAGAAAGGGGTCGGATGGCCCTGCGACAGACGCCGGTCTCATAGTAGATCCCTTGTTCGTATCGATAACGAACTTCCTAGACTTGTCTTGACGTTTCTTTGGCTCTCTTTCTAACTATTCTCGTTTTGTTGCTGTAAATTATTGATGCTTTTCCCACAGACGGTGCTGCCTTCTCTAAACGTGGGATATCCAGGGATGGGAGCATCTGCTAGCGAGCAGCGAGGCTCCTGGCAATGTCTCTGTCTACTCGGAGGTGTCATCAAAACGACCTTACAATTGTGCCAGAGCTAGACAGACAACACGGAAGGGAAGAGTGGAGTCCGCCCAGACCTCGTTTAGGGAATGCGGAAATTTTCAGAACAAAATGAAACCTGAAGGAAATTATTTTAATCTAACCAAAACATTAAACAATCTAGATGAAATCGCCGACCTCCACCAGCCTTGACATTTATGGAATACATCCCTCGGTCTCGGTGGACTGGGACTGTGAGTGTACCCCACGTGGAAGGAATGGCTTTGGGGTCTTCCGTCTGCTCTACGTGCTTGAGCCGCCTCTACCAAACCCCCTAGTATGATATTGGGCAGACTGTATTGTTTCCTTCTTAGAAGTAAATTAATCGGGGATGCCTGGGTGACTCGGTTGGTTCAGTGTCCAACTTCGGCTCAGGTCATGATCTCACAGCTTGTGAGTTCAAGCCCCGCCTCGGGCTCTGTGCTGACAGCTCGGAGCCTGAAGCCTGCTTCAGATTCTGTGTCCCCCTCTCTCTCTGCTCCTCCCCCACTCATTCTGTCTCTGTCTCTCTCTCTCAAAAATAAATAAACTTTTTTTTAAAAAAGTAAGTTAATCATGGGGCACCTGGGTGCCTTAGTTGGATAAGCATCCAACTCTTAATCTCAGCTCAGGTCATAATCTCAGGGTCGTGAGTTCGAGCCCCATATTGTAAAAAAAAAAAAAAAAAAGCTAAATTAGTCCCGAAGACTTGAATTAAGTAGAGAAGTGTTTGTTTTTTTTTCAGGTATAAGACTAATGGTAATATTTGGGAATAAATTGTGACTAACATGGTACCTGAGGTATTGTAATGTTTAACAAATTTTTGCATATATTATTTGGATTATTTCATGGGTTATCACGGTAGTTCCAAACTTACCATGTGACATGTCGTCACTGATCTAGACTTATCTTAGGTTTCAACAAGATGGGAAAATTAAGACTGAGACCTCAGGGAAGTGCGGTGAACTCCCTGCAAAATTCTGCCAAGGCAAACTCGGCAGGGTTTTTGAGGAGCAGATGAGGACACGGGGAGGAAAGCACCATCTAAAAGTAACATCACGAGTTATCAGCGGGGTAAGGCCCGGAACATACCTACTGACACTCAGGTCAATAGTACGTTCCCGACTCATTCTCAGTCAGGTTTTCTTTGATTTAAAATGATTTCTTTCCTTTTCTTTCTTTTCTTTTCTTTCTTTCTTTTCTTTTCTTTCTTTTCTTTCTTTTCTTTTCTTTTCTTTCTTTTCGCCTTTGTCCACTTTTACCTATAGTGACCATCATTTATTGAGTACCCATCCTGTTCTCAGCACCAGGCAAGTATCATACAGGGCGAGGGATGCAAAAACTTGGCTGACACTACCCGAAGACCACATGGTGTGATGACAGACACAGAAGCAGACGGAAATCCTGATTTCGAGTCATTTCCTTTACCTCTCTGCACCTCAGTTTGTCCTTCTAGACAATGAGTGATAATAATACCATCTCAAGGGGTGCCTGGACAGCTCGGTCAGTTGAGCATCCGACTCTTGATTTCAGCTCAGGTCGTGATCCCAGGTTTGTGGGATCGAGCCCCACATTGGGCTCTGTGCTGAGTGTGGAGCCTGCTTAAGATTCTGTCTCCCATTCTCTCTCTCTCTTTCTCTCCCTCTGCCCTTCTCCCCTACTCGTGCTTGGGCTCTCTCTCTAAAATAAGTGATGATAATAATAATAATAATATCTCAAGAAAAATCATGTAAAGAACATAGCACAGTGAATTAATACAAACTGTATGTAACAACGTGAATGAATCTTAGTGAGAACAATTACTAGGAAGCTGAGAGACTCCCAGAGTGCTGAGTGATGCTCAGTTTCTGACCAAGCAGAATAGAAAGATCTTGTGCAGGCGCCTGGGTGGCTCAGTGGGTTAAGCATCCGACATCCGCTGGTCTTGTGACCAGATCTTGTGGTCTGTGAGTTGGAGCCCCGTGTCGGGCTCTGTGCTGACAGCTCAGAGCCTGGAGCCTGCTTCGGATTCTCTGTCTCCCTCTCTCTCTCTCTCTGTCCCTACCCCGCTCGCTCTCTGTCTCTTTCCCTCTCAAAAATAAATAAACATTTAAAAAAATTAAAGTTTATTTATTTTGAGAGGGGGAGAAGAGCAGCAGGGGAGAAAGAGAATCCCAAGCAGGCTCCGCGCAGCCAGCACGGAGCCTGACGTGGGGCTCAATCCCACAAACCGTGAGATCTTGACCTGAGCTGAAATCCACAGTCTGTTGCTTCACCGACAAGAGCCCCCCAGGCACCTCTAAAACTAAGATTCTTTCTGAAACCTATACAGTTCATTGATAGAGATAGATGTAAACACAAGGGTGAGTCTCAGCTTTTAAACCAGGTTCAAGTAATGAAACGGGAGGTGTGTGCCAGAAAGAGCATCACCTTGGGGGAGGTTTCCTCCGTATTATTTCTGGCTTTGGGTCTTCGGGAGGGTTAAAGAACTTCGTGGGAACTTGTACTCACAAGAATTCCCCTTCACTTCCGTTCCCTCGTTCCACAACTTCCGGGTGCTAACTACGCATCAGGCACTGCTCTAGACTCTAGCATGACCCATGGCCCTAAAATCGCTCCAAAGCTCGGCGTAACCGGAGCGAGAGCCCGGTACCTCTGCTTTCCACCAGCAGGTGGCGGTAGTCACCATTTCTTAAGCAGCACGATGGATTCAGGCATAAAATCCAAGTGCGGCCTCTTAACTCAATCGACAATCAGAACTACTCTGGAGGGTATTATGCTGAGTGAAGTAAGTCCGTCAGAGAAGGAAAGATATCCTGTTTTCACTCATATGTGGAATCTGAGAAACTTAACAGAAGACCATGGGGGAAGGGAAGGGGAAAAAAAAATAGTTACCAGAGAGGGAGGGAGGCAAACCATAAGAGACTCTTAAACGCAGAGAACAAACTGAGGGTTGGTGGTGGGGCAGGGGAGAGGGGAAAATGCCTGACGGGCATTAAGGAGGGCACTTGTTGGGATGAGCACTGGGGGTTGCATGGAAGCAATGAATCATGGGAGTCTAGCCCGGAGCCGAGAGCACGCTGTGTACACTGTATGTTAGCCGACCTGATGATCAACTATATTAAAAAAAAAAAAAAAAAAAGAACGACTCTGGTGTTAACGTGTGACCTTGGGACAGCTCTTCTGCCATTCTGGAGCAAGTTCGCCTGTCCGAAGAGTGGAGATAATAAAAGCAACTGCTTCTTAAGTGGCCTTGAGGATGAAAGGGGAAAAGGCCCTTGAAGCCCTCAATATCAAAGAAGGTCTCGTGAACGCTGGCCTAGCGCGCTTGACACCGTCTCATGGGGTCTGACAACGCGTCACCTGGACAAAGTAGGCATAGAGTCAGAGGGCTAACAGTAGTATTCCTTCCCAGAGCAGTCACAATATCGAAGGAGAAGAAGGGGGATTCTATTCTAGAAATCAGAGAAGACAGAAGAGCGCTCAGAGTTTTAAAATGTATTGCCAGGATTTCTCATTTCTAGAGGCTCTTGAGAAGAATATGATTCTTTTTTTTTTATTTTTTTAACGTAATTTTATTTTATTTTCGATGGACATAGAGACAGAGCATGAGCAAGGAAAGGGCAGAGAGAGAGGGAGACACAGAATCGGAAGCAGGCTCCAGGCTCCAGGCTCTGAGCTGTCAGCACAGAGCCCGACGTGGGGCTCGAACTCACAGACTGTGAGATCATGACCTGAGCTGAAGTCGGCCGCTTAACTGACTGAGCCACCCAGGCGTCCCAAGAAGAATCTGATTCTATGCAGACTCAGGATGTTGACAGAATTGAATTCTTCATAGGACCAGGGTCTCCGTTTCTGGAAAAGTAGCTGTCAGCCAGGTCCTATTCTCAGCTCCTGGAGGCTGTTCTCGTTTCTTAGCACGTGCCCCCCCCCACTCCCCCCACCCCACCCCACCCCCCCCCGCTTCAGGGCCAGCAAAAATCTCTCTCGCATCAAATTCCTTTCATGTTTCGAGTCCCCTTTGCCTGTAAGAGTTCACCCAATTAGGTCAGGCCCACCGAGTACAGTCCCCCTTTCTTAAAGTCAACTGTGCTGTGTAACATGACCCAACGGTGGTAGTATGTCCCATCTGATTCACAGGTCCTCCCACACACCACGGGAGGGAGTAGACAAGGCAGGGGTCATTGGGGCTGATGTTAGAATTCTGCTACCGTAATAAAGTTGGCATAAAACTTAGAGAAAAATAATTCAGAGGAAATTTCAGCAAATTCCCTCACACACACATTATTGTGTTGTGGTCGCTGATAGAAGGGTTACACTTATTTTTGTTTTATTTTGTTTTGCTTTGCTTTGCTTTACTGAACTTTAGCGTGTGTGTGTGTGTGTGTGTGTGTGTGTGTTTAGCACGATGATACATCACAAAATCAAGTAAGGATATCAAACTTTTTATTAGCGAAAGTAAGTATTTTTCACGTTCTTTCATTTCGATTAATATCTGCACTCAAGATTCACCTTTATTTTGCTCATCACTTCTGGAACCTGATACTGGAAACCATTTTAAGAAGGGGCCTTTGACGTGGGAGTTAGGAATAGGTCACGTTGAAAGAGGAGATAGCAGTTCACGAAAGTTTTTCAGTATCAGGATGCGACGATTTTTTTTTTTATCTGTCTGATGATATAATTATAGACTTTTCAAATCGACCTTCAGGTGCCACGCACTCCCCACAGTAACGCGCGTCCGTTTTAGGCGTGCGGTTCAATGAGGTCTGACGCGCACATGCGCTCTGTTCCTTCAGTCACGGTCAAGGTATTGGACACTTGCGTCAGTCCCAGCCGTTCTCTGGGCCTCTTCCCAACCCCCTACCGGCCTCAGGTCCCAGGTAACAACCCATCTGCTTTCGGCCTCCGGAGGTCGGTTTAGCCTTCCCCAGAGTTTCACCGAAGCAGTGTCGGCCAGCCTCGACTCTTGCGTTTTCCTGTTGTAATGACGCTGCTCAGCCTAACGTTTTTGAGATTCATCCTTCCGTTTCTGCACGTACCATGAGCTCACTGCTTCCTATTGCCGAGTTCCCGCTGTGTGAATACGCTCCGTTTGTCTATTGCATAGCTATCGGACGCTATTGTATAGCTTTTGTCTTATTTCAGTTTGGGGCGGTTATGAATAAAGCTGCGATAAACACCTTTCTTTTTTTAAGAGAAATATCCTTTTTTGTTAAAGTAGGCTTCCCGCCCAGTGCAGAGCCCAACAGGGGCTTGAACTTATGACCCTGAGGGCAACGCCTGAGCTGAGATCAAGAGTCAGACCCTTAGCTGAGACACCCAGGCGCCCCTGTTATAAACATTCATGTGTAAGTATTTGTGTGGACATACATTTTTATTTCACTTAGGTAAATGTATAGGAATTACAGGGTTATATATCCAGCATACAGGTTAGCTTTGTAAGAAACTGCCTAAGTAGTTTCCAAAGTAATTGTTTAATTTCACATTCCTCCCAACAATGCGTGAGCGTTTAGTTACTTTGTATCTTCACTAACAGTGTTGTCAACTTTTTTTATTTTAGGCTTTCTAGTGGATGTGGTGGTATCTCAATATGGTTTTAGACCACCATATCTACGGTGATTAGGGTTTTTAAAATTTTTTTTAAAATGTTTATTTGCGTGTGTGTGAGAGAGAGAAAGAGAGAGAGAGCTGGGAAGGGGCAGAGAGAGAGGGAGACACAGAATCCGAAGCAGCTCCAGCCTCTGAGCTGTCAGCACAGAGTCCGACGCGGGGCTCGAACTCACAAACCATGAGATCGTGACCTGAGCTGAAGTCTGGCGCTCAGCTGACTGAGCCCCCCAGGCGCCCCTATGGTGCTGAGGTTTTATCGACTTTTACAAATTATTTGTCTATTTTCAATCACATTGATTTCTGCTCCAATCTGTATGATTTTCTTCCTTCTACTTACTTTGGACTTTCTCTCTCTCTCTCTCTCTCTCTTTTTAAGTAGCCTCCTAAAGTCTTCACTGAAAGTCTGGGATGAGCACACTCGGGTCCTCACGTCGGCTGGTTGAGAACTCAAACACCGCTTTGCGTGGCGTGAGCTCTAGGCGTAGCTGGGTTTGCAACACCCCCGCTGTCTATCGCCTGGCCTTGCAGACTTTCACCGGTTGGGAGTCTGACCTTGGGCTCAGCCAAGATTTGAGGGATACCCTCTGCTGATTTCTAGAGCCTTCTTCAACCCAGCTCCCCCCCTCATCCCTTAGATTCCACCTCGCAATATCCGGCTGCCTCTGCCTCCCTAAACGTCACCTTCGCCTCTAGCACAGGCATCCAGTTATTCCCAGGCAGGTAACAGGCAACCGTAGGGGTCTCTTTCTTTGTTTCCTTTCGTTCCAGGATTTCGCGCCTGAACTATCTGATGTCTGACATCTGAAAAACAGTACTTTCTCATATTGTGTACAATTTTCTAGTTTTCGATGAGAAGGAATGTCCAATCCTTGTTTTTCCACACTGACCAGAAGCAAAACCCCCTCCACGAGAGAATCTTAAGTTTTCTCTTGTCCACGCGCTCTTCCGCGTCCTTGGTCGGGCTTGTCCGTTGGGGTCTCTTGCCTTTGCGGTAGAGGCTTTCCCAGTACGTCTGGTGTTCCTCGGGTGTCCACAGTGAGGAACGAGGCAGGACAAAGCCAATCCGAAGCTTTGTGTGAACGGGCAGGGCTGAAGGGGCTCGGTTTAGGGCGATGCATGGGAAACTGAATTTTTCGTGGGCAAATCCCCGTGTGTCAGTGACGCGTGAGGTTTTCTTTTAAAGGCAGTCAGTCCCCAGGACACAAATTCTCTAATCTTCTGTCTGAAATTATAAGCTGGGCTGCTAGACTTAGGAGGTAGATTTTCTCTCCATTTCCCTCTTTTCGGCATGGTACGAGGTCTCACTTTTACCCTCTGCCGTCCCAAGACTCAGTCCTTTTTTTTTTTTTAAGTTTATTTATTTATTTTGAGAGGCAGAAAGAGAAGGCGGGGGGTAGAGAGAGAATCCTAGGCAGGCTTTCCCCTATCAGCGTGAAGCCCAACGTGGGGCTCGAACGCACCAACCGTAAGATCATGACCTGAGCTGAAACCGAGAGTTGGACGCTCAGCCAACTGAGCCTCCCGGACACCGCAAGGCTCGGGCCTTTTGATTCACTCTCCAAAGGGTAGACCTCCCGTCTTAGCTGGAGGGGCGGGTGGGGGTGCTAAGTAACGGGCCATGTGAGGTTGGAGGAGGGAATCTGAGGGCTGACTGTCGGCCCCCCTGGTTTTTCTGGCTCCCTCATGCTGCAGTTGCTGCATGCACAATTTGTTCCTGGGATTTTTCTCGGGGTCCGCTCTAGAAATTGGCTTGCTTCTTATTTCCCTTCTCTCTGTTGGTTTAGAATCTATCTTTCTTTTGGTCGTTAAGTCAGGAACCATTCCCCCATTGGCTTCCCCACTTTCCAAAATGTTGAGCGTTATTTGCTTCCAACTCCTATTTTTTTTTGTCCTTGTGGTTGTATGCATTTTTACGTAAATTCTGAGAGTATTTTTAAGAGCAGTTTTAGAGTTGCAGAGAAACTGAACGGAAACTGCAGAGTTTCCATATACCCCCCGTGAAGGAAAACAGTGCCTTTCCTCCTTCTGTATGAGAGAAAAACCCGGTTCTTCTCTCCTGTGTCTTTCTTACTTTTACAGGGAACATCTCACTTCTGACACCACCGGTCACCAGACGCATGGAGGGTCTTCCCCACAACAAGCAATTCCTGGGTGTCCTACAACGTGATTCAATTCTGACCTGTGTACCCGGAGATCGTTCGGATCCCACAGGTTAAGGGCTCAGTCCCGTAAGACGGTTCCCATCCCACTTCGGGTGCCAATCACCAGCAGGTCCCCAGGTTACCTCCAACTGCTGATATGGCTACAAATCGGAGGTTCCCCGACCCCCTTCTCATGTAAGATTAATTTGCAAGAGCATCTCACCTAACTCTCACAGAAATACTTACATTTGCTAGTTTATTACTGGGTGTGATAAGTGACGCAGACACCATACAGGTGAAGAGATACACGGCGGGGGGGGGTCGGGGAGGGGGGCCGGGAGGCCCCCGGGAACAGGACTTCCTGTCTCCGTGGACTTGGGGCACGTCGCCCTTCTGGTGTGGATATGTTCCAAACTCCATACTACTGGGATTTTATAGAGGCTTCCTCACGTAAGCATGATCAATGATTAACTCTGTTTCCAGCCCTTCTTCCCTCTCTGGAGGATGGGGTTGGGGGTGAGGCTGGAAAGTCTACGCTGCTAAGCGTGGCTGGTCTTTCAGGTGACCAGTCCCATCCAGGAGCCACCAGGAACCTGCCCAGAGTCGCCTCGTTAGAACAATCGATGCTCCTGGCGTTCTTATCACTCATCGCTCTAGGAAAGCCCTGGAGTTTCAGGAGCTTGTGCCAGGAACTGGAGGGAGAGGCCGATTTCCGTATTTTCTATTATCTCGCCCCCCCCCTCCTCCCAGAACAATTTCCCCCTATTGTTACCATCTCAGGTGAGTTTGGTAGCTTTGCTACAATTGATGAGCCAATATTGATACCATATGATGAACTAGAGTCCCAGTTTACACTGAGGACTCGTGTTTGTTTGTTTTCTCTTCCACTGTAGTGGGAAGCAGCAGCGTCCTCTAAATGCAGGAGTGAAATCCACTCTCTGTGTACAAGGGACAGACCCTCTCTAGCCTTTTTGGCTACCCCAGTTCTGGGGTTCTCTGCAGTTTGCTTACCCCTTGTTTTCCGATTCTTTTCTTTTAAAATTAAAAAAAATGTTTTTATTTAATTTTTGAGAGACAGAGCATGAGTGAGGGAGGAGCAGAGAGAAAGGGAGACAGAATCCGAAGCAGGGTCCAGGCTCTGAGCTGTCCGCACAGAGCCCGACGCGGGGCCCGAACCCACGAACTGTGAGATCATGACCTGAGCTGAAGTCGGATGCTTCACCGACTGAGCCCCCCGGGCGCCCCTCGATTCTTATTCATTCCTCTGCCCACTGTGGTTTATCTTCCTCCCTCGTTCGTTTACTGAAATTGATCTCTCCAAAGAAAACAGTCCTTCCTTTCCTGCTAAATTCAGGTCATACACGTTTTTCTTTACCACACTGGCCCTTTCACAGCACAGAGCACTGTTAACCCTTGCCCCTTGCTTGAAATCTTATTTTATGGTGCCTCGTCTCTTTGTCTTCCAGCTATTTCTCCCGCTGTTTGCTACTTC